>CM040126.1:390605686-391981936 GCA_022559845.1 Amorphophallus konjac
AAGGGAAGTCTTTAATGAGAGGGGAGGGACGGTGATCTCTGGCCAGTAATTCGAGCATGTCTTTGGGTGCTGCGGATTGTTATTTCAAAAATCTAAAAAAATGAGATATTGTCAAAAATCCAAAAAAATGAGATATTGTCAAAAATTCAAAAAAATGAGATATTGTCAAAAATAAAAAATGAGATATTGTCAAAAATCCAAAAAATGAGATTAAAAAAAAATAAAAAAAATAAATATTTTCAAAATCCAAAAAATCAAGAAAATTGAAAAATCTAAAAATATTTATCTTTTACATTTTATTATGAGAACAGATACACAATCTGTTTGCTAAGTGTGCAGGTTGCAGGTACTCAAGCTTTCCTTACTCCATATTTTGCTCTATCTATCTCCTGTTCCCGATTTCGAATCTGTTCTATTCTTCAATCATATCTCTCGATCTATTCTGAAGCTTGTGTCCTTCTCAACTTTTGTTTGCAATGATCATATCTATATGAGAGGGCTTTGCCTCACGACTATGAACCTGGCGGTTCTGCTTCGTCTGATCTTGGGCTTTGATTGAAGGGCGTATTTGTCATGTCTTTTGTCCTATCGTGTCCTTGTCACGTGTTTATGTCCCTCTGTGTCATCCCACGCATGTTATTTTGTTCCTCATCACGTGTTGTTAGTTGTCTTGCATATGTTGTTAGTCATCCATCTATATCTCGTGTGTTGTCCCAACCGTGTGGTCATCCCTCATGTTCTTATCCCAACCGTGTGTTGTCCCACTGCATTGTTGTCTTGTCCCCCACGTTCATCTTGCATACGTATGGTTTGTTCATGCCATTGCATATGTGCTTGTTCGTCTTGTTGTGTTGTTTTCCATTCGTTTGATCGTTATGTTGTGTTGTCGGTCGTTTAGTTGAGCGTTATGTTGTCGTCGTTATGCTCATGCTTGTTTATCATGTTCATTCATATTGTTGTTATCTTATTTGAAAATCCACAAAAATCAGAAAAAATCTAGAAAATTCAAAAAAATGCAGCTTCGCTTGGCAGGTAAGTCAGGTATGGCTCTCTATCCCTTCTCATTGTTGCATTACTATATGATATATACACTATTATAGCCTCTCCAGGGCCGACTGGTTGGCCGTATGTTCTGGGATCTGATGTTCCCCTTAAAAAAATGATGATGATCTAGGAGCATACGGTTAATCGTTGGATAGGCCGCTCGGTTGAGTCGGGTGGGGGACGACGGACTCTGTCTCGCACGCCGTGGTTGCAAGAAGACTCTTGACCCCGTCCTGACTCAGTCTAGCAATAATATCCTTGAGTACTTTCTATTTTATCTTTCTTTGCATTCGTTTTGATGATTTCTTTATTTTAGCCCAGCATGTATCATGTTATTTTTTTTAGCATTCACGTCTCGTGATCCGTTCAAGGTTTCTCCTCAGCAATGGTTAATTGCATCTCAGTTTTTTTGGATAAGAGATTCTTCTTTTCACTCCGAATTTGAACCATTTCTCTGATCTTCTCGCTTGGTCTGGTTGGCCAGCGTGATTCCTGTCTGGATTTTATCTCAGTCTTATCTCTCCTTTTCCAGCTCCTATGCTGTGTTTCCTGTCGACCCACTCATTGTCCGTTGATTGTGTCCCCGATGAGGTTGGTCGTGTTTCCTTTCCTCCCTTAGTTAGTTCTCCAGACATGTCTCATCCTTGTCAATCATTCATTGTGGTTAGTTTGATATTTTCGAGAGAATTCCTGTCGCTTGTTGGTTGTGACGGGTGTCTTTTTACCTTGATGCCCGCTTATCAGTTCTCTCCGCTTCATCTCCGCGTCATCTCCATTTCACGTCGCTATCGCTTTCGCTCCATCTCCTTTCCATTTCTCCTCCGCGCCGCTTTCGCTCGTTCCCTTACAAAGCGGACATCAAGGAGGGGCATCTGTTGACACCCGTTTTTAGCTCACAAGTTGTGTCATTTCTCTTATTCATCATTTTGATGTCCCAAACTAGCCATTATTTTGGGGCCTTCCTTGGATGGATTTAGAGCCCATTTTTACTGTTCCCTATCCTTTGAGTCTTGGAGATCAGGATTTCCGAGAGCCCTGGAGCTTATCTTATCAACTTCCGGCTTCCAGGTCGACTTACGGCCCATTTAGGCCGGCTTCCTTCAAGCATTCGGCTTTCTTCCACTGTGCAGTCCTGAAAGTGGTCCTTTTTCATCCCCTTCTCTTTCTCTATTCGAAAAGTTATCTTCATCAAAATTGTTCAATTTTTCGAGATCTACAATTTATGCTTCTACGCTATTAGCATGTTCTGCCTTGATTGTGAGCTTTTTGCATTTTTCCAGCAGGCTATGTTGTTCACCTGCATCCCAGAATTCTTTCTCTTTGTTATTGCCCCATTTTCTCCCTCTTCTGATCATTTTCTCAACTTTCTTTCTTCATGAAAGCTGTTCCTCTCTCAGTTATCTACAATTTCTTCTTCTACCACTTTCGCTAGTTCTGCCCCGTTTGAGAGATACGCTTCAATTTCCGAAGTCACACATAGTCTGTCCAGAATCTTCCTCCATCGGTGTGAAGGCCTATTAATAGACCGTCACAACCATGTAAAGGTCTATTATTAGACCGTCACAGCCCATGTAGTGGTCTATTATTAGACCATCATAGCACGTGTGACGGTCCTATGATAGACCGTCACAGCCAAACTTGTCCGAAATCATCCCGTTCGACCCCTAGAGCGTGGCGGTCCCACCCTAGGACGCTAGAGCCTCTAACGGTCTTACGATAGACCGCTACACAAATCGAGAGTCCAATTCGTGCTAGACTCTGCACCCTTTCTGTGCGCTGTGGCCCTCTTGCAGAGCCCATAACTTATTGAATTCTACTCCGAATTGAGCGCTGTTTGTTCCTATGGCTTCTCCTTGGTATTATCTTGAATTCAGTCCAAAGAGCTCCAAAATTCATTGGCTATCTTGCTTAGAATCACAGACAAAATTTAGGGATTTAGGTGTCCTACTATAGTATAAACTCTACTTTTTGGGCGACGGGGCCTCCTTCTAGAAGCCATATCTTCCAGATCCTTCCTCCGAATTGAGTTCCACTTGTTCCTACCTCTTATCCTTTGTATTATCTCGAGATTGATCCATAGATCTTGAGATTTGGTGAACTCTATCTCTTAAACTCGTGGAGGAAAGTTGAGGCTTTAGGTAGTTTTCTATACAAAGGGCCCTGTGCGAACTTCGCGACAGGGGGCTCTTTCTTGGTTCAGGGCGAAGCCATGCTGCACCGCAGACTCAATCCTTCAACCCTGGCTTGAAGAGGGAAGTATTGGCTTTCCATTACATCCTTTTGGGCTTGATTTTATGGTCTATACTCTTAGTTCTTCTCTCCTCAAAATCACAAATCATCACAAAACACTGCATTTTCTACTACACATGCGTTTTTCTCCGTTTTGCATCATCGTTTTCTCTTTATTCTCTCAACCAAATTTCATGATTTCAAATCCTATGCATGCACAACACACACACCTATTATTTCCACCCTTCCACAGGGGTTAAAAATCTCCCCCCGGTGCGTTCTCCCTCAATTTCTACCCCTATTTTATCACTCCGGGATTGATACTACACATGCATGTTCTAATGGGTTTTTTGTCCTTGTTTTGGCTTTGTTTTGCAGGAGAGCATGAACACAACGTGAGGCCTTCTTCATCTAGCCGGCTGGAAGGAGAAGAGGTTTGATTCCACAAGTTCCCCGCGTCCCATTCTTAAGCGTGATCAATTCTTCATATTTCCAAGGTTCACGGCGCCCTTTCCTTTATCTCTTCATCCCTTTGGCATTGTTGCAACTTTGGTGGCGATCACGATATGTTTCCATCTCTATTTACCCCCCTTTGTTCATACTTTTATGTCGGTTCATGCTTGTTCATGTGCATATACACATGCTTAGTTTAAAGGGGCGGGATAGAACATAATAAACAAATCTACACTTACCCTCCGCAATATGCTGCGAAGAGACTACCCCCAGGCATTAACAAGCCACCAAAGTTTGATAAATTCAATGGGCAAGGCTCCCCATGGGAACATATTGCTTATTACACAACAGTCATGAGAGATTTGGCTGCTGATGAAGCTTATTTGCTGAAGTTCTTCGGCTCGTCCCTCACGGGCCTGGCCTTTGAATGGTACTCCAGCTTACCTGTCGGGTCTGTAGCTGATTGGCCCGATATGCAGCAGAAGTTTCGAGAAAGGTTCCATGTCACAAAAAGAGAGATTACAGTGGCAGAATTATACTCTACCAGACAGAGGCAGGATGAAACAGCCCTGGATTACATTAAAAGATGGAGGAACCTGGCCATGAGATGCAAGCGGCCTCCATACCAAGAAGATGCTGTTCAAATATGCAAGCAAAATCTCAGGAGGGAAGTGCTTGAAAAGATGATTGGAATAGATGTCAGGACATTTGATCATCTGAACAGTGTGGTGGCAGAGGTCGAGACCTTCTTGTCCAGACGCCCTGCAAACAACATTCCTGTTGCCCAGAAAGGGAAGGCTGTTGAACGGCGACCAGCGCCGATTGAAGCAAATACTGTTGATTTCAATACCTTTGACCAGTAAACAGCAAAGGCCAAAGCAGTAGCTGCCTCTCCACCAGCAGAGGCAACAGAAAAGAAAGAAAAAGTATCTTTGAGGAATAAAATGAGGAAGTTATATTCATTTCCCAACGAAAAGACAGGGCCTTTGTTTAATTGGGCATATAAATACAATAAGATAACATTGCCTGAGCTGAAGAGACCCGAGGATGCAGCTAAGAAGGATGATCCCCTCTTCTGTCCATACCACCGGGCACTGGGTCATACCATTGAAAATTGTTACGTCTTCAAGGACATTGTGGAAAGCATGATTAAGAAGGGCGAGCTCCAAATGGGAGAGCACCAGGTGGATCCTCCACGCCCTCATAAACCCCCAATAATGAGACCGGCTATCAACATGGTTTCCATATACCAACAATTGCCTGAAGAGGCTGCTGAAACCTGCACACAACATACATATGAAGCATGCTTTCTTACCCCCATCAAAGATCAGGTGGGATGGCAGACAGTACCAGCCAGGACCAAGAGACGGCCATTAGCCTCTGAAATGTTGGGGGCCTCCATTCGGGGTGTCACTCCAAAGCAACCCCCGCCAGCAATGAACCATGTGTGGCGCACCACAGAATCACCACCAGTTATCTAAATATTCACTCCCAATCGGAGGAAGCAGACTCCGCTGCCAACACATGAGAAGACAAGCCCTGAGGTCAGACGCTTGTAGCAATATATAAACCAGCTTGATGAATATGAACAACCTAAGCTGAAGTCGATACTGGTGAAAGATCATGTCCTTTGGGAACAGCTGGAGGGATTAACCATCAAAGAACCATCAGAAAAAGAGCAAGAGAAAACGGAAGCCGACCTCTTCTGGGGGCACAAGCCAGCCGAGTTCAGACACCGAAAGAAGAATAGGCCAAGAAACAAGAAGAAAACAGCCACACTGCAGTGTAATACTCTATCAGTACTGTTCACCCTACCAGGGGAAGAAGATGAAGAAGAAATTTCCACTCTGTCACTAGAAGCAAATCAAGCTGAGGCTTCGACCTCAATGCATGCTACCCGCTCTGGGAGAAGGTGGGGACGTTTCCCTCCACCCAATCATAATATTATTTTCAGGGGCGAGCAACCCTATTAGATACCAGAGCCAAAAGTTCGGGGTATTGAGATCCCTCCCCCGTCAGGCCTCTATGCAAAGACAAAAGGGGGTGATGAGGCCCCGTCATTCCTTGAATTCCTCTCTGTTCTGGAAGGTAAACAGCCGGTCCCAAACGTTGTTGCTGAAAATGCAGGTCCCCGGCAACCATCTACTACAATGATAAAAGAAAAAGATGAAGTAGACATCAACCTTCCCTCAACATTGGAAGCAACAGCCCCAACGGACACTCCCCAACAGTCCCCACAAAAGAAGGAAGCGAGAGAAGGGCAAGCCATGGCGCAGGCGCCACATGAGCCTCCAAAACCCCGCTGGGCAGAGGAGATGCGACTGTCCAACGTCCGTGTGGGCAGCCGAATTATGAAGATGCTGAAGAAGCTCCCAACAAGATTTTCTATATGGGAGATCCTCTCCTTGAGCGAAGAAGCTCGCCAAGCCATTATTGATGCCCTACATGCACCAGCTCAATATGAAGCTCTTATGACAGAAGTTAACTCCGGGACGACTGTTACATTCACGGAGGATGATATGCTAATTCCTGACCCCAATCATAACAGGCCTCTGTATAAGAGGGGGAATCTCAACTGTCAGTCACTAAACCGAATTCTGATAGATCCAGGAGCTACTGTAAACATCTTGCCTTACCGCATCTACCAGAAGTACTATTTTGATTTGCACCTCACCAAGGTGAAAGATATGAGGATTGCTGGCTTCAATCAGAAGTGCGAGACTCCACTCGGAGTGGCGGAGTTCAACCTCACATTGGGTGACTTCACCACCACCATGTAATTCTATGTGATAAATTCAAATACCACATACAAGGCTTTGTTGGGATGACCCTGGTTACATAGATACCAGATAGTGCCCTCTACTTTACACCAATGTATCAAATACTGCCACAACGGCAAAGAGGAAAGGGTGTTTGCAGATCTGCATCCCTTCAAAGTAAATGAGTGCCACATGCTTGATGCACCATTCTATATAGAAGTCTCCCAAGGGGAGAAGAAAAGAGAAGCTCCTGCAAGCCAGAAGAAAGCAATGTCAGAACCAGATGAATGGTCTCCTCTACCACCCCCGGGTTACATGGAACAGCAGGAGGTCGCCCATGTCTCTCAGACTGGGGACTTTGCTAGAATTGCACCACCACCTGCTTACCCTGTCAAAGCAGATGACGACATAAAAGGGAAGCTTGTAATGCCCTAGATTTTTTGGATATTTTTCGGATCATTTTTGTGGCTCTCGGAGTGTATTTTGTGCTTTACACGTATTTTTTCATGATGCGCCTTTGGAACTTTGTGCAGGGTGAACCGTGGCGTTCTCCGACTCCGAGATAGTACTGGCGCGTTGTGCTCCTCCCGAGGATCGCAAAGATAATTTTTCGTAATTTTTTGAATTTTTGAAAATTTTGGGTTTTTCTATATATATTAACCCTTTCTCTCTCTCTCCCCTCTCATTTCTCACTCTCTCCCTCTCTCCCTCTCTCTTCTCTCACGCTCTCCCTTCTCACCCTCTCTTCTCCGGCGACTGACGGAGCGGGGGCGCAGCGGGGCAACGCGGGCGGGGAGGACGGTGAGGATGGGTCGAGGATCGGGGGCCGGTGGCGCGTGGAAGCTCGGGTGCGAGTTCGTGAACCGGCGAGGGTTTCGTGGCGTTTTCTTCGTGGATCGGCGTCAACGGCACGTGAAATCTTCGGTGGAGGTAGGGAGATGGACCCCAAACTCGCGTACTTCATTTCCTGTGAGTTTGGTAGGCCGTGGCGAGCCGAGCGTGGATTTATTGCCGTTTTGGGGAAAAACCATGTTTTTGGGGTGTGAGCCTGATCTAGCGTTTTAACGCATTAATCGGTGGTTTGTGGGCATCATCGAATGCCTAGGGGTTTGGGGAAGGGTTTCCCCTTTGTTTCCCAATCACCTGGGGGTGATTGGGGTGTGGAATGATTTTCCCGCTATTTTCCCACCGTTTCGGGTTCGGGACGCTTTGGCGGTCGTTCCAGAGACCGCTAAGGTGTTTTAGCGGGCCAAGGGTAGACCGCCATAGGTCTCCCTGTGTCGGTTCAAGTTTGGCGGCCACGGGATAGACCGCCAGGGTCTTTGGCGGCCCAAGGTTAGACCACTAAGACCGCTTGAGCTTCATGTGTTCCGATGGTTTGGCAGCCCATAGGTGGACCGCCAGGGCCGTTAGCGGTGCAGTGTTAGGCCGCTAGTCCATGCTTGGCGGACCAAGAGTGGATCGCTATGGTCCAGTGTTTTCAGCATGTGGCGGTCCAAGGTTAGACCGCCATAACTTGTGGCGGTTTAAGGTTAGACCGCGAAGAGTTTTCCATGCTTGCGACGTCGGGTTCACGTTGTGTTGGTCTTCGGTCGACCCGGTTGTGACCCAATGGTTGACCTTCGGCCCCGTGAGTGTCCCGGACACCCCGTGGGTTCCGTGTCCGTGTTTCTGGGGTGTCGAGAGGTGCCGTGTTACCTCGATTAGCATGCCCGTAGGTGTGTGTGTTCCGGGCTTTGTGTTATGCTGGATCGAGTCACCGTGTATCAGTGTGAGTGCGGTGGGGTCCCCCGCATGTCGTGGGTTTTCATGGAAGATGATTCCCAAGTGGGCCATGTGTTTGGCCTTGGACTGCGAGTCCAGTCTTTCAGCCTGGGGGATGGAGGTTTCCCGCTTTTCCCTGGGATGGGGAATCAGCGTGGCGGCTTGTGCACTACCTTGGGAATCATGCTTCTATGCTTTCCGCGTGGGCCATGTGTGTGGCCATGGACTGTGAGTCCTATCATCAAGCCTGAGGCTGGAGGTCTCTTGAGTTCCCTTTTTAGGGGATGATCTCGACGGCTCGTGAGCTGGCTCGGTATTCATGCTACCATGGTTTTAGACCTAGCGATTAGGCTAGATTGACAGCCTTGTGCTGTTACATACGACGGTCTTGACCCCGAGTCTCGTGACTCAAGGACCGTTGGATTTACTGGGTCTAGAGGACTATCTAGAGTCCAATGGCTCGATGCCACTTGGTTCTTCTTGACTTTCGCACAGGGTGCGTGCGTGTTTCTCGGAGTTCTTCTCGGAGAGTGGTCACACCAGTGACTCCCCACTAGTCGTAGCCTTCCGACACGCGAGTGGTCCCACCAGGGAGTGGTGGCGAGGCTATCCTAAGAGACGATTTTAGACTGGTTTCCGTCGGGCCCCACGTCTACCAGCCAGAGTCCGACTGAGGGGAAAACCAGTCAGAGGGCCAGACCAGGGACGCACGGTCTGTGTGTGCACACGTAGTTGGGGGCGGTTTTACCCGCGTTGACGAGCACGACCCCAGCTAGTCACTTGTTCTATGGTTACTAGTATGGTGTCCCCGTTCCACCAGGGGTCGAGGGGGACACCTGAGGCGTGGTCTAAGTCGTCAGTGGACGCATCCGGCCTTGCTTCTGGTGGACAAGTACTCCTGTCACGTGAGACGTGACTCTCCTGTTTCTGGGTTCCGTTTCCCATCTACGAGACGAGGTTTTTTGGACCGACCAGTGTTTCCGAGGTAGTGGCCAGGGTGCCAGTGGCTTTACCGAGGTTGCGTCTTGTTAGGGTGCGGTGCCCGTGACCAGGTGGTCGGGGTCGCACTTTGGACAACGTGTCCAGGTTGGCCTTGTCCTGGGAGACATGCCTCTACGGTAGGGTTACCGTGAGTTTTACCTCGGTAGGTGGTGTTAATGTAGTTCGGTTCCCGATTGTGAGATCGGGGCTTTCCTTTCTGGTACAATAGGAGTAGCTGTAGTGTCGAGTTTTGACCGGCCACCGATTTATTGTTCCTGCTGTAGTTGTAGTTACTACTTTCCGTACCGCCATTGTTCTCAGTTGGGGCTCCGCGGGATCCCTACTGAGCTAGTGTTAGAAGGCTCACCCCTGCGTTTCAGGTGCGGCGGTTCTTCCTTGAGGTTCGAGGGTGCAATGCATAGGTTCTTAGTTGCCAGCTCACCGGGCCGAGTGTTCACTTGGCATGTGGTACGCTTTACTACTTTAGACTGTACTTTCTATTGGACGGGACTCTGTTGTAGTAGTTGTTTATTTATTTCTGTTAATTATCCTGCTTTATTTCCTATTTATTTGTGCCTCCACACTCCTTTTAGCCCTTCCGAGCCCTCCCAGTTCGTGGGCGGCGGGCCAGGATTCGAATGGCATCAGGTTCTTCCCAGTATCCGGATCTTGGGTCATCACAGTTGGTATCAGAGCATGCTTGTGGTATGTACATGGGAATTCGAGATATTGTAGTGATCAGAGTCCATAAGGTCCAGTACAGTTGGCAGCTGGTATAGGATTTCGTGCTTATTTTTCGCCCGATTTCTCGCATAAGAGTCTGTGTGCGCGGTGTTGGCGCTGTGAAGGTGGTTGTCGTTCCTCAACGGAGTGCCGGCGTGGGGTCTGCGGATTGAGGTTGAGAGCTATCTCCCTCATCGATGGTGGCCCCGGTTGTGCTGCGTTGGGCAGAGGTTGCCGACAGGCGTGTTGCTGTGGTACTACGTTCGAGGAATTTGCAGCGAGGTCAGGTGGCTGGTGAGGACTGTTCATCATTAAGTGGCCGTAAGCGTGCTCTGAGGGGGATGCTATTGTTTTGGCCACTCCAGCGTGGGATTTATCCAGCCCCTGAGGTGTTAAGGTCGTGGTTTGAGGTGGCAAAGTGGGTGTTCTGATCGAGAGGTGCGCTCGGGTGAGTGGAGGATCTTCTGATGAGCTGTTGATTGTCAAGCCGATGTTCTTGTCATGCTCTGTGGCATCAGAAATGATGTGTCGGTACCGATTATTTTTACGGATTTTGAGATAGGTTTGGGCATAGGTGTTCCAGTAAGTTCTTGCTCCTGCGTCTCTGCGTGCGGATGGGTTACGTTCGCCCTGGAATTGGCTTGAGATGTGGAGGTTCCACGGCGAGTTTCGGGACTCGAGGATGAGCGTTGCCGGTTGTCGGTTATGGCTCGTGTTGCGGCTCTTGGCGTGACGTGTTGCAGTTTGAGGAATTGTAGCGGTGGTGTATCGAGAGATGTTGTGATCGTGGTCCGACGAGACACTTGACGAGTGTTGTCGGGGGAGCTGACTTGACGGAAGTGATGGCTTTCTTGATGCTGGATGGTGCTGTTCCCAGCATGTGCGTGATTCAAGGTCAGGTCGAGCGTGGAGATTTTCCGTTGGTTAGAGGTGTGATTGGGTTCTCCTTTGTTTGGAGAGATCGCGTTTTGTCAAGGTTTGTCATCTTGCATTGCGTGTCCGGATTGGTTGGCCTTCATGTGCCATGAAGTCCGTGCGAGACATGTCCTGTGTTTTGGCAAGGTGGTTGCCTATGAGAAGCGCTGCCCATCCCCTATTGCGTAAGGGTGTTGGCACTGTTCCGGAAGGATGAGCGCCAGTTGGGCCATGTTTTTGAGAATTTGTGGTTGGTGTTGTGGTTCCCGATGTGTAGAGGATCGGAGCCTGCGGAGTTGCAGAGGATTGTCGGGATGGAGGATCCCGAGTTGTCGTGGTGGTGGGCTGAGCATGTGGATCAGAGTGCACAGATCATAGTGTTGGTTTCTACGGGTGGATTTCTAAGAATGAGTAGAGCAGCGGAGGATTGGTTCCTCGATGTGTGTTGTCTCTGGTTGTGTGAGACGTGTGGTTGCCGTGCCGTTGCTTGAGATATGGTGGTTCATGGCACTGGCAGGTGGAGAGTTGGAGAAATATGCTGGCGAGGTTGCCGCGTGAGTACCCTGTTCTAGCGTTGGAGGTTGTGTTCGCGGATGAGATCGTGTTTTGGAGAAGTGATCTTTGAGAGATTATGGGTCCCGATTTGTGGCCGTAAGTGGCTAGTAAGGTTGACCGAGTGGTCGACCATGGTAATATGTATATTATCTGGGGACCCGTGTGCATTAGTCATGGCGTCATCGACCTGCTTGCTGTGATAGCAGGCAGCACTTGTCGCTTCTGGAGAAGTGTGCCGTGGATTGTAAGAGGTTGTGTGTCCCGTGGCTCCGTGGTAAGAGCGGGAGTCGGGATTGGCAGGCAACCTCTTAGATTAATTGAGACGCAGGTTTCGATGAGATAGGATCTGATGAGACAAGACGGTGATCGATGCCTGTGCGTGGAGGTCTCTGATGAGACGTTGGCGTTGGATATTGATCCTTAGTCTATGACCAGTAAGGGAGGATCCCCCATAAGTCTAAGTCGAGTGACGTGAGGATCGAGGAGAGATCTTGTCATGTGGTTCACCGTGCTCCCCTGAGAGGGTAGGGTTGGCGTGAGATTCGAGATCGGTTATGGTGGTGGTCTGTGCGAGAGTCAGTGGATGGCCTGCCACAATTTGGATTGTGCCTGCTAGGCCGGTGAAGGTTTCCCATTGACGAGTGTCTGGTGACCAGTAGATGGTCTTTCACAGACAGAAGATGCTGGTGGTTGTGGTTCGAGAATGACGAGAACCGTGTGTAAGCGAAGGCCGTGGTAGCCATTTCTGTGATGTGCTTTCCGGATGGGATCTGGGTTTTGTCAAAGTTTGAGTTCTGACAGAGTTGGTTCCATGCCGTTGTTGGCTTTCGGATTACCAGGTGTGAGATGATTCTTGGCGCTGAGCCGATGATCTTGTTGCGGTCTGTTGAGATGGTTGTGTGAGCTGATGGAGGCTCTGTATTAGTTGTTCCCTTGAGAAGGGTGTGCAACTAGTTAGCTGGTTGTGAAGCTGATGTGTGTTTTGTCTGTCGACCATAGGATGGATCGGTAGCTGTTTCTCGTGACGAGGGTTCGTTGTGTCTCCTCGGTGAGCGAGATTGAGGCAGCGGTGCCATGATTGGTCTTTGATGTGACTGAGGTGATGCTGGACTGTGACCTTTCGTGTGTGCTTGCTCTGATGACCGGTGCGCGGCATGCTGAGCGAGGCGTTCTTCGTGATTGTAGTTTGGCTGTGTCCCTCAGGATCCGTGTCTTCGAAAGAATCACGGTTTTCTGTGCTGGGGCTCTGACAGCATTGTCAGTTGGTTAAGGTGTTCTTCCCCTGTGACTTGGTGCTAGTCTTGAATTTCGAGGACAAAATTTCTTTAAGAGGGGAGGGCTGTAATGCCTCGGATTTTTTGGATATTTTTCGGATCATTTTTGTGGGTCTCGGAGTGTATTTTGTGCTTTACACGTGTTTTTTCCTGATGCGCCTTCGGAACTCTGTGCAGGGCGAGCCGTGGCGTTCTCCGACTCCGAGATAATACCGACACGTTATGCTCCTCTCAAGAATCACAGAGGTAATTTTTCGTAATTTTCAGAATTTCTAGAATTTTCAGGTTTTTCTATATATATTAGCCCTTTCTCTCTCTCCTCTCTCATTTCTCACTCTCTCCCTCTCTCTTCTCTCACGCTCTCCCTTCTCACCCTCTCTTCTTCGGTGGTTGACAGAGCGGGGCGGGGGCGCAGCGGGGCGATGCGGGTGGGGAGGACGGTGAGGATGGGTCGAGGATCGGGGGCCGGTGGCCCGTGGAAGCTCGGGTGCGAGTTCGTGAACCGGCGAGGGTTTCGTGGCGTTTTCTTCGTGGATCAGCGTCCACGGCGCGCGAAATCTTCTGTGGAGGTAGGGAGATGGACCCCCAACTCGCGTACTTCATTTCTTGTGAGTTTGGTAGGCCGTGGCGAGCCGAGCGTGGGTTTATTGCCATTTTGGGGAAACACCATGTTTTTGGGGTGTGAGCCCGATCTAGCGTTTTAACGCATTAATCGGCGGTTTGTGGGCATCATCGAATGCCTAGGGGTTTGGGGAAGGGTTTCCCCTTTGTTTCCCCATCACCCGGGGGTGATTGGGGCGTGGAATGGTTTTCCCACCGTTTTCCTGCCGTTTCGAGTTCAGGACGCTTTAGCGGTCGTTCCAGAGACTGCTAAGGTCTTCTAGCGGGCCAAGGGTAAACCGCCATAGGTCTCCCTTTGTCGGTTCAAGTTTATCGGCCACGCGATAGACCGCCAGGGTCTTTGGCGGCCCAAGGTTAGACCGCTTGAGCTTCGTGTGTTCCGATGGTTTGGCGGCCCATAGGTGGACCGCCAGGGCTGTTAGCGGTGCAGTGTTAGGCCGCTAGTCCCTGCTTGGCGGACCAAGAGTGGACCGCTATGGTCCGGTTTTTTCAGCATGAGGCGGTCCAAGGTTAGACCGCCATACCTTGTGGCTGTTTAAGGTTAGACCGCCAAGAGTTTTCCATGCTTGCGACGTCGGGTTCACGTCGTGTTGGTCTTTGGTCGACCCGGTTGTGACCCAGTGGTTGACCTTCAGCCTCGTGAGTGTCCCGGACGCCCCGTGGGTTCTGTGTTTGTGTTTCTGGGGTGTCGGGAGGTACCGTGTTACCTCGATTAGCGTGCCCATAGGTGTGTGTGTTCTGGGCTTTGTGTTAGGCTGTTTTGAGTCACCGTATATCGGTGTGAGTGCGGTGGGGTCCCCCGCATGTCGTGGGTTTTCATGGAAGATGATTCCCATGTAGGCCATGTGTTTGGCCTTGGACTGCGAGTCCAGTCATTCAGCCTGGGGGCTGGAGGTTTCCCGCTTTTCCCTGGGATGGGGAATCGGCGTGGCGGCTTGTGCGCTGCCTTGGGAATCATGCTTCTGTGCTTTCCGCATGGGCCATGTGTGTGGCCTTGGACTGTGAGTCCTATCATCCATCCTGAGGCTGGAGGTCCCTCGAGTTCCCTTTTTAGGGGATGGTCTCGGTGGCTCGTGAGCTGGCTAGGTATTTGTGCTACCATGATTTTAGACCTAGGGATTAGGCTAGATTGATAGCCTTGTGCTGTTGCATATGACGGTCTTGACCCCGAGTCTCGTGACTCAAGGACCGTTGGATTTAGTGGGTCTAGAGGACTGTCCAGAGTCCAGTGGCTCGATGCCACTTGGTTCTTCTCGACTTTCGCACGCGTGCGTGTTTCTCGGAGTTCTCCTCGGAGAGTGGTCACACCAGTGACTCCCCACTAGTCGTAGCCTTCCAACACGCGAGTGGTCCCACCAGGGAGTGGTGGCGAGGCTATCCTGAGAGATGATTTTAGACTGGTTTTCGTCGGGCCGCACATCTACTAGCCAGAGTCCGGGTGAGGGGAAAACCAGTCAGAGGGCCAAACCAGGGACACACGGTTTGTGTGTGCACACGTAGTTGGGGGCGGTTGGACCCGCGCTGACGAGCGCGACCCCAGCTAGTCACTTATTCTGTGGTTACTAGTACAGTGTCTCCATTCCACCAGGGGTTGAGGGTGACACCTGAGGCGTGGTCTAAGTCGTCAGTGGACGCATCCGGCATTGCTTCTGGTGGACAGGTACTCCTGTCACGTGAGACGTGACTATCCTGTTTCTGGGTTCCGTTTCCTGTCTACAAGACGAGGTTTTTTGGACCGACCGGTGTTTCTGAGGTAGTGGCTAGGGTGCTAGTGGCTTTACTGAGGTTGCGTCTTGTTAGGGTGCGGTGCCCGTGACCAGGTGGTCGGGGTCGCACTTTGGACAACGTGTCCAGGTTGGCCTTGTCCTGGGAGACTGGCCTCTACGACTGGGTTGCCGTGAGTTTTACCTCGGTAGGTGGTGTTAGTGTAGTCCGATTCCCAATTGTGAGATCGGGGCTTTCCTTTCCGGTACAGTAGGAGTAGCTATAGTGCCGAGTTTTGATCGGCCACCAGTTTGCTGTTCCTGCTGTAGTTGTAGTTACTGCTTTCCGTACCGATGTTGTTCTCAGTTGGGGTTCCACGGGATCCCTACTGAGCTAGTGACAGGAGGCTCACCCCTGCATTTCAGGTGCGACGGTTCTTCCTTGAGGTTCGAGGGTGCAGTGCAGAGGTTCTTAGTTGCCAGCTCGCCGGGCCGAGTGTTCACTTGGCATGTGGTATGCTTTACTACTTTAGACTGTATTTTCTGTTGGACTGGACTCTGTTGTAGTAGTTGTTTATTTATTTCTATTAATTATCCTGCTTTATTTCTTATTTCTTTGTGTCTCCACACTCCTTTTTTCCCTTCCGAGCCCTCCCGATGCGTGGGCGGTGGGCCAGGATTCGAATGGCATCAGGTTCTTCCCGGTATCCGGATCTTGGGTCGTCACAAAGCTCAATCTTGTTGAGGTCCCGCCTGGACTGTTCAAACCCGCTCCGAGCTTAGAATGCCAGACAGTGCGACCACTGAAGACTATGGAGATTCCCCGTTTCGGCGAACTCCCTACGGTATTCTATCCTGGGGAACCCGCCGATGAGGAAGATGAAAACTGTGTAATCTCGGAGGAGGCAGCTAACAGAATGGTGCCAATATCGGGTCTTGATGACACTACCCAACGGGTCTCCCAGATGTTCGCCAAAATGCAAATGCCCTTGCTGCAGCCTGTTGGCCAGAAGATGTCATTCCAGAAGCTCTGGGATCCGCCCAACAACAACAAAGAATTACTGAAAATCACTCGGCATCCTGGGCTAGGCTATACTCTGCAGGAGTATTATGAGACAGAGGTAGATGTTATCTCAACCTACTTTACCCACGAAGACCCCTTCGAGGCACATTATGATGATTACCCATTATATGGCGAAGGGACAACACAGCGCTCCGAAGGTGATGCTAAAACTCATGGCATTTATGAAAGCTCAAGGGGACATGATGAAGTCACTCTATGCCAATACTAGAAGGAGCCCCCTCCCAGAGAAGATCTACTCCAAGATGAAGTCAGATTTGACAGGGGAACACCTGAAGAAGATCAAGCCGCTGAGAAAGAAAAAGAGCACCTGGAGTTCGAGCGCATATTGGAGGAGATCCGGGCCATGTAGGACCTAGCAGATCCAGCGGAAGAATTTCTACCTGTAGACCCTCAGGGGGCAGAAGGTCCTATGTCAGAAACACAAGATGAGACATCAGAATAGCAGAGCAGAGCTGACCAAAACCCGGTGGAGAATCTGGAAATTCAACAATGGAGCAAAGAAAATGAAGGACAAGTTCCTCTAACCCCAGATATCCGGTCTGAAGAAAACCAACAACCACTAGCCGGTTTCGAAGACCCGAGGTCGACTTATACATCACTCGGGGAGCTGGAGGCCCTAGAAGCTGAAGACGATTACATCAACGGAGGCTTCATCAACCTTGAAGAAGCTCCACCAGAAGTCAAAGACGGCGATCAACCTACCGTTGATGAGCTGATAGAAGTGAACCTGGGGAGTGAGGGGGATCCAAAGCCCACCTTTCTTAGTGCGCTGTTGTCAGCTGAAGAACAGGAGCAGTATACACAATTTCTAAAGGAGTTCCAGGATTGTTTTGCCTGGACCTACAATGAGATGCCAGGGTTGAACCCCGATGTAACCCAACATCAGCTGTCCATTGATCCAAGAGCAGAGCCTGTAAAGCAGCCTTCCAGGCGAATGCGGCCCGAGCTGATCAATTAAATTAATGGGGAAGTCAACAAGCTCATTGATGTTGGGTTCGTCGAAGAAAACCAATATACAACATGGCTAGCAAATATAGTGCCCGTGAAAAAGAAAAATGGGCAGATAAGAATATGTGTCGACTTTCGGGACCTCAACAAAGCATGCCTGAAAGATGACTTCCCTGTGCCGATCACCGAGGTGATGATAGATGCCACCACTGGCCATGAAGCCCTCTCATTCATGGATGGATCATCCGGATATAACCAGATTTGGATTGCCGAGCAAGATAGGGTCCATACTGCATCCCGCACCCCAAAGGGAATATTCCATTATAAAAGGATGACGTTCGGCCTCAAGAATGCCGGCACTACATATCAAAGAGCCATGACGAAGATATTCGATGACTTGCTCTATAAGAAAGTGGAGTGCTACATTGATGATCTGGTAGTGAAGACCAAAAGAAAGGAAGACCATCTGGAAGATTTAAGGGTGGTGTTTCAAAGGCTACGCCAATATGAGTTAAAAATGAACCCCATGAAATGCGCCTTTGGCGTGTCCAGCGGGAAATTTCTTGGATTCATTGTCCGGCACAGGGGCATTGAGATCGATCCATCCAAGATTAAAGTTATTCAAGAGCTCCCTCCTTCGAAGAGTCTGTCAGAGCTGCGGTCCTTGTAAGGCCGACTGGCGTTCATTCGCAGATTTATTTCAAACTTGTCGGGTCGATGTCACCCTTTTCACAGGCTAATGATGAAGGATATGCCGTTCTTCTGGGATGAAGAATGTCAAATAGCTTTTGAGAAGCTGAAGGAATATCTGAAAACCCCTCCGGTGTTGGGAGCACCGATCAAAGGAAGACCTCTGATTTTTTATATAGTAGCTACTCACTGTTCACTGGGGGCAATGCTAGCTCAGGTAAATGAAGAAGGCAAAGAGCAAGCCCTCTACTACCTTAGCAGAAGGTTGGTAAGGACTGAAGAGAAATACACTTTTCTAGAGAAGACCTGTCTGGCCCTGGTCTTCGCTGTCAAGAAACTCTGGCATTACATGCTGTCCCATGAAATCAAATTAATATCTGGAGCAGACCCGCTCAAGTACATATTATCTCAGCCAGCACTCAAGGGTCGACTCGGCAAATGGGCCGTCATCCTGATGGAATTTGAAATTTCATATGTACCTCAAAGAGCCATAAAAGGTCAAGCTGTAGCCGACTTCTTTGCAGCACACCCTGCACCAGAGGATGGTCTGTTAGAAGCTGAACTCCCTGATGATGAGACACTGGAGGCATGTGAAGCCTAGTCGGTAATGTGGCACCTCTATTTTGATGGGGCGTCAAGAATAGAATCTGCCTCAGCTGGACAAGTCAGAGTCCGATCAGGAGCCGGCATTGTCCTGAGGTCACCTGAACGCGAAGTGGTATACACTTCATGCTCAATAAACAAGCCATGCACTAATAATGAAGCTGAGTATGAAGCTCTGATAATCGGCCTGCAAATTACACTCAGCATGGGAATCCATATGCTCCAAGTGTTCGGCGACTCAATGCTGATAATAAAATAGATGTAAGGGGAGTTTGAGGTGCGGAAGCCAGAACTAAACCCCTACTACCAAAAAGTGTTACGCCTGATGGCGAGCTTTCACCATATCAAGCTCAATCATGTGGGCTGAGGACATAATGCTCAGGCCAATGCTTTGGCGAAACTAGCCAGTTCGCTAGCAGTCCCACCAGATGAAACACTCAACATTGTTGTGATAAATCGGCGGCAGGTTCCCAGTGTGTTAGAATCATGCCCAGAAGAATATGAGGCCAATGTAGCCGAAGAAGCACGAGAGTCCGACTGGAGACATCATTTACTACAATGGTTCCTTCACCAGCAGCTACCCAAAAACAAAGAGGAAAGAATGAGACTTCTCCGGACTAAAGATTCCTATGAGCTCCGAAGCGGAACACTATTCCGAATCATGACGGACGCTCGTAAGAAGATTCTGCTCCGATGCCTATCCACCAACGAAGCTTGACAAGTGATGAAAGAGATATATGCCGGGACGGCTGGAGCACACCAAGCTGGACCAAAGATGAAGATCGAAATCAAGAAACTAGGCTATTATTGGCCTACTATGTTTGAAGACTGCTGTCAATTTGCAAAGACATGCCAGAAATGTCAGGAGCATGCTACCGTGCCTAGAAGGCCGCATGTGCCCCTACACCCGACAGTTCCCAACTGGCCTTTTGCTCAATGGGGAACCGATGTAGTTAGACCTCTTCCAATGTCTTCAACTGGACACAAGTACATCTTGGCTATAACAGACTACTTCTCCAGATGGACAGAAGCTATAGCACTCAGAGAAGTGACTGGTGAGCTGGTCGCCAGATTCATCAAACAGAATATTATCTTCCGGTTTGGTGTTCCCAACCGAATAATTTCTGATAACGGGAGCCATTTCAAGAATCAGAAGATATATCGGCTCGCCGAGAAGTACAAAATTGATTGGAGGACTTTCACCCCCTATAATTCGCAAGCAAATGGATTGGCTGAAGTATTCAATAAAACCCTATGCACGCTCCTTGCTAAGACTATCAGCTCCAGCAAGAAGGACTGGGGGAAAGGATGTACGAAGCATTATGGGCATATCGTACTGTCTACAAGACCCCTCCTTAGTATACGGCTCCGAGGCAGTAGTCCCCATAGAGCTGGAAGTCTCATCATTAAGGGTTGTAATTCAATATGGATTAGCCTGTGATGAGCAAACAAATGTTGAAAGAAGATTTGAAGAATTGGCTGAGTTGGAAGGAAAACGCCTTCAGGCACAGAAGAATATCCAGGCATATCAAGCCCGCATGGCAAATGCCTTCAACAAGCTCGTCAAAGGACGAGAGTTCAAGAAAGGTGACCTAGTCATGGTCAAGAAGAAAGAAGTCATGGCTTCCAACCCAAAGGGCAAGCTGGCTGCAAACTGGTTGGGTCCGTATGTGGTCCAAAGGGTCTACAAAGGCGGAGCCTATGTGGTTGTCAACCACCGGGGGGAAGTTCAATTCCCGCCGCTCAATGGGAAACATCTGAAACTCTATCATGCTGCACCACTGCCCTTTGAGGGAGTGGCAAATGACAAGCCACCACATGAAGAAATGATGCTGATAAGGGCTCTGAAGAATGGTGATGACAATGAGGATGGTTACTCCTTCTTGTATGAAAACATCAATCTGGACCTTCCGTCTGGATCGATAATGAAACCTTATATCCCTTGCGTTGATGTAAACCCCACATCAACGATGACACATATATACACTCCAGGCGAACGGCTTCGGGCCTAAGCCTCCTCCATGCAAACATCAATCTGGACCTTCCGTCTGGATCGATAATGAAACTTTATCTCCCTTGTGTTGATGTAAATCCCACATCAACGATGACACATATATACACTCTAGGCGAACGGCTTCGGGCCTAAGCCTCCTCCATACAAATATCAATCCAGACCTTCCGTCTGGATTGATAATGAAACCTTATCTCCCTTGCGTTGATGTAAACCCCACATCAACGATGACACATATATACACTCTAGGCGAACGGCTTCGGGCCCAAGCCTCCTTCATACGAATATCAATCCGAACCTTATGTCTGGATCGATAATGAAACCTTATCTCCCTTGCGTTGATGTAAACCCCACATCAACGATGAAACACATATGCATTCTTGGCAAACAGCTTCGGGCCTAAGCCACTGGCGTACCAACGTCAATCCGGACCTTCCGTATGGATAGATGATGAAACCACATTTCCTTTGCGTTGATGTTAACCCCCACATCAATGATGTACTCTTTCATGTGATCAAAGGCAACATGCAATCTCAAATAATAAAAAAAAAGAAGAGAGAAAGAAAAAATGAATGAATATAAAAAATGGGGCTTAAAATAGAGGTGCCCCGCCAGACTTGTTCGGACATCCTGGACAAGGGTAAAAAGGGCTATAACCCAGCTGTGGCAAAAACTCGAAAGAGTGCTGCAGGCAAAATCGGGTACCCTGCCACGTGAAAATCCGAAAGGACGCGTGGACAAAAGTAAGAGGGGGCTGGCTTCGGTGAAAACTCGAAAGGGCACTTGGGTCAGTAATGTGGTTACCATATAATGAAAACACATGCTATACCTTTTGGCGACACTTCCATCACTTGTCCCATCGATAATGAAACCTATCCAGAATAGACCTTTCGTCTGTTCTGATGAAACTTATCAATTTCTTTGCGTCGGCATAAACCCAATGCCGATGATGAAACCTTCTATCGGTCACAAAGCATCATCGCCTAGATTGATAATGAAACCTATCCAGAGTAGACCTTTTGTCTGTTCTGATGAAACTTATCAATTTCTTTGCGTCGGCATAAACCCAATGTCGATGATCAAACCTTCTGTCGGTCACAAGGCATCATCGCCTAGATCAATAATGAAACATATCCAGAATAGACCTTTCTTCTGTTCTGATGAAACTTATCAATTTCTTTACGTCGGCATAAACCCAATGCCGATGATGAAACCTTCTGTCGGTCACAAGACATCATCGCCTAGATCGATAATGAAACCTATCCAGAATAGACCTTTCGTTTGTTCTGATGAAATCTATCAATTTCTTTGCGTCGGCATAAACCCAATGCCGATGATGAAACCTTCTGTCGGTCACAAGACATCATCGCCTAGATCGATAATGAAACCTGTCCAGAATAGACCTTTCGTCTGTTCTAATGAAACTTATCAATTTCTTTACACCGGCATAAACCCAATGTCGATGATGAAACATTCTGTCGGTTACGAGGCATCATCGCCTAGACCGATAATGAAACATGCCCCGAATAGACCTTTCGTCCGTTCTGATGAAACTCATTAATTCCCTTGCATTGGCATAAACCCAATGTCAATGATGAAACCTGCTGTCAGTCCTGTGGCATCATCGCCTAAGCCGATAATGATCTATTGGTCACAAGGCATCATCGCCCGGATCGGTAAGGAGACCTACCCGGAATAGACCTTTCATCTATTCTGACGAAGCACACCCATTTCCTTGCATTGGCATAAAACGAATACCGATGATGAAGCTTTTTATGATCATACGGCACTTCACCTTGGTCAATGCTAAAGCCTGCCTGAGATGGACCTTCTGTCCGTTTTAATGAGACGTATGAACCCTTCATACATATATCAGCAAGCAATCATACGTTCGGCACTTCTGGCCAATGAGACTTTCCCTTGTGCCAATTTGACAACTCCTGGAATCCAGGCACGCGGTGGAGCGATGCCCCCATACTTTCTTTGAAAGGGTGGACGCTCTCCTACGGTACAAATACGGGTATGCTGCCATACAAGTCGCCAAAATTGTCACAAGATATGACAGAATAAAAGTGTGAAGGTGGACACCAAAAGTATTAAGAGAAATTTGTATTTCATTGCAAAAAAGGAAAGATGAAGATAATAGGGGCCCTTCGAGGGGGATGGGTTACAAAAAGAAGAGCAGCTAAGATCGTCGGAAGATGTCTTCAAAGTCGAGAAGTCCGACAGTTGGAGTTGCTCCTAACTCACGAAGTCGGGATTCTTCTTCTTGGAGGTGAGTTGATTCATCTTGCAACGAGGCCACTCGTCCTTCCAGCAAAGCTATTTCTTCAGCACTCCGAGACTGCGTCTCTTCCACCAGCAGCAATTCAGCTTCGAGAGCACTTAGTTCTGCTCGCAATTCGTCCATCCGACTGCGCACCAATTCTGCATGAGCAGATGCACTCTCCAGTTGGGTCCTGTGCTCCTGAAGACTAGAATTTAGCTCTTCTAGCCCGGGTCGACAATCATATCGTTGTAGCTTAAGGGCCGTTAGTCTGTCATTTATGGCACGCCCCAGGAAGTCCCGGCGATTCACAAACTTCAGTAACAATAGCACACGCTGGGTCCATGTCTCCAAGGGGCAGCCCAGCGCTTGCAAGCAAGCTGTTAGGCGTTCAGTCACCTCCTTTAGTTGCAAATAAGTTAATGCCGGCTGAGACTCCACCACCCGGCGCAACATATCTAAATTTTGCCAAATAAAATATTCTGATGAAGTGAAGCCCAGGGAAGCTGTTGGGGCTACTTCGAAGGTGACTTCATTGTCGATTGTCGCCCATAAGCCTATGTCTGGCTGAGAAGATGAAGATGGAACGGTCGCTGGGGAAGGTGAAATGATCTCTGCAGCAACTTCTTCCAGAACTACTATCTTTCCTACTGCCGAATCTACAGGAGTTGCTTCCTGAGTAATTTCTGGAGGTAAACTGATGTCTTCGACAACCTCTTCCTGAATTGCGGTCTCCTCTGCTACTGAACCCCCAAGAGCTGCTTCCTGAGTAACTGCTGGAGATGGTAGAGACTCAGATTCTATCATTTACACGGAGGGAACTACGAGTTCAGGAGTGATAGTCAGTACGGCGGCAAGGACAAAGGCGGAACCCCTGTCCTGATCTGCTTCAACTCTCAACTCTGAAACCCCAGCTGGAGCAGAACCTTCTCCTAATGCCCCCAGCTCCAATGATGATATATCAGTCGTCGATTGTACCCTCACTGGCACAGGGTGGAATATAGCAGTCATCCCAGTGGAAGCTGTAGCCCTAGGGAGCAGTGCAGCTAAGGCTTCTGAAGAAATGACATCGGAGGCTGGTATCAAGTCTATGTCAGTGGTGCCGGGCTCCTGAAAAAAGTTGAAGTAAACATCAAAGTTGCAAGAAGGCCATGCGATTAGTTAAGAAGGAAAGGGCGAAGCTCACTCTCATTGCAGGGTCAATCTCTTCAAATCCCTGCATAGAAGATGACAGTTCTGCCGATGAAGCAACAAAAGGGGGAGTTATCTCCTCCTCCATATCAATACCATCAAACTCTTCTGGTGACATCCCCTCAGATGATGGCCCCGACAGCTTCGGAGGGCTAAACAATGGAAGATCCTTTGACGACACAACAGGTGCTACTGCTTCCTCTTTGGCTGGTTCATGCACCTCCTCCTCGCCTTTAGAAAAGCCAAAGTCGATGTCTTCATCAGAGACAATAGCGAAACTACTGGAAGATATCTCCACGCTGGGTATGGGCAAACCCGTCACTTCTGTTGTCTTCCGGGTTGTCGAACTGGTGACTATTTGCTGTAAGGGGATAGTGCCTTTCTTCAGCATAGTCTTGTGACCCTCCTGTGGCTGGGGAACATCTGTAGCTGGGGTCTCAATGTCAGCTCCAACCCCCTCAGCCACTGCGATACGAGATCATATATGAAGAATGACAGAATGGTCATCAAAAGATAAGAAAGAATTAAAAAGGCAAGGCAAGCCTACCTTCAATTTCACTGGCTGGTGTGGGTGAAGGTAGCCTAACATCTTCCAGGGCAATAGTGGATGGCTCCCCTGTCCATCAACTCTGCTGCACCTCTGTCCTCTTCAGCAGCCACAGTAACAGTAGTTTCTTCTTGAACCACTACCGAATAAGGACATGCTAAGTCAAGAATGAAGATACCACAAAGTCTACAAGATTGCAGTTCATGAGAAAACAATGATACCTTCGGCTACTTGCTGAGCAGCTTCCTGCTGAACGGCAAACTCCTCAAAAGAGGGCACACGAGGCAAAGGGACCTCAGTGGCACACAAGGCAAAGGGACCTTAGTGACGTCGGCTGTGGAGGAGGACTGTTTCGCCATAGTCTTTCGGGCCTTCTTTGCCCGCCCCACGATGACCTTCACTTCAGAAGCCGCCCTCTTCTTGCCGGGAGGCAATGGGTTGGTGGTTGGCGCCGGCTCGGGGATATCAAAGTATGCAGGCTTCTGAGCCTGGGAAATAATCCTCCGATAGATCCCCTGCTACTTTATGTCTGGTCTATTTGTCAAAGAGGATGCACATTATTATAAAGAAGATCAAGCAATGAAGAAAGCACCATGTTAACCGGAGAAAGTCATACCTGTCGGGCCATTGTAAAAAGATGAAAGGAGCCAATATTGATAAGCCACCTCCTTGCTGCGGGAAGCAGCTTCCCTAACAAGCCAGCAGACGTCACCAATCTTTTAACACTTCTCCGCCAGGCTAGCTAAGTCTGCATGGCCGCGAGAAGCAAGGCAGTGATACAGGCCTAGGAGGTCCATCCCCCAACCGTCAGCATACTGAAAGGACACAAACAGGGGCCTATCCAAGATGCTTGCTGCAGGGTTATCGAGAGACAGCCCATGGATATTCATCAGAATGAACAGCCAGGACGTATTCTGATAATACGTCAGGGTCCTATCCTCCCTCCTTACAAATGTCCTGTACGGGCAGGAGCGATCTGTTTGGCTTTTCCATGAAGCTACCTTCGGAAGCGACTCCTCTATAGGGAATGGGTACTGCTGAGACTCCAGACAAGCGCTACCAATCTGGCATAAGTGCTTCAAATTCTTCATGAAGGCATCCTCATTTACATTGGCAAGTACCGGTGCCAACTGCTGGGATGCATCATCCTTCATAGCTCGCCACTTGGCTATGTATTTTTCTGGTTCCCTCGGATGCTGAGAAAATAGTCTCTTCAAGTGGGCCTCTTCAATGTCAAACACTGGCCCAGGCTGCTGACTCAGGAATGTGCGTTTAGCTACATCCCAGCAAGCTCCTTTGGCATTGCGGTAGAAGCTCGTACGGGCATTCCACCACTTAATATATTCTGAGGCGACTCGAGGAACGCGGCTTGACACCAACGACACCCTGAAAGTAGCATCATCTTGGCGGTGAAAGAAGTCCCACCAAAGGCGGCCGTCACCAGTTACAATGGAGCTATGCTTCGACCGGCTTTCCAGCGGAAATTAGGCAACTGAAGTGGGAATATGTTGATCATAACCAAAATTCCGTCTGAATCGGAACGAATAGTAAGGTTCCAGATGAAGCATACCACCCTTCCTGAAAACTAAGACACTCGGGCAGATTGATAGGGCCCATTCAACCAGCTCAGGCTCTAAAAGCGGTCGGGTAACTTTAGCACCCGAAATGGGGTGAGTGAGGACCTCCACATCTCCCAGCTTGCATTCACGTTGCGGATTTGCCAAAGGAGCAGAATGTGCTGCCAAGGTCCAGAAATGAATAGTCCATGCTGAATCCACTAGAACCCCGGTCAGTCGGCCTCTGATCTGAAAAGGCTATTGTGACACCGGGCTGTTGTGTCTCTTAGGCACAAGCATGTGCTATGTTACTTTAATGATAGCAATGCTATTTGGTTTTGATGATAGCAAGACAGTGAGTGCATTTGAGTGCATTTGATATTGTATTTTGATGATAGCAATGTTATTGTGCATTGATGATTGCAATAAACAAAGTACATTTCTATGCATTCTTATTCTTGAGCATTCTGCATATTGATAGCAACATGAATGATGATGTTTAGCATTGATGGCATTTGCTCTTTATATATGTGCATTGCATTATGTCAGATATCATGTCTCTGCATATATCATGTCTGGGTAGCAAAGTCTATACACTGGATTGTGTATTTGTGCATCATGCAAGTCTATACATTGGACTCTCGTTCAAGCCTATGCATTGCATTGGTTAAGTGTGCACAGCGTCATCGCACTTCATTAGAAGTGTGTACAGCGTCAATGCGTGAAGTCTGTACAGCCGGGTCATATGCTCCTAAGTCTATGCATTACTGTTCATGCATCAGTATTCATCAAGTCTGTACAGCATGTCTCTCACGTTGGAAGTCTATACATTGGTGTGGGTCATCCAAGTCTGTACACTTGCTGCACTGTTCAAGCTCATACACTGGCAGCTCTGCTTAAGTCTATACATTCGCTGCAGAGATCACTGTCAAGTCTGCACATTGGTCTTCGATTTCAAGTCTATACACTGGCTTATTCTTCAAGTCTGTACAGCCGTTTGCATTGGATTTCATGTCTAGACATTGCACTGTAGCATCCATTGTCTTCGTGTTGTGTTTACGTCTTCGTGTTAATTTTGTGTTCAAGTCTTCATGATTGTTTTTGTATTTCTATCTTCGAGTCATTTTTTCGCTGGGTCTTTAAGTCTGTCTAGGTTCAAGTGTCGTTTCACTTCGCGTCGTTCTCCGTGCTGTCTGTCACCTCGTGGTGTTTTTCATAATTGTGTCTTCGCGTTATCTTGTGTATCTGGTCTTCGTGTTGTGTTCGTGTCTTCCGTATTATTTCAGTAGTTATGTCTTCGTGTTGTGTTTATGTACTTCGTGTCGTTTTCTTTGTTTCATGCTGTTCTCATTTCACTTCGAGTCGTTTCTCTGTCTTCTATCTTCGTGTTGGTTTTTCGCTTTAGACTTCGTGTCTTTCTCGCTTTGACCACACTCCGTGTCGATTTTAGTTTTCGTCTTCGTGTTGTTTTCAACTCGTGTTGGTTACTGTTTCATCTCCGTGTTGTTTCATGTCCTCGTGTCGTGTCTCCTACACCTCGTGTCTTTGTCGCTTTGTGACTTCACCTCGTGTCGTTGTCATCGTCTTCGTGTCGTTTTTGTTCTATTGCGTGCAGGACATCGCAGCACCTCGTGTTGCTTTCTGTGCCACTTCGTGTCGTTCTCTGTGTAGTGTGTGTTTCTGTCACTACTGCACTTCGTGTCGTTCTTGTTTCACTTCGTGTCGTTTTCCGTTTTGTGTTCTTCGTGTCGTTCTTACTTTGAGTCGTTTTCTTTGTTATTTCCGTCTTCGTGTCGTTTCTGTTTTCATGACTTCGTGTCATCTTCATTGTCTTAGTGTCGTTTTCACCGCGTGCTGTTCTCACTGTCTTCGTGCTGTTTTCACCGCGTGTCGATTACTGTTTCATCTAGTATTGTTTTTCCACTTAGTGTCGTTTCCGAATTATCTCTTCGTGTTGTTCTTCCTAGACATCGTGTCTTTCGTGTGTTGAAACCACACTTACTGTTGGTTTCTGTTTACCTCCATGTTGTCCTCGTGCCGTTCTCATTACTGGTTATTATATCATGTCGTTTTACTTCGTGCTACAGTCACCATGATGTTCTTCGTGTCGTTCTTCTGGTTACCTCGTGTTGTTTTATAACCTCACTTCGTGTTGTTCTCAGTGCATCTAGTATTTCTATTACATACTTCGTGCAGCTTTAGTTCCTATGGCCCTCAGCTTTAATGATTTTCATCTCCTTGCAGATCCGAGGAAGAACATTCCACACACCTGGGCAGCACGTGATCCGAGGCTGGAATGAAGCCTGCTGAGAGACTGCCACGTGGACCGAATTCTTAGGGCTGGAAATGTGGAGGTCACACGTCGTGGCTGATGATGATGCTGCTGCTATATATATGAGACCTTCGTCCACAGATGAAGGTGATCGAGTTGGCAAGAAGAAAAGCTCATACAGAGAGCCCCGATCCAGGAAAAGGAAAGTAATAAACGAAAACAACACAGCAATCAGAAGGCTGTAAAATATGAAAACACAGATGTGGCTCTCAACGGAGCTGACTGGCCTGGATCTGATCCACGGTCCAGTGAAGACAGATCTTCAAGCAACTTCTTCCTTGTTCTCCACGAGCTCTCTCGCTCACTTTCTATCTCTCTTTTCTTTCTCTTCTACTCTCCTAGGAGCTTCTTCTGAACAAGGAAGAAGTTGCTTGAAGATCTGTCTTCACTGGACCGTGGATCAGATCCAGGCCAGTCAGCTCCGTTGAGAGCCACATCTGTGTTTTCATATTTTACAGCCTTCTGATTGCTGTGTTGTTTTCGTTTATTACTTTCCTTTATTTTCTGGTTTGCTGTGCTTTCCGATACTCTGTAGAGAGGTCGGGGTTCCTCCTGTGGATCAGGAGAAGGGAGATCTGATCTCCGGTTGCAAGTAGCTGGGAGCTACTTGTGGGTTCCCTCCGGTTTGGAGGAAGGGAGACTTGTCTCCGGTTCTGGGCTTGTGGATTGCAAGTCCAGGGGTCCCTCCTGGTCTGGAGGAAGAGAGGTCTTCGACCTATGGTTTGCTGGTGACTGGAAGTCACCGGTTGGTTCCCTCCGGTTTTGGAGGAAGGGAGGACTGGCCCTCCGGTTCTAGTCTTGTGGGTTACAAGACTAGGTGTTCCCTCCGGTCTGGAGGAAGAGAGACTTGCGTCTCTGGTTTGCTAGTGACTGGTGTCACTAGTGGTTCCCTCCGGTTGGGAGGAAGAGGGGAGGTTGTTCCCCTGGTCAAGCTGTGTGGCAGCACCTGTTGCAGACTGAGTCTGCGGTTTCTAGCGTGAGCTAGTGGAAGCCACACTCGGGTTGAGTGTGGGGTGGATGTAGGTCTGGAGGACCGAACCACCTAAAAACCCTTGTGCATTGTGGTTTGGTTTATCTGCTTTTGCTTCCGCTAGATGATTGCATAGGGGCGCTCTAAGCGTTTGACTTCTGGTTGAGCAGAAGAGTGGATTAGTTTTCTTAGAATAGTTTAATCTGTCAAGAGAGCGAAATTCTAGTTGAGCGACTCCTTGTCTAATTCAGCCTAGTTAGCATCCTAGTGATCTCACTGTATGCTTGTTTTTGTTCTGCAACTGATTATTAGCTTTAAGCTTGTCTAGTTTGCGAACTAGTAATTCTAGTGAGCATCATATTTTAACTGGGCGAAAGGTTTTTTAAACGGGTTATATTCATTCACCCCCCTCTGAATACTGCACCGAACCCAACAATTGGTATCAGAGCAGGTCTCTGATCTATCAGATCTAACAATCTGCAGAGGATCCTGCTGGTTTGTTTGGTGCTTTTCAGAGTGTGCTTTCTGTTTTATTCTGTGCTTTCAGATTGTTTGCAATGGAGCCAATCGTGCTGAAGGCTAGCTCCAACAAAGCAAATAGATCCAGCCACAGTGGATCATCAAGCGAGAAAAGTAGCCTCTCGCGGTCTGAAATTGATGAAGACCACATGGGAATGGTAATTAGTGAATTCAGGAAATTCCTGAGAAAAAGAGAAGGAAAGCATGGTGATGACAGAAAGCAAATAAGGTATACTTCTAATCCTGCCAAGAGTATTGACT
The DNA here is from genome assembly GCA_022559845.1 of Amorphophallus konjac. Taxonomy (NCBI): domain Eukaryota; kingdom Viridiplantae; phylum Streptophyta; class Magnoliopsida; order Alismatales; family Araceae; genus Amorphophallus; species Amorphophallus konjac. Next base: position 390,635,686 of record CM040126.1, read on the forward strand.
CTAACGTTTGCTACAAATGCAGGAAGGCTGGCCACACGAAGGCTGACTGTTCAGAATTCTCGAAACTCAAAGAGAACACCTTGGACAGTGCTGAAGAAGGAGAAAAGTCCATATGCTTAATGGCCAACCGGGGAAGTGATGACGAGGAAACCTCATCTCAGGTAAGCTCCGAATCAGATGGATACTCTTTTAATGAATTGATAGTGATGTATGAAAATTTGTTTAAAGTGTCCAAGAAATTAAAATCTGAAAATAAAAATTTAAGAAAAGAAATCAATAATTTGAAATCTGAAATGATTAAAGAAAAAGATGAGTTAAACAGGTTGAAATCTGAAAAAGAGAATATTAGAAACAAACTCATCGGTGAAAATAATTCTTGTAAAGCATGTGCCATTCTCGAAGACATGATTAATGATTTTGATTCTGATGACATTCTTCAAAAAGAACAAATCAAATCTCTAAAAGAAGAAAATGTCTACTTGAAGGATCAAAATAAAAGGTTAATGGTTCTTAATATTGTCCTCTCTGAGAAATGGCTGTCAATTGAAAAAGGAAAATCTGTTGTGAAGGAAAATGAAAACAACATTGAAATAAAGGTTCGACAAGAAAATGAAACTCTGAAGAACCTGAATGATGTTTTGCAACAGCAGCTAATTGCATGTGAATCTGAGCTATCCAAGTATGAAGTGAGTATTGCTTCATTGAATTCTGAAATTGAAAATCTGAAAAACACTCTGTCTAAATTTGTCAAAGGTAAAAATAGTTTGAATAAACTACTTGGCTCAAATGTGAAAAGTTCAGAATGTGCTAGTACCTTAAAATGTATGTCATCTAAGAAATCTCATAACAATAAGCACAGGGCTGAACAAAAGAAAAAGGAAAATTGCTGTGAAAAATCTTCTCATAAAATTCAATTTAAAAAGGAAAAGAATGTGCAGTGTTTTTATTGTAATAAGATAGGTCATATGATGCATGAGTGTAAGATGTTTGAATTAGATGACCTAGCTGCTACTACTGCACAGAAAGTTTCTGCTAGAAATTATGTTTTTCAAAGAAGGAAAATAGAGTGTTTCCATTGTGGCAAGATGGGCCACATTGCAGCTCATTGCTGGCATGCCCAGGGAAAGAAAGTCAACTTAAAACTTGTAAATTTCCCTGCAAGTGAAACTGCTTCTGGTAAAAGAACCCCAGCATGCTTCGAATGTGGAAAGCATGGCCATACAGTCAAGGACTGCTGGCATGCTCAAGGAAATAGATTGAACTCTAAGTCTATAAAATTCCCTGCTCTCTATGATTCTTGTTTTGAACGTGGAAAACCTGGCCACAAAGTTTCTGACTGCTGGATGGCAGGTTATGGAAAACAATATGTTCATGCCAACAATAGAAAATTTCATGTTAATGCACAAAGACTTCATGCTAATACTTGTGTGCATAACAAGAAAACAAAGCATGTTGCTTCCTGTTATTATTGTGGGCTATTTGGACATTCTATGTTTGATTGTTTTCTGATGGAATATGATGATAATTCTGCTAAGAAACTGTTCAGTACACCTGATAGGGGTAGTACAGGACCCAAGACTGCTTGGGTCCCTGCAAGATCATATTGATTGACATGTTGCAGGTGTGCCTTGGTGAGAGAAATAAAAGGGGTAATTTAGCCAAGGCACTCAAAAAAAAAAAAAGAAGGAAGCCCCATGATTCTACATTTCAGGTTAGTTCTGAACTTGTTTTTTAAATTTCATCATCTGAAAATGCTGATTTGTCAGTTTGATATCTGAAATTGTTGAACTGATCGTTTGATGTCTGATATTCTCTCCATGTCTAGCTGATCAGTCTGCATTCCAGACTCAGCTATTGAGTTTTACTTTGGATATAGCTGATGCTCTTCTGTTGCCATCTCCTGCCAATTGCTGAACTGAGTTTGAATGGTCTTTAGTGTATATAGTTGATGCACTATATAGACTTTGTATAATGCTTGTGTCTTGTGTCAATGCATTGCATGCTTGATTACATACTTGGACTGAGCTTAAATGGGTCAGTTAGTGCACACAGTCAATGCATGTGTCTAGTGTTTGCATACATCATTTGCATGACTGTCAATGAAATTGATCAATGCATATAAGACTGATTTGCACTGCATTACATCTTGAAAAATCTGAAAAAGGATAAAAATGCTCATGACTTGGATGCATAAAGCTGAACTGATTGCATAGCATATCTCTTGCATCATGATGTCAGGGGGAGCTGAGAGTTCTATTCAATTCATTGAATCCTATTCACTTCTCAGTGTTCTCATTCAAATGATTCATATTCTTTGACATCAGTTGCTCATTGAACCATATTGCCAATTGCTATCCTTTCCCCATCTTTTTCACTGAACAGCAGTTCTGGTTCTGGTTCAGTACATTGAATGGTGATTATTGCAATTGTTCACTTATAAGAATCACATTTACAAATTGAAAAGAACTAAAGGTTTAACCTTTATAAATTGGAGAGTTAAGTGTCTGCACTTCAGAATTTGAGATAAATGAAAACTTTTATAGCTCTTAATCTTTGTCTCATAGCTAAAATAGAAAAAGTTTTTTTGTAATGCCTAAATGTGTTGAACTGGATATGTCTAGAACAGGCTAATAAGAGTGTGTACTGATTTTTTAAACAATCACTCTAAAAGAATTAAGGGCAGCAGTAAATAAGATCATTAATGTTATGAACTGAACATAGTGACAGAGCAATGGCTGATTGCACTGAGAAATTGTGAACTCCTCAAAAGAAGCAGGAGACTTCACATGTCATGAGGTGATTCAGAATATCTCTGTTCATAGGGTCAAATCCATAGGGGGAGTCCTCACCAAGTAACTGAGGGTACTGGCCTCTGATCAAGGTGTACCCTTAATGTCAAAAGTGAAGACTATTCTTTGTGGGTTTTGATCTGAAATAGGTCTAGTAGTTTATGCCTAGTAACTAGGGGTACCTGCCTCTGATCAAGGTGTACACCTAATGTCAACAGCATAAATGCCACTGATCTATTTACTTAGTTCAGGTTCAGAAATTGAAAAATGAAAATCAAACTGCTGTAACCCTTTGAAAATCAAAAGTCTATGAGTGAAAATTATTTTTATTAATACATATTCAAGTTGCCTTTCTTGAACTTTCATGTTTAGACACAAAATGGTATTATTTCAGACTTATCTATTAATACCATGTGCCCTAGATTCATTGCTATAAATGGAATCAATAAACTCTTTTTCAGGGGTCAGGTTCTTTACTCTAAGATTTATCACTGTTAAACCTGAATTTTTGAAAATTGTATGTTGCTGATTCTTATACTTTAACAGTGGCTTATAATCATGTTTCCTTTCTGAACATATGATTCAGCTGCTATCAAGTGACCCTCCTACCTTCTCTACCTTGTTTATCTGTTCATATTCCTTCTCAAAGGGGGAGCATTTATTTAGGGGGAGAAATACTTCAGGAGAAGTCATACCTTCAGGGGGAGCTTCTTGCTCTAGCAGTCACTTGCATGCATAATGCACTTTGCACTCTTGTTTTTACTGTTTTTCTCTTTTTGATCATGTCAAAGGGGGAGAAAATCTTGTGTGACTCACTGTCACATTGTGTTGCCATCATCAAAAAGGGGGAGAATGTTGTGTCTCTTAGGCACAAGCATGTGCTATGTTACTTTGATGATAGCAATGCTATTTGGTTTTGATGATAGCAAGACAGTGAGTGCATTTGAGTGCATTTGATATTGTATTTTGATGATAGCAATGTTATTGTGCATTGATGATTGCAATAAACAAAGTACATTTCTATGCATTCTTATTCTTGAGCATTCTGCATATTGATAGCAACATGAATGATGATGTTTAGCATTGATGGCATTTGCTCTTTATATATGTGCATTGCATTATGTCAGATATCATGTCTCTGCATATATCATGTCTGGGTAGCAAAGTCTATACACTGGATTGTGTATTTGTGCATCATGCAAGTCTATACATTGGACTCTCGTTCAAGCCTATGCATTGCATTGGTTAAGTGTGCACAGCGTCATCGCACTTCATTAGAAGTGTGTACAGCGTCAATGCGTGAAGTCTGTACAGCCGGGTCATATGCTCCTAAGTCTATGCATTACTGTTCATGCATCAGTATTCATCAAGTCTGTACAGCATGTCTCTCACGTTGGAAGTCTATACATTGGTGTGGGTCATCCAAGTCTGTACACTTGCTGCACTGTTCAAGCTCATACACTGGCAGCTCTGCTTAAGTCTATACATTCGCTGCAGAGATCACTGTCAAGTCTGCACATTGGTCTTCGATTTCAAGTCTATACACTGGCTTATTCTTCAAGTCTGTACAGCCGTTTGCATTGGATTTCATGTCTAGACATTGCACTGTAGCATCCATTGTCTTCGTGTTGTGTTTACGTCTTCGTGTTAATTTTGTGTTCAAGTCTTCATGATTGTTTTTGTATTTCTATCTTCGAGTCATTTTTTCGCTGGGTCTTTAAGTCTGTCTAGGTTCAAGTGTCGTTTCACTTCGCGTCGTTCTCCGTGCTGTCTGTCACCTCGTGGTGTTTTTCATAATTGTGTCTTCGCGTTATCTTGTGTATCTGGTCTTCGTGTTGTGTTCGTGTCTTCCGTATTATTTCAGTAGTTATGTCTTCGTGTTGTGTTTATGTACTTCGTGTCGTTTTCTTTGTTTCATGCTGTTCTCATTTCACTTCGAGTCGTTTCTCTGTCTTCTATCTTCGTGTTGGTTTTTCGCTTTAGACTTCGTGTCTTTCTCGCTTTGACCACACTCCGTGTCGATTTTAGTTTTCGTCTTCGTGTTGTTTTCAACTCGTGTCGGTTACTGTTTCATCTCCGTGTTGTTTCATGTCTTCGTGTCGTGTTTCCTACACCTCGTGTCTTTGTCGCTTTGTGACTTCACCTCGTGTCGTTGTCATCGTCTTCGTGTCGTTTTTGTTCTATTGCGTGCAGGACATCGCAGCACCTCGTGTTGCTTTCTGTGCCACTTCGTGTCGTTCTCTGTGTAGTGTGTGTTTCTGTCACTACTGCACTTCGTGTCGTTCTTGTTTCACTCGTGTCGTTTTCCGTTTTGTGTTCTTCGTGTCGTTCTTACTTTGAGTCGTTTTCTTTGTTATTTCCGTCTTCGTGTCGTTTCTGTTTTCATGACTTCGTGTCATCTTCATTGTCTTAGTGTCGTTTTCACCGCGTGCTGTTCTCACTGTCTTCGTGCTGTTTTCACCGCGTGTCGATTACTGTTTCATCTAGTATTGTTTTTCCACTTAGTGTCGTTTCCGAATTATCTCTTCGTGTTGTTCTTCCTAGACATCGTGTCTTTCGTGTGTTGAAACCACACTTACTGTTGGTTTCTGTTTACCTCCATGTTGTCCTCGTGCCGTTCTCATTACTGGTTATTATATCATGTCGTTTTACTTCGTGCTACAGTCACCATGATGTTCTTCGTGTCGTTCTTCTGGTTACCTCGTGTTGTTTTATAACCTCACTTCGTGTTGTTCTCAGTGCATCTAGTATTTCTATTACATACTTCGTGCAGCTTTAGTTCCTATGGCCCTCAGCTTTAATGATTTTCATCTCCTTGCAGATCCGAGGAAGAACATTCCACACACCTGGGCAGCACGTGATCCGAGGCTGGAATGAAGCCTGCTGAGAGACTGCCACGTGGACCGAATTCTTAGGGCTGGAAATGTGGAGGTCACACGTCGTGGCTGATGATGATGCTGCTGCTATATATATGAGACCTTCGTCCACAGATGAAGGTGATCGAGTTGGCAAGAAGAAAAGCTCATACAGAGAGCCCCGATCCAGGAAAAGGAAGAGAAGAAAGAAAAGAAGAGAGCAGAGAAGAGAGTGAGAGTAAGAGCAGAAGAAGAAAAAGAGAGTGAGAGTAAGAGCAGAAGAAGAAAAAAGAGAGAGAAGAGAAGAGTAGAGAGTGAGAGATTAGGAGAGCAGAAGAAAGAAAAAGAGAGATCGTGAGTTGAGAAGAAGAAGAAGAGAAGTAGCAGAAGAAGCTCCTAGGAGAGTAGAAGAGAAAGAAAAGAGAGATAGAAAGTGAGCGAGAGAGCTCGTGGAGAACAAGGAAGAAGTTGCTTGAAGATCTGTCTTCACTGGACCGTGGATCAGATCCAGGCCAGTCAGCTCCGTTGAGAGCCACATCTGTGTTTTCATATTTTACAGCCTTCTGATTGCTGTGTTGTTTTCGTTTATTACTTTCCTTTGTTTTCTGGTTTGCTGTGCTTTCCGATACTCTGTAGAGAGGTCGGGGTTCCTCCTGTGGATCAGGAGAAGGGAGATCTGATCTCCGGTTGCAAGTAGCTGGGAGCTACTTGTGGGTTCCCTCCGGTTTGGAGGAAGGGAGACTTGTCTCCGGTTCTGGGCTTGTGGATTGCAAGTCCAGGGGTCCCTCCTGGTCTGGAGGAAGAGAGGTCTTCGACCTCTGGTTTGCTGGTGACTGGAAGTCACCGGTTGGTTCCCTCCGGTTTTGGAGGAAGGGAGGACTGGCCCTCCGGTTCTAGTCTTGTGGGTTGCAAGACTAGGTGTTCCCTCCGGTCTGGAGGAAGAGAGACTTGCGTCTCTGGTTTGCTAGTGACTGGTGTCACTAGTGGTTCCCTCCGGTTGGGAGGAAGAGGGGAGGTTGTTCCCCTGGTCAAGCTGTGTGGCAGCACCTGTTGCAGACTGAGTCTGCGGTTTCTAGCGTGAGCTAGTGGAAGCCACACTCGGGTTGAGTGTGGGGTGGATGTAGGTCTGGAGGACCGAACCACCTAAAAACCCTTGTGCATTGTGGTTTGGTTTATCTGCTTTTGCTTCCGCTAGATGATTGCATAGGGGCGCTCTAAGCGTTTGACTTCTGGTTGAGCAGAAGAGTGGATTAGTTTTCTTAGAATAGTTTAATCTGTCAAGAGGGCGAAATTCTAGTTGAGCGACTCCTTGTCTAATTCAGCCTAGTTAGCATCCTAGTGATCTCACTGTATGCTTGTTTTTGTTCTGCAACTGATTATTAGCCTTTAAGCTTGTCTAGTTTGCGAACTAGTAATTCTAGTGAGCATCATATTTTAACTGGGCGAAAGGTTTTTTAAACGGGTTATATTCATTCACCCCCCTCTGAATACTGCACCGAACCCAACACGGGCCGGGCTCAGCACTGGCAAACTCTAGCATTCGGGGGTACAGTGTGGTTGTCTACAAAGTCCTCGGAGCAAGTTCGGGGAACAAACTGCATACCCAAGCATTAAAAAAGTGAAATGGGCCCACTGTTCTGAGTGATCTGGGGACCCGATGTCTGTGTAAGTCTCCCAAAGACTTGTATATCAAGCAAAGTGCCGCTGGACACAAAGAAAGCCCCATACCCCAAGCCTTCTAACAAGCTGGATATATTGCCTCCGGCTTGATGATTGTTTTATCTCCCTGAGGGAGAGCAAAGGTGCACAACCAAAAAGTCAAATAAGCGGCACAATGTGTAATGGGGTCCACTCCAGAAGTATTGGGTCCTTCTTGACCAGTCCGTTGGAGGGAAGCTGGCAATTCTGATTTGAATCTCGGGGTCCTATTCTGTTTGCCTGCAGTTGGAGCCACCGAAGAAAACTCGTTATACTTCAAAGGGCCATTGAAGAAATATTGAATCCACTGTCCCACTCGGACCTTCAATCTGCTGCTCTTTTCTCGGGCATGATAACCCTTGGAGGACCCTTTGTAATGTGACAAATAGAGGGAACGGTAGGCCTTCATTAAATACCGGTATGCAAAGTCGAAAGAATACTGGCCCTCGCCGTCAGTTTCATCCTTAACTAAGTCATATAAGCAGACTTCTTCATAAGGCTCGCCGTCAATTGGCAAGCCCGAAAGCTGTGATAGACTCCAAAGGTCCAGAGAGGTTTCACCTTCTGCTGTATAAAATGTATTGAACTGAGGGCAGAAAACTTCAAACATCCCACAGCACAAACTCTTAGAGATGGGGTACCGGAATCGTGAAGCATACACACTATGGTACATCCCAGCTTTGATCAACAAAGGAGCATACTCCTTCAGCACAAATTCTGTGAACTCCACTGCCCCTACACGGAAGAGATGAGCATCCGTCACCTTCGTGTCCGCAAACCAGCCGGCAGCTAGCTGAAATTTGAAATGGACGGCCAGACAGTTCATGACAAATGGCTCGTCCCTGTAGCCCCACCTTATCGGTGCTAGGAACAATCCATAGTCGGGCTTCTCCCTGTTGACCCGACCCGCTGCAGTATCCCACCTGGCGGGGGTAAATTCAGGAGTTCTGGTCAACATTTTCTGCTCCGACTCTAGATCAGTCACTCCGAGAACAACATCCCATTCACGCTACTCTCTAGGAAGATAGATGGCTTTGCCCCGATACACGGAGCCCTTCAAGCTGTCCCTCTCCAACAACATAACCTGCTCCACCGCACGGGCTAATAGGAGATCCCTCATGCCACCCACAGTAAAGGTGCAAATGAATGGCACCAAATGGTGATCCTTCGGGAAATCCGGGCGGTAGTCGCTGCCACGTCTGAAACTCATTCCTTCTTCAGCAGAAAAGACACGGGTGGATGAAACAGTGTTCATCTCAGAATTTGAAGACTCGTCAACTACAGCAATTTGCTCGTAACCACGGTCCAGTTGATGAACATTCAGCTAGTTCACTACTAGACCGGATATTTCAGGCTGAGCAGAAGTGCCTGCACCAGCAGCTCCAGAAGCAGCAGAGGCAGAGCCAGAGGTAGCAGCCATTGCAATAACTGCATTCCAAGAAAATTTCAAGATAAGACACCAAAAGAAATCAACAAATAAAAGCTAAGCATTTTGAAGAAAATTTGGCAGCATCTCCCCTTATATTGGGTATGCCCGAAGTATAATAGGCAGCCATCCACCAAGAGGATGACCCCTTAAGCAACAAGGGACACAACTCCAAAGACAAAGCAAAAGGTCTCACGGAGGAGAAATAGAAAGGAAGGAGAAGAAAAGCTGCTGAAGCAGAGACCTCACGCCGACCGCAGCCGTGAGAAGAAGGAGGAGAGAGGGAGCTCGAAGGAGAAATGAGCTCCCTCGAACCCTAATCGGCCTTAAAAGGCCGCGCCGAGAGGAAAGCTCCTGCCAGAAGAAAAGCACGCCAAGAGCAGCCGCCCCAATCGGCCAAAAGGCACGCCGAGATGGCCGCGTCGAGAAGTACCCGCCACCCCTATGCCGAGATGCCCATGCCAATGCCGCTCGCACCGGTTCGTTCGCACCGGGATGAGAATGCAACCAATGAAACGGGAATACTAGCCATTCAAGGATCAACAGTCTAGCATTAGCCCCAAAAACACCTATGAAATACTGAAGATGCTACAAATATGAAGAAGATTACAAGCTGGATAGACAGACCAAGCAAGAAATATATGCACAGATATTGAAGGATACACCCGCAGGCCCCGTGCCGCTTATTCTTCGCTCACGCCACCTGCTGGTGGGGGGCATTTGTTGACACCAAAAATATACAAAGAGAAAGAAGAAGTCAGAGCAAGCTAAGGGCTTTGAAGGTCAATCAAGGGTGCGGCTCCTATGTCATCCCTGAAGATTATGAGAATCAGAATAGAAGAAGACCCACTACACTTGACATTATGTCCAGCCGAAGCCATCATCGGCCAAGCCACTGTCCAGCACGGCTATCACTCAAGATAGTCAGGCTGATGAAGACTACGTCAACACCCGGGCAATCATCTGCCTGTTGAAAAGGATCCTCAGTATATTCTAATGCTCATAAAATAGGACTCACATAGCTTCGTGCATACATGTTGGTCCTGGGTGCTAAATAGACAACAAAGAAAGCCAACGAGCACTCTAAGAAGCCCACCTAACCAATGAAAAGGCCTAGTCATTCAAAATGGCCTCTATCGGCATGAATTCACAAATGAAATGGGCCCAAGCCCACTACGATGGAAGTCGCGCCGAGAAGCTTGATCCAAGTGGCGTGCCGAGGCCACCATGCTGGGAGAGCTTGCGCCGATGGACAGAGGGTCAGCCCTCTATAAAACCCCTGGTCTTCGACAAGTAAAGGGGGAGGAACATCTAGAAAAACCATATGAAAGAAGAGAGCGAGGGCTGAGAAAAAAAAGAAGAGAGGAGAAAGGTCTGAGGGCCTGCTGAAGAAATCGGAAGAAAGCAAGAGAGCTGCAGAAGTCTATGGAGAGAGATGCAAGATGGGGTTGATTTTCAAACGCCCTAAGGGGCTACATTCTCCCCTTTCCCCCCATCCAGTGTTTTCAGTCTTTACCCTCCTCTGTCATCTGCTTCTATTTTCTTTTATTTTGTGCTTTTGCTTCCGAGACCTGTTCCTCTGCAAATGCTAAGTATCAGCAAAGTTTGATGCATGTTCAAGGAGCATCGGCCCATGTGCATGCCTTTGTAATCTGATTCCCCCCAAATGTTAAATGAATGTGCCCTTTTGGGAATGAAATGAAATATGGGATTCTGAGATTTTTCTCCCTTCTGTTTCTCTGAAATTTATCATATCCGATCATCTAAGTCCGTTCCTGCTGCATCGTCTGAGTATTTCCAACCTCAGAGCCACGATGAGAGCCCGAGACAGTCTATCTCGTGGCTTCTCATTCATGGAATGGTGAGGGATACATTCATATCAGAGCTCCCCGATTAGCAGTTCTTCCATTCCTTCTCTTAACCTCATGATCATGATGAAGCCCAAGACAGTCTATCTCGTGATCCTTCATGAAGTGGTGAGGGACATAACAGAATCATAGTGCAGATGATTCAATAAACAGTTGGCCTCCAGTAGCATTTCTGAGTGGAATACGACTATATCCCCTAGGATTATCCCTCTGAAGCCCATTTTTTTTGGCACCCCATGTGACCCCATTTGCGTTAGTCTCAAACCTCTGCAAACCTCAAGAACAAAACCTCTGACACCCCCTTGAATCAAAACCTTAAACCCCTGAAAAAACCCGCCTCTAAAAACCCTTGAAAACCCTACCTTGGAAGCCTCTCGGTGCCAACTTCCCTCGGCGCTGGATTTTCCCCTCGGCGCGTGCATTCTCGCGCCGAGAGCTGGAGGCGCGCTGGGGACCGCCTTGCGCCGATGCCCATTCGTGCCAAGGGCTATCCCCCACACCGATGCCTATGCAGGCCAAAGCACTCACGCGCCGGTGGCTTCATGCCGAGACAAGCGCGCCGAGAGCCTTATGCCAAGCTGATCCTTACCAAGCCTCTTATGAACTTTCACCCTTTTTGAAAGAAGGAAAGACTAGAGGTTTCACTCAAGTTACTGGAGCTAGATTAACGGGGTTACACCCCTACATTGGGCTGGCCCACAAATGACGTTCCTTTAACCCTATTGACTTACGGAGTTCTGCCACTGCATGCTCTCCGCCGGTTTCTCAAGGGGATACTGACCGAATGCCGCAATGATGGACATCAACCCATCGTGTTTATATCTCCTTGGGTTCTGGGCTATATGCCCATCTTTCTTTTGGCTCCCATCCCGGCACTCCGTGGATGGATGTCCTATACTCCCCTTTTGGCATAGCCCAAAACATGGGGAGATGATGCCGGATTTAACTCTGATCTTCGGTACGCTATATCAGCGTCAAACCCTTTGGATTCGAGGGGCCCTATCTCTGCAGGGTCTCTAGTGATTCACTTTAAGGAATAGAACAATAAGCTCCTTCATGGGCAAATATCGTTCGGATTAATCCGTCTTAGCTTAGTCCCGTTTCACATTATCCAGGCACTAACACTCCCCGATCATTCTGGGTTCCATCTCGCCTCTGCGTGGATGGTATCCTATTTCCACTTGGTATGAACCAAGATCATGGGGACATGATGCCGGATTCATTCGAGGATTCATATAGATGAGATTGATGGATGGGCATAATGCCGTAATATTCCAATAATTCTCGCTATGCCATTCATGCCTGCATGGTTTCATGAGGAACAAATATGTCTATCTCGTGCCGCGTTCTTAACTTGATCAAACAAATCCCAAGTCATCTCCCCATGTGTTCTCAATATATCAAATAATATGTGGTTGAAGGCCGGCCTATGCCCGATTGATAGGCATCGTTATACGTGAGAGTGGTTCTGGAACCTAAGTTCTCCGCCCCCCGTACCGGGAAGCAGGCAGATGAACCGTAATAAAGTTGATAAATCGCATGAGCACATAAATGTATCTCATATCTTGCAAATAAATCAACACATCGGTCTTATTTCGTTTTTCCCCCGGGGCCCCTCTTACTTTGGCGATTAATCAAGGGTTGTCCTTCTTTGTAAGGGTGTAATTAACGTCATAGCCTTTATGGTATGACGGACTTCCGGTCTCAACTCGGACTTCATAATCGACTGACCAAGTCAGATCGAGCGCATAATAAATTATCACTCCGGTGACTGGCATGCCTAATAAACTAACTAATAAATCAATAAATAAACAACCAAAATAATATAAAAAAATAAAAATAAATTAAATTAATAAAAAGATCGTTCCACAAGACCACATCTTCGAGTTGGCTGAGACCTTCGACACCCTCTGAATGTTTAAGATGAAGTTCAACCCAGAAAAATGCATCTTCAGAGTCGACTCATGCAAGTTCCTCATATTCTTAGTCATCCGGAGGGAAATCAAGGCCAACCCCAAGAAAGTCTAAGCAGTTCTAGATCTAATAACATGATCTCCTTGTTCTCAATGATTCCACATTCCTTAACTTTCTTGAGCACCTCCTCCTTAACACTAAGGAATGCTGGATCTATGATAGCAGGAGTGAGACGCTTCTGAATGATAATAGAATGGAAGTCTCTCTCGGGAAGGAAAACCAATGAGGAAGCAAGAGAAGCGAGAGCATCAGCTAGAATGTTCTGATCTCGAGGAACATGGACAAAGATTAGTTCAGTGAAAAGCTTGGCATAAGTGGAAGCAAGTTCCTGATAGGGTTTGAGCTTGGGATCAAGTGTGCGGCATTTGGTGAGCACTTGGCGAAGAATAAGCTGACTATCACCTACAATCCGCAAATGGGTAACACCGAATTGATGAGCGACCTGCAATCCGGCTAGAAGAGCCTCATACTCAGCTATGTTATTCGTAACTGAAAATGCGAGCTGAGAGGCAAGTGGAATAGTGATACCCTCAGGTGATAGGAGAACAATGCCCATCCCCTTTCCTTGTGAATTATGAGCTCCATCAAAATGTAATGTCCACATCGAATCGGGCTGATTGACGGACATTAGTTCCTCATCTGGAAACTCCGAGCAAACAAGGTCAAATCTAGGGAGAGGGTGATGAGCAAGATGTTCCGCTATGGCATGGCCTTTAATTGTTTTTTGCTGAATGTAGATGATATCAAACTGAGAAAGAAAGCTTTGCCATCGTGCCAATCGTTCAGTGAGAACATATTTTTCAAGGAGAAACTTGATAGGATTCATGCGAGCAATAAGATGAACCTCATGAGCTAAGAAATAATGTTTCAACTTTTACACTACCCAGACTAAAGCAGCACAAGTCTTCTCCATAGCTGAGTACTTCTGCTCACAGCGGTTGAGAAGCTTAGACAAGTAGTATGCTGCCCTCTCTTTTCCTTCTTCATCAATTTGGGCAAGGACAGCACCTACAGAATCATCCAGGACAGAGATATAAAGAACAAGTGGTTTGCCTGGAACTGGCGGCCTCAGGACAAGGGGATTGGTCAAATAATCCTTTAGCCCGTCAAAGGCTGCCTGACACTTGTCATCCCAATTAAATTTGACTCCCGGTTTAGTAAGCTCGTAAAACGGCCTACACCTTTGTAAATGTTAAAAGATAAACTGGCGAATAAATTGTAACCTCCCGATCAATCCTCGAACTTCTTTCAAATTCTTGGGAGGAGGCATATCTCTTATTGCCCTTGCCTTGTTGGGATCAATCTCAATACCCCTTTTGCTGACTATGAATCCAAGCAATTTCCTGATGAAACACCAAACACGCACTTCTTAGGATTCATCTTTAACTGATACTCCCGTGCTCTTTGCAAGACTTTGGCTTGAACCCCAGGATGCTCAATCCTTGTCCTTGATTTCACTACCAGGTCATCCACATACACCTCTATAAAAATGTGGATCATGTCATGAAAAATAGCCATCATGGCCCTTTGGTAAGTGGCTCCGGTATTTTTGAGCCCAAACGGCATGACCACATAACAATAAGTGCCTCAAGGTGTAGTGAATGAGGTTTTATCCTGATCCTCTTTAGCCAAACGGATCTGATTGTAACTAGAGAAGCCATCCATAAAAGAGAGGGACTCGTACCCTGCCGTGTTATCAATTAGCACATCTATGTGAGGGAGGAGAAAATCATCCTTAGGACACGCACGGTTAAGGTCCCAGAAGTCTATCCAAATTCTAACTCTTCCGTCCTTTTTCATAACCGATACAATGTTAGCCACCCAATTGGGATAGAGGACGACTCTAATAAATCTGGCCTTATGAAGCTTATCGACCTCTTCTTTCATCTTTAATGCCATGTGAGGGTGGAAACGTCTTAACCGCTGTTTGACCAGGACGGATCCTTGCTTAAGTATGAGACGGTGTTCAACGAGCGCAGGATCCAGACTCGGCATATCCTTATAACTCCACACAAACACATCCTTATATTCTCAAAGAACTTGAATGAGTGCCTCTTCTTCAAAGGGTGGCAAATTTTTACTGATGAGGACGATCCTAGGGTTTTCCTCGGTACCCAGATTGATCTCTTTGGTGGGTTCCTATACTGAGGCTAATGGTTCGTCGAATCTCCTCATACCACTGGCAAAAGCATCAGCCTTGTCCTCATATTCTTCGTATTCTTCATCCCCCTCTTCAATAGGGTTTTCATCATTCATAATCTCGTAAACACCAAACCCTTCATCTGTAGAGCCTACATCCTCACATTCTTTTTCTGGCAGGAAGATCGGATCCTCTAAGAAACCAGGAAGGGCTAAACATGCCCAGCATCTTCTAGCTAGGTCTAGCAAGAACCTACGGGGAATCTGCTTACCCTTGGCTTTCTTACGAGTAGCTACCCCAAGACTCTTATTAGAAGAGGAGGAAGAGGAACAAGATGATAATCTAGGCAAACTACCCTGACCTAAAGAAGGGGCAAGAGAAGAGGAAGACGCAGTGGATACATGAGAAGGTACAGAAGAAGCCTCCTCATCAGAGAAGAAAAGGAGGTCCACTAACGAACCTTGAAAGAGCGGCCCTTGGATCGGGGCACACTCACGAGCAAGATAGGAGGTCTCTTCAATAGAGATGAAAGATTGGAAAGTTTGAATTTTGACGTTTTTTTTCGTTTTCAAGAATAAAGCAATGGGAGGGAGGAATAGGAGGTGATGTTTGTTGACACCCGTTTTTTGTCGATAAGTTGAGTCATTTTATTTGCTACCATTTGTTGATGTCTCGAGTTATCCATTACTCATTAGGCTATTTCCAGGCAGCTTATTGGGCCTATTTTATGGGTACCTCCCTCCCTGGCTGGGTCTGCTCTGATTCAGGGCTTAATGGGCCTTGATTTTGCCTAATTTCACTTAATTTCATCAAATTCAAGCGACCAGCGATTGCACGGTCACTCGATGGGCCGTCCACTCACTAGGCGGCTGGATTTGGGCCGTTCATCTATTTATCGGATATTTAGGTGATTTTCTGAATTTCCACCGACAAGCTGCCGAAGGACCCTCATGTAGCTGTCAAAATTAGTGGAACGGTATTCATATGGCCGTTCAATTCCCAGAGTCCCCAGGGTGTTATTTTTTAGATAATTATCTATTTATCTATTTTATTTGAATTTATCATTGACAGGCCCTGAACGGTTGAAGTTGGGCCGCCCCATGAATTGAGTGGTCTACAACGAGACCGTTCAATCCATAAGAGTCCAACGGTGAAATAGTCGGTCTGTTCGATGGATATTTTGCATTATTTTCCTATTTTTCTAATTTCCACCGACAGCCTTGAACGATCTATCAATAGACCGTGCAATAGGCTGGGCGGCCTATCGAGCGATCGCTTAATGGCCCGATTTATGCGGTTTTTATGAATTTTCCCTCTCCAATCCGTGGCTAAACCCTTAACTTCTTCCACTCATTTCTCTGAGGTTTCTCAACCAAATGAGATACCGTTTGATCCTGGTGGGAGATAGATCAATTATCTACGAATTATCTTTTGATATCCTGACCTAATTTTCATTGAAAACCCTAATTTCAGGGCTAGGTTTATGGGCTCTATAAATAGGACCCTTAGTCCAGGCTTTGAAAGGGGGGAGATCTAAGGTCGACGGCGAAGCTCTGCCAAACTTTTGAGCGACCTACAGTCAGGGAGGGAGGCCTTCTACGTCCACTCAGGCCTCCGGTTCAGGGTGTATTCGTTGTTTTTGAGTCTTTGTTTTAATAGTCCCACCATCCTTTTCTTCATTGCATACATCATTTTCTTCGCTCTTTTCCCACGTTTTTCACTCTTGCACGTCATATACACACCCTTCTATTGTTTTCCACGCCTCTAGGGGTTTAAAAACTTCCAGGTATCCCCCATTCTGATTTATTATGTTTTTTTTCGTTCGTTCTTATAGTTACTACACTTCACAGTTCTGATCTTGGGTTTTCTTTTGTGTTTTCCATTATGTTTTGCAGGTCAGCATCGTACTAGCACGAGGCCCATCCCCTCTGGCCGGCTGGAAGAGGTGGAGGATCCAGTCCTACAACTTTGGAGTCTGGCGCTTTGAACGCTCTTCTTCCGTCCATTTTCAGATCGGAGTGGTCCTTCAAGAATCGTTCATGACCTGTGCACAGCCCTTTTCAAACCGTCTTGTCGCCATATTGGTCTTCATCCCGCATCCTTTTCAGCGCTGTAAATGGTCTGTTGAGCGACCGCTCATCCACTGAACGGTTCCACTAGGACCGTGTACTGTTGTCAGCACTGAACAACAGGCGAGTGCTTTCTTCCCTTTTCCAAGGTACGTCGTACTCCTCGGTACTTCGTGTCTTGGTGGCGATCACGATCACACACACACCCCTCCACTCTTTCTTTACTTTCTTTCCTTTGTTTGGCTTGGCATTACATTTTTTTATTTCGAAAAAGGGAAGGTAAGGAAGGAGAAAAGGAGGGGAAAACAGGTCAACAATGTTGAAATTAAAAGATTAGAGAAAGATTGGATAAGAGATTGCCCACGCGGGGGTGTAATGGAGAGTTGAGAAAATTACTCAAGGAGCAAGGGAGGAATTGGGGAAGCTTGGAACAAATCTAGCAAGAGAATAATCAAGACCGCGAGTGGTCTAGGGATATCAGGGATAAGGAGTTTGGAGCACCAGAAGGTAATGAGTGACGGGTGTATGGAATTAAGAGAGAAAAGGCCGGCCCACAGCCTGTCCACAATGAAGCCTTCCTCGAATGGCACATCTAGTTCCCCGGTATCTATATAGTTACTCAGCATTTGTCTCTTATCTGTAATTATTGCCGGCTTTTCTATCAGCTCATGAATAAGTGGCGGCCATTCTGCATCAGTTAGCATAAATAGACGGCTTAAAGGAATGATGATGTCATTCATATCAAACCATCTATATCAATCACATTCCGGATCATCCATCTTTCTTCTCTTATCCGGCCTTGTGGACGCACTTTTCGTTCGTTTATTATGCTCATCTCTTCGGGAATGGTTGATTCGTCTATTAAGTGCATTGGCGTGCCAGTCACAAAGTGACAATTTATTCGGGCTCCGAAGAGCCCACGGTGCGCTCGATCTGACTCGGTCAGATGATTGTGTGGTTCGTGTCGGGACCAAAACCCGCCGCGTCATAAAGGTCACTGCGTCATTTACATCCCCCATACGAGGGAACACCTTTGATTAATCGCCGGGATTTAGGGCCTCATGGCCAAGAAATCAATTGCATGGAAGGTCTATTACGAGGTATTGAAATCCTCGCGCGAGGGCGAGAAGAAAACCATTCGCGGTCATGTCGGTCGTGTACTGACCATTTAATGTTCGGACGAATGTCCGGCTCGAGAAGATCGTGGTTGTCGCGGGAAAACCGTAACGCATGTATGCCGAGGTACGGCAAATCTACTATTCGGAAGAGCAGAGAACGTTTGGCTGAGCCTCGGTTAGAGCGATCAAAAACCAGTAAATCTGTTGACCCGGTGCAAGAGCAAGCTGCGACCATATTGCGGTGGGCCCTCCCGCGGTCGAAACAAGACTTGCATGAGCGTCATTAATATTTCCGGTGCCAAGGGGCAACGAGGGAATATCCCTTGAATAGGCTGGAAAGCCCTATGTCTAGGGAAGCGGATGTTCGAAACGTGTCGGTCATTCGGGAGACCGTTTAATATTCGGACGGGTGTCCGGCTTGAGAATACCGTAATCGTCGCAGAAGGACCTAGAACATATGTATGCCGGGACACGGCAAACATATTATTCCGAGACTCTGAAAACATTCGGTTAAATCTCGGTTAGTGTAGCAGGAAACCAATGAGTTTGTTGGCCCGGTGCAAGATCGAGTCAGGACCATGCCGGGGGCGCCTCCTGCGATCCAAACGGGGCTTGCGTGGGCATCATTAATGTTCTCAGTGCCGGAGGACAACGAGGAAGAGTCCCGGGACTAGATTCCAAAACTGAAAACGTGTCCGGAGGGAGCGGGCTATAGGCCGAGGATATGGGTTAGACAACGAACATAATCAGGACGGACCCGAGGTCCAAGCATAGCCCACGAAGGCCTTATTGATATTCCCATGTGTAGGGTCCAGGGATGACGGGAGCCATCTCGTTCTATTCCGATTTCTGTCGGTCACTTGCGGACCACTTGATATTCGGACAAGTGTCCATATTGAAGGTACGACGTAGATAGGAACAACCCCGTACAAATGTATGCCGAGTTTGCGGAAATTTCAATGAAAGGGCGAGAACGAATCCCGATAGAATGAATCCAATTTGACGAGCTATCATCCCAGAGCAATGCCGGGTCATGACCACGTCGGGGTGGGAGCCGTCGGCCATGTTGGTCGCTCACGGGTCTTTTCATGTTCGGACACAGGTCCGTAATAGAAACGCGGTGGAAATCGAGGTGAACCCGTTCAAATATCTACCGAACGTGCGGCAATTTTAGTAGCTGCTCGGAAGGGACCCGGCCTGAGAAACGAGTCCGATTTAATCGGAATGTCGGCCCAAGGCGAGGTAGGGTCATGGCCATTTCGGGATAATTCTCAAGACTCAGGCCCAACCTAGAAGGGCGGCATTGTTGTTCCTTCAGCACCGGGTCACGGGAGAGACGGGGGGGGGGGGGCTGCGATATGGATTTTACCATTTTTTTTATCTGGGTTTCAAATTATATATATACATATTCATTTTTATTGCTTATTTCCCTTTTATGTATTTGTTCTGAATGATTTTTGTTTTATTTTGTTTTATTTTTATTATTATGTTCTTCTTTTCTACTATTATTATTACTATTTCACATTTTTTGTTTATTTCTTATGTATATTCAGATTTATTTATTTATCATAATTTTTTTATTAATTTATTATTATCACTATCATTATTATTATCATTATATATATTTTTGGAGAGAGAGTGGGCCGCTAGAGGGCTAAAAAGGGTGTACCGCTGAAGGGCTGAGGGAGTGTGCCGCTGAGGGGCTAAAAGGGTGTACCGCTGAAGGGCTGAGGAGTGTGCCGCTGAAGGGCTAAAAGGGTGTACCGCTGAAGGGCTAAAAGGGTGTGCCGCTGAAGGGCTAGGGAGTGTGCCGCTGAAGGGCTAAAAGGGTGTACCGGCTAGGGAGTGTGCCGCTGAAGGGCTAAAAGGGTGTACCGCTGAAGGGCTAGGTTGGAAATACCGATGAGGGCCCACTCTCCCTCTAGTTCTTTTAAGACTTTTATTTTCTTCTTTTCTTTGGTTTTATTAAGTTTGCATGGGTTTCTTCTTTTCTTCTTTTGATCAGTTTCCATTCTTTCTCCCATGAGGACGAATGTTCAAGTTATTTAGTTGTTGTTCGATTTGGCTCTCTCTATGTTGATTACGGTTCCCTTGCCTCGATTAAAGCGCTTTACCGTTGTTCTCCTTTTTTTTATTTGTTTGTTGCTTTCTTTTAGTCCTTTTTAACGTGTGGTCGTTCCATTTGTTGGTTGCTTCCTTTTATCTTTTTAATATGTTATCGTTTCTAACGAAAATTCGACAGCATCTCCCCTTAACTCGAGCGTAAGGGAGATACAGGGACCGCGCCCACAAAGAGTGGCGGAACCCGATAACTGGAGATGGGCGCCCGAGAGCGGCAACACCTTTATGAAACCTCGAAAAACTCGGAGGGAACGCCGGACAGGAAACCTCTCCCCGGCTGGCCGGGGATGCACCGGGCAAAAGGGTTTGGGGTGTGTCAGCAAGGAGTGGCCTGGGGCGTGCCGGGGAAGGCCCGTAGGGGGGCGTGCCGACAAAGGGGCTCCAAGGGTGTACCGGGGAAGGAGTGATTGGGGTGTGCCGGCGAAGGGACTCCAGGGCGCACCGGAGAAGGAGCGATTGGAGTGTACCTGCGAAGAGGCCCTGGGCGACAGTGGGGGAGGGCCCATGGGGCGTGCCGGAGAGGGCCCTGGGCGACAGCGTGCCGCTGAAGGGGGTTGGAGAAGCGGTTCGTTGAGGGGCCGAGAGGGGAGAAACTCCCCACAGGCGGACGAGCGAGGGTGAGGGCCAAAAGCCCTACGAGGGGGATACGCCACGGGGTAAAGTTCACTGCCGGAGGCCAAACCAACTGGGAAGAAGAGGAAGAGGAAAATGCCAAGGGATGCAAACACGCGAGAAATGTCTTAGAAAGACATCAAAAAATATTCGCAAGCCTTCTATTCCTATTCTCACAAGAAAAATGCCCCGAGGGGACTAATACATTGTAATAAAGGGAAAACGGGGAAAAGGGAAAGCAAGAAGAAACAAGATACGGTCGGGGGGGGGGGGACACCGACTCCTCTTCTCTTCTTCTCTTCCATCTTCTTTCTCCTCGCTCAGGCGGTGGTGATCGAGGCGGCAGGCTCCTCTTCTTCTCTTCTTCTTCTTCTCTTTTCGCACAGACGGCGGCGGTGGGCGGAGCGGCGGGGCCTCTCCCCTCTCTTCCTCGCTTCCCTCTTCTTCTCTTCTCCTTCTTCTTCTCTTCTTCTCTTTCTCTTCTTCTCTTCTGCCTCTCTGTCCGTCCGTCCCCCCTCTCTTTTCGCAGCGAAGAGGGGTTTTATACCCCGGGCGGCGGGAGCCTCCGAAGGCGGGAAGCGTCTGGCGGGCATTTAATGGGAGTTGACTCTCTTGTCCTGGATGGCAAGAGGAGTAGGCAGCGTGGCTCTCTCCCCGGGCGACACCTCAGCAGGTCCACTGTGCGCCAAGAATCCGTAGGGCATGGACGTAAGATTTCGTTTGCCGGAACGTGCCGTTGAAGAGCCTGAATGGCATGCCGCTGGCAGGCACAAAAAGCGTGCCGCTGAGAGGGCCAAAAGGTGTGTCACTGAATGGCCAGGAGAGCGTGCCGTTGAAGGCCTGAAATAGTGTGTTGAAGGCCTGAAATAGCGTGCCGTTGAAGGCCCGAAATAGTGTGCCGTTGAAGGCCCGAAATAGTGTGCCGTTGAAGGCCTGAAATAGTGTGCTGTTGAAGGCCTGAAATAGTGTGCCGTTGGAGGCTTGCAGGGTGTGCCGTTGAAAGGGCACAAGGGCGTGCCGCTGAAGGCCCTGGGGTGTACCGCTGAAGGGCCAAAAGCCTGTGCCGCTGAAGGGCCCAGGGGTGTACCGCTGGAGGGCCAATGGTTGTGCCGCTGATGGGCTAAAATGGGCAGTTCTGAGCCCGTTGTGAGCACGAGTTGTGGCCCATTTAATTTTCTTCGAGGCCCATGGATTGTGGGGGCTCTTGGTGGTTGATTTCTCTTCACTGTCGTGACTCCGGAGATGGCTTCACGGCAGTGTGCATATTTGGGGAGTCCGGATGACCAGTCCGTCCGGGGCTTCTTCACTCGGTGCCTTTGTCGATGCTGGGCCGAGCAGGATATGTGGGTGTACAATTTTTGGTTTCCACAGGCCTCAAGGACTCTAGAGCTTTATATGTGACCAGCGGGGCTACGTGGTGAGCAAACTGATGTGCATGTACATCTTGATGATCTAACATAGAAGTAACCACTATGGTTTGCCCGTCATGTTGAGTAGCCCCTTTTACAAAGTGAGTATATAAAGTCCATGTGAGTGGCTGTCGGTCTGTTTTGAGGGTGGAGGTCATGGTGACCCATGGCTCTTCATTATCTTTGTCATATTTTTCTTTGCTCGGCCCTTTGTATCCTAGGCCACCTCAGGGAATAAACTTGTGATGTTTAATGGGCTTTACTCTGCCCTGGAGATTAATACCCAAGCCTTTGTCGGATCCGTACCCCCATTTTCATCAAAATATTCCACCCCGGGGTATTTATCATATTCTTCTTTTTCTTGCCCTTGGAGGGTAGGGGTGATATCAAAACCGATGCAGGGGTTGAGGTTGGAGACCTTAATAAATCCTGCCGCAGATCGGCGAGATCTAACACTGATAACAAAGGCCTATTAGCCGGCCATATGGAAGGTACTGACGTTACTGAGTGTATATCATCTGAAGGCAAAATAGGCATGCTTGTAGCCTTGATGATGCGCCATTTATGTGGAAACTTTATACATTGATGATTTGTGGAGGGCACGGCATCGAGTTCTTGAATGTATGGGCAACCCAAAATACCGTTGAAGGTTGGATCCATATCCAAAATGTGGAAATCTGCAGTAATTGAGACCGGACCCAGCCCAAGTTTTAAAGTGATCATGCCCAGCGGAGGTTTCTTTGTGTTATCATAAGCATTCACTGTGATATTAGACGGCCGAATCTGACTACTCGGAATGCCACACATCTTCAGAGTGCTAGGAGGCAACACGTTGATAGATGCTCCTGTATCCACCAAGCATTGTTTAACTACCACTTTGTTAATATCAACCGTGATGCACAAGGCATACTTCCTGGTGTAGATATATTTCTCCTCCCGTCCATTCTTTAATGCCTTCCCATGCCTATGTTACCACATCCAACATGGGAAATGAACAAAGACAGAGGGAAAGGGAGGAATAAAAAAACATGTGATCGCCACCAAGGTGCCGAACGTAATGGACACGCCGTACCTTGGAAAGAGGGAGAGGTACTCGCTTGGGGTGCAACACTGGAAAAATATACGGCTCAGGAGGAACCGACTATAATGATGAACGGTCTCACGACAGACCGTCTAAGAACGCTGCAGAGGACGCGGGATGAGGCACTCCTGGCAGTTGAATGGTTCTATCACGACCGCAGGAAGAAGAAGGACGGTCCAGGTCGCACCGCACGTCTCCTTGAACGGATGGGAGAGAACCGCGGAAGACCACCACGCCAGAAGTTGCAAAAGGGTCCAACCTCCACCCTTTCCGACCGGCCAGAAAGGATGGGGCTCACGTTAGTGTACTGCTGACCTGCGAAACAAAGTGTAGAACACAAGGAAAAACCCAAGTTAGAAACGTGGAGTGTAGCAAATGCTCGAATGAAGGGAAATGAACATAAGTATTTGAATGGGGGATACCTGGGGGATTTTAAACCCCTAGGGCGTCAGAAAACATGGGAGGGTGTGTGCATGACAGTGTAAACAATGAAAATGTGGGAGAATGGATGTGTAGAAATAAACATGCAATGAGAAGAAACGGGACTATCAAATGCAAAAAGACTCAAGACTAGGACTACTCCCTGAACCGGAGGCCTATATGGACGTAGAAGGCCTCCTTCCTTGGTGCTAGGTCGCTCAAGAATTCAGCAGGGCTTCGCCGTCGACCAAAATCTCCCCCCTTTCAAAGGTAGCCTTTAGGGTCTATTTATAGAACACCTAAAGTCCTAGCTCGAAATTAGGGTTTAGAAGCATTTTCAGGTCGAGATTATCAAATAAAAGATGAAGATAATTCAATTATCTTTCATCTGGAGAAAACGGCACTCGAAATGGTTAAGGATTCGTGGAGAAATCATCGAAAGAAGTTTGGGATAAATCCACGAGGAGAGAGAGAAAATCTGTTGAATCTTCAGCAATCGAGCAGATGAACGGTCTAACGATAGACCACACATCCATATGGGCGGCCCATTCTGGGCCGTACAACCTCGTCGGTGGAAATTCAACAATTCACAAAATAATCCAAATTATCCATTGAACCGGCCGAATAGTTCGCCGTTGGACTCTCATAAATGAACGGCTAGGATTAGACCGTTCAAAATTGGAGCGGCCAAATAACAACCGTTCTAGCCTTGTCGGTGAAAAATAGATTAATTGGGTAATTATCTGAGAAAATGACGAAGCGTAGGACTCTGGGAGAAGAACGGTTACTAGTAGTCCGTCCATTATTTTGAACGGCTAAAAGGAGACCGCATAAATGCTTGTTGGTGGAAATTCAGAAAATTAACCAAAATTTTTTCATGAATGTATGGACGGCCCACAGGCAACCGCACAATAATTGAGCGGCCAGGGATGAACCGTACATGTATATGGGCGCTTGAACTTATAAAAAAGCCCAATCAACCAAAACCAAGGCCCATCAAGCCCAGAATTGAAGCAAGCCTAGCCAGGGAGGGAGGCTACCCATAAAACTGGCCCAAAACGTGCCCGAAAATAGCCCCAACAAGCGATGGACAACTCGAGGCATCAACAAATGGGAGTAAGAGGAATCCCTCAACTTATCGGCAAAAAAACGGGTGTCAACAGATGCCCCTCCTTAACGTCCTCTTTGCAGGGGAGCGAGCGGAGGTGAAGTGAAAGTGACATGGAACACGGAGATGAAGAGGAAATGAAGCGGAGTGGACCGAAAAGCGGGCGTTAAGGTAAAACGACACCCGTTTTTATCAACAAGCGACAAGAATTTTTTCGGAAAACTCTGAACCAAACGCAAGGAATGATTAAACCAAAAGCGACACCGGTCTGGAGGAACTAAACTAAACGAAATGAAACAAATCGATAAGACCAACCTCATGGGGGACATAATCTTGCGGTCCAATGAGGAGGCCAAAAGCAGGCAGTAAAAGTAAAGAAACATGCTAAAGCTCCAGACGGGGACCTCTTAATCAACCAAACCAAGCGAATTGACCAAAGAGAACCTTCCAACTCAGAGTGAATTAGTTCTTCTTACCCAAACACTGAACGCACAGCCAACCATCACTGGTGGGACATTTTACAGGTAAACCATGGGTCATGAAATCTCAAAAGATGGTATGATGCATGTTGGGCTAAAATAAAAGAAATCGTTAAAATAAATGCGAAGAAAAATTAAAATATAAAATACTTGAGAATAATATTGCTAAGGTGGGAGAATCAGAGTCAAGATACCATCCGCAACCACAGCGTACAGGATAGAACCATCCTCCCCAGGCTTTCCCAACCTAACGGCCTATCCGAAGATTAAACACGTGAACCTGGATCATCATCGTTTTTGTTAAAGGGGAACATCAGATCCTAGAACTCGTAGATAACCAACTGGTTCTCGAGATAATATAACATAATACCATATAGTAATGCAATAAGGGTGATAGGGTTAGAAGGCCATACCTGACTTACCTGTGCAGGTGAAATGGCAAGTGAGAGTTTGATGCTGCTCATGAGATTGTTAGCAAGATGTCCAATGATATCACGAAATAGCCAAAATTCATCAATTGAATACCAAGAAATAAGAGGAAGATCATTTCTTCAAAACATGCACGGTCAAGCACAAACCGTCCAAATGGAAGGATGGCTAGATATTAGCCATCTAAATACCTGGAATTCAAACCGACTTAGACAGCATACCGTTGGCGTCGAACGATTACATACAAACCGCTCGAATGAAGGATGGTCTATCGTTAGACCGTATAACCTCTGCAACTTCGAAAGGCTAAAACCCTTCACCTCCCTCCCTCCACCGTAACCGACGGTGGGAGGGAGAACGAAGGGGCAACCCCAAACCACCCATTCTCTCAAACCCTCTCATCTCTTGCCCCCACACCCCTAACCTATCGCCGATGAGGACCAATCATCAGGCTCAACGCCCTGCCACGGCCATGGCAGAGGAGACGGCACCGTCGTTGGCCGACGAAACGCCACCACCGCCACCGCCGGTGGCCGCCGTGGAGGGAGAAGCTGCGGCATCGCCAGCCGTCGAGGAGAACGCCGCCGCGCCTGCAACAGAAGAAGCTGTAGTTGCCACCAGAGGAGACGAAGCACCGGAGGAAGACGCCGGTGAACCCGCGGTGAAGGCAAAAGCGGCCCGGGACCCCGAGGTAGGCCCCCTAGCCATTTTCTTATTTTTAATGCAAGCATGCTAGTCTTAGGAATTTTCTAGGGGGAATAGGGTGCTTAAGGGCCGGTGTGGGGGCAACGGTGGCCTCCCCACTGGTGGGGAAACCCTCACCGTCGTCGGGGAAGACAATGGTAGGGCGGTTTCCAAGAAACCGCACAAACAATAACACACGGCTCACATAGAGCCGCCCATAACCCACACGGCCCAAGGGTGGCAGTACAACACTAGTACCGAGTCAAACAAAGACGGTGAGGGGATCACCGCACAACTGACGGACGGGCTACATTGGTCCGTTCAACACCTTGCCAACCCAAAACAATGCGGTCCACATAGAACCGCCCAACCTCTAAACGGCCCAGGAGCGGCCGCCTGAAAGTGAATAAACCCAAGGAAAGAACGGTGAATGATAAACCGTTCAACTAAAGGACGGCCAATACTGGCCCGTTTAAAACAAAGAACCTGAGAACTGGAACGGCCCATATGGGACCGCTCATGAGGAAGAGTGGTCTAAAGGAGACCGTCCTTCTGACAGAGAGTTGGAACTTTTGATTGTTTTTATTTATTTATGAAATAAAATGCCTAAATAAATTACTAAATGCATCAAAATGAATGAATGAATGCAGGGAAAGCGTAGGACCCGCACCTCGTGGCTGCAGGTCCGCGCAATGTACTTGGCACTACCGGACTTTCAGCGGGAGCGTTTGACTGCCATGGGGTTCGCCCCATTTCTGAGCATTGAGGTGTGTCGGTTCGACACAGCTCTGCTCTACGCTCTGCACAACCGCTAGGACCCAGTGAGTCGTACGTTCCTCTTCCCGTGGGGGCATATGGTCCCCACGCTGGAGGATGTGGCCAGACTCACTGGCCTTCGAGTGCACGGGCTACCGGTTAGCGGGACCACTTTTCTCGACTACCAGGCGATGGCTCGGGGGCTGCTGGGCTTAGAGCTGCGGCGCCCCGAGAGGCAGTCAACCCTCCTTCCCCGGGCTGGTCTCCAGGACAGCCTAGGCTTACGACGGGTGGGAGTTGCTATTGGTGAGCAGCCGGAGGAGCACCTGTAGCGGCTGGTGGAGCTGGCGTGACCGAGAGTAGCTGCGGAGCCAGGAGTAGAGGCGGGCAGAGTGCTACGACGATTCCTGATGCCGATGTTCGGGTGACTCCTCTTCTCCACCAGGGCAGACGTGATGAGTTGTCGGTTCCTTCCTTTCCTCGAGGAGCTAAGCCACGTGGGCGACTACACGTGGGGAGCAGCAGTCCTCGCGTTCTTGTTCGATACACTGAGTTCGACAGCTCGTCGGACGATGCTCGGGGGCTTGTCCCCCTTACTCCAGGTACGACTCCTACCCTAGACTTAATTATGCAACTCTATATGTATCCTAAATGCTGACATGATGCTGTGATGCAGGTGTGGGCCTACGTACACCTACGTGGGTTAGGCAGAGGTAAGGAGACCCGTCCTGGGCTCCTGCCGATTGCACGGAGGTGGACAGCACCTCGAGAGACTGCAGCTCTGAGACGATAGGTCTGAGAGTTGCAGGATGACCTGGACGCTCTACCGTTTGCCTCGGTATGCTTCTAAACTTAGACTCTTTAATTAAATACAATTCTAGATGATGACGATGCTGATGCGACTTTCTATTTCTTGCAGGTACGGTGGACACCTTTCGCAGAGGAGGGCCAAGAGGGTCAGCCTTGGGTGGTTGGCGCCCTCGCCTTTGCCGGACGAGACGTGTGGCTTCACTGCATGAATGTGGTGGAGCCACTACACTTCAGACTGGTGATGAGGACCATCGGGGTCCATCAGCCAGCGGTAGAGTTCCCGACGCCTGAGAAGGTGGGGGAGCGCATGACGAGGACCACTCGGGGCCTGGCAGTGGCGTTTGATTGGATGGCGAGGAATGCTACGCAGGTGGCCGACTGGACAGCTCTTGGGCGAGTGGTGACAGTTTGAGCAGAGAGCGACTCAGCGTACTACACTGCGTACGCTAGACACTACCGGGACCAGGTGTTCCGGGGTGCCCACCGACCGGTACGACTTCTAAACTCAAACTCTACTTGTTATGCTTATGATTTCTATATGATGATGCACTGACACTTGGACTTCTACATGTAGATTGACCCTGAGGGACGACTGGCGGAGCTGCAGGGGCTCCTGCACTCCACGACCAGGGAGCGGGACGAGGCCCGACATGCCCTGGCCTTATTGGTGAGTTTTTTAAACCCTAAACTCTCTAAAGTATGCAAATGCTTATGATTATGACTATGTATGTGACTGACCTGGAGTTTTGGATGCAGCGTGCCGAGGGGCCCAGCGATAGGGGGCCGATGCTCCTTCTTCTTCTTCTACCCAGACTCCTACAGATCGGGCCGAGCGGGAGGCCGACTTCACTCAGATGGTAGAGCGGGCCAAGGCGGCTGAGGTGGCGCTCACCGAGAGGGTACGTAAAATCACGACACTTTCCCTTGTTATTTATGCTTATGAAATGTATGAAATGCAATTGACTGACTATGACATGTGCATGCAGACGTCCGAGCTGACCTGTCTTAGAGCAGAGCTAGAGCAGAGCCGGGCAGCGGCTAGGGAGGAGGTGGCCCGTGTACGGAAGGAGGCAGCACAGAGCCGACCAGCTGACACCCTCAAGATGGCCCTTCTGCGAGCGGAGCTAGAGCGACTCCGAGCTGGAGCGGAGGAGCTGGTGCGAGTCTGAGCGGAGCGGGATCGGGCTCTGATCGAGGCGTCCGGGCTGAGTGGAGAGCAGCGGGCCTATAAGGAGATGAGCGGACGATCACGCAGCAGGACTCCGAGCGGCAGCCACGGCACCCACGACTCTGTGAGGAGTTACTTCACGGGTTCCTCCGGTCACCGGAGGAACGAGGAGGACGAGCAGCGCCGGCGACGTCAACGTGACGAGGCGACTTCAGCGATGCCTCCACCAAAGAGGCACGAGGGCGATGGAGACAGTGACGGGGGCCAGGGAGAGGGACAGTCCTGACTTTTGTACTCGGGGCCCGACTTTTGTACATGATATGATATGATAGTGATATGCCTTTCTTTGTTTTGATTTTGTGGATGTATGAAATGTATGAATGAATGCAAATGACTGACACTGACTATGCCTACGACATGAGTGAGACGGACACGGGTGAGAGCAAGAGAGACGGCACGAGTGAGTGACAGAGTGAGAGAGAGACGACACGAGTGAGAGAGAGCCGGGTGTGAGTGAGAGGAGGGATGCCAAATGTGTGAGATGAGGGATGCCGAATGAGTGAGATGAGGGACGCCGAATGAGTGAGATGAGGGACGCCGAATGAGTGAGATGAGTGACGGACACGACTACTAGTGGCACAGGTGCACAACTGTTGAATGAAGGCCCCAGGTCAGTTGAATGGTTTCAATCGGGCAGCCGAAGGAGACATACGGGCATTCGTTAGACCGTATAGAAGGATGATAAACGGTCCTCCGACCACCGTTCAGAAAGTAGAATGGTTTATAACCAGTCGCTCGATCACAAGAGCGGTCTGACTTAGGCCGCTCAAACTTCAACATTCGAACCCCCTAGAAGATGATAAGCGGTCCTTCGGTGGCCGCGCAATAAGATAGGTGGTCTATCGTGAGACCGCCCAAATGGGCGTCCTGCGAGTTTGAATGGGACTCTCCTGGAGAGTCCTAACCCGAGGGTAAACCACTTTAACCCAATCCAAAGCTATCTTAACCCGCCCTAACCTTATCTAATCCCAATCTAAAGAGACCTAAGCCTCCTAACAAGCCCTATAAGTAGGAAGGGGGTCCAAATTCGTGTTTCACACACCCTCCCTCTTCTAAGCCTAGAAACCTTTGCCATACTTCACCAAACCATCATGAAGAGGGCCCTAGAGGGGAGATCCATGGAGGGAGCATCTTTTGAAGGGCCAAAGCTGACCAGGAATGAGCGGGAAGTGCTCCAACGACTGACCGTGATCCCACGATAGCTCAGCTCGAGCCCTCTGAGAGAGGTAAGTTAATCATGATTTCCTTCAGTTCAAATCTTTCATTTACTTACGTGCTCTTCTTTTCTATCTCTTTCTTTCATCCTTCCACCTCAACTTCTCCCTGGTCCTAGGTGATATTCCACTTTGAAGTGGCTGGCTCCCATGGTCCGCGCCTTGCCCCTAGGAGTGACATCTATCCTGAGATCTTGGCACTTACAACCTCTCCTAGTACTGGGTCAAAACTACCCAAAGCTTTCCCTTGATTGGCACTGCATCTCAGCCTTAGTAGAAATCTGGCACCCCCAGACCCACACATTCATATTTCCATCATTTGAGGCCACTGTCCTACTAGAGGAGGTAGAGACCTACTTCTCTTTACCTAGGTCCCAGGTGGGGGAGGCGGACTCCGTGTGTCACACTGTTTCCCCTGTAGATCCTAGGCTTATCTTGGGAGGGTTCATACCAGACAGCAGAGATGTCCACACTTTCATAGGCCCACGTCAGATTCACCTTCTTCCTCTTAGCCAGTGGGTAGTTGAACATTGTAGGAAACGGTGTGGGTGGGATGAGGCCATAGCTAAGGCCGCGTCCATCTGCTTGTGCGGGGCCATCTTGTTTCCTTCAGTTGACCATGTGCTAGAGATTCCCCTTCTTAGTACCATCAGCGGCCTATGGCAGGGACTTTCCATCTCCCAGGCAATCCTTGCCTACTTGTATGAGGGCCTCACCTCAACAGCCTTAGGAGGTTCCTTGTTTGGCTCTATGATTCTCTTAGAATGCTAGATGGGTGTGAGGATGAAATTCATCTACAAGGAAGATGTCACTTCAGCTAGCAGGATCTTCGGGATCCACCCCCTCTTCTTCATAGGTGGCGCGTTCAGGTTCTCTTCACTGGTAGAGTGCAGGATAGTAGAAAAGAAGACAAGGGATGAGTGGCGACTGCACATCAACAGGCTGCCCCTGGATTGGTTCGTGATGCGCCTGGACTTCCTCCGTGACACCACTGTCAGAGTTCCCAGGAGGCCAGGTCTCGATCTGAGGCTCATGAGCGACACCGCACTGGCGATGTACAGCCCGCACCGGTGCTACCTATAGGTTGGACTACCCCGGACTGTTCTACCATCACTACCCCACCTTCCCGCACTCCAGGCGAGGAGGATCGGTACGGAGGAGGACGAGCAGGCGGTCAGGAGTGCCCTGATCATGTGGGAGGTGAGCAGGGTGCTTACCCTACGAGCAGAGGTTGCAGAGATCCCGGCGACACACCAGGCCTACGTTAGAGAGCTGAGAGAGATACGTCCCCGCGGGGATGCCCAGCGGAGGACTGAGTGATTTCCCTTTTCTTCTTTTCATGATGGTATTGATGTAGAGATTTGTGCTTAGAGAGTTTGATATGAATGAATAAAGCTAATGACTTGATTTGAGTTGAGTTTGGGCTTTGCTGATGTGAATGAGTGAGTTGGGATATGATTTCAGCATTTACGCAGTCACACATAGACCGCTCAGAGATTAGGACAGCTCTCTCGGAGCTGTGTATCAAATTTACAGCAGGTTTGGTAGAAGGGAGTTAAGCGGTGTTGATTTAAAACCGTGTGAATGGGTGGACGGTCCGACCAAGATCGTTGAAATAAAATGATTGACAACTGGCCGCATGAAGGCTTAAGTGTTAAGCCTTGAGCTTCAACCTATCCCTGCACACACACAAACGCAAACAGAAAAGACAGATTAAATCTATTTTCGGCTTAACCCCTTGCCTGTAGCAAGTTAGGAAATAACCAGTTCTTGGTTTTTGGTCAAGGGGGTAAGCCTTATTAAATAGGCAAATGAAATGATGATGAATGCAATGGATGCTATGAATGCAAATCATAAAACCCTTTTTGTAATTTTGAAATTTTAAATTTTTTTTTGGATTTTGGAGTGTTTGATTTTTTTTTTGCTTGAGTTTTTTTTTGAAATATTTGATTTTTTTTGGATTTTTGAAATATTTGATTTTTTTGGAGTTTTGAAATATTCGATTTCTTTGTTGGTTTTGAAACCAGCTTAAACTTAACAACGGGGAACCTCCCATCTGATTAGGGGTCTCCCAGGTCCAACACGTGCTAAAAGGGACCGCCCGTGGCCGGGGCCAATTTCACTTAACGGTGTCTCTACCGAGGCTATACCCAGGGTGGGATCCATTCCTTGGAAAATAAAACAAGATTTAGCAGGAAAGCTGGCGGTAGGTATAGAGATTTTTAGGGCTTGAGTTCTTCTCACACCCCCTTTTCAAAGAATTTGGTCTGTTGCGCCGGGGCTTTGTGTCCATCATCGAACCTACATCTGCTTTAGGCACGCATACAACCGGGCTCATAACGTCCCGCAGGGAAACTGTACTGTCACTCTTGCCATGCCTAATTTTATTATTTTGGAGACTTTCAAACTTTTGAGAGCTTCGAGCTTTGGGTAAGCTTTTAGCTTTGATTTTTTCCCCTTTCTTTCTCCATTTCTTTTCTGAGTCTTTTTCTTGCTCTTTTGTCCTACGGAATAAGGTCGTAACGGACTGCCCCTATTTGAGATCTCTTTTATCGGGGGGTCTAGATCAGTTCTCGCCCCTTTATTCACCACTTGCCCCTATGTTCAGTCGAGAGACAAGAAAAGTAAGGATCTTCCCCCTCCCCTAAGCATGGCCAAGGGAGAGACGGTGTTGCGCAAAAGAAGAGAACCGAACCACGGGGGGTCGTGTAGTGTGTGAAATGTTAAACCGAGGATCCCCCTTTTGCGATCAGGTGAAGGCACAGCCCGCCGCTGGGCTATCGCTGGCTTGACTCTATGGATAAAAGCGTTTTAAATATAGCCCATTCTACGGATTTGGCAATTCCTCACTGTGGATCGTGATAAATCCACACATGTGGAACAAACCACTCATATGAGATATATAAAAGGATGAATGGAGATGATAACAAAGACAAAAGAAAGCACGTTGTGCTATAAAGGAGAGTGATCGCCAGAGGGGTTACCTCAATAATAAAACAAATGATCGCGAATACCTGGTGATAAGTGGGATGCGGGATGGATTGTGAATCCCTTCCTCCTCCTTCAATCGGCCG
Source organism: Amorphophallus konjac (assembly GCA_022559845.1). Taxonomy (NCBI): domain Eukaryota; kingdom Viridiplantae; phylum Streptophyta; class Magnoliopsida; order Alismatales; family Araceae; genus Amorphophallus; species Amorphophallus konjac. The sequence continues at coordinate 390,669,048 of CM040126.1, forward strand.
GCCGACGAAGGGGGTTTTCCTTATTGATTACCCTTGCAAAAAAAAGAACCAAACAAGTAAAAAAGATGGATCAGCCAAGAGTGAATGTAGTATCAATCCCAATAAACCATATGATGAAAAAGAAACATGACATGCGCACCTTTTTTTGTTTGTTTTAAAACCCCTAGAGAAGAGTTAGGGAAAGGAGAAATATGATACTAAACTAATGCAAGAAACTGTGCAATAGATGATGATATGATGATATGAATCAGAATAAACGAACAGAAGAAAGACCCCCTTATGCTGTCCCTGTAAATAATAAAAAGGAAGAAACCACTTGGAAGCTACAGCGTGGCTGCAGAAACAGGGAAGAAGAAAGAGATAGAGAGCCTTCAAAGAGAGGGACCGCACAGGAGGAAGACGACCGTAATAGCCAGCACCGTAAACTCTAATCTGTTCTAGCCTCTGTGCGTCTGTGTGTTCTCTGCTCTCTGCCTCTAACCTCGCGCGAGGTCGATCAAGGCAACCTTATATAGGATTCTAGATCAAAGATAACCACGGATTTGGGAAGATAAGAACGGGCATTGATCAATGAAGGCAGGACTCTAGTTCCCTGATCGAGCAAGGTGACCAAAGAGGGCAGGGAACTCTTCAGGAAAGGCATACTCAAACACGACTCTGAAGGATAAAACGCGACCTTCAAAAGGGTGTCAAATTCTAAATTGACGACCTACCTTAAGACGTTACTTCATAACACGACCTGGTCAAGGGCGTTACTTCTTGGATTTAAATTTGGAAATAAAACATTCTTTATTTGAAAATTATGAGAAAACGCCTGAGATAAAGACGTTATTTTAAAACACGCCCTGAGGAAGGACGCCAATCAGTAATTTGGAATTTATTTTGAAACCGGATAATACCAGGAATTGACGCCCTGACATTTGGTCATCCTTTCTTTTGAACACGCCCTAGGTAAGGTCGCTTTTAAAATAACGCCCCTCTTCAGGTCGCGAATCACAAAAATGCAAGAATAAACCAAAAATACACACAAAAATAGAAAAACTTCATATTATGAATGTATTGAAGTTCACTTGGGGCGTCAACATAGTGACATGAGATTTGATCGACATAGCGTCAATTTTGGCGTGTCTACAGCTGCCCCGCCTTGGCGTCTGCTTTGCAAGGGAGTGAGACGAAAATGAAGCGAAAGTGCAACAAGCGGAATGAAGCGGAATGAACTAATAAGTAGACGCCAAGGTGTGATGTGACACGCCTCAGACACCAAGCATTAGAAATCTTTCCAAGATTCTGAGTGAAACAACTCCGAGTGATTCCAAGGAAGCATCGATTTGCTGGATAAAGGAGATTTAAACTAAACAAGTAAAAAAATGTGCACGCGGCACGATAAGGAGACACCATTGGAGAGCGGTTACCAGCCAACGTGGACGTGCTACAACCAAGGTAGATTTGCAGAAAAATAAAGGGAATTGAGATGGAGACCCAGCAAAGGAACATTTTCAAGGAACCAGCCTGAGCGGCTTTAGAGAGAATAAAGTACTCAATTTGGAGTGGAATATCTCATGTCAACTCAATCAAGAACGAGTGACTTTCATTATCGCCATAATATGAAGATTTTCAGCATAAACCTCAAAGTCCTACATGATGCATGTTGGGCTAAAAGGAAAACTTAAAACAAACTAAAAATAAAAAATAATCAAGGATAATATTGCTAAGCCATCTAGATTTGGTCAAGAATCCAGATCTCTGAGCTGACACTAAGCCGAAACCCGTTTGTCCGCGCATCATCTCAGAAAGTGGAACCATCGTCCCAAACATTGGATGACTCAACGGCCTATCCGTGTGATCAAAACTCTCCTGGAATTATCACCGTTTTTGATGAAGGGGAACTCAAATTCCAGATTCATCAGAACCACAAGGTCCTTGATATATTATAATAACGTAGAATACCATATAGTAATAATGCTTACAGGAACGAAATACAAGAACAACATGATGTTACTCCAACAGTGATCCGGGCATCTCGAAACCTGCAATCTTCCGCACTTGAGAGTTCATTAGCCCTCCCACAATTTCAATATGAATAACCCTCAATTCAAAGCATGACATGATCATAAGTGCTAAATTAAAAATAATTCCAACAAAATAATAGCACTTAAGTTTATCAAAGCATGTAGGGAAGCAAATTCATAAGCTCACCAATTCACGCCTGGATAGAACGGCGTCAAAAACATGAAAGGCGCCTGACATGAGGGCGTCAAAATAAGAAACACGCCCTTCCAAAAGGCGCGACATGCATCGAGAGTCCCGGAAGAAGATGACCCTGGAAAGGGCGCTACATAAAACACGACCTCCGTCAGGTCGTCAATTCAGAAATCGACGCCCCAACAGAAGGCGTTAATTAACATGCTTCCGTTCCCAACGCGAAAGCTAAACCCAATCCTAATAGCAACCAAACTCGCAACTCCGAACAGCCCTAAGACCCTTCGGGCTTCTATAAAAGGAGGACACTTCCTCTGATCAACCAATCGCAACCTCTGAGAATTCTATTCTCTGCTTCTTCTGTTCGCGTTCGTCTTCTCGTAGGGACTGCAACCGCCCGAGCCCTTCCTGTTTGCAGACCAGGCAGTTACAGGCGGCACGTACCCAGGCTGCCCTGGCCGGGACAGAGCTGGCGATCCGCGAGTAGCGGATTACGGAGCTGGAGCGGACCTTGAGACGACGGGAGGAGTTGCCTCAGGACATAGCAGAGCTGCGAGTGGCCCTTGAGCTGGAGCGGCGAGAGCGTGCTCGAGAGCGGGAGGAGCACTTGGCGGACCGTGCCCGTCACCACGAGCTACAGCAGTCAGAGCGTGCCCGGTACCAGGAGCTGGAGCAGTCAGAGCGCGCCCGGTACCAGGAGCTGGTGATAGCACATGAGCGTGAGCTGGCAGACTCGAGGACGCAGCTTGTCCTTGTTCAGGAGCGGCTATGAGTTGCTGAGGAGCGTCTCCAGCGAGGGCGTGAGCGAGCTCGTGCCGCGGGGTACTCCTTCACTAGCTCCACTTTCGTGGCGGGTTCTTCTCTTCGAGAGAGGAGCGAGGCAGGGGGCCAGGCTCGAGTTCTAACTTCTTCTCGGGGGCCCATGCCCCCTCCACCAGTGCCTCCTCGGGACGGCGAGGACGAGGTAGAGAGTAGGAGAGAGGAGGGTGGAGGCGAGAGCTGAGAGACTTACTTGTACTCCTCCACCCTCACACTTGTACTCATATATTCATGATGTATCGATATATGAGATTTGACATTTTTGTTACCTGAGCACTTGTGTAGTTGTGTACTTGTGGTTGTGTACTCCACTTCTTTTCCACGTTCTTTGTGTTCGCTTTACTTTGCCCTGTACTTGTAGCTGTGATTCACACTTGAATAAATAGGTTAGTTCATCTGTTCGACTTGGCCCCTTGCTCAATAAGCAAGGGGTATCAATATTTTGACCTTAATGACGGGTCAAGGGGCCAAGCCTTTAATCAAATAAGGTAAATGAAATAACTGATAATGGGGAGATGCAACATGCAAACACGCATATGCAAACCATAAATAAAGATGCCCATGCAGAAATGCAAGCATACTTGGAGAATGCATTTTTTTTCTTTTCACTCATTTATATTTTTTTTTGTTATTTTTTCTAAAAAACGCGCCTTAGAATAGGTTGTGATTCACATAAAAAATGCCCTAGAAGACGGCGTGAATTTGAAAAGTGAATTTGATTTTTGAGAAAGTAACGACCTGCGTAGGGACGTTATTTGGAAAGAGACGACCTAAACAAAGACGTTAATTCTATACAAAGCGCCTTTATCGAAGGCGTTAATTAACTTGAACGCGCCTTAGCCAAAGACGTTAATTGAATTATTCTGCAAAAATGGGTTGACAAGGCTATCAAGACCACGGGTCCTACACGGTCACCATCTAAAATTCATTAACCTTTCTTGAGTAATTAAAAGTGAGTCGACGTGATCATAGTTGTCTTGTATTCGAGATTTCGTACGGTGCAATTTCCTAAGTCCGTCTTGACCATCCTGCAAGTTCATGACTTACCACATAGAAAGGATGGAAGAAAATATAAGGGAAGCCCATAAGGGATTCTGAGATGCTCGAGGTAAAGTTACCTCCCCGACCCTATGCCTGTTGGGGTTCGGTCTTTAGCGTAGGGAAATTTAGTTGCCTTTTTGCCTCTTTTATATTGCACGCATACGCCCAAGGTTTTCCTTGCGGGGACTTTGCCACTCTTGACATGCTTTTCTTTTCACCATTTGACTTTCACTTTGAAATTGACTTGCATTGATGAACAACCTAATTGTACTTGGACTTTTATGGCATTTGCTCCCTTTTGGGCCCTGACTTCCACCTACTAGGGCGGCGGATAGGCTTGGCGGGTCTACCCCGAGGTCTCCCTTCCTCCCTTATGGGCCGAAGAAGAAAAGAACGGGTATTGTCTTTCACCTTTAGTCAGGTTTTGATTTCCCATCGGATTTTGCACTGCTTGAGTTCAAGAATAAAGCGTGTGGTGTGTGCGGGTGTCGACCCAATTTTAGGTTAACAAGACTGATGAATGAATTCTGAATTTTGACCTTTCGGACCTTGATCCTTCGTGTGCCATGGCACCAATTTTGAAAGCTTTTCATTTTTATTTATTTTGATTTTGAAGAATTTCTATTTTTTATTTTGAATTTATATATATTTTTGGTTTTTGGAAATATTCCATTTTGTTTTGGATTTTTGAATCAATTTTCTTTTTTTTGGATTTTGAAAATATTCTATATATATATATTTTTTGGATCAAGGGTAGTATTTCTTAAGATACAAACCATTCCATGGGTGAGTTAACTCTTCTCCTTCAGCATTAATCAGTTTATAAGCATTGCCTGGATAAACCTCTTTTATGACGAACGGTCCTTCCCAGTTAGGTTGGAGTTTTGAGCTGGGCCCACCAGGTTTTACGAAAATTCTCTTGATTACCATTTCACCGACTTTGAATTTTCTCTCAATTACTTTCTTTTGATAAAAATGTGAGAGCATGTTTTGATAAACGCGTGCATGCTCAGCGGCGACCAGACGCTTCTCATCTAGGAGTTCCAATTGGGCAAGGAGTGAATCACGATGCTCATCAATAGAGAGTTCCTTGTCAAATTGTATTCTCAGAGAGGGAATGAGAATCTCATAAGGGACTACCGCCTCCATTTCGTAAGTAAGGGCAAAAGGGGTTTGCCCAGTGGGGGTACGAATGGAAGTACGATAGGCCCAGAGAGCTTCAACTAGCTTGTCTGGCCAATCGAAAATTTATTAGCCTCACACGTCTTTTTAACAATTTTGATCAAAGTTTTATTAGTTGCCTCTGCTTGGCCATTGCCCTGCGGATAATAGGGAGAAGAATGATGCAATGCAATGTTATACCTGTTGCAGAGATCCTTGAGCTCTTGAGAGATGAATTGAGGTCCATTGTCGGTGACGATGGTGCTTGGAATGCCGAACCTCGTGATGATGTTCTTCATTATGAACTTGCAGACAGTTGATGCTTTGATCTCCACGTAAGCTTCCGCTTCCGCCCACTTGGTGAAGTACTCCGTTGCCGTGAGGATGAACGACTTTTGTTTGGTCAGGAGGTTTGAATCACCAAGAGGTCCAATGATATCAAAAGCCCACATGGAGAAGGGCCATGGGGAGGACATAGGATGGAGTGAAGAAGCAGGAGAATGAATTTTGTCGGCGTGTAGTTGTCACTTAACACACCTTCGAACATAGATAGAACAATCCTCTTCTAGAGTGGGCCAATAGAAACCTAGCCTAAGAATCTTCTTAGCTAGCATCTGGCTGTTCACATGACCGCCACACACCCCAGAATGCGCCTCTTCCACAACTTTCCATGATTCATCATCATCGAGGCATCTTAATAAAACACCGGTGAGCCCTCTCCTGTAGAGCACACCTCCAACCAAGACATAACACTGAGCCACTCTTCTGATTGCTTTCTTTTCTTCTGCAGTGGCTTCCTCGGGATAGGACTGATCATTGCAATACCTGGCAATCTCATAATACCAAGGTTTTTCTTCGTCAGCCAGCTCTCTTGCCAATCTAATAACATGACCTCTCTGCCTTTAAGAGCTTCCTTCTGCTTGACCTTTTCGAACACTTGATCCCTAATATCGAGGAATGCACGATCCTTAATAGCTGGAGTGTCGCGCTGATGAATCAGAGGAACATGAAAATCACGCTCAGGAGGGAAGACTAAAGCAGAGGCTAAAGAGGCAAGGGCGTCAGCCAAGATGTTCTGGCTACGAGGAACATGGACGAAAATCAATTTGGTGAAGAGCTTGGCATAAGCTGAAGCAAGTTCCTGGTAGGGTTTGAGCTTAGGATTGATAGTGCGGCATTTGACAAGCACCTGGCGTAGAATAAGCTGACTATCACCAACAATCCTCAAATGGGTGACACCATATTGATGAGCGGTTTGAAGACCAGCCAAAAGGGCTTCATACTCGGCTATATTATTCGTGACAGGGAAAGTGAGCCGAGCAGCAAATGGGATGGTGACCCCTTCTGGTGTTAAAAGAACCATGCCGATCCCTCTTCCTTGGGAATTTAGAGCTCCATCGAAATGTAATGTCCACATAGGATCCTGGGGTTGATTAATGGACATCAGTTCTTCATCTGGAAACTCCGAATTGACAGGATCAAAGCGAGGGAGAGGGTGATGAGCAAGGTGTTCGGCAATGGCGTAGCCTTTGATAGCTTTCTGTTGAATGTAAGTGATGTCAAATTGAGAGAGGAAGCTTTGCCAGCGTGCTAATCGATCAGTGAGGACAGATTTTTCAAGGAGGAATTTAATTGGATTCATACGAGCAATGAGGTGAACCTCGTGAGCTAAGAAATAGTGTTTTAATTTCTGGACTACCCAAACCAAAGCAGCACAAGTCTTCTCCATGGCTGAGTACCTCTGCTCACAGGGGTTAAGAAGTTTAGACAAATAGCATGCTGCCCTCTCCTTACTTTCTTCATCCACTTGAGCCAAGACAGCACCTACAGAGTCATCTAGGACAGAAACATAAAGAACAAGCGGTTTGCCTGGAATTGGGGGCCTCAGGACAGGAGGATTGGCCAAATAATCCTTCAATCCGTCAAAGGCTGCCTGACACTTGTCATCCCAATTAAACTTGACTCCCGGCTTAGTGAGCTCGTAAAACGGCCTGCATCGTTGTGAGTGCTGGGAGACGAAGCAGTGAATGAATTGTAACCTCCCGATTAATCCTCGAACTTCCTTCAGATTCTTGGGAGGAGGCATGTCTCTAATGGCCTTTGCCTTGTTGGGATCAACTTCAATTCCCCTCTTGCTAACAATGAAACCAAGCAACTTCCCTGAAGAAACGCCAAATACACACTTTTTAGGGTTCATCTTCAATTGATATTCTCGTGATCTTTGCAAGACTTTAGCCAGAACCCCAGGATGCTCAATCCTTGTCCTTGATTTTACAACCAGGTCATTCACATACACCTCAATAAAAATGTGAATCATATCATGAAAAATCGCCATCATTGCCCTTTGATAAGTGGCTCCAGCATTCTTGAGTCCAAATGGCATGACCACATAACAGTATGTTCCCCATGGTGTTGTGAAGGATATTTTCTCTTGATCTTCTTCAGCCAAACAAATCTAATTGTAGCCTGAAAAACCATCCATAAAAGAGAGGGTCTTAAATCCTGCCGTATTATCGATTAAAACATCAATATGAGGGAGGGGGAAGTCATCTTTAGGACACGCACGGTTGAGGTCCCGGAAGTCTATACAAATCCGAACCTTTCCATCCTTCTTCATGACCGGGACGATGTTAGCCACCCAGTTAGGGATAGAGGACAACTCTGACAAATCTAGCCTTATGGAGCTTGTCGACCTCTTCTTTCATCTTTAAAGCCATGTTAGGGCGGAAACGTCTCAACCGTTGTTTGACCGGGACAGACCCTGGCTTAAGTGTAAGGCGATGTTCAACGAGCGCAGGGTCTAATCCAGGCATATCCTCATAACTCCACGCAAACGTGTCCTTGTATTCTTGAAGTACCAAAATAAGCGCCTCCTCTTCGGAGGGCGGCAAATTCTTGCTGATGAGGACAATCCTAGGGTCTTCCTCGGTACCCAAATTTACTTCTTTGGTAGGCTCTGCTACAGAGGCTGATGGTTCGTCAAATCTTCTCATGCCACTGGCAAAGGCATCAGCCTCGTCCTCATATTATTCATAACTTTCATCCCCCTCTTCAATAGGGTCTTCATCATTCATAATCTCGCAGACACCCAAACCCTCATAAGAAACATTAGCATCCTCATATTCCAATTCTGGCAGGATGATCGGATCCTCTACAAATTCCGAGATGACTAAACAAGCACGACATCTGATGGCTAATTCCAACAAAAACCTACGGGGAATCTTCTTACCCTTAGACTTCTTATGTGAATCTCCCCCATGAATTTTATTATTAGAAGAAGAAGAGGAGGAGCAAATAGCTTTATTAGACGAAGAAGAAGGTGAGAAAGGGTATACAGGAGGTGATACAGATGAAGACCCCTCATCGGAGGGGGAAAAGAGATTTATCAAGGAATCTTGGAAGAGCGGCCCCTGGGTCGGGACACACTCGGGAAGGAGATAAGAGGTTTCCTCAAAAGTGATGGAGGATTGGAGAGTTGGAATTTTGGCGTTTTTTTTTCATTTTTATTTTTATCTTCATTTTTATTCTCTTTTTCTATAAGAAAGCAATGCGAGGGGAGAATAGCAGGAGAAGTGGAGATTGCAAGTTTGGAGAAAGATTGAATCGGTGGTGGCCCACGTGGGGGTGCAATGGAGAGTTTAGAAAATCGCTCGGGGAGCGAGGGAGGAATCGGCAGAGAAACTTGGATTGAATTTGGAGACAAATTGATCGTAATCGGTGGCTGTCTTGGCACGCAACCAAACCAATGAGAATATAGAGAAGCAAGAACAGATGGATGCATGGAAGTGAGAGAAAAGAGGCCGGCCCACAGCCTGTCCACAGTGAAACCTTCCTCAAACGGAATATCTGGCTCTCCAGTATCAGTATAGTCACTCAGCAACTGCCTCTTGTCTGTAATCACAGCAGGTTTTTCAATCAATTCATGAATAAGTGGTGGCCATTCCGGATCTGTCGGCATAAAGAGGCGGCTCAAGGAAATAGTGATGTCTTGCATATCGAACCACCTGTACCAGTCACATTCCAGATCGTCCATTTTCCTTCTCTTGTCAGGCCTTAAGGATTCCAGGGCTTTATATGTGGCCAGCGGGGTAATATGACGAGCGAACTGTCTAGCATGAACATCCTGACAGTCTAGTATGGAAGTGATTATTGTAGTTTGCTCATTATTCTGAAAGCCACCCTGTGACAAAATGTGTCTGCAATGTCCAGGTAAGCGGCTGGCGATCTGTCTTTAGTGTAGATGTCATAACTGCCCACGGTTTATCTTCATTTTTGCCTGTCCCTTTATAGCCCAAACCACCTCTTGCAATCAATTTTTGAGGCTTTACAGGCCTAATCCTGCCTTGACAATTGGCACCCAGACCTTTGCCATTTTGATACCCCATTTTCATTAAAATGTTCCAGCCATGGGTGTTCATCACCGTTTCCTTCTTCTTCCCCTTGGACGGCAGGGGTGTCATAGCAACTGTTGTGATAGTCTCGGATGGCATCGACTGTGGGCGAGGGACGTCCAATACAGATAACAATGGCTTATTGGCAGGCCAAATAGAAGGAACTGATGAAGCCACATGAATATCCTCCTCTGGAAAAATTGGCATACTGGTAACCTTGACAATGCGGCCCTTGTGCGGAAACTTGAGGCATTGATGATTTGTGGAGGGCACTGCATCAAGCTGCTGGATGTAGGGATGGCCAAGAGTGCCATTAAATGTTGGATCCATGTCCAAAATATGAAAATCAGCTGTGATTGTTGCTGGACCCAAACTTACTTTTAAAGTAATCATGCCTAGAGGAGGCTTCTTCGTGTTATCATATGCAGTGACCGTTATGGTGGACGGCCGAATCAGATTCTCGGGAATGCCGCACATCTTCAAAGTGCTCGGCGACAAGACATTGATGGATGCCCCAGTGTCCACCAAACACTGTTGTACAGCCACCTTATTGATATCAACTGTGATGCATAGAGCATATTTTCTTGCTGAGATTGGTGCCAGCTCATGCTCATAAAAAGTGATTGCTGGTTGACTGCCAGTAGGTGTTAAGACTGCGGTTATCTGCTCGACCGGAATGTCCTCATTGACCATGACTTTCTGTAGATATTCCTTTAGAGCCATCTGATGAGTGGTCGGCCTCTTGATCAATTCTAGAATTGAAATTCTTGCCGGAGTCCGGTCCAAATGCTTTAACAAGTCATATTCTATGTCTGGTATGGACTCCTGTTCTTGTTCCTGTTCTTGCGGCCCCTGCGCGGGCTCTAACCCTCTCTGTGGAAAAATGAGGTGGAACATCCGTCCACTGCGGAGCGGTGCCACGCCTTGACGCGCCTCTGTCGGGGCAAGTGTGGGAGGAGGGTTAGAAGAAGAAGAGGGTGTGTTAGTGTTGATAAGCGGTGGAGGAGTGTTTGAAGAAGGATCCCCCACAGGGGGTGTTGATGAAGAGTTCAATAAAGATGCCCCCGTAGGAGGCGTAGGAGTAGAAAGGGATACCCGAATGCGGGGGGAATTGGTGGGTGGAACGAGGGGAGATCTGGGCATAAAAGGTGGGGGAGCCGACGGTGGAGGGATCCTTGTCGGTGGAGGAGTAGTGGTGGCGGGTGCAACGGGCGTTGGCGATGGGCGGTTAAGGAGTGGCCTAGATGGCAGTGGTGAAGGGTTGGTGGTGGATGGGGTTTGTTGTGGTGTAGGTTGTGGAGGTGGTAAGCGGGTAAGAAGGGGGCGAACCGGCAAGGTTGGAGAATAAGTGGGGGTAGGTGGATTAACGGGGCGCAGAAGGGATCGGCTCAATTGGGGGGTAGAAGAAGAAGAAAGGGTGCGCAAGAGGCGCGGAGGTTGATTTTGATTGTGATTAAATGCCCCGACAGAGGCGTTTTCTTCATGCCATCCCTACCCTCTCTCTACCTCAGGGAGAGACATGACAGAGTTTACGTGCTGGTTTGGCGGGTGCTCCGACAGTGGATTGTGGACAATCCCCATATCCTGCTGAGGCGCTGGAGCTTGTTGTTGCTGCTGTGGAACTGGTTGCTGTGGCTGCTGAGCCTATTGCTGTCGAGGAGGCCTTCTTTCTTTCATGGTGGCAATAAACTGCCTCATCTCATCCCAGTTGATGCCGCCCTGGTCATTTAGATCATAAATATAATCTCTGAAGTGAAAGCAACGATCAAGGTTGTGACCAGGTGCGCGATGGAAGGCGCAGTAACGGGATGTGTCAACATTAGCGGGCCACACTATTCTTTCCCTTGGTAACATGAGCAAGTTGGCGGCCATTAAGGCATTGAAAATATCCGGGAGACTTTCTAGCAGTGGAGGGTAGTGGGCTCTCTTGGGGCCAAGTGGTGGTCTCCATTGTTGTTGTTGGCCATAGTTGGTAGGTGGTGGTACCTGGTGGTACTGTTGCGGAGCTGGAGGGTTAGCGCGAGGTGCTTGGTTTTGCGATGGAGCAAAGGAATGTTGGGGTGCGAATTGGTGTTGTGGAGTGGAGTTGAAATGGGGGCTTTATGGTGGAGGTGGGTTAGGCCGTGGGTTAGATTGATGGTGGGGGTGGCCAACTACACCAACCTGCTCGTTTGCAATTGTGCCCTCAGTCGTGGGCCCGCTGTTGTTGACATTTGTACTTTTATTAAATAGCCGGGGTTTTGGTTCAAACATGCCCATGATGGGCGAATCTTTCATCTGGGTTTGGATATAACAAGCTCTTTCATAGAGCTCCTCCATGGTTGTTAGTCGGTTCATGGCCAAGATATGCCAGAACTGAGGAGTTGCATTGGAAATTATCATCTTAACTTGTTCTTGTTCCGACAACGTATCTTTCAACTTCTCGGCCATTGACCGCCATCTATCAGCAAATATTATGAAGTCCTCTTCGGGCTTCATTTTTTCTGCAACCAAATCGGTGACTGAGAGGGAGGGTCCAACCCGGTCCCTGTACTTCTGCAAAAACTTCTTTTGAACAATATCAAAATTGCTGGCATCAGTGGGATCCAACGAATAGAACCACTCAAGGGCTGGCCCCTCCAGAGATCTCCGGAATAAATAGGCCAAAGAGGCCTTGTTGTCTTGCCAGAAGGAGGTCTCGTACATAAAATCCTTCAAATGAATGAAAGGATTACCAGTCCCATTGTATCGCCGGAAATTCGGCATCTCAGAGGGTGGCAGATGGAAGACTGGCAGTGTGGGGAGAGAGATTTCCGGGGCATTCTTGGCCGCAGTGACTTTCTTAAGTTGCTCTTCCATGCTAGCCAACTTCTGAAGCAGTAGAATATTAGTATCAGACTCGACTGGGGCCGGATTTTGAATGAAAGAATGCGGTATAGGCGTTCGTAGAATTCGGGGAGGTTGGAGAGACTGAGGCCTAACCGCTGAGTAGCTCGCCTGTTGGACTGGCATGGCCGCACTGGGCGTTGGTGGACGAGAGGGGGGTTTGTGCAAGACCGCCTGGTCATTAGTGAGGTGATGGCCACTCTCGGCCGGAGGGGGATTAGAGGATGAAGAGGGAACATACTTCCCTTTCAAAGCGGCCTGAACTACCTACCGCTGGGAATCATCTAACTGAGATAGAGCATTAATTAAATCCGTGACATTGAAGGATGGGGAAGGGTTCCCCGAAGTGTTAGAGGGTAAAGTCTGAGAAAAGGGCACAACCTCTTGAGGAGTGGTATCAACCACATGAACCTGAGGGTAATGAGACTGAGGAGGAGGGTAATTTCCCTCATGATAAATGGAATCTTGGAGGGGGATTTCGTATTGACCAAAAACATTCTCATCCTCCTCATCATAAGAATACCCGTAGCCTGCCATGTTGATGATTTTACCTGATCGGAGTTTCATGTTTAAGAAGGGGGAAAGCTTTTATGAAAGGGGTTATCACACAAAAAGCACTCAATCCAAGCAAACTTTAAGCAAATCAATCCAACCAAATTTATGCAATCAAGTTGAGATGAACGTAAAATTTTAGTGTTATGCTTGAGATTAGGGTGGATTAATTTACAGAATAATTCACTCCTTTTGCAAAGTGAAACCTAGTTTGGATCCAAGTGTGACTTCTGGGTTAACTAGGTTCTTTCTCTCTCTTCACCAACGATGGGTTCTCTATACTCCGGGTACTTCAAAGGGTACAACCAGCCCGACGTCCGTGAGGGAATCCACGGGTGCGGGGACTTACGGAGGTCTAGGGGGAGAGATTTCCGGTCCAAAGAGACGGAATGCTCAATGGAGGGTTGTCCCGATTCCAAGAGAGGTGTGTGAAATCCTAGTGTAGAGAGAGGAGGTCTCTCAACCAAATGCCATAAGATGCAAGCCAAGATATGCAGATCACACCAATATAGCCAAATAATCAATATAAGAATCAATGCAGCATGAATAAGCAAAGACAACAGGGTTCTGTAAAATCACTGGAAACAGACGACCTAGCCACAGTCGCTATCAACAAAAAAAATGACAGTGAGACTGTCGTGAATCCCTGGGGATCCCACAGGCAATGGAGAAAACGCGCCTTGGTGTGAGGCGCTATATGTGAAAAGGACGCCTTCGGAAGAGGGCGTCAAATATGGAAACGCGCCTTGATGTGAGGCGCTAAGCAATAAAGAGACGCCCTGGGGCAGGGCGTGAATCCACAAACAGCGTAATAAAAGCAGGGGATATGATGAAGTACGCCTTATCAGAAGACGTTAAATATAAATCAGACGCCCTGGATGAAGGCGTTAAATTAAAACGCGCCTCTGGGTGAGGCGTTAATTCAGATCACAAACTGGCTGATCCCGGGAGTGTGCAGTGTGCACGGTGGAGGGTGCCCGTAGGGCACAAAAGGAGGGGTACCATGGGTACCGAGGGGAAAGGGCACACGTGGGTGCCGAAGGGGAAAGGGCACACGTGGGTGCCAATAGGAAAGGGCACACGTGGGTGCCAATAGGAGATGGTAATCAAAAGAAAAACAGTGGAAGTCCCACTGTGATCGCCAATTTGTGGATCGTGATAAATCCACACATGTGGAACAAACCACTCATATGAGATATATAAAAGGATGAATGGAGATGATAACAAAGACAAAAGAAAGCACGTGGTGCTATAAAGGAGAGTGATCGCCAGAGGGGTTACCTCAATAATAAAACAAATGATCGCGAATACCTGGTGATAAGTGGGATGCGGGATGGATTGTGAATCCCTTCCTCCTCCTTCAATCGGCCGGCCGACGAAGGGGGTTTTCCTTATTGATTACCCTTGCAAAAAAAAGAACCAAACAAGTAAAAAAGATGGATCAGCCAAGAGTGAATGTAGTATCAATCCCAATAAACCATATGATGAAAAAGAAACATGACATGCGCACCTTTTTTTGTTTGTTTTAAAACCCCTAGAGAAGAGTTAGGGAAAGGAGAAATATGATACTAAACTAATGCAAGAAACTGTGCAATAGATGATGATATGATGATATGAATCAGAATAAACGAACAGAAGAAAGACCCCCTTATGCCGTCCCTGTAAACAGTAAAAAGGAAGAAACCACTTGGAAGCTACGGCGTGGCTGCAGAAACAGGGAAGAAGAAAGAGATAGAGAGCCTTCAAAGAGAGGGACCGCACAGGAGGAAGACGACCGTAATAGCCAGCACCGTAAACTCTAATCTGTTCTAGCCTCTGTGCGTCTGTGTGTTCTCTGCTCTCTGCCTCTAACCTCGCGCGAGGTCGATCAAGGCAACCTTATATAGGATTCTAGATCAAAGATAACCACGGATTTGGGAAGATAAGAACGGGCAATGATCAATGAAGGCAGGACTCTAGTTCCCTGATCGAGCAAGGTGACCAAAGAGGGCAGGGAACTCTTCAGGAAAGGCATACTCAAACACGACTCTGAAGGATAAAACGCGACCTTCAAAAGGGCATCAAATTCTAAATTGACGACCTACCTTAAGACGTTACTCCATAACACGACCTGGTCAAGGGCGTTACTTCTTGGATTTAAATTGAGAAATAAAACATTCTTTATTTGAAAATTATGAGAAAATGCCTGAGATAAAGGCGTTATTTTAAAACACGCCCTGAGGAAGGACGCCAATCAGTAATTTGGAATTTATTTTGAAACCAGATAATACCGGGAATTGACGCCCTGACATTTGGTCGTCCTTTCTTTTAAACACGCCCTAGGTAAGGTCGCTTTTAAAATAACGCCCCTCTTCAGGTCGCGAATCACAAAAATGCAAGAATAAACCAAAAACACACACAAAAATAGAAAAACTTCATATTATGAATGTATTGAAGTTCACTTGGGGCGTCAACATAGTGACATGAGATTTGATCGACATAGCGTCAATTTTGGCGTGTCTACACTCACCTTCCGCGTTGATTAGACAATACACATTACATGGATAGACTTCCTTAACTACAAACGGCCCTTCCCAGTTGGGTTGCAGCTTAGACCTGGGTCCTGCTGATTTGATAAATTTGCGTTTCAAAACCATGTTACCCACTTGAAATTTTCTTTCAATAACCTTCTTTTGAAAATACCACGAGACACGTTTTTGATAAACTGAGACGTGATTGGCCGCGTTAAGTCTCTTCTCATCTAAGAGTTCCTGTTCGACTAGCAACGTTTCTCGACGCTCGTCGAGATTAAGTTCTTTATCCAGCTGCACCCTTAGGGAAGGGATCAGGATCTCATATGGGAGTACCGCCTCCATCCCATAGGTGAGAGTAAAAGGAGTTTGCCCCGTGGGAGTACGGAGGAGGTGCGATAAGCCCATAAAGCTTCTACCAGTTTATCGGCCCAATCAGCAAATTTGTGTGACTCGCATATTTTCTTGATGATTTTGAGAAGGGTTTTGTTCGTGGCCTCAACCTGGCCATTACCTTGGGGGTAGTATGGTGATGAATGATGCAATTCTATATTAAACTTCTTATAGAGATCCCGGAGTTCTTGAGAAACGAATTGAGGCCCGTTGTCGGTGACGATATCACTTGGCACTCCAAATCGCGAGATGATATTCTTTAGGATGAAGCGGCATACTGTGGTGGCTTTGATCTCTGCAGAAGCTTCATCTTCCACCCACTTGGTGAAGTACTCTGTAGCCGTCAAAATGAAGGACTTCTGCTTGACTGCGGAATTCGGGTCACCGAGAGGTCCGACGATATCAAAGGCCCACATGGAAAATGGCCAAAGAGCAGAGAGGGGATGGAGAGAAGAAACAGGAGCATGGATCTTGTCGGCATGGAGCTGGCATTGAACACACCTACGGACATAGGTAGAGCAATCTTCTTCTAGGGTTGGCCAGTAATAGCCCTGCCTAAGAATCTTCTTTGCCAACGCCTGCCCATTTACGTGCCCTCCACACTCACTTGAGTGAGCAGCTTCTACTACCTTCCAAGCCTCATCGTCATCTAGACACCTCATTAGAACTCCATTGAGAGCCACCTATACAATTCTCCAGCAACAATCGTGTATCTTGCGGCGACTCTTCTAATGGCCTTTTGTTACTCGACATTTACCGTCTCCGGAAATGAATCATCCCTACACTACTGCTCAATCTCATAATACCATGGCAACTCTTCTTCTTCTATGATCTCCTCAAGTTCAGCTAATGAAACTTCTTTCACCTCTTCCCTTTCTACCTTCCTTTCTACAGATTTCCTAAGGTTGTCGAACCAGGGATCCTGAAGAGAAGGGGTGTCCAACCGCTGGACCACAATGGTCTCAGTGGCGCGACTGAGGGGGAATGAAAAAGAATAAGCGAGTGATGCAAGTGCATCAGCCAGGATATTCTGAGAACGAGGAGTGTGAATATAGATAAGCTTCCGAAATTGCCTAGCCAAGAGCGTGACCAGATCTTGATAGGGCTTAAGATTAGGGTCACGGGTGCGGTAAGTTGACAGAACTTGATGCAGCACCAACTGAGAGTCTCCTATAATGTTAAGGTATCGCGCGCCCATGAGGTAGGTGTGCTTCAGACCGGTAAGGAGAGCCTCATACTCGGCTATATTGTTCGTGGCAGGAAAAGAGAGTTGATAAGCGATAGGGATGGTTACTCCTTATGGAGTGAGGAGAACGGCGCCGATTCCACGGCCCTGAGAATTGAGAGCACCATCGAAATGGAGAGACCAAAAAGGAAGATGAGTGATTACTGCCAAGTATTCATCGAGAAACTCATCCTGGATTGAATCAGTGCGAGGGATAGGAGAATGAGCAAGATGCTCAGCAATGGCGTATCCCTTGATCGCTTTCTGGACGATGAAAGTGATATCGAACTGGGAAAGTAAGCTCTGCCAGTGAGCTAACCGGCTAGAAAGGACATACTTTTCTAAAAGATAACGAATGGGGTCCATTCTAGAGATCAGCTTAACCTCATGGGCGAGAAAATAGTGTTTGAGCTTCTGAGCCACCCACACTAGCACTACACAGGTCTTCTCCATGGTAGTATACTTGGATTCAGCGGGATTAAACAATCTCGAAAGGTAGTATGCTGCCCTTTCCCTTCCTTCATCATCTACCTGAGCCAGGACAGCTTCTAGGGAGTCCTCAATCACAGAAATGTATAGGATCAGGGGTTTCCCAGGGACGGGTGGTTGCAAAACTGGGGGATTAGAAAGATAGATCTTAAGATCCTCGTAGGCCTTTTGGCATTGTTCATTCCATTCAAATTTAGCTCCCGCCTTTAATAATTCATAGAATGGGTGGCACCTTTACGAATGTTGAGATATAAATCTCCTAATGAATTGTAAGCGCCCAATCAAACCTCTGAGCTCGGTGACATTCTTAGGCGGCGGCATCTCCATAACGGCCTTTGCTTTATTCGGATTGATCTAAATCCCCCGTTTACTAACTATAAACCCAAGCAATTTCGCTGATGCAACTCCAAACATGCATTTCTTTGGATTCATTTTCAATTTATACTCCCTAGCCCTTTGCAACACTTTGGCTAGAATGGCGGGGTGTTCTTCTTGAGACCTTGATTTTACCAGAATATCATCCACGTAAGCTTCTAAGTACACATGCATCATGTCATGGAAGTGTGGACGTCGAAAAATGTCGATGATGATCATACGGCATGCACGTCTCGACACTCGAGAGTAAGCCGAAGATGAAAATGCCAAATAAACCTCATGCCTCGCCCGATCAGGATGAGGACTCGCTTGGTGGTCGGCTAGCCGATGAGGGAGCCCCCCGGGTGGAAGATATGGCCACAACTCTACAGCCGGCCGTGCCGAGAGCTGAATCAAAGAAGAGTCGGGGACTCCGACATAGCCCGACGTGCACCGAAAGTCACGCAGAGTCTGGGACCGGGCCCCAAAGGCTGCGAATGGAACATTGTAGAGGTCATACATAGCAACCGGAACCTTCCGGGAATGTCGACATTCACGTAAAATGGCCGCGACTTCGAGAAGAATCCGTTTAGTGCTTAAAACGGCACGAGGGGGCTTTAAAACGGCGCGCCTTAAAACGGCGCGCCCCCCCCTTAAAACGGCGCGCCCCCTTTGGATATGGCGCCGTTTTAACCCCTTTTCTTTTCATTGGCTACACGGCGCACCCCGAAGCCCCCCTTTGATGCTTAAAACGGCGCCCCTTTGAATATGGCGCCGTTTTAACCTCTTAACCCCTTTCTCTGAAGCGCTTCCAGGCGAGCAACCAACCCATCCCGTCGGCATTACGGTCCCCTGTTTCCTGCGAACAGCACGTCGACGAACTGCTTAAAATGGCAAAAGGTATGCTTCGATCCGTTGGGCATCCAAGCATGTTCTTCAAATGGAAACCCTCGAGCCCTGCACCGTCGAACGCCCACTTCGTCCGTCGGCCGCCCATTCCCCTGCCAATGATGAAAGCAAACGTGGCTAGCGGTGTACATGCCAGCGAAGGAGGAGGCCATGCCTCTGCCCCTCTCCCGGTCACACTGTAGCTGCGGCGGAGGTGACGTCCACGACAGCGGCATTCGACACGGTGACCCCGGCAACGTTAGCAACGGCAACTGCGGACAGAACAAAAGCCATAGAAATGGGAAGCTTGCTCCCCTGCTCTCCATATAAATACAAGCCCCAGGCAAGAAGCAACGCAAAAGGAGGGACGCTCTACTGGCGGTGAAGCCCTGCTCCGAAGTGTGAAGAGAGATAAGAGGGTGAAAGAAAGAAGGAGAGGTGAGGGGAAGAGAGCTCGGTTCCCCCCTTTGTCTTTGCATTTCCTTCTGCCCCTTTGATTTCCTTTTGGTGATCTTCACATGTAGACCTTTGTCTTCGTATTCCCTTTCAATGTAATCGGAGTTCGGTCTGTTGTGAAATGAAAGGAAAACTCCCCTTTGGGAGATCTTGATGCCTCAATCCCCCTCAATACTCATCCCATAGTGGCTCTATTTTTTTTTACCGTCGTGTTCTTGTGTCGACTTCGGCTCTCACGTGGTCTTCAGCCACGCGATCACGGCAACCCTCGGGTCGTCGGAGTTCCTCTGTAGGCTGGCCCTCAGGATCTCCGGCCCCGAACGGGGGAGTCAATACGATCGCAACAACCCATGGGCCACCGGTTTCCCTTGTAGGCTAGCCCTCGGGATCTCCGGCCCCAAATGGGGTAACTTTACTGGTGTCGTTGCTTAGCACGCACCGGGATGTTTCGGGGCCGTCGGAGTTATCTCCGCATGGCGCGCCCCATATTTTTCCCCCAGACCCTTCCGATCTAGGGGAGGTGCTGCCCGATTTTCGTCAGGGTCAAGAACACCAAGAACAATGAATGAATGTATCATAGAATTTGCCTACGGGTGAAAGAAAAGAAACACACAGTAAAACTCTGTGAACTGAACCCCCCGAATAAAACACTTAAACCTCTTGCTCATTCACCTTAACAAACCATCAACGATGCTTAAACCTTCATCCTATTGATCTGGGGTGTCAATTGAACAATTAATCTAACTATTGATCCTTCTGTAGGCTATAGAATCAAGAACAGAAAGCAAAACAAGTCCACAGAACGAAACGATGTCCCGGCGTGGCCTAATCCGGCGCTGTCACCCCTCACCGCGCCGATTTAACACCTCTCTCGTACCCCCCCATCTCCATTTACACCTTAAAACGGCGCCCCTTATCCGGCGCGCCCCCCGTCTCCATTTACATCTTAAAACGGCGCCCCTTTACCGGCGCGCCCCACCCTTGAAACCCCTTAAACCGGCGCGCCCCAACCGGCGCGCCCCATGGGTACCTCCACCCGCCCCCCCCCCCCTTTACTGCCTCTATCCGGCGCGCCCCCCCTTACTGCCTCTATCCGGCACGCCCCCTTGACTCATTCTGCAACCGGCGTGCTTCATTAAAAAAAAAGGGGGAGGGAATTAACTAAGTAGGAAGAAAAGGCCCCCTTGACTCATTCTGCAACCCGCGACCTGACCGCGCAGGTCGATCCGCGTGCGAGGGCGCACATTGTCGAGTTTTGGCCTTACACTTAACGACCCGCTCCCCCGGACTGTGTGATGATGCCCCGTGGTATCGGACATGGACCTCGGGATCCCCGACATGGTCATGATCCGTGCACCTCTTGGGCCGATAGTTCATCAAATTGACCCACTTCTTCCGGGATCCGATCCCGCACCCACATGAAACGTGCCGTACCTACGGTAGATATCCGAATGTCTTTGTTGTTACCTTCGATGCTTCGAATATGAACTCTCGACCGAATACTGGATGGTCCTTAGTGACTGATATATATATATATATATATACCGGGATCTAATCCCGCACTTTCATTAAATTCGCCGCACTCGCAGCAAGTATTTGTACGGTTTTTGAACACCGTTTTACATACCGACGCGGAGGGTTTAAATCATGTCAACCCAACTCGCATGCTTTAATGAAAAACGATCTTTAGGTCATTTGACCCCTTTTCTTGGCGATTAATCAGAGGTCTTCCCCTCTCTGAGGGGATGTAATTAACGTCGCGCCCTTTATGGCGCGGCGGGTCTCCAGTCCCGACCCGATATCCACAATCATCTGATCAGTCAGATGGAGCGCACCCCGGGCTTCGGACCACTCCAGTCTTGAAGCCCGAACACATTGTCACCTAGGTGACTGGCACGCCCTCGCACTAGATAAACCGATAAAAAGACCACCGATATCCCGATACTTTCACACACGAAACTTAGTGCGTTCCACAGGAAGATAGCCAGCATTGCCCTCTGATAAGTAGCACGTGCATTCTTCAATCCAAACGGCATAACAACATAGCAGTACGTGCCCAAGGGCGTGGTGAAAGAGGTCTTCTCTTGATCCTCAGGAGCATGACGGATTTGGTTATATCCGGAATAACCATCCATGAATGAGAGGGCCTCATACCCAGCCGTGTTATCAACTAATACATCAATGTGAGGAAGAAGGAAATCGTCTGTCGGACATGCCTTATTTAAGTCCCTGAAATCAATACAAATCCAAATTTTGCCATCTTTCTTCATCACTGGGACTATGTTTGCCACCCATTGCGGATACAATACAACTCTAATAAACGTGGCCTTGTGTAATTTATCGACTTCTTCCTTTATCCTTAAGGCCATCTGCGGGTGGAACCTTCTTGCTTTTTGTTTAACGGGTCTTGCCCCTGGTTTAAGAATTAATCGATGTTCAACCAATGTGGGGTCAAGACCCGGCATGTCCTCATAGGACCAGGCAAAAGAATCGTTGTACTCCCTCAATACCTTGATCAACTCCTCTTCGACCTGAGGAGGGAGATTAGCAGAAATAAGTATGGGCCTGGAGTCCTCTTCTGTTCCAAGATTAATTTCTTTAGTGGGCTCATCCACTGCCGAGGACGGTTCGTCAAACCTCTTCAAACTTTGCGCGTATAAATCGGCAGTGTCATCCACATCGCTTTCCTCATCATCGGCTGGATCCTTCCACCTACAATCTCATATACTCCCAATCCGTCATTGCTCCACACCCCATCCAATTCCTCATCATTCTCTAAGACAATTGCGGTCTCTACAAACTCTGGGCACCTGAGGAGGGCATGGCCTCTTTCGGCCAAATCCTGTAGAAACCTATTAGGGATGGACTTAGAATGACGCATCACAGGGTGCGCCACAGATGTGGATGGGCTGACTAGACTCGAACTACACTCTACCCCAACTGACTCGACTATCCTAGGAGACTCTGCACACTGCACATCTAACCTAGAAGATAAAAAGTCTAAAGGGAAAGAAGCAGGGGTCTCGTGCCCCTGGGGAGAGGACGGACTGAAAATAGTGTAATCTTTCATTGAAACCTCCATTTTAAAATTGGCATTTTTTTTGGAGGTCGGAGGTGATCACGAGACAAGAGGAGGAAGAAGACGGGGGAGGCGGTAGTTGCATGGGGAACAAATCGGGGAAGATGCAATCGAAGAATGGATCAGAGGATCGAAACCACATCTCATGGAGTTGGGCATTGGGGGGAGGAGGAGTAAACAAAGTTGAAATATCAATAGGTGGGCAGCGCCCACATGCACACGACACGAATAGAATTTCAGGCGGTCTCTCCGTAAACTACGGGTCGACCAGAATTGGAGGGGAACGGGGGACAAACCCCAATTGTTGAAACAGAGAGGTAAGACGGGACAGGGACAGAGAAAAGGTAGTGATAGAGCTCCCCACTTCCCGTGGCCTCCGGCGGACTAGCTGCGTTGGAGAATGCTTCACCAGCTGCATCTCCTTCTTCCTCGGGTGGTCTTCTTCTTCGCTGAACAGCTTTTCAAAACAAACACAAAAATCATCCATATCACCCACCAGCCCCTTCAGCGGCGGCGGTGGGTCAGAAACATCACAGGCGGCATCAACCTTCACATCAGCACATGGCGGTGGCTTCTTCAAAGTGCCGGGCTGTAGCGGGCCTTTCACAAAATGTTGTCGATAGTCCCACGTTAACGACCCAGAATCTCCAAGTATCGGCATTGCTGAATCACGGTAGCCAAGGCCTCGGTGGCCCATCTTCCTACCTTTAGGGACGGGCTTGGTCCATCCCTGTAATTGTGCGCCGAGACCCAGGCCCAGCTAATAACCCAATTTCAGAATCATGTGCCACCCTTTGGAATCTCTAATCTTGGACTTAATCTTGACATTTGTTGGTGTAGTGGCGGACTTGCGTGACGCATATGCCCATGAATAATTTAAGTCCATTACTGACAAAACTGGCCTATTGCTTGGCCATAATGTAGGGAGAATCTTATCTGTAATGGCATCAACAGACTGAACGGTGGAGATACTTTTCACTTTAACCACCCGACCTTGGAATGGGAATTTCAGGCATTGGTGGGCAGTCGAGGGCACGACATTCAAACTGTTTATCCATGGACGACCCAGAATTGCTTTGAACATTGGGTCTATGTCCAATACATAAAATTCCACGTCCAAAACTAAAGGCCCTAGCACAGCCTGTACAGTCACGACCCCGTGACAAGCATGCCAGGAGTTGTCATATGCTGCTATTGTGGTCGGTGTGGGTTTAAGCATGTCTTCTGAAATGTTGCAGGCACGGAGGGTACTCAATGGACACACATTTATCGATGCTCCTATGTCCACGAGGGCTGACTCCACCGCCACCTTATTCAAAGAAATGGTGATATAGAGTGGCATCTGTCGTGTCTCTGGGGGAGCTAATTCTGACTCAGAAAATGAAATAGAAGGCCCCCTCATAATTGTTGCCAACACCGTCGGTAAACTGTCCACTGCCACGTCTTCATTCACCATTACTTTCTGCAAAAAAGTCTTCAAGGCATCCTGGTGCAACGGTGACCTTTTGATCAACTCCAAAACTGAAATTTTGGCCGACATCCGGTCCAAGTGCTGTAACAAATCGTACTTCGTGCCCCGCACGGGGTCTGCATCTTCAGCTGTCGAGGGAGAAGCCTGAGGGCTAAGTGCGGGTGCACGAGTAGAAGGATAAACTTTGTGGAATGAATTCCCGCTCCGAAGGGCGCAATGTCGGGCCGGCACGGCCTGAGATGGACCCCCGCTTGGCCCAGTGGGGTAGGTGGAAGGGGTAGAAGTGGAAGTGAGGATGACAATGGTTGGTCTAATGGGCCCTGGTGAAGGGGAAATGGGCGAAGGGTTAAGTGGAGGGGTGATGATGGAGGGTATGGGGGGTGATGGCGAAAGGACTGGCGGTATGGAGGGGAATGTGGTGGGCCTGATGGGTGATGCGGAGGGAATAATGGGTGGAGTGGTGGTCAGAACAGCGGGCTTGAGGATGGAGGGGATAGCATGTGCGGGAGAATGGTTGTGGTGGAAGGCCAAGAGGTGTGCGGGGGTTTCATCATCAAAGGTCCACCCAGCGTTGGGGGCTGGGTGCTGAACAATGTTTACCTGGCCCGGTGCCGGCGCCGGCGGCTGTTGTTGTTGCTGAGGAGCGGGCAGGTGTACTAGCATGGGATTCTGATGGATCCCAAGGTCTTATTGTTGCTGCTGCTGTTGCTGGGGTTGTTGTTGCTGTGGGGGTTGCTGCTGCTGCTGTTGCTGGGGCGCCTCCTGCTGTGGCCTGGCTTGTCTCTGCCTCTGCTTGATGTCCTCGATCAACTGGTGCATCTGGGCCCAATCAATCCTCTGGCCCTCGTGTAAATCATACACCAGATCTCTAAACTGATAGCACCGCTCTATTGTATGCCAGGATGCCGATGATATATGCAATATCGGGACTGATTGGCGGCCGGATTCCAATTTTGACGTTTCGGAGGCAGTTGAATATCACCAGTGTACATCAAAGCAGAGAAAATATAAAGCAAGGTTTCAGGAAGAGGAGGGTAATAGGCCCTCTTTGAGCTCGGTCGGGTAGGTCCGTAAGCGGTGGGTGGAGGAACATTATGATATTGCGGCGGCCGTTGAGGCTGTTGGGGTGGTTGTGATGGTTGTTGCGGGTGTTGAGGAGTCGGGAAAGTGGGTTGGGGAGCTTGTGGAGTGGCGAACTGGGGGTTGCGTGGAGGCTGCGGGAAGCGAGGCGGAGCGGCTTGGTGGGGAAATTGAATAGCCTGGACCTGCTCGTTGATTTGCACTCCCTTAGTGATGGGGCCCTGGGACTTTCTGGCGATTTTGGGTTTCTGGGCCTCGAATAGTGAATGAATAGGGGAGTCTTTAAACTACGTTTGTATGAACCGAGCCCTGCCGTATAACTGGTGCATATTCGAAATGTCATTCATTGCCAAAATATTTCTGAATGTCGAGGTGGCATTGAAGATCAGCAACTTAACTTTCTCTTCTTCCGGGATTTGCCCGGGCACACGTGAGGCCATCTGCCTCCATCTGTCTGCATAGGTTACAAAATCCTCCTCCGGCTTCATCTTTTCCGCTACCAGGTCAGTGAAGGAATACTCGAGATCGACCTGATCTTGGAACCTCTGAATAAACTTCTCCTTGACTGTCTTGAAATTTTCTTCCTCCTGCAAAGGCAAGGTATAGAACCACTCCAGGGCGATCCCCTCCAATGATCGGCGGAATAAGTAAGCCATCAGGCGATCATCATGCTGGAACTACGCCGACTCGTAAAGAAACTCCCGAACATGAATGAACGGGTTGCCGTTCCCGTCATATTTTTGGTACACGGGGAGCTCGGACTGTGGGGGAAAACGAATGTCCTTGAAGTTAGGAATAGGGACATCAGCCAAAGACTGCGGGCCAACCCGCTTGTGGAGGAGGTCAATTTGTTGCTGCATAGCAGCCCATTTGTCAAGGAGTTCCCGCTCCCGAGAAGGAGGGGACTGAGCAGGAAAGATGGAGCTCGGATGAGGAACGGAGGGGTGAGCCGACTAGGAGGGGAGCCCATAGGATGGATAATGGGCCAAGGAAGGGCACCTATCCATGTGAGCCAATTGGGCGGCCCCAGGTTGTAAACGAGTTAAATCAGCCGGGGCCAGAGGGCCTGCGGCGATGGAGAGATTGTAGTGTATGGATCAAGATAAGAACCAGAGGGGACCTGGGCCTTCCCCTTATCAAGATACTGATGGGCCGAGGTGGAGGCCTGGCCCGCTTCCATGCTGGGGTATCGGAGAACCTGGGAACGGATGGGAGTAAGATCAATGGGGACAGCAGGGATGGGTGCTGACCCAACAATAGGAGATGTAGTGGCGGTGGTGGCAATCACGCCATAGGAAGGAACTGAGGATGGGGCGTCTACCCCTTGTAGAGCTTGCCGGATAAGGTGGAGCTGGGAGGGATCAAGCTGGGCCATCAAATTGAGAATTTGACTGGCCGAATTTTGTGTGGAGGAACCAGGAAGGAGGGGTTGAGAGCCCTCGATGGCAATGGTCGGGAGAGGAGGGGCAGTCCCCTCTCCTCCCTGCACATGGGCGACCCTGGGCGGGTCCTCAAGAAGTCCGCGAGGGAGAGAATCCTCTTGGGTATGGGAGAAGTCGTATGACGACATGGGGGATGACGAATTAAACAGAGGATTAAAGTAAGAAATGAAGTGAGAGTTGCCCCTAAATGATGATCCTATGGGGAAGAAACAACTCCGCATGCACTGATGATAATGGGGAAGGGGGAGGCAAACAGCCCTAAGTAAAGAGCTAAAACAAACAACTCGAATGAGATGCACACAATGGAGGAGCGAGATGAGAGGAGAATCAGCCACTTAAGCAACCAAGTTGTCAAATGATGCGCGATAATTTTTTTTTAGATTCCTCTTCTAGGACCTTAGTGGATTAATTAATGTATAAATTCGCTCAACCACAAGGTACCTAATCAGGGTAGGAAATGAGGAACTGGGTGACTCTACGAAACTCTCTCTCTCACGGATGCAAACCCTAGACTAGGGGTGGATACGGTACAACCTACCCGACGTCCGTGTGGGAATCCACGGCTCACGGGGGCTTACGGAGGTCCTCAGTAAGGTCCCCTAGTCGGCTCCAAGGAGTATGGAGACGAGAGGAAACCCTACCTCGGTAGGAATGCAACTACTATGAAAAGAATGTATGTCCCTATGCGCACCGGAGTGCATGCAAAGTCTAGCCTATCAACTAACAACCAATGATCAACCAGATATGCAAGTAACTAAAGCAAGCATGCAACAATGATATCAGAGCAGGGGGAGATCAAAAATCAGCACCAAATACCATGGAGATCAACTAACATGGCAATCAAAGTGAATCACAGGTGCACTGTAGCACCACAAGAACGGTCTCTAGAAGGCCGCTCAGAGAGAAGGATGGTCTATGGACAACCGTATAATTCAGGGAGTAACGATAAAATAACAGTAAAGTCAGAGAATACTGGAAATGAACAATGACAGAAATGAGACGCGTACTAGGATGAGCGGTCTATGGACAACCGCTTAATAACTGGAACAGACCTGTATCAATTGTGTAACATCAACCAAGCTAATAGAGTAAAGGCAGAAGCGTACATGTGCCAGTAAGATGGACGGTGCACTCTCAGCCGCACAGAAGTTGGACGGCTCTGGGAGAACTGTTCAAATTCCAGAGGACAAGAAACGCAACCAACAAAGATTAACCTGGTACCACTCGAAGAAAAAGGATTAACAAAGCAAAAGAGCGGGTCAGCAAGCCACTAACACGATGGGCACTAGGTGTCCCACCGTGATCGCCACAAAAGAAGGGTGTAGATATATTTCTCCTCCCATCCGTTCTTTAATGCCTTCCCATGCCTATCTTACCACATCCAACATGGGAAATGAACAAAGATAGAGGGAAAGGGAGGAATAAACAAATATGTGATCGCCACCAAGGTGTCGAACGTGATGGACACGTCGTACCTTGGAAAGAGGGAGAGGTACTCGCCTGGGGTGCAGCGCTGGAAAAATATACGGCTTAGGAGGAACCGCCTATAATGATGAACGGTCTCACGACATACCGTCTAAGAACGTTGCAGAGGACGCGAGATGAAGCACTCCTGGCAGTTGAACGGTTCTATCACGACTGTAGGAAGAAGAAGGACGGTCCAGGTCGCACCGCACGTCTCCTTGAACGGATGGGAGAGAACCGCGCAAGACCACCACGCCAGAAGTTGCAAAAGGGTCCAA
This sequence comes from Amorphophallus konjac, assembly GCA_022559845.1. Taxonomy (NCBI): domain Eukaryota; kingdom Viridiplantae; phylum Streptophyta; class Magnoliopsida; order Alismatales; family Araceae; genus Amorphophallus; species Amorphophallus konjac. The sequence goes on from CM040126.1 coordinate 390,697,205, forward strand.
CCTCCACCCTTTCCGGTCGGCCAGAAAGGATGGGCCTCAGGTTAGTGTACTGCTGACCTGCGAAACAAAGTGTAGAACACAAGGAAAAACCCAAGTTAGAAACGTGGAGTGTAGCAAATGCTCGAATGAGGAAATGAACATAAGTATTTGAATGGGGGATACCTGGGGGATTTTAAACCCCTAGGGCGTCAAAAACATGGGAGGGTGTGTGCATGACAGTGCAAACAATGAAAATGGGGAGAATGGATGTGTAGAAATAAACATGCAATGAGAGAAACGGGACTATCAAATGTAAAAAGACTCAAGACTAGGACTACTCCCTGAACCGGAGGCCTATATGGACGTAGAAGGCCTCCTTGCTTGGTGCTAGGTCGCTCAAGAATTCAGTAGGGCTTCACTGTCGACCAAAATCTCCCCTCTTTCAAAGGTTGCCTTTAGGGTCTATTTATAGAACACCTAAAGTCCTAGCTAGAAATTAGGTTTAGAAGCATTTTAGGCCGAGATTATCAAATAAAAATGAAGATAATTCAATTATCTTTCATCTGGACAAAACGGCACTCAAAATGGTTAAGGATTCGCGGAGAAATCATCGGAAGAAGTTTGGGATAAATCCACGAGGAGAGAGAGAAAATCTGTTGAATCTTCAGCAATCGAGCAGATGAACGGTCTAACGATAGACCACACATCCATATGGGCGGCCCATTGTGGGCCGTACAACCTCGTCGGTGGAAATTCAACAATTCACAAAATAATCCAAATTATCCATTGAACCGGCCGAATAGTTCGCCGTTGGACTCTCATAAATGAACGGCTAGGATTAGACCGTTCAAAATTGGAGCGGCCAAATAACAACCGTTCTAGCCTTGTCGGTGAAAAATAGATTAATTGGGTAATTATCTGAGAAAACCACCAAGCGTAGGACTCTAGGAGAAGAACGGTTACTAGTAGTCGATCCATTATTTTGAATGGCTAAAAGGAGACCGCATAAATGCTTGTCGGTGGAAATTCAAAAAATTAACCAAAATTTTCCATGAATGTATGGACGGCCCACAGGCAACCGCACAATAATTGAGCGGCCAGGGATGAACCGTACATGTATATGGGCGCTTGAACTTATAGAAAAGCCCAATCAACCAAAACCAAGGCCCATCAAGCCCAGAATTGAAGCAAGCCTATCCAGGGAGGGAGGCTACCCATAAAATTGGCCCAAAACATGCCTAAAAATAGCCCCAACGAGCGATGGACAACTCGACGCATTAACAAATGGGAGTAAGAGGAACGACTCAACTTATCGGCAAAAAAAATGGGTGTCAACACCTGGCTGGCTTCGGAGCTAATTCATGCTCATGAAAAATAATGGCCGGTTGATCACTTGCTGGAGTCAAGACTTATGTGATCTGTTCAGCTGGAATGTCTTCATTGACCATCACCTTCTAAAGATACTCTTTCAATGCCTGCTGGTGAATGGTGGATCTTTTTATCAGTTCTAAGATAGAAATCCTTGCCGGGGTCTTGTCTAAGTGCTTTAGTAAGTCATATTGAGTGCCCGTTATGGATTCCTGCTCTGGCTCCTCATTCCCTTGTGTGGACTTTGGCTCTCTTTATGGAAACACATGATGGAATATCCGTCCACTACGGAGCGCCATGGTTTGTGACGATTGCGCCTCTATCGGGTTGTGGGTAGGCGGAGGATTATTGGATGAAGATGGGATATTAGGATTAACGGATGTTGGAGGGGTGACCAAAGAAGGAGCCCTTATGAGGGGCCTTGTTTGCTGAGGGGTAGTGGTAGCTGGAGGGATAACAGTAGAAGGGGTAGGTGGCGCCTAAACGGCTGAAGGAGGCGTAGGCCGAATGAGGAGGGGTCTGGGTAAATATGAGAGATTTGCGGGTAGCGGTGTAGGAATCTTTACTGGCGGAGGATTGCTAGTAGCAGTGGAGGGATTAGGTGTTGGTGAGGGGCGAATGAGGAGTGGCCTAGATGGCAAAGGTGAGGAATTGGTGACTGGAGGGGGGGTTTGTTGTAGTGCGAAAGATGATGGAGGGCGAATGAGGAGAGGTCTAACTGGTAAGGGGTTAGCGGTAGTGGAGGGAGTTTGGTTAGTGGTGCGCAAGAGGGGATAGGATGGTTGGGGAAAAGGCGTCGGATGGAAAGGTGTTCTTAACAGACGGGGTGGTTGAGTTGGAATTTGGTTTATAGCCCCGACAGAGGCGTTCTCTTCATGCCACCCTTGTCCTCTTTCCACTTCGTGGAAGGAAGTAACATGGTTTACTTGCTGGTTCGGAGGGTGCTCCGGTAATGGATTATGGACAATCCCCTTGTCCGGTTGAGGTGCGGGAGCTTGCTGCTATTGAGGAGAAGGTGGAACTTGCTGCTGAGGCGGCTGCTGAGCCTGCTGCTGCCGAGGAGGTCTTCTTGCTTTCAAGGTTACAATAAACTGCCTCATTTCATCCCAATTAATACCACCCTGATCATTCAAATCATAGATATAATACTTGAAATGATAGTAATGATCTATATTGTGACCAGGCTGTCGGTGGAAGACACAATACCGAGAGGTGTCCAAATTAGAAGGCCAGGCCATTCTTTCTTTTGGCAAGGTGAGCAGGTTGGCGGCCATGAGTGCGTTAAATATATCAGGAAGACTTTCAAGTAATGGCGGGTATTGGGCCCTTTTAGGGCCTAATGGTCTTCTTGGCTGCTGGGGGCCATAATTGGTGGGTGGCGGCACTTGGTGGTATTGCTGAGGAACTGGGGGGTTGTGGTGGATGGCTTGATTTTTCGGAGGAGGATGGAAGGGTCGAGGGGGAGTATTTGTTTGGGGAGCGAGATTAAAGAAGGGGAGTTGTTGTGGAGGTTGCGGAGGTCTTGGGTTAGGGTGGCGGAAAGGTGCGGGGTTGCCGACCATGCCCACCTGCTCATTAGTCACGGTACCCTCAGTGGTGCCACCACTATTGCTAACATGGGTGTTCTTCCTGACCAGCCTTGGTTTCTGTTCAAACATGCCCATAATGGGTGAATCTTTCATCTGAGTTTGTATATATCTAGCTCTCTCATAGAGCTCTTCCATAGTGCTTAACTTATTCATGGCCAAAATATGACGAAATTACGGAGTGGAATTTGATATGATCATCTTAACTTGCTCCGTTTTCGAAAGGGTGTCTTTCAATCTTTCGGCCATAGATCTCTACCTATTGGCAAACAAAACAAAGTCCTCCTAGGGCTTCATCTTCTCGGCAACAAGGTCTGTGACTGACAAAGATAGACCCACACGGTCCTTATATTTTTGTAGGAACTTCCGTTGAACAACATCAAAATCACTGGCTTCGGCCGGCTCCAAAGAGTAGAACCATTCAAGTGCTGGACCATCTAGAGACCTTCTAAAGAGATAAGCTAGGGAGGTCTTATTATCCTACCAGAAGGATGTTTCGTACATGAAATCTTTCAGATGAATGAACGGGTTACCCGTTCCATTATAGCACCAGAAATTTGGCATTTCAGAGGGAGGCAAATGGAAAACCAACAAAGTGGGGAGGGCAATCTGTGGAGCATTCTTTGGTGCCGTGACCTTCTTAAGTTGCTCCTCCATACTGGCTATCTTCTGGAGGAGTATAGTGTTGGTGTCAGACTCGACTGGGTCCGGATTGGAAGGGAACGGATTCGGCATAGGCCTCCTTAAAAATTGGGGAGGTGGAGGATATTGGGGCCTAACCACTGAGTGGCTTGCCGGTTGAGCTGGTGTAACCATGATAGGAGTTGGTGGACGTGAAGGAATTTTATGTGAGACCGCCTGGTCATTAGGAGATGAATGGCCACCCGCGGCCTGAGGAGGGTTTGAAGATGAAGGGACAGATTTCCCTTTTAGAGTAGCCTAGACCGCTTGACGTTGAGAATCATCCAATTGAGACAAAGCATGGATAAGATCATTGAGATTGAAGGAAGGGGCGGCGCCCCCAGATGTGTTTTGGATGACGGGTTGAGTTTTGGAAGAAGGCTCAACCTCTTGAGTAGTAGTGTCTACCACATGGACTTGGGAATAATAAGCATGAGAGGGAGCATAGTTTCCCTCATAATGGGTGGAGTCCTGAGGGGGGAACCTCATAGGATGGGTCAAATTGACCCTCCTCATAACCATCATAAGAGTACTCGTAGTTGGCCATGTTAATGATTTTACCTGAACGAAGTTGCATGTTTAAAGGAAGGAAAATATCTCAAGCCAATAAATATAAGTAAGAAACAATCACCCGATCAAGCAAATTGTTCACACAAGTTGTAATGAACCCAAGATTTTAAGGTTTTCTTGAGGTTAAAATGAATTTTAAAAGTATAATCAATTCTCTCTCTTCAATATGGGTCCTAGTTTCAAGTTTGGGTGTAATTTCCGGGTTAACTAAGTTCTTTCTCTCTCCTTACCAATGCATGGGTTGACTAAACTCCGGGTACTTCAAATGGTACAACCGGCCCGGCGTCCGTGAGGGAATCCACGGGTGCGGGGACTTACGGAAGCCTTGGAAAAGGAATTTCCAGTCCAAAGAGACGGAATGCTCAATGGAGGGTCCTTCCAATTCAAGAAAAGGGTGTGGAATCCTAAGAGTGTAGAGAGAGGAGGTCTCTCAACCAAATGCCCTAGAATGCAAGCTAATGCAGGCAGATCAATGAGCAATAATCAGATAATCAATAAGTGCAGTAAATAGATGAAGATAATAGTAAAACCGAGGTTCTGTGAAAACAGAACAAAATGACGACCTGATAGCAGTCGTTGTCTCAGTAAATAGCGTCTGTGTGGCAGTCGCTAATCACTATAAACCGTGGTAAAAAGTGAATAGTAAAGTGAAATAGAACCTTTGTGTGAGGCGCTGAATATGTGAATAACGCCTCTGTGGAGGGGCGTCAATTAGCAATGAACAATGACCACCGTATAAGAAGAAACAACCGTAACTGAAGAAATGATGCCTTGGAGTTAGGTGTTGAATGCGTGAATGACGTCTCTGTGGAGGGGCGTTGATTATAAAAATAATGATAATACCAAAAATAATGCAAACAGTGCCTCTATGAGCGGTCGCTGATTATGGAAATAGCGGCTGGAGAGCAGTTGCTAATCAGTTTTTGAGATATAAAAGCTAACAGAAATCAAATTTTTCTTCTTAAAAATGCTATGAACAGTTTAAAAATTGGCTAATCCAGTGGGAGGTGTGCACGTGGTGCACAAGGGGAGTGTGCTACGTGGAGCACTAAGGAGGGGCACACGTGGGTGCCAAAGGAGAGGTAATCAAAATAACAACAACAAGAGTCCCACCATGATCGCCAATTTGTGAACGTGTCACATAGACATTAAAAAGAAAGAAGATTTAATTTATTTAAAAGAAAGAAATAAGAGATAGATATGATATGTGATATGTGGTGGGAAATAAAGAAAGAGAATAGAAAGAGAGCATGCGATGCTCTAGAGGGGTGTGATCGCCAGAGGGGTTACCTTAAAAATAAAAGGATGATCGCATGTACCTTGTGAAGCGGGTGAGTTTATGAATCCTTTTCTTCCTCCTTCTACCGGCCGACCGATGAAGGGGGTTCTTATCTTGATTACCCTTATAAGACAAGCAAAAACAAGCAAAGCAATATGGATTAGCCAAAGCGTATAGTATCAATGCTCATAAGAAACAAGACTATGCAACATGGGCATAAACACACCTTGTGTGTTTTATTTTAAACCCCTGAGAGGAGTAAAAGGTAGGGAGATATACTACGGATGCAAAGCAAATATGGTATGTAGAGAGATATATGATGCAGAGATATATGATGAATGATCTCTAGCAAAGATGGCTAGAGAGCTATGTGAGATGAATAATAAGGAAAAGCTAAAGAGAAAGAAGGGAGCCTCTCTACTGTTGCAGCAGTAGTAAAGGAAGAAAGACAAAGGGAGTTCGTCTGCGGGAGGAAGACCGCAGGGAGAACAACACTGCCATGTAAACACAGTAAAGGAACCTGCAAGAGATTTGTTAGCAGAAATCTCTCTCTCTTCTTAAGCAAAAGTCTCTCTCTTTCCAATAGAAATCTTTTTTTTCGCGGCTGGCCTTCAAGGGAGGGTATTTATAGAGCTTAATACCTAGTTCTAATGGGATTAAAACTAGGGATAAACTTCCAGAATATGGATTTACTTCCATGGAAAGGATCGAAATCAAAAGATAGAAGGATTGCCCTGCGAAGAAACAGTAGCAGGAACGAACACGGAAGCTAAATGATGACCCAGAGGGGTCGCTAATTAAAATGACAATCGTGCATGTAGTCGCTAATTCCTGGCTTAATTTATAGAAATAAATGACTTTCCATATTTGAAAAATAGGAAATGACGCATTCGTGAAATGATGTCAATTAATGAGCGCCTTTGATGCAGACGTTAATTCCTTATATTTGATTTTGAATGGAATTCATAAAACCAGGAAATGACGCCTGCGTGAACGGTCGCAAATTAATTGAAATAAGGACACCCATAGAGTCGTCTATTAAATGACGCCCTGTTGACAGTCGCTAATTATAAAATATAGTAGGAAAAATTCTAAATAAATTAGAAAAACTTCATATTAAGCCAGTATTGAAGTCCACTTCGGGGCATCACGTCGTGAGATGAGATTTACTCGACGTAGTATCAATTTTAGCGTGTCTACACCTTGTTTTTCGAGTTAGCCAGCTGAGTTGAGGATTGTCGGGGTGCTGGATCTCGAGTCATCTGTGTTGGCTGTGCGTATGGATCAGAGTGCATGGATTGTAGCGTTGGTTGCTATAGGCAGATTCTTGAGGTTGTGTAGAGCATCAGAGGATTGGTTCCTCGGTGTGAGACGTGTTGTTGTCGTGCCGTTGCTTAAGACATTGTGGTTTGTGGCACTGGCAGGATGGAGAGTTTGGGGAAACATGTTGGCAAGTGCACCGCATGAGCACCCTGTTCTTATGTTGGAAGTTGTGTTCTCGGTTGATATCGTGTTCTGGAGAAGTGACCTCTGAGAGATTATGGATCCCAATTGGTAGCTGTGAGCGGCTGGTAGGGTTGGTCGAGTGGTCGACCACGGTAAGATGTGTATTTGTCTGGGGACTCGTGTGTATTGGTCGTGGCGCTGTCGACCAGGTTGCCGTGATAGTAAGTGGCACTTGGTTGCCTTGGAGTCATGTGCCGTGAATTGCTCAGGTTGTGTCACGTGGCTCTATGGTAAGAGCGGAATCGGGATCGACATGCGTCCATTTGGAGCGATTGAGATGAGACAGGACGGTGGACGATGCCTGTGCATAGTGGGTCCTTGATGGGACGTTGGCGTTGGATATGGTAATCCTTGGTCTGGTGACCAGCATGGGAGGATTCCCCTATGTTGAACCACCTCCTTGAGTGAATGTCTAATTTGATAGCTTTTGATGATGACCAAACACTATATATATATATATATATATATATATATATATATATATATATATATATATATATATATATATATATATATATATATATATATATATAATCTTAGAAATGTTCTAGCATCTAAAGTCTTGCAAAGCTTAACTTCCAATTGAGGACTTGAAGCTAAGAAGGTTAAAGAACAATCTCAATGGGTAAGCCTCTTAAACTCAAATTGCAAGGCTACATCTAATTTCCAATTATGTCTTTGCAGGACAAGGAATGTGCCTAAACACTTGAGGAGCTCAAGGACGGTCGGTGAGATCCACTTCAACTTATTGGCCCTTGAACTTATGGTTTGATGTTCATTATTTTTGATCTCAAGGATCATATTGGTTTGGGTATTATCTAAGCTTAAATGTATTGGGTTTTTTCCTATCCATGTCTTAACAACATTTCCTTTGATCTTTTAAAACCCAACATGGAACCCCCTAGCTTGTTACTTGGACTTGAAGTATTTTTGTTCTGCTTGTTAGAAGTCCACCTGGTAGCTTGATTATAACTCCCGCCGGGTCCTTTCACCATAACTGCAAGGGTCGACCCCAAGGGTCGACCCATTCACGCGAGGGTCGACCCCTGTGAGTTGTATTTTTTAACCCGCACTGAAGGGGCACGAGGGTCGACCCATTCACGCGAGGGTCGACCCCTGTGAGTTGTATTTTTTAACCCGCACTGAAGGGGCACGAGGGTCGACCCCAAGGGTCGACCCATTGAATCTGGCTCTTGAAAACCCCACGAGGGTCGACCCCAAGGGTCGACCCTTTCCGGTCTGGGGCGGTGCCGTCAAATACGACCTTCGTGTAGGTGTGCCAAAAGTCTTCCAAGTCCTGTCCAATTGCCCCAAATCACTCTAGGATATGTGGATCTAGTCCCTAGGCTGTCTTTTGACCATCCAAATCATATATAACATCTTATTGGGTTGTAAACCTAAGGGGAATTTGGAGAGATCTAAAGTGTGTTATTGTTCGAACCTTTGTAAGTGCAGGTTCGCAGCAGCAGCTCCAGGGACTTCTTCCACCTTGTTCTGAACCTGAAAGTGAAGGGAAGAAGCTTGAATCAAGCCTCTACATCATTCCCAATAGCAAGCTGCATGGGATATCAAAGATGCAACCGTATTTGTGCGTCATAGCCTCATTCTTCCTCAAGGATCGATCTTCCTCCTGCCAAAGCATCAAACTACGTTCGGAGAAGTAAAAGGGGGAGCTCCAACCACAATAAATCTTTCTTCACTCTTTATTTTCAGAATCATTTAGTTTGAACTTGAGCATTTGTTGTATAAACTTGAATTAGATACTTGTGTGTGGTGTTCGTGTTCGGAAACATGAACGTGTGCATATTTGTGTGTGGCAGCCCAAATCGGGTGCCGTGTGTCTGTGTTTGCTATTTTACACAGTGTGTGTGTGTGGCTCACTTCATAGTGAAGTCTTAATCCTCACTGTGAGGGGTGGACGTAGGGGACACTTCGGTGTACCCGAACCACCTAAAAACTCCGTGTGTTGCTTATGGTTTGTTTTTCCGGATTCATTGTCGAGTGGCCTTCACGGTGAGTTGAGCATACACCACTTTCTTAATCAAACACATACCCTTATTTACACGCATTCACAAGTGTGATCATGTTCGTGTGAGGCCAAGTGCTTGTGTGCTTAATTAACATTGTTTTCACTTGGTAGAAAATTTTAATTGGCCAATCAATTCACCCCTCCCCTCTTGATTGCCACCGTTCGGGACTCAACAATTGGTATCAGAGCATTGGTCTCTGTTTCACTCGACCACACGGTCGTAGAGTAGATCCCTTTATATGGCAAATAAGGGGATGATGCCCGAAGGGCATTTGATCCATAGACCCCCGTTCTTTGATGGATCAAATTACCCTTATTGGAAAAATAGAATGTATGTTTTTCTACGAGCCCAAGACTATGACGTGTGGCACGTCATTAACAAGGGTCCGTATACTCTGTCTCAAAATGAGGATGAGTGGGATGATGAGGATATAAAGAAGTGTTCAGCAAACTTCAAAGCCATGAATATAATACAGTGTGCCATTCATCCTAATGAATACTCACGTATTTTCATGTGTTCTTCTGCGCAGGAGATGTGAAACAAGCTGCTGTTGATCTATGATGGAACATCGGAAGTAAAGGAAACCAAGGCGAATCTGTTAGTCCGGGATTATGAGTTGTTTATGATGAAATAAGAGGAGTCCATTTCTGATATGTTTGCAAGATTGACGGAAATCACGAATGGATTAAAGGGTCTTGGTAAAGAGTATTTCGACAAGGAACTCGTCAGAAAGGTACTAAGATCCCTGTCACCACAGTGGCATACGAAGGCCATTGTAATCGAGGATTCAAAGGATCTTAGCACTTTGACTCTGGACGAGTTGATAGGCTCCTTGATGACTTACGAAATCAACATCAAAAGGAGCGAGGATGATCACAAGAAAAAGAAGGCAGTCACACCATTGGCCCTAAAGGTGAATCCACAAGAATCAGAGGGCAGTGACAATGATTCCACCGGCAACACCGAAGATGAGGAGCTGGTTGCCATGATCACAAGAAGAGCAAGAAGATTCATCAAAGGAACAAGAAAGTTTGGTGGTCAATTCAGAAAAGGAGCAAGGAAGCAAGGTCCCAACGGAGGTGAAAGTAGTAAGAAGGAAGAAGTTATTTGCTACAAATGTAAAAAATCTGGTCATATGCGGGGTGAGTGCCCCGATCTCATGAAAAAATTCAAGAAAGGAAAATTCAAGAAGCCAAAGGCCATGGTGGCCACATGGAGTGATGAAGACGAGGTCGAGTCCAAGAAGGAAGATGAACTGGATGAGTTGGTTCAGAATTTGTGTTTCATGGCAAATGAAGATGACGTCAATGAGGTAAATTCTGAAATCGAATCTCTTACATGTGAATAATGACAGATTGCTTATGAGTCTTTGTAAGAAAAATGCAAAAAATTCAGATCTAAAAATAGAAATCTGCAAAAGAAAATTGATCATTTTGTGCATGTTGTAAAGTCTTGTGAGAATTGTCATGCTTTAAAATATGAATCTAAAAAGTTGAAACATGAAAATGAAATTCTTGTGTCTAAGAATGAGTTATTTGAAGATGAGAGTTCATGCATGCGAGAGGACCAAGCCACCTTTACCAAAATGTATGAAGACTTGAAAAGAGATTTAGAACAAGAAAAGTTGGAAAGAAATGCATGTATTCAAGCCAAATAAATGGCCGAAAACAAGATTTAATCATTAAAGCATGAAGTCAATGAGTTGAAGGATGCTATTACCATTCTTGAAAAAGGAAAAACACTACAATCTGAAACACTTTCAACTCATGTGTCTCCCATAAGTTCATCTCCATCCTTGTCAAAAACACATGTGCATAATTCTTTCTTGAATGTAGGAAGGAGAAGAAACAGGGATAGAGCCATTACATGTTTTTATTGTGGAAGGTTAGGCCATGACATGTATGATTGCAGAATTCTGAAATTTGATGATGAAAGTTTTGCTAGAATGAGAAATAGATCATACACATCTCATGTCTCTAACCATCGTGGACCCAAGCTTGCTTGGGTACCAAAATCCGCATAAGTACTTGTGTTGTGCTTGCAGGTCTGCTTGAGAGCCCAAAGGAATAAATGGTACTTGGACAGCGGATGCTCTCGGCACATGATAGGAAACAAAGATTTGTTTGTGGACCTACATGAAAAGAACGGCGGGACAGTAGCATTTGGTGGTAAGGACAAAGGTAAAATTGTCGGAGAAGGTAAGATAGGTAAGAATCAAAATCATGCCATTGAGAATGTCTTGCTAGTGAACGGGTTGCACTATAATCTTCTAAGCATAAGTCAATTGTATGACAAAGGATGCAAAGTGATTTTTGATTCTAACCACTACACTGTTGTAAATAAAAATTCTCATGAGATAAAATTCATTGGTTTTAGGCATAACAATGTATATATGATTGATTTGGATAATGCCTCTCATGAGAACTTGTGTTTGGTTGCAAGGAATAATGATGATGCTTGGCTTTGGCATCGCCAACTTGGGCATGCTAGTTTTAATGTTTTGCTAAAACTGTCTCGAAATGATTTGGTAGTTAGTTTGCATAAGGTGAAGGTTATTGATGAAGGAGTATGTGGGGCATGCAGCATGGGTAAGCAAACAAGGACATCTTTTAAGTGCAAGAATGATGTAACTACATCAAGGCCCCTTGAGTTAATCCACATTGACCTTTTTGGACCAACCAGAACACATAGCTTGGGTGTAAATTGTATGGCTTTGTCATTGTGGATGATAATTCAAGATTTTGTTGGGTTTACTTCCTTTCACATAAAAATGATGCCCTGATAGAGTTTGAAGCATCTTGCAGGGTAGTTCAAAATGAAAAGGGGTGCTGCATCAAAGCCGTGCGGAGCGATCACGGTAAGGAATTTGATAATCATGAGTTCAACAACTTTTGTAGGGCCCAAGGCTATACGCATGACCTCTCCGCACCAAGAACCTCCGAACAGAATGGCGTTGTTGAAAGGAAGAATAGGACGCTCATTGAGATGGCAAGAACCATGCTAAACGAGAACAACTTGTTGAGGTACTTTTGGGCTGAAGCAGTGAACACTGCTTGCTACATTGTTAATCGTGCCACGGTAAGACCATTATTGAAGAAAACCCCTTATGAGCTATACCGAGGTAAGAAGCCAAACATCTCTTATTTTAGACCGTTCGATTCAGTTTGTTACATTCACAATAATGGTAAGGTGGACCTGGCTAAATTTGACCCCAAAAGTGACAAAGGTATATTTCTTGGATACTCTCTTAGCTCAAGAGCTTATCGAGTGTATAACTTGAGAACTCTTGTAGTTAAGGAAAGCCCCCATGTCATTGTTGATGAATCATCTTCCAAAAGCACTAATGAAAAATCTGTTTTGCAGGACGATGAATTGAATGACCGTGATATCAGGATGATGGAAGGAAAAATTGAAAAATAAGAAGTAAAAGAGCCACAAGAAGATGATGCAAATCCGGAACATCAGTTGGAACAGCAGTTACCAAGGCAATGGACATTTGCTAAGGACCATCCGCCAGAAAATGTGATGGGCAATGTTGATGAAGGAATAAGAACACGAGCCTCCTTCAGGGAAGTTGAAAATATAGATTAAATAGCCCTACTCTCTCAGTTTGAACCTCACTCCATAGAAGAGGCCGTGAAAGATGAGTCATGGATTATGGCTATGCAAGAAGAACTACATCAGTTCCAAAGGAACAAAGTGTGGTTCCTTGTGTTGTGTCCTAGAAACCACTCGGTGATCGGAACAAAGTGGATCTTTCACAACAAAACAAACTGATGCGGGACAGAAGTGGGGGTCTTCTTCTTTCTTCTGATCATAGTCGCGATATACCCATTACGCGCGTTCTGGAGAACGCGCTATATCGTTTACGCGTGTTCACAGACAGCAGCATAACGAAGAACCTCGACGTTGGGGCTCTCGTGGATGACTCTAGGGGATCAAAACACAAGGGGACAACACACAGGAGGATAGAGAACACACGAGGGATGCTTAAAATGAAATCAAACCAAGCAAATCCTATCTAGGATAACTTTTGTGAAGGTGGGTGTGGGGGTGAACGGCAAGGGAAGGAGGGTGGACGTAGATGATGTTAGGGCCTTGAAGAGGCTTGGCTGGGGCCTCACACCCGAACCCATCGCAAGTACGGTGCAGCCGAGCTCCATCCAGATCGTAACAACACCTTTGGCGGAGATGGGGAGGTGGAATCGTGGTTGGAAGAAGATCAAAGCTCCGAATGGAGCCTCACACTCGACCCCGTCTCAGAGCCGATGAACCCGGGGCTTCGATCATCTTCCATTGAAGGGGAAAAGGAGAGGATCAGAGGGACAGAATTGGGCCTCGCACCCAGAGAGGGTCAGAGGAAGGGGGGGTTTCCAAAGATTTAGAGGGATAGCCATGGGCTACACTCAAGAACACTCATACTTCGATTTCATTCATTCATTATATGCTTAATCAAACGAAAGGGGTACATATATAGGGAAAGGGAAGATAAAATAATGCTAACACGTCGATTTACGACCATGGAAGACAGCTAACATTGAAGACTTTGAGGAATTCGGCGCCGGGAAGTTGGACTGGCTGCACCCACGTGTCTGCCTGAGATCGCGCTAGGGGAACCTAGCGCCTTCTTCAGGTCGCGCTAGGGACCTATAGCGCCTTCTTCAAGATTGCGCTTGGGACCTATAGCGCCTTCATGTTTGGCCTGGCAGCTTGCTCGATTTACTTCGGCTTGACGGCTGGCTTGATTCCCATCAAAACCCCTCCACTCGGAAAGGTTCATCCTCGAACCTCGTAGCTCAAGATCCCAGTCTGTGAGAACAACCTGGTTCCCTAAGCTCTGATACCAAATTGATGTGGGACAGAAGTGGGGGTCTTCTTCTTTCTTCTGATCATAGTCGTGCTATACCCATTACGCGCGTTCTGGAGAACGCGCTATATCGTTTACGCGCGTTCACAGATAGCAGCAGAACGAAGAACCTCGATGTTGGGGCTCCCGTGGATGACTCTAGGGGATCAAAACATAAGGGGACAACACACAGGAGGATAGAGAACACACGGGGGATGCTTAAAATGAAATCAAACCAAGCAAATCCTATCTAGGATAACTTTTGTGAAGGTGGGTGTGGGGGTGAACGGCAAGGGAAGGAGGGTGGACGTAGATGATGTTAGGGCCTTGAAGAGGCTTGGCTGGGGCCTCACACCCGAACCCATCGCAAGTACGGTGCAGCCGAGCTCCATCCAGATCGTAACAACACCTTTGGCGGAGATGGGGAGGTGGAATCGTGGTTGGAAGAAGATCAAAGCTCCGAATGGAGCCTCACACTCGACCCCGTCTCAGAGCCGATGCACCCGGGGCTTCGATCATCTTCCATTGAAGGGGAAAAGGAGAGGATCAGAGGGACAGAATTGGGCCTCGCACCCAGAGAGGGTCGGAGGAACGGGGGCTTTCCAAAGATTTGGAGGAATAGCCATGGGCTACACTCAAGAACACTCATACTTCGATTTCATTCATTCATTATATGCTTAATCAAACGAAAGGGGTACATATATAGGGAAAGGGAAGACAAAATGACGCTAACACGTCGATTTACGACCATGGAAGACAGCTAACATCGAAGACTTTGAGGAATTCGGCGCCGGGAAGTTGGACTGGCTGCACCCATGTGTCTGCCTGAGATCGCGCTAGGGGAACCTAGCGCCTTCTTCAGGTCGCGCTAGGGACCTATAGCACCTTCTTCAAGATTGCGCTTGGGACCTATAGCGCCTTCATGTTTGGCCTGGCAGCTTGCTCGATTTACTTCGGCTTGACGGCTGGCTTGATTCCCATCACAAACGATCAAGAAGTGGTAACTAGGAACAAGGCCAGGCTAGTAGCTAAAGGCTATAGCCAAGAGCTTGGGATTGACTTTGATGAGTCTTTTGCTCTAGTAGCAAGACCCGAGGCAGTGAGAGTTTTATTAGCATTTGCATGTTGCAACAATATTAAACTATTTCAAATGGATGTAAAAAGTGTATTTTTGAATGGCTATATCCAAGAGGACGTGTATGTGGAGCAACCACCGGGGTTTGAAGACACAAAGCATCCAGACCATGTGTACAAGTTAGACAAAGCACTCTACGGTCTGAAACAAGCACCTCGAGCATGGTATGAACGGTTAAGTGATTTTTTTGTTCAAAATGGATTCAAACGAGGTAATATTAATCAAACTCTTTTCACAAAATTAGATGGTAAGGAAATCCTAATCGTTCAAGTGTATGTAGATGATATCATTTTTGGCTCCACTAAAGATGCCATAAGCAAATACTTTGCAAAGTTGATGCAAAGTGAATTTGAAATGAGTCTTATGGGAGAGCTAACATTCTTCTTGGGATTGCAGGTCACACAAACGGTTGATGGTTTGATTTTACTTCAAAAGAAATATGCTATGGAGTTGCTGAAGAAATTCAATTTGACACCAACCAAATCACAACCAACTCCCATGTCCACTTCAATAAAGATTGATCAAGATGAAAAGGGTAAATCCGTGGACCAAAAACTTTTTAGAAGCATGATAGGCTCATTGGTGTACTTAACTGCTATCCGGCCCGACATACAATTTGTTGTATGCTTATGTGAGAGATTTCAGTCCAATCCGAAAGAATCACACATGTCGACCGTGAAACAGATTTTCAAATATATTATTGGTTCAGTTAATTTGGGATTATGGTTTCCGCGTAATTCGAGCATTGATTTGGTAGCTTATTCCGACGCCGATTATGCGGGCTGTAAAGTGGATCGAAAAAGTACCAGCGGGTATTGCCAGTTTCTTGGGGGATGCGTGGTCTCATGGGCCTCCAAGAAACAAAACTCAGTGGCATTATCAACGGCCGAAGCCGAGTATGTGGCTGTAGGTAGTTGTGTTGTCCAGGTGCTATGGATCCAACAACAATTGATTGACTATGGCATTTCCTTCAAAAACATCTCAATTCTTTGTGATAACACTTCAGCCATAAATCTGTCAAAGAATTGGTGCGGGATGGACACGCGACCTGGGACTCTAGCTCGCGATCGTCCCTATGTGAGGGAAACGCTGGACCGTGCGCGGTTGAGAAACTGGCAGTGAGTCTCGAGTATCGGCTTTTCCGCGTTAACTCGGTCGAGTCACGGGACGGTCACTCACTCTCGCTCTCGCAGCGGTGATAAAATGATAACAGGCTAGATAATCTATCACTCATGCAGCGGCATATATAAAAATATACGAGTAAAGCAATGCCTACGAGGAGGGTAGCGAGTGTACCTCCACACTCTGGGCATGGGGAAGACGATCTCGGCCGATCTCGTACTCCCGGAACAGTAAACACACAAATATTACAGCAATGAATATGAATGCCCACTCCACGCAGGGAGGTAAAGGGTGACACAATGGGACTCGGGAGTAGCGGTTTCGGGTTGACGGGCCGCTTCTTGTGTTGCTTAGGCGGCACACGTACTCACTACCGTGGGACCCATGTGCTGGTCCGAGGGGCCGTGTGGGACCGGGGTGGCACCACTGCGGTGGGGACGCCTTGAAAAGTGATCTCTGGGACGACGATGTGCTGGTTCACCGGCTGGAGGCTGGGCGGCTCCGATCTCTATTCGCCGGAGTTGCTGGCCACGGATCTGCAGTTCTGTTTTGCAGCGCGCGACCCTGCGAGATCTGCTGCTGCGGTCACTCCCGACGTCGGATCGACACACAAGAGGTACCGATGGAAAGCTGACTTAAAATCCTTCGATATATGGCCAGAGAAAGAAATTTGAGTTTCTTGTTGATGGCCTTTGTCAAATTTTCAAGCTGCTGACTCACAGGATCTGAAAACTCAGGGCAGAACTAAGTTTTCCTGAGAGTTGGCGTTGACCGCAATGTAGACCGTCGATTTAGCCTTTGAGCCCTTCATGAAAGTTGTAGATGTTGGGTTAGATGGACACAGTCTATCTCCACAGATTGTGGATCTAGAGGGGGGTGAATAGATCAACTTGCCTAATTTAAAACTATTGTAAGTTCTAAAGCGGAATTTAGACGAACGTCAGTTAAGCTAAACAAAGGATGCTAAACAAAAGGTCGAAAGCTAGACATGAGCATAAGCGATGCAATCAAATAAGCTAAGCAAGAATTTCCCATCGCACACAGATCACACAAAAACACAAACACACTGCACACACAATTTTTAGGTGGTTCGGTCAACGACCTACGTCCACCCCACACTCAACCGAGTATGGCTTCCTGATGCGCAGCACAGCTTGCTTCCGCTGGGCTTTACAGCTTGGCCAAACAACCCCTTGATACACAGCTTCGCTGGGCACTACAGCTTGCCGACCAGAGGATCTAATCCTCTGCAACCGCTGGGGAAATACAGCTTAACCCGTCTAGTGGAGACCACCACTGCAAGACCGCTGACACACAGCTTGACGAAACAGCATTCGGAAATGAAAGACAGAATCAAAACGAAAATAGAAAAGCTCAAGAACAAACAATGTAGCTTTAAGAGCAAAGCTCAGCTCTGGTTTTGAACCACGAGACTGTGATACAGCCACTCTCACTCACTCTCGATCAGCTCTCTCTCAACTCAATCTCTCTCAATCTCTTCCTCTCTCTTTTTCTCCTTCTTCTCTTCTTCTTCTTCTTCTTCTTTGTATCTTCTTCTTCTCTCTTTTCTCTCTGTGGATCAAAGGCTCACTGCTGTATAGACTTTCTCTTCTTTTCTTTCGATCACCCTTCATCTGTGGACGAAGGCTTCAATATATAGCAGCAGCAGGTGGATAAGGTACAGAATGCATGTGCCTCCCACACTCAATCCAGAATCTTCTTTCCACGTGCCCATATAACATTGGTTCCTTTAGTATTGGATCACGTGCAGGCCAGACACTGGGGAATATTCTTCCTCGGACCACCTTCTTCTTTCTATTTTTCTTCTTCTCCTACAAAGAGATTAAAACCATTAAACTCAGGCCCACAAAAACTAAAACTGCATGAGGTATGTAATAGCAATACGAGATGCACTATACTGAGAACGACACGAGATACACAAGGTGACTACAACACGAAATAAAGAGAGAACGACACGAGGTACCAAAACGGTAGTAAAACACGCGATCAGAGGAAACCTTGACGAAGATAGAAAAGAAGCAACACGAAGACATAAACAAAAACGACACGAATACGGAAGACTCGAAGACATAGGGGTGACACAGATGAAGCGACACGAGGTGGCACAGAAAGCAGCACGAGGTGCTGCAGTGTTCAGTACGCGATGGAACAACTAACGACACGAAGACGAGGACAACACGGACTGAAACCAACTCGAAGGAGAAAAACAGAACCCTACACGAAGTGTGGTCACAAGGCAAAAAGGACACGGGGTCTAAGAAAAACAACATGAAGACAGAAGACAGGAACGGCTACAATGACACGTGATAAAACAGTGAAAGCAGGAAAACGACTCGAGTAACTACAGTAAATGACACGAAAATAAGACTCGAAGACAAACGATGTATAGAGATCTCAGTTCACCCGTCAGTGTGTAGACTTGAAAGTCTTGAACCCAATGTATGGACTTGAGTAGCAGAGGCCAGTGTACAGACTTGCCACCGACCATTGTGTAGACTTGATCAACATGAGGTACAGTATAAACATCAACTCTGCACATCGAATGTATGGACTTCAAGTGCGAAGACCATTGTAGAGACTTTGGTTTCGAAGACAATGTGTAGACATCGAGTTTGAAGACCAATGTCCAGACTTCAAGTAACAGTGTGGATGTACAGACTTGATGGAGCGAAGCAATGTGTAGACTTGAAGCTCCTGATGGGTGTATAGACTTCAAATATCAAGACGCTAAGGAAGACGGACAAAGTACAGACTTGCTGTAATAGACCAAAGTACAAACTCTGAGGTTCAAGGCCAACGGCTGTACAGACTTAGAATATTAAGACTGATGTCCAGACTTCAAACGTTAACGCTGTACACACTTAACCAATTCAATTGAGATGCAGTGTGTGGACTTCATCTTGAGTGAAAGGTAAGTGAAGAATGTATAGACTCACGAGAGTAAGAAATTGCAGACAACAGTGTATTAAATGCAAAGAACACATAGTCAATCTGATAGAGCAGTTTCATCAAATCAAAAATAGTTGCCATTCAATTAAAACAATGGTGTTGCCAATGAAATAAAGCAAGTGTCAACATCATCAATCATAGAGGGGTCACAACAATCTCCCCCTTTTTGATGATGGCAACCCCATATGAAGTAGAAGAGCAACATCCTGTCATATAGATATATGTTTGATGAAAGACATGATGTGTTATGCAGATTGACATGCAGATGCTATGAAGGCATGCAACTAACTGCCTCAAACTCTCCCTTGGAATGAATTCAGAATTGACACAAATATGTATTCTCCCCCTAGACATCCCCTAGATAATAGTCTCCCCCTTTGCCATCAACAAAGAGGAGGGAAAAGTTAAATACAATGGAGGAAGCAAGAGAAGAGCTGACTGGCATTCTGAACAGGTAGTTCATGAATAAGCATTCTAAAGCATAGAGTCTTCAGTCATATGAAATTAGAAACTGCTGTCAGAAAGAGTTCTGGTTTAAAGATGATAAAATTTGGAGTTCATGCACTACAAGCAATAGATAAGGTCACTGTGCATGATAAAACATAAACCAGAATCATATTTGCGTGAAAGATTCAGTTTCATAATATCTTACTTTCATAGTCTCATAAAAATATTGAGAGAAATTAAGTCAAGTATTGAAGCTAAACAAATTGACACTCATGAACTTTTCTTTTGAAGGAGCAGCATTATCAATATTAGATTATATTGAGCATTCAGGTACCACAAGTCTTTCTGCGTAAGGGTATACATTTATAAGACGCCAATACCCCTAGATACTCAACAAGATGGACCATTCTGCATATGATCAAATTCAACAGAACTGAGTTACACCTTTTTTGTGTGAGGGTACACGTTTATCAGACGCCAGTTACCCCCAAGTACTCAGTGAAACCAGCCTGCTGTTTTGAACATTTTAAACAGAGATAGCTGATACACTTCATGACATGAGTGTTGTCCACTTCTTTGATGGATCACACAGTTTCTCAGTGATTTATCAATCATTGCTCTGCCAATATTAATTTTCAATGATTTTCAATGTTTTCAATAGCTTTCTTAGCTGTCCTTTTTATGTTTCAGAATGACTTGTTCAAGAACAATACACATACTTAACCTCTCTATCATGATTTCAGATGAGTTTTCAGATTTCAGATATGATTAGCTTTGTCTAACATGAAATAAGAAAGAGGTTGAGAGTTTTATCAATTTTCAACTTTCTTATATACTGATTACAATCTTTAAACTCCAACCATTATAAGATTTAAACCATTACATCAGTCTTTGAACAATTCAAATTCTTATAAATGAAGAAGTCCATTTTCTACTGCTTAGAAATCAGAACTGACCAACAGATTGCCATAATGTCAGAAATAAGTATTCAGAACTAAAGGTTGAATGACTTCAAGAAGGTTGAAGCCACTCTAAATTTCTAGCAATGCTCCCCCTGTCTGTATGCATGCAACATGATAAGAATTAATTGAGAGAGAGCTTATGCATAGGTCATGAATGAATGATTTGCAAAGACATGCAAAGACTCGACAAGCTCTTCCTGAATATATGCAATACAGGACAGTTCTATATCCGCATTCACATCCACATGATTTATCCAAGCAATCAAAAAATAAGTCCACATCAGAGATTTTATTCACAGCAATTAAACAATCATTCGTCATGCTAAAATTTACATAAGCCAAGTTCTCTTCTAAGAAACTTAAATTTTTCATTCGCAAGAGGCTTAGTAAAAATATCAACAATTTGTTTTTCAGTTTCTATGAAGTTCATTTCAATCTCCTTTTTATTTAAAGCATCTCTAAGAAAATGATGTTTTATCTCTATATGCTTAGTCCTAGAATGGTGAACAGGATTTTTAACAAGACATATAGCACTAGTATTATCACATAAAAGTGGAATGCATCCCAGATTTATCTGATAATCCGCCAGTTGGTGCTTAATCCACAGTACTTGGGCTGCACAATTACATGCTGCAACATACTCAGCTTCAGCTGTGGATAATGCTACAGTGTTTTGCTTCTTAGATGCCCAAGACACTAGACAGCCACCAAGGAATTGACAGTAGCCACTAGTACTTTTTCTATCTACTCGACACTCAGCATAGTCTGCATCAGTGTAGGCTAGAAGCTCTAACTCACACTTAGCAGGATACCAGAGACCTAGTTCTTGGGTGCCTAGTAAATACCTAAAAATCCTTTTCACAGCTTTAAAGTGAGTTTCTTTAGGACTAGCCTGGAATCTAGAGCATAAACACACAGCAAATTGTATATCAGGCCTGGAGGCTGTAAGATAGAGAAGAGATCTGATCATACCTCTGTATAGCCTTTGGTCCACAGGTTTACCTTTAGAATCTTCATCCAAACTGGTTGATGTACCCATTGGAGTGGCTATTTCCTTGAGGTTGTCCATTTTGTACTTCTTCAATAAGTTCTTTACATACTTGGACTGAGAGATGAAGATGACATCTTCTGTTTGTGTAACCTGCAGTCCAAGAAATAGTTTGAGCTCACCCATTGAGCTCATTTCAAATTCATCAGTCATAATTTGAGAGAATTCCTCACACAATTTGGGGTTAGTTGACCCAAACACAATGTCATCCACATAAATCTGAATGATAAGAATATCTGGATGGCTTACCTTGGTAAACAATGTTTGATCAACTATACCTCTTGTGAAGTTCTTGTTGGTGAGGAATTTGCTCAACCTGTCATACCAAGCTCTAGGAGCTTGCTTTAAACCATAGAGAGCTTTATTGAGCTTGTAAACATGATTAGGGAAATCTAAACATTCAAACCCAGGAGGCTGTCTCACATATACATCCTCATTAATTTCCCCATTTAGAAAAGCAGATTTCACATCCATCTGCTGAAGGTTTATTCCTAGGGAACATGCATAAGTCAATAAAATTCTTATTGCTTCTAACCTAGCTACAGGGGCAAAAGACTCTTCAAAGTCTATTCCAAATTCCTGATTGTACCCCTGAGCTACAAGTCTGGCCTTATTTTTAACAATATTCCCCGCTTCATCAGTTTTGTTTCTAAATACCCATTTAGTCCCTATGACTGTTTCATGATCAGGAGGTGGAACCAAATGCCACACCTTATTCATGTCAAACTGATTGAGCTCCTCATGCATGGCATTAATCCAATGCACATCTTGGAGAGCACAGTCAATGGACTTGGGTTCTATGTTTGAAACAAAAGCATAAGCATTCAGTTCATGTTGAATTCTTAAGTGGCCTCTAGTCCTAGGGGGATCATTCAGATTTCCAATGACATTATCTACAGGATGATCCTTGAGATATCTAATATTTGCAATTGGACTATCATGAACTTGATTTACCTCCCCCTGAACTGTAGGTTCCTCTTCATTAAGCTCTTTATGTTCTTCTTCATCATCGGATTTGTCTGCAGGATCTCCTTTCTTCAGAATTTCTCCATTATTTTCATTCCTGCATTGACTAACATTAGAATTTGCCAAGGATTCATCAAAAACTATGTGTGGAGATTCTTCAACAGTTTTAGAGTTCAGATTGTACACTCTGTATGCTCGGGTGTTTTCAGAATAGCCAAGAAAAATTCCTGGTTCTCCTTTAGGTTCAAATTTATCAAGGTCCTTTTTATCATTTATGTGAATGAAACATTTACAACCAAAAACCTTGAAGTGAGCAATAGAAGGTTTCTTACCTTTTAATATCTCATATGGTGTTTACTGGGTAGAAGGTCTTACCATGGCTCTGTTAATTACATAACAGGCAGTGTTCACTGCTTCAGCCCAAAATTTCCTTGGTAGACCACTTTCAACAAGAAGTGTACGACCCATTTCCACTAGGGTTCTATTCCTTCTCTCCATAACTCCATTCTGCTCAGGTGTCCTTGGTGAGGAGTACCTTTGGTTGATTCCATTCGACCTACAGAATTCATCAAATTGTGAGTTTTCAAACTCACCTCCATGATCAGATAATATGTTTTCAATTTTCTGAGTTGTTTTAACATAGAACTCCTAAAATTCTGGGAAAGCATCACTCTTATTAGATAAGAAATAAACCCAAGTATACCTAGAAAAGTCATCTACCATGACAAACCCATACCTCCTCCCTTATAGGCTGACAACTCTAGTTGGCCCAAAAAGGTCCATATGTATCAGCTCATAGGGTTTGGAAGACAGATTTTCAGTTCTAGACTTAAATGATTTTCTAGTTATCTTTGATTGGGTGCATGCATCACAGATTTTGTTTTCTTTCTTGAATGAGACTTCAAGAAGTCCTCTAACCATGTCATGCTTATTTAATTTGTGCAAAACAGTGTAGCTAGCATGACCTAACCTACGATGCCATAAAAATGCTATGTCTTCTCTACTGGTAGTAAGGCAAAGGTTAGTGTGTTGGATGTCATCTAAATTTATCATGTAAGTATTATTTATTCTTTTTCCAGTAAATTTGACAATATCAGAATCAGGTTCAAAAACCTTACAGCATTGAGAAGTAAATAGAACATTGTAACCTTTATCACATAACTGGCTGATGCTAAGTAGATTATAGGCTAACCCTTCAACCAGCATAACATCATCAATGCAGCAGGTAGAACACTTACCTACCTTACCTGATCCGATAATCCTACCCTTTGTGTTGCTTCCAAAGGTGACAAGGCCTTCTACTTTCTCAGTCAGTATGCAAAATTTGACCTTATCTCCTGTCATATGCCTGGAGCAGCCGCTATCCATGTACCACAAGTTGTTCTTGGCTGCCAGGCATACCTGCATACACAATTAGGTAGAGAAGTTTGGAACCCAAGACTGATTGGGCTCCAATGTAAATGAACTAGAAGCAAAACAGGAAAGCAAGTGTTTCGGAATCCACATTTGTTTAAATGTGTTTTGTTCAGTGGATCCTACAGATTTTCTTCTGTTGTTGTTCCTTTTCTTCTTATTGTTCTTTTTCTTATTGGCAGCAGCATGATTATTGACAGTGTTGTTATTTCTGTGCCATTGCCTTGGCCAGGGTGTGTTCACAAAGTTTTGGTCATAGTTGTTCCTGGGCTGGCTATGAAAATATTGATTTCTAGATGTCCAGTAACCATACCCATTTACCCAATTTCTACTGTAAGGTCTTTGATATTGAGCACCCTGGTGTGCAAGACCTGTAAACTTACCCTGAGTTCTAGCCCAATTTGACCTATAGAAGTAGGTTGGCTGTGCATTGTAGTGGGTCTGAGCTCTGGATTGATAAAAATAATTGGGTTGACTCCTAGCAGCACTTTGTCTCCCCTGTACTTTGGACCCTGCTGACCTATACACAGGTTTGTATTGGGTCTTCTTAAGAGGTGGAGGTGTTGGTGGAGACTGGGTTACCTTGACCTGGGGTTTACCAGATTGTGTAGGTTGACCCCTAACCTGAGTCTGAGCCCTAGGATTCTGCTTAGATGTGCTAGCTCTACTAGGCTCATTAACCTTTCGTTTGCCCTTCTCCTCAGCACTGGGCTTTTTCAGATTAGCAGTTTTGTTCATCAAATTTGTTGAGTTCATGCTAATTAGAGGTCCCTTTTCCTTTTGAGCAACAAATGAAATTGTTTTCATTCCGAATGTTTTTGTTGCACTAGAATTAAAACCTATGCCCACTTTTCTGAAATTAACCTTTGACCCTAACAAAGCATTTAAGTTATCTGTTCCTTGGGTCATTTTCTCAGTGGTCTTCATTTTATCCTCATTATCTTTCTGAAGTTCATCAATAGCCTTTTTCAGCTCGTTGTTGACATTAAGGACAGCTTCATATTTTTCAGAGATAATTTTGACTTCACTTTCACATTTCTGAATCTTCAGCTTCCATTCATCAATTTTATCTTCAAGCCTTAGATTCTGTTCCTTAGAAGCTTTTAACTCATTTTTGATTTTATCTTCTTCAGAACATGTGAGTTTCAATTCATCAATCTCAGATTCCAAACATGCAATTTTATCAGTTAGTGTTTTATCATTTTGCATGGAATTGATTTTTCTTCTAAGATGCATGTTCTCTTTTCTAATATCATTAGCTCTATCAGCTATTTCATGATAAGCATCTACCCAATCAGCAATTGTGAAATTTTCAAATCTAGTGATTACCTCATCTGTATCCTCCTCTATATCTTCGGAGCTTGTTGCCATAAGACAAATGGGCTGTTCAGATTCGACTTCACTATCTGAGCTGCTGCTGAAAGAGCCTTCATCTTCATCACTCCATGTGGTGATCATAGCTCTTCCCTTCTTGGTTTTCTTCTTTGACTTGTCCTTATGTTTCTGATTATCTGGACAGTCAATTTTCAGATGCCCTAGTTTCCTGCATTGATAACAGACATTAGCTTCATTTTTTTTTGCAGGTGTAGATTTATACCTTTTATCCTTTCGGCCATCACTGTATTTCTTCTGACCGAACCGTCCTGCTCCCTTTCTGAGAAATCGCCTGAACTCTCTAGTCATCATGGCTATTTCAGATCGAGTCACATCTTCTTCTTCGTTTAGGCTTTCCTCTGATGATGAAGAGCTGCTGGAGCTGGATTTTGTTGTTTTACTGGAACTAGCCTTTAGCGCTATCGGCCTCTTCTTCCTCTCGGCTTCATCTGTCCTTGGCATGTTTATCTCATATGCCATAAGTGAGCCAATCAGCTCATCAGATTTTGTATTACGCAGGTCCCTTGACTCCTCCATCACAGTTGCTTTGGTGTGCCAATTGGGAGTCAGGGAGCGTAGAATTTTTCTTACTACATCATACTCTGCCTGAGGTTTCCCAAAACCTCTGAGGCCATTGGTTATGACAATCAACCGAGCGTACATTTCGCTGATGGACTCGTTCTGCTTCATCTTGAAGGCTTCATACTCAGATACAAGAAGAT
Source organism: Amorphophallus konjac (assembly GCA_022559845.1). Lineage (NCBI taxonomy): Eukaryota > Viridiplantae > Streptophyta > Magnoliopsida > Alismatales > Araceae > Amorphophallus > Amorphophallus konjac. Next base: position 390,723,209 of record CM040126.1, read on the forward strand.
TGGCCTTCTGCTCTCTTACTTGAGATGTGCCTTCATGAATTACTTCCAACGCATCCCACATCTCCTTAGCTGATTTGCAAGCAGATACACGGGAGAATTCTGTAGGATGCAGAGCGCACTGGATAGCATTAATAGCACTCCAATTTAGCGTGGACCTTCTGATCTCCTCCTTGGTCCATACATCTTCATTCGGGGACAGCTCATAAGGTCCCTTGCTGACAATCTTCCAAATCTCATAATCCTTAGACCTGAGGAACACTTGCATACGGTTCTTCCAGTATGCATAGTTTGATCCGTCAAAGAATGGGGGCTTTGTTGTTGAGTGACCTTCGGCAGTCATCCCTCGAACATCCATCTCTGCCTATTCTCTTCGGGCGATGAGTCCCTGCAGAAGAGTTAGGTTCTGATACCAAGTGTTGGGTTAGATGGACGCAGTCTATCTCCACAGATTGTGGATCTAGAGGGGGGTGAATAGATCAACTTGCCTAATTTAAAACTATTGTAAGTTCTAAAGTGGAATTTAGACGAACGTCAGTTAAGCTAAACAAAGGATGCTAAACAAAAGGTCGAAAGCTAGACATGAGCATAAGCGATGCAATCAAATAAGCTAAGCAAGAATTTCCCATCGCACACAGATCACACAAAAACACAAACACACTGCACACACAATTTATAGGTGGTTCGGTCAACGACCTACGTCCACCCCACACTCAACCGAGTATGGCTTCCTACTGCGCAGCACAGCTTGCGTCCGCTGGGCTTTACAGCTTGGCCAAACAACCCACTGATACACAGCTTCGCTGGGCACTACAGCTTGCCAACCAGAGGATCTAATCCTCTGCAACCGCTGGGGAAATACAGCTTAACACGTCCAGTGGAGACCACCACTGCAAGACCGCTGACACACAGCTTGACGAAACAGCATTCGAAAATGAAAGACAAAATCAAAACGAAAATAGAAAAGCTCAAGAACAAACAATGTAGCTCTAAGAGCAAAGCTCAGCTCTGGTTTTGAACCACGAGACTGAGATACAACCACTCTCACTCTCACTCTCGATCAGCTCTCTCTCAACTCAATCTCTCTCAATCTCTTCCTCTCTCTTTTTCTCCTTCTTCTCTTCTTCTTCTTCTTCTTCTTCTCTGTATCTTCTTCTTCTCTCTTTTCTCTCTGTGGATCGAAGGCTCACTGCTGTATAGACTTTCTCTTCTTTTCTTTCGATCACCCTTCATCTGTGGACGAAGGCTTCAATATATAGCAGCAGCAGGTGGAAAAGGTACAGAATGCGTGTGCCTCCCACACTCAATCCAGAATCTTCTTTCCACGTGCCCATATAACATTGGTTCCTTTAGTATTGGATCACGTGCAGCCCAGACACTGGGGAATATTCTTCCTCGGACCACCTTCTTCTTTCTGTTTTTCTTCTTCTCCTACAAAGAGATTAAAACCATTAAACTCAGGCCCACAAAAACTAAAACTGCATGAGGTATGTAATAGCAATACGAGATGCACTATACTGAGAACGACACGAGATACACAAGGTGACTACATCACGAAATAAAGAGAGAACGACACGAGGTACCAAAACGGTAGTAAAACACGCGATCAGAGGAAACCTTGACGAAGATAGAAAAGAAGCAACACGAAGACATAAACAAAAATGACACGAATACGAAAGACTCGAAGACATAGGGGTGACACAGATGGAGCGACACGAGGTGGCACAGAAAGCAGCACGAGGTGCTGCAGTGTTCAGCACGCGATGGAACAACTAACGACACGAAGACGAGGACAACACAGACTGAAACCAACTCGAAGGCGAAAAATAGAACCCTACACGAAGTGTGGTCACAAGGCAAAAAGGACACGGGGTCTAAGAAAAACAACATGAAGACAGAAGACAGGAACGGCTACAACGACACGTGATAAAACAGTGAAAGCAGGAAAACAACTCGAGTAACTACAGTAAATGACACGAAAATAAGACTCGAAGACAAACGATGTATAGAGATCTCAGTTCACCCGTCAGTGTGTAGACTTGAAAGTCTTGAACCCAATGTATGGACTTGAGTAGCAGAGGCCAGTGTACAGACTTGCCACCGACCATTGTGTAGACTTGATCAACATGAGGTACAGTATAGACATCAACTCTGCACATCGAATGTATGGACTTCAAGTGTGAAGACCATTGTAGAGACTTTGGTTTCGAAGACAATGTGCAGACATCGAGTTTGAAGACCAATGTCCAGACTTCAAGTAACAGTGTGGATGTACAGACTTGATGGAGCGAAGCAATGTGTAGACTTGAAGCTCCTGATGGGTGTATAGACTTCAAATATCAAGACGCTAAGGAAGACAGACAAAGTACAGACTTGCTGTAACAGACCAAAGTACAGACTCTGAGGTTCAAGGCCAACGGCTGTACAGACTTAGAATATTAAGACTGATGTCCAGACTTCAAACGTTAACGTTGTACACACTTAACCAATTCAATTGAGATGTAGTGTGTGGACTTCATCTTGAGTGAAAGGTAAGTGAAGAATGTATAGACTCACGAGAGTAAGAAATTGCAGACGGCAGTGTATTAAATGCAAAGAACACATAGTCAATCTGATAGAGCAGTTTCATCAAATCAAAAATAGTTACCAATCAATCAAAACAATGGTGTTGCCAATGAAATAAAGCAAGTGTCAACATCATCAATCATAGAGGGGTCACAACAGTAGAGGTCGAATAGAGGAAACGGGGATATATCTTATGCAACGTTTTGTGGAGATTTCAATTTTTTGTAGATTTTATATTGACTCGGGGTCAGATCTAGACAGCAGAGATAGAACTGAATTTTGGGAAAAGACATAATTTCTAAAAATGGGTAGAGGGATTTTAAAGTTCGAAGAAAATTTGTGGATGATGGGGGTGGTGTAAAGAACCTCCAATAAATTTGGGGATTCAAAAAAAATCAAAAAGGGGGTCAAAAGGTGGAAGAACTAAGCTTCTACTACACATATCTGAAAAGGGACAGATCTGGAAGACAGAAAGACATGAAAATGGAAAAATGTAAAACGAAGTCTAAAAAGAAAGACAGAAACCAACCCTGAAAATCTTGACTCCAGATGATGTCGGAGTTGGGAGTGAAAAATCCCGGAGTGAACCTCTATCCAGCAGAACATAACCTTAGACAGCACTTCGGAAGCGGCTTCGCGGCGGCTCGATGGCGGCACGAACGGCGGCGGCGGCGGCGGCACCAGAGATGAATCTAGAGATAGAGGGGCTAAGGTAGAAGGGTTCTCAACCCTGAAATACAGAGGGAAGAAGGAGGAACAAGAGGGAGAGAGAAGGGGGCGCAGATCTGCTCTTGGGCATTTAACAATTTTCTTCTCCATTAATTCTTCAAAAATGGAAATACAAGGTACTTATAATAAATGACAAATGACCTAATCTACCCTTAGATCTAGGGTCAGAAGGGGTACTTAAGGGACTTCACATTTAAATGTGATCAAACAAAAAAAATAAAATTTCTAATTATTTCTAATGGGGGGCGCCCCCTTGACCAAGGGGTAAGGGTAGGTGGCCAACTTTGACATTTTAAACCATTTGTCTCCCCATGTGTCCAATTGACTTGTCAAACCTTCTAGATGCCACCTTGGATTTTGACAAGCCCCACATGGATGAGGTGGACCAATGGGGAAGGAGTGGGGGCCCCCTAGCAGGTCCTACTTGCATTTTGCACATAAACCCACACAATCCTAAGGAAGAACAAATGGGCTCATAAAGCCTTACAATTGCGAATCTACTTCCCCTAGGATATAAAAATAAATAAAAGGACACAAATACAAAAATAAAATGTCCATGCTCGGAGTTGATTCCCATCAAGAATCCTGTCCATCACTCTCGCACGAAGCATATTGAAATTAGACATCATTTCCTTAGGGATCATGTAAGCAAGGGTGATGTGGAAATCAGGTTCATTGAAACAGACCAACAAGTTGCCGACATATTCACCAAACCTCTTAGTGAAGACAAAATTCATAACATTCAGGAGAGAATTAGGGGTTTGTATGATAGACGGGTCTGAATCTTGATCATTTGCACAACTGTGTGTATATGTCATTGCATTGCATGCATTTGCACTAGTTAGGTGCATAATTGATTTTCTTTGACATGCATGTGCATTATGTTGCCTGAAAAAAAAATCATTGTGTGAAAAAACCTTGTGGTGTGTATTGCATTACTTCTATTTATATATAAACACACATTTTTTGTCAGTTCTATGGCCGATATTACTTTGAATATACTCAAATGCCAATTAGGGAGCAAAAACCATTCAAAATCTGAAATCCGGAGCATTGGTTGAGAAACGTCAAGTATGATCTTCAATTTTCTTAAACAACTCCCCAATTGATTTCAACCCTTAAACAAATCAATTTTTTTTGTTTCCAACATGAATTTATCATTGGGGACTAGAGCCGAACCTTGTTGATCTTCCATTTCACTTCAGTCACAATCTTTATTGTCAAATTCAACGGAAGGATCGACCCCAAGGGTCGACCCTCGCGGACCTGAACTGAAGGGTTGACCCCAAGGGTCGACCCTCACGGATCCGATATCTGGCTGGGGCCGGGGTTACAGGGGTCGACCCGTTACGGTCGGGTGGCTCTAGTTGCGTCTGAACCGCCTTTCATGTGGGTGGAAACCCTATGCTTCCCCCTTCCCATCTCTTAAAACCCCTCAAACCCTCTTCTAACCCTAGCCAGCACCTCTTGCAAGCCCACAAATCATCTCTTGGCACCCAAAAATGCTCCAAGCCCTAGCCGCGGATTCCTCCGGTGGCATCCCGTGGATTCATCCTTGCAACAGTTCAAGGCATCGTTCTTGCTTCCAATCCATCTGAGGTACGTTCTTGGTGTATGGAGGATCTTTTATTCCATGCATTAGCCTTCCATCCTTGTTAAACCATCAAGATCTACAACCTCATCAAGCGGTTCTTTCGATTTATGTTCTAGATGGCCCCAAGGAGGCGTCCTTCTCAAATAGGAGAAGCATCGAGCTCGGCAAGAGAGTGGCGATCTAAACGGGCAGCACAAAGCGCTGCTCTTAGAAGAAACCCATCATCAAGCAAGGTTTTGGACAAAAAAGTGCTCCGTCCGAGGGCGATCAACTTCGGTAGTCTTAACCGACATATCCCAAGTCTTGTGGATCTAATATGCAGTCAACCAAATCTAGACATTTTCATGTCCGCACATCACCATAGTTATCCAAACTTGGTGCATCAATTTTATAGTAGTTTGTCCATGTCGGGTGACACACCAATCACTGTGGTAAATGGAGTTCAGATTATACTTACACCACAGCTTTTAGGCACAGCATTTAATTTATCTCCTGAAGGTTATGCATTTGGCGATATTGTGGTTCCGGATGAAACAATGTATCTATACATGACATCCAAAGAAAAAGGAGATAGATCACTCGCTGGTTTGAATGCAAACCATGTTCCTCCTATACAGCATATATTGCACAAAATGATAACTACTATCTTGCTACCGAGAGGAGGAGGCCATGATAAAGTTACTGAGATCCATATGTTTCTATTTTATTGCTTCTTGGGTGGCATTCCTATAAGTTTTCCCACACTTATTTTGGACCACATTTGTTCAAGCATAAAGCACAAGAATAGGACATTACCTTATGCTACCGCATTATCTGCTATTTTTTAGTACATGGACATTGATCTCTCAAAAGAGCCCTCCCAAACAATATGAGATGCTGACATTTACTCAATTCAGACTATTTGTCACAACATGGGTTATGAAATGAGGGGTGGAGAATTGGTTTGCCAACTGAAATGTCCTGCCCAAGTGGTCAGTTTTGAGGAGGATGACAATGATGATGATGGAGAGCCGGCTGGAGAGCAACACCAACATGTTCCTAATGAAGGGATGCCCTCCAAGGAGGTTCAACTGCTCATGGATCGTTTGGACACAATTGATGACCGTTTAGACAGGTATGGGGAGACAATGGAGGCTATTGAAAAAGAAATGTCTGATCTGAAGCTATCTCACCAAGAATCCACTCAGTCCTTCTCTGATGCCTTGGCACATCAGGCCCACATGTTTGAGGAGATTTTGGATTATGTTCGATGTCCACCGCCTCCACCCACTCCGGATGATGACTAGATGGTTGCACTTCCGCAGAATGGCACACTTCTTATCCCACATTCCCCCCTCCTTTTTGATGATGCCAAAGGGGGAGAAATTTTGTACTCTATGTATGCCCGACAATCGGCTACCTATACATTAAGTGTGTTGTGTGCTTGCATGCATGTGTGATTTTATCATATTTCTATCTATTAGTTGTGTTGCATTTCCATTGCATCTCATGCATTGCATCTTGTAATTTACCTTTGAACTCAGACCTTGTTCCCTTTAAATTCTATTGTCAGCAGAAATGTTTGAAACATGCCTTTTATGGTCAATCTTATATGTTTGGATCGGTATGGTCTATATCCAAATGCTTCTTGAATGATCCATGTGAAGGATGAAAGTTGTATTCTTAGTATGGAGGTTGAAGATTGAATTTCATATGAATGCTAAATCATTTTTGAAGTCACATGTTTATGCAGGGCATATAGTATTTTGTCATCATCAAAAGGGGGGAGATTGTTGAACCCCCTCCTTGAGTGAATGTCTAATTTGATAGCTTTTGATGATGACCAAACACTATATGTATATATATATATATATATATATATATATATATATTATCTTTGAAATGTTCTAGCATCTAAAGTCTTGCAAAGCTTAACTTCCAATTGAGGACTTGAAGCTAAGAAGGTTAAAGAACAATCTCAACGGGTAAGCCTCTTAAACTCAAATTGCAAGGCTACGTCTAATTTCCAATTATGTCTTTGCAGGGCAAGGAACGTGCCTAAACACATGAGGAGCTCCAGGACTGTCGGTGAGATCCACTTCAACTTATTGGCCCTTGAACTTATGGTTTGATGTTCATTATTTTTGATCTCAAGGATCATATTGGTTTGGGTATTATCTAAGCTTAAATGTATTGGGTTTTATCCTATCCATGTCTTAACAACATTCCCTTTGATGTTTTAAAACCCAACATGGAACCCCCTAGCTTGTTACTTGGACTTGAAGTATTTTTGTTCTGCTTGTTAGAAGTCCTGGGACAAGGGTTGACCCCATGGGTCGACACCTGGTAGCTTGATTTTAACTCCCGCCGGGTCCTTTCATCATAACTGCAAGGGTCGACCCCAAGGGTCGACCCATTCACGCGAGGGTCGACCCCAAGGGTCGACCCCTGTGAGTTGTATTTTTTAACCCGCAAGGAAGGGGCACGAGGGTCGACCCCAAGGGTCGACCCCTTGAATCTGGCTCTTGAAAACCCCACGAGGGTCGACCCCAAGGGTCGACCCTTTCCGGTCCGCGGTGGCATCGTCAAATACAACCTTCGTGTAGGCGCGCCACAAGTCTTCCAAGTCCTGTCCAATTGCCCCAAATCACTCCAGGATATGTGGATCTGGTCCCTAGGCTGTCTTTTGACCATCCAAATCATATAAAACATCTTATTGGGTTGTAAACCTAAGGGAAATTCAGAGAGATCTAAAGTGTGTTATTGTTCTAACCTTTGTAAGTGTAGGTTCGCAGCAGCAGCTCCAAGGACTTCTTTCACCTTGTTCTGAACCTGAAAGTGAAGGGAAGAAGCTTGAATCAAACCTCTACATCATCCCCAACAGCAAGCTGCATGGGATATCAAAGCTGCAACCGTATTTATGCGTCATAGCCTGATTCTTCCTCAAGGATCGATCCTCCTCCTGCCGAAGCATCAAACTACGTTCGGAGAAGCAAAAGGGGGAGCTCCAACCACAATAAATCTTTATTCACTCTTTATTTTCAGAATCATTTAGTTTAAACTTGAGCATTTGTTGTATAAACTTGAATCAGATACTTGTGTGTGGTGTTCATGTTCGGAAACACGAACATGTGCGTATTTGTGTGTGGCAGCCCAAATCGGGTGCCATGTGTGTGTGTTTGCTATTTTACACAGCGTGTGTGTGTGGCTCACTTCATAGTGAAGTCTTAATCCTCACTGTGAGGGGTGGACGTAGGGGACACTTCGGTGTACCCGAACCACCTAAAAACTCCGTGTGTTGCTTGTGGTTTGTTTTTTCGGATTCATTGTCGAGTGGGCTTCACAGTGAGTTGAGCATACACCACTTTCTTAATCAAACACATACCCTTATTTACATGCATTCACAAGTGTGATCATGTTCGTGTGAGGCCAAGTGCTTGTGTACTTAATTAACATTGTTTTCACTTGGTAGAAATTTTTAATTGGCCAATCAATTCACCCCTCCCATCTTGATTGCCATCGTTCGGGACTCAACATCCTATAAGTCTGAGTCGAGTGAGGTGAAAGCCGAAGACTTTGGACTTTGTCATTTGGTTTCGTCCTACTCCCTTGAGAGGGTAGAGTTGGCATGATGATAGGTCTGGATGTGATATTGGTCTATGCGTGAGTCAACGGATGGCTTGTCGAGGTTTGGGATGTGCCCTTCAGATCTGGTGAAGGACCCGGAAAGAAGGAAGAAGCTACGTGAGTCAAGGGTTTCCCGTTGACGAGTGTCTGGTGACCGGTGTATGGTCTTTCATAGACAGAAGATGCTGATTGTTATGGCTCAGGAATGGCGAGAGCCGTGTGCAAGTGAGGCATTTGGTCGCCATTTCTGTGATGTGCTTTTCCAGATGGGATCTAGGCTTTGTCAAAGTTTGAGTTCTGACAGAGTTCATCCCGTGCTGTTGTTGACATTCGGCTTGCCAGGTGTGAGATGGTCCTTGGCGAGGAGCCGACAGATTTATGGCGGTCAGCTGGTAGAGAGGCTGACATTTGGTTGGTCCGTCGAGGATGGATTTTGATCGGTGGCTGTTTCTCGTAACGAGGACTGTGTCTCCTCGATGAGCAAGATCGTGGCAGCGGTGCCGTGATGGGATTTCATTGTGGCTGAGGTGGTGCCTGACTTATGCTTTCATGTTATGCCTGCTTTGATGACCGATGTGTGTGCAGTGTGAGGACCAAGGTGTTGTTCATGACTACGGTCTGGCCATATCCCTCAGGATCGGTGTTTTCATGAGAATCGATATTTTCTGTGCTCGAGCTCTGACAACGTTGTCAGTTGGTTAAGGTGTTCTCCCCCTGTGTCTTGGTGCTAGTCCTGAATTTCGAGGATGAAATTTGTTTAAGGGGGGGAGGGTTGTAACGCCTCGGGTTTTTCAGATATTTTTCGGATCTGGATCCATGGGTTTCGAATCGCTTTTGTAGGTCCCGGATTGAGTTTCGCGATTTACGCTTTTTTTTGTCTGTTGGACCTTCGAAACCCCGTGTAGGGCGAACCGTTGCGTTCTCCGACTCCAGGATGTTACCACTGTATTGTGCATTTTCTGAGGATCATGGGGAGTATTTTTCCTATTTTTGATATTTTCTTAAATTTCTAGATTTTCTATATATACATAATAACCCCTTTCTCTCACTCTTCCTCACTCTCATTCTCTCTCCCTCCCCTCTCACATTCTCTCTTTCTCCCCTCTCTTCTCCGGCAGCCGATGGAGCGAGGTAGGGGTGAGGCGGGGACGACACGAGTGAGGAGCGGTCGAGCATGGGCGAGGATCGAGGGACGGTGGCTCGCGGTGGAGCTCGTGGCGAGTTCATGAACCAGCGGAGCTCTAACAGCGTTTTCTTGGCGGATCGGCATCCTTGGTGTGCGGAATCTTCAGTGGAGGTAGAGGGATGGTTCCTTAGCTTGTGTAGTTTATTTTTCACGAGTTTGGTAGCCTGAGGTGAGCCGAGAGAGTTTATTTCTCCGCTGAGGTGAAAATGCATGATTTTGGGGTGTGAGTCAGATTTCATGTTTTGATCATATTTTTGGGGTTTGAATGGGTCCTCTCGGTGCTACAGAGGTTGGGGAATGGCTTCCCCTTGTTTTCCCATTCACATGGGTGTGATTGGGGCGTGTAATGGATTTTTTTGCGATTTTTATGATTTTCGACCTCGTGTCGAGAACGTGACCATCACAGTGGTCGCGTTCTTCCGAGAAGGCGCTGTATCGTGGGGTCTCGGAGAAGATGAACAGTAGGGCAGTTCTGAACATGCCCTAGCAGAGTTGCGCGCTCTGAACGCGTAGCAGTAGAGTTGCACGTTCTGTTCTGAACGCACGGCAGCAGAGTTGCACGTTTTGAACGCGCAGCAGTAGAGTTACACGTTCTGAACGCACACCAGGAGAGTTGCGCGTTCATGTGGGTGACCAGTCGGGCGGGCTAGGGCATGTGGAACTCGGCTGATCATGTTCCCCTTGGCCCGTGGATGTCCCAGACACCCCGGGGGTTCCGTGACCATATTTTTGGGTGTCCGGAGGTACTAATTTACCTCAATTAGTGTGACCATGTGTTTTAAGGGTCCGGGTGACCCTCTCACATTCTGGGCTTTCATGGTTTCGCTAAATTGAGTCACCATGTATCGGTATGTGTGCGGAGGGCTGCTCCCGCACGAAGTGTGTTTCTCCGGAAAGTGATTTCCGCGTGGGCCATGTACATGGCCTTGGACTATGAGTCCAGTCACCCAGCCTGGGGTTGGAGGTTTCCCGCTTTTCGGTAAGAGATTTCCATGTGGGACAAGCGTATGGCCTATGAAGTGTGAGTCTTATGACCCAGTCGGTGGCTGGGGGCTTTCTGAGGTTTCCCTTCAAGGAGAATCGAACTCGGCGGCTTGTGAGCTACCTTGGGAATCGTACTACCGTGATTTCAGATCTAGGTGTAAACACGCTAAAATTGACATTATTTTGAGCAAATCTCCTATCGCGCTGTGATGTCTCATTTGACCCTCAAATCAACTTATTTGAGTGGTTTTCCTCATTTTTCTTGAATTTCAAGCTTTCTCAAGCTTTCCCACATATTTTTCTATTTTTCCAGATTTTTCTCCATTTTTCCAGGCCTTTTTATAATTAATGGCGAGCACCTAGTCACCAATTAATGGGCGCCCCTGACCTAGGCGCCCATTACTCTGAATGGCACTAAGGACCTGGGTGCCCATTCCAATTGGCTCCTAGGTCAGGGGCACCCATTCCTGCTGGGCTAATTTTTGGCAGTTTTTGAAATTGTTTGAATTAATGACACTCCGGGAAGTCGCCAATTGTTAAATAGCGACCGTTCGAAAGGTCGCAAATTCATTTCTTCATATTTTGAACAAAATTCGGATTATTTTTGATTCCACGACTATTTTGAAGGTCACTGTTTCATGAATGGACGCCCGTGCAGAAAGTCGCCAATTCTCTTGCTATATTTTGAGCTCTTAACTCTGTCCGAAAGTCGTATTAATTCCTAATTAGCGACCACCTCATGGTCGCCAATTCTTTTCAAATTTTGAAAAGTCCTATTCCGTGTCGAAATACTTTGGAATTAGTGACGTTTCTTTCTGTCGTCCTTTTAAATAGCGACCACTGAGTGGTCGCCAATTCTTCCAGCATTTCGAACCCGAACAAAACCTCCTTGTTTCTCCATTTTGAGCCCATTTTTCACTTGGGAAAGGGTCCTAAAGGTTTCTAAGGCTAAGGGGACACATGGCCATGATATATCTCCTTTCAAATCCAACTTAAACATGATTATCTAATTTCTCTTGAATTAAACTCTGAATTTTGGCCCTATAAATAGGACCCTTCTCTCCCTCATGAAAAAGGCTTCAATATCAATCCAAGGGAGATGCTGCCGGATCGAGAGCTCAAGGAGGAGACTACCATGCACCCAAAGCTTCATCCTATGGAGATCTTCATCCTTTGAAGCCCCAAATTGGAGAAAACAATAAGCATTTCCTTCTCTCTTCTTTTATTTTTATCTAGCATTGCATGCATCATATCACATTCTTCATTTATTTCTTTTCATCTCAACATTGAGATCTCCCTTAGTGCAACACTTGCACATCTCCCTATTTTCATCATACATCATTTTTTCCTACCCTTTGCATAGGGGTTTAAGGGCCAACACCAACAAGGTATGTTCTATTCCATGCTTTTCATATTGTTTATCTTAAGAACTTGATGCTACACACACCATATCTCTAATCAATCTTTTCTTATTGGTTTGTTCATTTTGCCAGGGTAATCAAGTCAAGAAGAACTCTCTTCATCGGCCGGTCGATTGGAAGAGAAGGTGCACTCACAATTGTAGATGGATTAATCTACCCCGCCCCAAACTATGAACATGTAAACATGCATATAATCATGAGAGCATGAACAAGGGAAAGGGGCAATGAAAAATCTGAGTGAACCGTGATCGCCACCCAAGGATTAGCAATAGGAAAAGATGCTATAACGAATAAAACCTACTGCGTACTTTGGGAAACTGAGGAAGAAAATGCAGCCCGAAGACGAACCGTCCCACCGTGATCGTGCTTTGAAAGGGATGCGGGGAACCGATCGTGGGTGCACCTCCTCGCCTTCCAGCCGGCTAGAAAGCAAGGGCCTCACATTCAAATGTACTCTCCTGCAAAATAAAGCCACAAAAAGAGATAAAACCCATTAGAATGTGAAAGTGTAGCATAGCATATGTCCCGAAATGATAAAATAGCATGGAAGAAAGGGGGAGAACGCACCGGGGGAGGGTTTTTAACCCCTGTAAATGGGTGAAAATAGTAGGTGAGTGTGTTGGGCATGTATAGGATTTTAAATCACGTAAAATGATGGAGAGAATAAAGAGAAAAGTGATGTGCAAAATGGAGAAAAATGCAGACGTGCAACAGAAAAGTGCGACTTGTGACAAAAGTAAGAAATGAAGGATGAAGAACTAAGGATAGGAGCGACAAAATTGAGCCCAAAGACATGGAAACGAAAGCTTATACTTCCCTCTTTAAGGTGGGGTCGAAGTTGAGAGACGACGATCCGGCATGGCTTCGCCCCAGGTCAAAGAAGAGCCCCCCCCCCCCCCCCCCCCCCCCCCCGCGCGCAGGTCGCACAGGGTCCTTTATATAGAAGATGCAGAAATCCCCAACTTTCTCCCTTGATTTCAAAGGATAGAGACCACCAAACTTCGAGATCTATGGATCAATCTCGAGATAATAGTTAAGATAAAAGTTAGGAACAAATAGGACTCTATTTGGTGGAAGGATCTGGAAGATATTCGCACGGGAAGGTAGCCCCGAAGCCTAATCTGGAAGAATTTGTGTTACACGAAAATACATAAACCAGAAATTTGGTCCATGATTCCCACGAATATACTCCACCAAAATTTGAGTTCTACGGCATAAACTCGAGATAATAGTGGGGATAAGAGATAGAAACAAACGAGAGTCACTTTGGTGGAATATTCTGGAAGATAGAGCCCTGAGAAGGTGACCCCGACAAGTAGAAATCGACTAGAGAGTCCTGCGGCGAAGAAATAGGAGTTTAGGATCATCTGGACTGTCTGCTGTAGAGACGGTCTATCGTGAGGCCGCTACTAAGAAGAAACGATCATGCCTAGACCGCTACTAACCTTGGGATAACATTAAGCAGGGAACCATTGGCGAACACAGCACTTCGGGCAAGGCAGGATAGTGGCGGTCTAGCACTGGGCCGCTACTATCAGTAGTGGCCAGATGGATGGCCGCTACCCCAGTGCTTAGTGGCCCAGCAATGGCCGCAACATGGAGCTTGGCAGTCTGCAGATGACCTCGTCATTGATCTTGGTGGTATAGCAAATGACCACTTCATAGAACTTGGCGGCCTAGTGGAGGCCGCAACACACTGAGCCTAGCGGCCCAGTAAAGGGCCGCCTCCTGGCTTGGCGGCCCAGAAGAGGCCGCTATCGTCTCACTACGAGCAGAGCATGCTTCGACCGTTGGGGATGATGGGAAACAGTCTCGGAACATAGGGAAACTTGGAAAATAGTCGGGAACTGATAGAAAATGACTTCCAAACTCAGAGGGCTGGGGAAATGATCAAGAAATATGCTCACAATCAGGTCAAGAGATGCTCCAACACAATGGGTAATTCAGGACATCACGAAAGATGAACAAGAGAAACAACTTGACTTGCAGGCTAAAAACGGGTGTCAACAGATGCCCCTCCTTGATGTATGCTTCGTAAGGGAGCGAGCGACAGCGACGCGGAGGTGAAATGGAAAGGAGATGGAGCGAAAGCGACAATGACGTGAAATGGAGATGACGCAGAGATGAAGCGGAGAGAACTGAAAAGTAGATATCAAGGCAAAAGACACCCGTTACAACCAACAAGCGACAATAATTCTCCCAAAAATGCTGAACTAACCACAAGGAATGATTGACAAGGATGAGACATGTCTGGAGAACTAAACTAAGGGAGGAAAGGAGATGAAAACATGACCAACCTCATTGGGGGACACAATCCACGACCAATGAGGGGATTGGAAGTGACACAGCGTAATAGCTGGAAAAGGAGAAAGTAAAATCATGATAAAATCCAGACAGGAATCACGCTGGCCAACCAGACCGAGTGGGCAGATCAGAGAAATCGTTCAAATTTGGAGTGGAATGATGATATCTTATCCAAGAGAACTGAAACGCAATTAACCATTGCTAAGGAAAAATCTTGAGAGAATCACGAGACGTGAATGCTCAAAATGATATAATGCATGCTGGGCTAAAATAAAGAAATCATCAAAATGAATGCAAAGAAAGAATCAAATAGAAAGTACTCAAGGATACTATTGTTAGATTGAGCCAAGACGGGGTCAAGAGTCTTCTTGCACCCACGGCATGCGAGACAGAGTCCATCGTCCCCCACCTGACTTAACCGAGCGGCTTATCCAACGATTAACCGTATGCTCCTAGATCATCATCGTTTTTGGTAAAGGGGAACATCAGATCCCAGAACACACGGATAACCAGCCGGTCCTTGAGAAACTATAATAATGTAGATACCATATAGTAATGCAATAATGAGCTAAGATAGAGAGCCATACCTGACTTACCTGTCAAGCGAAATGGCATTTTTTTTTATTTTTGGATATAAGATAACCAACAACAAAAGAAGTAGGGAGATGAACATAACATAACACAATGAACGGAACATAACATGAAAATGATGAAATGAAACATGACAATCACATCATGATATAGAAAAAAACATCACAAGAACAAACAATAAGCGTGGGACGGTGGGGCAAGATAACACAATGCGGTGGGACAACATGTGCGGTAGGATAAGGACATGGTGGGACAAAGACACATGGGACAACAACCACGGGGGATAAAAGACACAGACAACACATAGCATGGTGGGATAAGACACGCGTGGGACGATAACACAGTGGGATGAAAAAATGTGATAGACACGTAGGGACAAAGACACGCATGGTGACACGAAGGGACATAGACACGTGTGACAAGGACACAGTGGGACATAGACATGACAAATATGCTCTTAAATCAAAGTCCAATATCAGATGAAACAGAACCGCTAGGTTCGTAATTGTGAGACAAAGCCCTCTCATGATGAAGCAAGGTAATAGCTGAGAAGGATATGAGCTTCAGAACAGATCGAGAGAATAGATTGAAAAAGAGAGAACAGATCAGAAAGAAGATGAACAGGAGGAGAGCAAATGATAAGAAGCAAGGAAGCTTGAGTACCTGCAACTTGCAACCTGCACACTTAACAAATGAATCATACATGTCCTCAAAACAAATATATGGAAACACATTAAAAAGAGAAATAAATGACACATTTTTTGATTTTTTGAATTTTTTGAATTTTTTATTTTTTTTTGAAATATCTGATTTTTTAGATTTTGAAATATTTAACTTTTTTAAAATTTTAAAATATTTGATTTTTTTTTAAATTTTGACATATTTAATTTTTAAATTTTTTTTTTTGAAATAGTAATCCGTAGCACCCAAGGACGGGCTCAAACTACTGGCCAGGGATCGTCATCCCTCCCCCTCTCATTGAAGACTTCCCTTGAGCAGGGCATGCATGTGAGGGTGGCTCGCCACAACCAACCACCTCTAAAGAACGGTGCCCCTACTAAGGCCATACCCGGGATACAATCCAGCCTAAGAGGGAGAAACATAAGAAAAATGGAGATAAGCTTTATGCAGGATGGGAGATATCAGGACTTGAATTCATTCTAGGACACTACCCCTCAAAGATACAGTCTGTTGCGCTGGGGCTTTGTGTCTTTAATTTTTAGACCCATATTTATTAGGCACGCATGCGACCGGGCTCATGACGTTTCGCGGGGAACTGTACTGCCACTCTTGCCATGTCTTTGATTCATAATTTTGCATTGATTCATTTTGATTTTGAGAGCCCTTACTGGCTAGATATTGCATGAAAGTTCACTTTTGTGGGCCAAGACTACCCCTATTTGAGATCTCTCTCATATTAGGGAGTGCCTAGGTTGGTCATCTCATCCATCCATCTCTTGCCCCTACACTCGGTCGAGCAGAGAAAAGAAAAGACCTTTGTGCTTACCCAAAGTATGGCCAAAGCAGTAACGATGTTGCCCAAAAAGACGGTCGGCTATGGCTCGCCGTGTAGTGTGTGAAAAACCCATATAAAAGGTCACCCTCGACGATCGGGGAAAGAAACTAGACTCCCAGCGCGAGGCTAACACCAGCCTAAGGGATGCTGCAGAAGCGAACTCATTTATTGACTAAGCCTAACTAAACAAACTTCTTAAAGCCACTCAAACCATGTTGAGGAACCAGCATTATAACCATGCGCAGAAATAATAATAAGTAATGACAAAAATAACATATTCCTGCATAAAACAAAGATACCTTGTAAATCCATAGCTTGGAAGTAGCATCCTGAAGCGATCTTAATCATCAAGTTTTGAGCAGCACGAGCTTTGTTTTCCTCACTTGACAGGACAAAGTGGGAGAGAACATCAAAGGGTTGAAGATTCCTCTATACGGAGGAGCGGCAGACACCAAACTAGACAAAGAAGGATTAAAAAGGAAGAGAGACGAGGGTTAGAACTCCCTCGTTAAGGCATAGAGACCTTGATAACAAGAAACCAAATACATAATAAACAAAGATTAACTAAAATCAAGGCAGACTAAAGCCTCGAAAGTAGCATGAAAAATGGTGATGACCCCGAAAGGGTGAAGAGGAGTGAGTAGAAAGAGGAGAAGAAGAATCATCCGACGTGGTCGGAGAAAAGGAAAGAGAATCATCCGACAGGGTCGGAGAAGGAGAATTAGAATCACCCGACAGGGTCGGGGAAGAAGAGTTAGAATCACCCGACAGGGTCAGGGAAGGAAAATAGGAGACACCCGGAGATACCAGAGGAGAAGGATCAGAAGAAGAAATCCTTAGATCGGGACGAATGGATGACATGATGCGGGACGGACACGGGGACCGACTCTAAGTGATATGGACCTCAGACTCTAATGGCATACACGACTAGCAACATATGAGCATGAGAGACACTAGGCCCGACACTAAGAGCTCCTATGGGCTATACGTCGCTAACAGAAACGCAAACTCACGCGTCGTCCCAAGCGAGGGAAACGCGGATCATGCACGGTTGAGGAATCGGCAGAGTTAAGGGTAGTCCGACTCACTTCCGTGCTCGGATCGAGTCACGGGACGGGTCACTCTCTTACTCACAGTGGTGACATGGACTCACGGGCTAGAATCCTACGCTCTCACAGCGGCATACGACCATATACTATCTAAACAGAGTAATGCCAAGAAGTTATGATCGTACCTCCACGCAACCGGCGTGGGGAAGACAACCCCGGCCAAAACTGGACTCCCGGTTAACAAAGTTTTACTGTGGTACAACAATTTGATCCACTCCACGTAGGGAGGTAAAAGGTCATATGTGGGGCCCGAGAGTCACGCGAATTGGGTTGACGGGCAGCATCTTGATGTCGCTCCGTCGGTGTCGAATCCGCATTTTCGTGCTGTCCGGATGGCGGGATCTACGGGTTCGTGGGGCCCACGGACCGCTCTGTCCTCCGGGTCTGATGGGGTGGGTCCCGCTGTGATGGAGACCCCTGGTGGCGCACCTCCCTGGATGGCGGTCGGGCGGGAAAGCCGGTCGGAGGCCGATCGGCTCCGATCTCCAAGCTTTGGAGTTGCTGCCCACGGACTGGTTGCTTCTATTTTACAGTGCGTGATCCGGCGAGATCGGCTGCTGCGATCAATCCTGACGTTGGATCGATGCACAGAAGGTATCGTTGGAAAGCTCTTTCAAAGTAGTTCGATCTAGGGCTAGAGAGACAAATTGCATCTGCACGGATTTGGCCTTAGTCGATTTTTGAGGTTGTTGTTAGACAGGGTCCAAAATCTCAGGGCAGCAATGAAGTTTCCTGAGAACTACCGTTGACCATGGGGTAGACCTCACATTCAGACCTCGAGCTCTTCATAAACATTGTAGAGGGGAGAGAGAGGAAAATGGAAATATTTTTTGTGAAGGGTTTTGTTGAGGTTTGGATGGGGAAATTTATTTTAGATTGATGGGTGGTCGGATCTGGACAGAGGTAGATAGAACTGTAGAGGGATCTGAAAGTGAATTTTAGAAAATAGGTGGAGATCTTTTGGAATTCCATGAAAATTCGTGGATAAAGGGGGTGTTGGACAGAACCTCCAGTAAAATTGGGGGCTCTAGGAAAAATCAAAAGGAGGTCCGGAGATGGGAAACTCAGGGTGGATGTGGATCTAGACTGAAAATAGACAGATCTGGAAGAAAAAGATGGAAGAAAATGGAAAAATGGAAATTGGAAGTTGGAAGCCCAACTAATTTTTCTGGGATGTGGGGAAAACCTATGGAACTCACCCTGAAAGTTTGAGCTCAAGAAGAGTCCATGGCTGGGAGCAGAAATTCATGGAAGGGGGATCTACCCTGGATGGACAGAACTTCGGCGTACACGACGGTGGTGCGATGGCGGCACGGTGGCGGCGGCGACGATCTCCGGAACTGATAGAGGAGGCTTCACACCTCAGAATCACAGCCTTCCCAGCTGTTGAAGGGGGAGAGAGGACAGAGAGAAGGGGGCAGCCCTTGCTTGCTCCAACAAATTTCTGAATTTCATATGCATTAATTCCACACAAAATAGAAATACAAGGTTCTTATAGAAAATACAAAAAGACTAGTTCTATCCCTAGATCTAGGGTTGGGGAGGGGTAAAAGAGGGAGTTAAAATTTATTTCTCCCATGTGATTTGGAATCAAATGAAATAAAAATTCAAATCCTAATATAATACTATATAAAGGGGGCGCCCCCTTGACTTAAGGCCATTCCAACTTTGAAATTTTGTTCCCTTTGTCCCCCCCTTGGTCCACTCTTCTAGAAGCCCACTATTGGAAGGTTGATTAACCCCACATGGGCCTTAGAGATGAGGTGGATCAATGGGGAAGAGGTAGGGGGGCCGCGGGACCCGAGTGGTCCCAAATTACACATAAACCCCTGTTACAATCCAAATTAAAATCCGAATAAAACACACAATACACAAAAACAAAGTCCCAATAAACTATAAATATCGAGACTCAAGGGGGAATCTCCAAGCTATCTCCGACCCAGATGGAAGCCGCTGTAGCTCGGGTGGTGCTCCGCGTACGGTACCGGTGGCTCGCCGAATCGTGTCGCTCGTGTGCTCTGGTGTCCGCACCAATTCTCCCCGGGTGGGAGAAACTCGACCCTGTCGAGTAAGGGTCTGCATCACTCTGGTACCGCTCCAGTAGGTCCGGATCGATCCGCTACAACTCTCCATGGGTGATCCAAGTATCCTCGGTGGCGGGTCACCCTCTCCAACGCACTAGGTTACGCGGGTAAGATCCACTCCTGGTAACTGTCACATGCTCATCGAGTATATGATCGATATGCTCTCGCTACTGTGGAAAAGGGGCTGGAGGTGGACACTCAGGTGTGGGATCACTCTCAATGGGAGGGGATGGCTCAAAAAGCTCACTAGGGATCACCGCTGGGTCCCTATAGGCAACTAGATCCGATACATTGAAAGTTGAGCTTATACCATATTCCTCGGGATGATCCACAACATACGCATTGGATCGAACACGTTTCAACACTCTAAATAGACCGGCTCCGCGAGCTTGCAATTTCTTTACGGTTCTAGAGGGAAACCGTTCAGGTCTTACCCTGATCATGACATATTCACCCTCCTGGAACTCTCGGTGGTGTCGGTGGGCATCGGATAGCTCTTTGTACCGTGCATTGTTGGCCTCAATGTGACAACGGATGTCGTCATGTAAACTCCTAACATGTCTAGCAAACGACTCGGCAGACTCCGACACTCGTGCATGGATGGGCATGGGAACAAGATCCACTGGCTTCCTAGGCCTACGACCTGTGACAATCTCGAATGGACTCATACCGGTAGACCTGTCAACCGAATCATTATATGCAAATTTTACCAGTGGTAATATGAGATCCCAATCCCCTACACGGTCCCTGACAAGACACCTCAAAAGATCACCCAGACTCCTATTGACCACCTTGGTCAGACCATCTGTCTGGGGATGATATGCAGTGGAAAACTTGAGGTGAGTACCCAACATATGCCATAGTGTCTTCCAGAAATAACTGGTGAATCTAACATCACGGTCAGACACTATGGTACGAGGCAACCCGAACTTGCACACCACATGAGTAAGGAATAGGCGAGCTACCCTCGAAGCATCCGAAGTCTTCGAGCAGGGAATAAAAAGGGCCATCTTCGAGAATCGGTCAACAACCACATAGACCGAATCATGCTTCCTGGAGGTACATGGCAATCCCAAGACAAAATCCGTGCTAACATCCTGCGACGGGGCCTCAGGCACGGGAAGAGGTGTATAAAGTCCCGAGCTTTGCTTCTTCATTTTGGCCGTAGCACATGTACGGCACTGAGCCACAATATGAGCAACGTCACGCTTCAAGCTC
Organism: Amorphophallus konjac; assembly: GCA_022559845.1. Lineage (NCBI taxonomy): Eukaryota > Viridiplantae > Streptophyta > Magnoliopsida > Alismatales > Araceae > Amorphophallus > Amorphophallus konjac. The sequence continues at coordinate 390,744,113 of CM040126.1, forward strand.
GGCCAATAAAATATATGCTCAACAGCCTCGATAGTCTTGTTCCGACCAAAGTGGCCGGCTAGACCTCCCGCATGTAGCTCCCAGATTAAGAAGTCTCGAACCGAAGTTCGGGGAACACAAAGCTTGCCTCCTGGAAAGAGGTAACCCTCCTGAAGCATATAATCATCAAGGTCTCTCGAGAGTCCGGCCTGGAGAGTGGTATAAATCTGACCGAAGTCAGGACAATCAACATAGGCCTCTCTCATCTTCTCTAACCCTATGACCTCGACACTCATGGTGGTAAGCAAACGCGCTTGCCGACTCAAGGCATCGGCCACCTTGTTCTCCACTCCAGCCTTATGTTTTAGCACAAATGTGAACTGTTGGAGATACTCAACCCAACGGCTGTGACACGCATTAAGCTTCTTTTGGGAATGGAGTTACCTCAAAGCCTCATGATCGGAGTATAAGACAAACTCCTGATGTAATAGATAGTGCCTACAATGCCTAAGAGCCTGAACAACTGCGTAGAATTCCTTATCATAAGTGGAGTATCACAGTTTCGCGTCATTCAGCTTCTCACTGAAATATGCGACCGGGTGGGTCTCCTGACTCAACACTCCTCCTATCCCGACACCCGACGCATCACAAGAGACCTCAAACACCTTCGAGAAATCTGACAATCGAAGGATAGGTATTTGGGTCATGCGCTCCTTGATGTCCTTGAAGGCAGCAGCTACGGCCTTCGTCCACACAAATGTGCCCTTCCGGATACAATCCGTGATCGGGGCGGTGACGGAGCTAAATCCACGGATGAAGCGACGATAGAACGTCGCAAGGCCATGGAAGCTGCGGACATCACGGACCGTACGGGGTTCCGGCCACTCAACAATGGCCCGGACCTTCTCCGGATCAGCGGAGACCCCGGTACTAGACACAATAAAACCCAAGAAGGTAAGCTGAGGTGTCATGAAGGCACACTTCTGTGGGTTCGCAAACAACTGCTCTCACCTAAGAAGTAGACAGCCGTGGTGCGACTATAGATAAGAATATCATCAATGTACACTACCATAATGACTCCAATGAAAGGTCGAAGGACCTGAGTCATGAGTCGCATGAAAGTGCTAGGGGCATTGGTCAACCCAAAGGGCATAACCAACCACTCATATAGACCGTCCTTGGTCTTAAATGCGGTCTTCCACTCATCACTTGGCCTAATCCTCACCTGATGGTAGCCACTCTTAAGATCGATCTTCGAGAAGATAGTGGCACCGGCCATCATGTCTAGCATATCATCTAAGCGAGGAATAGGGAACCTGTACTTCATGGTGATTTTGTTGATGGCACGGCTATCAATGCACATTCTCCACGTGCCATCTTTCTTCGAGGTGAGTAATGCGGGAATAGCACATGGACTCATGCTGTCCCGAACAGACCCTCTCTGCATCAACTCATCGACCTGCCGTTTTAGCTCGGCATGTTCCGTGGGACTCATGCGATAATGAGGAAGATTGGGCAATGAGGAGCCCGGAATCAAGTCGATAGCATGCTGAATATCCCGCATGGGTGGGAGTCCCTCGGGAAGCTCCTTGGGAAAAATATCAGTGAACTCCTGCAGAATAAGAATGACATCGGGTGGGAGCTCACCCTCGGACTTTGGCTCCACCTCTCGGACCGTAATAGCAAATACAGGGCAGCCCTGACTAGCCTCCCGCTCCATTTCCCGGGAGCTAATCATCATCAACCTCCTAGTCGAGGGCTCGCCTGGGCCAGATGTAACGGTCATAGCCCGTGATGGGGATGGGGTACTGGGCCCGGGGATGGAAGGCTTCGGAGTACTTGGGACAGTAGGACCCCTGACTGAAGGCTTCTTGGGCTGAGAGGGTTGGAGGGTAATCCGTTGGCCAGCATGGTTGAAGGTACAGGTGTTCGACCGACCATGAAGTGTGGCATCCTGATCAAATAACCATGGCCTAACAAGAATAATGCTGCCCACCTCCATGGGGAGGACATCACACCAGATCTCGTCAAGGTAGGCATGGAACTGTAGTGGGACCAGACACCGCAGCCTGATCGGAATGGAGGTGGAATCCACTCATGATACTCGATTGGGGCAAGGATGATCCACGGGTGTAAGACCAAGAATGGAGATAGTGCCCGTGGAGATTGCATTGATGCAACTCCCACTATCGATGATCACCTTACAAACTTGCTTGCCCAGCCGACAGAATGTATGAAAGATTGTGGTCCGTCGCCAGTCATCACTGGCCTGTGGCTGGGTGAGAATGCACCTGACGACCCCCAAGTGGGTATCATCCGGATGTTGGACATCCTGGCCATCGCCTTCGGCCGCATAGTACTCATCATCTAGCTCCGGATCTACTTCATAGCTGACTAACTCGAGGTCTGTAGGGGTGGTATCCTCGACCTATATGTCCCCAATGACAAGAGATGGGCGAGTGGGACACTGGTTGGCAAAATGTCCAAACCCATTGCAGCGATAACACTGCTGTCAAGATCCACTAGGCTCTCCAATCTTGGGTCCTTTCCCTTTATCCTCCCGACGGATAGGAGGTGAAGGCAACAAAGGACGGGCAGGAGGCGCGGGTGCCGGTGGACGGGCTGTGGGTGCCGTAAGATGTTGGGGACGAGGAAGGTCCCTCGGGGGTGGAGGGCGAGGCCTTGGAGCGAAAGGCTCGGGACGAGTGGGCTCCTGAGGTCGGGCCGTGGGGGCCCTCGGATACGTGCCAGAAGAGCCACGGGGCTCGACACTACGAAGGGGGAAGGATCCCAACCGATGGGGAGACTCGAATTCGGCCTCGAATTACTCCAATTCGAGAGCAACCTGATACGCTTGTTCCAAAGTGGTCGCATTGCGGCGAAAAAGTTCGTATTGATAGTTTGGCCGCAGACCTCTCCGAAAGCGTGATATGGTCATGGTGCTCCCTTCCGTAACTCCACACCGCAAATAATACTCATCAAACTCGGCGGTGTACTCGGTCACGGATCGGTTCCCTTGGGAGAGACCTTGCCATTTGTCTATGAGATGTTGGTGATATGAGGCAGGAAGGTACTTCTCCCTCAATTTCATTTTCATGTCATCCCAAGTGCCGATCGGGGGTTGACGTCGCTGATTTAGCAGGCTCTCCACATTGGTCCAATAAGTTTGGGCCTACCCATGCAGCTTCATCTTCGCGTATCGAACTCTAAGGTGGTCTGTCATCTCAAACCACTCGAAGTACCGGTCCATGCCAGCCTCCCAATCTAAATATACCTTCGGGTCCAAGGACCCGCTAAAAGTGGGAGGGTCCGCACGCACGCCCCTAAGAATGCGGTCGTCATCATCGTCATCACGATTCCGTCGTTGATTTCGACGACCATATCCCCCTTGCTCATTATCAGATGCATAGTCAGCCACCTCATGCACCTATTGCCTCCCAACATCTACCGCCTGAGCTCTTGGCACAGCTGGTTGCTGAGCCGACTCCTGTTGGCCATTCGTTGGCGCAGGTTGCGCCGCTACTGGGGCCCTCTCAAGGACAGCAATCCTCCCTACAAGACCTTGGATGGACTGGTCCGAAGCTTCGGCCTGATCCTCGAGGGCTTTCATACTCCCTTCTAGACGCGTTCCTACGCCATCTATACACGTACTAAGGCCATCCATACGCATGTCAAGACGATCCATAATGGCCCAGAACATCTCGACCGTCGAGGACTCATCGGAGCTACGGGCTCGGGATTCCGCCATAGTTGGTGGTGGCGAGTATTGGGTACCTCGATAGGTTGGCATGCAAAGACACACGAACTAGGAGACATAAACGGATGCAAACACCGACTAATACACCTAGACCTAAACCCATATCCGGTACGTGGTGGAGTTAATCGATCCGAAGATCACTCGCGCAAGTGTGCGGCCTTCCTGATAGGCGTAGCCTAACGTTCGGACAACACCTTTTAAAATACCAAATTACCGGGATGAAATACAATTTTAAAACACTTTTTTTTTGAAAATGATGATGATCCTAGACTCGACTTAGACCATGCAAGACTCATGCAACGACTACCCTAGACTAGACTCGCTCTGATACCAAACTGATGCGGGACGGACACGGGGACCGACTCTAAGTGATATGGACCTCGGACTCTAATGGCGTACACGACCAGCAACATACGAGCATGAGAGACACTAGGACCGACACTAAGAGCTCCTATGGGCTATACGTCGCTAACAGAAATGCAAGCTCACTCGTCGTCCCAAGTGAGGGAAACGCGGATCGTGCACGGTTGAGGAACCGACAGAGTTAAGGGTAATCCGACTCACTTCTGGCTCGGTCAATGAGGGTGGCGGCGGAGAGGATGATGGTGGTGGAGAAGGTAGTGACTGTGGAGATGATGAAGGCGGCGGAGATGGAGAAGGCGCTTTCGGGAGAGGAAGCGGTGAAAGTGATGGCGATGGGTTAGGCAATGGTGAGGATGATGGAGATGGTGATGTGGCCAACGGAGGTAGTGGAGGTGAAGATGGTTAAAGTGGTGATCAGGCGGTAGAAGTGGAGAGTCGTGGCGCCCACCTTCGACGTATCGACACGACGCGTCGAGCGGCGTTGGGAGTAGAAGTGGTGGTAGAAGAAGTGGAGATGCTGGCCTAAGCAGAGGCTTGGGTTTGTGGAGGTTGTTTAGATGGAGAAAGAATAGGTGAGGATGATGGGGTAGGTGGAGATGAAGGTGGGGTAGACGACGGAACAAGTGATGGAGGAGTAGGTAACGGAGCAGGTGTAACACTGGCTAAAGAATCACAGGGGTGCCCCTGGTCTTGTAAAGACGGAGATGGCTGCCTGGGTGGCGCTTGTGGCTGTTGCTTGCTGCGAAGATATAGAACAACTTTGTGAATGGTGGCCCAATTAATCCTCTTATTATCTTCCAGGCCATAAACATACTCCCGGAACTCAGGGCAATCCTCGACCAAATGCCCCTGTTGGCGATGATAATCACGAAACTGAAGCATATTCCCGACTGTGGGTTAGCAAGGCATAACCGGAGGGAGCAACAACGCATGAGTGGCCATCAAAGCCCAAAAAATATCAGTGAAACACTCTGGCAACGGAGGATAGTGAGGAGCCTGCTTCGGGTAAGGTGGATGCCGAGGGACATGGGAAGTTAATGAAGATGGTTGTGAGGGTTGCGTAGGCAATGGCGCATGGCAACTAGTGGAGGGACTCGGTGAAGGTGCATGATGAGCGGAGTGGGGATGTATATAGACGGCATCCACCTGCTTGGGATGTTACGTTTCCGTGACTAGGGGTGGAGATGTAGGGGGAGACACATGGGGGTGCGAGGAAGCGGAAGGCTAACTTATGTAAGATTGATATGCGGGGGTGTACGGGTATGTAGGAGCGGAAGGCTGACTCATGGAGGGATATGTGGTGGAGGGCTGACTCGTGGAGGGCTGAATCATGGGAGATGATGGATAGGAGGCGTATGTGGGCGTAAAAGGTGAAGGAGACTCAGGGTCAAGGGAACGTTGGAGTTGTTGGCAGATGAAGCGGGCTCGACTATAGAGTTGTTGCCAAGAGATAATTTCATTCAAAACTAAGAGGAACCGATACTCGGGCGTTGCGTTGGAAATGAGCATTTTGATCTGCTCTCCCTCCGGAATATGTCCCGGGACTTGCGTGGCGAGGCGACACCAGCAGTCGGCAAAGGTGGAGAAATCCTCGTCGAGCTTCATCTTCTCATGGGCCAGATCCACCATAGAATACTTGGGCCCAACTTGGTCCTGGTAGTGCCGAATGAATCTATCTTGTACAGCTTGAAAATTCACAATCTTCTCTTGCAGAAGAGAAAAGAACTAATCTCGAGCCGGGCCTTCCAAAGACAGACCAAATAGATAGGCCATCAAGCGTTGGTCATGTCGAAACTGGGCCGACTCATAGAGGAACTCCTTCAAGTGCACATATGGGTCACCGACTCCACCATAGCGGTGATATGCGGGGATTTGAGAGGGAGGTGGAAGCCGAAGATTTTAAAATGCGAGCGGGATACTCAACGAGGATCTGGGATCGATCCGACATTGAAGCTCATCAAGCTGGCATTGGGTTTGAGCAACCATCTCCGGGGCAGGGAGAGATTGAGAAGAATATGGGCCAACTTGAGCAAGAGATTGTAAATATGAAATAGAATGATGATATTAGGCCGGATAAGAAGATCAGGATTAAGAAGAAGAAGGAAAGCTCATTCCAGGAGTAGAAGGATGTATGGACATAGAAGGATCATGAACATGGAGACCCATTGGGCCAGTAGCAACATGGGTAGGGGGAGTGGGCCCATTAATAAGAGTAGGCCCACTAAGAGAATGAGTAGGGCCATTAAAGGAGGAAGGTCCATTAAGAATAGAAGAGGGCCCATTAAGCGAAGAAGCGGGAGGCCCGTTAGGCCCATTGAAAGAATAAGACCCACTAAGAGAATGGGACCCATTAAAGGATGATGGGCCACTCAAGGAAGATGGCCCATTAAAGGAATGAGGCCCATTAGATGAATGGGGCCCGTTATGAGAATGAGGCCCATTAAGATGATTAGCAATGAGTTTTTGGGCTTGGGCCGGGTCCATTTGGCGAATAATGCATGATAAGTGGGCCATGATATTGGCTTGTTCATCGGACGGGTCGGAGAGGCCACGAGGAGATGGGCCCGCGTAGGAAGAGAAATCCACGCGGGAATAGGAAGATGAAGGAGGACACAAGGGATTAAGGCGGTGCTCCATGAGGGCAAGTGGAAACTTAATACAAGGAAAATCAGAGAAATACAATGAGGGAAGTAAGGGCTCGAAGATCAAGGAGGGGGACTGACTCAATAATGCAAAGGGACAAAAAGGACCTAGCACAATGAGACTAGACTATGAACACACAAAATGGGCTAGCCTAAATGGGCCTAACTACAAAACATATATGAATGATGGGGGATGCAACACAAAACACCACAAATGGGCTTGGACAAGTTTAAACAACACAAATAATACGAAGGATTTCACTCAAGTCAAACAGGTTAATATGATGGGAAATATTTTATTGTCAAAGTTTTGGTGGGCCTTTTAATGTTTTAAATTGAGATTAATTCCCTCAATATAAGTATCCTATGGGAATAAGGTCCAAACTTTAGGTTGACTAAGGCTAACTCCCTCACAATGTATGCAAAATGCAAGCATAAGGGGTGAAAAGGCACAACCGGCCCAGCGTCCGTGTGGGAATACACGGCTCGCGGGGACTTACGGAGGTCCCGGATAAGATCACCTAGTCGAGCCCAAGGAATATGGGAGCTAGAGGATCACTTACCATGGGGGAATGTAACTACAATATGAAAATATGCGTGATCCTATATGCATCGGAGTGCATGCAATTTCTAGCCTAAAACTAACAAATCAAGACAATAATAAAATTATACAAACATAACAAAATGCATGAAAAATGCAAGACAATATGAATAACAATAATGCAAGACCAGAAACAGGGACAACTAGGTACTAGAAGATAGGAAAAACCATAAAAGAACAACGTACCTTTGTGTTTGCCCACAGACCTACAAGTGGATTTTATGCATAAAATGTAAAAATGAAGGCAATGTTTAACAATGAAAATGGAATCTAATGCATGCAACTAATATATGGACGCGAAGGTAATACAAAAGACTATGCAATGGAACCAAAAGACAGCCTAAACAAATCCTGGAAGGCAATATAAATCAACAAAGAAAATAGGCATGTGAATCTATCTCGGGTCTGCCAGCAGACTTGATGCACAAAATGCAGAAATGAAGACAGGTTTTAAATATGCAAATGACGTCTAAATGATGCAAACTTTATATGGGTGTAAAGACAATACAAAGGACAATACAACAAAATAAAAATCAGCCCAATCCAATTTCAGGAGACAAAATTATGCATGAATGAACAGGGCCTCCTTGGGGAGTGCGCCAGTCCTGCCAGAAACAAGTAGAGGTCACTGGATGACTACTTCTAACACAGTAGCAGTCTACTGGAAGACCGCCAAGGTTTTGGGCAGCCCTGAGAAGGCTGCTATCCTTCCAGAGGGGTGGGGCGGTCCTAGGATGGCTGCTAATAGTGTTTGGCGATTCTGTGGTAGACCGCTACCCTCTGACAGAACCGAAACTGAACAGAACAGTGAAAAAATGAAAGGAATGCCATCCAAACATGCACAAACACCCACCCAACTCACAGAAGAGCATTAACAACGCGATAGGCACTAGGAGTTCCACCGTGATCGCCAAAAAATATAGATGTAGAGGGATTAATCTACCCCGCCCCAAACTATGAACATGTAAACATGCATATAATCATGAGAGCATGAACAAGGGAAAGGGGCAATGAAAAATCTGAGTGAACCGTGATCGCCACCCAAGAATTAGCAATAGGAAAAGATGCTATAACGAATAAAACCTACTGCGTATCTTGGGAAAATGAGAAAGAAAATGCGGCCCGAAGATGAACCATCCCACCATGATTGCGCTTTGAAAGGGATGCGGGGAACCGATCGTGGGTGCACATCCTCGCCTTCCAACCGGCTAGAAAGCAAGGGCCTCACCTTCAAATGTACTCTCCTGCAAAATAAAGCCACAAAAAGAGATAAAACCCATTAGAATATGAAAGTGTAGCATATGTCCCGAAGTGATAAAATAGCATGGAAGAAAGGGGGAGAACGCACCGGGGGAGGGTTTTTAACCCCTGTAAATGGGTGCAAATAGTAGGTGGGTGTGTTGTGCATGCATAGGATTTGAAATCACGCAAAATGATGGAGAGAATAAAGAGAAAAGTGCAATGCAAAACGGAGAAATATGCAGACGTGCAGCAGAAAAGTGTGACTTGTGACAAAAGTCCCAGGTCAAAGAAGAGCCCCCCCCCCCCCCCCCCCCCCCCCCCCCCGCCGTGCGCAGGTCACACAGGGTCCTTTATATAGAAGATGCAGAAATCCCCAACTTTCTCCCTTGATTTCAAAGGATAGAGACCACCAAACTTCAAGATCTATGGATCAATCTTGAGATAAGAGTTAAGATAAGAGTTAGGAACAAATAGGACTCTATTTTGTGGAAGGATTTGGAAGATATTCGCACTGGAAGGTAGCCCCGAAGCCTAGTCTAGAAGAATTTGTGTTACACAAAAATGCATAAAACCAGAAATTTGGTCCACGATTCCCGTAAATATACTCCACCAAAATTTGAGTTCTATGGCTTAAACTTGAGATAATAGTGGGAAGAAGAGATAGAAACAAACGAGAGTCACTTTGGTAGAATATTCTGGAAGATAGAGCCCTGAGAAGGTGACACGGGCAAGCAGAAATCGACCAGAGAGTCCTGCGGTGAAGAAATCGGAGTTCAGGATCATTTGGACTCTCTGTTGTAGAGACGGTCTATCGCGAGGACGCTACTAAGAAGAAACGGTCATGCCTAGACCGCTACTAACCTTGGGATAACGTTAAGCAGGGAATCATTGGCGAACACGGCACTTCGGGCAAGGCAGGATAGTGGCGGTCTAGCACTGGGCCGCCACTGTCAGTAGCGACCAGATGGATGGCCGCTACCCTAGTGCTTACGGGCCCAGCAATGGCCGCAACATGGAGCTTGGCGGTCTGCAGATGACCTCCTTATTGATCTTGGCGGTCTAGCAGATAACCACTTCACAGAACTTGGCGGCCCAGTGCCGTAACGCACTGAGCCTAGCGGCCCAATAAAGGGCCGCCTCCTGGCTTGGCAACCCAGAAGTGGTCGCTACCCTCTCACTACAAGCAAAGCGTGCTTCGACCGTTGGGGATGATGGGAAATAGTCTCGGAACATAGGGAAACTCAGAAAATAGTCGAGAACTGATAGAAAATGACTTCCAAACTCAGAGGGCTGGGGAAATGATCAAGAAATGTGCTCACAATCAGATCAAGAGATGCTCCAACACTGGGTAATTCGGGACATCACGGAAGATGAACAAGAGAAACAACTCGACTTGCAAGCTAAAAATGGGTGTCAACAACAATCTCCCCTACTTTTCAAAGGTATTCTTCGCGATCCCTCCTTTGCTTTCATTGCTATATTCTTTTGAGATAACCCCTCTGGCTATCACACTCCATATAACATCCACGCATGCTCTATATACTCCCTATTTATATCCCTTTCCCTTTCTTTTTCTACCTCTTTCCTTATCATTGAATTTCTTATAAAAGTGAATTTTTCATAGATCTACAAATTGGTGATCACGATGAGACCACCATTATTTTTCTTTGATTACCCTTTCCCCTTAGCACCCACGGTGCATCTCCCTTTGTGCTCCACGTAGCACCCTTTTATTTTTTTACACCTTCCCCCATTTGTGATTGGTAATTTGTTTGATTTTGGAAATTTTCTTCCATCTATCTATTTATCCACCTAAAGAAAAAAAAGGTGAGCATGTCATGCTTTGTTTCATAATACTATTGATTACCATGATCCATATTTTATGATTGTGAGTGTTTTCTTCTTTTCCATTGGTTTTTCTTTGTCGTTTAAGCTTTCTAGCTGTTGGTGAAGGTTCTGGGACAAAAAGAATTAGCGCCCAGACAGAGGGCGCCGATTCTTCAATTGGTGGCCACTGTCAGGGCGCCAATTCCCTGCCTTTCTTTAAAAAAAGGGATAATTGGAGCCCATACAGTGTGCGCCCATTAATAAATTAATGGCACTGAGCAGGGCGCCAATTCCCTATCTCTAAAGAAAATAAGAAAAAAATAAGAAAAAGAATTGGCGTCCAGATAGAGGGCGCCCATTCTGGAATTGGTGGCACCTGTCAGGGTGCCAATTTCTTGAGTTTTCACATCATCTTCTTCTTGTGTGACTTGTTCTGCATCGTTCTTTCATGTCTCTATTCATACATGTATATTGCTTCTCTTCTGCATTAGTTTTGCATTCATAGTGCATTTGGCTTGGGAGACCTCCTCTCCCCACACTTTCTAGGAGATCTTACCCCCTCTTGGTGAAGGAAGGACCCTCCATTGAGCATTCCGTCTCTTTGGACCGAAAATTCCTAAATCAAGCCTCCATAAGTCCCCGCACCTGTGGATTCCCTCACAGACGTCAAGCAGGTTGTACCTTTTAAAGTTCTCCGGATTTAGTTGGCCTATACGTGGTGAGATAATAAACCTAGTTGGTATTGAAGCAAAACCATATTGAAACTAGGTTCCTACCTTGTGTGAATCATATCAAATTTTGTTAAAATATTTAATTCACATCAAGGAATAAATAAAATCAAGCGTGAACATCCAACTTGTTTGATCTTTGCAAATCACTTTGATTGAATATTGCTTGCTTGCATAATGTTTCACCTTGATAATAAAACCAACATGTTTAATTCCAATTACAATCATGAGGATGAACAACATAGCATATCTTATAATCCTCAATTTCATGATTCTCACCACAACTCATCTAAGGGGCCATGTCCTCACTCTTATGGTCTTGCCCGACCCATGGGCAATTGCCAATCTCATGCTCCCTTACATCCGTTGTGAGCCACTATTCCCTCGGGACCATCTTTTCCACATGATGAGAAGATTTCCCAAGTCTTGCATGCATTAGATCATCTCACCCCTCAACAAATCCAAGCCCTTAAGGCTATTATTGAGGGTGCATCTCCTCCTTCTATTCCCTCACAGGTGGCCCATCACCCGCCGCCCTCTCCTACTCATCCTCCTTCTCAAGTGGTCTATCACTCGTCTTCTTTTATACACACTCCCGTTCGGGTGGCCCATCACCCATCTCCTCCTTCTACACATATTCCTCCTCGGGTGATCCATCACCCGCCTCCTTCTATTCCTCCTCCTTCACGGCCCCAAGGCCCACATGCTTATTGTAACCCGGCCCGTCCGGGTCCTTTTGTGAATCAACCCCTCCAAGCTCCACGGCCTTTACATCAAGCCGTCCCTCCAAGTCAATCATGACAACCCTCTACTTCGCATGTCACACCCCTCTAACAAACTCTTCTTGATAAAATTGCTTCGATGGAGGAGCAATTGAAGAGGGCCACATGGCCGCAGCCCACTCCTCCTCCTCCTCCTCAAGTCAATCCTCTTCATGCTTTTATGAATAACATCACTAAGATGGAAAAAGATTGGAAGGAGAGAAGAGAGAATAGCATCAGCAACCTATGTGAGCAAGATGAGCCGGTAATTTTCAATGACCAAGTGGACGTTGTCCGCCCTCCACCACCTATATATCCAGCTCAGTCATGTGGCCCTCCGCCTCTGCCTCTGCTTTCACATAACCCTCCACATAATCTTCCACATTACATTTCATCCATCACCCATCATTACGCCCCCACCGCGGCGTCCACTTGAGTTTAATGATGATAAATAATTGGAAGTTCATGATGAAGAATTGGAGACAGCATAAGATATTGAAGTCCTTCAAGAGAAACCCATTCCGAGTTTCCTCCGTTTCCCACTCCCTCCATTACCCGATGAACCCCCTGCTCAGGACGATGCCACCATCCCAAACCCCATCTATGAAACCAATAGGTGTTACGATGATGGGTCGATACTTCAATCACCCACATCGACGCATCATGATCCTTCCACTACACTACAAACCCCTAGCTCTATTAAAATCCAACGTTTCCTATGCACCAAACCCCATCCTTTTACACCTCCGAATACCACACCTTTAACTTCCACCAAGCCCTTCGGGCCCTCCAATGATTCCCTTCCAACCAGTTTTCCTCCGTCAACAATTTCACCACCGAACTTCACTTTGTCTACCTCTCTATCTAAACCTTTACCCGAACCCGTGGCTAATCCTGAGTAGAATTCACCTATTTTTGCACTCGAGCCAATCCCGTTCGCTCCGAGCAAGGGGAGAAGCCCGACGTGTTTCAACCTCCGCTTCCACTTACCCTTCCATTAACACTCTCCATTAAACCTCCATTACACACTAAGCGTATTACTTCCATCTTGCCTTCCATCCCCACTTGGATTGGGTGTGTTTCTACAAGCGTGAGTGCCAAGGATGTTCAAGAGTCGGGCAAGAAGGATTTGGCCATGACTATGCTGTTCAAGAGTCAAGATTTTATTTGCCGGATGCCGATCTGTGTCATTGTGCCGGGCATCTTTGAGAATGCCACCTCTCCATTAAAGCTTACCATAAAAAATTCTTAAGAGTTGATGCCATGTCGGCATAATGCCATTATCAAAATCACTTTATTCATTGGCCGACATTCTTTTGATGCTCTCATTACCCCTCGCTCTATTGTTATACAACTTCTGAAGGGGATCTCTTCACGCATTACTATAACACATTCTACTGTTGACGAGAGCACTCGGCCATTGACTTTATCCATTGGGCCATTTGGCCGGGCACGTTCTTCGCCATGGAGGGGGGGACCTTCTTTTGCTAAGGGGCATTCCACCAATTCACCCACTCTTTATTCTATTTCATCTACACTTTTACCAAACACCAATTCCTTCTTATGGGCCACTCATGGGTTGAGGAGAAAGATCTCATTCTCCCATTCCATATGTTCTTTGCATCCTTTGCATTTCACGCATTCATCACCTTCATTGCATCGCATGCATTTGCATTCTTTATTTCCCGGGTTCCCAAACCCATACCTTCCCCATCTCCTGGCACCCCCGGATTATTCTCTCTCACTAAGGTATCACATCCCTATTCATTTTCCCCGATTTCTGAAACCTCCGGAGTTATCTCTTTCCCTTGGACATCGCGCCCTCTTCAAATTTCCTCCTCCGAAACCTCTGGACTTACCTCATCGCGCCCCCTCCAATATCCTTTTCGGGCACCGCGCCCCTCCTTATGTTCCCCCTCCTAAACTTCTGAACCTTCCTCTCTTCCAAGGGCATCACGTCCCTACTCATTCTCCCCAAGTTTCGGAATCTCTGGAGTTTTCTATTTTCCCCAGGCATCGCGTCCCATGGTACCTTTCTCTCCTTCCGAAACCTCCGAACTTATCTCCTCACCCGGGGCATCGCGTCCCTTGACACTTTCTTCCTCCGGAACCTCCGGATCTCCCTTCCTTCTTCCCTCTCCTCCGATTTATCTTCTTACTCCTCCAGGACATCGCATTCTTTGTTCTCTTCTTCCTCTTAAATCATCTTTTTCCATACCTCTACCCGGGGCATCGCGTCCCTTACCATCTTCCCCCTCCGGATGATTCTTCTTCCCATCATGATTTTTCGCCTCCGGATCCTCCAGATCCTCCTCTTTCCATTTATCAATTCCTCCTTTTAATTCCTCCTGATCCCGGGTCTGACCTGACTTCTTCCACATCCACCGCTTTAGGCATTTTTCCATTCTCTCACTGCTTTTAAGGCTTTAGTCCTCACTCCTCCTTTTGATTTCCCTTTCCTTTTGTAGACCTTTCATGTGATCAGGGTCTCCGCACCTTAATGAGGGTGTTCTAGTCCTCACCTCTTTTCCTTTTCTCCTTATTCGTCTGAGTCTGGTCTAGACACCGCTCCATCTTGTTAAGTCACTTTCAAAACTTTGCTATCCTTTCTTATCTGTCATGAGGACACAAATCCTATGTTTATCAACATCGCCACTGGCAGCTGCTTCTACGAAGGTCACAAGGTAACGTATGTGCGTAAGTGTGTATTTTCATCACCTTATTCACGCACGATTTTTCAAAATGAAGTGTTTCTTAACTTGATCAAGAGTGGTATTCTAGACCTTTATCTTAGGTCTTTAATTACTTTAATTTAAAAAAAGAAAGAAAGAGTCTTTAGGCTTGCTATGCAGCACTTTGGTAATAAGAATCCCACGCTGGGAGTTCGGCATTTCTCTCCCCGCTCATTAAGGGCAACCCTTAGCTGGGCACCGCACATATTTCACGGCGTCCTTAGCCGTCTCTCTTGGTAAAACACCGTTGCTACTTGAGCCATACTCGAGGGTACGAGGTCTCTTTCTCTTCTTAACTCAGCTAAAATATGAGGGTAGAGATATTCTGGGTAAAACAACCAACCTAAGCACATCCCGACAAGAGAAAGTCTCAAATAGGGGCAGTCTATTATGACATTATTCTCAAAAATTTCAAGTTTTAATTGCAATATCTTTCAAGTCCAAAGGACACCAAAAAAGAAAAAAATGATGATCAAATGAAAAAAATATGTGAAATCAAAAGAAAATTCAATGATTTTGGCATGGCAAGAGGGCAGTACAGTTTTCCCGCGGGACGTTATGATCCCGGTCGTATGTGTGCCTATAAGAGAATTAAGGTTCGATGATATGACACAAAGCCCCGGTGCAACAGACTGAATCTCTAACGGTTGTGCTATGGAAAGAAGTTAAACCTAATATCTTCTTCACTTATATCAAGCTTATCCTAAATTACTCGTCTCTTCTCCCTCCAAGACCGAGTGCTTCTACGGTATGGCCTTGGTAGGGGCACCGTTAGCCATGGGCAGCTGGTTATAGGGTGTCACCTCTCAATGCACGCCCTGCTTTGGACAGTTCTTAGCGAAAGGGGAAGGAATAAGGACCCCTATCCAGTGGTTTAAACATCCTTTGATGTTGCATTAGTAAAGTTTAAACCAACAAACAATTTTTTTTGAATATTATCTAAAATCCAAAAAAATGAATATTTTCAAAAATGAAAAAAACAAAAATCAAATATCTTCTAAATCCACAACTTTGAATACTTTTTTAAAAACCAATAAAAATTTACATATTTAAAAAATCTAAAAAAATTACATCGTATTTTTCTGATGGTGCTTTTGTAGGGACGACTTTTTGCAAGTACCAAGAACATGGAATGAACTCTCTCTCTTCCATTCACATCAATCCTTTGATTCTTTCCCTTGTTCTCACAACAATGACGTTCAATTCCTCTAACCCTGGGCATCTTTCGATTCTGAGCAATTCATTGTCAAATCTTCTGATTATTCTTGCCACTGGGCATTATTTGATCTTGATCTTTCATGCACAAATCTTATGATTTGCCAAGATTGTTATCCTCGTGACTAAACAACAAAACAATGATTTCTTTACATTTTAATGATATGCCTTAATGTTATGCTATCCATGCTTGGATGCCATTTATGTTGAATGCTTAAATCAATGCTATTCATGCCATCTATGTTCATGCTACGCTTCACATGTTTTAACGTTATTCATGCTATGGTTACTATGCTTTATTTCTAAATTCATTAATTGTTATCTTCATGACATCTTGGCTAATCAACTTTTGAGCGCAGGAAAGAAGCTCCTTGGTCCCACCGTCCGGACATCATCATTCAAGTCCCACGGTGATTGTAAGTCATTTCTTGGTTCTCCTCATGCTTATTGCTATCACCATCTCCCTGTATGCATTCCTACTATATGTTACATACACTATTAGATTATATCAAGGACCTTGTGACTTTGGTAAACTTGGAATTTGAGTTCCCCTTTATCAAAAATAATGATGATTTCAGAGGAATCTTAGTCATATGGATAGGCCATTGATCCGTCCAAAACTGGGGACGATGGTTCCCTTTTGCGAGTTGGTGGGCGGATAAGCGGGCTTCGGCTTAATATTAGCTCACAAATCGGTATCTTGACTCAATCTTGACACCTTAACAATATTATCCTTGATTACATTCTATTTAGTTTATTTTATTTTTTCCTTTAAAACCAGCATGCATTCATGTAGGATTTTGAATCAACTTTTGTAAAATCGTTCTAATAACTTTATTTTGAGAGTCAATTAATCATTAATTTCAATTTATGAGATATTCCATGCCGAATTATATCCTCAGTTCACCTTGTTACCGTTTTAGGCTGTTTCCTTGAAAACTCCTTTGTTTAGATTTCTATCCTCTTATTTCAATCCTTTTACTTTGATCCACCTTGGCTGCAGCACATCCACATTGGCTGGCAACCACTCTCCAATGGTGAAACCTACAGGTTTGTAACCTAGGGGTACTTCCACCGCGTTGGAAGTTGATCGTTCTTATTATCTCCTTCATGCCCGCGTGCACACTCCTTCTTTATCCAAACAATTATTGCTTTCATTGAATCTCCTCAAGATTGCTTCAGCTCGAGCATTTGATTCAATTCCTATCAAGTGGTGTTGATCGTGTCTCATCACACCTTGGCATCTACTTTTCAGTTCCCTCTCACTCCATTTCATTCCATTCCACACCATTTGTTTAACTCAAGTCAATACTTGCAAGGTGGTAGAGAGGGGAGGGGGTTCATCCCTTCATTTCGGAAGATGGATGAGCACACAACCCTGACCGCCAGGCAAGCGTTTTCATTAAGGAAAGTAGTAAGAGAAAGGGGTACAGAGGGAGGGGAAGGGAAAGACGCCCAAGAGGGGCTAGACAAGTACAAGGCCAATGGGCCCAAAAAAAGGAAGAGGCCAAGAGAGACGAGCACCAAGGAACCCAAAGCACAAAGAAAGTCTTTTCCACAAAAATACTTGGGTTATCCACTGTTCTTGGGCAGATCAAAAAAGGTTTTCTTTGCTGGCATCATCACCACCATTCAAAAAAGGATAGAAGGCTGGCAGGCTAAACTGCTATCACAGAGTGCTAGGTTAACCTTGATAAAACATGTCTTAGCCTCCATTCCTATATATATTCTGGCTTCTACTCCTCTACATGCAGGCATTCATCAACTGATGGACAGGGCATTTGCTAATTTTTTCTGGGGCTCCTCTATACATGGCAACCGTAAACATTGGAAATCTTGGACTGCTATTTGCAAACCTATGGTGCAGGGAGGTCTTGGGATTATGTCCCTAAGACATATGGACTTAGCTCTTAGAGTCAAAATGCTGTGGAATGGACTCCACTCTCAATCTCTGTGGGCAAATTATTTCAGGGCCAAGTATATTCAGAATGTACATCTTGCTGAGGTCAAATTCAAAAATATGAAAGGAGTCAACAGAAGCAGCTGGAATAAAGCTAAAGCTCTCATTCTGGAGCATCAGAGGGTCATTCTAGGTGATGGTTCCAAAACTAATTTCTGGCAAGATGTATGGCTGGGAAACCGAACTCTTAATTCTTATATATGTACTGCTGGAGCCATCACTTCAAATGCCACCGTTAGAGACATAATTATGAACCCAAAGCCGGAAGACATTGAAGCACTGGAACTTAACCTTCCAGTTGAGATTAGGAACATATTTTCTCCCTCCCTTTTAACTTCCCACAGTGATCATTTCATCTGGTCACTCTCAGGGAATGGGAATTATTCAGTCTCCTCCATATATAAAAAACTGATTCTTCAACAACAGCCTCAGATTATGGAGAGGGATATTCCTTGGAAACGTATTTGGTCTCCTTGGATCCCAACCAAAATTTCCCTGCATATATGGAAAGTCTATTTCAACTGTTTGCCCACTGATCAGAATGTTAAAGCTTGTGGTATCCCTCTTTGTTCCAAATGCACCTGCTGTCTTTCTCCCAAAGAAGAGGATTCTAACCATCTCTTCCTCAGCAGTGACTGGGCTGCTAATATTTGGTCTTTCTTTCAAAATAAGGGATTGGAGATAGGTGGCCGGACTATCAAAGATCTGATTGCTAAAAACATTCAAACAGCAGCTGGTAACTCACTGTTTGGTCTTTTTATTATTGCCATCACTGGTTTCTGTTTATGGGAGTTTTGGACTGCCAGAAATTCAGTCATCCATGATGGTAAGACTCCAAAGAGCCAGCAGATGATACCTAAAATTCTATTCCAGGTTAATCAGTCATTAGCACTGTCCAAGCTTCCGGAAAGCAGTCATGAAAAGAGAATTATACTAGCAGCATGTGGAATTCACTCTTTCAGCAACAACAGTCCCAAACTGAAACTTGTCAAATGGCAATTCCCACCTTGGCCACATCTCAAACTGAACACCGATGGTGCATCCAAGCTTGCCCACATTTCTGGTGGTGGAGGAATCATTAGGGACACTCATGGATCAATCATCCTGGCTTTCTCTCATTTTTATGATCAAGCTAGTAGCATGATGGCAGAAGCTCGAGCACTCAAAGATGGCCTTAAATATCTGAGAAGCATTACAACTCAACCGAGCCACATTGAAAGTGACTCCCAAACCCTGGTCCAAGTTCTCAACCACAAATTTCCTTGTCCCTGGGAAATTTTAAAGTATGTGAGGGAAATCTGGACCCTTCTCATGGCTAATGATACCATCACCCACATATTTCGTGAGGCCAACCAGGTGGCAGATTCTCTGGCTAACCTAGCATGTACAAACAAATGTAATATGCATTTTTCCTCACAGCAGCAACTTCCTGCAGTTATTAGAGGCATTGCCCGGATGGATCAACTAGGTTTTCCTAGTATCCGAATTATGTAATTTCTTTTTTCCTCTTATATGAATAAAACACCTCCTAGCTGTGCACATTGCACCTAGGTAAGGATTTTTGATAAAAAAAAAAGCACAAAGAAAGATCACAGCCCCAACAAGATAGAATCTTCATCGAACACCCCTTCAGAGTCGGATGAGAACGTCAAACTGATTCCACGCAGACGGACCGGGGAACCTGGCGAGTCAAGAGGGTCAAGGTCCGAACCATCATGATCGAGCTCCTCGGAGAGGGAAGAGTGGACCGGCTGGTGGAGCGCCGCAGAACCCGACTGGAGACGAAGTGAGCGACGAGGAGGAGGGGGGCCTCCTCAAAAAGGCATTGTCGATCGCGCGAAGAGGAAGTGGAGTTGGATCATCAGTAGGAACGCCTAGGTGGGCCGCCGTCCGTCCTCGCGGCCATCCGCGAACGGTCCAGAACAGGGTTGCCCACGAAAGCCGCATGAGCCGCCGCAAAGTCAGTGAACCCCGACGCCGGCTCAAGGCCAGGGAAAGTGAGAACCTGGAGCATCTGCGGAAGCTTGATACCCGTACCAAGTGCCGGAGGTGGCAAGGTGACCACGGGACGGATAAGAGCAGTGGGTGGAGCAGAGATAACAATCGGACCGGGCGGTTCCCGGTTGATTTTCTTTTTCAGAGCTTAAGCAAAGGAGAGGTGGGGGGAGGGCGTTGTAGTAGACGAAGGTGGCACTAGACCAGCAGGCCCACCCGCCAAGGAGGAGGACGGCGGGCGTGGGGACCAGGCCTCAGCAGCGGCATTGAGACCACCCGGAGGTAAGGGGGACCCGCTTAATGGCAGAGAAACTGGTGCCGGGAGGCCGAGGACCATCGAAGCAGAGGTAGCTCGACAAGGCACCCAGACAGGAGACGAGGCAGGCGGCATGGGGAGAGCCTCGGGCGAAGCTGGGCAAGGAGCAGGAGCGCCGTCCCCTACCACGGACGCAGGAGGGTCCGAGGGGAGAAGCACCTCCGGCGGGATGAAGCCACACACCCCAAAGATAGAGCCCAGAGGAGCATATGGAAGAAGCACGGCGGACTATCCTTGAGAAGAGTAGTCTGAGCAGCTGCTGAGATTGTCCAAAGGGGAAGTATGACCGAAGCCGCAAGTGGGCAGAAAGGGCGATGGACCGAAGCAAGAGGTGGGGATGGGCTCCTAGCCGCAAGAGGCAGCGCCTGAATCACCGACGCAATCGATGGGGATAGAGTCCAGGACAGCGCTCATGCAGAGTTGGGGAGCTGCAAGAACACCCGCGGGCGACGTTGGAGTCAAGGCAGGGGACTCCACGGCGATCTGGGGAGGCGCTGGCAGCATCGTCGCAGGGAGGCGGTCAAGGCACAGGGACAAAGCGTTGACGTCGTGGGAAACGTCCCCAAGCGGCAGAGGGGCACATAGTGGCAAGGGAGCATCCACTCTGGAGACAGCAAGCAGGGGGGGCATCAAGCGATGCAACTGCAGGCATAGGAGCAATGGCGTCCTGCAAACAAAGAGGGCCAAGCACCACCCCAAGACCCTCAGCAGAGAGAGGCTGGCAGTGCGTGGGGGGGCCAACAGCCGCCACCGAGGAGGTGAGGCCCACAGCAAGTGCAGATGTACGTGAGAGCACCTGGCCCACAGCCACGGTCGAGGGACCTGCAGGACACGGCAGGCAAACAGGAGGTGGGCAAGCAGCTGCAGAACCAGTAGCGCCAGAGCAGATGGCATCAAGAACAGGTAGACAAGCGGGGGCCACAACCGCAGCTGAAGACGCTGGCTGAGGGGGATGGATCCCAGCCACGGGCGCTGGGCAGTGGTGGCGAGCAGGTGAAGGAGCAACGTCCG
Organism: Amorphophallus konjac; assembly: GCA_022559845.1. Classification (NCBI taxonomy): domain Eukaryota; kingdom Viridiplantae; phylum Streptophyta; class Magnoliopsida; order Alismatales; family Araceae; genus Amorphophallus; species Amorphophallus konjac. The sequence goes on from CM040126.1 coordinate 390,765,242, forward strand.
CAGGAGGCCCCGTCTTAGACAACTGACAGTTGGGAAGAACCAGCCTCCAAGCTTTAGAAGATACCGGCGGAGGTGCAGGCGCAGCACCAACCATGGAAGAAGACAAGCCAGCAGGGCCAGGACAGGCAGGTAAGGACTTGGATTTGCACTTATCCACAGAGTGCCCTAGGTGCAAGCAGGCATGGCAGAACGATGGGGGGTCAGGGTAGACGATAGGCTGCCAAGTACCCCCACCTCCATAGCCAACCCACACACGACCAGGTAGAGACTTGGAGACGTCCAGTGAATTTTCCAGATAATTATCTATTTATCCTATTTTGTTGGATTTATTGCCGACACGCTTTACACGGCCTGCATTAGACCGTTCCATTCATTGGGTGATCTATCATTAGACCGTTTTATCCAAAAGAGCCTAGCACCGTGATAGCAGGTCAGTTCAGTGGATAATTGGATGATTTGTTTATTTATTTTATTTACCACCGACAGAATTAAGCGGTCTACCAATGGACCGTGTACAGTATTGGGCGGTCTATCGAAGGACCGCGTACCTAGCCGAGATCTGTGGAATATGTGGGTTTTCTCTCTACATTCGTTGTTAAACCTCCACCTTCCTCCGCCATTTTCTCCACGGTTTCTCCACTAAATGGGGTGCCGTTTGATTCCGATGGAAGATAGACATATTATCTATGATTTATCTTTTATTATCTCTCCTTAATTTTCATTGGAAAACCCTAATTCAGGGCTAGACTTTCAAGGGTCTATAAATAGAATCCCTAGTCCAAGCTTGAAAGGGGGGATCCAACGTCGATGTCGATGCTCTACCGAATTCTTGAGCAAGCTGTAGCCAGGGAGGGAGGCTTTCTACATCCTTTTAAGCCTCCGGTTCAGGGAGTAGTCACTTTTGTGTGTGTTTGGTCTAGGTTTTAATAGTCTTTTCATCAATCGCATGATTATCTTCTCCGTCTCCTTTCCATGTTTTCACTATTTGCATGTCACTTTCACACCCCTCCTATTTGTTTTCTTGCCCTATAGGGGTTTAAAAACCACCCCAGGTATCGCCCCTTTCATGCCGTTATGTTAGTTCTTCGTTCTACTTTATAGTTTCTACACATTCTAGGGCTAATTTGGGTGTTATTTTCTTGTCCTCTACATTGTTTTACAGGTCAGCATCAGTACAGCACGAGGCCCATCCCCTCTGGCTGACCGGAAGGGGTGGAGGATCAAGTCCTACAACTTGGAGTCTGGTGGCTTTGAACGGTCTTCTTTCGTCCGCCCGAAGAAATGAGCGGTCCTCCACGAACCATTCAGATCGTTTGAGCGGCCATCTTCATACCGCGCCGTCACCAAACCGGTGTTCATCCCGCTTCTCTTTCAAACGTTGGAGCGGCCTATCGAGTGGCCGTGCCATCCATTGAGTGGTTCGCCCTGGACCGTGTACTACTGCCAGTGCTGCACTTCAGGCGAGTGTCTTCTCCCTTTCCAAGGTACGGGTGCATTTCCTTTGCATTCTGGATCTTGGTGGCAATCACAATCACACACACCTCTCCACCCTTTCTTTCCTTCATTTTTGATTGTCTTTTCATCTTGACCTAGAAAGGTAAAAGGGAAAGAAGGAAATAAGGAGGGAAACATGTCAACATCCCATTTTTTGGCGATCACGGTGGGACTCCAAGTGCCCATCGTGCTGTTGTTTTGCTGATCTGAATTTTTTATGCTTGGTTAGGGTTTTTCAAAGTGGTTTCAGGTTGCTATCTCGTCCACCCCGGGTTGTTGGTTCTTGGAGTTGTACGCTGTTCTTTCAGGACCGCCCACGTCTCCCCACGGTCTAGCGATAGGCCATTCGGTCTAGGTCTCAGCGGTCCTCTCCGGACCGTCCACTCATTCCCACAGTCTGTTCGAAGGCCGTTCACATCTGCTGGCTCGGGTACGTTACTCTCCTTCGTACACTTGTGGGTTTACTAATTCTTTGCGGTCTATCTAGGACCATTCTGCAGCTTGCATGGTTGTTCGATAGACCATCCAGTCAGGTATGCTTCTGTCTCAGCAGCTTCAGTCCATTTCGATTCTCTCTATTTTAGTTCCTTTTGCTGCTTCCTGTCACTGAGCGGCCTTGCCCAGGCCGTTTACCTCCCTGAGCGGTCTCCTATCAGACCATTTTTGTGTGCTACAGTGCACCCGAGATTAGCATTTTGATTGTCATTCCATATTATTCCATATTTGTTTGGGTGCTGTTTTGATCTCCCCTGGCAGTCATTTCAGTTTGCATGATTATTGGTATACTTGTTATAGTTGGTTGATCATTGCTTGTTAGATTTAGGCTAGATTTTGAATGCACTCCGGTGCGCATAGAATTCATTCATATTTTCTATCTTAGTTGCATTCCTACCTTGGTAGGGGATCCTCTCGTCTCCATATTCCTTTGAGCCGACTAGGTGACCTTACCCGAAACCTCCGTAAGCCCCCGCAAGCCGTGGATTCCCACATGGACGTCGGGCATGTTGTACCTTACCACACCAGTCTAGGATTACATTCGTGAGAGAGAGAGTCCCTTTAGAGTTAACCAAGTTCCCATTCCACCCTTGTTAGGCACCTTTGTGGTTGTAAGAATTGTCATCTTAATTAATCCACTAAGGTTCTAAAAGGGAGAAATTCTAAAACTTGCCGCGCATCATTCAACTTGGTTTGTCATTTGATTGCCTCTCATCCCCTCTCTTTCGATGTGCATGTGATTGATAGTTTGATTGTTTAGAAGCTCATTTAGGTTTGTCCTTTTGTGTCAATAAGTGTTGCATGTGGAGTTGCCTCACACCCTCAGGATCTTCTCCTAGGGGCAACTCTCATTTCTTTTCCTATTTCAATCCGTTGTTTGATTCCTCCCCCACCATGTCTTCCTACAACTTTTCCCACTCCCATGAGGACTCTCTCCCTCAGGGACTTCTGGAGGACCCACCTAGGGTCACGCACGTGCAGGGAGGAGATGGGACCGCCCCTCCTCTCCCGACCGTTGTTGTTGAGGGTGCTCAACCCTCCCTTTCTGATTCATCCTCTCAGAATTCGGCCAATCAAATCCTTCATATGATGGCCCAGTTAGATCCCACCCAGCTCAATCTCCTTCGTCAAGCTCTGCAGGGGTCAGATGCCCCGTCTTCAATCCCCTCTCATGGCGTGTCTGTTGCCGCCACTTCCTCTCCTGTCATCGGGTTAGGGGCCGCCTCTGTTGCGCCCATCGATCTCACTCCTATTCATCCTCGGACCCTCCGATTTCCTAGCATGGAGGTGGGCCAAGCCTCTACCTCGGCCCACCAGCCTCTTGACAAGGGGAAGACCCAAATCCCTTTGAGTTCTTATTCTGATCCTTACACCACCATCTCACCAGCGCCGTAGGCCCTTGTGGCCCTGGCTGATTTTATTCATCTCTAGGCAGGGAATGCCCAGCTTGCTCATGCAGATATGGGTCCTTCCCTGGCCCATTATCCATCTTATGGGTCTCCCCATTCATCAGTCTACCCATCAGCTCCATATACTGGTTCTGTTCTTCCGGTTTTGCCTCGTCCTTCCCGGGAACGGGAACTTCTTGATAAGTGGGCTGCCATGCAGCAGCAAATTGACCTCCTCCATAAGCGGGTCGGCCTATGTATAGTCCCTTGCCAACATCCCCGTTCCAAATTTCCGTGATATTCGCTTCCCTCCCCAGTCGGAGCTCCCTACATACCGTAAGTACGATGGGAATGGTAACCCGTTCATTCACATAAGGGAGTTTCGATATGAATCGGTGCAGTTCCAGCATGATGATCGCCTCATGGCATATCTCTTCCGCCGGTCACTGGACAGGGTCGCATTAGAATGGTTCTACACTTTGCCCCTGGAAGAGGCAGCGAGTTTCAAGGTGGTCAAGGAGAAGTTTATACAAAGATTTCAAGACCGGGTAGGCCCGGAGTATTCATTCACAGACCTAGTAGCAGAGAAGATGAAGACAGATGAAGATTTTGCCACTTATGCAGATAGATGGAGGCAGATGGCCTCACGTGTGCCCGGGCAGATCCCGGAAGAAGAGAAAGTAAAATTATTGATTTCAAATGCTACACCCATGTTTCGGAACATTCTGGCAATGAATGATATATCAAATATGCACCAGTTGTATAGTCGAGCCCGGTTCATACAAACCCAGTTTAAGGACTCCCCTATCCATTCCCTATTTGAGGCCCAGAAGTCCAAAACCACAAGAAAATCCCAGGGGCCTGTTACTGAAGGAGTGCAAACCAATGAGCAGGTGCAGGCTGTCCCGTTCCCCAACTAATCCGCTCCACCATGCTTCCAACAGCCTCAATGTAATCCCCAGTTTGCTGCTCCACCAGCCACCCGACCTTCTTTTCTAGCTCCTCAACAGCCACAACACCCACCACCACCACCACCACCACAACAGTCTCAGCAGCCACCCCAATACCACAATGTTCCTCCTCCTGCTGGCTATGCACCTGCTCAACCGGGTCCTAAAAGAACCCATTATCCTCCACTTCCCAAAACTCTACCAGATATATTCTCAGCTCTGATGTACACTGGTGACATATAGCTCCCTCCGGAATGTCGGAATTGGAATCCGACCGCCAATCAAACCCAGTATTGCATATTTCATTAGCATCCCAGGCACACAATTAAAAGATGTTATCAGTTCTGAGACTTAGTGTATGATTTGCATGAGGGGCAAAGGATTGACTGGGCCCAGATGCATAAGTTAATAGAATATATCAAAGAAAGGAGAAGACAGGCGAGACCGCAGCAGGCGGCACCACAGCAGCAACAATTTCAGCAACCCCAACCTCAACCTCAGCAGCAGCAGCAGCAACAACCTGAACTTGTCACGTCTGTATGGCGGACGTCCCCTCCACTTCGTTGCTTGCTGCAGGGTGTTCTGCAGCCCCATCCTCGATCCTGCCATCGTCTCTTGGCTTCCCGGCTTCCCCCGGCAGTCTTCCTCTCCCCTCCTCTACCGTTACCGGTGCTGGAACCCTTGCTTCGCCCACCCTTGGGTCTGTGGTCATCCAAGTTGTAGGTTCGCCCGTCGCTCCTTGGGCTGCTCTTGCATTGTTAGGGTCTTCTGCGCCCCTGCCTGCTCCAGTTGCTGGTGGCGCTGGCCCTTGCGTCGGCCCTAGCGGTGCCGCTGTATCCGCAGCCACCGTCTGGGGTTGGTTACGCCTCGGCGATTGGTCCGTTGCTTGCCCTTCTCCTCGTCGTCCTTCGCTAGTACGGTAGGTGGTGGCGCAGCTGCTGCTCTCGCCCTCTTCCCGTCGGCATCCCCTCCGGCGACGCTCTGCTCCTCTCCTCCAAGCCTCATCCAACCTCCGGACGACACGTGTTTCTCCACCCTAGCACGCTTCCGTTGGCGGGAATCCTGACTTCTGCTCCCCCCTGCGGTGTTGTCACTTCTCCACGGTGACCGCACATGCTGTCACATCACTTAATGCTGCTCTGTTGACTTCCTCGAAAGTAGCCCCTGCTGGATCTCATTTTTCCTTTTTGGGCCTTGCCCACGTGCTGTATCTCGGGATTCTTTTTGGGTTCTTTCTTCTTAGGCTTTATTGGGCCGTGCCCACTTGTTATTGGGCCTCCTATCCTCTTAAGTAGGATGCCTTCCCCCCGACCTTCGTGGTCTCTTGTATCCCCAACCCTCTTCTTTCCTCTATGCTTATTATATATAAATTTTCTTGTAAGGTGGCCGGGGTCGAGTCTCTCCCCCTGTCCCTTACAAGTATGACCATAGTTTAAAAAAAACAACCAGAACTTGGGATTCATCAAAATCCCATGCCAGACCATCCGCCCGCTTCACAACAGCAGCCACAGGCACCGGCACAAGTCAATGTTGTTCACCACCCAGCCCCTAATGCTGGGTGGTCTTATGATGATGATACTCCCGCTCATCTCCTGGCCTTCCACCATGCATACCCCAACTCCCCCGCACCTACTGTTCCTTCCATCCTCTGGCCCACTACCTTGACCACTGCTCCACCCTCTATTCTCTCCAGGTCACCTGCCACACCCGTTACATTATCCACCATTCCGCCAATCCTTGCACCATCACCCACCATACCCTCCATTGTCACCCCTCCACTCAACCCTTCACCAATCACCACTCCGCCAGGGCCCGTCAAACCAGCCTCCGCTATCATCACCTCCACTTCTATCCCTTCCACTCACCCTACCGGGCCAAGTGGGAGTCCATCCGATGCCGTGCCGGCATGAAACTGTGCCCTTCGAAGCGGGCAATTATTTCATAGAAGTTATCCCTCTACTGGTGCACCTACACCTAATCCCCCAATTCCTTCCTCAACAGTTGAAGCAGAAGAATCAGACCCCTTACCTGGCACGCAATATGATTTGTTACAGCACTTGGATCGGATGCTGGCCAAGATCTCAGTCCTAGAGTTAATCAAGAGGTCCACGCTACACCAGGATGCCGTAAGGGCTTTTCTACAGAAAGTTATGGTTAGTGCGGATGTGGCGGTAGACAGTTTGCCATCGATTTTGGCCACTATCACAAAAGGGCCGTCTATTTCCTTCTCTGAGTCAAAGTTAGCGCCCCCAGAGGCACGTCAGATGCCACTATGCATTTCCATTACATTAAATAAAGTGGCCATTGATTCAGCTCTAGTGGACATAGGGGCTTCTATTAATGTCTGCCCCTTGAGCACGTTGCGTGCCTGCAACATTTCTGAAGACATGCTAAGGCCGACACCGACAACCATTGCAGCATATGATAACTCCAGGAGAGCTTGCCACGGGGTCATGACAGTTCAGGCCGAGCTTGGGACTTTGAGAATGGATGTAGAATTCTATGTGTTGGACATAGACCCAATGTTTAAGGCTATTCTAGGTCGTCCATGGATTGACAGCTTGAATGCAGTACCCTCGACCGCCCGCCAGTGCCTCAAATTCCCATTTCAAGGGTGGGTAGTTAAGGTGAAAAGTGTTTCCACGGTCCAGACAGTTGATGCTATTGCTGACAAAATTCTGCCTACACTATGGCCGAGCAACAAGCCAGTTTTATCTGTGATGGACTTGAACTTTCCATGGGCATATGCGTCACGCAAGCCCGCCACTGCACCTCTTAATGTCAAAATCAAGTCCAAAATTAGAGATTCCAAGGGATGGCACATGATCTTGAAATTAGGCTATCAGTCGGGCATGGGCCTCGGCGCACAGTTGCAGGGGCGGACCAAGCTCGTCCCTAGGGGCAAGAAAATGAGCCGAAGAGGCCTTGGCTACCGGGAGTCAGCATTGTCGATACTGGGAGACTCCGGGCCACTGACGTGGGACTATCGTCAGCATTTCGTGAAGGGCCCGTTGCAGCCAGGTACTCTAAAGAATACGCCGCCCTGTGTTGATGAGAAAAGTGATGCCGCTTGTGCTGTTGTCGACCCACCGCCGCCACTAAAAGGGTTGGTGGGTGATATGGAATATTTTTGTGATTGTCTTGAAAAGTTGTTTCGTGAAGAAGAAGCTTGCTTGAAGGAGGTGGAGATATAGCTTGTGAAGTGCTCTCCGGTGGAGCCAGTTTACCGGAGGCCGCGGGAAGTGGAGAGCTCCATCACTACTTTTTTTTGGCCTCCTTCGCGCCTTGCCTCCTTGGTTCAACGTTTGGGATTTATTCCACGTTCACCTCCAATCATGGTCAACTCGTTCTTTACGGAAAGGCCAGTCGAAATCTTGTTTGTTCCATGTGCTTGTGGACACTGCCCACCGATTGATTTGTCCACCATGTGGACCGCTACATCCAATCTTTCCGATATGTGGTTTTCTTCATCTAATCCATTCTTCGATGTTCTCTTCCCCACCCTTTTCCCCCGTCAACTTTGTAGACACGCCAAAATTGACGCTATGTTGATCAAATCTCATGTCACTATGTTGACGCCCCAAAGTGAACTTCAATACATTTATAATATGAAGTTTTTCTATTTTTGTGTGTTTTTTGGTTTGTTCTTGCATTTTTGTGATTCGCGACCTGAAGAGGGGCGTTATTTTAAAAGCGACCTTACCTAGGGCGTGTTCAAAAGAAAGGACGACCAAATGTCAGGGCGTCAATTCCTGGTATTATCCGGTTTCAAAATAAATTTCAATTACTGATTGGCGTCCTTCCTCAGGGCGTGTTTTCAAGTAACGCCTTTATCTCAGGCATTTTCTCATAATTTTTAAATAAAGAAAGTTTTATTTCCAAATTTAAATCCAAGAAGTGACGCCCTTGACCAGGTCGTGTTATGGAGTAACGTCTTAAGATAGGTCGTCAATTCAAATTTGACGCCCTTCTGAAGGTCGCGTTTTATGTTTCGGTGTCCTGTTTGAGTGTGCCTTTCCTGAATAGTTCCCTGCCTTCTTTGGTCACCTTTCTCGATCAGGGAACTGGAGTCCTTGCCATTGATAACCATTGCCCGTTCTTATCTTCCCAAATCTGTGGTTATCTTGATCTAAACCCTATATAAGCATGCTCTGGTCGATCTTGACAGAGGTTACCGAGGTCAGAGGTTATACATATAGATACATACAGGGTTTACAGAGGCTCTCTTCATCTTCTGCTTGTGCGATCTTTTAGAAGAGCTCTCTGCTTCCTCTTCTTCCTGCCAGCAGCATCAACCCCGGTTCCCCTCTACTGTCGTCAGGGACAGCAGGGGTCTTTTGCTTACTATTTGTGCTTTTCCATCGGTCATCATCCACCGTTTTCTTTTCTTGCATTAGTATCATATTTCTCCTTTCCCTAACTCTTTAGGGGTTTTTAAAACAAAAAAAAAGAGGTGCGCATGTTGTGTTCTCTTTCATCATCGTATCTTCTATTTGGGATTGATACTACATTCACTCTTGGCTGATCCATCTTTTTTACTTGTTTGTTCTTTTTTTGCAAAGGTAATCAATAAGGAAAACCCCCTTCATCGGCCGGTCGATAGAAGGAGGAGGAAGGAATTCACAATCCATCCCGCATCCCACTTATCACCAGGTATCCGCGATCATTTATTTTATTATTGAGGTAACCCCTTGGCGATCACTCTCCTTTATCGCACCACGTGCTTTCTTTTGTCTTTGTTATCATCTCCATCCTTTTATATATCTCATATGAGTGGTTTGTTCCACATGTGTGGATTTATCACGATCTACAAATTGGCGATCACGGTGGGACATCCACTATTTTTCTTTTGATTACCATCTCCTATTGGCACCCACGTGTGCCCTTTCCTATTGGCACCCACGTGTGCCCTTTCCCCTCGGTACCCACGGTACCCCTCCTTTTGTGCCCCACGGGCACCCTCCACCGTGCACACTGCACACTCCCGGGATCAGCCAGTTTGTGATCTGAATTAACGCCTCACCAAGAGGTGCGTTTTAATTTAACGCCTTCATCCAGGGCGTCTGATTTATGTTTAACGTCTTCTGATAAGGCGTGCTTCATCATATCCCCTGCTTTTATTACGCTGTTTGTGGATTCACGCCCTGCCCCAGGGCGTCTCTTTATTGCTTAGCGCTTCACATCAAGGCGCGTTTCCAGATTTGACGCCCTCTGCCGAAGGCGTCCTTTTCACATATAGCGCCTCACACCAAGGCGCGTTTTCTCCATTGCCTGTGGGATCCCCGGGGATTCACGACAGTCTCACTATCGTCTTTTTTGTTGATAGCGACCGTGGCTAGGTCGTCTCTTTCCTGTGATTTTACAGAACCCTGTTGTCCTTGCTTATTCATGCTGCATTGATTCTTATATTGATTATTTGGCTATATTGGTGTGATCTGCATATCTTGGCTTGCATCTTGTGGCATTTGGTTGAGAGACCTCCTCTCTCTACACTAGGATTCCACACACCTCTCTTGGAATCGGGACAACCCTCCATTGAGCATTCCGTCTCTTTGGATCGGAAATCCCTTTTCCAAGACCTCCGTAAGTCCCCGCACCCGTGGATTCCCTCACGGACGCCGGGCTAGTTGTACCCTTTGAAGTACCGGGTTTAGTTGGCCTATACGTGGTGAGAGAGAAAGAACCTAGTTGACCCGGAGATCACACTTGGATCCAAACTAGGTTTCACTTTGCAAAAGAGGGAATTACTCTACAATCAATCCACTCTAATCTCAAGCATAACATTAAAATCTTACGTCCATCTCAACTTGATTGCATAAATTTGGTTGGGTTGATTTGATTAAAGTTTGCTTGGATTGAGTGCTTTTGTGTCATAACCCCTTTTATAAAGCTTTCCCCTTCTTAAACATGAAACTCCGTTCAGGTAAAATCATCAACATGGCAGGCTACGGGTATTCTTATGATGATGAGGATGAGAATGTTTTTGGTCAATATGAAATCCCCCTCCAAGATTCCATTTATCATGAGGGAAATTACCCTCCTCCTCAGTCTCATTACCCTCAGGTTCATGTGGTTGATACCACTCCTCAAGAGGTTGTGCCCTCTTCTCAGACTTTACCCTCTAACACTTCGGGGAACCCTTCCCCATCCTTCAATGTCACGGATTTAATTAATGCTCTATCTCAGTTAGATGATTCCCAGCGGCAGGCAGTTCAGGCCGCTTTGAAAGGGAAGTCTGTTCCCTCTTCATCCTCTAATCCCCCTCCGGCCGAGAGTGGCCATCACCTAACTAATGACCAGGCGGTCTTGCACAAACCCCCCTCTCGTCCACCAACGCCCGGTGCGGCCATGCCGGCCCAACAGGCGAGCTACTCAGCGGTTAGGCCTCAGTCTCTCCAACCTCCCCGAATTCTACGGACGCCTATACCGGATTCTTTCATTCAAAATCCGGCCCCAGTCGAGTCCGACACCAATGTTCTACTGCTCCAGAAGTTGGCCAGCATGGAAGAGCAACTGAAGAAGGTCACTACGGCCAAGAATGCACCGGAGGTCTCCCTCCCCACACTGCCAGTTTTCCACTTACCACCATCTGAGATGCCGAATTTTTGGCGATATAATGGGACTGGTAATCCTTTCATTCATTTGAAGGATTTTATGTACGAGACCTCCTTCTGGCAAGACAACAAGGCCTCTTTGGCCTATTTATTCAGGAGATCTCTGGAGGGGCCAGCCCTTGAGTGGTTCTATTCGTTGGATCCCGCTGATGCCAGCGATTTTGATATTGTTCAAAAGAAGTTTCTGCAGAAGTACAGGGACCGGGTTGGACCCTCCCTCTCAGTCACCGATTTGGTTGCAGAAAAAATGAAGCCCGAGGAGGACTTCGTAATATTTGCTGATAGATGGCGGTTAATGGCCGAGAAATTGAAAGATACGCTGTCGGAACAAGAACAAGTTAAGATGATAATTTCCAATGCAACTCCTCAGTTCCGACATATCTTGGCCATGAACCGATTAACAACCATGGAGGAGCTCTATGAAAGAGCTCGTTATATCCAAACACAGATGAAGGATTCGCCCATCATGGGCATGTTTGAGTCGAAGCCACGGCTATTCAAGAAAAATACAAATGTCAACAATAGCGGGCCCACGACTGAGGGCACCATTGCCAATGAGCAGGTTGGCGTAGTTGGCCACCCCCACCACCAATCTAACTCGCGACCTCACCCAACTCCACAACAAACCACTCCCTTCAACTCCGCTCCACAACACCAATTTGCACCTCAACACTCTTTTGCTCCACCACAAAACCAAGCGCCCCGCGCTGACCCTCCAGCTCCGCAACAGTACCACCAGGTATCACCACCTACCAACTATAGCCAACAACAACAATGGAGACCACCACTTGACCCCAAGAGAACCCACTACCCTCCACTGCCAGAAAGTCTCCAGGATATTTTCAATGCCTTAATAGCCGCCAACTTGCTCGTGTTACCAAGGGAAAGAACAGCGTGGCCCGCTAATGTTGACACATCCCATTACTGCGCTTTCCATCGCGCACCTAGTCACAACCTTGATCGTTGCTTCCACTTCAGAGATTATATTTATGATCTAAATGACCAGGGCGGCATCAACTGGGATGAGATGAGGTAGTTTATTGCCACCATGAAAGAAAGAAGGCCTCCTCGGCAGCAACAGGCTCAGCAGCCACAGCAACCAGCTCCACATCAGCAACAACAAGCTCTAGCACCTCAGCAGGATATGGGGATTGCCCACAATCCACTGCCGGAGCACACGCCAAACCAGCACGTAAACCTTGTCACATCTCTCCCTGAGGTGGAGAGAGGGCAGGGATGGCATGAAGAAAACGCCTCTGTCGGGGCATTTAATCACAATCAAAATCAACCTCCGCGCCTCTTGCGCACCCTTTCTTCTTCTTCTACCCCCTAATTGAGCCGATCCCTTCTGCGCCCCGTTAATCCACCTACCCCCACCTATTCTCCAACCTTGCCGGTTCGCCCCCTTCTTACCCGCTTACCACCTCCACAGCCTACACCACAACAAACCCCATCCACCACCAACCCTTCACCACTGCCATCTAGGCCACTCCTTAACCGCCCGTCGCCAACGCCCGTTGCACCCGCCACCACTACTCCTCCACCGGCAAGGGTCCCTCCACCATCGGCTCCCCCACCATTTATGCCCAGATATCTCCTCGTTCCACCCACCAATTCCCCCCCGCATTCGGTATCCCTTTCTACTCCTACGCCTCTTACGGGGGCATCTTTATTGAATTCTTCATCAACACCCCCTATCGGGGCTCCTTCTTCAAACACTCCTCCACCGCTTATCAACACTAACACACCCTCTTCTTCTTCTAACCCTCCTCCCACACTTGCCCCGACAGAGGCGCGTCAAGGCGTGGCGCCGCTCCGCAGTGGACGGATGTTCCACCGCATTTTTCCACAGAGAGGGTTAGAGCCCGCGCAGGGGCCGCAAGAACAGGAACAAGAACAGAAGTCCATACCAGGCACAGAATACGACTTGTTAAAGCATTTGGACTGGACTCCGGCAAGAATTTCAATTCTAGAACTGATCAAGAGGTCAACCACTCATCTGATGGCTCTAAAGGAATATCTGCAGAAAGTCATGGTCAATGAGGACATTCCGGTCGAGCAGATAACCGCAGTCTTAACACCTACTGGCAGTCAACCAGCAATCACTTTTTATGAGCATGAGCTGGCACCAATCTCAGCAAGAAAATATGCTCTATGCATCACAGTTGATATCAATAAGGTGGCTGTACAACAGTGTTTGGTGGACACTGGGGCATCCATCAATGTCTTGCCGCCGAGCACTTTGAAGATGTGCGGCATTCCCGAGAATCTGATTCGGCCATCCACCATAACAGTCACTGCATACGATAACACTAAGAAGCCTCCTCTGGGCATGATAACACTAAAAGTAAGTTTGGGTCCTGACGCCATCACAGTAGATTTTCACATTCTGGATATGGATCCGACATTTAATGGCATTCTGGGACGCCCCTACATCCATCAGCTCGATGCGGTGCCCTCGACAAATCACCAATGCCTTAAATTTTCACACAAGGGCCGCATTATTAAAGTCACCAGTATGCCAATTTTGCCAGAGGAGGATATTCATGTGGCTTCATCGGTTCCTTCTATTTGGCCTGCCAAAAAGCCATTGTTATCTGTATTGGACCTCCCTCGCCCACAGTCGATGCCATCCGAGACTATCACAACAGTTGCTATGACACCCCTGCCTTCCATAGGGAAGAAGAAGAAAACGGTGATGAACACCCATGGCTGGAACATTTTAATGAAAATGGGGTATCAAAATGGCAAAGGTCTGGGTGCCAATTGTCAAGGCAGGATTAGGCCTGTAAAGCCTCAGAAATTGATTGCAAGAGGTGGTTTGGGCTACAAAGGGCCAGGCAAAAATGAAGATGAACCGTGGGCAGTTATGACATCTACATTGAAGACAGATCGCCAGCCGCTTACCTGGATATTGCAGACACATTTTGTCATGGGTGGCTTTCAGAATAATGAGCAAACTACAATAATCACTTCCATACTAGACTGTCAGGATGTTCATGCTAGACAGTTTGCTCGTCATATTGCCCCGCTGGCCACATATAAAGCCCTGGAATCCTTAAGGCCTGACAAGAGAAGGAAAATGGATGATCCAAAATGTGACTGGTACAGGTGGTTCGATATGCAAGACATTACTATTTCCTTGAGCCGCCTCTTTATGCCGACAGATCCGGAATGGCCACCACTTATTCATGAATTGATTGAAAAACCTGCTGTGATTACAGACAAGGGACAGTTGCTGAGTGACTACACTGATACTGGAGAGCCAGATATTCCGTTTGAGGAAGGTTTCACTGTGGACAGGCTGTGGGCCGGCCTCTTTTCTCTCACTTCCATGCATCCATCTGTTCTTGCTTCTCTATATTCTCATTGGTTTGGTCGCGTGCCAAGACCGCCACCGATTACGATCAATTTGTCTCCAAATTCAATCCAAGTTTCTCTGCCGATTCCTCCCTCGCTCCCCGAGCGATTTTCTAAACTCTCCATTGCACCCCCACGTGGGCCACCACCGATTCAATCTTTCTCCAATATTACAATCTCCACTCCTCCTGCTATTCTCCCCTCGCATTGCTTTCTTCTAGAAAAAGAGAATAAAAATGAAGATAAAAATAAAAATGAAAAAAAAATGCCAAAATTCCAACTGTCCAATCCTCCATCACTTTTGAGGAAACCTCTTATCTCCTTCCCGAGTGTGTCTCGACCCAGGGGCCGCTCTTCCAAGATTCCTTGATAAATCTCTTTTCCCCCTCCGATGAGGGGTCTTCATCTGTATCACCTCCTGTATCCGCTTTCTCACCTCCTTCTTCGTCTAATAAAGCTAGTTGCTCCTCCTCTTCTTCTGCTAATAATAAAATTCATGGGGGAGATTCACATAAGAAGTCTAAGGGTAGATAGATTCCCCGTAGATTTTTGTTGGAATTAGTCGTCAGATGCCGAGCCTGTTTAGCCATTTCAGAATTTGTGGAGGATCCGATTATCCTGCCAGAATTAGAATATGAGGATACTATTGTTTCTTATGAGGGTTTGGGTGTCTACGAGATTATGAATGATGAAGACCCTATTGAAGAGGGGGATGAAAGTTATGAAGAATGTGAGGATGAGGCTGATGCCTTTGCCAGTGGCATGAGAAGATTTGACGAACCATCAGCCTCAGTAGAAGAGCCTACCAAAGAAATTAATTTAGGTACCGAGGAAGACCCTAGGATCGTCCTTATTAGCAAGAATTTGCCGCCCTCCGAAGAGGAGGCGCTTATTTTGGTACTTCAAGAATACAAGGGCACGTTTGCGTGGAGTTATGAGGATATGCCTGGATTAGACCCTGCGCTCGTTGAACATCGGCTTACACTTAAGCCAGGGTCTGTCCCGGTCAAACAACGGTTGAGACGTTTCCACCCTAACATGGCTTTGAAGATGAAAGAAAGGTCGACAAACTCCATAAGGCTAGATTTTTTAGAGTTGTCCTCTACCCCAACTGGGTGGCTAACATCGTTCCGGTCATGAAGAAAGATGGAAAGGTTCGGATTTGCATAGACTTCCGGGACCTCAACCGTGCGTGTCCTAAAGATGACTTCCCCCTACCTCATATTGATGTTCTGATTGATAATACGGCAGGATTTGAGACTCTCTCTTTTATGGATGGTTTTTCAGGCTACAATCAGATTCGTTTGGCTGAAGAAGATCAAGAGAAAACATCCTTCACAACACCATGGGGAACATACTGTTATGTGGTCATGCCATTTGGACTTAAGAATGCTGGAGCAACTTATCAAAGGGCAATGATGGCGATTTTTCATGATATGATTCACATTTTTATTGAGGTGTATGTGGATGACCTGGTTGTAAAATCAAGAACAAGGATTGAGCATCCTGGGGTTCTAGCTAAGGTCCTGCAAAGATCACGAGAATACCAATTAAAGATGAACCCCAAGAAGTGCGTGTTTGGCGTTTCATCTTGGAAGTTGCTTGGTTTCATTGTTAGCAAGAGGGGAATTGAAGTTGATCCCAACAGGCGAAGCCCATTAGAGATATGCCTCCTCCCAAGAACCTGAAGGAAGTTCGAGGATTAATCGGGAGGTTACAATTTATTCGCCGCTTCGTCTCTCAGCACTCACAAAGGTGTAGGCCGTTTTACGAGTTTACTAAGCCGGGAGTCAAATTTTATTGGGACGACAAGTGTCAGGCAGCCTTTGACGGATTGAAGGATTATTTGGCCAATCCTCCTGTCCTGAGGCCCCCAATTCCAAGCAAACCACTCATTCTCTATGTCTCAGTCCTGGATGACTCTGTAGGTGCTGTCCTAGCTCAAGTGGATAAAGAAAGTAAGGAGAGGGCAGCATACTATTTGTCTAAACTTCTTAACCCCTGTGAGCAGAGGTACTCAGCCATGGAGAAGACTTGTGCTGCTTTGGTTTGGGTAGTCCAGAAATTAAAACACTATTTCTTAGCTTACGAGGTTCACCTCATTGCACGCATGAATCCGATCAAATTCCTTCTTGAAAAATCTATCCTCATTGATCGATTAGCACGCTGGCAAAGCTTCCTCTCTCAATTTGACATCACTTACATTCAACAGAAAGCTATCAAAGGCTACGCCATTGCCGAACACTTTGCTCACCACCCTCTCCCCCGCTTTGATCCTGTCAATTCGGAGTTTCCAGATGAAGAACTGATGTCCATTAATCAACCCCAGGATCCTATGTGGACATTACATTTCGATGGAGCTCTAAATTCCCAAGGAAGAGGGATCGGCATGGTTCTTTTAACACCAGAAGGGGTCACAATCCCATTTGCTGCTCGGCTCACTTTCCCTGTCACCAACAATATAGCCGAGTATGAGGCTCTTTTGGCCGATCTTCAAACCGCTCATCAATATGGTGTCACTCATTTGAGGATTGTTGATGATAGTCAGCTTATTCTACGCCAGGTGCTCGTCAAGTGCCGCACTATCAATCCGAAGCTCAAACCCTACCAGGAACTTGCTTCAGCTTATGCCAAGCTCTTCACCAAATTGATTTTCATCCATGTTCCTCGTAGCCAGAACATCTTGGCTGACGCCCTTGCCTCTTTAGCTTCTGCTTTAGTCTTCCCTCCTAAGCGTGATTTTCATGTTCCTCTGATTCATCAGCGCGACACTCCAGCTATTAAGGATCGTGCATTCCTCGATATTAGGGATCAAGTGCTCGAAAAGGTCAAACAGAGGGAAGCTTTTAAAGGCAAAGAGGTCATGTTATTAGATTGGCAAGAAGAGCTGGCTGACGAAGAAAAACCTTGGTATTATGAGATTGCCAGATATTGCAATAATCAGTCCTATCCCGAAGAAGCCACTGTGGAAGAAAAGAAAGCAATCAGAAGAGTGGCTCAGTGTTATGTCTTGGTTGGAGGTGTGCTCTACAGGAGAGGGCTCACCGGTGTTTTATTAAGATGCCTCGACGATGATGAATCTTGGAAGGTTGTGGAAGAGGCGCATTCTGGAGTGTGTGGTGGTCATGTGAATAGCCAGATGCTAGCTAAGAAGATTCTTAGGCTAGGTTTCTATTGGCCCACTCTAGAAGAGGATTGTTCCATTTATGTTCGTAGGTGTGTTAAGTGCCAGCTGCACGCCGACAAAATTCATTCTCCTGCTTCTTCACTCCATCCTATGTCCTCCTCATGGCCCTTCTCCATGTGGACTTTTGATATCATTGGACCTCTTGGTGACTCGAACCTCCCCACGAAACAAAAGTTGTTCATCCTCACGGCGACGGAGTACTTCACCAAGTGGGCCGAAGCGGAAGCTTACGTGGAGATCAAAGCATCAACTGTCTACAAATTCATAATAAAGAACATCATCACGAGGTTCGGCATCCCGGGTACCATCGTCACCGATAATGGACCTCAATTCATCTCTCAAGAGTTCAAGGATCTCTGCAACAGGTATAACATTGTGATGCGGGACGAGACACGGACACGACAAGCTCGCGATCGTCCCTTAACGAGGGAAGCGTCGGACGTGCGAGGTTGAGAAACCGGCAAGAGCTAGGGTGGTCGGCTCTCTCTTTCGTGCCCGGATTGGGTCACGGGACGGTAATGCTCACTCTCGCAGCAGCGGTGATACAAATAGAAAGCGAGCTAGTTACCCTATCATGCTCTCTAGCAGCGGCATAAACAAGTATATATGAAAATAAGCAAATGCCGAGTGTAGGGAGCGAGAATGATACCTCCACGCGCTCGGCGTGGGGACGATGGACCCGGCCGAAACTCGTACTCCCGGGGAACTTAACACACAATAATTACAGCAATGGGAATATGCCCACTCCACGCAGGGAGGTAAAGGGCGACACAAATGGGCCCGGGAGGACCGAATTCGGGATGACGGGCAGCTTCGTGTGTTGATTCGGCTACACGCGTAATCACGACCGTGGGGCCCACGCGCTGTCCGGAGGGGCCGTGTGGGACCCGGTGTCACCGCTGTGGTGGGGACACTGGTAGAAACGATCCCCGGGCTGGCGGCACGCTGGAACGGCGATCGGAGGCCGGGCGGCTCCGTTCGGTACCCGTCGGAATTGCTGCCCACGGGCTGGTTGCTGCTGTTTTGCAGCGCGCGCTCGGACGAAAATGGCCGCTGTGATCAGCCCCGTCGCCGGAATGCGACGAAACCAGTGCCGTTGGAGAGAGGACTCAAAATCCTCAAACGTAGGGCTAGTGGATTCCTCTGAACCTATGCGGACCAGGGCCTTAGATATTTTTCAATCTTCTGCTCCACTACTCCAGAAATCTCAGATCAGCATATCAGATCCCTGTAAAAGGCCATTGACTGCCTACTTACAGTGGGATTCGGACTTTGAGCTCTTCTTCAAAGTTGTAGATAATCAAACCACGGAACGGGGACAATTTTGGGAATTGGCGTTGGAGGTGGGGGTGATTTGATATGATTTTTGGAGTAACTGGTGGTCGGATCTGGGAACAGGTGGACAGAACTATAGAGGGGACTGAGAACGATTTTTAGAAAATATGAGATGGACTAACCAAAAATTAAGAAAAATTGTGGAAGAAGGGGTGGATGGAAGGAAACGCCAGTAAAAGTTATGGGATGAAAAAAAATCAAAAAGTGGGCCTAAGACCTAAAACTCAGGACGGGTGAAAATGGAAACAGACAGTAGACAGAACAGAAGTGGAAGAGTGGACGAAAATCTAAAAATACTAAACGGCATCTGAATGACAAACCAAAATTTAGGAGATGTTCTTGACATCTCTGGAAGACCCAGTAAAATTCCCAGCTCGATCTGAGCTCATGGCTGAGGTGGGAATTTCATGGAAGTTGCTGTGGTACTGCACGGACAGAACTACAGCGACGGCTCGATGGCGACACGAACGGCGGCGGCGGCGGCACCGATGATCACCGGAGGGTGGGGAAAGGAGATACCACTCTAGAATGGAGGCTTGGGAAGGGGAGAACCAGAGGAGAGAGGGCTGGGGGCGCAGCTAGCTCTTGCTCATTCAACAAAATTCTGATTTTTATTGATTTTCACATAAAAATACAATCTTTTATATGATTCCAACCAAATCAATTGTCCACCCTTAGATCTAGGGATGGGGATTGAAGGGCTGGGATTGCATGCCACAAACACAAAAAAAAACATTAAAAAATGAAGGGGGGGGGCGGCCTATTGACTATGGGTAGGTTTTGAATGGAAGGTTGAATGGGGGTAGGTGGGATGGGTGTAGAATGTTGACATTCTTAACCCTTTGTCTACCCATGTGGCATATGACTAGTCCACTCATCTAGAAGGCCACCTAGGCTGGTTGACCAGCCCCACATGGTCTAGGTGGACCAATGGGAAAGGGCTGAGGGCCCCCTTGCTGGTCCCATGGGCAAATTACATAGAAACCCACATAATATACGGGAGTGACGCATTGGCCGATAAAGCCGTACAATTGTGCGTATACTTTCCCATGGATAAAAAAATAAACTAAAGGATATAAATGCAATATGAGAAGTACTAGTTCGGCGTCGATTCCCATCAACTCTCCCCGGGTGGGAGGA
The DNA here is from genome assembly GCA_022559845.1 of Amorphophallus konjac. Taxonomy (NCBI): domain Eukaryota; kingdom Viridiplantae; phylum Streptophyta; class Magnoliopsida; order Alismatales; family Araceae; genus Amorphophallus; species Amorphophallus konjac. The sequence continues at coordinate 390,785,205 of CM040126.1, forward strand.
ACTCGACCCCGTCGAGTAGGGGTAGGAATGCTCGAGTACTCCGGCGGATATGTCACCGTGCCAAGTAACGCGGGTACGCTCCACTCCAAATGATCGGCACCTGCTCATTCCATATATACTCGATATGCGAACTGCTATGGGCTAAAGGTGGTCACTCCGAAGGGGCACTCTCAAAAAGGAAGGAAGCAGCTCGAAGACTCACTAGGAATCACCGTTTTGTCCCTATAGGTGACTGATCCGGGTATAGAAGTAGAACCGATCCCATACTCATCAAGTGAGTCCAATCACCTCTTACTCATAAGAGAACGACAACGAGCTTGCACAAGATACATGCAGACTCACCATGCACTAACACACGTATGCAAACCACACAAACAATCGACTCAAAACACACCACACAAAACAAACCACTCAAGGAAAACACACCGACTCATGCACGACTCTAGAAGAAGGTGGTAGCATCAAGCCCACTAGGTGGCGGTATCCTGAGCGGCAGAAGGGTCGCCCAGTTCTTCCCCCAAGGCATAGTACTCATCGACTAGTGCCTCATCGGCCACGTAATTGACATACTCAAGCTCGGGAGGTGCGGACCCTCCAATACCTAAGGCTAGGGTGGCGCGAGCGGGACACTCACTGGCAATGTGGCCAAATCCGTGACAGTGGAAACACTGCACTCGTGATCGACTACTCTCCCCGATAAGAGGGGCCTTACCCTTATCCTCCCGACGGGTAGGGGGCGTAGGTAGCAAGGGTGGAGGTGTAGGCGCCGTGGGCAATAGCGGGGGAAGTGTCGGGGCCAGGGGGCGGGCCATGTGTGCCGGGGGACGGGCAACGGGTGCCGGTGGATGGGGTGGAGGTAGATCTCGTGGTGGGGGAGGTCGAGGTCTAGGAGCGAAGTGCTCCTGACGGGTGGGCTCCTGAGGACGAGCCATGGGTCCCCTCGGGTATGAACCTAAGGAGCCACGGGAATCACTACGGGAAGGAGCGGGGCTCCACCGAGGAATAGACTCGAACTCGCCCTCGAATTGCTCCATCTCGAGAGCAACTTGATATGCATCCTCCAACTTGTCCACCTTGCGGCGGAGAAGCTCATACCGTAGGTGCGGGCGTAGACCACGCCGAAACCGAGAGACGGTAAGGGAATCCTCCTCCGTGGCATCGCATCGCAAGTAGTACTCATCAAATTCGGTGATGTAATCCGAGACGGACCGGTCTCCTTGGGTGAGACTTTGCCACCTCTCTATAAGACGCTGGCGGTAGGAGGTAGGGAGGTACTTCTTCCTAAGTTTCTCCCTCATATCGGTCCATGTATCGATCGGGGGTTCTTGACAATGAAACAATAGGTTCTCCATGTTTCTCCAATAGGTTTGGGCTTGGCCTAAAAGTTTCATCCTGACATACTTGACTTTTCGTTGGTCCGACATCTCGAACCACTCAAAATATCGATCCATACCAGCCTCCCAATCAAGGTAGACCTTCGGGTCTAAGGACCCGTCAAAGGTGGGAGGGTCGGCCCGAACGGTCCAAATGGCCCGTTCATCCATATCTTGGTCATGGGTACGCCGTGTATGGCGATGATCACGACCATGTCCCCGATGCTCATTATCGGACTCGTAGTCATGCACCTCGGGGACTTCGTGCCTCCTAGTAGCTACCCCTTGAACCCTTGGAGTCGCGGGTTGATGAACCGGCTCTGGTTGACCTTGTGTAGGTGGGGCGGGTGCCTGGACTGGGACAATCGGGTGTGTCTCGGCTGGTCCTTTCTCTAGTGCGGTGACTCTCCCGACTAATCCCTGAACGGACTGGATTGACCCGGCGGCCCTATCCTCTACGGCCTTCACCCTCTCTTCTAGGCGGGTGCCTAGATCATTCACTTGGGTACTCAACCCTTCCATCCTATCCACTCGGGTGCTTAGCACTTCAAAGCGATCACTCAACCCATCCATTTTTCCCATAAGAGTTCGGAACATAGTGGCCACCTCATCGGAACTATAGACTCGGGATTCCGCCATTGGTGGTGGTGGGGGTGAGTATTGAGTACCTCGACGAGTGGGCATGCAAGACACGGAGTAGGAGACACCGACTAATGCAAATGCACACTACAAGATGATGCACCTAGACGTAACCAAAACTCGGCACGTGGCGGAGTTAATCGATCCGAAGATCACTCGCGCAAGTGTGCGGTCTTCCCGATAGGCGTAGCCTAACGTTCGGACAACACCTTTTGATATACCGAGTAAAGGGATGCAAATGCGAAAAGATACTTTTTTTGTTTGTTTTAAAACAATGATGACCCTAAACACGACTTAGACCGACTAATGACTAGACGTAAATGACACTCTTTTTTTTTGACACCCTAGACTCAACTCGCTCTGATACCAAATTGATGCGGGACGAGACACGGACACGACAAGCTCGCGATCGTCCCTTAACGAGGGAAGTGTCGGACGTGCGCGGTTGAGAAACCGGCAAGAGCTAGGGTGGTCGGCTCTCTCTTTCGTGCCCGGATCGGGTCATGGGACGGTAATGCTCACTCTCGCAGCAGCGGTGATACAAATAGAAAGCGAGCTAGTTACCCTATCATGCTCTCTAGCATTGGCATAAACAAGTATATATGAAAATAAGGAAATGCCGAGTGTAGGGAGCGAGAATGATACCTCCACGCGCTCGGCGTGGGGACGATGGACCCGGCCGAAACTCGTACTCCCGGGGAACTTAACACACAATAATTACAGCAATGGGAATATGCCCACTCCACGCAGGGAGGTAAAGGGCGACACAAATGGGCCCGGGAGGACCGAATTCGGGATGACGGGCAGCTTCGTGTGTTGATTCGGCTACACGCGTAATCACGACCGTGGGGCCCACGCGCTGTCCAGAGGGGCCGTGTGGGACCCGATGTCACCGCTGTGGTGGGGACACTGGTAGAAACGATCCCGGGCTGGCGGCACGCTGGAACGGCGATCGGAGGCCGGGCGGCTCCGTTCGGTACCCGTCGGAATTACTGCCCACGGGCTGGTTGCTGCTGTTTTGCAGCACGCGCTCGGACGAAAATGGCCGCTGTGATCAGTCCCGTCTCCGGAATGCGACGAAACCAGTGCCATTGGAAAGAGGACTCAAAATCCTCAAACGTAGGGCCAGTGGATTCCTCTGAACCTATGCGGACCAGGGCCTTAGATATTTTTCAATCTTCTACTCCACTGCTCCAGAAATCTCAGATCAGCATATCATATCCCTATAAAAGGCCATTGACCGCCTACTTACATTGGGATTCGGACTTTGAGCTCTTCTTCAAAGTTGTAGATAATCAAACCACGGAATTGGGAAAATTTTGGGAATTGGCGGTGGAGGTGGGGGTGATTTGATATGATTTTTGGAGTAACTGGTGGTCGGATCTCGGAACAGGTGGACAGAACTGTAGAGGGGACTGAGAACGATTTTTAGAAAATATGGGATGGACTAACCAAAAATTAATAAAAATTGTGGATGAAGGGCTGGATGGAAGGAAACGCCAGTAAAAGTTATGGGATGAAAAAAAATCAAAAAGTGGGCCTAAGACCTAAAACTCAGGGCGGGTGAAAATGGAAACAGACAGCAGACAGAACAGAAGTGGAAGAGTGGACGAAAATCTAAAAATACTAAACGGGATCTGAATGACAAACCAAAATTTAGGGGATGTTCTTGACACCTCTGGAACACCCAGTAAAATTCTCAGCTCGATCTGAGCTCATGGCTGAGGTGGGAATTTCGTGGAATTTGCTGTGGTACTGCGCGGACAGAACTGCAGCGGCGGCTCGATGGCGACACGAACGGCGGCGGCAGCGGCACCGATGATCACCGGAGGGTGGGGAAAGGAGATACCACTCTAGAATGGAGTCTTGGGAAGGGGAGAACCAGAGGAGAGAGGGCTGGGGGCGCAGCTAGCTCTTGCTCATTCAACAAAATTCTGATTTTTATTGATTTTCACATAAAAATATAATCTTTTATATGATTCCAACCAAATCAATTGTCCACCCTTAGATCTAGGGATGGGGATTGAAGGGCTGGGATTGCATGCCACAAACACAAAAAAAAACATTAAAAAATGAAGGGGGGGGGGGGGGCGGCCTATTGACTATGGGTAGGTTTTGAATGGAAGGTTGAATGGGGGTAGGTGGGATGGGTGTAGAATGTTGACATTCTTAACCCTTTGTCTACCCATGTGGCATATGACTAGTCCACTCATTTAGAAGGCCACCTAGGCTGGTTGACCAGCCCCACATGGTCTAGGTGGACCAATGGGAAAGGGCTGAGGGCCCCCTTGCTGGTCCCATGGGCAAATTACATAGAAACCCACATAATATACGGGAGTGACGCATTGGCCGATAAAGCCGTACAATTGTGCGTATACTTTCCCATGGATAAAAAAATAAACTAAAGGATATAAATGCAATATGAGAAGTACTAGTTCGGCGTCGATTCCCATCACATTGCATTGCATCATTCTTCTCCCTATTATCCGCAGGGCAATGGCCAAGCAGAGGCAACTAATAAAACTTTGATCAAAATTGTTAAAAAGACGTGTGAGGCTAATAAATTTTCGGATTGGCCAGACAAGCTAGTTGAAGCTCTCTGGGCCTATCGCACTTCCATTCGTACCCCCACTGGACAAACCCCTTTCGCCCTTACTTATGGAATGGAGGCGGTAGTCCCTTACGAGATTCTCATTCCCTCTCTGCGAGTACAATTTGACAAGGAACTCTCTATTGATGAGCGTCGTGATTCACTCCTTGCTCAATTGGAACTCCTAGATGAGAAGCGTTTGGTCGCCGCTGAGCATGCGCGCATTTATCAAAACAGGCTCTCACGTTTTTATCAAAAGAAAGTGATTGAGAGAAAATTCAAAATCGGTGAGATGGTAATTAAAAGAATTTTTGTAAAACCCGGTGGGCCTCGCTCAAAACTTCAACCAAACTGGGAAGGACCATTCGTCATAAAAGAGGTTTATCCGGGCAATGCTTATAAACTGATTAATGCTGAAGGAGAAGAGTTAAGTCACCCATGGAATGGTTTGTATCTTAAGAAATACTACCCTTGATTCAAAAATCCAAAAATATATATATATAGAATATTTTCAAAATCCAAAAAAATGAAAATTGATTCAAAAATCCAAAACAAAGTGGAATATTTCCAAAAACAAAAAAAAATAGAAATTCCAAAAAGTAAATAAAAAAATAGAAATTCTCCAAAATCAAAATAAAAAAAGTAAAAAATCAAATTAAAAAAAATAAATAAAAATGAAAAGCTTTCAAAATTGGTGCCATGGCACACGAAGGATCAAGGTCCGAAAGGTCAAAATTCAGAATTCATTCATCAGTCTTGTTAACCTAAAATCGGGTCGACACCCGCACACACTACACGCTTTATTCTTGAACTCAAGCAGTGCAAAATCCGATGGGAAGTCAAAACCTGACTAAAGGTGAAAGACAATACCCGTTCTTTTCTTCTTCGGCCCATAAGGGAGGAAGGGAGACCTCGGGGTAGACCCGCCAAGCCTATCCGCCGCCCTTGTAGGTGGAAGTCAGGGCCCAAAAGGGAGCAAATGCCACAAAAGCCCAAGTACAATTAGGTTGTTCATCAATGCAAGTCAATTTCAAAGTGAAAGTCAAATGGTGAAAAGAAAAGCATGTCAAGAGGGCAAAGTCTCCGCAAGGAAAACCTTGGGCGTATGCGTGCAATATAAAAGAGGTAAAAAGGCAACAAAATTTCCCTATGCCAAAGATCGAACCCCAACAGGCATAGGGTAGGGGAGGTAACTTTAGCTCGAGCATCTCAGAATCCCTTATGGGCTTCCCTTATATTCTCTTCCATCCTTTCTATGTGGTAAGTCATGAACTCGCAGGATGGTCAAGACGGACTTAGGAAATTGCACTGTACGAAATCTCGAATACAAGTCAACTATGTTCACGTCGACTCCCTTTTAATTACTCAAGAAAGGTTAATGAATTTTAGATGGTGACCGTGTAGGACCCGTGGTCTTGATAGCCTTGTCAACCCATTTTTGCAGAATAATTCAATTAACACCTTTGTCTAAGGCGCGTTCAAGTTAATTAACGCCTTCGATAAAGGCGCTTTTTATAGAATTAACGTCTTTGTTTAGGTCATCTCTTTCCAAATAACGTCCCTGCGTAGGTCGTTACTTTCTCAAAAAATCAAATTCCCTTTTCAAATTCACGCCGTCTTCTAGGGCGTTTTTTATGTGAATCACGACCTATTCTAAGGCGCGTTTTTTAGAAAAAATAACAAAAAAAAATATAAATGAGTGAAAAGAAAAAAAATGCATTCTCCAAGTATGCTTGCATTTCTGCATGGGCATCTTTATTTATGGTTTGCATATGCGTGCTTGCATGTTGCATCTCCCCGTTATCTGTTATTTCATTTACCTTATTTGATTAAAGGCTTGGCCCCTTGACCCGTCATTAAGGTCAAAATATTGATACCTCTTGCTTATTGAGCAAGGGGCCAAGTCGAATAGATGAATTAACCTGTTTGTTCAAAGTGTGGATTACAGTTGCAGGAACAGGGCAAAACGAAGCAAAAACGAAGAACGTGGAAAGAGAAAAGTACACGAACACAAGTCCACAACCACACAAAGTGCTTAGGTAAACAAAAGCTCAAATCTCATATATATATATATATATATATATATATATATATATATATATATATATATCTCATGTCGATCATGTACAGGTGTGAAGGTGGAGGGGTACAAGTAAGTCTCTCAGCTCTCGCCTCCACCCTCCTCTCTCCTGCTCTCAACCTCACCCTCGGCGTCCCGAGGCGGTGCTGGTGGAGGGGGCATGGAGCCCCGTGAAGCTGCTGGGTGTCGAGCCTGATCCCCTGCCTCGCTCCTCGGTCGAAAAGAAGGGCCCGCCATGTACGAAGAACCGCCAAGGCTGTACCCTGCCGCTCGTGCCCGCTCTTGACCTCGCTGGAGACGCTCCTCTGAAACTCGTAGCCGCTCCTGAGAAAGGACTAGCTGGGTCCTCAGGTCCGCCAGCTCCTCGTGCTCACGAGAACGCTCCTTGCGCTCCCGGGCACGCTCCCTCCTCTCCAGCTCAAGAGCCACCCGCAGCTCGGCCACGTCCTGAGGCAGCTCCTCGCGTCGTCTCAAGGTCCTCTCTAGCTCTAAGACCCGCTGCTCGCGGATCGCCAACTCGGTACGTGCCTCCCGTAGCTGTGTGCTCTGCAAACAGGTAACAAATCATCAACTCAACAATTTATGAAATAAAGTAACACATGACTAAATAAAAACTCACCTGAGCAGTCATTGCTTGCTGTCCCTCGCAGACGCAGGCTAGAGCGGCTCGAAGCTCCTCAGTCTGTAAAATGAATTTTCATCAGTGCACAATTATATAATCAATATTTGAATGGATTTGTGTTTTGGAATTTACCCGTGAAGCGAGGTCGCGCTCTGCTGCCTTGGCTCGTGCGGTCGCTCCAGCTAGCTGCTCTACCAGTGCAGTCGCCTCTGCACTGGGTCCCCTCGAGCTAGAGGCCTCCCCTGGATCTCTCCTCACTGCTCCCTGCTGGGCACGCTGCATTCATTGAGATCGTCAGTGGCTAATCATCAATAATTCAACAAAAATACATTTGCATATAGAAATAATTTAAACACTCACCAGGGTCTCTAGGTCGGCCCGTGTGGCGGCTAGCTGGTCCTCCAGGCTGTGTAGATAGGCATGTGCCTCCATCACCGCGATGTCACGTGCGTCCTGCATCCATTGCATATTAGTTGCATGATAAAGATACATAAGCATTTGCATTTAGAAATAATTGCATTCATACATACCCCTAGGACCTTCATCTGAGGTCGTCCGGCGTAAACCTCCCAATAGCACCGGAGGTACTCGGAGCTGTCAGTCGCCCGAGAGGTGACTCTGGTCCCGCCTCGCCGCCAGTCGGCGTACTGCTCCTCGAACCGTACCCTCCAATCGGTCGCCTTTGTATGACCGCATGTCTTCTTCCCGATGCCGCGTGGCTCGCCGACCTCTACCCACTCCTGGTGTAGGCCCAGGGTCCTCATCACCAACCTAAGCCGTAACGGCTCGATCTCGCTCAAGCAGTGAACCCAAAGCTCACGCTCAAAGCGAGGACGGCCCGCTATGACCCACGGCTGGTCGTTGTCGGTCATCCCCTCGTAGGGTCTCCATCGCACCTGCATCCATAAACACGCATATCATCACCATTCCATCATAATCATAATAAATTCAAATAAATTTAAAAAAAATGCATAACATTCCTACATACCAGCGAGGGAGGGAAGTCGCGGAACTCCCTCCGTAGCACCCACAGCTCGTAGCCGAGTGGGGCACCAAACACCACCGGCAGCCAGCGCCGCGCTAGAGGGAAAGCTCCCTCACCTATAGGCCGTGGGTCGACGCCCCCCATCGGCATGTATAGATGGCTCCAGACCTGCATCCATGCATTGCATTAGTGAGGCATTCACATGCATAATAAAAAGAAAAGAGAAGAAAAATGCATACCTGAAGAAAAGGTGAGAAGCCACTGACGGTCGTCTCTCGCCCTGTCCCTGTGGACAAGTTAGCCATCAGATGCGCCAGCAGCGCTGCTCCCCAAGCGTAGCTGCCAACTCCCTCTAAGTCCTCGAGTATCCCCAGGAATCGGCAGTTGATGACGTCGCCCTTTGTCCCCAGCAATAGCCTCCCCAGTAGCAGCAGTAGAAACCTCCTCAGATCAAGGTCTGCTCTCTCCCTGTCAGCCGGGTCCTGGCAGTAGACCGCCCTAGCCCCGTCTATCAACCTCTGTGAAAACTGCTCTAGGGTCTCCCCGGACCTATACCTAGCATCCCCTAAGCCCATCACCGTAGTCAGGTCAGTGCGAAAGATAGTCCTACACTCGCTGGGAGTCTCGTAGACCATCTCTAGCCCTAGCAGTCTCTGGGCAAACTCAGTGTAGTCAGGGTAGGTGATCCTACTCACAGCCTCACCGTCTACCCTCAACCCGGTGATCCTAGCTACGTCCTCCAGGGTAGGAATCATATGCCCCCAGGGCATCAGGAATGCCCGGCTAGTCCTATCCCATCTCTCCCGTAGAACCTGGATAAGTGGTAGGTCTGGCCTAACTGGCTCTATGGATAGAAAGGCCCCAAACCCCATGGCATCTACCCTCGCTCTCTGAAACTCAGGGAGGCCGTGGTATGCTGCCCGGACCATGACCCAGGAGATGCGCGTCCTCATCAACCCCTGCATGCATAAAGAAAAGAATTTTCGCTTAATTATTTTGATTATTCATGCTGAATCTCATTTTGATTGCCCTGGGTTATGTTGATGTTTGATTTTAATTAGCGACCGCCCTTGGGTCGTGGTTTGTTGAATTAGCGCCCCTGGGAGGGGCGTGGTTCTTAAGTGTGCTTTGAATTCACGACCTACCCTAGGTCGCTGTTTATCTAAGAAACACCTCTGTATTAGGCGTGGTTTGGTGGTTAATTTCTAATTTCTTAAAGATTTTTCAGGAGACGCCCATCCCAGGGTCGTCTTTTGCTTAAGTCACGCCCCTGTGTGGGACGTTGTTTTCAAATGGGAGTTTTGGGGCCTCATAATAATTTTTGAAATTAATGATTTGACGTCCGCTGGTTTGGTCATCTTTCATTGAATTAACGCCCTGGTGGGGGGCGTTGTTTTCAGGATTTTCAGAAAATGAAATAAAAATAACAGCATGCGAAACAAATTCATGGAAAAATATTTGAAATAATTAAAGCATGGAAATTAATGGAAATTAACAACATGATATGAGAAATGATAAATTTTAATGGACGACATGCTGCAGGGCGTGTTTTATTGGGGTTAATTATTTTTCAGGAAATTAATTGAATTAGCGCCCTTGGGTTAGGCGTTTCATTTCTAAGTCACGCCCCTACGGGGAGCATCTTTTCTCTGAGTTACAGGGTTTATACCCCGAGGGCTATGGAAATTGCATAAAAAATGGAAATAAAATATAGAAAAAATGGAAATAGGGTTGGGGGCCTACCTTCTTGTGCTTTGGTCCTTGTGGCTGAGGTCGTGGTTGCCTGGGTCGCCGTAGTTGGCCGGCACGAGGAGCGGCCGCCGCCGTGGGCGGTGGCTCTTCCTCTCCTCCTTCTCCTTCTTCACCACCTTCTTCCTCACTGCCTTCGCCTTCTTCTCCTTCTTCTTCGCCACCAGCATCATCCTCATCTCCCTCGTCTGCTGCTCTCCCGTCATCTTCTTCTCGTATTTCGCCGTGTTCTTCCTCGGCCGCCATTGGGGCATCCTCGACGGCATGTTCTTCACCGGCGTGGGCGGGCTCGCCCTCCAAGTCAACGACCTCGGGGGCAGCTACCCGTTGTCGCTTAAGGCCTCCGCCTGCCATAGCTTAGGGCTAGGATGAGAGAGGGGCTGAGAGAGAGAAGATGGGGGAGGGAGTTCTTCGGTTAGGGTTTTGCAGAGAAAGAGGGAAGAGGACGAAGGAGGAAGAAGAAAGGGGGAAAAAGCCTTTTGGCATTCGAAACGAAGAAACGCCTTGAGGAAGGGCGTGTTTTGTGGAATTGATACCCATGAGTTTGGGTGTGTTTTGACAATGGACGACGCTATCTGAGGCGTTATTTCATTTTGCATGGGGAATGATAACCGTCGTCAGACGCATTCAATATGGGTTGATTGATGTGATGGAAGTAATAATTGCTGTTTATGATTAACGTCTGAGCTTGAGGCGTTATTTACATGATCCGTGGCTTAGCTAAGGGCGTTACTTTTGAGATTTCAACGAATATATTTTGGGAATTTGAATCAATTCACGCCCTATTTTAAGTTGCTATTCAGTTAACGCCCATTTGTGGAGGCGTCAATTTTAAGAGCTCGAACATTGAAAGCGACGTATGCTGAGGCGTCCTTTTATGAATTCACGACATTGCTTGAGTCATTATTTGCAACAGAATCTCAGGTTATTGGAAGATTTGATCATAAACACTTTGAAATTGGCTCAATAAGAACGTATCATTGATTTATCAAAAAAGAAGATCACATTGCATTCAATGAGCCACTTTGGGCCTCAGTTTTCTCAAAACTGTCACATAAGATTTCCATTGCTCTCTATCTTCATCCAAGCATTCCACAGGTTGATGAATCTTATTGATCTTCCACAGAGCATGAATGGTTGTGGTTTCTTCTCCATCTTCGTTGTTGCCGATGTCCTGTATCTTGATTGAAGGAAGATGAGATGGGTCTTCGAATACCTGCCGTGGAAGCCCGAGTTGAGGAAGGCATCGGTGTGAGTTATACAAAACGAATTCTGAAGCGCCTATGAGTCGAAGGTCCATTCCGGGAGAAAATCTTGCACGGAGTTTCTTTGGCATTCTTGTGGCGCAACTGAAGAGGTTCTTTGGCATTACTTTGAGGTGCTCTCTCCATTCCGCTCTCTTCTTGATTTGGGGTATCCGGTTCATCACTCTGTTGCTTATCCCAAGTGAACCAGTCACATAAGAGAGTGGGCTCTTTGAGAAGATTCTTGAGGGCTGTTGGGCCTCATCACATGGATCAAATTTGAAGTGAAGGTCTACCCAACTAGAGAGAGCTAGCATGCATCCGTAGATGGGTCTTCCCATTGCCGCCGAGGTAAGCCCGCTATAGAGATAAGCTGGAACAGCCGGTCCGATTCTCTCTCCCTCCCATAAGCTCACCACGGCGCTCAACTGTGCCTCCTCTAGAAAATCCTCCATGGATGGGAATAAGAGTGCTCCTGCTAAGCATAATACGAAGGCCTTGGTCACCCGTTCGATCTCTTCTTCTTCTTTAGCTTGATCCGCTCTCTTGTACACTGTGGACGCGGATTTTTTATTTATTTATTATTTATTCATTTATTTATATTTATGGATTTATTGGCGTGCCAGTCACATGTGTGACGATTTCATTATGCGCTCGATCTGACATGGTCAGTCGATTGTGAGTGATCGTGTCGGGACCTGAAGTCCGTCACACCATGAACGTTATGACGTTAATTACGTCCTTCCAGGGAAGGACAACCCTTGATTAAACGCTAAAGTAAGAGGCCTCGAGAGGCAAACAGATATTCACATGCTTAACTTTAAACTTCATACCAGGGCCGAAGAGGCGGGTAAGATAATAACATCAACCACAGAAACCGACTAGATCGTGTGGTTGGCGGTTCAAAACAGTTATACTTGGTGGAAACAAGGAGATAGAAGATATCCACCACGGAAAGGCAAAGCCCTGGCCATGATATAGGTTTAAAGCTTCGATCGGTATTTCGACGGCCTTTTCTCTTAATCTGGGTTATGCCCAGGGGGAAATAGGCTATCACCCACGGAATGCCGAGATGAAAGCCGAGAGCTAGAGAGGCCGAACCTCCCAACCCGTGTACATATGGGCTATGGGGCAATGTGTGATTTTCCCTTTGAAAAGCTAGCGGGATTCATGCAGTGGCAAGACCCCCCCGAGCAAAAGGGTTATTCGTAAATCCGTTGTAGTTAGGTGGAACATAGGGGTTATGACTCCCCTTCAATTTTATCCCCGGAACATATCGGGTGATCCACAGATATCCCTTTTGTGGGTTCGCTTTGGGTATTGGAATTCATTGGGTGGTAGATCGGGCTCTCGGCACGCTCTGAATGGACACAGGCTCTCGGCACGACCCAAAAATGGGAAGGCCAGGGCTTCCGGCGCCAAAACAAGAAGGCTGGGGGTTCCCGGCGCCAAGGCGAGAGGACTTAGGTCCCGGCGCGACAAAGAGAAGCCAAAGGGGAGAGGGCCTTCGGCGCAGGCTTCCCGGCGCGAGGAAGAAATGCTGGAAGAGGGTCTCGGCGCGGGATGGTTGAGCAAGGCTCCCGGCGCGACGAGGCTGCAAGGGGGGGTCTCCCGGCGCGGAGGATGCAAAGAGGACTCTGGAGGTTCTCGGCCCGGGCTTCCCGGCGCGCTGAGGTGAAAGGGAGAGGAGCTGCCCCTGGGGGTTCTCGGCGCCTGAAGAAGTGGCGCCGGGAGCTATTCACCCAGTTTACTGTAGGCTGAGCCGAGAGCAGTGAGGGCGCCGGGACCAGAACAGAGCTTACGGTACTCTGTTTTGGGTATCTGATTGATTCATGCCAAGGGGAAGGATTTCTTTGGGGTCAAAAATAGGTCAGGGCATCAAAGTTTGAACTAGATTAGGCTTGGGCTTTATAAGAACATCAGGATCGAGGAGGAATTTGGGAAGGCCAAGGCGTAGAGGATCCCTGTCACCGGTGTCATACAGAGTCCCGGGGACAGCTTAATGTTGGCTTTTCGTGGTCCTGGGAGAATTTTGACAGCATCTCCCCCGGACTCAGCATTTGCCAGGGAATGATAGACGATCACCCACGGAATGCCGGGGTGAAAGCCAAATAGAGGGGTATTGAACCCCTAACCATGTACGTGCCTGCAGCACTGTTTCGATATCCCTTTAGAGGTCAGCGAAGCTTATGCAGTGGCGGAGCTCCATTGCCTCGGAAGGTTATAAAAGCCGATCGAGTCCGGAAAACCTCGTAGAAAAGGGGAGGGTTATCCCCATTAATTGTCACCCCCGAGGTGCATATGATGGCCCGGGCATCCCTTGACATAACAAGAGTATTTATGGGGTTTCTTCAGTGGTAGCAAAGGTTTTACGACTTGAGGTGTACAGGTTGGCTTTTCGGCGCCGATGGCAAGGATGCCAGAGAGCTCCCGGCACGGGTTTCTCGGTGCGCTGATAGGATGGCCCGGAGGGTCTCTCGGCACATGAGGAAGAAAGAGGGCCTCCCGGCGCGCGGGGAAGAAAGCCAAGGCATAGGGGCTCCCGGCGCGCAAAGAAAAAAGGGGGGGAGGAGCTGATCCTGGTGGTTCTCGGCGCCTGAAGAAGCGGCGCCGGGAGCTATTCACCAAATTTACTGTAGGTTGATCCGAGAAGTATGAGGGCGCCGGGATCAGAACAAAGCTTACGGTACTCTGTTTTCTGGTTTTAATGATGGTTTGGGCTGAAAGCGACGGACTCTATGGGCTCTGAGCTGTCCGAAGCATCCACTTTGAGTTGGATTAGGTCTAGAATCCAGAGGAGTATTGGGATTTGAGAGGCATCTGGGAGGCCGAAGTCTGAATGCCCCTGTTCATCGCCGTTATCATGCAGAGCTTGGGGACAAACTTAATATGGTCATTCGTCACCCTGGGAGCCAAGAGATGGCTGTCTCTGGCCCCAGAGGAGACTTAGATGACATATACGGAGGAAACACACATGCTTGGAACCCCGGAGTTTCTCAAGCCTCAATCATTGCACAGCACGGCTTCATCCCAGCAGCCAAAGAATAATCTGTTCCAGGCTTTGGGGTGAGCAATAACAGTGCTACGAGGCAGAGAAAGGACAGACGAAACTGATCATCATGCTATTGATTTACAAATAACACAGAGAATGGCAATAGGGCTTAAAAAAAAGCAAAAATCAAGCTCAAACTACAGCCCATCATACATATATATCCATTCGTTTGATGATGCCCATCACGGAAGACACATAGTCAGAAAACCCATATGAAACATCATTCCCATACCCAAACCGATTACAGGGAGAGAGTGAGGGAAAGGGGAACAGACAGATGCCGAGATATTTCGGCTACATTGCATGAATCGAGATAAGATTCGAAAGTATTACATGAAATAGAAGAAAAGAGAAAACAAACATGGGGGAGGGCGGAGCATTGACTCCTCTCCCTCCCCCGGATGCCCACCTGGAGCTTCTTCCCTGGGAATGGGTCTCTTCTCTCTTTCTTTTTCAGCGGAGGAGGCTCTCTCTCTCTCTGGTCTCTTCTCTTTTTCTTTCTTTTTGATCGATGGTCTGGCTTCTGATCCTCCGATCCCCTTTTCTTTCAAAGGGGGTATGTTTATATAGGTCTCATCCTTCTGTGCTCTCGGCGGAGGGCAGTCGGTGTGGCCAGTTCCATTCGAGACATCTCCCGGCGCGACAAGTAGCCCCCTGTTGAGGCTCCCGGCGCCACTAACAGGAGCCCAAATGACCGGCCCATCTAGCGCCTTCAGGCCTCATTCGTGCCTTAGGCTTCTCTTCATGCTTTCTTTTGAATTAATCTTCGTCAGAACCGAATAAAGCCCACCTTTAGTAGAGGCATGACTTTGTTGAGATCGTTTTGAGGCTCCATCAGTGAACGAACTGGGGTTTAATCAGTATTGCCGTATGAATGACGACAAAACCGGGTATGTTTCATCGGCATTGTCATCCGAACGGTGACAAGACCAGACATCAGCTTCAGTCTGACAGACTTCGGCCGGGTATGTAATCTGTGGAGAGGATTGCTCTTCTGTTCTGACTTTGTAGGAGCCCTGACAATCTTTATCTGTCGGTGCCGGTTTCATCTTTATCTCATATTACATCCATCAGTAAGCTGACATCTGGCTTACCTTGACATATCATCCGTGGATTCTCGGACGAAGCAGTAGTACAGCTCTTCTTAAAAGGCTGGGAGGTCCCATCAGTCGAGTGACTGCGGCTTCATCGGCGCTGCCGTCTGAATGACATCGGCACCGGGCATCAGCTTTGGCCGACAAAGGCTTTAGCCGGGTGAATGGTTGACGAGCTTCATCAGTGGTCTTCTACTGTTGGCCTGATTTTCTTTTCAGTTATGCTTCCACCCCTGTTCATTTTCTAGGTGTCAACAAATGCCCCCCACCTGCGGGCGGCGTAAGTGCAGAATAAGCGACACGGGGTCTGCAGGTGTTCTTCATCATTTGAGGGTATATTCCTCAGTTTTATCCTTGACATTGTCCTTCAGCTTGATCATGTTGCTGTAGTAACCCTTTTGCATATCCATCTTTCATTTTGATGTCTTCATTTTCGTATTTTCTTTATTTCCAGCATTTCGGAGCTTCTCGGCATGGACCTCCCGGCGCGAAGGATATCGGCGCGTATGGGCTTCTCGGCGCGCTTCACGGCCGACAGGGGTTCTCGGCCTGGGAGTTGTCGGCGCGACTTTTGGCTGACGGGGGGTTTTCGGCTGGGGAGCTCTCGGCGCGCCTTTTGGCCGACGGGAGCTCTCGGCCGGGGGGGTTCTCGGCGCGCATTTGGCCGCGCCGAGAGCCCCTCAGCTTTGGGCCTTTTTAAGGCGCCGAAAGCCTTGCTGTCCCTCATTCTCTCCTCTTCTTTCTCTTTCTTCACTTTGGCGGTGGCGGTGAGCTGTGAGCTTCCCCCCCCCCCCGAGAGCGTCATTTCCCCCCCCCCTTCTTTGCCGATTTTTTTGGGGTAGGTTCGCTATATATATGGGATTGAGTCCCATCTTATGCTCGGGATCACTCCCTCTTGGTGGGTGACTCCCTATTCTTTTTTTGGGCATACCTCGGACAAGAGGAGATGCTGCCGAAATTTTTGAGAATTTGTTTGTCTTATTGTTTCATGCCCATTCATCTTTCTGAAGCTTCTTTTCTTGTCTTTTTCTGACTGCAGGTGCTGACATGGCTTCCAGTTCTGCTGCTGCATCTTCCGGAGCCGTTGGAACAAGTTCATCGGCTCAGCCGGACATATCTCGGGCCAAAGTCAACTGGTTGAATGTATACAGCCTGAGCTTTGGCTATGACCAGATTGCTAGTGTCGACGAATCTTCCGATTCTGAAACTGACACCGTATCGACTGCTGAAATTTATTCTTCCCTGGAGGGTGCTGAATTCAGGAGAGCTGCTGACTACCGCCCGGACTTGCCGAAGGATCGTCATTTGCTGCCGTTTGTTCGGACTTTCACCGTACGCGGAATGCGGGATGTTATTATTGCCCGCTCCGTGGAAGCGGCAATACTTGCCGATAGAGACAGCATGAAGGGTTCTGTCTATCGAGCCCGAGCCATATATCTCCCAGGTGAACAGAGGGACTGGAATGCTGTGCTGGGCATCTCCGATTTAGAACCCGAGAAGAAGATGCTAACCCGGGCCCCAGAATTCACCCCTGCAAGGTGGGATCATACCACCGGCCGTGTCCACCGAGAGAAGACTTCATTCGGACTCTTTTTGGCGCCTGCGAAGTGGGGTTATAGAGACGAGCCATTTGTTCTTAACTGCCTGGCCGTTCAGTTTAAATATCAGCTGGCTGCCGGCTGGTTTGGAGATGCCAAGTTGACAGACGCCCATCTTTTTAGGGTTGGAGCAGTGGAGTTTACAGAATATGTTTTGAAGGAGTATGCCCCTCTATTGGTTAGAGCTGGGGTATACCATAGTGTATTTGCCTCCAGGTTCCGCTATCCCGTCTCTCGGGGATTGTGTTGCGGTATGCTTGAAGTGTTCTGCCCGCAGTTCAATACATTCTATACAGCGGAAGGCGAGACATCCCTCGACCTCTGGAGTTTATCGCAGCTTTCTGGCCTACCCATGGACGGAGAGCCATACGAGGAGGTCTGCCTGGATGATTCCATCAAGGACGCCTCTAATGGAGAGGGCCGCTATTCTTTCGGTTATGCATACCGGTACCTGATGAAAGCTTACCGGTCCATCTGTTTGGCCTACAGTAGGGGGTCCTCCAAAGGCTATCAAGCCAGGGAAAAGAGCAGCCGACTGAGAGTCCGTGTGGGGCAGTGGATACAATATTTCTTCGGGGGTCCCTTGAGGTACGCAGACTTTCCTTCCGTAGGGCTGACTTCCGGTAAACAGGTCAGGGCCCCCCGTTACAAGTCAGCACTGCCAGCTTCATTGCGCCGGACAGACGCGGATGGCCCGAACCCAGCAGGGGTTGATCCCATCACCCATTGTGCGGCCTATTTGACTTTCTGGCTATGCACTTTCGCTCTCCCTCAAGGGGACGAGACGATTATTAGACCCGAGGCTATATATCCGGCCTGCCAGATGGCTTGGGGGATGCGATTGTCTTTGTGCCCAGTGGCTCTGTGTTTAATTTACAAATCCTTGGGGGACTTGCATAGACATCGGACCCCCCGCTCTTCGAGGACTGTGGGTCCCTTTCATTTCTTCAATGCCTGGGTTTGCAGCATTTTCCCTGAGCTGGCCCCGAGAACTTTACAGTCAGACACACTGCTCCCTCGTATGATTGAGTTCGCTAGCGCTGAACCTGGTCCTTTCTCAGAACAGCTGTTCAAGATGAGGGGTAGGCTAATAAGAGTGCCTGTAGACGCACCTGGCAGCATTCACTTTTGGAGCTTGGCAGCAGGTTCAGCTCCCTTGGTGGACCCTCAAAGGGAGTGTAAAATGGAGGAGGTGGAGGTTTATGTCCATCCTGTTTCGGGGGTCGCCGCCACCCGGCCTCTTTTAGAACCAGAATTGGTGAGGTGGGCCATGGCCATACGGCCCAGTGTATTAGTTTTCAGGAAGGGGGGCTTGCTCATTTTGGAGCCCTATTATCCCTTCCGCTTTGGCAGAAATTTTGGTTACGACCAGCATATCCCTCCATCGACTGCTCAGTTTCCTCTGGAGAGCCGGGCCAAGCACGGGTCCAGTATTGCCGGCGACGGTCGGATATGGTGGGATTTCTTTCATCGTCGGGAAGACACAACTTTCAGGGTCCCGACCGTCTCCAATCGTCTCCCTCGGGTCTCATCAGACTATATCAAGTGGTGGAACATACGCACCAATTTTTATAAAGATGGCAGAGGCGCTTTCTGGGATGTGGCCGAGCGCTCCTTTTTGAAGCGGCAATCAGGGCCTGTATTTGATATTGACGAGGTCCATCTGAGGAGGCTTTATTCCCAGCACCAGAGGGAGGCAGAAGCTTATATCGCTGCCCGCCGGTCTTTGAAGGAGGCGGGTGCGGAACTACCCACTCCTGTCTTTTCTGAAGTTGATGTGGACACTTTCACCAGAGACTTGAGACAGCTGGGCCACATAGGGGACACTCATTTGGAGGTGCAGTATCCATTCCCCTCGGAGGAACCACTTTCGAAGGCTACTTCTTGGAGGGGTCCGACAGACAGGTTTCATCCTTATAGGACCTTCGTGCGGAGGGAGGACCGCACCCAGTCATATTATCAGCACACCTCCTGGCTTTTTGTACTGTTAAATGTCCACGGGCTGACAGTGGAGAGCCCGGTAGCTGTCATTCTAAATAAGCAGCTTTTTGTTTCTTTCCATTATGTTGACGCCTGGTGCATAGATTACCTCGGCCTATTTCATTGCCTTGATTTCCATGGCCATAAGGACTTGGCCGCCCTGACGGAGAAGTGTCAGACTATTGGCGATGTATGCTGGCTCGTGAAGGAGGCCGCCTCCCGATCAAAGGAGGTAGCTTATATGTATTGGCCGCTTTCCACATTTTATGACGGCCCAGCAGGTGTGCTCCTTGTTTGTTTGATCATGGCTTCTTTCTTCTTATTGTCATGTTTTGCATATGTTGACTATGACTGCCTTTCTCGTGTCTCGTACAGATAGACCAGACATAAAGCGGCAGGGGCTTTACAGGAAGATAATTGCTCAAGCTGAGAAACCTGCCCACTTTGAAATTCCGAAGCAGCACCTACGACCACTCCCCTGCCTCCGGGCAAGAAGAGGAAGCCTTCTGTGGTGAAGGTTGCAGTCGCCAAGGCCAAGAAGGCCAAGGTTGCTCGGACCCGGAAGTCGGCTTCGACTGCGAAGGAAGCTGGAACCCCTCTTCCGGATATCCCTTCATTTGACGCATTCGCATCTCAGAGGGAGGCCGCACAGGCATCTGCCGAAGGTGACGGTGATAGCTTGTAGCTGGAACTTCCTTTGTCATCTTGACCAATCTCCTAGGGAGTTCTTTGAGGCTGAGCTTCTTTTTATCTGATACAGCCCAGGAGCAGGTTGAAGCGCCTGTGGAGACGGACACAAGACTGCCTTCTCCCACCCCGGCTGGCGAGGAGGAGGGTAAATGTGCTTTTTCCATTTGTTTCATACTTCCGTTGTTTTCTTTGCTATACTTCTCAGAAGTTTTCTTTTCTTGTAGCAGTGGCAGTCGGGGAGCAAGCCGAGGCCATGATAATGACAGAAGAGCTGCCTCGACCACAGGAGGGTCACAAGACTCGGCCAAAGCAGAGTACTATTCCGGCCAGACGCATAATCACTCGATCTTCATCCCGCCATGCTTTAGAGGTACCGGCCCAGCATATAGCTAGTGTGGAAATATCTTCGGGCAGCTCCCAGGCTGTCTCCCATGAGGAGGAGGTAGATTTCAGCGACAGCGAAGGGGAAGGTATTGCCAAGTCAGAAGCCCCTCCTGCACTTGCGAAAGGTGTTCCGTCTCTTCGACCCGCCGAACTATCAGCGTCATCCTCTGAGGAAGAATTTCAGGAGGAGTTTGCCGGGCTCGATACTGAGATTGACATAACTCCACCACTCGCCATTTCGGCCACGGAGCTTTCTTCTCTTTCGCCCCATTTTGAGGGTGCGGACCCTGCTCCAAAGGTGGGTTGTTCTTCATGTATGCTGCTTCATTTGTTTCTTTTATTTAGTGCTGAAGGTCGCTTTGCTTTGGTCTCAGAGTATTGTTGCTGCTACCTCGGCCACCTCCACATCCTTCATGGACATTTCCCTTGTAGATTTGGCTATTGTTCCTTTTCTGCCTTTAACTTGCACGGGGGCTCCTGAGATCATTCGCCCTGTGCCAGTGCGGATACAGTCCTCGACAGACTTGGCATCATTAGACTTGGGGGCTGCAGAAGAAAGCGTCATCCCTGCTAGGGCTTCAGATCTTAGAGCCGAAGCAGATCCGGCTAGGAGCTCTGCTTTCATACCGGCCGCAGTAATGTCAATCGCGCCCGAGTTAGCAATTCCTGCCATAGTGGCTGCAGAGTCCGAATTCCTGCCTACACAGTCTAAGGCACCTCTGTCCCCATCACCAGAAAGAGCAGCTGAAGGTGCAGCCTCCATTGCAGAGATAACCCCATTACTCATTGATTCTCCTCCCGCGGATGTTCAAGGTGTAGCTCCCGAGGCAGCAGCAGAGGAGGAGTCTTCAGTCCAGCAGGGGAGTACAGAGAGATACCGGCTAGCTCTTTCGGCAGATTTGCCTTCTTCGTCCTCCCAAGCGGGCATTGGACTATGGGCAGATATTGACGGAGAGGTGACTTTCGAAGTCGTCGCATCTGCTTCCTTTGGCTTTACGTCTCCTGACAGCTTCGTCTGGCAGCATCTGGACATGTTACGCCAGCTAGTAGAGTCTCAGCCTGGCTTGACATATCTACAGCTGAAGGAAATCGCCAATCGCCTCACTGCTGGCCTGCAAGCCATGGGCTGCCCTTTGGACACATGGGCTCAGCGGGTCTTGCTTTTGTTGAAATTCGTGCATCGGAGAGACTTCCTAGCACGGATCATGGTTGACAGGCTGACGGCGTTGAAGTTGCAGAGGTCGGAATGCAAATCCGAGGTGGAAAAGCTAACGCTGACACTTGATGAACGCCAGGCCGAGCTACAGAGCATTATTCAGCGGGAGGAGGCTATCCAGAAACGGGTAGCCGTTTTGGAGGCGGAGCTCACTGAACTTCGGGCCGAGCTGCAGCAATTATCTTCTATTCGGCCACAGTCCACCGAGGAGGTGGCTTCACTGGAGGGTCGGGTGATGTCTTTCCAGGACCTGTCCATGAGGCTTCAGGAGGAGGAAGCGCGCCTTCATGAGTTAGGAGCCGCCCCCTATGTTGGTCTTCTGGCCTTTGAAGATATCTTTCGGCGGCCATGAATTATCTTCACTTTCTTTTCTTTTCTTTCTTTTTGTGACACAGCGTCCCCTCGGGGCCCCTTATGTACTCACTTCGTAATGAAATGAAAAGAGATCTTTTGGCTTCATGTGTATCCATCTTGTCTACCATGTGGTTTCATCACTTCGGGAAGTGGGGTAGTGGTTTTAGCAATCCCTCATGTGAATGGCTCGTACCTAGCAGGAGAGCGTCCACCCCTTCAGAGAAAGGATGGGGAACTCGCTCCACCGCGTGACGGGCATCCGAAGAGGTGCTTAAACCGGATTGTGTCGGTATCATCAAACGTCCCTCTTGGCGACATGTGCTATGAGGGAGACAATTTGCAGGGATGTGACAGAAGGGGTTTCATCAGAATAGACGGCAAGTCTAGACTGGATAGAGGTTATGGCAGGTGGGACATTTGAAGGGGGCATAGTTTTCATCAGAACAGACGTAGGGTCTGAACTGGGCAGGGTTTTATCATTGATCGGGCGCGGTGCCGGTCGATCAACGGTGGTTTCATCATTGATATGGGGTTTATATCGAAGCGAAGGGTTTTATAAGTTTCATCAGAATAAACGAAAGGTCTAAACTGGGTAGGGTTTCATCATTGATCGGGCGAGGTGCCGGTCGATCAACAATTGATTTCATCATCGATATTGGGTTTATATCGATGCAAGGAGATTTCATAAGTTTCATCAGAATAGACGAAAGGTCTAAACTGGACAAGGTTTCATCATTGATCGGGCAGGATGCCAATCGATCGACGGTTGGTTTCATCATCAATATTGGGTTTATATCGATGCAAAGGGATTTATAAGTTTCATCAGTATAGACGAAAGGTCTAAACTGGACAAGGTTTCATCATTGATCGGGCAGGGTGCCAATCGATCAACGGTTGGTTTCATCATCAATATTGGGTTTATATCGATGCAAAGGGATTTATAAGTTTCATCAGTATAGACGAAAGGTCTAAACTGGACAAGGTTTCATCATTGATCGGGCAGGGTGCCAATCGATCAACGGTTGGTTTCATCATCAATATTGGGTTTATATCGATGCAAAGGGATTTATAAGTTTCATCAGTATAGACGAAAGGTCTAAACTGGACAAGGTTTCATCATCGATCGGGCAGGATGCCAATCGATCAACTGTGGGACGTATGTGAAGGTGTTGGTCTCGTCAGGATAGACGTAAGGTCTATTCCAACATGTTTTATCGCATGTGGGGCTTGCCAAGAAATGCGTAGGCTTCATCAGGACAGACGTGAGGTCTGAGCTGGACAGGCTTCATCAGGGTGGTGATGGGTTTCATTGTCGGTGGGACGTTTGAAAGCGGGTATGTAGGTTTCATCAGGGTAGACGTAAGGTCCACCCCGGGAAGGCTTTATCATCGGTGGGGCATAGAGCCAGATGACCGACGGAAGGCTTCATCAGTGAAGGGGAGGTAAAGGTAGCGTGCCGGTTGGCATGGAACTTTTAGATTACCACATTACTGACCCAAGTGCCCTTTCGGGTTTTCACCGGAGCCAGCCCCCTCTTGCTTTTGCCCACGCGCCCTTTCGGGTTTTCACGTGGCGGGGTACCCGATTTTGCCTGCGGTGCCCTTTCGGGTTTTCACCACAGCGGGGTTTTTTGGCCATTTTTGCCCTTATCCGGGATGTCCGAACAAGTCTGGCGGGGTATCTCTATTTTTAACCCCATTTTTTTTATATACATATGTTTCCTGAATCGGGACTTCAGCACGGATCAGGCGATGTGCTGCTTCATTAATGCATGCTCTTATCATCGGTATTGGGTATATACCGACGCAAGGATTTTATAGGTTTCATCAGGGTAGACGTAAGGTCCACACTGGGCTGGTTTTATCATTGATCGGGCAGGGTGCCGATCGACCAATGGTAGGTCTCATCACGGCGGGACGTAAAGGGATATGCAAATTTGATAGGACGGGTTTCTTCGTTGATCGGGCAGGGTGCCCATTGACCAAAGGTGGGTTTCATCATTGGTATTGAGTTTATACCAATGCAAGGATCTTATGAATCTTCATCAGAATAGACGTAAGGTCTACCCTGGGCTGGTTTTGTTGCTGATCGGGCAGGGTGCCAATCGATCAACAGCAGGTTTCATCATCAGTATTGGGTTTATACCAATGCAAAGGTTTCATGGGTTTCATCGGGATAGACGTAAGGTCTAAGCCGGATAGGTTTCATTGCTGCTCGGGCGAGTGTGCCCATTAATCAGCAGCAGATTTCATCACGGTGGGACATAGCGAGACACGCAGCTCTAGTCGGAACAGATGTGAGATGTAGACCGAACAGGTTTCTTCGCCGATCGGGCAGGGTGCCCTGTCGACCAAAGATGGGTTTCATCATCGGTATTGGGTTTATACCAATGCAAGGATATCATGGATTTCATCAGGATAGACGTAGGGTCTAAACTGGATAGGTCTTACCGCTGATTGGGCAATGTGCCAATCAATCAACAGCAGGTTTCATCGTCGGTATTGGGTTTATACCAATGCAGGGATTTCATAGGTTTCATCGGGATAGACGTAAGGTCTAAGCCGGATAGGTTTCATCATTGACCGGGCAGTGCGCCAATCGATCAAAGCAGGTTTCACCATGGTGGGACTTTGGCAAGGTATGAGGGTTTTATCAGGACAGACGTAGGGTCTGAACTGGGTGGGTTTGATCGTTGATTGGACGAGGTGCCGGCCGATCGACGAGAAGTTTATGACGGGAGGTGAGGTTTCTTTAGGATCACCATATTACTGGCCCAAGCGCCCTTTCGGGTTTTCACCGGAGCCAGCCCCCTCTTGCTTTTGCCCACGCGCCCTTCCGGGTTTTCACGTGGCGGGGTACCCGATTTTGCCTGCAGTGCCCTTTCGGGTTTCACCACAGCTGGGTTTTAGCCATTTTTTGCCCTTGCTCGGAAAACCTGAACAAGACCGGCAGGGTATCTCTATTTTTAACCCCATTTTTATTTATTTTCATTCTTTTATTCTCTCTTCCCCTCTTTTTGGGAGGGTAACAAGTCTGACTGTCATTAGATCATGATAAGGGATGGCTCGGCTAGGGCGGAGTGCCGCTAGACCAAGGAAGAAGGGTAGCTTGGTTAGGGCGGAGTGCCGCTAGACCAAGGAAATGGGTAGCTCGGTTAGGGCAGAGTGCCGCTAGACCAAGGGAGAAGGGTAGCTTGGTTAGGGCGGAGTGCCGCTAGACCAAGGAAATGGGTAGCTCGGTTAGGGCAGAGTGCCGCTAGACCAAGGGAGAAGGGTAGCTTGGTTAGGGCGGAGTGCCGCTAGACCAAGGAAATGGGTAGCTTGGTTAGGGCGGAGTGCCGCTAGACCAAGAAAAGGGTAGCTCGGTTAGGGTGGAGTGCCGCTAGACCAAGGAAATGGGTAGCTCGGTTAGGGCAGAGTGCCGCTAGACCAAGGGAGCAGGGTAGCTTGGTTAGGGCGGAGTGCCGCTAGACCAAGGAAATGGGTAGCTTGGTTAGGGCGGAGTGCCGCTAGACCAAGAAAAGGGTAGCTCGGTTAGGGCGGAGTGCCGCTAGACCGAGGAAGAAGGGTAGCTTGGTTAGGGCGGAATGCCGCTAGACCAAGAAAAGGGTAGCTCGGTTAGGGCGGAGTGCCGCTAGACCAAGGAAATGGGTAGCTCGGTTAGGGCAGAGTGCCGCTAGACCAAGGGAGCAGGGTAGCTTGGTTAGGGCGGAGTGCCGCTAGACCGAGGAAGAAGGGTAGCTTTTAGCCTGATTACTCGGGGAATATTGGTTGGGCGGCATGATACAGCTTTAGGTGTCTACCGTTGAGTGGTGAGAATTGGATTTCCCCTCGATGGTTAACGACCATGTAGGCCCCTCCTTCGTAGACCCTATATATCACATAAGGACCTTCCCAATTAGGATTCAGCTTCCCTTTTGGGTTGGACGCCATGACTTCTCTTTTCTTGACCATGACGAGGTCACCTTTCTTAAATTCTCGTCCTTTTACGAGTTTGTTGAATGCAGTGGCCATGCGGGCCTGGTACATCTGGATATTCTTCTGAGCTTGGAGGCGCTTCCCTTCCAATTCAGCCAATTCTTGTAATCTTCTTTCTGCATTGGTTTGTTCGCCACGGGCCAGGTCATATTGGACTGCCACCCTGAGTGACGGGACTTCCAGCTCCAGCGGAACTACTGCCTCTGAGCCGTATACCAGTGAGTATGGCGAGCACCCTGTAGGTGTCTTGAAGACAGTGCGGTATGCCCATAGAGCTTCATACATCTTTTCTTCCCAGTCCTTCTTATTAGAACTGACGACTTTAGCCAACAAGGTGCATAACGTTTTGTTGAAGGCTTCTGCCAATCCATTTGCCTGTGGATTGTAAGGAGTGGAAGTCCTCCACTCGATCTTATACTTCTCGGCGAGCCGATAGATCTTTTGATTTCTGAAATGACTTCCATTATCAGATATTATTCGGCTGGGGATCCCAAACCGGAAGATAATGTTTTGTTTGATGAATCTGGCAACCAGCTCACCAGTCACTTCTCGTAATGCTATAGCTTCCGCCCATCGGGAGAAGTAATCTGTTATTGCCAGTATGTACTTATGTCCGGCTGAGGAGGTTGGTAGTGGGCCGACTACATCGGTTCCCCATTGTGCAAACGGCCAGCTAGGGATTGTAGGGTGCAGAACGGCAGGTGGCCTTCTAGGCACAGCAGCATGCTCCTGACATTTCTGACATGACTTCGCAAACTTGCAGCAATCTTCAAACATAGTGGGCCAATAGTAGCCCAGCTTCTTGATTTCTATCTTCATCTTAGGGCCAGCTTGGTGAGCACCTGCCGTCCCAGCATGTATTTCTTTCATCGCTTGCCAAGCTTCCTCAGTGGACAGGCAGCGGAGCAGAATCTTCTTGCGTGCATCTGCCATTATTCGGAACAGAGTTCCATTTCTGAATTCATAAGAACCTTTGATCCTTAAAAGTTTCATCTTTTCTTCTCTTTTCTGCGGCAGCTGTTGGTGCAAAAACCATTGTAGCAGGTGCTGTCTCCAGTCAGATGCCTGTTCTGTACTGATCGTGGCGACTTCATTTTCTTCGGGGCAGCCTTCTAGCATGCTGGGGACTTGCCGCCGATTTATAACAACAATGTTCAGTGTCTCATCCGGTGGGACTGCTATTGAGCTGGCTAGCTTTGCCAATGCATCAGCCTGGGCATTATGTGCACGGCCCACATGCTTGAGCTCAATATGATAGAACTTCGCCATGAGGCGCACAGCTTTTTGGTGGTAGGGGTTCAACTCCGGCTTTCGCACTTCGAACTCACCTTGGATTTGCTTTATTATCAACATTGAATCCCCGAATACCTGAAGCATCTGGATACCCATGTGGAGGCTGATGTGCAACCCGATTATCAGAGCTTCATACTCGGCTTCATTATTAGTGCAGGGCTTGTTTATAGAACAGGAAGTATGCACAACCTCCCCCTCTGGCGATCTTAGCACAATACCGGCTCCGGCCCGTATTCTGGTCTTTCCATTGGAGTCCGTCTCTGTCCTAGATGCTCCATCAAAGAATAGCTGCCACATAGTTGACTGAGCCTGCAGGCTTCTAATGTTTCATCATCGGGTAACTCAGTCCCCAACATATCATTCTCTGGCACAGGGTGCTCTGCGAAGAAATCAGCCACGGCCTGTCCTTTTATTGCCCTCTGGGGTATATATGTGATATCGAATTCCATCAGAATTACTGCCCATTTGCCCAACCGGCCTTTCAGTGTTGGCTGAGTCAATATGTATTTGAGCGGATCTGCTGCAGATATCAATCTGATTTCGTGTGACAGCATAT
Source organism: Amorphophallus konjac (assembly GCA_022559845.1). Lineage (NCBI taxonomy): Eukaryota > Viridiplantae > Streptophyta > Magnoliopsida > Alismatales > Araceae > Amorphophallus > Amorphophallus konjac. The sequence continues at coordinate 390,812,681 of CM040126.1, forward strand.
AGTGCCGGAGTTTTTTAACGGCAAAGACTAGTGCCAAGCATGTCTTTTCTATATAGGTGTAGCTTTCTTCAGTTCTAATCAGCCTCCGACTCAGGTAGTATAGAGCCTGTTCTTTGCCTTCTTCATTTATCTGTGCTAGCATTGCCCCCAGGGAACAGTGTGTGGCTGCAATGTATAGTATCAGGGGCTTGCCCTTAATAGGTGCCCCCAGCACTGGAGGGGTCTTGAGATATTCTTTCAGCTTCTCAAAAGCTTCCTGACAGCCTTCGTCCCAGAGGAACGGTACATCTTTCATCATGAGCTTGTGAAAAGGGTGGCATCTCCCCGACAGATTTGATATGAATCGTCGGATATAGGCCAAACGCCCTTGCAGAGATCTCAGCTCGTGGAGATTCCTTGGTGGAGGGAGCTCCTGGATAGCTTTAATCTTGGATGGGTCGATCTCAATGCCCCTATGACGGACAACGAACCCAAGGAATTTTCCACTGGACACGCCGAAGGCACATTTCATAGGATTCATCTTGAGTTCATATCTGCGCAGCCTCTGGAACACTATCCTCAGATCTTGCAGATGATCTTCTCTTCTGCTGGTTTTCACCACCAGGTCATCGATGTAGCACTCCACTTTCTTGAAGAGTAAATCATCAAAGATCTTTGTCATAGCTCTTTGATAAGTAGCGCCGGCATTCTTGAGGCCGAACGGCATCCTTTTGTAGTGAAATATCCCCTTCGGGGTGCGGAATGCAGTATGCACTCTGTCTTCTTCAGCAATCCAGATCTGGTTGTATCCGGATGACCCATCCATGAATGACAGGGCTTCATGGCCAGTGGTTGCATCGATCATTACTTCAGTGATTGGCACTGGGAAATCATCTTTCGGGCAAGCCTTATTCAGGTCCCTGAAATCTACACATATTCTGATCTGCCCATTTTTCTTCTTCACGGGCACTATATTGGCCAGCCATGTAGTATATTGGTTCTCTTCAACAAAGCCCACATCGATCAGCTTGTCGACTTCTTTGTTGATCTGATTTATCAGTTCGGGACGCATTCTCCTGGCAGGCTGCTTCACAGGGCTTGCCTCTGGGTTTATCGCCAATCGGTGCTGTGCCACATCGGAACTCAGTCCCGGCATCTCATCATATGTCCATGCGAAGCAGTCTCGGAATTCTTTCAGAAACTGAATATACTGTTCTTTGACAGCTGGCTCCAGCAGTGCACTGAGGAACGTAGGCCTTGGCTCATCTGCTGACCCCAGATTCACTTCTATCAGCTCATCGACGGTGGCCTGGCCTCCGTCCTCAACTTCGGGCGGGGCTTCTTGCAAATCAATGAAGCCTCCCGGGATATAATCTTCTTCATTCTCATGACTTTCTGTTTCATCACACCGATCATCAGCAGATGCTGGTGCATCGTATAAGGCCAATATGGCCGGATTCTGTCCAGTCTGCCCCGAGGACGTGACTGGCTCAGCGGAAAACTTCGACGTGGAGTCTTCTGTGCTTAGAGGCTCTTCTGATGTGGGCTCCCCTGAGAGGTTATCATTATGTAGAGCTCGGAACTCTTCTAGAATGCGCCCAAACTCCAGGCACTCTTGCAGCTCTCTGGCTACTTGGTCTTCATCCGGGGTTCCGGTGTCAAATTGTGCTTCGGCCTGGAACAGATCCTCTTTGCAGGACGGATTCTCCCAGCACCAACCCTTCTTGGTCTCATCAGACGCCCTTGCCTCCGGCTGGTTGTCTTGGGCTTCATTGTCTGTTATGGATTGATACATAATCTCTTCATCTTCAAAGGGGTATTGATCATACCCTACTTCTGGGGAATCTTCATTCGGGTAGAAGGCTGAGATGACATCCACCTCGGCTTCATAGTATTCTTGCAGGGTATAACCCAGTCCCGGGTGTTGTGTGATCTTCCTCAGCTCCTTGCTATCTCGAGGCGGATCCCATAACTCCTTGAATGCTTTCTTCTGAGCAGCAGGCTGTATCGATGGCATTTGCATCTTGGAGAACATTTGTGAAACCCGTTGGGTAGTATAATCCAGGCCCGTAATTGGTACCATCAGGTTTGCAGCTTCTTCAGGGGCCATGCAATCCTGATCATCTTCTTCAACTGCCTCCCCGGTGTAGAATATGATAGGGGGTTCGCCAAAGCGAGGGATTTCCATAGTCTTTAGGGGCAGCACTGTCTGGTATTCTGTGCTGGCTATGGGCTTGACTAGACCCTGAGGAACTTCCACCTGTGTGTATTTTTCTTTCATCTTTTCTTCAGTATCATCTGGGTGTATGCCGGGAGGAGTGATCCGAGCAAAATCACCAGCATAGGAGATGTGAGACACCCCATGCTTTTTAATGTAGCCCTTTGGCGGCGGCGGAGACCAATTTCTTGCTTTCGTCGCCGGCTTTTCTTGGCTGACCACAGTTTCTTTTCCTTTATCCCTTTGTGACACCTCGGTGTAATAGGATGCATCGAGCATATGGCACTCGAACACTTCGAAGGGATGTAGGTCTGCAAACACCCTTTCCTCTTTTCCTTCATGGCAATATTTTATGCATTGGTGTAGCGTGGATGGCACTATCTGATATTCGTGCAGCCACGGTCTTCCCAGCAGGGCCTTATATGTGGTGTTGGAGTCGATTACATAGAATCGTACCACTGTAGTGAGATCGCCCAGTGTGAGATTGAAATCAGCCACCCCGAGAGGTGTTTCACATTTCTGGTTGAATCCTGCAATCTTCATATCTCTGACCTTGGTGAGCTGCAGATCAAAGTAATATTTCTGATAGATGCGGTATGGGAGAATATTCACAGCAGCCCCTGGATCTATTAGTATTCTGCTTATCGGCTGACAGTTCAGGGAACCCCTCATATATAGTGGTCTATTATGGCCGGAATTTGGGATTAGCATATCATCCTCTGTGAATGTTACTGATGGCCCAGCATTCACCTCTGTTAAGAGTGCTTCACATTGTGCCGGGGACTGCAGGGCATCCACAATTGCTTGGCGAGCTTCTTCACTCAGAGAGAGAATTTCCCAGATGGAGAATCTGGTAGGGAGCCTCTTCAGCATTTTCATGACTCGACTGCCCACCCGGACATTAGACAGTCTCATCTCCTCTGCCCATCGGGGCCTTGGAGGTTCATGTGGTGCCTGTGGCCTTGGCTGCCCAGTCCCAATTTTATCTTCTTCATCGGTCTCCCGGGAGGCTTCTTCTGTAGCGACTGCCCCTGCTTTTGCTAGAGGGTTACCTTCTTCATCTTCTTCATGCTGTTTCTGCTTTCCAGCCGCCGTCTGCTGGCATTTATTGCTTTTATCTGGAGCAGTACGAGCCGGTCGCTCATTTTCTAAGCTGGACAAGAACTCCAGAATGAAGGGGCTTCATCTGCCTTCTTTTTGTCTTGGTACAGACTGGCAGGGGGAGGAACCTGGACACCTCGTATCTCTGGTTCCGGGATTTGATAGGGTTGCTCCCCTCTGAACATGATATTATGGTTGGCTGGTGGTGGGCGCCCCCATCTTCTCCCAGAACGTGTTGCATGGGCCGAGGTAGAGGCTTCGGCATGGTTAGCTTCTAGCGGAGCGTTGGATGCTTCCGGCTCATCGTCCTCCCCGGGCAAGGAGAAGAGTACTGACAGAGTGTTACATTGTACTGTCGTGACCTTCTTTCCTTTCTTGGATTTGAGTCGTTTCTTCTTCTTTTGGGAATTTGACTTTGCCGGCTCCTGCCCCCAGAAGGGCTCATTTTCAGCTTCTTCTTGTTCTGCCTCTGGCTGCTCTTTAATTTTCAATTCTTCGAGCTGTTCCCAGAGTATACAGTCTTTCATCAGCAGATGCTTGGGCTTCTTCTGCTCGTACTCATCGAGCTCATTAATATATTGCTGCAGACGCCTGGCTGCAGGGCTTACTTCTTTATGTGTAGGGAGGGGAGTTTGTCTCCTCCGGTTGTGAGTAGGGATCCGGATGACTGGTCCAGTCTCAGTTGTATGCCATATTGACTTTATTGGAGGCGGCTCAGGCCTTGGTGTAACACCCCGGATAACTGCTCCGCTGGTACTGGCTACAGGAGTCTTCTTCTTTTTGCTTTTTATGGGTATCATCTGCCATCCTTCCTGATCTTTCTGCGGGGTGAGGAAGCAAGCTTCATAGGTATTCTTGGTGCATTCTTCAACGGCCTCTTTGGGCAGCTGTTGGTAGACTGAGATCATATTGGCAGCCACTCTCCAGGGTGGAGGCTCATGTGGATGAGGCGGCTTTACCTGGTAATCTCCCAGCTGCAGCTCACCTTTCTTGACCATTCCTTCCATGATATCTTTGAAGACATAACAATCTTCAATTGCGTGCCCCAGCGCGCGGTGAAATGGACAGAACAGCGGATCATCTTTCTTTGCTGCATCGGCTGGTCTTTTGGGTTCAGGCAATGTTACCTTATTGAACTTGTATGCCCAGTTGAACAGTGCGGCCGTCTTATCCTTTGGGAAGGAATATGCCTTTCTCATCTTGTCTCTCAGAGAGACTTTATCCTTCCTTTCTGCTGTATCTGCCAGCGGGGGAGCTTCATCTGCCCCTTTCTTCCCCTTCTGCTGCTCGAAGGTTCTGAAATCGACGGTGTTGGCCTCAGAGTGTGATGGCCGTCGTTCATTGGATTTTCCCTTCGGCATAGTGAGAACATTGGCGGTCGGACGCTTGGACAAGAACGTCTCGACCTCTGCCACTATATTGTTCAGTCGGTCGAATGTTCTGACATCTGCACCGATCATCTTTTCTAGCACCTCCCTCCTGAGGCTCTGCTTGCATATCTGCACCGCATCTTCCTGATGAGGAGGCCTTCGGCATCTCATGGCTAAATTCCTCCACCTTTTGATGTAGTCCAGTGCAGTCTCATCTTGTTTCTGCCTGGTTGCATATAGCTCTGCTATCGTGATTTCCCTTTCCGTGACATGAAATCTGTCGCGGAACTTTCTTTGCATATCAGGCCAATCAACCACTGACCCGGCTGGCAGGCTTGAGTACCATTCAAAGGCCAACCCAGTGAGGGATGAGCCAAAGAACTTGAGCAGATAAGCTTCGTCGACTGCTAGGTCGCCCATGATTGTAGTGTAGTAGGCTATATGCTCCCTAGGGGAGCCTTGGCCATTAAATTTCTCAAACTTCGGCGGCTTACTGACGCCTGGGGGTAGTTTCTTAGCAGCATATTGGGGAGGATAGGGTACCCTGTACACATCATAAGTACCCGCATCACCACCGGTCTTTTCTGACAGCTTCATTTCCACAATTCTTTCAATCATCTGCTTGTGGGCCACAGCTGGATCTATCTCTTCTGGGAAGAAGTGAGCTTGTTGCTGGCTGTGAGGAGTTGTCATCACAGTGGCGCGCAGATGGGCGCGGTAGGCTGTGTCTGAGACACAGAGGGCTGAGCTGCTGTTTGCTGTGGAACAGGTTGGCTCGGTGTCTTGCCCTTATCAGCTAGGAGAGGATTAGCCAGGATAGTTGTTTCTGTGGAGCTGGATGTCTGCCCCGTAGGTTCAGCTTGCTTCGAGACTGATGTAGCTTCCTGTCTCTCATTGAGCTGTCTTCGGAGAGCGCTGATCTCCTGCTGATATCTCCTGAACATCATCTGGATCATGGGATCCATAGTTGATGGGATTTGTATATCTTCAGAAGTCCCTTCAGCATCATCAACAAAGGGGTTATCTCCATCTTCTGTTGTTACCACATTAACTGTCATAGTGGTAATCCTGCGGGCTTCATCATCAATTTTCATTTTATCCTTTGCGGCCTGGCCTCTTCTTGTGACAGGACCAGGTCTAGTTGCCAGTCTGAGCAATTCATCTGGCTGAGTTGGTAGTATATCTTGTCCCCTGGCCAGTCCAGCCATGTTGCAGGCGAAGATTTGCATCTTTCCTTTTCGCCTGTAGACCTTTCTTTTTATTTGGCTAGGATATCTGAGCCGGTCAAAGACCGATATTCTTTCTTTGTCTTCTTCCCCGTGCAGGTCTTCTTCATTATATCTGGCCCTGAGGCCTTCTCCATAGTCATTTGAATCGGAGGAGGAGGCTCCGATCATCATTTCTTGGAAGGTTTCTTCTTCTTCATCATCCCTGGTGCCCAAGGCACGGGATAGTCTTTGTTGACCTAGGGCAGAGCTCCCTAGGTAGTGGAAGTAGTCTTGGACTACTTGCTTTGTCTCTTCAGAGTTGCGCCTTTGCGGCTCAGGCTGGAACATCAGTCTTTCCTGGCTTCTTTGCTGATAGGCCAGTCTTGTTATCTGAGCATTCAAATGCTCGGCCTTGGAATATTTGAAGATGTCGGCCTGTCTGGCACAGGCCCTCGCTCTTCTTGGGACGGCAACCATGACTGGTTCACACATTCCCGCATCGTTATTCCGGCAGCAGTTGGCAGCAACATCATGGTTCTTTCTCTGCCATCTTCTGCCCCCGGCCCTGGGGTGGGTGACAGCAAGGTCTTCTTTCTTCTCAAGTCTCCTACCCCTCATTATGGGGCGAGCAGCAGTCAGTTTTCTTTCTCCATTGTTTCTTTCATCTCTCCTACCCCAGGCTCTGGGGTGAGCAGCAATAGCATTTCCTGTTTCTTTTCCCTCTCTTCTTTGGCTTCCCGCCCTGAAGTGGGTGACAGCATCATTGGTAGCCTTCTCCTCATCTTGAGCTGGAGCCCAGCTCTGCATCTTCTTCGGTCGCCAGACCTGTTTGTATTTTGCTGGCTTGGGCGCCAGTGGCTTCCTCTCATCGGCCTCCCAGTTGGCATGCCTGGTGGCCAGAGTTTGGAATCTGTTCGTAGTGGGCACTCGCGGGACGATCACATCTGGGTTGACCTCCCTCGGGCGGCCGTTGAGGTTCGTCCGGATCCCTCCGATCATCATGGTCTTTCCGGAGTTGGAAAGACAACGGTCAGCAGTGACATACCGGCTCCTCCGGTTGGTCCTCCTCCCCTTTTGAGCAGCAGCGGGGACCATGCCCCTTTTCTGGACGTGGTGGACATAGCAGGCGACGGCCGTGGGGGCCGTCTTCTCTGGCAAGCTGTCCTTCTGGACAGTGGTCTTCATTGGGGCACTCGCAGCAGTGCCTTGCTCATGGTTATCGACCTTCAGAAGGTCGGTGTAGACGACGCCCAAGCAGTTGGGCAGCCCGACAGCTGGGGGAAACGAGCCGAACGCCAGTGGTACCGCCAAGTATCCCTCCTGGACATGCATGTCCACCGGTTGTTTGTTGAAGCAAACGGACATGATTCCAGCTGTCATTGTAGATTCCTGGAAATAAGGAAAGTACACAGAATCAGAAGTTTCAGGGGGGCCCGCCGGGCCTCCTACTTTAGCGTAAAGATGAAGGGAGACTCAGTCCCACCGGGCGTGCCAGACTTGTGGACGCGGATTTTTTATTTATTTATTATTTATTCATTTATTTATATTTATGGATTTATTGGCGTGCCAGTCACATGTGTGACGATTTCATTGTGCGCTCGATCTGACATGGTCAGTCGATTGTGAGTGATCGTGTCGGGACCTGAAGTCCGTCATACCATGAACGTTATGACGTTAATTACGTCCTTCCAGGGAAGGACAACCCTTGATTAAACGCTAAAGTAAGAGGCCTCGAGAGGCAAACAGATATTCACATGCTTAACTTTAAACTTCATACCAGGGCCGGGGAGGCGGGTAAGATAATAACATCAACCACAGAAACCGACTAGATCGTGTGGTTGGCGGTTCAAAACAGTTATACTTGGTGGAAACAAGGAGATAGAAGATATCCACCACGGAAAGGCAAAGCCATGGCCATGATATAGGTTTAAAGCTTCGATCGGTATTTCGACGGCCTTTTCTCTTAATCTGGGTTATGCCCAGGGGGAAATAGGCTATCACCCACGGAATGCCGAGATGAAAGCCGAGAGCTAGAGTGGCCGAACCTCCCAACCCGTGTACATATGGGCTATGGGGCAAATGTGTGATTTTCCCTTTGAAAAGCTAGCGGGATTCATGCAGTGGCAAGACCCCCCCGAGCAAAAGGGTTATTCGTAAATCCGTTGTAGTTAGGTGGAACATAGGGGTTATGACTCCCCTTCAATTTTATCCCCGGGACATATCGGGTGATCCACAGATATCCCTTTTGTGGGTTCGCTTTGGGTATTGGAATTCATTGGGTGGTAGATCGGGCTCTCGGCACGCTCTGAATGGACACAGGCTCTCGGCACGACCCAAAAATGGGAAGTCCAGGGCTTCTGACGCCAAAACAAGAAGGCTGGGGGTTCCTGGCGCCAAGACGAGAGGACTTAGGTCCCCGGCGCGACAAAGAGAAGCCAAAGGGGAGAGGGCCTTCGGCGCAGGCTTCCCGGCGCGAGGAAGAAATGTTGGAAGAGGGTCTCGGCGCGGGATGGTTGAGCAAGGCTCCCGGCACGACGAGGCTGCAAGGGGGGGTCTCCCGGCGCGGAGGATGCAAAGAGGACTCTGGAGGTTCTCGGCCCGGGCTTCCCGGCGCGCTGAGGTGAAAGGGAGAGGAGCTGCCCCTGGGGGTTCTCGGCGCCTGAAGAAGTGGCGCCGGGAGCTATTCACCCAGTTTACTGTAGGCTGAGCCGAGAGCAGTGAGGGCGCCGGGACCAGAACAGAGCTTACGGTACTCTGTTTTGGGTATCTGATTGATTCATGCCAAGGGGAAGGATTTCTTTGGGGTCAAAAATAGGTCAGGGCATCAAAGTTTGAACTAGATTAGGCTTGGGCTTTATAGGAACATCAGGATCGATGAGGAATTTGGGAAGGCCAAGGCGTAGAGGATCCCTGTCACCGGTGTCATACAGAGTCCCGGGGACAGCTTAATGTCGGCTTTTCGTGGTCCTGGGAGAATTTTGACAGCATCTCCCCCGGACTCAGCGTTTGCCAGGGAATGATAGACGATCACCCACGGAATGCCGGGGTGAAAGCCAAATAGAGGGGTATTGAACCCCTAACCATGTACGTGCCTGCAGCACTGTTTCGATATCCCTTTAGAGGTCAGCGAAGCTTATGCAGTGGCGGAGCTCCATTGCCTCGGAAGGTTATAAAAGCCGATCGAGTCCAGAAAACCTCGTAGAAAAGGGGAGGGTTATCCCCATTAATTGTCACCCCCGAGGTGCATATGATGGCCCAGGGCATCCCTTGACATAACAAGAGTATTTATGGGGTTTCTTCAGTGGTAGCAAAGGTTTTACGACTTGAGGTGTACAGGTTGGCTTTTCGGCGCCGATGGTAAGGATGCCAGAGAGCTCCCGGCACGGGTTTCTCGGTGCGCTGATAGGATGGCCCGGAGGGTCTCTCGGCACATGAGGAAGAAAGAGGGCCTCCCGGCGCGCGGGGAAGAAAGCCAAGGCATAGGGGCTCCCGGCGCGCAAAAAAAAAGGGGGGGGAGGAGCTGATCCTGGTGGTTCTCGGCGCCTGAAGAAGCGGCGCCGGGAGCTATTCACCAAATTTACTGTAGGTTGATCCGAGAAGTATGAGGGCGCCGGGATCAGAACAAAGCTTACGGTACTCTATTTTCTGGTTTTAATGGTGGTTTGGGCTGAAAGCGACGGACTCTATGGGCTCTGAGCTGTCCGAAGCATCCACTTTGAGTTGGATTAGGTCTAGAATCCAGAGGAGTATTGGGATTTGAGAGGCATCTGGGAGGCCGAAGTCTGAATGCCCCTGTTCATAGCCGTTATCATGCAGAGCTTGGGGACAAACTTAATATGGTCATTCGTCACCCTGGGAGCCAAGAGATGGCTGTCTCTGGCCCCAGAGGAGACTTAGATGACATATACGGAGGAAACACACATGCTTGGAACCCCGGAGTTTCTCAAGCCTCAATCATTGCACAGCACGGCTTCATCCCAGCAGCCAAAGAATAATCTGTTCCGGGCTTTGGGGTGAGCAATAACAGTGCTACGAGGCAGAGAAAGGACAGACGAAACTGATCATCATGCTATTGATTTGCAAATAACACAGAGAATGGCAATAGGGCTTAAGAAAAAGCAAAAATCAAGCTCAAACTACAGCCCATCATACATATATATCCATTCGTTTGATGATGCCCATCACGGAAGACACATAGTCAGAAAACCCATATGAAACATCATTCCCATACCCAAACCGATTACAGGGAGAGAGTGAGGGAAAGGGGAACAGACAGATGCCGAGATATTTCGGCTACATTGCATGAATCGAGATAAGATTCGAAAGTATTACATGAAATAGAAGAAAAGAGAAAACAAACATGGGGGAGGGCGGAGCATTGACTCCTCTCCCTCCCCCGGATGCCCACCTGGAGCTTCTTCCCTGGGAATGGGTCTCTTCTCTCTTTCTTTTTCAGCGGAGGAGGCTCTCTCTCTCTCTGGTCTCTTCTCTTTTTCTTTCTTTTTGATCGATGGTCTGGCTTCTGATCCTCCGATCCCCTTTTCTTTCAAAGGGGGTATGTTTATATAGGTCTCATCCTTCTGTGCTCTCGGCGGAGGGCAGTCGGTGTGGCCAGTTCCATTCGAGACATCTCCCGGCGCGACAAGTTGCCCCCTGTTGAGGCTCCCGGCGCCACTAACAGGAGCCCAAATGGCCGGCCCATCTAGCGCCTTCAGGCCTCATTCGTGCCTTAGGCTTCTCTTCATGCTTTCTTTTGAATTAATCTTCATCAGAACCGAATAAAGCCCACCTTTAGTAGAGGCATGACTTTGTTGAGATCGTTTTGAGGCTCCATCAGTGAACGAACTGGGGTTTAATCAGTATTGCCGTATGAATGACGACAAAACCGGGTATGTTTCATCGGCATTGTCATCCGAACGGTGGCAAGACCAGACATCAGCTTCAGTCTGACAGACTTCGGCCGGGTATGTAATCTGTGGAGAGGATTGCTCTTCTGTTCTAACTTTGTAGGAGCCCTGACAATCTTTATCTGTCGGTGCCGGTTTCATCTTTATCTCATATTACATCCATCAGTAAGCTGACATCTGGCTTACCTTGACATATCATCCGTGGATTCTCGGACGAAGCAGTAGTACAGCTCTTCTTAAAAGGCTGGGAGGTCCCATCAGTCGAGTGACTGCGGCTTCATCGGCACTGTCGTCTGAATGACATCGGCACCGGGCATCAGCTTTGGCCGACAAAGGCTTTAGCCGGGTGAATGGTTGACGAGCTTCATCAGTGGTCTTCTACTGTTGGCCTGATTTTCTTTTCAGTTATGCTTCCACCCCTGTTCATTTTCTAGGTGTCAACATACACCCATGAGGCAAGCTTTAGAAGATTAATTCCTTTAGTGACCTTGATTTGATTCACTAAGTTTGGGCTAGGTATCAATGTGGTTAATAGCTCGTGAGAAGAAATTGGTTTTGGCATGTTGGCCATCTTCTCTTCATCCCCTTGCTTCATTCTCTTTAAACCTAAGATCATCTCCAATTCTTCTAATAGGATGGTGGCTTCAAAGGTAGAGAAGAGAAAGGTATGAGTAGAAGGATGCCATATCTCTACAAGAGCTCCTATAGCTGCCCAATCAAGATGGATTTGATCATGGTGTTTAGCATGGGTAACTAGGCTCAGGAGGTGCCATCTTGCTAGGTATACCCTCATATCCGAAGAAAACTTGGAAAGGATAAGTGGCAGCCACTTAATTTTTGTAAATCTCCTAGCTCCTGGGACATTTGGATAATCCTGTGGAAGAAAGAAAAGAAGGAGAATGCATGAGCGACAGAAGTAGTTCAGTGAGGATAAGAAAAGAGAAGAACAGAAGAAATAATACTTTACCTGGTTCATGGAGATTCTACTGTTTATGTGACCGTTGATCTCAGTTAGTCGAGGGGTAGAAGTTTTGGACCTCTTAAACGCCCTCTCCATCTTTGGTTTGCAGGAAGGGCTCGGGCGGTTGCAGTCCCTGCGAGAAGAAGAACACGAACAGAAGAAGCAGAGAATAGAAACTCTCAGAGGTTGCGTTGGTTGATCAGAAGAAGTGTCCTCCTTTTATAGAAGTCCGAAGGGTCTTAGGGCTGTTCGGAGTTGTGAGATTGGTTGCTATTAGGATTGGGTTTAGCTTTCGCATTGGAAACGGAAGCATGTTAATTAACGCCTTCTATTGGGGCGTCGATTTCTGAATTGACGACCTGACGGAGGTCGTGTTTTATGTAGCGCCCTTTCCAGGGTCGTCTTCTTCCTGGACTCTCGATGCATTTCACGCCTTTTGGAAGGGCGTGTTTCTTCTTTTGACGCCCTCGTGTCAGGCGCCTTTCATGTTTTTGACGCCGTTCTATCCAGGCGTGAATTTGTGAGCTTATGAATTTGCTTCCCTACATGCTTTGATGAACTTAAGTGCTATTATTTTGTTGGAATTGTTTTTAATTTAGCACTTATGATCATGTCATGCTTTGAATTGAGGGTTATTCATATTGAAATTATGGGAGGGCAAATGAAGTTTCAAGTGCAGAGGATTGCAGGTTTCGAGATGCCCGGATCACTGTTGGAGTAACATCATGTTGTTCTTGTATTTCATTCCTGTAAGCATTGTTACTATATGGTATTCTACGTTATTATAATATATCAAGGACCTTGTGGTTCTGATGAACCTGGAATTTGAGTTCCCCTTCATCAAAAACGGTGATAATTCCAGGAGAGTCTTGATCACACGGATAGGCCGTTGAGTCATCCAAGGTTTGGGACGATGGTTCCACTTTCTGAGATGATGCGCAGACAAACGGGCTTCGGCTTAGTGTCAGCTCAGAGGGATGGATTCTTGACCAAGTCTAGATGGCTTAGCAATATTATCCTTGATTATTTTCTATTTTAGTTTTTGTTTTATTTTTTCCTTTTAGCCCGGCATGCATCATATAGGATTTTCAGTTTCATGATGAAAATCTTCATATTATGGCGATAATGAAAGTCACTCGTTCTTGATTGAGTTGACATGAGATATTCCACTCCAAATTGAGTACTTTATTCTCTCTGAAGCCGCTCAGGCTGGTTCTTTGAAAATGTTTCTTTGCTGGGTCTCCATCTCAATTCCCTTTATTTTTCTACAAATCCACCTTGGTTGTAGCACGTCCACGTTGGCTGGTAACCGCTCCCCAATCGTGTCTCCTTATCGTGCCACGAGCACATTTTTACTTGTTTAGTTTAATCTCCTTTTATCCAGCAAATTGATGTTTCCTTGGAATCACTCGGAGTTATTTCACTCAGAATCTTGGAAAGATTTCTAATGCTTGGTGTCTGAGGCGTGTCACATCACACCTTGGCGTCTACTTATCAGTTCATTCCACTTCATTCCGCTGGTTGCACTTTCGCTTCATTTTCGTCTCACTCCCTTGCAAAGCAGACGCCAAGGCGGGGCAGCTGTAGACACGCCAAAATTGACGCTATGTTGATCAAATCTCATGTCACTATGTTGACGCCCCAAAGTGAACTTCAATACATTCATAATATGAAGTTTTTCTATTTTTGTGTATTTTTTGGTTTGTTCTTGCATTTTTGTGATTCGCGACCTGAAGAGGGGCGTTATTTTAAAAGCGACCTTACCTAGGGCGTGTTCAAAAGAAAGGACGACCAAATGTCAGGGCGTCAATTCCTGGTATTATCCAGTTTCAAAATAAATTCCAATTACTGATTGGCGTCCTTCCTCAGGGCGTGTTTTCAAGTAACGCCTTTATCTCAGGCGTTTTCTCATAATTTTCAAATAAAGAAAGTTTTATTTCTAAATTTAAATCCAAGAAGTGACGCCCTTGACCAGGTCGTGTTATGGAGTAACGTCTTAAGGTAGGTCGTTAATTCAAATTTGACACCCTTCTGAAGGTCGCGTTTTATGTTTCGGTGTCCTATTTGAGTGTGCCTTTCCTGAATAGTTCCCTGCCTTCTTTGGTCACCTTGCTCGATCAGGGAACTGGAGTCCTTGCCATTGATAACCATTGCCCGTTCTTATCTTCCCAAATCTATGGTTATCTTGATCTAAACCCTATATAAGCATGCTCTGGTCGATCTTGACAGAGGTTACCGAGGTCATAGGTTATACATATAGATACATACAGGGTTTACAGAGGCTCTCTTCATCTTCTTCCTGTGCGATCTTTTAGAAGAGCTCTCTGCTTCCTCTTCTTCCTGCCAGCAGCATCAACCCCGGTTCCCCTCTACTGTCGTCAGGGACAGTAGGGGTCTTTTGCTTACTATTTGTGTTTTTCCATCGGTCATCATCCACCGTTTTCTTTTCTTGCATTAGTATCATATTTCTCCTTTCCCTAACTCTTTAGGGGTTTTTAAAACCAAAAAAAAGAGGTGCGCATGTTGTGTTCTCTTTCATCATCGTATCTTCTATTTGGGATTGATACTACATTCACTCTTGGCTGATCCATCTTTTTTACTTGTTTGTTCTTTTTTTGCAAGGGTAATCAATAAGTAAAACCCCCTTCATCGGCCGGCCGATAGAAGGAGGAGGAAGGAATTCACAATCCATCCCGCATCACACTTATCACCAGGTATTCGCGATCATTTATTTTATTATTGAGGTAACCCCTCTGGCGATCACTCTCCTTTATAGCACCACGTGCTTTCTTTTGTCTTTGTTATCATCTCCATCCTTTTATATATCTCATATGAGTGGTTTGTTCCACATGTGTGGATTTATCACAATCTACAAACTTCCTCCTCCTCCTTCCTCCTCTTCTTGTTTCATGATTTCCTCCGATCTCAAAAAAAAAACGTCAATTTTAAAACGGAGGTCTCAATAGAGGATTATGTCATGTTCTGTCCATCTTCCCGTTAGGGGCACGAGGCCCCTGCTTCTTTCCCTGTAGATTTCTTATCTCCTAGGTTAGATGTACAGTGTACAGAGTCTCCTAGGTTGGTAGAGTCAGCTAAGATAGAATCTAGCTCTAGTGTTGTCAGCCCATCCATGTTTGCGACGTACCCTGTGATGCGTCATTCTAAATCCGTTCCAGATCGATTTCTTTAGGATCTAGCCCAAAGGTGTCATGCCCTCCTCAAATGTCCTGAGTTTGTAGCAACCACCATCGTCCTAGAGGATGATGAGGAAGTAGGCGGGGTGTGGAGCAATGACGGATTGGGAGTTTATGAAATCATAGATGAGAAGGACCCATCCGATGATGAGGATAGCGACGTGGATGATGCTGCCGATCTGTACGCATAGGGTTTAAAGAGATTTGACGAACCGTCGTCGGTAGTGGATAAACCCACAAAAGAAATTGATCTTGGGACTGAAGAGGACCCTAGGCTTATAATTATCTCTACTAATCTCCCCTCTCAGGTCGAAGAGGAGCTGGTCAAGGTTTTGAGGGAGTATAGCGATCCATTTGCTTGATCCTACGAGGACAAGTCGGGCCTTGACCCTACGCTGGTAAAACATAGATTAGTACTTAAACAAGGGGCAACGCCCGTTAAGTAAAAATCAAGAAGATTTCACCCCCAAATGGCCTTGAGGATAAAAGAAGAAGTTGATAAATTGTATAAGGCCAAGCTCATTAGAGTTGTTTTATATCCACAATGGGTGGCGAATATTGTCCCTGTGATGAAAAAGGATGGAAAAATTCAAATTTGCATTGATTTCAGGGACTTAAACAAGGCATGTCCGAAAGATGATTTCCCGCTTCCTCACATCGACGTGTTGATGGACAACACGGCTGGGTATGAAGCCCTCTCATTTATGGATGGGTATTCTAGATATAACCAAATCCGTCTTGCTCCAGAGGACCAAGAGAAGACCTCATTCACCACGCCCTGGGGCACATACTGTTATGTTGTCATGCCATTCGGATTGAAGAATGCAGGTGCCACATATCAGCGAGCAATGATGGCCATCTTCCACGACATGATGCATGTGTATATGGAAGCCTATGTGGATGATATTCTGGTGAAGTCTAGGTCCAAGGAAGAACACCCCGCCATTTTAGCTAAAGTGTTGCAAAGGGTGAGGGAGTACAAGTTGAAAATGAATCCAACGAAATGTGTGTTTGGAGTTACATCAGGGAAATTGCTAGGGTTCATAGTTAGCAAGCGGGGGATCCATATTGATCCGAACAAGGCAAAGGCCGTTATGGAAATGTCACCGCCTAAGAACATCACTGAACTTAGGGGATTGATTGGGCGTTTACAGTTTATTCGAAGGTTCATATCTCAACATTCGTAAAGATGTCACCCATTTTATGAATTATTGAAGGCAGGGGATAAATTTGAATGGAATGAGCAGTGCCAAAAGGCCTACGAGGATCTTAAGGTTTATCTATCTAATCCCCATGTTCTGCAACCCCCGGTCGCTGGGAAACCCCTAATATTATACATTTCTATTGTCGAGGACTCCCTAGGAGCTGTCCTGGCTCAAGTGGATGACGAGCGAAAGGAAAGGGCAGCATACTATCTCTCTAGGTTGTTTAATTTTGCTGAATCTAAGTATACTGCCATGGAGAAGACCTGCGAAGCATTAGTATGGGTAGCTAAAAAACTCAAGCATTATTTTCTCGCCCATGAAGTTAAGTTGATCTCTAGAATGGACCCAATCTGCTACCTCTTAGAAAAACCCATCCTTTCAAGCAGATTAGCTCGCTGACAGAGCTTTCTCTCTCAATTTGATATTACCTTTGTCGTTCACAAAGCGATCAAGGGATACGTGATTGCTGAACATATTGCTCATTCTCCTATCCCTTGTACCGATTCAATCCAGGACGAGTTTCTTGATGAGCATTTGACTATACTTACTTATCTCCCCTCTTGGTCCTTGCACTTCAACGGTGCTCTCAATTCTCAGGGCCGTGGAATCGGCGCCATTCTCCTCACTCCAGAAGGAGTAACTATCCCCATCGCTTACCAGCTTTTTTATCCTGCCACAAATAACATAGTCGAGTATGAGGCTCTCCTTGCCGGACTGAAGCACACCTACATCATGGGCGCGTGAAACCTAAACATCATAGGAGATTCTCAGTTGGTGCTGCGTCAAATTCTTTCAACTTACCACACCCGTGACCCTAAACTCAAGCCCTATCAAGATTTGGTCACGCTCTTGACTAGGCAATTCCGTAAGCTCATCTACATTCATACCCCTCATTATCAGAACATTCTTGCTGATGCATTAGCATCTCTTGCTTCCTCCCTTGCCTTCCCTCTCAGTCGTTCCACTGATACCATCGTGGTCCAGCTGTTAGACGCTCCTTCCCTCCAGGATCCGTGGTTCGACAACCTTAGGAAATCTGTAGAGAAGAAGGCTGAGTTGGAAAATTTGAAGGAAGTGTCCCTGACTAAGCTCGAGGAGATTATAAAAGAAGAGGAATTGCCATGGTACCATGAAATAGAGCAGCAGTGTAGAGATTATAGAAGAAGAGGAAACGCCCCTGGCAGCCTTCAGCAGCACGCCCTGGAGCCTTCAGCGGCACGCCCTCAAGGCCCTTCAGCGGCACGCCCTGGCAGCCTTCAGCGGCACGCCCCTGGCAGCCTTCAGTAGCACGCCCCTAGTAACCTTCAGCGGCATGCCCCTGGCAGCGTTCACCAGCACGCCCTGGAGCCTTCAGCGGCACGCCCTTCAGCAGCACGCCCTGGAGCCTTCAGCGGCACGCCCCTGGCAGCCTTCAGCAGCACGCCCTGGAGCCTTCAGTGGCACGCCCTCCAGGCCTTTCAGCAGCACGCCCCTGGCAGCCTTCAGCAGCACGCCCTGGCAGCCTTCAGCGGCACGCCCCTCGTAGCCTTCAGCAGCACGCCCTGGAGCCATCAGCGGCTTGCCCTCAAGGCCCTTCAGCGGCAGGCCCACGTAGCCTTCAGCGGCACGCCCTGGCAGCCTTCAGCGGCACGCCCCTGGCAGCCTTTAGCAGCACACCCTGGCAACCTTCAGCGGCACGCCCCTGGCAGCCTTCAGCAACACACCCTGGAGCCTTCAGCGGCACGCCCTCAAGGCCTTTCAGCGGTACGCCCTGGCAGCCTTCAGCAGTACACCCCTGGCAGCCTTCAGCGGCACGCCCCTGGCAGCCTTCACCAGCAGGCCCTGGAGCCTTCAGCGGCACGCCCTCCAGGCCCTTCAGCGGCACGCCCTGGCAGCCTTCAGCGGCACGCCCCTGGCAACCATCAGCAACACGCCCTGGAGCCTTCAGCGGCACGCCCTCCAGGCCCTTCAGCAGCACGCCCTGAGCGGCACGCCCTCAAGGCCCTTCAGCGGCACGCCCTGGCAGCCTTCAGCGGCACGCCCCTGGTAGCCTTCAGCAGCACACCCTGGCAGCCTTCAGCGACACGCCCCTGGCAGCCTTCACCAACATGCCCTGGAGCCTTCAGCGACACGCCCTCTAGGCCCTTCAGCGGCACGCCCTGGCAGCCTTCAGCGCCTTCAGCAGCACGCCCTGGAGCCTTCAGCGGCACGCCCTCCAGGCCCTTCAGCGGCACGCCCCGACAGCCTTCAGTAGCATGCCCTGGCAGCCTCCAGCGGCACGCCCAGTAGCCCTCCAGCGGCACACCTGCCAGAAGTCCCGTCCCTAGCACGATGCTCTGTTTCGCTTAAACACTAAGCATTGAATGCCCGTGCATGTGGCCCTTGGCGCGCAGCTCAATCACATCAAAGCCAACTTATCCCTGCCGTGCTGTCGACCTCTGGCTGGAGCACGGGAACATCACTCTGACGGGGACGTGACTGGGGTCAACCTCAGACCGGATCTGCCTCGCGCATTGACGTCAACGGCAGCCCACGTATAAAAGCCAGAGTAGAAGAAGAAGAAGAAGAAAAGAACAGACGAGAGAGAAAGAGACGGAGAGACATACAGAGGTAGACGCAACAGAGAAAATAGAAGAAGAGAAGAAGAAGAAGAGAAGAAGGAAGGGGAGAGGATCCTGCTCCCCCTTGCTGCTCCACCATCGCCGTCCACGCAAAGAGAAGAGAGAAGTGAGAAGGAGAAGAGTGAGTGAAGATAGAGAGTGAGGTCTAGGAGGGGTGGAGTTCATACTCCGTTCCCCTCTCCCACTGTATTTCTTTCTTTCTTCTTTCTTTTCTTCTTTTTCTTCTTTTTCCTTTCTTTCTTTCTTCCTCCCCCGTCTGGGTTGGAATGTATGCATTGAAGTACACGGCCGGTTATGGCCTTTTCTTTCCATGAATGAAAATCCCTCTTTTTGGGCGTCTTACTACCGTGCTTGATTTATACCCAGATGCGTGCGTTTGAACCCTCCTCCCCCTCTGTCTTGGCCCTCTTCATGAGACCCCTGGCCTTCACCATTTGTTTTCGCCTTCCTCGCCTGCCGTTCACACCCTTCAGCGGCACACACCCAGGGTAGCCTCCAGCGGCACACCCTTTATTGGTGCCCCAGCGGCACACTTCTGAAGTGCCCCAGCGGCACAACACCTTCTTCGTGCCCTTCAGCGGCACACCCAGTTGTGCCTCCAGCGGCACACCCTGACAACGGCACACCCTAATTGTGCCTTCAGTGGCATACCCGGGCTCCTCCCAATCCGGCACGCCTTCGAGGCTTCCTGGCCGGCGCGCTAGCCACCAGCCCCTCCTTCTTGCCCGGTGCACCCCCGGCCAGCCTTGGAGAGGTTTCCCATCCGTCGTTCCCCCGATTTTCCCGAGGTTTCGTTATGGTGTTGCCGCTCTTGGGCGCCTACCTCCAGTTGTCGGGTTCCGTCACTCCATGTGGGCGCGTTCCCTGTATCTCCCTTACGCTCGGGTCAAGGGGAGATGCTGCCGAATTTTTGTTAGAAACGATAACATATTAAAAAGACAAAAGGAAGTAACAAATAAATGGGGCAATAACAAATTAAAAGACAAAGAGAAAGCAACAAACAAATGAAACCAACAACAATAAAACATTCTAATCAACTAAAGGAACACCCCTCAAACTCTCCGGTACACCCTTCAACCCTCCAGCGGTACAACCTCAAACCCTCCAGCGGTACACCCTTCAAACTGTCCAGCAGTACACTCCTTAGCCCCTCCAGCGGCACACTCTTCACCCTCAGCGGTACACTCCTCAGCCCCTCCAGCAGCACACTCTTCACTCTCAGTAGTACACTCCTTAGCCCCTCCAGCGGCACACTCTTCACCCCCAGCGGTACACTCCTTAGCCCCTCCAGCAGCACACTCTTCACCCCCAGCGGTACACTCCTTAGCCCCTCCAGCAGCACACTCTTCACCCTTAGCGGTACACTCCTTAGCCCCCCAACAGCACACTCTTCACCCTCAGCGGTACACTCCTTAGCCTCTCCAGCAGCACACTCTTCACTCTCAGCAGTACACTCATTAATCCTTTAGCGGCACACTCTCCATTCTCCAGCAGTACACTTCACCCTTCCTCCTACCCCATAAAAAAAGGGAAAGAAAGTATAATAATGATAACACAAAGGGAAAAACCCACCCGATAATCATAAAAAAATGCAATAATAGAAGAGTGAGAGATAAAAAAAAGATAAAAAAGGGAGATAAAAAAATATAAATTAAGGAAGAATTCATGATCTGCTGGTGACAAAAGAAATAATAACAAAAAGGGGAACGAATAATAATGATAACAATAAAATGGTAGATAATAATAATAACAAACTTAAAAAAGGAGATAAATAGAGAAATGATAATAATAAAGACACAAGTAATAATAACAACGAACTTAACAAAAAAACAATGAATAAATAAATGATAATAAAATAAGTAAAAAATAAATAAATAATAACGACAGACTCAACAAAAATAATAAATAGACAAATGATAAAAAAATAAATAAATAATAATAACAAACTCAACAGAAGATAACAAATAAACAAATAATGATGGAATAAACAAACAATAATAGACAAGCCCACCCCAACATATATATACATATATATATAAAGAATAGTAATAATAACAACAAAGAAATAATAATAATAAAAATAATAATTATTAAAATTTAAATAATAATAAAATGACGAGATCTGCCCCGTAGCCTTGTCTCTCCTCAAGACCCGGTATAAAGGGAATATTACCGCCGCCGCCCCCCCCCCCCCCCAAGTCAAGTTCGGACCTTGGGAACCATCCCGACACGGCCGTAACCCGACATTGCTCTGGGCCGATAGTTCGTCGAACCAAACTCGTTCCCATTGGGATTCGTTTCCGCTCTTTCATTGGAATTACCATAAACTCGGCATACATTTGTACGGATTTACTTCCGTTTGCGTCGTATCTTTAATACGGACCTCTGTCCGAACATAAAGTGGTCCATGAATGACTGACAAAATCTGAATGGGACGAGGCAGCTCTCGTCATCTCCGAGCCCTATGCATGGGAATATCAATAAGACCTTCGTGGGTCACGCTTAGACCACGGGTTCGCCCTAATCATGGTCGGTGTCTAATCCACATCCTCGGCCTATAGCCGGCTGTCTATGTACACATCTTTGTTCTAGAATCTAGTCCCGGGACTCTTTCCCGTTGCTCTCCGGCACCTGACATATTAACGATGCCCACGCAAGCCTCGTTTGGACCACGGGAGGTGCCCCCCCAGAATGGTCCTGACTCGATCTCGCATCGGGACAATAAATTCATTGGTCTCCTACTACACTAACCAGGATTTAACCGAATATTTTCAGCTCCTCGGAATAATAAATTTTTAGTACCCCGGCATACATACATTTTGGGTCTGCCCGCGATGATCACGATATTCTCAAGCCGGACACCCATCCGAATATTGAACCGTCCACCGAACGACCGACACATTTCGAATGTTTGCTTCCCTAGACATAGGGCTTTCCAGCTGATTTAAGGCACATTCTCCCGTTGCCCCTTGGCACCGGAAATATTAATGATGCTCATGCAAGTCTTGTTGCGACCGCGGGGGGGCCCACCGCAGTATGGTCACAGCTTGATCTGGCACCGGGCCGACAAACTTATCCGTTTCCGACTGCTCTAACCGGGATTTAACTAAACGTTTTCCGTTCCTCTGAACAATAAATTTACCGTACCCCGGCATACATATGTTCCGGTCTTCCCGTGACGATTGCACTTTTATCGAGCCGAACATTCATCCGAACATTGAATGGTCAGCACATGACCGACATGATCTCGAATGTTTTCTTCTCACCCATGTACGGGGATTTCAATACTTCCTAATAAACCTTTCATGCAATTAATTCTCTGGCCATGAGGCCCTGATTCCCGGCGATCAATCAAGGGTGTTCCTCTCTCCGAGGAGATGTAAATGACGCCGTGACCTTTATGGCACGGCGGGTTTTGGTCCCGACACGAACCACATAATCGTCTGATTAGTCAGATCGCGCGCAGCCATGGGCTTCCTCGAAGCCCGAATAGATTGTCACTTTGTGACTGGCACGCCCACGCACTTAATAGATGAATCAACCATACTGAATAGACGAACCTACATAATGAGCGAACGAAAAGTGCGTCCACAAGTCTGGCACACTCGGTGGGACTGAAACCACCCTTCATCTCTTCGCCGGGATTCAGGGCCTCATGGCCTCCGAATAAACGATGTTTGATTGCTTTGATGAATTGCAGGTGCTGTCTCCGCCAGCCCTTTGGGGAGAAAAGCCAGACTAGGCACAATTGTCTTTGTGGCCTCGAAGACGCTACTCCGAGGCACATGCAGCTTCCAAGAATCATGAAGGCTACCAAAAAGAAGAGAAAGAGAGAAAAGAGAGAGGGGAAATCAAACCCCCTTTTCCTAAGAAGAAAATAAGAAAATAAGAAAATAAGAAAATAAGAAAAGAATGGAAGTGGAAAGGAAAGAAGCAAAAAAAGAAGAGAGAGAATTGGCGAGAGAGGGTTGTACGGCCGCGTCCGTCGAGACCTGTGCTGAACAAAGATTGCCATTGTTGGGTTAATGCGGTGGAGCGAACCACTCATCCCCACCCTGAGGGGGTGAGCGCTCTCCTGCATACCCACCTTGGTCTATCACGCAAAAGAGAAGAGAATAAAAGAAAGGACAAGAAGAGAAAGTGATGCGGGACGAGACACGGACACGACAAGCTCGCGATCGTCCCTTAACGAGGGAAGCGTCGGACGTCCGCGGTTGAGAAACCGGCAAGAGCTAGGGTGGTCGGCTCTCTCTTTCGTGCCCGGATCGGGTCACGGGACGGTAATGCTCACTCTCGCAGCAGCGGTGATACAAATAGAAAGCGAGCTAGTTACCCTATCATGCTCTCTAGCAGCGGCATAAACAAGTATATATGAAAATAAGCAAATGCCGAGTGTAGGGAGCGAGAACGATACCTCCATGCGCTCGGCGTGGGGACGACGGACCCGGCCGAAACTCGTACTCCCGGGGAACTTAACACACAATAATTACAGCAATGGGAATATGCCCACTCCACGCAGGGAGGTAAAGGGCGACACAAATGGGCCCGGGAGGACCGAATTCGGGATGACGGGCAGCTTCGTGTGTTGATTCGGCTACACGCGTAATCACGACCGTGGGGCCCACGCGCTGTCCGGAGGGGCCGTGTGGGACCCGGTGTCACCGCTGTGGTGGGGACACTGGTAGAAGCGATCCCTGGGCTGGCGGCGAGCCGGAACGGCGATCGGAGGCCGGGCGGCTCCGTTCGGTACCCGTCGGAATTGCTGCCCACGGGCTGGTTGCTGCTGTTTCGCAGCGCGCGCTCGGATGAAAATGGCCGCTGTGATCAGCCCCGTCGCCGGAATGCGACGAAACCAGTGCCGTTGGAAAGAGGACTCAAAATCCTCAAATGTAGGGCCAGTGGATTCCTCTGAACCTATGCGGACCAGGGTCTTAGATATTTTTCAATCTTCTACTCCACTACTCTAGAAATCTCAGATCAGCATATCAGATCCCTATAAAAGGCCGTTGACTGCCTACTTACACTAGGATTCGGACTTTGAGCTCTTCTTCAAAGTTGTAGATAATCAAACCACGGAACTGGGAAAATTTTGGGAATTGGAGTTGGAGGTGGGGGTGATTTGATATGATTTTTGGAGTGACTGATGGTCGGATCTGGGAACAGGTGGACAGAACTGTAGATGGGACTGAGAACGATTTTTAGAAAATATGAGATGGATGAACCAAAAATTAAGAAAAATTGTGGATGAAGGGGTGGATGGAAGGAAACGCCAGTAAAATATGTGGGATGAAAAAAACTCAAAAAGTGGGCCTAAGACCTAAAACTCAGGGAGGGTGAAAATGGAAACAGACAGCAGACAGAACAGAAGTGAAAGAGTGGACGAAAATCTAAAAATACTAAACGGGATCTGAATGACAAAACAAAATTTAGGGGATGTTCTTGACACCTCTAGAACACCCAGTAAAATTCCCAGCTCGATCTGAGCTCATGGCTGAGGTGGGAATTTCGTGGAAGTTGCTATGGTACTGCGCAGACAGAACTGCAGCGGCGGCTCGATGGCGGCACGAACGGCGGCGGCGGCGGCACCGATGATCACCGGAGGGTGGGGAAAGGAGATACTACTCTAGAATGGAGACTTGGGAAGGGGAGAACCAGAGGAGAGAGGGCTGGGGGCGCATCTAGCTCTTGCTCATTCAACAAAATTCTGATTTTCATTGATTTTCACATAAAAATACAATCTTTTATATGATTCCAACCAAATCAATTATCCACCCTTAGATCTAGAGATGGGGATTGAAGGGCTGGGATTGCATGCCACAAACACAAAAAAAAATATTAAAAAATGAAGGGGGGGGCGGCCTATTGACTATGGGTAGGTTTTGAATGGAAGGTTGAATGGGGGTAGGTGGGATGGGTGTAGAATGTTGACATTCTTAACCCTTTGTCTACCCATGTGGCATATGACTAGTCCACTCATTTAGAAGGCCACCTAGGCTGGTTGACCAGTCCCACATGGTCTAGGTGGACCAATGGGAAAGGGCTGAGGGCCCCCTTGCTAGTCCCATGGGCAAATTACATAGAAACCCACATAATCTACGGGAGTGACGCATTGGCCGATAAAGCCGTACAATTGCGCGTATACTTTCCCGTGGATATAAAAATAAACTAAAGGATATAAATGCAATATGAAAAGTACTAGCTCGGCGTCGATTCCCATCAACTCTCCCCGGGTGGGAGGAACTCGACCCCGTCGAGTAGGGGTAGGGATGCTCGAGTACTCCGGCGGATCCGTCACCGTGCCAAGTAGCGCGGGTATGCTCCACTCCTACTGATCGGTACCTGCTCATTCCATATATACGCGATATGCACAAACTGCTATGGGCTAAAGGTGGACACTCCGAGTGGGGCACTCTCAAAAGGGAAGGAAGTAGCTCGAAGACTCACTAGGAATCACCACTGAGTCCCTGTAGGTGACTGATCCGGGTATAAAGTAGAACCGATCCCATACTCATCAAGTGAGTCCACTCGCCTCTTACTCATAGGAGACCGACAACGAGCTTGCACAAGACTCATGCAGACTAACAACACACAAACCATGCAAACAAACCACACAAAATAAACCACACAAGGAAAACACACCGACTCACATATGACCCTAGACATACCTAATGTTAGTCCGACCCGTACATGGGTGACGGCGGACCAGGACACCCGAATGTGTGCCATGCATGCATGTTATGTAACCGGAGATGGGTGGTATGGGGAACACCTAAACATCCAAGTATGACCCAGTCATGCATGGACGGCCCTTTAGATTTAGGAGACTTGAGTGGGCTAGGAAAGCCGGGTGTGGAAGAGCCGGGTGTAGGTGTATCGTGGACGGGCTTGGTGGGTATGGAGGACCCAACCCGTAGGAAAGGGGTATGAAGGTGGACTTCCCCGAAGAAGTGAAGGGAATATGAAGGGTCTAGGGATCCACTAGGGAAGGGGTCAAAGGGATCAAAGAAGGTATGACCCCTTATGGTGGGTTCCAACATGACATGGAGGTGGAGGGAAGGTGATAGCTCGGGAGCTTCACTAGTGGAGGGGTCAAAAGGGTCAAAGAAGGTATGACCCCGGGAGATGGGTTCCTCCACGACACGGTCCCAATCGTGAAAATCTTGAAGGTATGAATGCTCACCTTCATCCGTCATAGTGAACGAGACAATGGTCATGTGAAGAAAATAAACTTCCTCCCTCGGGCAAAAGGAAATGAAGTCGGACTCGGCCGGCATCGGGAGGAGTAGAAGAATCTCCGTGGTGACACACCCCACGGTGCACACGGAGGTAATGGATCCTAAGGCCGGATGGGTGAAGCTAAGACTAGCGGGTTGGTCAAAGCCTCGGGCCAAAAGATGCGTCAACTCCCATTGTGAATCTAATCCCATAATAAGGTCATCCAAAGTGTCGACATGGTGACTAGACCGAAAAGTTGTGTGGTAGGAGTTGACGGACACCAAAGGTAGGGTAGGGTCCATAGACGGGTAAGGGAGTGGGACCAAGTCATCCTTGAGCCAACTAAGAAGCGGCTCGGCTATGTATAATGTACCCGTTAGAAATACGGGTGGCTCGGGATGAGGTGGCTCCAAGCGCGAATCCGAAGGTGGAGTGGGCCGCTGGGGCTGGGTGGCTGGACATACGGGGTCCCTAAGGGTGATCTTACCGGGTAGGTATGGTGGGCATAAGGTGCAAGTCCTCTTGTCCCAGTCAAGATTGGCCCTTCTCTCTCCTAACCACTTTTGCCCTAAAATGATGCATGAACCAACAAGTGTGCCGATCCTGCACCATGCGCCATCGGTGTAGAGAACAGAGCCGATCCTCTTATAGAACTCAACACAAGCAAAATCACCATCGCGGACAATCTCGCATGTCTTGGAGAGAGACTCCACGATGTCAAGAGAAACCCAATTATCCGACTCCCTATCGGTGAAATGGAGTTCCGTTGTGGACCCGTTGGGTAGAGCGGCTTTCATAATGAGAGGGGCAAAACCAAAGGCTCGGTCCATGAGGACATTCATTTTGGCCACAAAAGTTGACCACTCGGACGTATGGTCTTGGGGATCGGCCATGGGTAGTGGACATGGACATGCATACACACGGTGACAAGACACTAGACCGACTATGCAAGTTTGTAATGCATGCACACTAAGGACCCTAGACGTAAACCAAGACTCGGTACGTGGCGGAGATAACCGATCCGAAGATCACTCGCACAAGTGTGCGGCCTTCCCGATAGGCGTGGCCTAACGTTCAGACAACACCTTTTGATATACCGAGTAAAGGGGTGCAATGCAAAAAGACACTTTTTTTTTATTTTAAAACAATGATGACTAATGACTAGACATAAATGACACACTCTTTTTTTTTTGACACCCTAGACTCAAACTCGCTATGATACCAAATTGATGCGGGACGAGACACGGACACGACAAGCTCGCGATCGTCCCTTAACGAGGGAAGCGTCGGACGTCCGCGGTTGAGAAACCGGCAAGAGCTAGGGTGGTCGGCTCTCTCTTTCGTGCCCGGATCGGGTCACGGGACGGTAATGCTCACTCTCGCAGCAGCGGTGATACAAATAGAAAGCGAGCTAGTTACCTTATCATGCTCTCTAGCAGCGGCATAAACAAGTATATATGAAAATAAGCAAATGCCGAGTGTAGGGAGCGAGAACGATACCTCCATGCGCTCGGCGTGGGGACGACGGACCCGGCCGAAACTCGTACTCCCGGGGAACTTAACACACAATAATTACAGCAATGGGAATATGCCCACTCCACGCAGGGAGGTAAAGGGCGACACAAATGGGCCCGGGAGGACCGAATTCGGGATGACGGGCAGCTTCGTGTGTTGATTCGGCTACACGCGTAATCACGACCGTGGGGCCCACACGCTGTCCGGAGGGGCCGTGTGGGACCCGGTGTCACCACTGTGGTGGGGACACTGGTAGAAGCGATCCCCGGGCTGGCGGCGCGCCGGAACGGCGATCGGAGGCCGGGCGGCTCCGTTCGGTACCCGTCGGAATTGCTGCCCACGGGCTGGTTGCTGCTGTTTTGCAGCGCGCGCTCGGATGAAAATGGCCGCTGTGATCAGCCCCGTCGCCGGAATGCGACGAAACTAGTGCCGTTGGAAAGAGGACTCAAAATCCTCAAATGTAGGGCCAGTGGATTCTTCTGAACCTATGCGGACCAGGGTCTTAGATATTTTTCAATCTTCTGCTCCACTACTCCAGAAATCTCAGATCAGCATATCAGATCCCTGTAAAAGGCCGTTGACTGCCTACTTACACTAGGATTCGGACTTTGAGCTCTTCTTCAAAGTTGTAGATAATCAAACCACGGAACTGGGACAATTTTGAGAATTGGAGTTGGAGGTGGGAGTGATTTGATATGATTTTTGGAGTGACTGGTGGTCGGATCTGGGAACAGGTGGACAGAACTGTAGATGGGACTGAGAATGATTTTTAGAAAATATGACATGGACGAACCAAAAATTAAGAAAAATTGTGGATGAAGGGGTGGATGGAAGGAAACGCCAGTAAAATATGTGGGATGAAAAAAACTCAAAAAGTGGGCCTAAGACCTAAAACTCAGGGCGGGTGAAAATGGAAACAGACAGCAGATAGAACAGAAGTGGAAGAGTGGACGAAAATCTAAAAATATTAAACGAGATCTGAATGACAAAACAAAATTTAGGGGATGTTCTTGACACCTCTGGAACACCCAGTAAAATTCCCAGCTCAATCTGAGCTCATGGCTGAGGTGGGAATTTCGTGGAAGTTGCTATGGTACTGCGCAGACAGAACTGCAGCGGCGGCTCGATGGCGGCACGAACGGCGGCGGCGGCGGCACCGATGATCACCGGAGGGTGGGGAAAGGAGATACCAATCTAGAATGGAGACTTGGGAAGGGGAGAACCAGAGGAGAGAGGGCTGGGGGCGCAGCTAGCTCTTGCTCATTCAACAAAATTCTGATTTTCATTGATTTTCACATAAAAATACAATCTTTTATATGATTCCAACCAAATCAATTATCCACCCTTAGATCTAGGGATGGGGATTGAAGGGCTGGGATTGCATGCCACAAACACAAAAAAAAAATATTAAAAAATGAAGGGGGGGCGGCCTATTGACTATGGGTAGGTTTTGAATGGAAGGTTGAATGGGGGTAGGTGGGATGGGTGTAGAATGTTGACATTCTTAACCCTTTGTCTACCCATGTGGCATATGACTAGTCCACTCATCTAGAAGGCCACCTAGGCTGGTTGACCAGTCCCACATGGTCTAGGTGGACCAATGGGAAAGGGCTGAGGGCCCCCTTGCTAGTCCCATGGGCAAATTACATAGAAACCCATATAATCTACGGGAGTGACGCATTGGCCGATAAAGCCGTACAATTGCGCGTATACTTTCCCGTGGATATAAAAATAAACTAAAGGATATAAATGCAATATGAAAAGTACTAGCTCGGCGTCGATTCCCATCAGAAAGGTTGGCAAGCATTGCCGACCAACAGAACAAGAAGAAGGTCGGCATCCCGCCCGGCTCTGGGAGGGCCCAACTCCATGGTGCAATGCCCTGGTCTGTTCCACCTTCATGCTGCCCCTATCCGACATAGAACGACCCCTCGAGTGGCTGTTAGAAGATCCAACAAACTACAATTATAGCTTGATAAATTGCCGCCCGCTGTGGGAAATGCTTTATAACAATGAGGCCAAGCACGACCACCACTCTCGAAGAGAGCATGCACACACCCCGCCATGGGGGATAAGAAGAAGAGATATACCCCGCCATGGGGGCATAGGAGGCAAAAAAAGATATACACCCCGTTCCCAGGGGCACATGAAGAGAATCCACCCCGACTCGGGGGGTACAACAGACAACAAAGCTACACCCCGGCCTGGGGGGCATAAGAAGAAACAGAGCTACACCCCGACTCGGGGGACATGTTAGACAAAGGATACATCCCGGCCTAGAGGTATTTGAAGAAGAAACATACCCCGCCAGGGGGCATAGAAGCAATGAAGAATATGCCCCGGCTTAGGGGCATTTGAAGATGGAGTATACCCCAGGCTCGGAATCCATGAAGCAACATGCACCCCCCCTGGGGGGCATCTGAAGTAGAACAAACAACATCCCCCGGCTTAGGGGGGGTATAAAGAAAGGAATACACCTCGATATGGGGGCACATAAGCAAAGAAGAAGAATTCACCCCACCTTGGGGGCATAAGAAGCAAGAGTTACACCCCGCTTTGGGGGCTGCAATACACTCCACTCTGGGGGCACTAGAAGCAGAATACACCCCATACCGGGGGCATGTGAAGGGAAAGATACCTTGCTCTGGGGCATCAAGAAGCAGCAATTACACCCCACCTTGGGTGTAGAAGAAGCAAACATCCCCCAATGTGTCGGTGCAAAAGAAGAAGAATTCCCCCCGCTTTAAGGCATAAGAAGCAAAAGATACACCCTGCTCAGGGGCGCATGAAGAGAATACGCTCCGGCTTTGGGGCATTTGACGAAGAATTCACCCAGATTTAGGGGCATAAAGAACAAAAGAATACACCCCAGCTTGGGGACATTTGAAGAAGAGACACATCCTATCCGGGGGCATAGAAGTCATGAAGAATGCATGCCACCTTGTGGGGGCACAGAAGCAAAGAGACAGACATCCCGCTCTGGGGGTATGTGAAGAGAAATATGCCCAACCTTGAGGGGTAGAAGAAGCAGAGCCTACCCCGGCCCGGGGGCATAAGAGGCAAAAACACACACACCCCGCCTGGGGGTACACAAAGGAAGAAACTCACCCCCGCTCTGAGGGCATATGAGACAAAACTATACCCCAGTTTAGGGGCATTTGAAGAAGGAATATACCCCGTCATGGGGGCATGAGGAGCAAAGACTCTACCCCGCCTGGGGGCACATTGAAAAAGAAACACACCCTCGCCTTATGGGGGCATCAGAAGCAAGGACTTCACCCCGCCTCAGGGGGCGTAAGAAGCGAAAAATATACCCCACCCTGGGTGCACAAGAAGTAAGACACACCCCACCTTGGGGGCATAAGAAGCCAAGAACATACCCTGCCATGGGGGCATTGAAAGCGGAATACATCCCCGCCCCGGGGGCATATGAAGCAACATACACCCCGCCTGGGGGCATAGAAGCCATAGAGGAGACTCCCCGGCTCAGGGGCATCAGAGGAAGAAGCATGCCCCACCTGGGGGCATAGAAGCCATAAAGAACATACCCCGCCTAGGGCACAGAAGCAAGGAGGCAGGATCCACCCCGCCATGGGGGCACACAAAGAGACAAAATACACCCCGTCATGGGGGCATGAGAAGCAAGGAATGTACCCCGCCCCGGGGAGCATAAGAAGCGTAAGCCACACCCCGTCTGGGGGCATAGAAGCCATGAAAGACACACCCCGCCCGGGGGCACATGAAGAGAATACACCCCGGCTTTGGGGCATTTGACGAAGAATCCACCCCGATCCTGAGGTCATAAGAAGCAAAAGAATACACCCCGACCTGGGGACACATAAAAAGCATCTACCCCGCTCTGGGGGCATAAAAAAGGAGATACACTCCGCCCTTGGCGCATAAGCGGCAGAAGCATCTACCGCGCTCCGGGGCACAAAAAAAAGAGATACACTCCGCCCTTGGCGCATAAGCGGCAGAAGCATCTACCCCGCTCCGGTGACACATAAAAAAAGAGATACACTCTGCCCTTGGCGCATAAGAAGCAGAAGCATCTACCCTCGCCCGGGGGCACAGAAGCGAAGAGACATACATCCCGATCTGGGAGCACATGAAGGGATGTATACTCCGCCCAAGCAGCATTTGAAGTGACAATATACCCTGCTCCGAGGGCACAGAAGCCGTAAAGAGACGACATACATCCCGTGTCAGGAACATATGAAGAGAAGTTTACCCCACTATGGGGCATAAGAAGCAGCAGAACCCACCTCCGCCATGGAGGCATAAGGAGCCAAAACTCCACCCCGCCGTGGGGGCGTAAGAACCAAAGAATCTACCCCGTGCAAATCTGCCCTACCTAGGGGTATAAGAAGCAGAACGCACACCCCGCCTGGGGGCACAGAAGCCATCAAGAATACACCCTGGCTTAGGGGAATATGAAGAAGAAACATACACCCCGATCCGGGGGGCATTGAAGCCATAAAGAGTACATCCCGCTCTGAGGGCACATGAACAGAATACACCCCGACCTAGGGGGCATATAAATAAAGCTATACCTCATGTTAGGGGCATGTGAAGAGAAATATCCCTCCTGTCTGGGGGCACAAGAGGCGTGAAGTGCACCCCGATTTAGGGGCACTCGAAGAGAAACATACCCCGCTCGTGGGCATAAGAAGTAAGGAATTTACACCCCACCTAGGGGCACAAAAGCCATGAGAAACACACCCCGCCTGGGGGCACAAAAGAAAAGCTACACCCCAACCTGGGGCATGTTAAGAGAAAAAACACCCTAGTCCGGGGGCATCAATGAGAAAGGAAGAGTAGAACAAAGAATAGTCACGAGGCAAGCATGGTCTTTGCACCCGCCTCTCCACACAAAAAAAGAAGAGAAGAAGAGGAAGAGCAGTCACGAGACAAACATGGTCTTTGCACCTGCCTCTTCACACAAAAAAAGAAGAGGAAAAAAATTTTCTGAGGTAAACTTTTACCTCCGACCTCCAGCCATCCAACAAATAGAAACCAATCAGCATTCTGCAAACGGGGCGTTAAACCGGAAAATATCTAGCCATCGGGGCTTCAAGCCGACAGATATTCAGCCATCGGGGCTTTAAGCCGACAGATATTCAGCCAACGGGGCTTCAAGCCGAGAGATACCCAGCCATCGGGGCTTCAAGCCGACAGATATTCAGCCATCGGGGCTTCAAGCCGACAAATATCCAGCCATCGAGGCTTCAAGCCGAGAGATATCCCACCGACGGGGCGTTAAACTGGAAAATATCCAGCCATCGGGGCTTCAAGCCGATAGATATCCAGCCATTGGGGCTTCAAGCTGACAGATATTCAGCCATCGGGGCGTTAAACCGACAAAACCTTCCGCCGACGGGGCGTTAAATCGACTAAACCTTTCATCGACGGGACGTTGAGCCGACTAAACCTTCCACCGACGGGGCGTTAAACCGACAAAACCTTCCACCGACGGGGCGTTAAACCGACAAAACCTTCCGTCGACGGGGCGTTAAACTGACTAAACCTTCCGCCGACGGGGCGTTAAACCGATAAAACCTTCCGCCGACGGGACATTAAACCGACAAAATCTTCCGCCGACGGGGCGTTAAACTGACAAAACCTTCCGCCGATGGGGCGTTAAACCGACTGAACCTTCCGCCGACGGGGTGTCAAACCGACTAAACCTTCCGCCGACGGGGCGTTGAGCCGACTAAACCTTCCGCCGACGGGGCGTTGAGCCGACTGAACCTTCCGCCGACGGGGTGTTAAACCGACAAAACCTCTCGCCGACGGGGAGTTAAACTGACAAAACATTCCGCCGACAGGGCATTGAACTGACTGAACCTTCCGCCGACGGGGTGTTAAACCGGAAAATATCCAGCCATCAGAGCTTTAACCAACAGATATTTCACTTATCAGCCTCCGGGTCGACAGCTGCCTCATCAATGGCGTCCCAACCGACAGCTTCCCAATCAAAGAATCAACCTTTCACTTTGGCTCGGATCCTTTTTCCAGCCAGAGAATTAAAGAATCAACCTGAATTAAAGAATCAACCTTTCACTTTGGCTCGGATCCTTTTTCCAGCCAGAGAATTAAAGAATCAACCCTTCACTCTAGTTCAGATCCTTTTCCCGGCCAGAGAATCAAATAACCAACCATTCACTTTGGTTCGGATCCTTTTCCCGGTCAGAGAATTAAAGAATCAACCTTTCAATCTGGTTCGGACCCTTCCCCGACCAGAGAATCAAAGAATAAACCTTCCATTTTGGTCCAGACCCTTCCCCGGCCAGAGAACAAAAGGGGACCTTTCTCTTCGGCCCTCATATCCCGCTACCCGACGCCCTTCGACTCAGCCATTTCGGCCAAGACCCACTATCAAGATTAATCCATCCGTCCCACCGCGCTCTCTGATATTTTTCGGCTTTATAGCCTACGTCTAACATCTCTCGGCTTGTCAGCCTGCTCCCAATATCTCTTGACTTTTTAGCCTACTTTTCAGTACCCTTTGGCTTTTATAGCCTGCTTCCCAACTTTGGCTCTTACAGCTTGCTCCCCTTTGGCCTCCGTGGCCTGCTCTCCAATTCTGGCTTTTATAGCCCGCTTCCCAACTTCGGCTCTCGCAGCCTGCTTCCCAACTTGGGCTCTCGCAGCTTGCTTCCTTTTGGCCTTTATGGCCTGCTTCCCCAATGTCCCTCGGCTTCTATAGCCCGCTTCCCTGATGTCCTTTCGGCCCTCCGTGGTCTGCTTCCCTAATACTTTTATTACCACTACACTTATACGTAACGACAATATATTCTTACGCAAAAAAAAAGAGAATAAAAAGGAGAAAGAGAAGAAAAAAAAGGAACAAAAAAAAAGGGAAGAGGGAATGCTTGATTGCCCTATTTGCATGCTTGCTTGTGATATAGAATAATACACCTCCTTGGAATTTTCTAGGATCGTGTTTCCTTGCTAAATAATAATATCGTCCCGATTCCAGATGCACATGCGTCACGGCATACGCTAGGAGGGAACCCAATTATGGCAGGTGCACACGTCAAGGGGAAGGGTCATGGCCAAATTGCTGAGCCCAACTCATAAAATAAACCAGAGGCAACGCTCCCACACCTCGCACTTAACGTGTTCAATAGCTTTCAACCATAGGGATTGCCCAAATTTCTTCTTAGCACTCTACGGATGCTTGAATTCCTGCACTCGCGTGAAAGGTAATCGTGAGGAAAAAGCTGCCTACCCCCACTGTAGAAAAAAAAAAGAGAGAGAGAAAAAGTTTAAAAAAAGGAAAGAGAAGAGAGAGAGAAATGCGGATCCGAGTAGCCGGGAATCCCCACTAAAATAAATGACGAGACTCGCGCGAAATGGTGAAGCGAATTACAATAAGGACGAATCCTAGTAGCCGGGAATCCCCATTGAGACACATGAGGAGACTCGCGTCGAACGGTGAAATCTGCTACCAAAATAAACATATGGGGGCTGTGTGAAGCTACCGAAAGTCGAAAGCCTGAAACTAATGTGTAGCCGCTAGAGTGAGCCTCGAGTGTCACCAGGAAGACCTGCATATCCCTATGGTTAGGGCTCTTTGCTCACACATTTGCACTGTCATGCCACAGAGAATTGCCTCAGGTGAAATGCGTGAATTTAGGCTATGCAGGCAAGACATGCGATATCCTCTTGACGGGTGCACCACCCCTCAATTGTGCCTCGTGGCCCGCATCGCATCTACGAATTATGGGCGATGTCCCTATCCTATCCCCTATAGAGGGAGCTGCCTTACTTATATCTATGTTATGCCTCCTAATGAATGCTTGCATGTTTTAAAAAAAAGAGAGAAGAGAAAAAAATGATAAAAAATATATACATAATTAAAAAAATAAAATAATAAAAATAATAAAATAAAAAGAATGTGTGTATACAATAAACTCAATTTCGGCCATCGAAGCCCACTTTCCCAGCTCTGGCTCGTAGAGCCCAATCTCGGCCCCCCTGGCCTACCTCTTGCCCTCGCGGCCCGTTAATCTCCCAACTCCGGCTCTTGAAGCCCGCTTCCAGCCTTAACTATTCTGGCCTCCCCTATCGGCCCCTTAGCCGACAGCTGCATAATTATCGGCCCCTGAGCCGACAGCTTTTTAATCATCGGCCTCCGGGTCGACAGCTTTTCAATTGTTGGCTCCCATGCCAACAGCTTTCAATTATCGGCCACTGCGCCGATAGCTCTTATATCATTAGCATCCACGCCAGCAGCCACCCAGAGTTCTTCAAAAAAAGAGGAAAAAAAGAAGGGAAGAAGAGAAGAAGAAGGAAAGAAAGAAAAAAACAACAACAAAAAGGAGAGAAGAGAAAAAAGAAAAAAGATAACAAAAAGAGAAGAGAAGAAGAAGAAGATAAGAAGAGAAAAGAGAGAAGAAAAGAAAGAAAAGAGACAAAGAGACCAACATATCATGTCAGCGCCCGGCACCCTGTCGGCACTGACGAAGAGACAAAGAGACCAACATATCATGTCAGCGCCTGGCACCCTATCGTCACTGACGAAGAGACAAAGAGACCAACAAACCATGTCAGCTACCGGCGCCCTGTCGGCACTGATGAAGAGAAGAAGAGACCAACATACCACGTCAGCACCCGACACCCCGTCGGCACTGACGAAGAGAAGAAGAGACCAACAAACCACGTCAGTTCCCGGCACCCTGTCGGCACTGATGAAGAGAAGAAGAGACAAATAAACCACGTCAGCTCCCGACTCCCCGTCGACACTGACGAAGAGAAGAAGAGACCAGCATACCCTGTCAGTTCCCGACACCCTGTCGACACTGATAAAGAGAAGAATAGACAAGCATACCATGTTAGTTCCCTGCACCCTATCGGCACTGATGAAGAGAAGAAGAGACAAATAAACCACGTCAGCTCCCGACTCCCTGTCGACACTGACGAAGAGAAGAAGAGACCAACATACCCCGTCAGTTCCCGACACCCTGTCGGCACTGACAAAGAGAAGAAGAGACAAGCATACCACGTCAGCTCCCGACACCCCGTCGGCACCGACGAAGAGAAGAAGGAACCAGTTCACCCGCGGGCACCGCCCGACTCATCCTTCGCCTGCGCTACCCGTGGGTGGGGGGCATTTGTGGACGTGCAAAATTGCACGCCCGTACGTCCCAACTAGTCCAGCATCAACAGCAACTCCAACTAAAGAAACTTTGAAGAACAGAGGGCCATATGGACTCTCCGAACACACACACTGCCGTGAAGTTGTCTCCGGAATCGCGATAGTGAAGAGAAATCAACCACCGGGAGCCCCACAATCCATGGGCCTCGAAGAAAATCAAATGGGCCACAACTCACGCTCACAACGGGCTCAGAACTGCCCATTTAGCCCTTCAGCGGCACGCCCTGGCAGCCTTCAGCCGCAAGCCCCTGGAAGCCTTCAGCGGCACGGCCTGGCAGCATTCAGCAGCACGCCCTGGAGCCTTCAGCGGCACGCCCTCAAGGCCCTTCAGCGGCATGCCCTGGAAGCCTTCAGCGGCACGCCC
Organism: Amorphophallus konjac; assembly: GCA_022559845.1. Taxonomy (NCBI): domain Eukaryota; kingdom Viridiplantae; phylum Streptophyta; class Magnoliopsida; order Alismatales; family Araceae; genus Amorphophallus; species Amorphophallus konjac. The sequence goes on from CM040126.1 coordinate 390,849,681, forward strand.
CTGGCAGCCTTCAGCAACACGCCCTGGCAGCCTTCAGCGGCACGCCCTGGCAGCCTTCAGCGGCATCCCCCTGGCAGCCTTCAGCAGCACGCCCTGGAGCCTTCAGCGGCACGCCCCTGGCAGCCTTCAGCAGCACGTCCTGGAGCCTTCAGCGGCACACCCTCCAGGCCCTTCAGCAGCACGCCTCTGGCAGCCTTCAGCAGCACGCCCTGGCAGCCTTCAGCGGCACGCCCTCAAGGCCCTTCAGTGGCACGCCCTGGCAGCCTTCAGCAGTACGCCCCTGGCAGCCTTCAGCGGCATGCCCCTGGCAGCCTACAGCGGCACTCCTCTGGCAGCCTTCACCAGCACGCCCTGGAGCCTTCAGCGGCACCCCCTGACGGCCTTCAGCGGCACCCCCTGACAGCCTTCAGCGGCACGCCCCCGGCAGCCTTCAGCAGCATGCCCTGACAGCCTTCAGCGGCACGCCCCTGGCAGCCTTCAGCAGCACGCCCTGGAGCCTTCAGTGGCATGCCCTCCAGGCCCTTCAGCGGCACGCCCCGGCAGCCTTCAGCGGCACGCCCCTAGCAGCCTTCAGCAGCATTGTCACGCCCCGACGCGGAATATCGGGACGTACAGTCGGGAACGAGCTGGCAAGAGAGAGATCTATCTAAAATAATACACAATGCTACAAGATGGAAATACTAAATGATCATTAACCAACCGCAACTGATACAATAACCTCAAATTCAACTTAATACAACTGGAATTACAACCACTAAAACTCAATAACATCACTGAAACTAAATGCTCTCCAAAACACAACTAGAAGTAAGATAACACACTGCTAGCACACTAGAACTGACACACTCATGACATCACTCCTGCCCTTCCCCGTCGGTAAGCGCGTCACCTGAAAAGCCTGGAAAGGGGGGAAACACAACTATGAGCTGACGCTCAGTAGGAAATAACAGGCAATTTACGTGATTAACAAGTTAATTACATTTTTATATGCAATACTGAGAAAGAAATAAATGACGATAACGATATAATGAAACAACGTAATAACAAGATCTTGCAAGGTTAAGAAATATGTGATGTCAAGAATTAACAAGATAACAAGTACAAGAATTTTCAACAGGAGATATAACAAGAGAAAGTAGTAAAGAATTGGCCACAAGTAAGTAATATCAATTCATTCGCGATCAAGTAACAAGTAACAAGAGATGTTTGTCATAGACGCAACAAGCAAGCAAGTATTTCGGTGTAATGCCCCACCATGTCATTAGCATCCCATGGGCTCAGTAATTTTTCGGGCGCTCTCCCCAGGACCAGACCGGGCCCTTATGATGCGATGGCATTTATTTTTATGGGCCCAAAGTCCCACACGTCCAGACATTCAGTCAATTTTAATGACCAATTAATCAGAGGAATTTCTGTCAAGAGTATGAGTTTTTAAGGACTAACATGTCCTTGGATTCCAGATAAAAACTCGGTTGATACGGTCACCTCGGTGCCACTTTACAAGAACTGGACCAAAACTCGGTCCACGGGGTCAAGAAAGAACGGCTGACAGTATACCGTTCAAGTGCGTAAGTAATCCATTCTACTGGAGTAATAGGGACTAAAACAGCAACTTAACAATCAATTTAATCCTAATTACCAAGTTAATATATCAAGGATTATCCATTATCATTTGCATTAAACCAATTTGCCAAGGATGATTCAAGATGATAAGGTAAAGGAATAAGCTCGTACAGGAATGAAATAGCATGCATTAACAGAGATTTAGTTTCACCATTAACCACTAATTATGTGGGTTTCTATTTAACCATTGTATGAAGATGATAAATGGCATGTTTTTACACTAGTTTGCATGTAGGGACCAATGTTAATTGAAATCAAAGGGGTACATGAATAGGTCACTGGTTCTTCAAGAATATACTTTTCAATTGGTCTAAGTTAAATGGGTCGATCCCCTAATGATCCGGATCGATCCTCGGGTCGAAGAACGACAAAAAACTGGGTTTCTGGTACATGGGTCGACCCCTGGGGTCGACCCCTGTAAAAAATGGGGTCTGCCAGTGAGATGGGTCGACCCCCACAATTTCTGCAGAATGGGTCGACCCCTGGGGTCGACCCCCACACTCTGGCTGTATGGGTCGACCCCAGGGGTCGACCCTTGCTGGGTGCTGGATGGGTCGACCCCAGGGGTGGACCCTCGGGCCTGCCAAGGCTTCCCGAAAACGGGTCGACCCCAGGGGTCGACCCCTGCAAGAACAAAAACGGTTTTAACCTCCGGAAAACGTATGAACTCACCCAATTGAGGTCCAATTGAGTTGGGATCTTAACCACATGATCTAGGGTTATTAATATACATACTAGGGTCATAAAACAAGCGATTTGAAACACTAGTTTCAACAGAAATCAATTAAATCTTAACATATTCTATGAAGAACACATAAAAACCTAATTCTTGACACGCTTCTACTAAATCATGAAATTCTCTCAATATACATAACGAAAATTGGGGCTTCTTATGTCAAAAGAAAGCTAACTTGATGCTAAATCCAACCATATATGATAAGCTATATATGGGTCAAGTTATCTAACTCAAAATCAGCCCGCAATCAAGCTCTAACTCAAAGGGTCACAATATAAATCAAGTTCTAGACATGCTCTCACAAAAAAATGAAATTCTCCTAGCATGCTCAATGAAAATTGGGGCTTTCTACGTTAAATGAAAGCTAACAACATGCTGATTACATCATATAAGTTAATTAGAGTTTGGCCTATTAAACCTACCTCAATCGAAGAGAGAACTTAAAACCTAGAATGAAGAACGAACTGGATCACCCTTCACAAAACCCACGATAGCTCTCTAGATACTTGATAAAAATTGGAGCTTTCAGTCCCACTGGATAGATCTCGTCGAGAGGAACAAAATCATATATTCATGATCGAATTTTGGTTGAGAATTCCTACCTCAATTGAAAAAACAAAGAAGGAAGAAGGAAGCCGACGGCATGCCGACACACCTCCACAAATCGAGCAAGATCTTCCTAGATCTGAAACTTCAGCGAACCCCACAGCCACCAAAAGAAACTAGACTCAAAGAGATTTCTATCTATAGCTCACACAGCTTCTGGAGAGTTCTGAGCTGTGAGAATTCGACGGAACAAGAGACGTGTTAAAAACGGCGCCGACATGGTTGACTCAACTACACTCGGCCGGCTGCGCCTCCTAGGGTTAGGTTTGTGTCGAATTGATTGAGGGCTATTAATCCTTAGCTCATGGCCGTTTATTTGCCTCTGATTCGAGCTAATTTGGTTGAGTATTAAGCCCGAATTTTACGTTTTAAACTAAGGTTAGGTAAGGGCTAAAAAGTGTGCACTTTTGGGCTTAATCTCTAATTAGATCTAACCACGGATTTATAATGGCTTAATGCCAGAAGACAGTTGTTGTCTACATCGACCTTAACCTGTTTACTATTTTTATGGATTTTTATAAGGTAGTCGGATTTTCAGTTATACTATTTCTAACGAATTAAATATTAATAAATCCAAAATTCAATTATTAATTCAATAAGTATTCAATTCTTAATTAATAAAAGCTTAATAAATATATTTGGCTCAATTAAATAATTCGGGGTCTTACACCCTCCCCTACTTAAAGGAATTTGGTCCTCCAAATTCACTGCACTAAAACTGAGAGTAGGGAATGAGATTGCTCACCTAGAATAGGTCGGGATACCGCTTCCGCATAGTCTCTTCAGACTCCCATGTAGCTTCTTCGGTCCCACGCCGACTCCACTGAATTTTGACCATCGGTATCGAACGATTCCGGAGTTGTTGTTGCTTCTGGTCCAGAATCTTGACAGGTCTTTCCTTATAGGTCAAATCTTCCTTCAGTTCAAAATCCACTTGCTGAATGATATGAGCGGGGTCGTACACATATTTCCGTAACATAGACACATGGAAAATATTGTGTACGCCAGACAAATGCGGTGGTAAAGCCAGTCTGTATGTCACCTCTCCCACTCTATCTAGAATCTCGAATGGACCAATGTATCTCGGACTCAGCTTGCCATGAATGCCAAATCTTCGGATCCCTCTCGAAAGAGAGACCTTCAAGAACACATGCTCGCCAACCTAAAATTCCAATGCTCTTCTCCTGTTGTCGACATAACTCTTCTGTCTGGATTGGGCTACTTGTAACTGGTCTCGGATAATACGGATGTTCTGTGAAGATTCTGAGACAAGATCCGGTCCAAGCCACTGTTTCTCACCTACCTCGTCCCAACACAACGGGGAACGACAACTCCTACCATACAATGCTTCGAAAGGAGCCATCTGTATACTGGATTAGTAACTGTTGTTGTAGGCGAATTCAATTAATGCCAAATGCTCACTCCAATTACCACCGAAATCAATCATGCAAGCTCGCAGCATATCTTCCACTATCTGGGTGGTTCTTTCAGTCTGTCCATCTGTCTGCGGATGAAAAGTAGTATTGAAATTCAGACGAGTACCAAGAGACTCTTGCAGTCCCTTCCAGAAATGTGAAGTAAATCTGGGGTCTCGATCAGACACAATGCTGACTGGAATACCATAGAGTCTTACCACTTCCTTCAAATACAAAGCAGCCAATACATCAACTGTCCACTTGGATTTAATTGGTAAGAAATGAGCTGACTTTGTCAATCGGTCGACAATCACCCATATCGCATCAAATCCACCACGAGTCTTAGGTAGACCCATAATGAAATCCATGCCAATGCTCTCCCACTTCCATTGGGGTATGTCGAGTGGTTTCAGTCTCCCTGCCGGTCCGAAATGTTCGGCCTTAACTTGTTGACATACCAAGCATCTACTCACAAAATCTGCAAGTCCTCTTTTCATATTCGGCCACCAAAAGGATCTTTTCAAATCTCGGTACATCTTAGTGCCACCAGGATGAATAGTATATCTGGATCTATGAGCTTCCTCCAGAATCTTGTTCTTTATTGCGGCTTCGTCAGGTACACAAGTTCTGCCCTTGAATAATAATCTTCCATCATCGGCCAACATGAAGTCAGGTCTGCTGCTCAAGCTTCCCTTGATCTCTACCAGCTCGGGATCATTATCTTGCAAGGACTTGATTTCCATCAACAATTCAGGCTTAAGTTGGATCTGAGCAATCATAACCCGATCATTGTCAATATTAAGATCCAGGCTGGACAATTGTTCCAGTAATCTCCATTCTTGTAACATGAGACTTGACAATCTAGCTACCAGCTTCCGGCTTAATGCATCTGCCACAACATTACCCTTGCCAGGATGATACTCAATCGAGAAGTCGAAGTCTTTCAAATACTCCAACCATCTACGCTGCCGCATATTGAGTTCCTTCTGAGAAAATAAATATTTCATACTCTTATGATCTAAAAACACCATGAAGGCTTCTCCATACAAGTAGTGCCTCCAAATCTTCAAAGCAAACACGACTGCTGCCAGTTCTAAATCATGAACAGGATAATTCTCTTCGTGCTTCCTTAACTGCCTAGAAGAATAGGCAATCACCTTCCCATGCTGCATGAGCACACAGCCTAAGCCAATACCTGATGCATCAGTATATACGACAATCCTCCTTCACCAGAAGGTAAAGCCAATACAGGTGCAGTAGTCAAACACTCCTTCAAAGTCTGAAAGCTTCGCTGACAATCTTCGGACCAATCAAACTTGTTCTCCTTGCGGGTTAATCTTGTCATAGGTACCGCAATCTTAGAGAAATCCTGGATAAATCTTCGATAATAGCCTGCCAGGCCTAGAAAACTTCTAACTTCTGTCGCACTGGTAGGCTGTTCCCAATTCTTCACTGCCTCAACCTTCGAAGGATCAACAGAAATACCGTCCTTTGTAATGATATGTCCGAGAAAGGACACCTCTTGTAGCTAGAATTCACACTTACTGAACTTGGCATAAAGTTGATGATCTCTCAATAACTGCAATGCCATCCTCAGATGTTCAGCATGCTCCACTTCACTCTTGGAATAGATCAAGATGTCATCAATAAAGACCACGACCCATTGATCAAGATAGGGCCGAAATGCATTGTTCATCAACTGCATGAAAGCTGCTGGAGCATTCGTTAGACCAAAAGGCATAACGACAAATTCAAAATGACCATACCTGCTACGGAAAGCTGATTTATAGATATCCTCCTCCTTAATCCGCAACTGGTGATATCCAGATCGAAGATCGATCTTAGAGAAATATTGAGCTCCCGCTATTTGGTCAAATAACTCGTCAATCCTCGGCAATGGATATTTGTTCTTGACAGTCTGCTGGTTTATTTGCCGATAATCAATGCACAACCTCATCGAACCATCTTTCTTCCTGACGAATAATACAGGGGCTCCCCACGGAGAAGTACTAGGACGAATGAAGCCCTTCTCGAGTAATTCCATCAACTGTTACTTTAACTCTCTCAGTTCCACAGGAGACATATGATAAGGAGCCTTAGAAATAGGAGATGTGCCAGGAATAAGATCAATAGAAAAGATAACTTCCCACTCAGACGGAAGTCCTTGTAGTTCCTCTGGAAAGACATCAGGAAAATCTCGAACAAAAGGAATGTCTTTGATCTCAATCTGTTGCTCAGGGGTTGCACAGACAAAGGCTAGAAAAGCCTCACATCCACGTCTCATCAGCTTATCAGCTCGAAGAGCCGAAATAAGTGACACAGAGTTATGATGATTAACACCCACAAAAGGAAGTCTCGGGTGCCTAGTAAAAGACACTGAGCTAGAACTGCAGTGAACACTAGCCTCACATCGAGCCAACCAATCTGCTCCTAGGATTACATCATAATCCTTCATGTCCATGCAGACTAAATCTACTGGTAAGTTCTGTTCACCAATCATAACCGTACTAGAGGGATAGAAATACTGGATTGCTGATCTAGTACCAATAGGGGCTGATATTTCCAACGAAGAATTCATCAAAATAGGTTCCACGGCTAAAGACTTAGCAAATCTCCGAGAAATAAAGGAATGTGTTGCACCAGTATCGAAAAGAACAAATGCTGGCTTGTCGAATATAATAAGTGTACCTTCGATGAGTCCACCATCCTCGGTTATTCCCGCTTCCTCAGCATGCAGAGCTTGGAGCTTGCCTTGTGGTTTCTTGAAGACTTGCGGTTTTGCCGGGGTAGCTTGCTCAGACATACGAGGGCAATCAGAGATACGGTGCTCCTTGCTTCCACATCGTAGGCATGCGCCTAGCTTGTGCCAGCAATCCTCCACCCTGTGGCCAGGATTATTACAAAACTTGCAAACGCCCATGTATGGAATAATAGGGCCAGGCTTCCTGTCTTCACGCTTCGGCATCTTGCCTTTCCATGATCCGGACCCGCTCCACGAACTCGACCCACTCGCGGGCCTCTTCTTGATATACCCGGTTTGACACTCCCGGAACCCGTAGGTCGTTCCTTCTTCATGCCTGTGCCACGGATCCTCTCCGTCATCTCAAGAGTATCCTCCAGAACTTGTCCTTTCCTTACCATCTCGGAATAAGTGGAAATCTCCAACGGTGCCAGTTGATTAATATAATGTAGCTTCAGACCATTGAGAAAACGCTTCGCCTTCATTTTCTCGGTGGAAATAAGATGTGTAGCATAACGAGAAAGCCGTGCAAATTGAGCCTCATACTCTACCACGGACAACCCTCGCTGTTTCAGGGCCGCGAACTCCGTCGCTTTCTTCTCTTGCACTCTATCAGAAAAATACTTGTTGTTAAAGAATTCCTCGAACTCTTCCCACGTAACCGGCCGGTCACCGAGAGCCACCTTGATAGAATCCCACCAAGTACGTGCATCACGTTCCAGTTGAAATGTGGACAAAAGGACACGCTCCTGGTCGGTGCATTGCATAACTTCAAAGATTCTCCCCATCTCATCTAGCCAGTGCTCGGCTTGGTCAGGGTCGGTCGAACCAGCGAATCTAGGCGGATTCATCCCGCGGAAATTTTGGTATAAATGACCGGTGCCATGCTGTGCTGCTCCTGCCTGAGCTACCTGTTGAAGGGCTTGAGTAAGGCCTTGAACAGTGCGCTACAGGTTCCTCCATTCAGCGCGATCAACTGCCATCTACACGAGAAATAGATTACTTAGGTTTAATCAAGATAAAAAATTACACGATTAAGAAACGAACTTAACCCAAGTTTCTACCCATTCTCACCAGGTCAGGTCCTAGACTTTTACAAGGTTAGGGATCTAATGCACCTAGACAACCAAAAACTCGGTACCTGGCGGAGATAATCGATCCGAAGATCACTCGCGCAAGTATGCGACCTTCCCAATAGGCGTAGCCTAACGTTCGGACATCACCTTTTGCTATACCAGTTATTAGGATGCAATGCGAGAAAACCTAAACTTAGGAAACCTAGGAATGTGAAACCTAGGGCTCTGATACCAACTAAACTGTCACGCCCGGACGCGGAATATCGGGACGTACAATCGGGAACGAGCTGGCAAGAGAGAGATCTATCTAAAATAATACACAATGCTACAAGATGGAAATACTAAATGATCATTAACCAACCACAACGGATACAATAACCTCAAATTCAACTTAATACAACTGGAATTACAACCACTAAAACTCAATAACATCACTGAAACTAAATGCTCTCCAAAACACAACTAGAAGTAAGATAACATACTGCTAGCACACTAGAACTGACACACTCATGACATCACTCCTGCCCTTCCCCGTCGGTAAGCGCGTCACCTGAAAAGCCTGGAAAGGGGGGAAACACAACTATGAGCTGACGCTCAGTAGGAAATAACAGGCAATTTACGTGATTAACAAGTTAATTACATTTTTATATGCAATACTGAGAAAGAAATAAATGACGATAACGATATAATGAAACAACGTAATAACAAGATCTTGTAAGGTCAAGAAATATGTGATGTCAAGAATTAACAAGATAACAAGTACAAGAATTTTCAACAGGAGATATAACAAGAGAAAGTAGTAAAGAATTGGCCACAAGTAAGTAATATCAATTCATTCGCGATCAAGTAACAAGTAACAAGAGATGTTTGTCATAGACGCAACAAGCAAGCAAGTATTTCGGTGTAATGCCCCACCATGTCATTAGCATCCCATGGGCTCAGTAATTTTTCGGGCGCTCTCCCCAGGACCAGACCGGGCCCTTATGATGCGATGGCATTTATTTTTATGGGCCCAAAGTCCCACACGTCCAGACATTCAGTCAATTTTAATGGCCAATTAATCAGAGGAATTTCTGTCAAGAGTATGAGTTTTTAAGGACTAACATGTCCTTGGATTCCAGACAAAAACTCGGTTGATACGGTCACCTCGGTGCCGCTTTACAAGAACTGGACCAAAACTCGGTCCACGGGGTCAAGAAAGAACGGCTGACAGTATACCGTTCAAGTGCGTAAGTAATCCATTCTACTGGAGTAATAGGGACTAAAACAGCAACTTAACAATCAATTTAATCCTAATTACCAAGTTAATATATCAAGGATTATCCATTATCATTTGCATTAAACCAATTTGCCAAGGATGATTCAAGATGATAAGGTAAAGGAATAAGCTCGTACAGGAATGAAATAGCATGCATTAACAGAGATTTAGTTTCACCATTAACCACTAATTATGTGGGTTTCTATTTAACCATTGTATGAAGATGATAAATGGCATGTTTTTACACTAGTTTGCATGTAGGGACCAATGTTAATTGAAATCTATAGCTCACACATTAATTGAAATCTATAGATCACCAAAAGAAACTAGACTCGAAGAACTTTCTATCTATAGCTCACACAGCTTCTGGAGAGTTCTGAGCTGTGAGAATTCGACGGAACAAGAGATGTGTTAAAAACGGCGCCGAAATGGTTGACTCAACCATACTCGGCCGGCTGCACCTCCTAGGGTTAGGTTTGTGTCGAATTGATTGAGGGCTATTAATCCTTAGCTCATGGCCGTTCATTTGCTTCTGATTTGAGCTAATTTGGTTGAGTATTAAGCCCGAATTTTACGTTTTAAACTAAGGTTAGGTAAGGGCTAAAAAGTGTGCACTTTTGGGCTTAATCTCCAATTAGATCTAACCACGGATTTATAATGGCTTAATGCCAGAAGACAAAGTTGTTGTCTACATCGACCTTAACCTGTTTACTATTTTTATGGATTTTTATAAGGTAGTTTTTCACTTATACTATTTCTAACGAATTAAATATTAATAAATCTAAAATTCAATTATTAATTCAATAAGAATTCAATTCTTAATTAATAAAAGCTTAATAAATATATTTGGCTCAATTAAATAATTCAGGGTCTTACAAGCATGCCCTGGCAACCTCCAGCGGCACGCCCAGTAGCCCTCCAGCGGCACACCTGCCGGAAGTCCCGTCCCTAGCACGATGCTCTGTTTCGCTTAAACACTGAGCATTGAATGCCCGTGCATGTGGCCCTTGACGCGCAGCGCAATCACGTCAAAGCCAGCTTATCCCTGCCGTGCTGTCGACCTCTGGCTGGAGCACGGGAACATCACTCTGACGGGGATGTGACTGGGGTCAACCTCAGACCGGATCTGCCTCGCGCATTGACATCAACGGCAGCCCACGTATAAAAGCCAGAGTAGAAGAAGAAGAAGAAGAAGCAAGAATAGACGAGAGAGAAAGAGACGGAGAGACACACAGAGGCAGACGCAACAGAGAAAAGAGAAGAAGAGAATAAGAAGAAGAGAAGAAGGAAGGGGAGAGGCTCCTGCTCCCCCTTGCTGCTCCACCATCGCCGTCCACGCAAAGAGAAGAGAGAAGAGAGAAGGAGAAGAGTGAGTGAAGATAGAGAGTGAGGTCTAGGAGGGGTGGAGTGCATACTCTGTTCCCCTCCCCCACTGTATTTCTTTCTTTCTTCTTTCTTTTCTTCTTTTTCTTCTTTTTCCTTTCTTTCTTTCTTCCTCCCCCGTCTGGGTTGGAATGTATGCATTGAAGTACACGGCCGGTTATGGCCTTTTCTTTCCATGAATGAAAATCCCTCTTTTTGGGCGTCTTACTACCGTGCTTGATTTATACCCAGATGCGTGCGTTTGAACCTTCCTCCCCCTCTGTCTTGGCCCTCTTCATGAGACCCCTGGCCTTCACCATTTGTTTTCGCCTTCCTCGCCTGCCGTTCACACCCTTCAGCGGCACACACCCAGGGTAGCCTCCAGCGGCACACCCTTTTTGGTGCCCCAGCGGCACACTCCTGAAGTGCCCCAGCGGCACAACACCTTCTTCGTGCCCTTCAGCGGCACATCCAGTTGTGCCTCCAGCGGCACACCCTGACAACGGCACACCCTAATTGTGCCTTCAGTGGCATACCCAGGCTCCTCCCAATCCGGCACGCCTTCGAGGCTTCCTGGCCGGCGCGCTAGCCACCAGCCCCTCCTTCTTGCCCGGTGCACCCCCGGCCAGCCTTGGCGAGGTTTCCCGTCCGTCGTTCCCCCGAGTTTCCTGAGGTTTCGTTAAGGTGTTGCCGCTCTAGGACGCCCACCTCCAGTTGTCGGGTTCCGTCACTCCATGTGGGTGCGTTCCATGTATCTCCCTTACGCTCGGGTCAAGGGGAGATGCTGCCGAATTTTTGTTAGAAACGATAACATATTAAAAAGACAAAAGGAAGTAACAAACAAATGGGGCAATAACGAATTAAAAGACAAAGAGAAAGCAACAAACAAATGAAACCAACAACAATAAAACATTCTAATCAACTAAAGGAACATTCCTCAAACTCTCCAGCGGTACACCCTTAAACCCTCCAGAGGTACAGCCTCAAACCCTCCAGCGGTACACCCTTCAAACTGTCCAGTAGTACACTCCTTAGCCCCTCCAGCGGCACACTCTTCACCCTCAGCGGTACACTCCTCAGCCCCTCCAGCAGCACACTCTTCACTCTCAGCAGTACACTCCTTAGCCCCTCCAGCGGCACACTCTTCACCCCCAGCGGTACACTCCTTAGCCTCTCCAGCAGCACACTCTTCACTCTCAGCAGTACACTCATTAACCCTTTAGCGGCACACTCTCCATTCTCCAGCAGTACACTTCACCCTTCCTCCTACCCCATAAAAAAAAGAGAAAGAAAGTATAATAATCATAATACAAAGGGAAAAACCCACCCGATAATCATAAAAAAATGCAATAATAGAAGAGTGAGAGATAAAAAATAGATAATAAAAAAGGGAGATAAAAAAATATAAATTAAGGAAGAATTCATGATCTGCGGGTGAAAAAAGAAATAATAACAAAAAGGGGAATAAATAATAATGATAATAATAAAATAGTAGATAATAATAATAACAAACTTAAAAAAAGGAGATAAATAGAGAAATGATAATAATAAAGACACAAGTAATAATAACAACGAACTTAACAAAAAAATAATGAATAAATAAATGATAATAAAATAAGTAAAAAAATAAATAAATAATAACGACAGACTCAACAAAAATAATAAATAGACAAATGATAAAAAAAAATAAATAATAATAACAAACTCAACAGAAGATAACAAATAAACAAATAATGATGGAATAAACAAATAATAATAGACAAGCACACCCCAACATATATATATATATACATATATATATAAAGAATAGTAATAATAACAACAAAGAAATACTAATAATAAAAATAATAATTATTAAAATTTAAATAATAATAAAATGACGAGATCTGCCCCGCAGCCTTGTCTCTCCTCAAGACCCGGTATAAAGGGAATATTACCCCCCCCCCCCAAGTCGAGTTCGGACCTTGGGAACCATCCCGACACGGCTGTAACCCGACATTGCTCTGGGCCGATAGTTCGTCGAACCGGACTCGTTCCCATTGGGATTCGTTTCCGCTCTTTCATTGGAATTACCGTAAACTCGGCACACATTTGTACGGATTTACTTCCGTTTGCGTCGTATCTTTAATACGGACCTCTGTCCGAACATAAAGTGGTCCATGAATGACCGACAAAATCTGAATGGGACGAGGCGGCTCTCGTCATCTCCGAGCCCTACGCATGGGAATATCAATAAGACCTTCGTGGGTCATGCTTAGACCACGAGTTCGCCCTAATCATGGTCGTTGTCTGACCCACATCCTCGGCCTATAGCCGGCTGTCTCTGTACACGTCTTTGTTCTAGAATCTAGTCCCGGGACTCTTTCCCGTTGCTCTCCGGCACCGGACATATTAACGATGCCCACGCAAGCCTCGTTTGGACCACGGGAGGCACCCCCCCCAGAATGGTCCTGACTCGATCTCGCACCGGGCCAATAAATTCATTGGTCTCCTACTACACTAACCGGGATTTAACCGAATGTTTTCATTTCCTCGGAATAATAAATTTACCGTACCCCGGCATACATATGTTTCAGGTCTGCCCGCGACGATCACGATATTCTCAAGCCGGACACCCATCCGAATATTGAACCGTCCACTGAACGACCGACACGTTTCGAATGTTTGCTTCCCTAGACATAGGGCTTTCCAGTTGATTTAAGGCGCATTCTCCCAATGCCCCTTGGCACCGGAAATATTAATGATGCTCATGCAAGTCTTGTTGCGACCGCGGAGGGGCCCACCACAGTATGGTCGCAGCTTGATCTGGCACCAGGCCGACAAACTTATCCGTTTTTGATTGCTCTAACCGGGATTTAACTGAACGTTTTCCGTTCCTCTGAACAATAAATTTGCCGTACCCCGGCATACATATGTTCCAGTCTTCTCGTGACGATTGCGCTTTTCTCGAGCCGGACATTCATCCAAACATTGAATGGTCAGCACATGACTGACATGATCTTGAATGTTTTCTTCTCACCCACGTACGGGGATTTCAATACTTCCTAAAAAACCTTTCATGCAATTAATTCTCTGGCCATGAGGCCCTGATTCCCGGCGATCAATCAAGGGTGTTCCCCTCTCCGAGGAGATGTAAATGACGTCGTGACCTTTATGGCGCGGCGGGTTTTGGTCCCAACACGAACCACACAATCGTCTGATTAGTCAGATCGCGCGCACCCATGGGCTTCATCGAAGCCCGAATAGATTGTCACTTTGTGACTGGCACGCCCACGCACTTAATAGACGAATCAACCATACCGAATAGACGAACCTACATAATGAGCGAACGAAAAGTGCGTCCACACTCGAGTTGTCCATTACTCATTTGGGCTATTTCCAGGCATGTCTTTGGGCTTATTTTATGGGTATCTCCCTCCCTGGTTAGGTCTGTTCTTGAATTCGGGCTTAATGGGCCTTGATTTCGCTTGTTTTGGGGGTAAAAGGGCCCATTTATCTTATTTCATTAATTTCAAATGTCCAGGATATACGCGGTCTAGCGACTGGCTGTTCAGTTATGGGGCGGTCTGATTGGAATCGTTTTGGATATTTATTTGCTTTTCTAAATTTCCACTGACAAGCCTTTGCACGGTCCAAGTTCAGCCGTTTATTGCCATTGAACGACATGTCTTTAGACCGTCCAGTTCCCAGAGTCCTAAACCGGTGAATTTTTTAGATAATTATCTATTTTTCCTATTTTGTTGGATTTATCACCGACACGCTTTACACGGCCTGCATTAGACCGTTCCATTCATTGGGTGGTCTATCATTAGACCATTTTATCCTAAAGAGCCCAGCGCCGTGATAGCCAGTCAGTTCAGTGGATAATTGGGTGATTTGTTGATTTATTTTATTTACCACCCACAGAATTAAGCGGTCTACCAATGGACCATGTACAGTATTGGGCGGTCTATCGAAGGACCACGTACCTGGCCGAGATATGTGGAATATGTGGGTTTTCTCTCTCCATTCATGGTTAAACCTCCACCTTCCTCTGTCATTTTCTCCGTGGTTTCTCCACCAAATGGGGTGCCGTTTGATTCCAGTGGAAGATAGAAGTATTATCTACGATTTATCTTTTACTATCTCACCTTAATTTTCATTGGAAAACCCTAATTCGGGGCTGGACTTTCAGGGTCTATATATAGAACCCTCAGTCCAAGCTTGAAAAGGGGGGATCCAACGTCGACGTCGAAGCTCTGCCGAATTCTTGAGTGAGCTGTAGCCAGGGAGGGAGGCTTTCTACATCCTTTTAAGCCTCCCGTTTAAGGAGTAGTCACTTTTTTTTGGTGTTTGGTCTAGGTTTTAATAGTCTTTTCATCCATTACATGATTATCTTCTCCGTCTCCTTTCCACGTTTTCACTGTTTGCATGTCACTTTCACACCCCTCCTATTTGTTTTCACACCCCATAAGGGTTTAAAAACCACCTCAGGTATCGCCCCTTTCATGCCGTTATGTTAGTTCTTCATTCTACTTTATATTTGCTACACATTCCAGGGCTAATTTGGGTGTTATTTTCTTGTCCTCTACATTGTTTTGCAGGTCAGCATCAGTACAGCATGAGGCCCATCCCCTCTGGCCGGCCGAAGGGGTGGAAGATCAAGTCCTACAACTTGGAGTCTTGTGGCTTTGAACGGTCTTCTTCCGTCCGCTCGAAGAAATGAGCAGTCCTCCACGAACCGTTTAGATCGTTTGAGCGGTCATCTTCATACCGCGCCGTCACCAGACTGGTCTTCGTCCCGTTTCTCTTTCCAGTGTTGGAGCGGCCTATCGAGCGGCCGTGCCATCCATTGAGCAGTTCACCCTGGACCGTGTACTACTGCCAGTGCTGCACTTCAGGCGAGTGTCTTCTCCCTTTCCAAGGTACGGGTGCATTTCCTTTGCATTCTGGATCTTGGTGGTGATCACGATCACACACACCTCTCCACCCTTTCTTTCCTTCATTTTTGATTGTCTTTTCATCTTGACCTAGAAAGGTAAAAGGGAAAGAAGGAAATAGGGGGGAAAACATGTCAACAGCTGTGATGCCCCCATTTAACCCTCAAATCGACTTATTTGAGTGGCTTTCCTCATTTTTCTTGAATTTCCAGCTTTATCAAGTTTTCCCACATGTTTTCCTATTTTTCCAGATTTTTCTGAGATTTTTCTCCATTTTTCCCGGCCTTTTTCTAATTAATGGCCAGCACCTAGTCGCCAATTAATGGGCGCCCCTGACCTAGGCGCCCATTACTCTGAATGGCGCAGGTCAGGGGCGCCCATTCCTGTTAGGCTAATTTTTGGCAGTTTTTTAAATTGTTTGAATTGATGACACTCTTGGAAGTCGTCAATTGTTAAATAGCGACCGTTCGGAAGGTCGCCAATTCGTTTCTCCATATTTTGAGCCAAATTTGGATTATTTTTGATTCCACGACTGTTTTGAAGGTCGCTATTTCATGAATGGACGCCCGTACGAAAAGTCACCAAATCTCTTGCTATATTTTGAGCTTTTAATTCCGTCTGAAACTCGTATTAATTCCTAATTAGTGACCACCTCATGGTCGCCAATTCTTTTCAAATTTTGAAAATTCCTATTCCATCTCGAAATACTTTAGAATTAGCGACGCTTCTTTCAGTCGTCCTTTCAAATAGCGACCATTGAGTGGTCGCCAATTCTTCCAGCATTCCGAACACGAACAGAACCTCCTTGTTTCTCCATTTTGAGCCCCTTTTTCACTTGGGAAAGGGTCCTAAAGGTTTCTAAGGCTAAGGGGACACATGGCCATGCATTTATGATATATCTCCTTCCAAATCCAACTTAAACATGATTTTCTAATTTCTCTTGGATTAAACTCCAAATTTTGGCCATATAAATAGGACCCTTCTCTCCGTCATTAAAAAGGCATCAATATCAATCCAAGGGGAGGTGCTGCCAGATCGGGAGCTCAAGGAGGAGATTCCCATGCGCCCAAAGCTTCATCCTATGGAGATCTTCATCCTTTGAATCCCCAAATTAGAGAAAACAATAAGTCTTTCCTTCTGTAACGACCCAAGATCCGGATACCGGGAGGAGCCCGATACCATTCAAATCTTGGCCCACCGCCCACGAGCCAGGAGGGCTCGGAGGGGCTAAAAGGAGTGTGGAGTATAAAGAAATAGGAAATAAAACAGGACAATTCAACAATTAACATGAATAAATAAACAAACTACAATAGAGTCCAATCCAACAAAAAGTATAGTCTAAGGCAAAAGAACGTACCCAACACCGAGTGAACACTCGGCCTAGCGAGCTGGCAACTAAGAACCTCCGAACAGCACCCTCGATCCTCGAGGAAGAACCACCGCACCTGAAAAGCAAGGGTGAGCCTCTTGTCACTGGCTCAGTAGGGGTCCCGCAGAACCCCAACCGAGAAAAACGGCGGTAGCGGAAAGGAAACACAGCTGCAACTACAACAAGAACAGCGAACTGGTGGTCGGTCAAAACTCGGCACTATAGCTATTCCTACTGTACCAAGAAAGCACGCCCCGATCTCACAGTTGGGGAACTACCGAACTAACGAGAGAACCTCTAGCTACGCCGCCAGAAGTGGCCATCACGACCTCGCAGTCGTGGACCTAACACCGTCTAGGAAAAACCCTCGGTGACGCTCACCGGAAAATCCCTAGACCTCTACCTCGGAAACACTCCTTGAAACAGTCGGGGGAACCACATCTCGCAGACGGGAAATGAAACTCAAAAATATGAGAGTCACGTCTCACGTGACAGGAGTACTTGCTCACCAGAAGTAAGGCCTGATGCGTCCACTGACAACTTAGTCCACAGCCTCAGGTGTCTCGCTATGGCGCCCTAGGCGGAGACTGAGACACCGTACAAGTAACCACATAACACAGAACAAGGGTCTAGGTGGGGTCGTGCTCGTCAGCACACGTCTAAAGTCCCTGACCACGTGCGCACACACTGACTGACTGTGCTACGTCAGGCCCTTTAGCTGGTATTCCTCCCAGCCCAGACTCAAGCCGCCACAGTGGGAGGCCCTACGGCAACCAGCCTAAAGCCGTCTCTCTCAGGTAAAGCCTCGCCACCACTCCCTGGTGGGACCACATGCATGTCGGAAGGCTACCACTAGTGGGGAGTCACTGATGTGACCACTCTCCGAGGAGAACTTCAAGAAACACGCACGCACCATGCGTGAAAGTTGAGAAGAACCAAGTGGCGTCGAGCCATTGGACTATGGACAGTCCACGAGACTCGGGGTCAAGACCATTGCACTGAACGGCTCCACGCCGTCAATATTCCCTAACCCTAGGGTCATAAACCTCGGCATGATGACTCACGAGGCAGTTCACAACTACTGAGATCATTCCCTCGAAAAGGGAACTGAGAAACCCTCCAGCCTCAAGTTGGGTAATTAGACTCACAGTCCACAGGCCACACACATGACACTCGGGGAAAATACAGAAGCATTATTCCCAAGGCAGCTCACAAGCCACCATGCCAATTTTCCATCCCAGGGAAAAGCAGGAAACTTTCAGCTCCAGGCTGGATGACTGGACTCGCAGTCCAGGGCCTTACACTTGGCCCACTCGGGAACCATCTTCCGAAAAGCCCACGACGTGTGGGGAGAACCCCACCTCACTCGCATCGATACACGGTGATTCGACCAAGCATAACACGAAAGCCCAGAACACACAGGGTCACTCGGACCCTCTAAATCTACAGGCACGCTAATCAAGATAACACGGTACCTCTAGACATCCCAACAACATGGACACAAAACTCACAGGGTGTCCGGGACATCCACAAGACCGAAGGTCGACCACTTGGTCACAACCGAGTCGACCGGGGTCAACACAACGTAAAAAAACACATCTAACATGGAAAACAAAGTGGCGGTCCTCTCTAGACTGCCACAGTGCCTAGCGGTCTACCCCTGGACCGCAAGGCACAGCCTAGCGGCCCACCCCTGGACCGTAAGGGTTGGCCTAATGGTCTATCGCGAGACCGCAAGGAACCCAAAACAAAAACCTCAAGCGGTCACCATAGGACCGCCTGTAAGGGTGGCGGTCGTCCCCCCTGACCGCTTGGCATAGCCTAGCGGTCAGTCGCGAGACTGCTACCCCACCGACCTCAAACGACCAAAACACGGTCAAACAGTAACCTCTAGACCGTAAAGCAGAGCCAAGCGGTCTTCACCAGACTGCAAGGAACCCTGGCGGTCTATCGCGAGACCGCAAGGCTCGAACCGACATAAGGGGACCCAAGCGGTCTCTTCATGATCGCTTAGCACCGTAGGGG
This sequence comes from Amorphophallus konjac, assembly GCA_022559845.1. Taxonomy (NCBI): domain Eukaryota; kingdom Viridiplantae; phylum Streptophyta; class Magnoliopsida; order Alismatales; family Araceae; genus Amorphophallus; species Amorphophallus konjac. Next base: position 390,868,810 of record CM040126.1, read on the forward strand.
TCGCTGGAACGACCGCTAGGTCAACCCGAGCGTGAAAATGGCGGAAACCGCAGGAAAACCCATTCTACGCCCCATTCACACCCATGTGAAGGGGAAAACAAGGGAAATCTAGTCCCCAACCTCTCTAGCACCGAGAGGACCCAATTAGATCCCAAAAACGTGGTTAAAACTCCAGATCGGGCTCACTCCCCAAAAATATGGATTTTCTCCAAAATGCTCAAATAAGCCCGCTCGACTCACCTAGGCCTACAAAACTCGTGAGAAATGAAGTACACGAGCTGGGGGTCCATCTCCCTACCTCCACCGAAGATTTGACGCGTCGTGGATGCCGATCAACAAAGGAAACGCCGTTGAACCCTCACCGGGGAACGAACCCGTGACCGAGCTTCACTGCGCCTCCGTCCCCCGATCCTCGACCCATCCTCGCCATCCTCCCCGCCCGCGTCGCCCCGCTGCGCCCCCGCCCCGCTCCGTTGGAAACCGGAGAAGAGAGGGTGAGAAGGGAGAGCGTGAGAGAAGAGAGAAGGAGAGAGTGAGAAATGAGAGTGAGGGAGAGAGAAAAGGAGGTTAATATATATAGAAAAACCCAAAAAAATTAGAAATTTAGAAAAAATATGAAAAATTACCTCTGTGATTCTCGGGAAGAGCACAATGCATTGGTAACGTCCTAGAGTCAGAGAACGCCACGGTTCGCCCTGCATAGAGTTCCGACGGCACATAATGGAAAAATATGTATAAAGTATAAAATACACTCCGAGACCCACGAAAATCATCCGAAAAATCTGAGGCATTACAGCCCTCCCCCCAAAAATAAATTTCGTCCTCGAAATTTAGGACTAGCACCAAGCCATAAGGGAAGAACACCTTAACCAACTGATAACGGTGTAAGAGCCCCAACGCAGAAAACCTCGATTCTTTCGAAAACACGGATTCTGAGGGACACAACCAGACTATAATCACGAAGAATGTCTCACTCAGCATGCCGCGCACCGATCATCAGAGCAGTCACACACCAAAGGTCACAGTATGGCATCACCTAAGTCACAGTGAAGACCAATCATGGCATCGCTACCACAATCTCGCTCATCGAGGAGATATAACCCTCGTCACGAGAAACAACTACCAATCCATCCTATGGTCGGCGGACAAAACCCACATCAGCTTCACAACCAGCTGACTAGTTTCACACCCTACTCCAGGGAATAACCGACATAGAGCTTCTACTAGCTCACACCTGGCAGGCCAAGCGCTCATAGCGGCACTGGACCAATTCTGCCAGAAGACAAACTGAGCGCACCCTTACTTTTCAGGTGCGGCGGTTCTTCCTCGATGTTCGAGGGTACTGTTCGGAGGTTCTTAGTTGCCAGCTCGCCAAGCCGAGTGTTCACTCGGTGTTGGGTACGTTCTTCTACCTTAGACTGTACTTTCTGTTGGACTGGACTCTGTTGTAGTTTGTTTATTTATTCATGTTAATTATTAAATTATCCTACTTTATTTCCTATTTCTTTGTACCTCCACACTCCTTTTACCCTTCCGAGCCCTCCCGGCTCGTGGGCGGCAGGCCAAGATTCGAATGGTATCGGGCTCTTCCCGATATCCGGATCTTGGGTCGTTACACCTTCTCTCTTCTTTTATTTTTATCTAGCATTGCATGCATCATATCACATTCTTCTTTTATTTCTTTTCATCTCAACATTGAGATCTCCCTTAGTGCAACACTTGCACATCTCCCTATTTTCATCATACATCATCTTTTCCTACCCTTTGCATAGGGGTTTAAGGGCTAACACCAACAAGGTGTGTTCTACTCAATGCTTTTCATATTGTTTATCTTGAGAACTTGATTCTACACACACCATATCTTTAATCAATCTTTTCTTATTGGTTTGTTCATTTTGCAAGGGCAATCAAGTCAAGAAGAACTCTCTTCATCTGCAGTCCGATTGGAAGAGAAGGTGCACTCACAATCTCCCCCACTTTTCAAAGGTATTCTACGCGATCCCTCCTTTGCTTTCATTGTTATATTCTTTTGAGATAACCCCTCGGGCGATCACACTCCATATAGCATCCCCGCATGCTCTATGTACTCCCTATTTCTATCTCTTTCCCTTTCTTTTTCTACCTTTTTCCTTATCATTGAATTTCTTATAAAAGTGGATTTTCCATAGATCTACACTAGAGACTAGGCTAGATTAATGGCGTTGTGCCGTCATATGCAGCGGTCTTGACCTGAGTCGTGTGACTCAAGGACCGTTGGATTTAATAGGTCTAGTGTACTATCTAGAGTCCGGTGGCCTCGAGCCACCTGTTACTCCGTGTTACTCACAATGGGTGCGTGCGTGGCTTTATGTGTTCACGTTTAGTAACCTCCCACTGGTTGTATCCTTCTTACATCACGCGTGTGTTGACCCACCCGGGAGTGGTGGAGCGACTTACCTGAGAGAAACGGTTTTTAGGCTATTTTTCGTAGGGCCCATTCACGCAGCCTGAGTCCGGGCTTTGGGGAAGAACCAGCTAGAGGATCTGACCTAGAGCGCATGGTTTGTGTGTGCATACTTGGTTGGGGGCGTCGGACCAGCGTTGACAAGCGCGACCCCAGCTAGTCCTTATTCGTGGTACTGGTTGTGTGTCTTAGTCTCCGCCTGGGACGTCGTAGGGAGACACTGGGGTGCAGTGTAAGACGTCAGTGGACGCATCCGACCTTGCTTCTAGTGGGCAGTGCTCCCGTCATGTGACGTGAGTTTCTTGTGGCTCGAGTTTCTTGTTCCCATCTGTGAGACGTGGATTTGCGTATAGTTTCCAGGTGGTTTTCCGCGGTAGAGGTCTAGGGTTCCGGTGAGCGTTACCGAGGGTTTTCCTAGGTAGTGTCTGATCCACGACAGGGTTGTCGTGGTGTGTTTTCTGGCGGTGTAGCCAGAGGTCTTTCCGTTAGACCGGTGTTTCCCTGACTGTGCGATCGGGGTGTTGATTTACGTTTTAGTTAGGAGTAGCTGTAGAGCCAAGGTTTTACCGGCCACCGGGTTTGATGTTCCTGCTATTGTTGCTGCTTTTCGCTACCGTCATTGTTTACGGTTAGGGTTCCGCGGGACCCCTACGGAGGCAGTGATAGGAGGCTCACCCCTACTTTTCAGGTGTGGCGGTTCTTCCTCGAGGTTCGAGGGTGCAGTGCGGTGGTTCTTAATTGCTAACTCACCGGGCCGAGTGTTCACTTGGTGTTGGGTACGTTTCTCTACCTTAGACTATACTTTTGTTGGATTGGACTCTGCAGCTAGGTTGTTTAGTTATTTCTATTAATTGTTGAATTATCCTGCTTTATTTCCTATTTCTTTGTACATCCACACTCTTTTCAGCCCTTCCGAGCCCTCCCGCTCGTGGGCGGCAGGACAGGATTCGAATGGTATCGGATTATTCCCGGTATCTTGATCTTGGGTCATTACAGTCCTTGACTGCACCTGAAGGACTAACATCTTTGAATATTTTTGATTGCATATGAGAACTGTTTACATCCATTAATTTAGACATTAGGTTTGGCAGCTCAGCTAATAGGAGTTCATATTCTTCTTCTGACACTGATCCAACCTCAACAACTTTCATCAACCTGTAACACAAATTTGTATACCGATATACCCTTGAATCTTTGCCATCGCTTGGCCTGTTAAATTCATCTAGCATGTAACGTTGACGCATCTCCTTTGTCCATCACTTTAGAATATATCTCTCAGGAATTTAAAAATTTTCACAGTATTGAATTCCCACTAGTGCATGTCTACACAAGTACCCTTTAAATTCAAAGGATCGACAAGTGCATGAAACAACTTCACTGACTACATCACAATACACTATATATTGTTTCACTAAAACCTTAACAATGTTAGCTCCAACGCTTTTGATTTTAATCTGTTCAAAGGATTTTACCTCGAATGTTGTGCTTGAACCTTCCTGGTGAATTATCATTGGGTGACATGATGAAGTCTCTACAATTTTTATTGAAATTTTTTAAAATGACCCTTGTGTATTTATTAGTTGTCTGCTTCTCCAAGAGTGAAGATGTCTTCAAGTATGTGGTTGTCTTTATGTTTTTAACATCTGCTTCATTCTCAACATCATATATACTCTCTAATGCAAGTTCAAACTTTTCAAAAACTCAGAGAGAGTGGTCTTTACATGGACATATTCATCAAAGAAGTGATTATTTCTCTTACTTCATTGAGAAGTTAACATTCTTATAATATGAAATCAACTTATTAAGATTGCAGGTAAATATTGCAGTGTACTATATTTTCATTTCAACGCAATGTATTTTAGTGCATTATGCTTCAATCTAGCACAAAGTGTGATTTTCTAGTGCAATATGTTTTATTGAAGCTCAAAGTGTATCATGGCTGTGTAAAGTGTATTATTATAGTGCAAAATCTATCAGTCCAATCCAACATCTTTTACCTACGAAAAATGTGTCCTCAAAAATAATGGTACCTATTTGACATGATATTCGTATAACTGATTCAATCATTCATTCTCTCTACAAGTTTCATACTTGCACAATAACTCTTCCCACTTCTCTTCAAACTCATGCACAGAAGTTGAATCATAGATACAACTATCGAAGTCCTCCATAAAATCTTTGTTTGCTATAGATATATGCCCAATCTTCTTCAGTATTTTCTTCAATATATGCCATAAACAAAACTGATGTCTAGCATTAAGGAAGACCTCCCTCATTATTGCTTCAATAGATTTATCTTGATCAGTAATAATCGTATTTGGTTGTTTTCCATCATTTGTCTTTAACCAACAATTAACACCCAAACAAATGATTTTATCTTCTCATTGGAAAGTAATGCACAACCAAGTAGGGTTGACTGACCATGATGATTAACTCTAACGAATGAAGCAAATAACATCTCATACGTGTTCGTCAAGTATGTAGTATCAAAAGATATGACATCTCCAAAATATGAACATGTTAGTCTTGACCTTCCATCCACCCATAAAATATGACTTAGTTGTCCATCATCATTCAAATCCATCATGTAGAAGAATGTTAGACTACTCATTTGCTATTTGACAAAAGTGTTATGCAATCTTTATACATCTCCTTTTTTAGTTGCGTCTGACGCTCTCAGGTTAAGAACTTTCTACAATCTTTCTCTGTAAAGTCAAGTTGTTTAATTCCACATTTTCTTCTAACAAGTTCAGACATTATCTGAGATGTTGGGATTTCTACTGTACGTATGTTCTTAATTTCTATCTTTTTACCATATATATTTTTCTATGTGACTTAAGGTATGTCACTGACAGTAGATTTAGATCATGGTTATGCTCAATGACTACATGTTCTATTGTCCATTTCCTATCTTTGTGAGATATTTTACCTTTATTGATGTAGATTGTGAAAAATCCACTTAGAAGAATAATAATAAAAGAAGAATTATGCAGAAGATGAAAAAACATGCACACGCTGCAAAATAGGAGATGTGATCGCCAGAGACGCGAGGGCCTCAAAAGATATAACAATGAAAATAGAGGAGGGATCGCGAAAAATACCTCAAAAGGGTGCGGGGATTATGAGTGCTTTCCTTCTCTTCCAATCGGCCGGCCGATGAAGAAAGTTCTTCTTGATTGATTACCCTTGCAAGATTAACAAACACCAAAAGAACATGGATTAGAACCAAGGTGTAGCCTCAAACTCTCAATATAAACATGAACATGAAAAAACTAAGGATTAGAACACACCTTATGGGTGTTGCCCCTAAACCCCTATGCAAAAGGGTGAGAGATATGATGCATAATATGAATGCAAATATATATATATAAAGCAAAAGGAGGTGTGCAATAGTTGCGCTGTGGGAGATTTCTCAACGTGGTTGAGAAGGATAAACACAAAAAATGCTATGCATGCATGTGTATGAACAAAAGAAAAGATTTGAAAACAGAAAAGAAAAGCCTGCGTTTGAGCTTTGGCTTTGATATTCAATGGGAAGGAAGCCTTGATGATGATCAGGCAACGCAAGGGGGGCTTCTTCCTCAGCCGGCAGCAGCAGCAGCAGTCCTGTAAAAAAGAAGAAGAAGAAGAAGAAGAAGACGGGGATCGAAGAGGGACCCAAAACCTAATAAGAGAGCCGCAGGGCTCTATTAAAAGGGTAGCATCAAGTAGGATAGAAAGGTAAGAATGGGCAAGAGTCCAACATAGGAAGGGTTAAGTTCCCAATAGAGGAAGATGACCAAACAAAGCAGGGACTCTTTGGGGAAAGGGCTGCGTTCGATTAGAACACGAAACTGAAACACGACCTGACAAGGGGCGTTAATTCATAAATTGATGACCTGCAGAAGGGCGTTAATTAAAAACATGACCTGGACAAGGGCGTCACTTCCTGGATTTCAATTTGGTAATAAAACTTTCTTTATTTGAAAAATTGTGAAAGACGCCTGAACTAAAGGCGTTAATTAAACACGCGCCCCACCAAGGGGCGTTAATCAATATGATAAATAGCCAAAAAGAATGGACGACCATGTGTTCGGGCGTCAATTAAATTGACGTCCGATTCAGGGTCGTTAATTCAAAAATATTCAAAACAGGGATATTTTTCATTTCTCAATATTATTTTCCCATTTTTTAGGTGGAGGTGCATCTAAATGTGCTGATTCCAATGACTATTTTTACGAATTTTTCTGACACCCGGAAGGCCACCAAATCACCTCTCAAAGGGGGTTGAAAATAATATTAAAAAATTCAATTTGAAAGTGACGCCCTCAAACATGACGTGATTTACATTTTTTTAATTTTTGTTTTATTAAAAATCAAAATAACGTCCCTTGTTAAGTCGTTAATTCATAAAAAATTTCGAAAAAGCCTCAGAAAAATCCAGAAAAATTAGAAAATGAGAGGAATTGACGCCTAATGGAAGTGGCGTCAATTTTTAAGAAACGCCCAAGACTAAGACGTTATTTAAAAGACGCCCCACGTCAAGTCGTTAATTTTGAAAAATTCATAAAAATAGAGAAAAATGTCCAGAAAATCTAGAAAAATAGGAAAAAATAAGAAAAGTGAGGGAAAAGGGAGAAACCCAAGAAAAGTGAGAACAACCACTCAAACAAAGTTAATTTGAGGGTCAAATTGGGGTGTTACAAGGTAATACGAGATGCACTCACAGTAACGTCAATTTTGGCGTGTCTACAGCTGTCCCGCCTTGGCGTCTGCTTTGCAAGGGAGCAGAGCGAACTGAAAAGTAGATGCCAAGGTGTGATGAGACACGCAATCAACATCACTTGATGAGAATGAAATCAAAAGCTCGAGATGAAGCCATCCCGGGAAATTCAATGAAATCAACGATGTTTGGATAAAAGAGGGAGTGTGCACGCGGGCACGAAGGAGAATGATCAACTTCCAGCGCGGTGGAAGTACCCCATGTCACAAACCTGTAGGTTTCACCATTGGGGAGCGGTTACCAGCCAATGTGGACGTGCTGCAGCCAAGGTGGATCAAGGGAAAGGATTGAAATAAGATGATAGAAATCCAAACAAGGAGCTTTCGAGAAAATGACCCAAAACAGTGACAAAACGAACTGAGGATTCCATTTAGCAATGAATATCTCATATCTAGAAAGATTCAGATCAATTTGACTTTCCAAATCAGCTTATCAGAATGATTTTTCAAAAATTGTTTCAAACTCTTATATGAATGCATGCTGGGTTTAAAAGAAAAAATTAAAACAAATGAAAATATAAGATAATCAAGGATAATATTGTTAAGCTGCCCAGACTGGGTCAAGAAACTGATTTCGCGAGCTGATACTAAGCCGAAGCCCGTTTATCCACGTATCAACTCGCAAAAGGGAACCATCGTCCCCAGTCTTGGACGGCTCAACGGCCTATCCGTATGACTAAGATGCCTCTGGAATCGTCATCATTTTTGATGAAGGTGAACTCAAATTCCAGATTTACCAAAGCCACAAGGTCCTTGATATAATCTAATAGCGTATGTAACATATAGTAAAATGTATACAGAAAGATGGTGATAGCAATGAGTATAGGGGAACTGAGAAATGAGGTGCAAGCACCGTGGGGCTTGGATGATGATGCCCAGTCGGTGGGACCAAGAGCTTCTTCCTGCGCTCAAAGATTCATCAGCCAAGATATAAGGAAGATAACAAGCAATGGATAAGGCATTTAAGCATAGCAAGCATAGCATGAATCAAAGCATCAATAGCATGTATGTATCACATCATGAATAGCATTCAAGTGTGCACAGCGTGAAAGGCATGAATGACATAGATAGCATCATTAAAGCATAGATAGCATAGCATCATTGTTTGTCGTTTATCATGAGGATGACAACTTGGCTAATCAAGATTTGGAGTTGAATGATCAAGATCTGATAATACCCATCGGCGGAGTGATCAAGTGAAATCAACAGGAGTTGATTAAAAGATTAGGAGATGAACGATCAGTTAATGCCCAGTATAGAGAGATGGTAATCAGGAGTGTCCATAGTGACGAATCATGATGATATTGGGAAGAATCAAGAGATTGATAGCGTTGAATGGAGAGGACTCATCCCGTGCTCTTGGTCCTTGCAAAATTATTGTTCCTGTAAAAAAAATACCATCAGAAAATACAATGCAAATTTTTGGATTTTGAAATATGCAAGTTTTTTGTGGGTTTTGAAAAAGATATTCAATTTTTATGGATTTTGGACAATATTTGAATTTTTTTGATGATTTTAGAAAATATTCATTTTTTTGGATTTTGATCAGGAAATATTCAATTTTTTTTGGACTTTGGTTTAGGAAATATTCAATTTTTTTTAGATTTTGGTTTAGGAAATATTCAATTTTTTTTAGATTTTGGTTTAGGAAATATTCAATTTTTTTTAGATTTTGATTTAGGCTTCGTTAATGCAGCATCAAAGGGTGTTTTTGAACCACTGGCTAGGGGTCCTTGTTCCTTCCCCTTTCACTAAAAACTGCCCAAAGCCGGGCGTGCATTGAAGGGTGGCGCCCTATAGCCGACTGCCCTTGATTAACGGTGCCCCTACCAAGGCCATACCCGAGAAACATTCGGTCTTAGAGGGAGAAGAGAAGAATAATTGAGGATAAGCTTTATGCAGGATGGGAGATGTCGGGACTTGAATTCCTTCCAAGGTGTTTCCCCTCAAAGAGGTAGTCTGTTGTGCCGGGGCTTTGTGCCTTTGATTTTTAGACCCTTGACATGCATACGACCAGGATTTTCCCTGCGGGGACTTTGCCACTCTTGTCATGCCATAATTCATAATTTTACTTTTATCGAAATTTTGATTTGATTTTCATAATAGCCCTTTTGGCGAGATGTATATCATGAAAACTCATATGAAAACTTATAATGATTTTGGGTCAAGACTGCCCCTATTTGAGACTCCTCTCGTATTGGGGATTACCCTGGGTGGGTCAGCTCATCCGTCAACCTCTTGCCCCTGCATTCGGCCGAGTAAAGAAAAGAAAAGACTTTCAGATATACTCATGGCATGGCCAAAGTAGCAACGGTGTCTTACCAAAGGAGCCGGCTAAGGACGCCGTGAAGTGTGTGCGGTGCCCAGCTGAAGGTTACTCTTAACAAGCAGGGAGAGAACGTTGAATTACCAGCGTGGGGTTTTTATTACCAAAGCTGCTGCAAAAACAAGCCTAAAAGACTGTTTTGAGAATGATTTAGTAAAGATAAAGATTCGACCTAGGATAAAGGTCTTGACTACCACTCTTAATCTTGTTAAGAAGCACTTTATTTTGAAAATCATCGTGAAGCAATGAGATAATGATATCATGAAATGAGTACTTACGCCAATATGTTACCTTGCAACCTTTGTAGAAGCAGCTGTCAGAGGCGAGGTTGATCATCATGGGATAGTCCTCTTTGGCAGTCAAAAGGATTGGAAGCAAAGGGTTTGAAAGTGACTTAACAAGAAGGAGTGGTGCCAAGACCAGACTCAGACGAATAAGGAAAAAAAGGAAGAGAGGCGAGGGCTAGAACTCCCTCACTAAGGTGTGGAGACCCTGATCACATGAAAGGTCTACAGAAGAAGCGGAGAATTAGAAGGAGGAGTGAGGACTAAAACCTCGAAAGCAGTGAGAGAATGGGCAGATGCCCAAGACAGTGGATGTGGAAGAAGTTGGGTCAGACCCATGATTAGGAGGAATTAGAAGAAGAAATTGATAGATGGAAAGAGGCGGATCCGGAGGGTCCGACGGTTGTGGAGGAGAATCCTGATAGGAGGAATCCAGAGGATCCGGAGGAGAAGAATCTCGAGGGACGCGATGCCCTGGGAAGAAATATGCAAAAAGATGGTGAAAAAGGAAGAAGAGGACAAAGGATGTGATATCCTGGAGGAGCAGGAAGATGAGACGGAGGAAAGATGGGGGGTCCGGAGGTTTCGGAGGAATGGAATTAGAAGGGTCGAGATGCTCAAGGAAGAGTGGATGAAAAGGATCAGGAGGGTCTGGAGGTTCCGGAGGGGGAAGGTACCATGGGACGCGATGCCCAAGGAGAAGAGAAAGATCCGGAGGTTCCAGAGGAAGAAGACGGAAAGGGGCGCGATGCCCAAGAGACAAGGAGAGGGGTGAAAGATCCGGAGGTTTCGGAGGAAGAAGAGGGAAAGGGGCGTCAGGCCCGAGAAGGAGAGAAAGATCCGGAGGTTCCGGAGGAAGAAAATGGAAAGGGGGGCGATGCCCTGAAAGGAGGGAGAAAACACCTGGAGGTTCCAGGGAAATGGCAGGAAAGGGGACGCGATGCTCCGGGGAGAGTGGATTAGAAGAAGATGAAAATGAATAAGATGGGAAATGCGGAAGATCCGGAGATTCCGGAAGACGGGGAAGATACGGGTCCGGAAACCCGAGAAAGGAGAAATGCCAATGTATGTGAATGCAATAGAATGGATGCGATGAATGCATGGATGCAACAGAATGTATGAGATGCAAAGAATATGACGAACGTGAAGGGCGAGAGGATGAGATCCTCCTCCTTACCCTTGGAGTGGCCCATGAAGAAAATGCGATGGACAAAAATGTGGACGGCGTTGAATAGAAAGTGGATGAAATAGTGGAAAGCCCTTTGGCACCAAGATAACCGCCCTTCCATGGTAGTGAAAGTATATAGCCAATTGGCCCAGTGGATAAAGCAAAAGCCCATGATGAAACTTCAAAGGTAAATGACAATTCCCCTGGAGAGTGAAAAGTGATAGTGTGAGGGAGTTGAACAGTTGGGATAGGAAGCATTGTGTTGCCCTGGGGTTGTGGCGTATATGGAGTGTTGAACAAAATGGGCATTCGCCCCTTGTATGGAAGAATGGATTCAAAATTGGAAAATGGGAACAAGGGGTGCCTTGTCCGGCCCTTGGGTGGCGTCAACACTTGGCATTCTCTTCTGAGTAATGATGGCGACTTGGCCCCTTCCATCGTGCTTGGCACAACAACCCGGATTGGCATCTGGCAAATAAATTCTTGCATCTTGAACCGCATAGCCACGGCCATATGTTTCTTGCCCGGCTCTTGATCATCTTTGGCACAAGTACTTGCAGGAGCACCCCCATTCCGAGTGGTAAAGAGGTATGAAGCGGAGGCGGAAGGCTCCATGGATGGTGACGGTGTAATGGAAAGTGTTGGAGAAAGGATGAGTGGAAGTGGAGGTTCAAACACGTCGAACTTCCCCTCTTGCTCGGAAGCAGTTGGGGTTGGCTCGAGTGCAAAAAAGGGTGGATCCTGCTCAGGACTAGCCACGGGTAAGGGTGAAGGGTTAGGTAGTAGAGTAGGGGTTAAAGAGATAATGGAGGGCTGAGGTGGTGATAATGGTAGGTTAATTGGGGAAGGCTCAATGGAGGGCTCGATGGAAGCCGATGGTGTGGAGGCTAATGGCTTAATGGGTGGAGGTTTAGTAGAAGGCTCGGGGGAGGCTAGTGTTGTAAAGGTTAACATAACTGGTGGAGGCGCAATGGGTGGAGGTTTGGTGCGGGGAAAACGCCGAACGGGGCGAGCGGTGTTAGGAATAGAAGGGGACTCAAGAGGTGCCGGCGCGGGTGATTGGAATATCGACCCATCATCGTAACACCAATTAGTCTCATAAACGGGGGTTGGATTAGGGACGGTAGCTTCGTCCTGAGCAGGGGGCTCATCAAATGGTAGTGGAGGGAGAGGGAAGCGAAGGAAACTCGGAAGGGGTGCCTGCGGAACTTCATCGTCATGTGCTTCAAATTCTTCAATCGTCGGCCCTTGCTTGCTTGAATCGTCGACGCCATAGTCATCCCTCCTATCCTTCCACTCTTTCTCCATCTTGGTAATGTCATTTAGAGCAGCGCGAAGGGGATTGACTGGAGTAGGAGGAGCGGGCCGTGGGCTCGCAACCCTCTTTAACTATTCCTCCATCAGAGTGACTTTGTCAATAAGAGTTTGCTGGAGGGGTGTGACCTGAGCAACATAGGGTTGGCAGGGCCTTGAAGGAGGGGTCGTATAAAAAGGCCGTGGAAGGGGACTAATGGGAGGACCCATAGAAAAACCCGGATGGGCCGGTTTGCAAGGAATAGATGGGCCTTGGTGCCGTGGTGGAGGAGGAATAGAAGGAGGCAGGTGTCGGACCACCCGAGGAGAAGGGTGAATAGGAGGAGATGGGTGATGGGCCACCCGAGTAGGCATGCGAATAGAAGAGGGAAGGGGGTGATGGGCCACCCGCATAGGGTAGGAAGGAGGATGAGAAGAATGAGATGCACCCTCAACAGCGGCCTTAAGGGCTTGGATTTGTTGAGGGGTGAGATGATCTAATGCATGCAAGATTTGGGAGACCTTCTCATCATTGGGAGGAGATGGTCCCGTGGGGGTAGTGGCTCGCAATTGAGGCGAGGGATCATGAGATTGGATATTACCCATGGGTCGAGTAAAACCATAAGAATGAGGACGTGGTCCTTTGAAAATATGGTGAGAATGATGTTGAACATGTTGAGACTGAGGATTGCAAGATGTGCTAGGTTGTGCATCCTCATTAATGCATTTAAGATTAAACATGTTACTTTGTCTATCAAGGTAAGCCATTATACAATCAAAATTTAAGCAAAATAATTTGCAAAGAAGCACACAAGTTGGAATGGTTACCCTTGATTTCTTTTGTTTGATCCTTGGTGAATTAAAGATTTTATGCAAATTGATATAATCACTCAAGGGGTGAACCTAGTTTCAAATGTGGTTTAACTCCGGTGCCAACTAGGAACACTCTCTCACCACGTATAGGCCAACTAAACCCGGTACTTCAAAGGGTACAACCTGCCCGGCGTCCGTGAGAGAATCCACGGGTGCGGGGACTTACGGAGGCTTGGTTTAGAAATTTCCGGTCCAAAGAGACGGAATGCTCAATGGAGGGTCCTTCCTTCAGCAAGAGGGGGTGTGGATCCTAACAATGTGAGAAGGTCTCTCAACAAAGAGCAAATGAGGAATGCAGAATCATATATGCAACAGATGGATGTAATAAACAGATGAATGTAACATTCAGAAGAGCAACCGGTCAGTCACTGTGACATACAGGAAAGAGACGCCCTGGAGTGCGGCGTCAATTCTGTAAAAGGCGCCTCTGCCAGGGGCGCTTAATAAACAAGAGGCGCCCAGAATGTTGGGCGTCAATTCTGCACGGGACAAAAGGAACACCCTGGCAGAAGACGTTGAATAGGAAAACACACCCTGAGTGAAGGCATTACTCACTAGAAACACGCCTCTGAAAGGGGCGCCAATTCTTCTGTCCCCAGTAACAGAGTTAAGTACCAATATGAAAGGAGACAAAGACACTCACAATCACAATAAAATCATGGCAATCAACCACCAAAAGGAATATAGCATGCTCATCATCATTTTTTTTATTTTTTAATAGATGAATAAATGGAATTTCTAAAAATCTATCAAACTAACCAATCACTTAGGGGGAGGGGTGCTAGATGGAGCACAAAAGGGAGACGCACCGTGGGTGCAAAAGGGGAGATGGCACACGTGGGTGCCCAAGGGGAAAGGGTAATCAAAAGAACAACAAAAGGAGTCCCACCGTGATCGCCAATTTGTAGATTGTGAAAAATCCACTTAGAAGAATAATAATAAAAGAAGAATTATGCAGAAGATGAAAAAACATGCACATGGTGCAAAATAGGAGATGTGATCGCCAGAGACGCGAGGGCCTCAAAAGATATAACAATGAAAATAGAGGAGGGATCGCTGGAGAGGGGGATTTCCGCAGCCCACCACAAAGGTAGCCCAACAAGACCCACAAGGTCCAACCAGGCGAGCCCGCCCGAGTGATAGCCCACAGGGCCCACTTAGGGAAGAAAAGCCCAATAAATAAGACTCGAGGAACTAACTCTCCCCGGCGGCCTTCTAGGCTCAGAGGGCCCGAGACAACGGTCAGGTCCCGAGGAAGGTCCGGCCTAAAGCCCTCTCCCCGTCCGAGAGAGATAGGCTCCAGCCGACCTATCCGACCCCACCCTCGCCGGGCCATGCCTATCGCTCGGACATGAGCTAGCATCCCCGAGGCTCGATAAGGCCGGTTGATTATCCACATGTGCAGCCGTTCAGAGTCCCCCGCCAGCTGGAGAGTCAGGGGAGCCGCCGGACTCCAAGGGGATAACGTTCCCACGATCAGGCCATGAAAGCCCCCGTTAAAGACGTAACTCCCGCCGGAAACCCCTCAGCTTACAGAACTCCTGAAGGCGGCGCACTATTTAAGCAAGGGATACCCTCCGGAAGAAGGTAAGAGAAACAAGGTATTCACACACCCTAAGCTCCTGAGCACGATTCGCTTCACCCTCTGGTGGAGAGGATTCTCGCGCATCAGCTCTCTCCTCCCCCCATTATTGCTTCCACCATAGCTCTACTGACTTAGCCATCGGAGGGTTTTACCCCAGGGAGATCCCCTGGGCCCTCTGATACGTTTTCCTCTCTTGCAGATTCATCTTCTGGTGATCCATAGCCCGCTCAGGATCCAGCGCGAGATCTCGCCTCTTCATCTGGCGCCGTCTGTGGGAAACGCACGAAAAGTCGAGATGGTGAGAAGAAGCTCAGGGAGGAGATCCGCCGGTGGGGCAGGTAAGGCTGTGACGGCGGCGGGAGGCGCCCCCTCTAGGGTCTCACAGAGCCCCCCCTCCAACGCCAGCATCCCCACCAACAGGCCACCCCCCCCCCCCGACGGAGACAGGGGCACCCCTCAATGGTGGCGCCAACGCCTTCCAGGCCCTCAACGAAACGATGGACGTCCTCGTGGAGCTCATGAGGGCCCAGGCGGCCAGGGACGCAAGGTCCCGCGCCCCGTCAGGAAGTCCCCCTCGAAGGAGTGCGACGCAGCACACCGCCGGAGGCCACTTCACCCTCCGCGGCCGACAGCTCCTCCGCAACGACGTCGGAGGACCCTCGCATGCTCCGCTTGCGGAGCAAGAGGCTTCCTCCACGCCGAGGAGAGGGAAGCAGGGAGCGAGGCCACCGCGCCCGGGCACTAGTGCCCCGGGAGATCACCAAGACGCCCCCCCCAGCCCCACGGTGCGACTGCAGCCAGAGCTGTCCCTCCGGCTGTGAGATTTCGAGAGACGGTTCGTAGAGCAAGAGCGCGCCCTCCGCGCCCTGCAGAAGACCTCTCTCCCGGAGGACGAGGAGAAATCCCCTTTCTCCGAGTACATCTTGAAGGTAGAGGTCTCTCCCAGAGCCTCCATTCCGACCTTCAAGCTCTACGACGGCCAGGGCGACCCAGCCGACCACTACGATAGCTTCGACGCCCCGGTGACCCTTCATGGAACGCCGGATCCCATCAAATGCCGAGCCTTCGCGGCCACCCTGGTCCAAGGTGCTCAGGCATGGTTCCGGGCCCTCGCCCCAGGGCGACCCAGCCGACCACTACGATAGCTTCGACGCCCTGGTGACCCTTCATGGAACGCCAGATCCCATCAAATGTCGAGCCTTCGCGGCCACCCTGGTCCAAGGTGCTCAGGCATGGTTCCGGGCCCTCGCCCCTCGGTCCATCCGAGACTTCAGGCAATTCGGGCGAATTTTCAAGGAGAGTTTCGCCGGTAGCGCCCCCCCAAGGTCAGTAGCGGGGCTCCTGGCCCTCAAACAGGCGCAAGGGGAGAGGCTCCGAACTTACGTCCACCGATTTAAATCGGAAGCCCTCAGGATCCCCCGCCTGGATGTGGCCTCAGCCACAACCGCACTGACCGGGGGCACCCGGGATGAGAATCTCCGCCGCGAGCTTGTCCTCCACCCTCCCTCGACCCTTGCCGAGCTAGTGACTCTGGCACTGCGCCACGCCGAGTGCGAAGAAGTACTCAGCGCCTGCCAAGACGCAACCGGCTCGGGTCGGGAGGGGGACAAAAAGTGGACCTCCGAGCCAAACCCTGGCTCGAGTAAGAAGCGTGATTGAGAAGGAGAGCGCAAGAGAAAGTACAAGCGGTACACCCCCTTGACCGCGCCAGTCTATGAGATCTATGAAGACATCAAAGACTCGGGACTTCTCAGCCAGCCCGAGCCAATGAGGTCGAAGAACCGCAAGCGGGACAAGCATTGCCTGTTCCACGGCGACCACGGGCACCACACCGGAGATTGCCATCAGCTCCAGGATGAGATCGAGCGCCTCATCCGTCTGGGGCACCTAGCCCGATTCACGATCGGGCACAAAGAAGACCGAGACGCCGCAGAGGAGATCGACAACGCCCCCCGAGGGGTTCACATCAACGTCATCTCCGGAGGAGCGGCATCGAGCGGCGACACCAGCCGAGGGAGGAAACGTCATGCCGAGCGAGCCAGTCGAGCCTTAGAGCCCCCCAGGGGCCCGCCGATGGAGCCCCAGGTCATAGTCTTCTCCGACCAAGACCTGGAAGGGCTGAGCACCCCGCATGACGATGCCCTCGTTATCTCGGCCACGATAAATCACTGTAATGTAGACAGGATTTTGGTTGATAATGGGAGCGCCCCCGATGTATTATCTTATGATTATTTTCTCAAGATGGGGGAAGACCCGTCCAAGCTCCGCCCGATCCGAACGCCCCTTTGCGTGTTTAATGGCCTGGCCACCTACCCCGAGGGAGCCCTAAGCCTGCCGGTCACTATCGGCACCCCACCCAAAACCGTTACGGTCATAGTGGACTTCATAGTGATTAAAGGTATGATAGCGTACAACGCCATTTTCGGCCGAAAAATTCTCAGCCGAATAAAGGCCGTACCATCTACCTATCACCAAAAAATGAAGTTTCCCACCAAAAACGGGTTGGGGGAAGTCCGAGGTAACCAGGCCACGGCTAGAAGGTGCTACAACATCTCGGTGGAAGCCTCAAGGCCGGATGGGAAGGATAAGGGCCCCAGGGGAGTCGAAGGAAGAGCCGTGACCACCGAGCCCGGTGGCGAGTTATTAACGGTATTCCTGAACGACGACCCGGCCCTAGGAGTAAGGATCGGCGCCGACCTACCACCAAAGGAATAGCAGCAATACAAGGAGTTTCTTTCTGAGTACGTTCGGGTCTTTGCTTGGTCCGATGATCAACTCCCTGGTATACCAGAGGAGACTGTGACGCACAAGCTCAACCTCGATACCACCGTGAGACCCGTACAGCAGCGGAGAAGGAAGCATGCGCCCGAGAAACAGGTGATCATCAAGGCGCAGGTCACCAAGGGACAAGAAACTGGTCTTTTCAGACCGGTCCTGTACCCAACGTGGCTAGCCAACGTCGTCCTGGTGCCGAAGACTACAGGCAAGTGGCGAATGTGCGTAGACTTCACCGATCTGAATAAGGCCACCCCCAAGGACTGCTATCCGCTACCGAGCATCGACCAATTCGTTGACTCAACCTCGGGCAACGAGATACTCAGTTTCCTGGATGCCTATTCGGGTTATCATCAGATCCGAATGAACCCTGAAAATGTCAAGAGGACCGCCTTCATCACCGACTACGGCGTGTACTGCTACACCCGGATGCCCTTCGAATTGAAGAATGCTGGAGCCACATACCAGCGACTGGTCAACCATATGTTCGAGGGACAGTTAGGTCGGAACGTCGAGGCCTACATCAATGACATGCTCGTCAAGACCCCGAGGGCCCAAGACCACTTCACCGACCTCGCCAAGACTTTCGGCACCCTCCTGAAGTACTGCATGAAGCTCAACCCCGCCAAGTGCGCCTTTGGAGTAAGATCCGGGAAGTTCCTGGGTTTCCTGGTCACTCAGCGAGGGATCGAAGCCAACCCCGACAAGGTCCAGGCCATCCTGGACATGCGCCCGCCCACGTGCATTAAAGACGTCCAGCGTCTGATGGGGCGTGTCGCTGCTTTCAGTCGTTTCCTATCCCGTGCGGCCGAACGATGCCTGCCCTTCTTCAAGCTGATGAGGGGGCCCAAGATAGCATCTGCTACGTTCGCATGGGATGGGGAATGCCAGACAGCGTTCGCCGAGCTCAAAGAGTTCCTGGCTTCGCCCCCGGTGCTTTCCAAGCCCGTCCCGGGCGAGGTCTTGTTGCTCTATCTCTCGGCGACGCCATCAACGGTCAGCTCGGTCCAAGTCAGGAATGACTCGAGAATCGAGAGGCCGGTCTACTACACCAGCAAGGTGCTCAACGAGGCCGAGCGGAGGTACCCCGCAATCGAGAAACTCGTGCTAGCATTGGTTACCTCCGCAAAGCGCCTCCGACCCTACTTTCAGGGGCATCCCATCACCGTGCTAACCGGTGAGCCACTGAAGAAGATTCTGGCCCATCCCGAAGCCTCGGGGCGACTCGTCAAATGGGCCATCATGCTCGGGGCCTACGACCTCTCGTATCGGCCGCGATCAGCTATCAAAGGACAAGCACTCGCCGACTTCATCGCCGAGAGCACCGTTCCGGTCGAGGACAGGCCTCCGACGGCAACCGGGCCAACCTGGGAGCTGTTCGTCGATGGATCGTCCAACTCGGTCGGTAGCGGCGCAAGGATCATCCTAAAGTCCCCCGAAGGAATAGAGTTGCAATATGCCCTAAAGTTCAACTTTCTGGCGTCCAACAATGCTTCCAAGTACGAGGCCCTTATCTCGGGAGCCCGCATGGCCCGACGGTTGGGGGCCGAGCGAGTCAGGATCCACACCGACTCCCAGCTAGTTGCAAGCCAGGTCAGTGGCGAGTACGAGGCTCGGGAGGCACCTATGATCAAATACCTACAGTTGGTCCGGAGCCTGGCCCAGCAGTTCGAGGAGTTCAAGGTAGTCCGAATAGCTCGGGTGCAAAACTCTCGGGCGGACGCCCTCTCCCGACTGGCCTCCTCCCTAGACCCGGAAGGTACACGATCGGTCCTCCTAGAAGAGCTAGAGCGCCCGAGCATAGACTCGGAGCTCCTTGCCATTGACTCGGCCACTCCCGGTGACTGGCGCTCCCCCTACCTGTCCTGGCTACGGGACTCCCGGGAGCCCTCCGACCCTCGGGAAGCCCGCCGAATGAAGTACCAAGCTCGGCGCTTCGTCATCCTCGACAACGCTCTCTACCGAAGATCGTTCTCCGGGCCCCTTCTGAAGTGTCTCGGTCCCGACGAAGCAAGCCAAGCTGTTGAAGAGATTCATCAAGACCTGTGCGGAGCACATTCAGGAGGTCGGTCGCTGGCCAGAATCTTGCTAAGGCAGGGGTACTGATGGCCGACCCTGCAGCGCGACTGCACGGCCTACGCACAACATTGCGACCGTTGCCAGCGGTTCGACCATTTGGTCCATCAGCCGGCCAAGGAACTTATCACCCTTACCGAGCCCTACCCTTTCGCTCGGTGGGGGATCGACATCCTTGGGCCATTCCCAACGGCTCAATCCCAGAAGAAGTTTATCATCGTCGTAATCGACTACTTCACCAAGTGGATCGAGGCTGAAGCTACAGCAAGGATCACCGAGACAGTCGTCTGGGGTTTCGTATGGAAATCGATCATCTGTCGCTTTGGCATCCCCCGAGTGATAGTGAGCGATAACGGACGGCAATTCGACTCTCGGTACTTCCGAGACAGATGCGCCGACCTAAATATCCGCAACCACTTCACTTCGGTCGCCCACCCTCAGGCCAACCGGCTGGTTGAAAATGCCAACAAGACCATCTTGAAGGGCATAAAAACCAGACTCGGCAAGGCTAAGGGTAGCTGGCTCGAGGAACTGCCTAGCGTACTATGGTCGCACCGAACGACCCCCAGGACGGCAACCGGTGAGACCCCTTTTCATCTGGTATATGGCACCGAAGCCGTCGTTCCGTTAGAGATCGCCAATCCGTCTCTCCGAGTGATCAGCTTTTCGCCCGAGGCAAACGAGCAGAAGTTACTCGAGAACCTCGACCTGGCAGACGAACTCCGAGAGATCGCGAACATCCGAGCTATGGAATACCAGCGCCGCCTCACTCGGTACTACAACACCAAGGTCCGAGGCAGACAATTCCAACCAGGGGACTTCATCCTCAGGAAGACCGAAGCGTCTCGACCACTGGAGGTGGCGGGCAAGCTATCCCCCAACTGGGAAGGCCCCTACCGAGTGATCGAGACGCTCGGGAAAGGTGCGTACAGGTTAGCCACAATGGAAGGGGAACCCATTCCCCGGACATGGAACGCAACCACATTACGCAGATTTTATTTCTGAAAACTGTATCAACAAATCGGGTGAAATAAAACCCCCTTTTCTTTGCATTCATACAAGATAACTGTTGGTACATCAGAAAGGCAACTGCCAGTACATTACATAGTGAAAAGCAAAAATCCATCTAGCACCGCGGCAAACGGCCATCGCCCGGCCGACCCGGTCTTGACCTTCTCGCATCTAGCCACTGACTCTGCCTCGCGTAGAAACTGGCTCGGACAAGAGATGGTCGACCCAGTTGGCTCGGGTGGACCGTGACAAGGGTGACAGAGGGACAGCAAGGAGAAGGCCACCTTTCACGCGAGGAAGGCTACCTTCCAAGTTGGCAACAACCGGGAAAAAGGAGCGCCGTGAAGGTCTCCTCTCGCATCCAGCCACTGACTCTGCCTCGCGTAGAAACTGGCTCGGACAAGAGATGGTCGACCCAGTTGGCTCGGGTGGACCGTGACAAGGGTGACAGAGGGACAGCAAGGAGAAGGCCACCTTTCACGCGAGGAAGGCTACCTTCCAAGTTGGCAACAACCT
The DNA here is from genome assembly GCA_022559845.1 of Amorphophallus konjac. Taxonomy (NCBI): domain Eukaryota; kingdom Viridiplantae; phylum Streptophyta; class Magnoliopsida; order Alismatales; family Araceae; genus Amorphophallus; species Amorphophallus konjac. The sequence goes on from CM040126.1 coordinate 390,889,921, forward strand.
GGAAAAAGGAGCGCCGTGAAGGTCTCCTCTCTGCCAAACTACCAACTCTTTGGAGGCGAACAGAAAGCAAGTAGCCCCTGAAGAGTGAAAGAAATGAAGAACAAAAGAGAGAGAAAGAGGCTGCGGACAGAGGTGAGGAAGGAACTGGAGCCGCCTCCTCCCCTCCCACTGAGGGGAATGGCGGCCGGCATCCCTAACTCCCCCGTCTGCCCTCCATCTCGGCGTCTGCCCGGAAGCCTCGCCGGTGCCAAGAGGAGGCAAACGGCGTGCCCCCGCACGTCGAAGCCCTCTCCAGATCCGCGGGGCGACCGTCGGACCCGTCTCATGCACGCGCGGCGACCGTGGGACCCGACCGATATTCCAGGACAGCTGGAACCGGCCGCTCCCCGTCGTCTGCAGCGTCATCTTCTGAAGGGTCCTCCATGCTCCGATCGCGGCGGCGCAACGCAGAGCGAAGACGAGGGAATAAGAGCAGACCACCGGCGAGAGTCCTAAGTGTTAAGAGGGAAGGAGCACCCTTCAGTCCTTTTTATAGGCCAAGGGAGGCCACGCGCCTTAAATGACTCCCCCCCTCGAAAACACGCTACAGGACCTCCCCTGGAAGGTCACCTCCAATTCCTCGGCCCCCGCCCTAGCGGGATTCGCGAAGCGCCTCGACTTTCAAAGCATGGTGGAATGAAAGGACGCCCCGCCAGAAGTCTCCTGAATCGGCATGCGAAAACTGTGCAGAAAATATCGGCACCTTCCAACTACCCCCGATATGCCAGCCAAATCACGGCAAAGATAACGATCAAACGAAGTAAGTCCTTTATTGCCTCCCATAAAGAAATCCTCTTACACAAGGAAAAACAGACAAAAAGGGGAAGGGGCAAAATAAAGCAAAATACATCAGGCCTCGGGCCCACTTTGAAGCTCGGGAACAGTAGTAGGGGACGCGTCACCCCCGCTACCTTCGGTGACGGCCGGCCCGGACACTGACCTCGCCTGTGCGAGAACTGTCCCGGTCGTGAGCCCTCCTGGAGCCTCCGAAGTTGGTGACCCCGCTGGAGGTGACTCCTCCGGTTCTTCCCCGGCCGAAGATGAGGAGCTGGAAACTGACTCGTCCGAGTCATAACTCTGGCCGTAAGGAAAATCGCCCCCGGCAAGGTGCTCATTGGCATAGCTCATCGCCCGGTGATAGCCCTGCCTGAATCCCTTTCGAGCACCCCGGCGGAGCGCTACCTTATAGTAGGGTAGGGCAGCTTCAATCAGGTCGGCCGAGTAAGCTTCCGAGCCTTTGTAGCGCTCGATCGCCTCCGCCTCGACCTGCCCGTCCCGAGCCCGCTCCGCCTCAGCAGCACGCTCTTCCGCCCTCGCCAGACGCTCCTCTAGCTCGGTCATCCTCCGCTCGGCTTCGATCGTCCGACCCTCCGCCCGGGCCCGGTCCGCCTCGGCCTCAACGTGAAGGCGCTCCGCGTCCTCCGCCCGATCCTGCAGCTTGGCACGCTCACGCTCCCAGAGGCCATCCAACTCAATGTGACGTTGACGCTCGTCTTCTAGACGTTTGCTCTTCCTCTCGAGCAATTCTTGGGCCCTTGCTAGCTGCTCAGCCAGCGCCTCGGCTTCCCGTCGGCTCGACCGCGCAAACTCCCTGAATGTGAGGAACTCCCGCCGGAGCCCCTCATGCTCCCCCTCGAGCCGGGACAGTTTTCCCTCGCATCCACCAAGGGTCCAGGCGAGCCTCGACCGTTCCGCCTCCGTCCGAGCGTGCGCCTCCGCCATCACGGCCGCTGTCCGAGCTATGACCCGGCCGCCCTCCATCAGGACATCAAGGACCCCGGCGGGAGTGCTGCGCCTTTCTCCCCCCTCGTCCTCTCGGCGATCGACCGGCAGAGCCGGTACAAGTCGCCCGAGATACCGAGCCTGACCAGAGGTTCCGGCAAAGGGGACTGCTCCACCCTGGGCACCCCGCCAGAAGACCCTGTTCGGGAAGCGAAGCTGACCGCCCCGCGCGCCATGGTCGGTTGGGGTTGCAACGCCTCCCCGGGCGAACACCCACCCTCGACCGGCGCCGCGGGATCAACCGCACCAGAAACTGCCTGCACTTGGGGTTGCGACGCCCTCGCGGGCGAACCCCCATCCGCGCCGACCAATCCCTCGGTCCCAGCGCCGGCCACACCAGCACCGGCCCCCTCTGCCCCCACAGAGGGGAGAGCCGACCCATCACCTCCCTCTGCGGGGCCCCTGGTCTCCTCGGCCCCCTCTCGCCCGGCGGATGGGAGAGCCAGCCCGGAGGGGTTGGCCCCATCCTGCCCCCGAGGGGGGAGCGCCGCCGAGCCAGAATCGCCCCCGACGGCGATAGGAAAGCCGGCTTTCTTGGCCCTTTTCCTGGCCTTCGCGGCCTTCCGCAGTTTTCCCGCCAGTGGATCCTTGCACTTCAGGCCGGTCGATCGAGAAGACCCCTCGGGGGCCACCCCCTTGCCCTTATCTCGGGCATGGACGCGACCCACCGGGGCATCAGGCTCATCGGCTGCCGAGTCATCTCCCAGATCGATGACCTCGGCCGCCTCCTCCAGAGGCTCCCGCCTCACGTCTGCAACAAGAAGAAGCCCCGGTCAGGAGGAGGGAAAGAGCTACCACCCCCGAAAAAGAGCCTCAAGAGCTGTACCTGTCGACGTCAACCGCGAGAGAAGACACCGTTCGATGTTCTCCGGCGTCACCAGCTCCTCGGTCGATTGACGGTTCTCCAGGAGACGGGCAGCCTGCTGCTCCACGTGGGGAGGGAACTCCTCCTGGCGAGGGGGCAGATTCGGGTGAAAGTTGGGCGAGGTCCGGCATCTCCAGATCTCGCCTATCGCCACCGCCTTCACCCAGAAGAATTGGGTCTTCCACCCCTTGTGCGAGGAGTCCTTCGCCGCAAGCGAGATGCAGCTCCTATTCCTCCGCGCCTGGATGAAGTAGAAGCCTTTCCCCGCCAACGGGTGCGCTTTCAACTCAAAAAAGAAGTGGAAGAGGTCCAAGGAAGGAAAAATGTCGTGCTGACGACAAAGAATCCGGAAGGCCGAGAGCAGCAGATATGAATTGGCCACCAACTGAATAGGCGCCAACCGAAAAAAATTAAGAAGCTGCAGCACGAAAGGATCGAAGGGGAGCCGAAATCCACTCTTCCAAGCCAGAAGGAAGGTGCAAATGTGCTCATCACGATCATCCAGACTCGTCTCGTACGGAGTGGCGGCAACAAAGCTGTATCTGAGAGGCAGGCGGAAACGATGTTCCAGCCTCCGCACCTCCGCTTCCCCCAACTCACTACAGTTGGGGACGGGTTCCCGCCTCACCGGCACAAGCTCCGGACTCTGATCTGCCATCGAGTCGGGAGGAGATCCCTCGAACGAGCTCGAAGACTCCGGGGGAGAAGGAAGTTGCCGGACCGCCTCTGCGGTTATCCTCGCTAACTCCTCGAACGCCGCCGCAAGGCTCCGCGTCTCCGCTGTGCTCTCACGGCGCATCAAGAAGCAAGGAAAGCCTAAAACCCTGGAAGCCTAGAACGATGAACAGCGCCCCCTAAAAACCCCTGAGGGTGGTGGCGCGCCGTTCCGTGCTCCGAGAAAAAGGGGGGCCCCTTCGTTTCGAATCCGTCAGGATCATCATTACGGGCCTCGACGACCGCTATAAGCGGCTCCATAACGCCAACGGAATTCCACCAACCTGAGCCACGCCGGTCCAAAGCCTCGAAAAACTACTCATCCGAGCCTCCTTGGCTCGGGAGTAGGAGGGGGACAAGTGGAGAGGGGGATTTCCGCAGCCCACCACAAAGGCAGCCCAACAAGACCCACAAGGTCCAACCAGGCGAGCCCGCCTGAGTGATAGCCCACAGGGCCCACTTAGGGAAGAAAAGCCCAATAAATAAGACTCGAGGAACTAACTCTCCCCGGCGGCCTTCTAGGCTCGGAGGGCCCGAGACAACGGTCAGGTCCTGAGGAAGGTCCGGCCTAAAGCCCTCTCCCCGTCCGAGAGAGATAGGCTCCAGCCGACCTATCCGACCCCACCCTCGCCGGGCCATGCCTATCGCTCGGACATGAGCTAGCATCCCCGAGGCTCGGTAAGGCGGGTTGATTATCCACATGTGCAGCCGTTCAGAGTCCCCCGCCAGCGGGAGAGTCAGGGGAGTCGCCGGACTCCAAGGGGATAACGTTCCCACGATCAGGCCATGAAAGCCCCCGCTAAAGACGTAACTCCCGCCGGAAACCCCTCAGCTTACAGGACTCCTGAAGGCGGCGCACTATTTAAGTAAGGGATACCCTCTGGAATAAGGTAAGAGAAACAAGGTATTCACACACCCTAAGCTCCTGAGCACGATTCGCTTCACCCTCTGGTGGAGAGGATTCTCGCGCATCAGCTCTCTCCTCCCCCCATTATTGCTTCCACCATAGCTCTACTGACTTAGACATCGGAGGGTTTTACCCTAGGGAGATCCCCTGGGCCCTCTGATACGTTTCCCTCTCTTGCAGATTCATCTTCTGGTGATCCATAGCCCGCTCAGGATCCAGTGCGAGATCTCGCCTCTTCAATCGCGAAAAATACCTCAAAAGGGTGCGGGGATTATGAGTGCTTTCCTTCTCTTCCAATCGGCCGGCCGATGAAGAGAGTTCTTCTTGATTGATTACCCTTGCAAGATTAACAAACACCAAAAAGAATATGGATTAGAACCAAGGTGTAGCATAAAACCCTCAATATAAACATAAACATGAAAAAACTAAGGATTAGAACACACCTTATGGGTGTTGCCCCTAAACCCCTATGCAAAAGGGTGGGAGATATGATGCATAATATGAATGCCAAATATATATATAAAGCAAAAGGAGGTGTGCAATAGTTGCGCTATGGGAGATTTCTCAACGTGGTTGAGAAGGATAAACACAAAAAATGCTATGCATGCATGTGTATGAACAAAAGAAAAGATTTGAAAACAGAAAAGAAAAGCCTGCGTTTGAGCTTTGGCTTTGATATTCAATGGGAAGGAAGCCTTGATGATGATTAGGCAACGCAAGGGGGGCTTCTTCCTCAGCCGGCAGCAGCAGCAGCAGTCCTGTAAAAAAGAAGAAGAAGAATAAGAAGAAGACGGGGATCGAAGAGGGACCCAAAACCTAATAACAGAGCCGCAGGGCTCTATTAAAAGGGCAGAATCAAGTAGGATAGAAAGATAAGAATGGGCAAGAGTCCAACATGGGAAGGGTTAAGTTCCCAATAGAGGAAGATGACCAAACAAAGCAGGGACTCTTTGGGGAAAGGGCTGCGTTCGATTAGAACACGAAACTGAAACACGACCTGACAAGGGGCGTTAATTCATAAATTGACGACCTGCAGAAGGGCGTTAATTAAAAACACGACCTGGACAAGGGCGTCACTTCCTGGATTTCAATTTGGTAATAAAACTTTCTTTATTTGAAAAATTGTGAAAGACGCCTGAACTAAAGGCGTTAATTAAACACGCACCCCACCAAGGGGCGTTAATCAATATGATAAATAGTCAAAAAGAATGGACGACCATGTGTTCGGGCGTCAATTAAATTGACGTCCGATTCAGGTTCGTTAATTCAAAAATATTCAAAACAGGGCTATTTTTCATTTCTCAATATTATTTTTCCATTTTTTAGGTGGAGGTGCATCTAAATGTGCTGATTCCAATGACTATTTTGGTGAATTTTTCTGACACCTGGAAGGCTACCAAATCACCTCTCAAAGGGGGTTGAAAATAATATTAAAAAATTTAATTTGAAAGTGACGCCCTCAAACATGTCGTGATTTACATTTTTTTAATTTTTGTTTTATTAAAAATCAAAATAACGTCCCTTGTTAAGTCGTTAATTCATAAAAAATTTCGAAAAAGCCTTAGAAAAATTGGAAAATGAGAGGAATTGACGCCTAATGGAAGTGGCGTCAATTTTTAAGAAACGCCCAAGGCTAAGCCGTTATTTAAAAGACGTCCCACGTCAAGTCGTTAATTCTAAAAAACTCATAAAATAGAGAAAAATACCCAAAAAATCTAGAAAAATAGGAAAAAATAAGAAAAGGGAGGGAAAAGGGAGAAACCCAAGAAAAGTGAGAAAAATCACTCAAACAAAGTTAATTTGAGGGTCAAATTGGGGTGTTACAAGGCAATACGAGATGTACTCACAGTAACGTCAATTTTGGCGTGTCTACAATTGATGCATGTCAATCCACTTTTAGAAGGGGATTCCGGGGGTATTGAGAAGAAGGCAGAGAGAATGATGGGAACGCGGGGATTCCGGGGGTATTGAGAAGAAGGCAGAGAGAATGATGGGAACGCACTGGAAGGGATGGCATATGGTTCATCATTCTGGGAGACTGGGACAGGGATGGCTGGGTGGAATGTGGGCGTGCCAGTCGATTTCTCGACAATCACCTATGGAACCAAGGATTGACTAGGGAAGCGTCGCCAGGACGCGACACGTGGCTCGAGGGATTGGGCGACACGTGGATAGAAGGGGTTCCACAGGTGCGAGTGCGCGGGCGATTATGAGGATTCGTGTACTGGACGTCTTTCCCCACCGGTCGCAAGCAACCGGTGTTTATTTTACATTGGATTGAATCCGAATACCTTTGTTTTTTCTGCCAAAGAGAGAGTCAGGGACCCTGGGAGCTGTGACGTCGGGAGGGCTTAGTCCGTGCAATAGCGACAGGGCAACAGAAACACAACAGTCATAACTGGGGCCAGAGAGACTGGTTCCGGCGAGGAGGGGAACCCGCTCCCTGACTGGATTACATGACTTATTAGCCATGAAAGGCATTTATATGGGGGCGTGAGAGCCCGATTACAAGTGCTTTCAAGCCGGGGGACAATTCCGTCATTTGTGACGGTCCCCGGGTCATTGCGTTATTGTGTGGGTAGTTCCGTACCTCTACACAGTGTCCATTAGAGGACCTGTGATTCAGCAGGATGCCGCCCGAGGGGAGTCGCAATGTGCTCCCGACGCGAGACAGTGTCGAGGTCGGGGTAGTAGGGGTGCCGTGGGCACCGTTGTGTGAGGGAAGTTGATTGGTCGGGCATCACGGGCCCCTATGTGACTGAAGTTGTTGAATGGTCGGGCACCGCGGGCCCCGATGTGACTGGAGTTGCTAGAAGTCGGGTGCCGGGGGCACCGTTGTGACTGGAGTTGTTGAGTGATCAGGGGCCGCGGGCCCTGATGTGACTGGAGTAGCTGGCAGTCGGGTGCCGGGGGCACCATTGTGACTGAAGGAGGCAGGCGCCGGGAGACCTCGCTTGTCGTGCTTTGAGCCCGGTGTGACTGGAGTCAAGTGCTGGAGGCACCGTTGTGACTGAAGTTGTTGACAGTCGGGTGCCGGGGGCACCATTGTGACTGAAGGAGGCGGGCGCCAGGAGACCTCGATGGTCGTGCTCGGGGCCCGATGTGACTGGAGTCGGGTGCCAGAGGCACCGTTGTGACTGAAGTTGTTGACAGTCGGGTGCCGGAGGCACCGTTGTGACTGAAGGAGGCGGGCGCCAGGAGACCTCAATGGTCGTGCTCGGGGCCCGATGTGACTGGAGTCGGGTGCTGGAGGCACCGTTGTGACTGAAGTTGTTGACAGTCGAGTGCCGGAGGCACCGTTGTGACTTAAGTTGGCGGGCACCGGGAGACCTCGATGGTCGTGCTCGGGGCCCGATGTGACTGGAGTCGGGTGTCGGAGGCACCATTGTGACTGAAGTTGTTGACAGTCAGGTGCTGGGGGCACCGTTGTGACTGAAGGAGGCGGGCGCCGGGAGACCTCGCTAGTAGTGCTCTGAGCCCAGTGTGACTGGAGTCGGGTGCCGAAGGCACTGTTGTGACTGAAGTTGTTGACAGTTGGGTGTCGGGGGCACTGTTGTGACTGAAGGAGGCAAGCGCCGAGAAACCTCGATGGTCATGCTCGGGGCCCAATGTGACTGGAGTCGGGTGCCGGAGGCACCGTTGCGACTGGAGTTGTTGACAGTCGGGTGCCGGGGGCACCGTTGTGACTGAAGGGGGTGGGTGCCGGGAGACCTCGCTGGTCGTGCTCTGAGCCCAGTGTGACTAGAGTCGGGCGTCAGAGGAACCATTGTGACAGAAGTTGTTGACAATCGGGTGCCCGGGGCACTGTTGTGACTGAAGGAGGCGGGCGCCGGGAGACCGCGATGGTCTTGCTCGGGGCCCGATGTGACTGGAGTCGGGTGTCGGAGGCAACGTTGCGACTGGAGATGTTGACAGTCGGGTGCCGGGGGCACCGTTGTGACTGAAGGAGGCGGCGCTGGGAGACCTCGCTGGTCATGCTCTGAGCCCGGTGTGACTGGAGTCGGGTGCCGGAGGCACCGTTGTGACTGAAGTTGTTGACAGTCGGGTGCCGGGGGCACCATTGTGACTGAAGGTGGCGGGCGCCGGGAGTCCTCGATGGTCATGCTCGGGGCCCGATGTGACTAGAGTCGGGTGCCAGAGGCACCGTTGTGACTGAAGGAGGCGGGCGCCGTGAAGAGGCTGAGACCCGAGTACAGGTGCGTGTGTTCAACTGGTTTCATGCTATATGAGAGCCACGTGGCCTTTAGAAATGGGCCGAGGAGGCCGAAGTACAATGGGTGCAAGCCGCGGGACAATTCCGACGCCTGGGTCGGTCCCCGGGTCAATGCGGAATATGGCGGATATCCGAATGTTTTACAGAGGCTCTCCATGAGGAGATCGAGACACGCCCGACTGTCTCGGTGGCAGGGGCGGTCGCGGGCTGGCGCCTGACGGGGGTTGGACGCGGCTCAAGGTGAGCGGTCGGGTCCGAGCCTCGGAAGGCGAATGTTGTCATGCTGGGGAGTTGAGGCCGGCCCCGGGAATATTATTCCTGGTTACGGGTCCGGATAACTCGAGTCATCAGTCCGAACAGTCGGTGGCTAGCTCAGAGCGGGTGGTGGGCACGTAGTTCAGTGTCAGAAGTAGGTGCGGCATCAGGGCATGTGTATAGCCATCGTGGGTTGTTACACACGGGCGGACTCGGGATGCGGGTGTATTCGCCATCGTCATCAGGGTCATGCACGACTATCGAGGTAGGACTTGGGCAGAGTGCTTTCACCAAGCAAGGTCTAGGGTCGTGCATGATCATCGAGATGACATATGTTCATCACAACAGGGGGTCGGAGGTGGGTGTTTGGGCTAGACGCCGTGTGAGGGATGCTCCTGTGGCATGCCCTCGGCGTAAGCCTAGCAAACACACACATAAATCTCCTTAGCGCGCCCTTGTAGTCCTGGGTGAGCTCCTTGCATTGAGGCTTGATGGTTGGTCTTCTTCTTCTCTTTTTTTTGGGCTTCCAAATGGGGGGTTTTATAGTGGAAGACGAAGGGGTGGAAGGGGTTTACCCGGACCAAGTTGAGGGTTGGGTTTGGTCTAGGTAAACCCTTGAAAATACCTTTTTTGTGTATTACGGAGTGGGGGAGGGAGGGTTTAGGCGGGCCAGCCCAAGGGCCTGGTCTGGTCTGCCTAAACCCCTCACGGAGGGGTTTTTCTTTTGTTAAAAAACTTTTTTTTAGTTTTGATGGGGTTTAGGCGGACCAGCCTGAGGGGGCAGGCTGGTCCGCCTAAACCCCCTCCCCCAGGGGGTTTAGGCGGACCAGCCTGGGGGTCCAGGCTAGTCCGCCTAAACCCTCCCCCGGGGGGGCGTTTGGGCGAACTAGCTGGGTGCCTTTTTCAATTTAAAAAGTTTTTTTTTGGTTTAATGGGGGTTTAGGTGGACCAGCCTTGGGGGTGAGGCTGGTCCGCCTAAACCCCTCCCCGAAGGGGTTTACGCTGGTTTGACCGAGGTTTGACTGAGTTTGACCGGGGTTTGACTAGGTTTGACCGGGGTTTGATCGGGTTTGACTGGGTTCGACTGGGTCAGAGTATCGAAAGACACCAATGCCCCTGTTATAAAAAGAAATTTTCTTCCGGGGGCTCCGCCCCCGGAAACCCCCGCAAGGGGCGCTACCCCCTTGAGCCCCGCGACCTGGCCGGGCAGGTCAAACCCCGCGACATGACCATGCAGGTCGATCCCCGTGCGAGGGTGCACGATGGTGGTGCATGATGCGATGGGTTGCTGGGAGTCCTGAGTCGAGCTCCGACTTCCTGTAGAGTGGCAGGAGCATACGCGCCTACCAGGTGCTCGAGAAAATTCCCGACACGTGTGTGTGGGCCGTATACGGGTGCTGTGAGCTCCTGAAGCTTGCGGTTGGCCTAGATGGGTCTTCCCTTGACTTCAGAGGGCTGGAGGGAGGCGACTCGAGGGTAGATCTCGGCCTCGTTCCTGGGTGCCACCTGGCGTGGCTTGTAGTCAGGGCTCCCCCGGGTCGACTCGGGTAGCTGTGTTGAACGCGGGGAAACCCACAAACTGAGTGATCGGGGGTGGGCCCAATCGATTGTTGATGTTGCCACGGGTCGCGGCTAGCTAGTTAGGACCCTTGGTTGGGCCCGGTGTCTGGAATGTCAACATGATGATGCCATTTTTCTGGTGGTCGGGGTGACCCTCGCTCCTTGGCGAAGAGCCGTATGATGCGGCAAGCTGTTCTGAGTCCCGGGTTAACCTGGTTGTTGAGGCGCCGGTGGTGTGACACCGTATGCAGGGTGTCCGGGGGTAAACCCCGAATCTTCACAGAGTGCCGTAAGGAACAACATGTTGTCCTAAATCCCGAAACCAACCCAGTTGTCAAGAATCTGGCTGGCATAGTGTCATTTGCTCGGGGCCGATCCCCAGTTGTTATGTTGCGCCGCTTGACCCGGTGACCCATCTCGATTTCTGAGCGCAACTCGACTGACAGAGAAACTTTGGCGATGTGCCGTTTTGCTCTATTTAGGGACTATTTCCCTATGCTTAATCCTTGATTAATTCGGGGAAATAAGCTGGTGCCAACAAATGCCCCCCATGGGGCAGGTGTCGGAGGCAAAGACGACGGCGTGCGGCCCGTGCGCCTTTCAAGCTTGATTTCTCCCGGCCCTGTTGGCGTGTGCGAGTTACTTGTTCTGAGGGTTGACGCTCCCGTTGCGATCTTTTATGCGACGGTGGTATGTTTGTAGAAGACCGCTAAGTCCGAGAGGTTGTAGAGCTGGATTTCAGAGGGATCTGAGTGGCTGGATACACGCATGGTGCTTGAAGTTGTAGCCCGCTATCCGTGACTTGGGAATTCTGTTCCCGTTTGTCTCACGCGTTGGGCTTGTGACAGAGGTGTGCAGGGCCCGCATCATGGGAGTAGTCTGGTCTGGATGCCGAACTCACCATACATGTGGCCACTTCGGTGATTGATGATATGCCTGCGATGGATGCCAATGCCGATGTCATAAAGAGGCCCGGGGAGCCCGGCATAATAATGCTTCTGGCTTTGTTGCATATGTCTGGGGCCTGCCTTGCGCAGCGGGCTTTGTGGATTTTTTGAGGAGAGGCGGCTCGATGGAAAGGACCCTCCCCCATTAGACATCTGAGACAGGGGGAGGCGAGGACTGTTGAGCCCATCCCGTCTCGTAGGGTGGCTGGCAAGCAATGGGAGACCACTTGTGGCTCCCCTTTCATTATCTGAGACTAGGCAACGGGAGTCCTGTCTTGCCCCCGGAGGTGGACTTGTAGATTGAGATTTATGTTTTCTCAGGTTTTCCACCTTGTCTGAGTCAAGCTAAACTTCCCTATCTTGGGAATTGGAGGGCCACCTATCCCTCAGCTCCTGGGATTGCTGGTTGGCGACGAGATGACCGCCGCTCTGATCGGGGCTTTGTGGTGATGCCTGTGGTCGGTCGCTAGTAGCCTACCACTACTATGGTGGTTGACTCTTCTTGTGGGATGCTGGCATCGTCTGTTGACCGCCCATGGGGGCGCATTTGCCAAGCTTGGGGCCCACCGTCCTATGGGACGGGCTGGTCGCAGCTCTAAAGCATTGTAGCTGGAGTTGTGTTGTAGGGCACTTGCAAATCGTCAAGTTATGATGCTGGAGGCCACTTTCTCGTGGCTGGATGTGACTGGGATTATAGCTGGTGGGTCAGGGGTTACAGGGGGGACTGGGATCATAATAGGGCTTCGAAGTTGAGAGATTCCAGCTCCTGCCAAGGCCACCATTGCACGGCCAAAGTGGTAGGGGCCGGCTAGTTGGCTGGTGGTGTCAGGGAATCAGGAGAGGCCGGAGTAATAGGGGGATGGATGACGTTAACCGAGATGTGGGCAGTTGCGGAGCAGCCACGGGGACCACACCCACAAAGTAGGGCAATCCGACGATTGGGGTGAAGCTGTCGAAGACAAATGGTGTCGTAGGTGCGTTGGTCTGATACTGCTGGAGGCAAGATTTGGCGAGACATGTTGACCTAGTGTTGCTAGGGGTCGGCCTTAACAAGGGCCGTGGACCCGGTGTTGTTGAGGGCCTATCTCAAGGAAGCATGCTGGCCTAGGGTGGCTGTAGACCCGCCTTGGCGAGGCATTTTGGTCTGGAGTTGTTGAAGACCTGCCTGGGCGAGGTGTCTTGGCCTAGAGTTGCTGGAGACCTACCTCGACGAGTCGTCTTGGCCTGAAGTTCCTGGAGACCTGCCTCGGTGAGGCGTCTCGGCCTAGAGTTGCTAGAGACCTGCCTCGGCGAGCCGTCTTGGTCTGGTGTTGTTGAAGACCTGTCTCGGTGAGGCATCTTGGTCTGAGGTTGCTAGAGACCTGCCTCGGCGAGGCGTCTTGGTCTGAGGTTGTTGAAGACCTACCTCGGTGAGGCATCTTGGTGTGGAGTCGCTGGAGACCTGCCTCGGTGAGGCGTCTTTGTCTGGAGTTGCTGGAGACCTACCTCGGCAAGGCGTCTTGGTCTGGGGTTGTTGAAGACCTGCCTCGACGAGGCATCTTGGTCTGAAGTTGCTGGAGACCTGCCTCAGCGAGGCGTCTTGGTCTGAAGTTGCTGGAGACCTGCCTCGGCGAGGCGTCTTGGTCTGAAGTTGCTGGAGACCTGCCTCGACGAGGCGTCTTGGTCTAGTGTTGTTAAGGACCTACCTCGGTGAGGCGTCTTGGTCTGAGGTTGCTGGAGACCTGCCTCGGCGAGGCGTCTTGGTCTGAGGTTGTTGAAGACCTTCCTTGGCGAGGCGTCTTGGTATGGAGTCGCTGGAGACCTGCCTCGGTGAGGCGTCTTGGTCTGGAGTTGCAGGAGACCTGCCTCGGTGAGGCGTCTTGGTTTAGGGTTGTTGAAGACCTGCCTCGATGAGGCATCTTGGTCTGAAGTTGCTGGAGACCTACCTCTGCGAGGCATCTTGGTCTGAAGTTGCTGGAGACCTGTCTCGGCGAGGCGTCTTGGTCTGGGGTTGTTGAAGACCATCCTCGGCAAGGCATCTTGGTCTAAAGTTACTGGAGACCTGCCTCGGCAAGGCGTCTTGGTCTGGGGTTGTTGAAGACCTGCCACGGCGAGGCATCTTGGTCTGAAGTTGTCAGAGACCTGCCTCGGTAAGGTATCTTGGTCTGAGGTTGCTGGAGACCTGCCTCGGCGAGGCCTCTTGGTCTCCTGTTACTGGAGACCTGTCTCGGCGAGGCATCCTGGCCTAGAGTTGCTGGAGACCTGCCTGGGCGAGGCGTCTTGGCCTAGAGTTACTGGAGACCTGTCTTGGCGAGGTGTCTTGGTCTGGTGTTGTTGAAGACCTGTCTCGGTGAGGCATCTTGGTCTGAAGTTGCTGGAGACCTGCCTCGGCGAGGCGTCTTGGTCTAGGGTTATTGAAGACCTGCCACGGCGAGGCATCTTGGTCTGAAGTTGTTGGAGACCTACCTCGGCAAGGCATCTTGGTCTGAGGTTGCTGGAGACCTGCCTCGACGAGGCCTCTTGGTCTGAGGTTACTAGATTTGCTCCCAGAGAGGGGTGTTGGCTGGGAATCATATTCGGCCAATCCTCGTGGTGTATGGCCGAATGTTGATGTTGTCGACTGACCGTCATGGTGAAGTAGCCAAAGTTGAGGTCGTCTGACCCTTTAAATAGTACAATGACCACAAATGATGTTAGACACATATTCATCATAATATGGTGAATGGTACCTGTTAATGTGATGGTTGACTGCCGAGGTATATTGACTAGGAAGTCCATTCGGTTGATGCTGAGGTATATTGACTGGGAGCCTCGATCGGCTGGTCGTTGAGGTGCCGATGAAGGGATTGTCGTTGGCCGACCATTGAGGCATAATGATTCGAGTGTGTGATAGACCGACCCTCGGGGGTGCGTTGGTCTAGGGCTGCTGTAGACTGGCCTTCAAGGCATGCTAGTCTGTGAGGTACCTTGACTGGTTCATGTGGTTGTTATTGTAGATCCGCCTGGTTAAGGCATGTTGGTCTATTGATGGAAACTGGAGGTCAGAGGCTGGAGACTGGAAGGCAAAGATCGAATGCTGGGACTAGAGATTGTGACCCAGATACGAGAGACAAAGTACTGGGGCTGGCAACTGGGAACCGGAGACTAGAAGCTGAGTGTGGGTACTGAAAACCCGGATTTGTAGGCTGGTCACTGGGACTGGGAACTGGGTACTGGGGCTGGGAATTAGGAGCTGGAGGCTAGAAACTAGATACTAGGTTTGGAAGTTAAGATTCGTATAGTAGATACTAGGACTGGAGACTGGGCATCGAGACTAGAGACTGGGAACTCAGAGGTCGAAAACTGGGTACTGGGACTGGAGACCAGGATCTGGGCACCAAACACTGGGGCTGGAGGCCCACCTGCACGAGGCGTACCGGCCTGTTGCTGGAAACTGGAACTGAGGATTGGGAACTGCATATTGAGATGGGAGACTAGATACTGGGACTGGAAACTGGAAATTGAGAACTGGATATCAGGACTGAAGACTAGAATCTGGCTACTGGGTGCTGGGATGGAAGGCTGGGACTGAGAATTGGATGTTGGATATGGCGACTGGTAATTGGATACTGGACGCTGGGACTGGAGGCCTGCCCCTGTGAGGCGTGCTCGGCCATTGCTGGAGACTGCAATTGGAAATGAGAAATGGGAAATTAGATGCTGGGAACTGGGCATTAGAATCGGAGGCTAGAACTGGAAGCCAGAAGCGGAGTACTGGTGCTGGATACTGGGAATTAGGGTACTCGAACTGGATGTTGGAGGCTAGGTACTGAAACTAGACACTGGAAACTGGATACTATAAGCTAGATTTTAGAGCTGGGTATTAGACATTGGATACTGGAGGCTGGATACTAGAAGCTGGGTGCTGGAAATTGGGTACTGGAAGCTGGATATCGAAGGCTGGGTGCTGGAAGCCTGCCTGAATGAGGCATGTTGGCCTGGATGACTGGAGACTGGAAGCTGGAGGACAATCTATAAGGCGGTGTTGACCCAGAGGACTGGGAACTGGAAGCTGGAGGCTAACCCGTAAGGGTGTGTTGGCCTGTATTGCTGGTGACTGGAGGCTAGAGGCCGACCCGTGAGGGTGTTTTGGCCCACGTCGCTGGGGACTGGAGGTCGACCCGTAAGGGTGTGTTGACCTATATCACTGGGGGCTGGGAGCTGGAGGCTGACCCGTGAGGGTGCTTCGGCCTATGTTGCTGGAGACTGAAAGTTGGAGGCTGACCCGAGAGGGTGTGTTGGCCTATGTTGCTGGAGTCTGGAAGCTGGAGGCCGACCAGAAAGGGTGCGTTGGCCTATGTTGCTGGAGACTGGAAGCTGGAGGCGGACCCGAAAGGGTGCGTTGGCCTATGTTGCTGGAGTCTGGAGCCTGGAGGCCGACCCGAAAGGGTGCGTTGGCCTATGTTGCTGGTATTGTTTAGCCTGGGGAGTTGGAGTTGAGGTTGGCTGGCACGCTGCCATGGTGGCGTAGCCAAAGACCGGGACTGGAGCTGGTTGGCTAACCGTTGAGGTGTTGTAGCCGGATACTGGGACTGGTAACTAGAACTGGAACTGGGCGGCTGGCTTATGGAGGCGTTGTAGCCAGAATATTGGGACTGGTAACTGGAACTGGAACTGGAACTGGGTGACTGGCCTGTGGAGGCGTTGTAGCCGGAATACTGGGACTGGTGACTAGAACCGGAACTAGGCGGCTGGCCTATGAAGGCGTCGTAGCCGAAATGTTGGGACGAGAAACTAGAACTGGGATGTTAGCCTGTAAAGGCGTTGTAGCCGAAACTGGAACTGAAAATTGGACGGCTGGCCTGTGAAGGCGTTGTAGCCGAAGCTAGGACTGGAACTTGGTGGCTGGCCTGTGAAGGCGTTGTAGCCAAAACTGGAATTGGAGGCTGAGCGGCTAGCCTGCGAAGGCGTTGTAGCTGAAACTGGGACTTGGAGTTGGCGGCTGGCCTGCGAAGGCGTTGTAGCCGAAACTGGAACTGGAGACTGAGCGACCGGCCTGCGAAGGCGTTGTAGCCAAAACTGGAACTGGGAGTTGGCGGCTGGCCTACGAAGGCGTTGTAGTCGAAACTGGAACTGGAGACCGAGCGGCTGGCCTGCGAAGGCGTTGTAGCCGAAACTGGAACTGGGAGTTGGCGGCTGGCCTATGGAGGCGTTGTAGCCAGGGCTGGAGCTGGTCGGCTAACCGTGGAGGTGTATAGCCAAAAATTGGAGCTGGAATTGGCGATGGCTGACCCTCAGGGCCGTAGTGACCACCGGTGTTGTGGAGTGATGCTGAGGTTGCCGTCGGTGGGATGTCATAGTTGACGGCTTTCATCAGTGAGGAATAGAGAGGGAGAGAGTTTTTTTGTTTTCTCTTTACCAGCTCTACAGCCCTTGCGGATTTTCGCTAGAGCTAGCCCCCTTTTACTTTTTCAAGTGCGCCCTTGCGGGTTTTCACACCGAGAGGTTTCCCGATTTTGCCTGAGGTGCCCTCTCGGGTTTTCACCTCAGCTGGGTTGGTGGCAATTTTTGCCCCCAGTCGCCTCATAGAGGGAGTTGACTGAGGCCGCCGGGGTATCTCTATTTTTAACCTCATTTTTTTGACATGGGATCCTTGTGGCTACCGTCCGTAGCGTGCTGCTGTCAGGGGACGTGACCTGGAGTTTGTGCTGTTGATGGCTTGTCGTCGTCGTAGCCATGGTAGTGGCTTGGGCTGGTTTCTGAGTAATCTGAAGTTTGACTGGTGATCTGGGAACCGGTGAGCCTTAGTGGCGTATTACTGGAATTATGATTGGGATCTGGGAACTGGTATGCCTTTACGGCATATTGCTGGAGTTATGACCGGGTTCATGGTGACTTGACCATGACGAGTAGGTGACTGGGAATCATGGGTTGATGGATTCTCATGATAGATGGATCCAAGGTTGATGTGGTTTAAAGGCCAACCGAGGTGGTGTGTAGGCCGAGGGTTGCTGGAATGAATGACTGGACTAGTGCATGAATTGCTAGTGTATATGGGCCAACCGTGGAGGTGTGAGGCCGGAGGAAGTTTGAGCCAACTGGGGTGGTGTATGGCTAAATGGGGAGTGTAAGATCAATGAGCTAGGGAGATGTACTAGCCAGAGACTGGTATAGGAAACCAAGGGAGGGGAGTGGCCTGGAGAGCTGGTTTAAGCCAAACTTGATGGTGTATGGCCGATAGGGAGGTGCAAGATTTATAAACTGGAGCAGGGGATTAATCAGGGACTGGTGTGGGCCAACTGGCTGGGGATATGATCGCTGGAAGGTGGGTAGCTGGTTGCCCCCAGCTGAGGGAGAAGAGAAATTTTGTGTTTACTCTCCTTACCAGCTCTGCCGCCCTTTCGGGTTTTCGCCAGAGTTGGCCCCCTTTTGTTTTTTCCTATGCGCCCTTACGGGTTTTCACATCGAGGGGTTACCCAATTTTACCTGAGGTGCTCTTGCGAGTTTCCACCTTAACTGGGTTACTGGCCTTTTTGCCCCCAGCCGCTTCCTTGAAAAAGAGAACGACTGAGTCCGCCGGGGTATCTCTATTTTTAACCCCATTTTTTGTTGTTTTTTTTTACTTGAGAGCCTTTTGGCTATTCGGTGACTGGCACAGGGTGTCCTTAACTTGCTGCTGTCGAAGGACGCTGTTAGTGGGATCATTGTTGTTGATCCTCTGTCCTGATGTTGGAGTTCCTCACTGGGGCTTGGTTGATTGCCAAGCAATTTGGGGCTTCACGTAGACCTTTAGGCTGGCTGATCCGTGTAGCTTGCAGTTGGAGCTTGGACTGAAGCTTGAACATATCGGATTTGATGATGCAAAGGCTGAGGTTCGGGGCTGTGGTGGTGCATAGACCATGAATTGATGTAGACTGACCAAAGAGGTGTATTGGCCAAAAGATTGAGGATTTAACCGACTGAGAAGGTGTATCGGTCAGGAACTGGGTGATGTGTGGGCCAAGCATTGTGGTGTTCTGGCCAGAGATCAGGTGTGCTGACCCACTATTGTGGTGAGCCGGTCAGGGATTTAGAGTGAGGTGGTTGGCTGTTTCTAGAGAGGAAGAGAGATTTTTCTTTTTCTCTTTACCAGCTCTACCGCCCTTTCGGGTTTTTGCCAGAGCTGGCCCCCTTTTACTTTTTCCGGTGTGCCCTTACGGGTTTTCACACTGAGGGGTAACCCGATTTTGCCTGAGGCTCCCTCGCGGTTTTTCACCTCAGCCGAATTTGCGGCATTTTTGCCCCCAGCCACTTCCATCTAGAGGGAGTGGCTGAGCCCACCGGGGCATCTCTATTTTTAGCCCCTTGTTGTTGTTTTTTTTTTGGTACCTACGAGCCTTGCGGCTGTCGTCCTTAGCTTGTTGCTGTCGGGGGACGTTGCCCGGGGGTTGCTCCATTAGCGACTTGTTGTTGTTGTAGAAGCGACTGTGGATCGACCCTCCAACGAGTATCTTGAGACTTTAGGGTGGATCCAGAGACTGGCTGGTCTTTGCTGTAGGTGGCTAGGACTTTGACTGGGATCTGGGTGGCTCGGTCTTATTGAACATGATGGCCGAAGCCACGCTTGGACAGGGTGTCCACCTGGGCGTTGCTAAGCCTTGGGACATGGTAAATACCAAAGGGATAGACCTCCCGCCAGGGTTTGCTGGTAGCCACCGGTGGAGACCCGATGGAGCTTTGCTGGTGCCATCAGCTGGCGTTGGCGGGGATTCCACTGAGTCGTTAGTTGACGCTCGTGGAGTTTCTTTGGAGCTACTGGGCGGGTGTTGGCGGGATTCACCCTCTTTCACTCTGCTGGCTTTTGAGCTTGGTACCATTCTGGTGAGTGGAAGGACCTCTTGACTCAGGACCTCCGAATGGGTTGGGCCTCTTTTCTAAAGACCCATATTCCTTCGAGGGAGGACGGACGCTCCTCCTTGGAGTTGCCCCCATTGTTTGGGCTTGGAAGGTTGGATACTGGACCGGGGTGATTGCCCCCAGTGTGATACTAGTGCATCGGCTTCTCTGATCCTCACCTAGTCTTCTGGAGGCAGGGGTGGCGGTGGCGGGTTGCCCATTTTTGCAGCCGCTATGGCACCCCTTTTTTGTTTGCAGGGCTGAGGTTGACTCAGCACCAATGTGGTGGACCGAACAAACTCAGTCTGGGGCCATTTGAAGCATGGCATCTCTGGTGAGTGTCGGTGTAGTTGGAACTCGGGAGTGCAGTGCCCGAGCTGGGGCTGACAGAATGGCGACCTAGAACTTGGTGTTCACTTGGGCCGTCGGAGTTGTTGCCGGAACTTGGGGTTTGTGACCCATGTCATGAACTGAGGATGTCAGAGGGATGGTGACCCAGAGCTTGACGCCCGTACTGGGTGTTGGCGAAGCTAGTGCCCAAGGCTGAAAGCCTGTATTGGGAGCTGATGAAGCTGGGATCTGGGACTAGAAACCCAAACTGAGTGCTTGACGACACTGGGTTCCAGAGCCAGAAGTCCGTCTTGAATACTGATGGTGCTGGGACCCAGGACTGGATGTCGATCTTGGGCATTGTCGAAACTATAACCTGGGGCTGGAGGCCCGTCTCGGGTGCTGATAAAGCTAGGACCCGAGGCCGAATGTCTATCTCTGGTGTTAATAGAGTTGGGACCCGGGGCTAAATGCCCATCTTGGGTGTAGCTGAAACTGGGACCTGGGGCTGAACGCCCGGTCTTAGGTGTTGGTGGAACTGGATCCCAGGGCAGAACACCCGTCTTGGGTATTGATGGAACTGGATCCCAGGGTAGGCGACCCGTCCTGGGTGTTGATGGAGCTGGAAGCCGGGGCTGAACGCCCGCCTTGGGTGCTGTTGGAGCCAGATCCCAGAGCTGAATGGCCCCTTCCCTTCCCTTTTTTTTTGGTGTCGCTGGAGTTGGAACCCGGGGTTGAACGCCCGTCTTGGGTGCTGGTGATGCGGGAATACTTGGACCCAGGGCGGAGCGCCCATCTTGGGTATTGATGTAGCTGGGACCCAGGGCGGCAAGCCCATCTTGGGTGTTGATGTAGTTGGGACTCGGGGCTGGATGCCTATCTCGGGTATTGATGCATCTGGGACTCGGGGTTGAACGCCCGTCGTGGGTGTCGCTGGAGCTGAGACCCAGGGCTAGACGCCCGTCTTGGGTGTTGCTGGAGCTGAGACCCAGGGCTAGACGCCTGTCTTGGGTGTTGCTGGAGCTGAGACCTAGGGCTAGACGCCCATCTTGGGTGTTGCTGGAACTGAGACCAAGGGCTAGACGCCTGTCTTGGGTGTTGAGGTGGCCTTGTCCCGAAGAGGAAACCCTTTGCTGGGAGTTGGCATTGCTAGATCGTTGGGGTAAAGATCCCGTCGTAGAGCTGGGAGGCCAGGGGCCCAATGCGGAGAGTCCGCGTCGGGGACCGACCTTGATGAGACCCGGGGTCATCTACCCGAGCCAAATGCTGGGGAGCCTCGAACTCGGGGTTGAAAGCCCGTATTGAGTGCCGGCTCGTCGGAGACACGGGTTGGAAGGCCCGTATAGAATACTGGGAGGCCTTGACCCTGGGGTGGGAAACCCGTGCTGGGGGTAGGCTTGGCTGAGACTCGGAGCTGGGAGCCTGAGTGAGGTGCTGAGGAGCCGGGGACCCGGGGGCAGAAAGACCAGGTCGGGTGTTGGCGGAGCTGGGGACTCAGGAGTCAATGACCGCATGGGTCTCTGTTGCTGGAGGAGAAGAGGGGCCGGCTATACAGGAAGTCTCCAGACTGGGCTGCTTGTCGGCCACGGTAATGGCGCCCGAGGATCAGGGCGAGCCGAAGGCCAAGGCAGCATTGCCGAACAAGGTTGGTGTTGCCAACCGTACGTGCCCGGCGTGGATGGCGATGATGATTGGACCGCAGGTCAACATCACAACCAGTTTGCTTTTGCTGTTGCTGGTGCAAGTTGGTCGCTCGATGACAACCGGTTGCATGTTGCATCTTGGACAAGGGCCCTCCTCTTCCCCTTTCGATAAGAAAAGGCGAGGGCATTACGGCGCACACTTGACGGGTGTGACTCTTCTTCGGTAGAAAGAAGAAAGGTAGGAGACGTCCCACCGGGCATGCCATCCTTGTTGGCGACTGCGGGGAGTCACTTGTCATTTTGTCCTCGTGGCAGGGGTGTAGACTCACCTTTTACGGAAGGTCGAGATAGGTTGACTAGGCACACGGGGATTCCGGGGATATTGAGAAGAAGGCAGAGAGAACGATGGGAACGCACTAGAAGGGATGGCGTATGGTTTATCATTCTGGGAGACTGGGACATGGATGGTTGGGTGGAATGCGGGCGTGCCAGTCGATTTCTCGACAATCACCTATGGAACTGAGGATTGACAGGGGAAGCGTCGCCAGGACGCGGCACGTGGCTCGAGGGATCGAGTGACACGTGGATAGAAGGGGTTCCACGGGTGCGAGTGCACAGGCGATTATGGGGATTCGTGTACTTGATGTCTTTTCCCACCGGTCGCAAGCAACCGGTGTTTAGTTTACATCGGATTGAATTCGAATACCTTTGTTTCTTCTGCCAAAGAGAGAGTCAGGGACCCTAGGAGCCACGACGTCAGGAGCGCTTAGTCCGTGCAACAGCGACAGGGCAACAGCAACGCAACAGGGATAACTGGGGGCAGAGAGACTGGTTCCGACGAGGAGGGGAATCCGCTCCCTGACTGGATTACATGACTTATATGCCATGAAAGGCATTTATATGGGGGCATGAGAGCCCGATTACAAGTGCTTGCAAGTCGCGGGACAATTCCATCATTTGTGACGGTCCCCGGGTCATTACGTTATTGTGTGGGTAGTTCCGTACCTGTACATAGTGTCCGTTAGAGGACCTGTGATTCAGCAGGATGCCGCCCGAGGGGCGTCGCAATGTGCTCCAGACGCGAGACAGTGTTGAGGTCAGGGTAGTAGGGGTGCCATGGGCACCGTTGTGTGAGGGAAGTTGAGTGGTTGGGCGTCGCGGGCCCCTATGTGACTAAAGTTGTTGAATGGTCGGGCGTCGCGGGCCCCGATGTGACTGGAGTTGCTGGAAGTCGGGTGCCGGGGGCACCGTTGTGACTGGAGTTGTTGAGTGATCGGGGGCCGCGGGCCCCTATGCGACTAGAGTAGCTGGCAGTCGGGTGCCGGGGGCACCGTTGTGACTGAAGGAGGGGGGTGCCGGGAGACCTCGCTGGTCGTGCTCTGAGCCCGGTGTGACTGGAGTCGAGTGCTGGAGGCACCGTTGTGACTGAAGTTGTTGACAGTCGGGTGCCGGGGGCACCGTTGTGACTGAAGGAGGCGGGTGCCGGGAGACCTCGCTGGTCGTGCTCTGAGCCCGGTGTGACTGGAGTCGGGTGCCGGAGGCACCGTTGTGACTGAAGTTGTTGACAGTCGGGTGCCCGGGGCACCATTGTGACTGAAGGAGGCGGGCGCCGGGAGACCTCGATGGTCGTGCTCGGGGCCCGATGTGACTTGAGTCGAGTGCCGGATGCACCGTTGTGACTGAAGTTGTTGACAGTCGGGTGCCGGGGGCACTGTTGTGACTGAAGGAGGAGGGCGTCGGGAGACCTTGCTGGTCGTGCTCTGAGCCCGGTGTGACTGGAGTCGGGTGTCGGAGGCACCGTTGTGACTGAAGTTGTTGACAGTCGGGTGCTGGGGGCACCGTTGTGACTAAAGGAGGCGGGCGCCGGGAGACCTCGATGGTCGTCCTCGGGGCCCAATGTGACTGGAGTCGGGTGTCGGAGGCAACATTGCGACTGGAGATGTTGACAGTCGGGTGCCGGGGGCACCGTTGTGACTGAAGGAGGCGGCGCTGGGAGACCTCGCTGGTCGTGCTCTGAGCCCGGTGTGACTGGAGTCGGGTGCCGGAGGCACCGTTGTGACTAAAGTTGTTGACAGTCGGGTGCCGGGGGCACCATTGTGACTGAAGGTGGCGGGCGCCGGGAGACCTTGATGGTCGTGCTCGGGGCCCGATGTGATTGGAGTCAGGTGTCGGAGGCACCGTTGTGACTGAAGGAGGCGGGCGCCGTGAAGAGGCTGAGACCCGAGTACAGGTGCGTGTGTTCAACTGGTTTCATGCTATATGAGAGCCACGTGGCCTTTAGAAATGGGCCGAGGAGGCCGAAGTACAATGGGCGCAAGCCGCGGGACAATTCCGACGCCTGGGTCGGTCCCCGGGTCAATGCGGGATATGGTAGATATCCGCGTGTTTTAGAGAGGCTCTCCATGAGGAGATCGAGACACTCCCGACTGTCTAGGTGGCAGGGGCGTTCATGGGCTGGCGCCTGACGGAGGTTAGACGCGTCTCAAGGTGAGCGGTCGGGTTCGAGCCTCGGAAGGCGAATGTCGTCATGCTGGGGAGTCGAGGCCGGCCCCGGGAATATTATTCCCGGGAAAGGGTCCGGATAACTCGAGTCATTAATCCGAGCGGTCGGCGGCTAGCTCAGAGTGGGCGGTGGGCACGTAGTTCCGTGTCAGAAGTAGGTGCGACATCAGGGCATGTGTATAGCCATCGTGGGTTGTTACACACGGGCGGACTCGGGATGCGGGTGTATTCGCCATCGTCATCAGGGTCATGCACGACTATCGAGGTAGGACCCAGGCAGAGTGCTTTCACCAAGCAAGGTCTAGGGTCGTGCACGATCATCGAGACGACATATGTTCATCACAACATGGGGCCGGAGGTGAGTGTTTGGGCTAGACGCCGTGTGAGGGATGCTCATGCGGCATGCCCTCGGCGTAAGCCTAGCAAACACACACACAAATCTCCTTAGCGCACCCTTGTAGTCCTGGAGTGAGCTCCTTGCATTGAGGCTTGATGGTTGATCTTCTTCTTCTCTTTTTTTTTTGGGCTTCCAAATGGCGGGTTTTATAGTGGAAGACGAAGGGGTGGAAGGGGTTTACCTGGACCAAGTTGAGGGTTGGGTTTGGTCCGGGTAAACCCTTGAAAATACCTTTTTTTTTATGTTACGGAGTGGGGGAGGGAGGGTTTAGGCGGACCAGCCCAAGGGGCTGGTCTGGTCTACCTAAACCCCTCATGGAGAGGTTTTTCTTTTGTTAAAAAACTTTTTTTTAGTTTTGATGGGGTTTAGGCGTACCAGCCTGAGGGGCCAGGCTGGTCTGCCTAAACCCTCCCCCAGGGGGGGTTTGGGCGGACTAGCTGGGTGCCTTTTCAAACTAAAAAAGCTTTTTTTTTAGTTTAATGGGGGTTTAGGAGGACCAGCCTTGGGGGTGAGGCTGGTCCGCCTAAACCCCTCCCCGGAGGGGTTTACGCTGGTTTGACCGAGGTTTGACTGGGTTTGACCGGGGTTTGACTGGGTTTGACCGGGGTTTGACCAGAGTTTGACCGGATTCGACTGGGTTCGACTGGGTCAGAGTATCGAAAGACACCAATGCCCCTGTTATAAAAAGAAATTTTCTTCCGGGGGCTCTGCCCCCGGAAACCCCCGCAAGGGGCGCTACCCCCTTGACCCCCGCGACCTGACCGTGCAGGTCGATCCGGGTGTGAGGGCGCATGATGGTGGTGCATGATGCGATGGGTTGCTGGGAGTCCTGGGTCGAGCTCCGACTTGCTGTAGAGTGGCTGGAGCATACGCGCCTACCAGGTGCTTGGGAAAATTCCCGACACGCGTGCGTGGGCCGTATACGAGTGCTGTGGGCTCCTGAAGCTTGCAGTTGGCCCATATGGGTCTTCCCTTGACTTCAGAGGGCTGGAGGGAGGCGGCTCGAGGGTAGACCCCGGCCTCGTTGCTGGGTGCCACATGGCGTGGCTTGTAGTCAGGGCGCCCTCGGGTCGACTCGGGTAGCTGTGTTGAACGCGGGGAAACCCGTAAACTGAGTGATCGGGGGTGGGCCCGATCGATTGTTCATGTTGCCATGGGTCGCTGCTAGCTGGTTAGGACCCTTGATTGGGCTCGGTGACTGGGACATCGACATGATGATGCCGTTTGTCTCGTGGTCGGGGTGACCCTCGCTCCTTGGCGAAGAGCCGTATGATGCGGCAAGCTGTTCTGAATCACAGGTTAACCTGGTTGTTGAGACGCTGGTGGTGTGACACCGTATGCAGGGTGTCCGGGGGTATACCCCGAATCTTCACAGAGTGTCGTAAGGTACGGCAGGTTGTCCCGAATCCCGAAACCGACCCGGTTGTCAAGAATCTGGCTGGCGTAGTACCATTTACTCGGGGCCGATCCCCGGTTGTTATGTTACGCCGCTTGACCCGGTGACACGTCTCAATTTTTGAGCACAACTCGACTGGCAGAGCAACTTTGGCGATGTGCCATTTTGCTCTATTTAGGGAGTATTTCCCTATGCTTAATCCTTGATTAATTCGAGGAAATAAGCAGGTGCCAACAATGAGAATTCAACATTAGTAAACATTACCATGTAATATAATTCGGCTCATTTATCAATAGAATGATTCGAGTATTAAGCAGAGTAAAGTCTCACGCATAGTGAAAAGATCCAAACATACTTAATATGCCCTTTTCCAAATCACTATTGGATATACTGGAGATTCAATAATAGTAAAATTTTACAGTGTGATAACAGTGAAATGTAATAACAGATCAGTAGGCAATAACACTAGTTTCAATATCAGTTCAATGAGTAGTAACAGTAGTTTCAATATCAAATTAGTGAACAGTAATAGTAGTTTCAATATCAATTCAGTGAGTAGTAACAGTAGTGTAAATAGCCAAGACACAGTGTCCAAACAACCACTAGAAGGAGAGTCAGTCGGTACTCGATCACCTAGGTAAATAGTGATGAGTCTTGGTTACTGCGCAGAATCGGGAAAAGTCATCTCCACCTTATCCAATGGTACTTGTCCACCTCCAAGATTTCATCCCCGTTACCCTCGAGGCCAGTAAATAGTGTGAATCTTCCCATAAGGGTATTTCTATGGCTTGGTTCTAGTCTCCCCCTATGGTGACAGTGTCCATTTGACAATAATAATAGTACGGTAAATATATATACGACTCATATGCAATGGACACATGCCACTTATAAATTCATACTGTGAACATTAAGTATGAAATATGTCAGTACTAAAAATCCTTTTTTCTGAATTTCCAAACTTATCCAATTATAAAGGCATATATATATCAAAAACTTCTAATTCTATTTACAGAGATCAGAATACGTTGAAATTTCAGAGAACCAATACATTAACATAAAGGATCGAATCGAAAAATATCATCATTTTTTAGATAATATTTATAATTTTTTCAGAAGTATTTATACTCTATCATGCATCACAAATTGACTAAATTAAAATACCATGTTCAAAAGACCACTAAAATTTTATTGAATATCATATTTGCATGTAACATTACACAAAAAAATTATCATAAATTTTCATGCAGGAATTCGAATTTTTTCTAGAATCATTTAAATTCTCCTATGCATAGAAAATTAACTAAATTTAACCATAGTACTTAGAAAATCACCAAAATTTTTAAAACCATTATTTATAACAGTAATATCATTTATGAAACTTTTCATTATTTTTCACACTGTATTACTAATATTTTTCTAGAATAACTAAAACCTATCATGAATAATAAAGTAACTAAGTATATCCACAATGATTTTTAAATTGCACCCGCAACGCGGGGCCAAAAGGGGGGGGAGCGCACGCACATACGTGCCCGCCCGCCCGCCCACGCGAGCGGCACTCGCGCGTGGGCAATGCGTGCGGCCGCTCCTGCCATTTTTTTTACTATGACTGAAATAAATATAATAAGACTAATAATTTAAATATTTAGGCATAATTTTGTTATTAATCAGATAAAATGATTTATGTTAAACTATGAATTCGTAGGGCATTACACCCTCTTCCCCTTAAAGAAAACTTCATCCTCGAAGTTTAGGGTTAGATCACATACCGAACAATCGAGGGTACTTCTTCATCATCTCTTTCTCTAGTTCCCATGTGATCTCCTCCTGCGAGAAGTTCCTCCATAGTACCTTCACCAATGGAATGACTTTAGTCCCCAGCACCTACTCTTTGGGGTCCAGAATTCGAACAGGTTACTCCTTATGAGATAGGTTCTGCTAAAACTACATCTGCTCAGAACTGATCACGTGTGTCAGATCATGCACGTACCTTCTCAGTATGGACACGTGGAACATCGAATGTACTCCCTCCAGAGACGGAGGTAAAGCCAACCGATATGCCACATTCCCTAATTTCTCCAGAATCTCGAATGGTCCGATGAACCGCGGATTTAGCTTCCCACACTTACCAAACTGAACTATTCCTTTTATCGAAGACACCTTGAGGAAAACGTGATCACCAATTTCGAATGTCAGCTCCTTCCTTCGGTTATCAGCATAGCTCTTTTGTCGGTCTTGTGTTGTCGTCAATCTCTACCTGATCAACCTGATCTTTTCAGAGGTCTCTTGTACAACTTCTGGCCCCACAAACGCATGTCCCATGTTTCCTCCCAGCACAATAGAGATTTACAAGGTCTACCATATAGTGCCTTGAATGGAGCCATGCCTATACTCGCGTGGAAGCTATTGTCATAAGTAAATTCTACAAGAGGTAGATGTCGATCCCAATCGCCCTTCCAATCCAGAACACAAACCCTAAGCATGTCCTCTAGTGTCTGAATCGTCCTCTCGGACTGACCGTCCGTTTGCAGGTGAAAAGTCGAACTGAGTTTGAGCCGCGAACCAAAAACTTCCTGCAACCCTTGCCACAATCAGGATGTGAACCGGGGATCCCTATCGGAGATGATCGACTTTGGAATCCCGTGAAGTCTAACGATGTTGTCTACATATAGTCTTGTCAAACTCTTCACCGATTGCTTCATCTTCATAAGAAGGAAATGTGCAGACTTTAAAAATCGGTCCCCAATCACGCATATAGAGTCATTACCCTTTGTTGATCTAGGAAACCCGGTCACAAAATCCATAGTGATTGCTTCCCATTTCCATTGAGAAATTTCCATTTTCTGCATTAACCCTGATGACTTTTGGTGCTCTGCCTTTACATGTTGATAAACTAAGCATCTAGCAACATAGTCAGCTACGTCCTTCTTCATTCCTTGCCACCAAAAAGACCGTTTCAAGTCTTGATATATTTTACCACCTCCTGGATGAATAGAGAACATTGATCGGTGAGCTTCCTCCAGAACTTGCCTTTTCAGATCGACTAAATCAGGTACACAGACCCGGTGCTAAAATTGAATCACTCCATCTTCATCACGAGCAAAGTCGGTCTTCCCGATCAATTCTTATAGCTGAGGATCATCTTTTTGCACATCTATCACATTGTCAAGCACTGTTGACCTAATGGTCAGTTGAGCCAAAAATACCTGACATAGTTGAGGCTCAATCACAGCCATAAGTTGCGCTGCGTCTTCGATCATCTTCCAATCCTGCTGCATCAAAACCCTTTTTTTGTTGAGAGCATCGGCTACTACATTCGCCTTTCCTGGATGGTATTGCAGTTCGAAGTTATAGTCTTTTAAGAATTTGACCCATCTTCTTTGTCTTAGATTCAACTCCTTCTGAGAAAATAGGTACTTCAAACTCTTGTGGTCTGTGAACACCTCGTTGGCTCTATAAAGATAATGACGCCAGATCTTCAAAGCATAAACCACTGCAACCAACTCCAAATCATGAGTCAGGTAGTTTCGCTCGTGCTCCTTTAATTGGCGAGAAGCATAAGCGACCACCCTTCCATCTTGCATCAATACACTACCTAACCCAACCTTAGATGCATTAGAGTAGATGGCGAAGTCGTCCGCATTGTAAGGCAAAATGAGAACCGGTGCTGACGTCAGCCTACCGTTCAGCTCTTGGAAAGTCTTCTCATAGCTCTCAGACCATATATATTTGACGCCCTTTTGGGTCAACTTGGTTAATGGCACCGCTAGAGATGCGAACCCCTCGATAAAGCGGCGATAATAACCAGCTAATCCTTAGAAACTCCGAATCTCTGTGGGAGATTTAGGAGTCTCCCATTCCAATACCGCCTGAACCTTTACAGGGTCAACGACAACACCACTGCGTGAGATTACATGTCCGAGGAAATGGGCCTCCTTCAGCCAAAAGTCATATTTGCTGAACTTAGCATACAGCTTATGCACTCTTAGCGTCTCGAGAACGATTCTCAAGTGTTCTCGGTGCGAAACTTTATCAGGGGAATGTATCAACACATCATCGATGAAGACAACCACAAAGGTGTCAAGATAAGGTCTAAACACAAATACAGATTAAATCTCCACCATTGGATTAAAATTAATGGTTAAGATGGTTTAAGGGAAAACCCCTATAAATACCTTTGAAGGGGGCTTCATTAGATCTCCTTTGGGGCTGGCCACATTGAGGTGTTGTAGGAGGAGTTTTAGGGCAGTTAATGAGGTGATTAAGCTTCATTAAGGTAAGAGAATTAGTATTAATCATCATAATTAACGTGTTTAGCATATTTAAATTGATTTAAGGTGCGGTAATTAGCATCAATAGAGATAATTAAATCCAGATAATCTTATTTTATCATGTGTGATCATGTCTAAGTAGGATTACCATGAGATCATTAGTATTAAGACATGTGATTAAAGGTAAAATCAAATGTTTAATATAATAAAATTAGCAATGGTGCATGAAAAAAAATTAGAAAGTTTGCAAAATCATGGGATTTGATATTTCAAGCTCACTATAAGAATTTTCATATCTGATACAAAATATTTTTTACGTTTAGAAATATTTTAATGCTATTTTAAAGGTGTTTAATTATACTAAAAGGCTAAAGGGGTGATATAAAAACACCACAAAATGTAGGAATAAATATTACTATGAGATCTATGTGTAGCAAAATTGTAATTATTTTAGGATCACGAGATCTCTGTTAAGAAATTTTTAATACATGATAGAAAAGTAAATAATTATGTGGAAATTAGAAATCATGTTCATAAAATCTTAAGATTTTACAGTAAAGATCTTATATATGTGTGTACTAGATTTTAGAAATATCAATATTTATAAATGACTGTAAGTGAAATTATCAATTTTTTAATATTTTCTTATAAGTATAAAATTATGAAACAAATAGAAATACTATATAGAAAATTTTAAAAATTTTACCAGAATACTTAGATATGTGTTATAATTGATTGAGTAGAGATTTATTTTATTTGAATCACTAAATCTTGACTTGTATAATTTTTAATGTTTGAACAAATAATTAAAAATTTGAATAAATATTAATATTCTGAGAAAAACCATGAGAAGATTATAGAACTGATTTTTGATGTTTATAAGTTAAATATTAATATATTTTAGTCATTGTAAATATTCTGGGTAATTTTCTCTATTTAAAAGTTACTGTTAAAAATTCTAGAAATTGATATAAAAGTTCAAAAAATTATAAATATTGAATGAAAATAGTAAAGTTTCTCATATGTGATATTTCTGTCCGAACTAACGTTCAGTGATCACCTAGGTAAATAGTGATGAGTCTTGCTTATTGCGTAGAACCGGGAGAAGTCCTCTCCACCTTATCCAATGGTACTTCTCCACCTCCAAGATTTCATCTCAGTTACCCTCGGGGCTAGTAAACAGTGTGAATCTCCCCATAAGGGCATTTCTATGGCTTGGCTCTAATCTCCCCCTATGGTAGCAGTGTCCATTTGGCAGTAATAATCATACAGTAATATATATACGACTCATATACAATGGACACATGCCACTCATAAATTCATACTGTGAACATTAAGTATGAAATATGCCAGTACTGAAAATCTTTTTTTATGAATTTTTAAACTTATCTAATTGTAAAGGCATATATATATATATATATATATATATATATATCAAAAAATTTTAATTCTGTTCACAGAGATCAGAATGCGTTGAAATTTTAGGGAACCAATACATTAACATGAAGGATCGAATAAAAAAAATATCATCATTTTTCAGACAGTATTTATAATTTTTCCAGAAGTATTTATATTCCATCATGCATCACAAATTGACTAAATTAAACTACAATATTTAGAAGACCACTAAACTTTTATTAAATATCATATTTGTATGAAACATTACATAGAAAAATTATCATAATTTGTCCTATAGGAATTCAAATTTTTTTCAGAATCATTTAAATTCTTCTATGCATAGAAAACTAACTAAATTTAACCATAGTACTTAGAAAATCATCAAAAAATTTTAAAACCATTATTTATAACAGTAATATCATTTATAAAATTCTTTATTATTTTTCACACTGTATTACTAATATGTTTCTAGAATAACTAAAACTCATCATGAATAATAAAGTAACTAAGTATATCCACAGTGATCAGAAAATTACTAAAATTTTATTGAACGCTGGTCCAAACAGAAATATCATATACAAGAAACTTTACTATTTTTTGTTCAATATTTCTAATTTTTTGAATTTTTATATCAATTTCTAGAATTTGTAACATTAGCTTTTAAATAGAGAAAATTACTTAGAATATTTATAATGACTAAAATACACTAATATTTAACTTATAAACATCACAAATCAGTTTTGTAATCTTCTCATGATTTTTATCAGAATATTAATATTTATTCAAAATTTTAATTATTTGTGCAAACATTGAAAATTATACAAGTCAAGATTCAGTGATTAAAACAAAATGAATTTTTACTCAATCAAGTATAACACATATCTAAGTCTTCTTATAAATTTTTAAAATTTTATATGCAGTATTTCTATTTGTTTCATAATTTTATACTTCTAAGAAAATATTAAAAATTTGATAATTTCACTTACAGTCATTTATAAATATTAGTATTTTAAAAATATAGCACAAGCATATATATATAAGAGCTTTATTATGAAATCCTAAGATTTTATGAACATGATTTCTAATTTCCACACAATTATTTACTTTTCTATCATGTATTAAAATTTTCTTAACAGAGATCTCGTGATCCAAAAATAATTGAAATTTTGCTACACATGGATATAACAGTAATATTTATTCCTACAATTTGTGATGCTTTTATATCACTCATTTAACATTTTAGTATAATTAAACACTTTTATAGTAGCATTAAAATATTTTTAAATGTAAAAAATATTTTGAATCAGATATAAAAATTTCTACAATGAGCTTGAAATATCAGATCCTATGATTTTACAAATTTTCTAATTTTTTTTCATGCACCATTGCTAATTTTATTGTATTAAATATTTGACTTTACCCTTAATCACATGTCTTAATACTAATGATCTCATGGTAATCCTACTTAGACATGATCACGCATGGTAAAATAAGGATTTTTAGATTTAACTATCTCTATTGACGCTAATTATCACACCTTAAATCAATTTAAACATGCTAAACATGTTAATTATGAGGATTAATATTAATTCCCTTATCTTAATGAAGCTTAATCACCTCCTTAACTGCCTTCAAACTCCTCCTATAGCACCTCAACATGGTCAGCCCCAAAGGAGATCTAATGAAACCCCCTTCAAGGGTATTTATAGGGGTATTCCCTTAAACTATCTTAGCCATTGATTTTAATCCAACGGTGGAGATTTAATCTTTATTTTAAATTGAGCAATAAACCTCAAAGTCTTCACCAACCCACTAAGCCCCTTCTTTTGACAAACCCATATTTTTTTAATTTATAGGGCACATGGGTTTGACCAAGTGAAGGGATTAAAAAATAATTTTTTTAAATTGCACTCGCAACGCGGGGCAAAAAGGGTGGGGAGCGCACGCGCCCGCCGGCCCACGCGAGTGGCGCTCGCGCGTGGGCAGCGCGTGCGGCCGCTGTCGCCATTTTTTTACTATGGCTGAAATAAATATAATAAGACTAATAATTTAAATATTTAGACATAATTTTTTTATTAATCAAATAAAATACTTTATGTTAAACTATGAATTCGTAGGGCATTATAGACAAAGTCGAATTCCACCCTCAGTGACGCGGCGATAACATAGAAAGGATCGACGGCACTCCGAAGACGCGAATGGGACGAGATAACTAGGGTCTCGCGCAGCTCAGTTTCACACCGGACGGTCTCTCACCGGGTAATCACTCTCTTCTCACGAGGAGTTAGGAGGGAAGGGGAAGCAAGAGGGGAAACTCTCTCACGTATAAACCTTTCTTTCATTCAATCTATGCATATGAAAACAACACACTAGCCCCCTTTATATAGGAAAGGCCATATTACACTTGGACAATCATACCCTTGATCTTTTCAACTAATGGCATCCATGTCCTAGCCTAATAAAACAAAAGCCAACAACTTTTGACTATTGACCAAATAAAATAAAAATACTTTGACTTTGTGGTTAACAATATAATACCACCATAGTAAAATACACACAAATAAAAATACATACGTAATACATACAAATAAATACTCAAGACGCCGAGTCTTCAAGAAGCCGAGTCTCCGAGCCACAACCTCGGTGGTGTCGGGGTGGTGCAGCATTGGCTGCGTGTGACTGGTCCGGTGGTGTCCCCACCAACCCTCCCGGGGCTGCGGGAACTCGACTCCATCAAGTAAGGTGGGACACTGCTCTGGTAGTGCTCCAACAGGTCTGGATCGAGGCGCTGGAGATCTTCCCGACTGATCCAGGAATCATCAGAAGGTGGACGGTCCCGCCAGCGAATAAGGTAGCGCTGGTACACCCTGCTCTATGTAGCTGTCACCTGCTCATCCATTATCCTCTCAATTTGCTCGCGCGGTGCTCTCGAGACTGTGGGACGCATAGGGGTGGACTCACTCTCAATGGGAGGAGAAGGATCGAAAGGGTCACTAGGAATCGCTGTAGGTTCCTTGTAGTCCACTAGATCTGCCACATTAAAGGTAGAGCTAATCCCATATTCGAGAGGTAAGTCCACAACATAAGTATTGGAGCCAATCTTTCATAGTATTTGGAAGGGACCATCACTACGGGCTTGCAACTTTTTAACGGCTCCTGAGGGGAGTCGTTTGGGTCGAACCCGTACCATAATCAAGTCACCTTCTTGAAATTCGTGGTGACACCTATGCGAATCAGCCAATTGTTTGTAGGTCTCATTACTGAGGTTTATTTACTTGCTAATTTACTCATGCAGACTCTTGACATGCTGTGCAAATTCCTCGGCTGACTTGGAAGTCCTGGACTCGAAGGGGAGGGGAATAAGATCCACAGGTTTCCTAGGTTTGTATCCATGCACGACCTCAAATAGACTCATACCTATGGACCTATTGATAGAGCTCTTATATCCAAATTCAGTTTTGGGTAAGAGAATATCCCAACTGCCAGAATGATCCCCTACAAGACACCTCAAAAGGTTCCCTAAACTCCTATTGACGACCTCTGTTTGCCCATCGGTTTGTGGGTGATAGGCAGTGGAGAATTTGAGCTTAGTGCCAACTAGGTGCCAAAGTGTCTTCCAAAAGTAACAAGTGAATCGGATATCTCGGTCAGACACTATGGTTTGGGGGAGACCATGCAGACGCACGACTTCATCAAAGAAAAGGTGGGCTACTCTAGATGCATCAGATGTTTTGCAACATGCAATGAAGTAGGCCATCTTAGAAAATTGATCAACTACAATAAAGATGGAGTCATGTTTGTGAGCAGTATGGGGTAAACCAAGAATGAAATCTAGGCTCACATCAACCCATGGTCTATCAGGAATGGGGAGAGGAGTGTAGAGACCAGTGTTTTGTTTGACTTGTTTGGCCATTGTGCATGTCCGACACTGGGCTACAATTTTGGCCACATCTTTCTTCAGGCCAGGCCAGTAAAAATGCTCCTTCACAGAATGGATGGTCTTGTTTCGTCTAAAATGACCAGCAAGACCGCCAGCATACATTTCCCAAATCAGAAAGTCCCGTACAAAAGTCTTCGGGACACAAAGTTGCTATCCTCGAAAGAGAAAATCATCTTGGAGTAGATAGTCAACAAATACGGTCGAGGATCGAGCAGACAATGTAGAATAGGCAGGGCTAAAATCTGGACACTCTTCATAGAGTGCCTTCATGCGGTTAAATTCGGTGACCTCTACCCTTAACAGTAGAAAGAAGGGAGACCCTTTGACTCAAGGCGTCGGCCACCTTATTCTCTTTTCCAGCCTTATGTTTTAGGACAAAGGTGAAGGACTGGAGGAATTCTACCCATCGACCATGCCTAGAGTTTAAGCCCTTCTGAGAGTTAAGGAATTTCAAAGTCTCGTGGTCCAAGTATAAGACAAACTCTTGAGGTAAGAGATAATGTCTCCAGTGTTTGAGAGCTTAGACCCCACCAACTCACCCACAATCAAGTGGGCCACACCTCCAACCAACATCACCTTGGCACCCCCATCCAATCCCACCCAAGCACCTCCAACCAAGTGGAAGCCCCACTTATAGTCGAGCCTAGGTCCGCACCCGGGCCGAGAGATGAGGCGCGAGTCCACCCCGAGGCCCCAACTCCGACCCGCACCTTTGACGAATTCATGAAAATGTTTTCGGACTGGTTGGATAGGATAGCACCACCCGTGATTGCTCCGTTGCCACCCTCTCCTTCTGAACTTCATCCGGAGCCATCAAACTTGGAGCACCTCATCCCGAGCCTCCCGTGTTTCTAACGGGTACGTTTTTCATCGCCGAGCCACTACTTAGTTGGCTCAAGGATGGCTTGGTCCCACCTTCTTACCCATCCATGGACCCCACCCTACCATTGGTGCCCGTCAACTCCTACCACACTACATTCCGGTCTAGTCACCATGTTGACACATTGGATGACCTCATTATGGGTTTAGACTGGCAATGGAAGTTGACGCACTTATTGGCCTGAGGCTTCGACCAACCCACTAGTCTTAGCTTCACCCATCCGGCCTTAGGGTCTATTACCTCCGTGTGCACCATGGGTTGTGTCACCACGGAGATCCTCTTATTCCTCCCCATACCGGCCGAGCCCGACTTCATTCCATTTTTCCCAAGTGAGGAATCTTATTTTCTACACATGATCACCGTCCCACCTACCACAATGCATGAAGGTGACCATCCACACATTCAAGACTATCACACATGGGACCATGACTTATGGGAACCCACCACAAGGGGTCATACCTTCTTTGATCCCTTTGACCCATTCCCTAGTGGACCCTTAGACCCACCATATATACTTCACTTCTTCGAGGGAGTCCACTACCACACCCCTTCCCCGCGGGCTGGGTCGTCTACACCCACCAAGCCCGTTCACTTGCGAGATACACCATCATCTAGGGGAAAGGAAGAAGATGCATTTGGTACCCCTGGCCCTCCCACATCCAAGCCCAATGTCCGTGATTGGTGCATCGTAAGATTTCTAGGAATTCCCCTTTCCGCCAACCACCGGTTACGTCAAATGCATGCATGGCACATATTCGGGTGTCCTGGTCTACCCTTGCATGTGCATGAGTCGGACTAACACTAGGTTTGTCTAGGGTCTTGTGTGTCTGTGCATCCGTCAAGTCGAGCCGGTCTTTGTACGCTCGCGTTGTCAGTCCCTTTCGAGTATGAGACTTGTCAGACTTTGGGATCGGTTCTACCTCACATATCGGATCTAGTCACATAAGGGATCCAGCGGTGATTCCTAGTGAGTCTTTGAGACGCCTCCCTTCATTTGAGAGTGACCCCACCCCGGAGTGTCCACCTCCAGCCTCCTCTCCAACAGCGTGTGCATATCAAATTTATATGGGATGAGCAGGTGTCGATTACTTGGAGTGGAGCGTACTCCGCGCTTCCTGGTACGATGACGGATCCGATGGCGTCACGAGCAGCCGCACCCCTTACTCGACGGGGTCGAGTTCTTCCCACCCGGGGAGAGTTGATGGGAATCGATGCCAAGCACTGACATTTTTAATTTGCTTTTGTGTCCTTTTCTTTATTCTTATATCCTTGGGAAAGTAGGTTTGCAATTGTAAGGCTTTATAAGCCAATTTGTTATTCCCTAAGGATCTTTGGGTTTTTATGAAAAGTTCAGTATGTCCAGTAAGGGGGCCCTCACTCCTTCCCCATTAGTCCACCTAAGCCCTAGGGGTCCATGTGGGGCTGGTCAAATGCCAAGGTGGCTTCTAGAAGGATTCTTTCCTTCTTGGACAAGTCAAGGGGACAATGGGTGAAAAATGTCCAAGATGTCTCCCCATAAGTCAAGGGGGTGCCCCCCATTAAAATGACATTTTCTATTTTCTTTTTTTAGGCCAATTGACCACATGGGGGAAGAAAATGCTACCCCTCCCCTCTCTCCCATGAAATTCCAACCCCCTCCCCCTTCCTCCCCTTCTATATAAACCCATGTATAGTGTTTTGTAAGGTTTAATGATGAAAAATTAGTGAATTTGCTTGAAGCAAAGGAAGGGTGCGCCCCTCTCCCCTCTCTCATTTTCTTCTCCCCCCTTTCAGATGGATTTCTGCCAATTCTGGGGTGTGATGCCCTTCTATCTTCTCCTCAACCCCTCTGATTTCTGTTTCTGCCGCCGCCATCGCACCGCCGTCACGCCGCCACCGCTATCGCCGGAGTTCTATCCACCTCAGGATAAGGCATCAAAGCTCGAATTTTAGCTCTCCATCAAGAGCTCAGATCGAGTCCAAAATTAGAGGGTGACTCATCCACGTTCACCCCAGCCTCCAGAAAAAAAATCCAGTCATTTACCCTTTGGTAGCTATTTTTCCCAATTCCATCTTTTTCCCCCTAGCAGTCTGTCTTCTATTCAAATCTTGTCATAGCAACCCTGTGTTTCCTCAGTTCGACCCCTTTTCCTTTATTTGTTTGAGTCACCAATTTTATTAGAATTTTTTTCCACCACACCCATCATCCACGAATTTTCTTGTAATTTCTGGAGTCCTTTACTATTTTTAAAAATCACTGTCTTTTCCCAAATCTGTTCTATTCTGTGCAGTTCAGATCCGACCCATGTCCAGTATAAAATCGTTTTCCCCTGTCAAACCTCCTCTAGAAATTCTACAAAAATTATCCCCGTCTTCCTTGGTTTCCCCTCTATAACTTTCATGAAGAGGTCAACTTCCAGATCTGAGGGTTGAGTCGCGATCAACATCAACTCTTAGGTAAACTCAATTCTATCCTGCCAGATCTAGTTCTGTGAGCCAACAGATGGTAAATTCGACTAAGACCAGATCCGGGATATTCAAAATTCTTTCTCCATCCATAGATCGAAGTACTTCAAGTCAGATTTTCAACGGTATCACTTTCGCGTCGATCCGACGTCAGGAGTGATCGCAGCAGCTGATCTCGCCGGGTCGCGCGCTGTAAAAATAGAAATTCAGATCCGTGGGCAGTAACTCCAACAAGTGAAGACCGGAGCCGACTCACCTTCCACAAGGAGAACCAGCGTGCCGTCGTCCCAGGGAGCGCCTCTCCAAGAGCCATCGTCACAACGGTACCACTCCGGGCCCACTTGGACCCGCCGACCAGCACGTGGGCCCCACAACCAGCAGCTTGCGCCGCCCGAACCGCGCCGACGGGGTGATCAAGTGCTGCTCATCAACCCAAGATCGGTCCTCTCGGGCCCACTTGTGTAGCCCTTTACCTCCCTGCATGGAGTGGACATAAAAATTCACTACCGTAATTTAAATATTTACTGTATCGGTTGTTACTGACTTGGCCGAGATCGTCTTCCCCACGCCCGGAGTGTGGAGGTAAATTCACACCCTCTCTCTTCCGCATTTATTTTACTCGTATCTATTTGTATATGCCGCTGCGAGTGTTAGGATTCTTAGCCCGATATATTATTATCACCGCTGCGAGAGAGCGAGAGTGAGTGACCCGTCTCGTGACTCAATCCGAGTACACGCGGAAAAGTTGATACCCGAGACTCACTGCCGGTTTCTCAACCACGCACGGTCCAGCGTTTCCCTCGCATAGGGACGATCGCGAGGTAGAGTCCCAGGTCGCGTGTCCGTCTCGCATCACTTTGGTCTTGAGCTCCTTTATGACAAGAAAAGCCTGGGAGGCGACTTTAGTCCACTCAAAATTTCCCTTATAGATGCAATCAGTAATGGATGCCCTAATAGTGCTAAAACCCTGAATGAAGCCTCTCTAGAAAGTGGCTAACCTATGAAAACTGTGAACGTCATGGACATTCTGGAGTTCTGGCTAGTCTACTAAGGCTTAGACATTGGATTGGTCCACAGACACTCCTTGACTAGAAACCACAAATCCGAGGAAAGTGACCCGCTCTGTCATGAATTCACATTTCTTGAGGTTGGCATATAGGGTTTCTCTCCTCAAAGTCTCGCAGACTTCCCTCAAATGCTAGACGTGGTCCTGGCGATTGTGGCTATAGATCAAAATGTCGTCAAAGTAGACGATAACAAAGTGACCAATGAGAGGATGGAGGACCTCAGTCATGAGCCTCATGAATGTGTTGGGGGCATTGGATAGCCCAAATGGTATGACGAGCCACTCATACAAACCTTCTTTTATTTTGAAGGCTATCTTCCACTCATCCCCTGGTCGGATTCTGACCTGGTGGTAACCACTTTTCAAGTCAATTTTGAAAAAGATGGTGGCTCCACTCATCATGTCAAGCATGTCATCAAGACGGGGAATTAGAAACATATACTTGATAGTGATTTTGTTGATGGCGCGGCTGCCAACACGCATCCGCCAGGTGCCATCTTTCTTGGGTGTGAGCAAGGCAGGAACAACACAGGGACTCTTACTCACCTTGAGGAAACCCTTTTGAATAAGGTCCTCAACAATTTTTTGGAGCTCAGCATGCTCCTTGGGGTTCAGTCTGTAGTGGGGAAGGTTGGGTAGGGTGGACCCGGGGACAAGGTCAATGGCGTGTTGTACATCACGCATGGGAGGGAGTCTAGAGGGCAAGTCATCGGGAAAGATGTCTTGGAAGTCCTACAGGATTACATGGACTTCAGTTGGGATGGAGACTTGGGACTCCTCGGGTGTGATGGTAACGACAACAGCCCAAACAGGGGCACCCTCAGCAACCTCTTTGTTTAGGTCACGAACATTTATGAAGTTAAGGCGCCTAACTGGGTCATGACCAACCTTAGGGGCCGTAGGAATGGATGTGATAGGTGTAGGAGAAGAGGGAATGAGAAGTTTCCTTTCATTGGGAGTTTGGGGACTCTCTTGAACCTTGGGGGTTCTAGTAGGGGTGGAGGTGGAACTCTTTCCCGGGGTCACCTTTAGGGGTGCCGGGTACAACTGAATTTTCTTCCCATTGTGTGAGAAGGAACACTGGTTGGATCGACCAAATATAGTAAGGTCTACATCATAGATCTATGGTCATCCTAAGATGATGCTCCCGACCTTCATAGGCACTACATCACATAAAATCTGTCTTTGGTAGGACTGGAACTGAATGGGAATGACGGATGTAGTGGTGATTGGGATAGAAGTGTCATCAACCCAAGCCACGTTGTATGGCCTAGGATGAGGGTGTGTAGGTAGACCTAGACGGGAGATAAAGTCTGAAGAGACTGCATTGATATAGCTCCCGTTGTTAAAGATCACCTTATAGGGTTGAGATTTCACCATGATGTAGGTTTGGAAGATGGAGGTTCGACGCCAGTCCTCCTCCTGGGGGTGTGTTAAGATACAGCGAACTACACCCAATCTTCCCTGGCTAGAACTCTCGGCAATGTCTCCAACCTACATGTACTCGACATGCGTACCATCAAATCTTGCATCCATTTTCTCAAACTGGGCGATGAGGTCAGGATCGGCCATATATCTCTCAATGTCTTCTCCTTCCTGAGGTGGAAGCTCCACAGGCTGGGGGTCAGTGATGACCAATGCTCGAGTGGGGCAATTGGTGGCGACATGCCCAAGGTTATGGCACCTAAAGCAGCGAATCTCCGAGACAGAGAGTTGTTGGGAGGTGCTAGGGATGGCTTCATTTCCCTTGTCATCCCTCCTATCAGTTGGCGGAGTGTACTCTAGCCTGGGCACAACTGCAGGTGCAGGTAAGGGGTTCCTTATAAAAGGAACAATAGGGGCAACGGCCCGAAGTGGGGTAGCAGTAGGGACATAGGAAGTGGAGGGGCCAGGCCTCTTAGGGTAGCGGATCATGGGGTTTCGGGGCTCAGGTAGATGGTAGGTGGAAACCCGAAGTGGGACCACCCTTTAAAATCGCTCAACATCTCGAGCAACCTGGTAGGCGTGCTTGAGGGTGTTAACCTCTCGCAAGAATAGTTCCCGCTGAAAGCTCTCGTGTAGACCATCCCTAAATCGTGAGAGGGTGACAGAGACATCCTCCACGACATGACTCCGAAGGAAGAATTCATCGAACTTGGCGATGTATTCATCTATAGACTTCCCATCTTGGGTGAGTTTCTACCATTGGTCTAAAAGATGCTGATGGTAGGAGGGTGGCAGATACTTCTTCCTAAGTTTCTCCTTCATTTCTTCCCACGTGCAGATGCGCTCCTCTCATCTCCTTGCTAGGAGATTCTCAACATTGCACCAGTATGTCTTGGCTTGACCTAGGAGTTTCATTTTAGTAAACCTCACCATTGTAGCAGGGGTCATGCGGTGACGTCAATCAAAGTATTGATCCATCCCGGTCTCCCAATCAAGGTATGTGGCGGGATTTAAGGACCCATCAAAACTGGGAACGTCTATTTTGACATTGTGGACGTCGAAAAATGTCGATGATGATCATACGGCATGCACGTTTTGACACTCGAGAGCAAGCCGAAAATAGAAATGCCGAATAAACCTCATACCTCACCCGATCAAGACGAGGACTCGCTTGGTGGTCCGCTAACCGATGAGGGAGCCCCCCGGACGGAAGATACGGCCACAACTCTACAGTCGGCTGTGTTGAGAGCTGAATCAAAGAAAAGCCAAGAACTCCGGCACAGTCTCGGCATATGTCGGAAGTCACGCAAAGCCCTGGACCGAGCCCCAGAAGTTGCGAATGAAAAATTACGGAAGCCATGCATCGCAACTAAAACATTCTGGGGACGCCAACGTTCGTAAAAAAAGTTGCGGCTTCGAAAATAATTCATTCGGTGCTTAAAACGGTGTGGCAAGGCCCTTAATTGACGCGCCCCCCTTGTGTTGCAATAAATCGGAGCACCCCTCCTTGCTTTGGTTATCCGGCGTGCTCCTGTTGAAGGGGCCATCCCCCTTTGATGCTTAAAACGGCGCCACCCATTTGCACAAGCTAAACCGGCACGCTAAAGTTGAAGGACCCGTCTTGCCCATCTTCAAAAGCTTCTTCTTTCAAACATTTAATATGGCGTGGCCCATTTGCAATCTTAATACGGTGCGCCAATTGCACTTGGGTTTAAACCGGCGCAATCACTGTTCCACCGCGCCATTTTAACCTCATGCCATCCCATCAAAACTCCGATGCTCTATTTTGTTTAAATGCGGTGCGCAGAGAGCATTCAATGTTCTGAAGCCGTGCCTCCGTCTCCACTCGACAGCGCATTAACATCATCGGCGAAGGCATGTCTTCGGACGAAGATCTCCCGGCAAACCCGCAACCGTGCCATCCTCGGACGAACGACAGTGTATGGCACGAATCGCCGGATGCCAGCATAGAAGCCAACCCTATTCATCTGGCAGATGAACGCAGTGGCGGGAGCTTTCTTCCGTTCGAGAAGGAGAAGGCACCCAATATATATATATATACTTTGGCTGGAGACTCCCCCCCCCCCCCCCCCCCGGCGGGGCCATCCAAAAAAAGGAGAAGGGGGTGCTCTCGGCTGTGTGCAGTGAAGAGAAGAAGAAAAAGGGAGAAGAAGCTCGGTCCACCCACGCCGGCAAGGTGAAGAGAAAGAGAGAGGGTGTGAGTGTGAGAGGTGAGTCGAGGGGGGGTCTGTGTTCCTTTTTTTTTCCGTCGTCAGTATCTTCTTCCGCCCCCTATGCAATGTATTCCACTCCCATCCCGGGGTGAACTCTCCCTGTGTCAACTTCTTCCCCATTTGTGAGGATGAATAAAAGAAAAGGGCCCTTTTGCAAGCTCAGTGTTTATCCGTTCCGATCTACACCTCCCTTCTCCCCTCTCTAATCGTCCAGGGCCCTTCGAGGCTTGCTTGTCCATAGCATGTCCCTCAAGGGAACCCGCCTACGGATGAACATTCATTGCCCCTGTGGCAAACATTCGCCCTGCCCCGAAGATCATCGCCCGTGAGTCGTGGTCGCTCTCGCAGACTGGCCCTCGAGCGTTCCACACTCACACCTGGGCTAACGGACCGCCGTGAGGCCGTTCCGCATTTTGAGAGTTTGCCCGGGAGTAATCCGTGTGGTGGCTTTCGCTTCTCTCTGGCATGTCCCGGTCCAGGGAAGGTGCTGCCCAAATCTTGCCAGGGCCAAGAACACTGAAGAACAAATGAAGAATGGTGCGGACACCAGGGCGATCACGTGACACGTCGGTGAACCGACGGTGCCATACGCGGAGCACCAAGTTGACTACATCGACTTCCCTTCAAATTGGGGACACTTTGGCTTCAAATTGGACCTTTTTTAGCATTAAATTGGGCTTGTAATGTCACATTATATGTGGGTTTTCATATTGGGCTGGTTATAGGCCTCTTACAAGGCTAATTGGCTAAGGCCCTTTACCAATCTCCTTAAGAAAGGAAAGGCCTTGGACCAAGATAGAGAATCCATTAGCCTAGCAAGGCCCAATTGGGCTCCCTTTCTATATGGGCTCCCTAAGTGGGAGAGGCCTCATTCTAAAATGGGTTTCTTTTACTCTTGGGTTCTTAAGATGGGAATGGCCTTAAGCCATATTGGCTGGTTGGGCTTGCTTAAGCCAAGGCCTCCAAGTGGCCCATTCATAGCCCAATAAGGGGGGCGCCCCCTTCCTTGTTGTATTAGGCTAGCAACTTTGAATTTTCTTCTTCCCCTCTCCATTTACCACATGGGAGGCTAGAAAGGATGCTGGTCATATTCAAATGGCTGCCACCTCCCTCCTTTTTACAAGAAATTCAAAGTTTGGTGAACACCCATGTCCCCTTGCCCCCCCCCCTTTCACTTTCACCACTTGGCAAGTTGTAATGGGCTCCCTCCCCTCCCCCCTTATGGTATCCCATGCATCCCCCCAGCCCTCTATAGCTCTTGTAATGCCTATTTAAAGGCTTGTACGTTGTATATGTAAAGGCTAATGATATTTTGTTGAAAGAAAATTGTTAAGAGAGTGATTCTCCCTCTTTCTCTTGCCCTTTCCCTTGGTGTGAATTTCCCAGAAATCTGGTCGTGGACTCGACCTTCTCTTCCCATCCCCCTCTTATCATCTTGTTCCCTCCGATTTATCCTTGATACTACTACAAGATTGCAAGAATTCAGCGCTGGTTTGATGCCGTTTGGAGTTCGGGAGCACCGGCGGTGATTTTTCTCGTGGCGGCGCGCAGATCTATCCCAGAGTGCAGTCCAGATCTGAGGGTGACTGTGTTTCGGTTTATGCAGCCCAACCACGACGTGATCAGGAGCTGGTGTCT
The DNA here is from genome assembly GCA_022559845.1 of Amorphophallus konjac. Lineage (NCBI taxonomy): Eukaryota > Viridiplantae > Streptophyta > Magnoliopsida > Alismatales > Araceae > Amorphophallus > Amorphophallus konjac. The sequence continues at coordinate 390,934,601 of CM040126.1, forward strand.
GAAAATCAATTAAAGTATTGCAAGTCATCTTCACGTTGCCTCTGGTTTCGTCGCATTTCAAGGTCTGTGCTGTCCGTGGCGTCAATTCTCGTGAGGTCGCGCAAGAAGATCTGAACAGACTCAGTCCAGATCCAGAGGCAACTTCCCACATCTGTCCCTCCTCATCCAGCCAATATCTGAGAGAGAGGTCTTCAGAGGATTTGTTCCTATGGACGTCACCAACAACCTCCCACAGACGGAGTTCCATTTCGACATCGGAAACCCTTTTTCCACCATTTATTTGTCTGTCTGTGCAGTTCTGTGAACACCAAATCAGATGCTGAAAGAAATCATTGCTGCACCCAGATCTGAAAGGATCTGAATGCACCCTCTGGAGTGAAGAAACTACGTCCAGTCACCGTCATTCTCCAACAAACGGCACCCCAATCAGACGTCGTGGATAGGAGTTATAGTCGTCGGAAGATCGCTGCACAGGATGCCCGGTGTGGACAGAACCAAGTCCACTCGCCCTCGGCGCGCTCGTTCGGCTCCAGCTCGCCTTCCTCGGCTCCGTTGCTTGCTGCCCATCAACCCGGGACCCAGCAACCTCCAAACATCATTTTGTAACCCTTTACCTCCCTGTGTGGAGTGGGTTTCCAGATCTGAAATTGTAAAATTAAATCATTTGTATATCGGGGTTGTTCGGAAAACGGCCGGGAATTCTTCCCCACGCCTAGACGTGGAGGTACGCGCTCATTCCATTCTCACATTGCTAATTTAGTATACATTCTATATTGCTGCGTTTGTGAGATTAGGGCCGTTAGCTTGTATCTAAATCACCGTGCTAGTGAGTTGAGAGTGCTCGTTCCGTAGCTCCGATCGAGCACCGAACGCGAATCGGTACCCTAGGCGACGGTGGTTTCTTAATCACCGCGATCCCCACGTTTCCCTCGCAAGGGACGATCGCTGGGCTAAAGAGAGAGCGCTATTGAGAGGCGTCTCCACCCGGAGAATACCACAGTGGCTAGCTGCCTGGCTTGCCTTAACGTGCTAGTGCTGGCCGCACTTGTGTCCGTCGTACGTCCTAGCCCGGTCGAGTCATCCGTCCCGTATCAATTTGGTATCAGAGCCTCGTTCTAAGTCTAGGGTGTCCAAAATCAAAAACAAAAGTGTCATTTAAGTCTAGGATCATCATATTTCTAAAAAAAAAGTGTTTTAAAATTGCATCCCAATAAACGGTTTATCAAAAGGTGTGACACGAACATTAGGCTATGCCTACCGGGAAGGCCGCACACTTGCGCGAGTGACCTTCGGGTCGATTAACTCCGCCTCGTACCGAAAATTGGTTAGGTCTAAGTGCATCATTGTTGCATTAGTATGTGTTTGCATTAGTCGGTGTTAGCATCCGTTTGTGTCTCATGTTCAAATGGCCTTGCATATCCATTCCTAGGGATCCGTTCCCATATTTTGGCAACTATGGCCAACCCATGTCGACCCGTCCAAGGTGATAGGTCCGTGTTCGAGTACATTCGGGCATATCATAAGTATTGGTTGGAACATGGCTTGGGAGAGGAGAGCAACACGGCTGCATTTCAGTTCCGGAGAGGTTTGCGCCTTCACTTCCAGTTGGAATGTCTTATCCGCAACGCATTCTCTCTAGCGGACTCCTATACGGTCGCTCTAGTGGTCGAACCATTTGAGTCTCACTTTTCTCGGTATAGTGGCTTTCGACAAGCGTCCACCTCCCAGCCGCCTACACCATGGCCTTCCCCACCTCAATCGGAGAACCCCTTCCCTAGAGCTCCATTATCATCTACTTCCGATCTTCATTCGGAACCTTCTTCTTTGGAGCTACCAAAGCTCGAGCCACCCGTGTTTCTTACGGGAACGCTATACATAGTCGAGCCGCTTCTTCGTTGGCTCAAGGATGGCTTGGTCCCACCTCCCTTCCCATTTATGGATCCTACCCTACCTTTGGTGTCCGTCAACTCCTCCCACACAACTTTTCGGTCTAGTCACCATGTCGATACTTTGGATGACCTTATTATGGGATTAGATTCACAATGGAAGGTGACGCACCTTTTGGCCCGAGGCTTTGACCAACCCGCTAGTCTTAGCTTCACCCATCCGGCCTTAGGATCCATTACCTCCGTGTACACCGTGGGTCAAGTCACCACGGAGGTCCTTCTATTCCTCCCTATGCCGGCCGAGCCCGATTTCATTTCTTTTATCCCGAGGGAGGAACCGTACCTTCTCTATGAGATCACCATCCCAGTTACCATAACGGATGAAGGTGACTACCTACACCCTCAAGAATTTCACAATTGGGACCGAGTCATGGTGGAACCCACTTCATGGGGTCATAAATTCTTTGACCTTTTTGATCCCTTCACTAGTGAACCTCCCGAGCTATCATATTCACTCCACTTCTTCCAAGGAGTTCACCATCCCGTCCCTACCCCTCGGTCTAGTTGGCAAGCCGTACCTATGTCTAGGGGTAATGACGAGGGTAGTTTTGGATCTCCTAGTCCTTCCCCACCCAAATCCCATAGGTCGCCAATGCATGATTGGTACATCTTAGGGTGTCTAGGAATCGTCCATTCCGTCAAGCATCGAGTACATCTAGTGTATGCATGGCACATATTCGGGTGCCCTGGTCCACCATTGCATATGCATGGTCTACATCACCATAGATTTGTCTAAGTTCAAGTGTGTGTGTTTGTTTCTATGGTTTGTTTTCTTTCATATGGTTTGCATTAAGTCGTGTCAATAAAAGGCCAGTCAGGCACATATAAGGAGGTAGCCGATGCATGCTACATATTCGTGGATTCAAAGGGAGAGTACGTCTAGGTCAGGGTCATACCTGATTGGTTTCCTCCCGGAGACCGAAAGCCACTCTAAGTCCACGATCCCCACCCTTTTCGGGTCAAGAAACAAGTGGGTCCGAATGCGTACGATATTAAACTACCGGGTGACTATGGTGACGGTTCGACGTTCCATATTTCAGATCTCGTAGCATATTGGAACCCGCGGTGATCCCTAGTGAGCTTTGGGCTTTCTCCTTCTATTGTGAGTGATACACCACCCAAGAGTCCACCTCTTCCAGCCTCAACGCATGCGTATAGATTGTATACTGGATGAGTAGGTGATCACCACAAGGAATGGCGCATATCCACACATCCTAGTGCGTTGGCGAGGATGCCCCACGATGACCAACACCTTGATCACATGCGGAGAATGCAAGCTTCGGGACCCTTACTCGACGGGGTCGAGTTCCTCCCACCCGGGGAGAATTGGTTCGGACACCAGGGCGATCACGTGACACGTCGGTGAACCGACGGTGCCATACGCGGAGCACCAAGTTGACTACATCGACTTCCCTTCAGATTGGGGACACTTTGGCTTCAAATTGGACCTTTTTTAGCATTAAATTGGGCTTGTAATGTCACATTATATGTGGGTTTTCATATTGGGCTGGTTATAGGCCTCTTACAAGGCTAATTGGCTAAGGCTCTTTACCATTCTCCTTAAGAAAGGAAAGGCCTTGGACCAAGATAGAGAACCCATTAGCCTAGCAAGGCCCAATTGGGCTCCCTTTCTATATGGGCTCCCTAAGTGGGAGAGGCCTCATTCTAAAATGGGTTTCTTTTACTCTTGGGTTCTTAAGATGGGAATGGCCTTAAGCCATATTGGCTGGTTGGGCTTGCTTAAGCCAAGGCCTCCAAGTGGCCCATTCATAGCCCAATAAGGGGGGCGCCCCCTTCCTTGTTGTATTAGGCTAGCAACTTTGAATTTTCTTCTTCCCCTCTCCATTTACCACATGGGAGGCTAGAAAGGATGCTGGTCATATTCAAATGGCTGCCACCTCCCTCCTTTTTACAAGAAATTCAAAGTTTGGTGAACACCCATGTCCCCTTGCCCCCCCCCCTTTCACTTTCACCACTTGGCAAGTTGTAATGGGCTCCCTCCCCTCCCCCCTTATGGTATCCCACGCATCCCCCCAGCCCTCTATAGCTCTTGTAATGCCTATTTAAAGGCTTGTACGTTGTATATGTAAAGGCTAATGATATTTTGTTGAAAGAAAATTGTTAAGAGAGTGATTCTCCCTCTTTCTCTTGCCCTTTCCCTTGGTGTGAATTTCCCAGAAATCTGGTCGTGGACTCGACCTTCTCTTCCCATCCCCCTCTTATCATCTTGTTCCCTCCGATTTATCCTTGATACTACTACAAGATTGCAAGAATTCAGCGCTGGTTTGATGCCGTTTGGAGTTCGGGAGCACCGGCGGTGATTTTTCTCGTGGCGGCGCGCAGATCTATCCCAGAGTGCAGTCCAGATCTGAGGGTGACTGTGTTTCGGTTTATGCAGCCCAACCACGACGTGATCAGGAGCTGGTGTCTGATAATCAATTAAAGTATTGCAAGTCATCTTCACGTTGCCTCTGGTTTCGTCGCATTTCAAGGTCTGTGCTGTCCGTGGCGTCAATTCTCGTGAGGTCGCGCAAGAAGATCTGAACAGACTCAGTCCAGATCCAGAGGCAACTTCCCACATCTGTCCCTCCTCATCCAGCCAATATCTGAGAGAGAGGTCTTCAGAGGATTTGTTCCTATGGACGTCACCAACAACCTCCCACAGACGGAGTTCCATTTCGACATCGGAAACCCTTTTTCCACCATTTATTTGTCTGTCTGTGCAGTTCTGTGAACACCAAATCAGATGCTGAAAGAAATCATTGCTGCACCCAGATCTGAAAGGATCTGAATGCGCCCTCCAGAGTGAAGAAACTACGTCCAGTCACCGTCATTCTCCAACAAAGGGCACCCCAATCAGACATCGTGGCTAGGAGTTATAGTCATCGGAAGATCGCTGCACAGGGTGCCCGGTGTGGACAGAACCAAGTCGACTCGCCCTCGGCGCGCTCGTTCGGCTCCAGCTCGCCTTCCTCGGCTCCGTTGCTTGCTGCCCGTCAACCCGGGACCTAGCAACCCCCAAACATCATTTTGTAACCCTTTACCTCCCTGTGTGGAGTGGGTTTCCAGATCTGAAATTGTAAAATTAAATCATTTGTATATCGGGGTTGTTCGGAAAACGGCCGGGAATTCTTCCCCACGCCTAGACGTGGAGGTACGTGCTCATTCCATTCTCACATTGCTAATTTAGTATACATTCTATATTGCTGTGTTTGTGAGATTAGGGCCGTTAGCTTGTATCTAAATCACCGTGCTAGTGAGTTGAGAGTGCTCGTTCCGTAGCTCCGATCGAGCACCGAACGCGAATCGATACCCTAGGCGACGGTGGTTTCTTAATCACCGCGATCCCCACGTTTCCCTCGCAAGGGACGATCGCTGGGCTAAAGAGAGAGCACTGTTGAGAGGCGTCTCCACCCGGAGAATACCACAGTGGCTAGCTGCCTGGCTTGCCTTAACGTGCTAGTGCTGGCCGCGCTTGTGTCCATCGTACGTCCTAGCCCGGTCGAGTCATCCGTCCCGCATCAAGATACCCTCCAGAGAACAAACGGAACACACAGTGAACCCTCTATGAATTAACCACTTGAAGTCTTTGCACAATAAACTCCTCCGAACAAAACACGTAAACCTCATGCTAATTCCTCATAATAAACAACTAAAACGATTAAACCCCCTCTTCACCAACTTAATCCACCAAATGAATGAACAAACGGATCATAAAACCCACCTATGGGTGAAAGTAAAGAAAAGAAACACACAGTCAAATCAATAAACCCTCGGGAGAGTTTAATACGGCGTGGTGACTATTCCACCACGCCGGTTTAACATCACTCTCAGAATCCCATCTCCCTCTTGAACCTTAAATCGGCGTACACCTTCAACATCTTAACCCGGCGTGGCCTTAACCGATGCGCCCATTTCCATTTGCTCCTGTGCACATCCTAATCTGGCGTGGCCTTAAACGGCGCGCTCCCACTCCTCTATACATCTTAAAATGACACGCCCCCTTGCCCATTCCTAACACTGTGCACCCATTTCCCTTATATTGCATTAAAACGGCGCGGCCCCTATAGTCTTCTTAACATGGCGCGCCCCTTGCCCATTCTTAATACGACGGCCTCCTTGAGGTTCCATACCCGACGCGCTCCCTTGCCATCCTAATCCGGCGTGCCTCCTATAAAAAAACACAATTAACTAAATGGATGAAAAGCTTAGAACTCATAAATAAATTAAAAGAAAGGACCCAAACAAATGAATGAAATAAAAGACAATGAACCACTCTCACGAGAACAAACAATGTAACTCTCTCTATAATCAAAATTTTGTTTCAGGGGCACTGCCCCCGGAAACCCCCGCAAGGGGTGCTGCCCCCTTCACCCCTGCGACCTGACCGGGCAGGTCGATCCCCGCGACCTGACCGCGCAGGTCGATCCGCGTGTGAGGGCGCACGATGGTGAGTTCGGGCTTTATACTTAATAAACCTCTCTCCCGGACTGGGTACAAAGAGAAAATCAATGATGCCTTGTGGTATCGGACGTGGGTCTCGGAACTCCCGATATGTCCATAGTCTGAACACATCACGGGCCAATAGTTTGCTAACTCGACCCGCTTCTACCGGGATTCAATCCCGCACCCGCATTAAACTTGCCGTACCTACGGCAGATATTCATATGGCTTTATCGTCGTCTTCGATGCTTCAAATGCGGACTCTCGTCCGAACAATGAATGGTCCGTTAGTGACCGACATATATACAGGGATCTAATCCCGCACTTGCATTAAACTTGCCATACTCTCGGCATACATTTGTATGGGTTTGTTTCCATCTACACCGTACCTTCAATACGGACCTTTGTCCGAACATAAAGGGGTCTATGAATGACCGATAAAAATCTGGATGGAACGAGGCGGCTCTCATCCTCCCCAAACCTTATGTGTGGAAATATCAATAAGACTTTTGTGAGTCACGTTTGCACCTCGGGTTCACCCCAACCATGGTCATTGCTTGACCCACATCCTAGGCCTATAGCCAGCTATCTCTGTACACGTCTTTGTTTTGGGATCTAGTCCCGGGACACTTTCCCGCTGCCCTTCGGCACCGGAAACATTGACGATGCCCACGCGAGCCCGACTTTGACCGTGGGGGTCCCACCGTAGTATGGTCGTAGCTTGATCTTGCACCGGGCCGACAAACTCATCGGTTTCCGACCGCTCTAACCGGGATTTAATTGAACGTTTCCCGTTCCTTTGAACAATAAACTTGTCGTATCCCGACGTACACATGTTCCGGTCTTCCCGCAACGATTACGCTATTCTCAAGCTGGACATTCGTCCGAACATTGAATGGTCAACAGATGACCGACGTGAGCTCAAATACTTTCTTCACACCCTCGTATGAGGACTTCAGCATTTCTTAATAGGTTTTCATGCAATCAATTTTCTGGCCATGAGACCCTAATTCCCGGCGATTAATCAAGGGTGTTCCCCTCTCCGAGGGGGTGTAAATGACGCCGTGGCCTTTATGGCGCGGCGAGTTCTGGTCCCGACACGAATCACACAATCGTTTGATTAGTCATATCGAGCGCACAAGAGATCATCACCTAGGTGACTGGCACGCCCACGCACTTAATAAATGAATAAACCCACCAAATAAACTGACTTAAAGAAACAAACAAACGAGCGTGTCGAAAAGTGCGTCCACAAGTCTGGCACGCCCGGTGGGACCTAAATCACCCTTCATCTATTCGCCAGGATTCGGGGCCTCATGGCCTCCTAATAAATGATGTTTGCCTGCTTTAATGAATTACAGGTGTTATCTTCGCCAGCCCTATGGGGAGAAAAGTCGGACTAGGCGCAATTATCTTTGTGGTCTCGAGGACGCTACTCCGAGGCATAGGCATCTTCCAGGAATCATGAAGGCCACTAAAAAAAAAGGAAGAGGAAAAGAGGAGAGGGAGGGGAAATCAAATCCCCTTTCCGCAAAAAAAAAGAAAAGAATAGAAGAATAGAAGAAAAAAAAGAGAAGAAGAAAGAAAAGAAAAAAAAAAGAAAAAAAAAGAAGAGAAAGAATTGACGAGAGAGGGTTGTACGGCCATATCCGTCGAGACCTGTGCCAAATAATGATTACCACTATGGGATTGATGCGGTGGAGCAAACCACTCATCCCCTCCCTGAGGGGGTGAGCGCTCTCCTGCGCACCCACCTGGTCTATTACACAAAAGAAAATAAAAGAGTAGAAAAGAAAGGATAAGAAGAAAAGTTGACAAGCGTTGCCGACCAAGAGAATAAGAAGAAGGCCGGCATCCCGCCTGGCTCTAGGAGGGTCCAAGTCCATGGTGTAACGCCTTGGTCTGTTCCACCTTCCTGCTGCCCCTATCTGGCATAAGACGGCCCCTCGAGTGACTGCTCAAAGATCCAACAAACTGCAACTCTAGCTTGACGAACTTCTCCCTCCGTAGGGAATTCTTTATAGCAATGAGGCCGAGCACGGCCACGAATCTAGAAGAGAGCATTCATCCACCCCGCCTTAGGAGTGTAAGAAACAAAAGAATACACCCCGACTCAGGGGCATTTGAAGAGGCAACATACCCCTGGCCCGGGGGCATAGAAGCCGTAAAGAACGCACCCCAGCTTACTAGGATCTGAAGAAGAAACGTACACCCCACCTTGGGGGCATCAAAAGCAGCAATACACCCCACCTTGGGTGCACAAGAAGCAAAAATCCCCCAGTGTGTCGGGGTAGAAAAAGAAGAATCCACCCCGCTCTGGGGCATAAGAAGCAAGAGATACACCCCGCTTAGGGGGGGGCACATGAAGAGAATACACCCCGACTCGGGGGCATGTGAGAAGAATCTACCCCGACCTAGGGGCATAAGAAGAAACAGAGTTTCACCCTGGCCTAGGGGCACATGAAGAGAATCCACCCCAATTCGGGGGCACATAAAGCAAAAGTTACACCCCGGCCATGGGGCATTTGAAGAAGAAACTATACCCGCTCCGGGGATATACGAAAAGACACACACCCCACCTTGAGGGGTAGAAGAAGCAGAATACACTCAGCCCGGGGTACACAAGAAGCAAAGCACACCCCGACTCGGGGGACATATGAGACAAAGAGTACACCCCGGTTTAGGGGTATTTGAGGGAGAAGTATACCCCGATATGGGGGCATATGAAATAAAAATACACCCCGGCTTAGGGGAATACAAAGAGAAATATACCCCACCCTAGGGTAGAAGAAGCAGAAGAATCCACCCCGGGTCAGGGGCATTCGAAGAAGAACTACACCCCGCCATGGGGGCATGAGAAGCAAGGAATGTACCCCGCCATGGAGAGCATAAGAAGTGTTGTGAATGTGATTTTGATGATTACAAAATACCTTTGTTGCTTGGCCTTGTGCGTGAATGGTTATTCATGTCTTCCTGTGTATGAAGTTTGAAATGGTTGTTGAAATGGCTGTGGAAATGATCACAAACTAAATGGTTGTGGAAATGCTCACAAACTACTTTTATTGGGATATCATGTCGATGCATTTGTAACTCTATAAGGCTCATATGTGCTTTGATGCTAGCACATTGCATTGTGGAAAACATGCTTGGATAAATGTCATATTGAGCCTCATGTCATGCATGGTAATACTAAATGATTGATTGAGATGCAAATATCATTGCTAGCCCCCAAGGTAATGATGTGTGGATTGATGAGAGTTTGGATGATGATCAAATTGAATGTGACTCAATATTATTTTATGTGGCTTGGCTCCTTACTCTTTGAATTCCAAATTTATACTATCATGCAATGGTGAATGATATTTGGAATTTCATGACTCTGTGAATGAATGATTCAACCAATCAACAAGAAATATTAACTCAGGTAAAATAATGAAGTAAGTGTTGCTATATGGAGTGAAATGGATATCTCGTTCCTCCTTCACTCTTGGAATAGGTTCAATGATGTATTTTATTGTGAACATGATCATAGTGTTAATGCTTGATGTAAAGATCTTGATTTTCAACTAACCTCTTGCTTTATCATATTTTTCAGGATGAAAAACCATGGTTGATCTTCATGGGATTATGGTAATATTTAATCAATTATTTTCCATTGATTTGATGGTGTTTTTAGTTATTTTTCAGGCCTAAACAAGAAGGGGCCGACCCATGGGGTCGACCCTCTCATGTTCTGTTCAAAACAGAACCAATCTTTTGAAACCTGCCTGAAAGGGTCGACCCCTGGGGTCGACCCATGGAAGGGTCGACCCTTGGGGTCGACCCCTGTAACCCGGAACCAAAAGTGGTTCTGTTTGGGTTCTGGAAACACGAGGGTCGACCCTGGGGTCGACCCAAAACCAAATATTACTTCTGTTTGGCTTCTGTTTGCCCGAGGGTCGACCCTGGGGTTGACCCTTTCCGACTCGACCTCCAGCCGTGATTTTTGACCGTCGTTTTCTTGCTCCTAAAGTCTTCCAATCCGAGTCCAACTTCCACAAATCACTCCATGACTTGTGGATCTTGTCCCAGGGCTATCTCTTGACCATCCAAACACATATATACATCTCTTGGGTTGCAAACCCTAAGGAATAAGAAGCTAGATCTGAAATTTGGGTGTTTTCTAATCCTTGTGAGTGCAGGTCGAAGGTAGCAGCTCCATGGCTTCTTCCACGTTGTTCTAAGATTGTATGTGAAGGGAAGAAGAAGGTTTCAAGTCTCCAAACAACCATCTACTGGAAGCTGCGTGGAAAAACAAGATACAAGCCATGTCCATGCAACAATCGATCATCTTCCTTCAAGAACGTTCTTCATCCTGCAGAGAAGCTTAAGCCTATTCGATGAAACAAAAAGGGGGAGCTCTATCCACTGAAAAATCCATTTGCTTTTAGTTCTCCAGCTGCTCTTAGTTCTGTTCTAGACATTTGCTATAAACATTATCTCCTTGACCTTGGCATCATGTGTCTTCTATCCATTCTCTCTTACAATATATACATGAGCTGTGATTTTTATGATACAACATTTCTAATACTCATATATTCTTTCGTATAGGTGAAGAAGAGGGGGATCTCTAAACCATTCATTTTCATATTCTTGGTAGAGATTAGCTCAAAGTTTGGGCTTATTATTCCGTCTATCTATTCTTTCAGGTGAAGAAGAAAATGGAAGAAGGAAAATAGGAATGCCTTGAGGAGAGGAAGAAGATGATGTCTAAATCATGATCATCCGTCAAGAGCCAAGGAGAATCAGATTTTGTTGAAGAAGGGGGAGCCTTTTACTTGATGCAACTTTCCAGTTTTCATCTATATAATTTGTGTGGAGGGTCTTAGCATATATTTGTCATTGTTTCATAAACTTTTGAGAGAATACTTTGTGTGGGTGTTCGAAGAAAGGGGTCTCCGAGTGTGTGTGTTGTCATATGTGTGTCGATTTCTGCGGAGTATATCCACGTGTGTGGTTGGGAGTTTTCTCCCGTGTGGTTGTGTAGGCATTGCCCTACGTGTGTGTGGACGGAGCTGTGTCTCCGTGTGAGGTATTTTGTTCGGGGTGTGTTTCCCAACTGTGTGTGTGTGTGTGTGTGTGTGTGTGTGTGTGTGTGTGTGTGTGTGTGTGTGTGTGTGTGTGTGTGTGTGTGTGTGTGTGTGTGTGTGTGTGTGTGTGTGTGTGCTGCTGTGGCAGCAGTTTGAGGCAAGGCCTCGTGTGTGGTTTGCTGTGAAAGCAGCGTGTATGTTGTTGGGGTTCGTCCCCGTGTTGCTACATTTTGTAGCGTGTAGTGAAGCCTCACCGGTTTGGTGAGGGGTGGACATAGGGAGCCCGTCGTGGTCTCGAACCACTTTAAAAATCCCCATGTCTTGTGGTTTGATTCTTGTGATTGTGTGTTCTCTATCCTATCTGTTTGTGCAATCGTGTGAGCTCGGTGAGATTGAGTGAATCTAGTTTAAACATGTTTAGATTAAATTACTCAATCTTGTATATTCCGATGTGTGCTAGTTGTGTTTTTAATTGGACATAGTTTTTAGTAAAAGGATCTATTCACCCCCCCCTCTAGATCCTTGTTCCTACACTACGGGACCCAACAATTGGTATAAGAGCAAGGCTCTGTTGTCCCTAGATCTTGCGATCTACAGAGTGATCCCAGTGCATTCTACAATCATGAATTTTTCTGTTGAACATGTCTCAATGAATTATTTGCCAATCTTCACTGGTTCGGATTTTGATTCATGGCTAGGCAAACTCTATATGGTGATCAATTCTATTAATCCTAGTCTTTAGAAATTGATTTATCATGGTCCACACATATTACCTCTAGATAAGACCAAGTGGTCTAATCAGGATAAAATGATGCACCATGATAATGTTACTGCCTTGAGTTTATTGAAAGCTTCTGTAAGTACTAACAAGTATCCTTTGTATCTTCTTGTAGGACGGCGAAGGAGCTTATGGACCAGTTGATTAAGCTCAAGAGAAGGACATGTTTAAATATCTCATGGCGGATGATGCTGATCAACAAAGTGACGAAAATGCTGAAGAGGTAGATTCTGATTCTGAAGAATTTACTCTTGATGATCTTGTTAAAGCTTATGATGAGTTTGAGAAACAATATAAGAAAGTCAAGTCAGAAAATGGAAAATTGAAAAAGAAATCTGAAAACTTGGTCCATGAAAATGGTTTTTGTGATAAATGTTCTGAGCTTGTTAACTTCAATGAACTTTTAGAGCATGATGTTGAATATCACAAAGAAACCATTGTTTGTTTGAGAAATGAAAATGTTACCCTCAAGAACATAATTGATCAATTGGAGAAAATTAAAAAAGATCCAAGAAATAAAATGGAATCAAATTCAATTGATCAGGATATTTGCAATGAATTGATTATGAATGATAAACTTACAAATGAAAATGAAGAACTTAAAAAGGAAAATATTGTTATATTGATTCAGACATCTCTGGTTGAAGGCAGCATGGAGTTTCTTGAAAAAGAAAATATTTTGTTAAAATCTGAAAATGAAAAATTGAAACATCTAAACACAACCATGTCTAAAAAATTACTTGCTTTTGAAAAAGGGAAAATTTTGGTTGTTGATGATTGTGAAAAGATACATGTGCTAGAACAAATGATGGAGAGCTACAAAGCCATCAATGCCCAATTGAATGAAAAAGTCATTTCTTGTGATAAAGAGATCATTTCCTATGAATTGCATATTTCATCACTTGAAAAGGAAATTCTTGATCTGAATGCTTCTTTGTCTAAGTTTGTGAATGGGGAAGAAAATCTGAACAAGATATTGGGGACTAAGGTGAATTTCCAAAGAGAGGGGCTGGACTATAATCCTGTGAACAAAAAGAATTTTGAAAACAAAGTCTATACATCATTTGCCCATACAAACATAGCCAGCACATCAAATGGGTCTCCAAATCAATTTGTTCCTCAAACAACAAAGAGATCAAATGAAAGTCTGAAAAAGAAACAAAACTTGCATCAAAATGCTAAAAATGTTGTTGGTGTCACGATGAATGCCATGAAAAATCATGTTGCACACACACATGTATCCACAAAGAAAATCTCATATTTTTATTGTGGTGAACTTGGTCATATGATGCATGATTACCTTTTGATGAAATCTAAAGATCTAGAAGCATGCAAGAAAATGAATGGCTTCAGAAAGCTAAGAAAGTTTTTGAACACAAAAAGAACTTTTGATAACTCTTATATTCATGCAAGAAGACCATTTAAAAGATTTGATCAATTGAACTGTTTTCATTATGGAAGGTTCGGTCACAGGAGGAACAATTACTTTAGTTTAAAAAATGAGAACATCTCTTCAAACCCACAAATATTCCATGCTCATTCTTACAAGAAAAATCTGAAGTCTTTTGGTCATTGTCATTATTGTGGTGAGTCTGGACATACCATGCATGATTGCTCCTTAATGCATTTTGATGATATGCATACCCAAAAACTGTGGAAGGCACCCTGCAGCAAATTTCTCATTTGGTTATTTTGGGTACCCACATCTTCTTGGGTCCCGGATGGTTAGTTGCACCTCTAGAGGCCAAGAGGAAGGCTTTAAGTCGACTTGGCCAGTTCTGGTGTGATGCCTTGGTTAACATGGGATTGTCCTTGAATTGACACTGATTTGTAAGTTGGTTGTTCATGTTTGTGCACATCGATTGTGTGAATTCTAAGTTCATGTTGCTAGAATTTAAGTCTCTAATATGTAGATTTGAAGAGGCTGTCTTGTGTGTTTTATGTGCATTGATCTGTACTACACATGGACAGACCTGGGTTCTTCATGTGCTTAGACTTGACTCTTTACACTATTGGGCTAAACTTGTAATCTCTGAAGTGAACTTTGAACTCATGTCAGCTTGAGTGAATCACTTGTATTGAAAGCTGAAACTCATCATTCATTCTTGCAGCTCATAGGAGATTGTCTTGTTGAGAGAGAGAGAGAGAGTCATATGTGATGAAAAGCCTTGAAGTTAGTTTCTTCAATATGCATTGACTTAATATTGACATGAATTAAACTCTTTATAGTGCAGGTTTGATTATGACCATCAACCCTTGAAATCATGGTAAGAATTCAAACGTTTGAATGTATCACCATGTGCCTAGATTGAGTTTAATTCATGTTTGGCATTTCTGGGCTCAGATTAACTGTCTTAGGCAGTTTTGTTTGTTCCTCAGTCGGCGTCGAAATGCCCATCTTGAGGAACGATTGGTTTGAACTTTTACCCCATTACCCTTAGGGTTTCTCTTCTTATCCTAGAGGAGTTTTGAAAGGGTTTTGGCATGGGGTTCTTGGAGAGAAAGAAAGGAGCTCAAGAGGACTTCAATGCCAGATTTGATCTACTTCCATTTCTTTTGGCTAATATCATTCTATTTTTTACAGGAGAGAAAGAAAGGAGCTTGTTGATGAAGATGACAACAAGCGAAATAAAGTGAAGAATTTGAGGATGTTAATAAAGGTAACTCAAGACAAAGGTGAGAAAATAAAGTGTTTGTTTGAAGCTCTTTGGTCTTGATGTTAATGCCATAACTTGGCAAACAGTGATTTTGAAGTTTTGAATACCCCTTGGTAGCTTTTGACAATGTGGATAATGAATGCTTGGCTGAATGGTATTGAAACATCTGAGCAGTATATATGAGAGTGTAGCCATTGAATGTCTTTTGCTAAACCTCCGATGTCAAATGAGAATACATTTGTTTCTGATCATCATTTCAATGATTACATGGTATATAAAATGGTGACATGTGGAAGGACAGGTCAAGCCTGTCTGAAAGCTATCACCATGCGTGAGAATATGCCTCCGCCCAGTACCATGAATCATCTATGCATATGGCATCCATGTTAAATGAATTTTCTGAAATCATGCATTGATTATGGGGGAGTTTTGCATGCTGAAAATTTTAAAAATGATGTTTTTTCATTCTCTCAGCATGATGATATTGTTTTTGTGGCTGAACATCTTGAGGACTGAAGTTGATCAATGTTCCATGGTCGTTACCAATATGCCACATATCTTTCTGGATAAAAGCACAACTGTTTTCAAGAAAAATTCACATGTGATGATTTTGATGCTTTGAATGAATTTTCTGAATTCTCTTTTCAGAATAAAATTGTGTCCTCACATTTTAATAATTGGTAATGCGTGTCATGCATTAGTTGCATCAGGTGCATATAGAGTGTCATGTGAAATCTGAAATCTTGCATCACATTGCATATTTACATATCATTCTTTGCATATCATTCACATAGTGCTTTTGGAAGATGAAGCTCATCGTGTGTCTTGTTGCATAGTTGGCATTTTCAGCATACATATAGTGCATATTTTTAAATGCATCATTTTGAACATTTCATGTTGCATAAATGCCAAAATGAATACTTCCAACAATTGGTCTCATATCTTTGGGGCCAACAATGCAAGAACTGAAATTACATATCTTTTCATTTTGCATTGCATATGCATATCTCCACTGTATGCTTGCATGTTATTATATGCTATTCAACCCCTTCCTTTGAATCTTCTACGACCAAACACTCCATTGTTAAATAATGTTGCATCTGAGTCTTAACAAGTGTGCTTCATATCAAACTCTCAGGGAGAGCATTTCATGCTTATTACATTTACATAGGGGGAGCTACACTATCCTATTCTAAGTTAAATTTTCTCCATACATGTTAAATCAAATTCGTATACTTCATACACTTTAATGTGAAATTGAGTGTTATTCATAAGGATAAAGGAATTTCATTTCAACACTCTAGAGTAATTCAACTTGCTGCATGGATGATAAGAGACAGTTGAGAAAAAAGCTGCCTGCCTCCACATACAAAAAAAATGGTTGAAATGAAAGGCAGAGCAATGTTAAGTCTCACTGAGTAAACTGGGCACATGTCACCTGAGACGTGATGTGGTTCATTTCTGAAAAGTGTTGACTAAAGTATCTCTGTTCAAATGAGGTGATAAGGTTCAGTATTCTGAGTAACCGGAGATTCTGGCATGAGCTCCATGTGTCTTCTCGCGTAAAAAAGAATTATTTGAACCTGATCCTTGTTAGAAAAATTCAGATTGTCAGTGTGAAAATTACTGATGATAATTTGATGAGGAAGAGCGAAGCCTCCAATATGCTATTCTCTAGATTGAAATGCAGTCTGTGCCGTTACTATTGTGTTTAATTGAAAATACGCTAAACTTCATTCTCATGTTACTCATTTGCACATGGTAATTTGATTTGATATGTATTTTAAAATTTTGATTAATTGCTTGACCTGCTGTACGTTCTCTCCTATTTATCTGCACAATCCTCTAGGTGTAATCATGAGCATTCTGAACTTAATGACTAACTTGCACTTTTCCTACACCTATCCCCTCACTGTAAATCAATTAGTATCACTTCTTGTGAAGGAGTTATGTTGCAAGTATCTATAGATATCTGCTTGATTACATTGTATGCATTTCATGTCTCATCATTTTCATACATCATGTTTCATGCATTTCACAAGAAAACCAAAAATCTAAAAATTTAAAAATCAAAGCCAATCATCTAATGTGTCATTGTCTAAGGGGAGCTTTACATGTAATCTTATCTGCTTAACTCATCAGGACTTGCATGAGTCAATACCTTTCTATGGGTGTTTGAGTGCTTGTTTGCTTGCTCATTATTGTCATGCCATACACCATTTTCAATTGCTGCAACTCGTGAGCATTTGCATATCGTTTTGTCATCTTGCATTCTACATGACCATATTGTCCACATTTGCATTTCTAATTTCAACAATTGGTATCAAATAGTTTTGTAATTAGTTCATGCATATTGTGCATATTGGTTCTCTTCATAATCCCAGTGTCCATAGGTTCTTGCCATTCTAGATTCCCCGTCCTGCTCCCCATTTCTGATTATGTCAAAGGGGGAGAGAGCATTATAGCATAATATTTTGTCATCATCAAAATGGGGGAGATTGTTGTGAATGTGATTTTGATGATCACAAAATACCTTTGTTGCTTGGCCTTGTGCGTGAATGGTTATTCATGTCTTCCTGTGTATGAAGTTTGAAATGGTTGTGGAAATAGCTGTGGAAATGATCACAAACTAAATGGTTGTGGAAATGCTCACAAACTACTATTATTGGGATATCATGTCGATGCATTTGTGACTCTATAAGGCTCATATGTGCTTTGATACTAGCACATTGCATTGTGGAAAACATGCTTGGATAAATATCATATTGAGCCTCATGTCATGCATGGTAATGCTAAATGATTGATTGAGATGCAAATACCATTGCTAGCCTGTCACGCCCCGAGCCTTTAATTACAGCGGAGGACTCGCTCGGGGAGCACGAACAGCCGGCATGGTAAGCCTCTCGCAAGCAAGAATCAATCAGAGCGCAAGACAATCACCCAAATAAATTCAATTGCACAATAATATTTAAACTCCAACTTTATTTGATAAATGATCAATATTCAAGATACAATCACTAATTTGATTTCCATTCTACTAGACTCAAGAAATAGGAAAATTACATTGACTCAATCTAGACACTTTAACTTCCTAAGTCTTCACTCTCATCTTTATAACACTTTCACTCGCTTCCGGACCCGCTACTAGTATAGCCCGAATCCGAATCCGAACTATTTCCATCTCTTGAAAAACATTGGAAAATAGGTCATGAGCACACTTGCCCAGTAGGTATCTTCGCATCAACATGAAGGCACTATTTAAGTAATTATCATTTTAACTCTAAAGAAATAAGGTAAAATCATGCGAATGCGAATCAATCATGCGATCAAATCAATAGAAACAAGATAACCATGTAAGATAGAATGATCAAGAATGAACTAGCAAGAATATAACAAGAACATGATATTGGCCTTCCATGAACAAGAATGTAACGAGATTGTACTAGCAAGCCACATATTCCTCACTTTAGCATCTTCTGCTTAAGAGCAAGTGCTTCGTGAATTTCTGTGGAATATCAAGCAAGAATGTCATGTTGTGCCATGGATCTTCACTTATTTATAGAAATAGTACTCCCAGCGCAATGCGACGCCAGTAGCATCATACCCCATGGTTTATAAAATAGTATGTTTCCGGCAATCAGCCGAGGGGACTAGCATAGAGCCCTTGAACGCAATCAGTGCTCGATCGCATCTTCAGTTATAAATTAAGCTACTTCCACGCAGTATAACAGTAATGTATGGCCAAGAACATAGCAATTCCAATAATTTCATGATAACTAAAATCAATGAATGAATGCTTCAACATAATAATGTAGGAGTCAAGAAATAGACTTTAAACAATGTCATGCTCATAGAAATAAATCGACAGCATAACGGTATTTCCCTTAACTTCCATTTCTTTTAGATCAATTTAAGCAATATGACAAGTTCTAGATCATCAAGGTTTGTCTAGAATCATAGGAATATCAACCCTTGGTCAAACCTCGGGTTAACATAAACAAGCTATGTAACGGTCATTTGCTGGGCTGTTACATTATGTAACGCGCCAGTAATGGGCAGTTACAGTGATCCGAGTCCAGAAGGATAAAAATAGACTCAGAGGAATGTGACGGTCTGGCACTTGGCCGTTACGTAAGCCTGACGGTCCAGTTCAAGGCCGTTACATTTCAAGAATCAAAAACCACGATAGAGTGCTCTAATTAATGGACTTTCATTGGTACAACCAACTCGGCGTCTTAGTGGGAATCCCAAGCTCGCGGAGAATTACGGAGGCCTTGAAACAATGATTTCCTAGTCCATTGGAAGGAATATCCAATAGAGAGGTCCTCATGTCCAAGATTGTGTTCCTATAGTGCAAAGTGTGAACTAATGACAACATACCGGAATATGTGCCATGTACGTATAGAATTGACTCTATTGACAGAGAGAGATATGTATAATCAATGTGAACATCATGATAAAAACTCCGTCAATACAATGTTAAAAAGTCATGCTTTATAGTACAAAACTATAGAATTTTGGCATGAAATTAACATATCCTTAAAATATCCCTAAGATATCAAACATGCAATACCTATCATGCACAATCAGATATCCTAAAAATCATGTAATCAGGTTAAAACTGAAGTAACTATGCTTAATCAATAAATAATATTGACAAGTTATTTTCTATCTTAGGGTTGACAGAACACATGATATAACGGTCTTAAGAGGGGGCGTCACAGTGAAAGTGACGGTCATGATCAAGCCGTTACTTTAATGTAACGCGTCTGTCTAAGCGCGTTAGAAACATCCGTGCAATTCAAATACTAAAGAGTTTGTAACGGTCTGTAGTAGGGCCGTTACTTGAAAGTGACGGTCCTATGTTAGTGCGTTATAGTATCTGCTAACAGAAAATAATCATAGAAACTATGAGATCAACTCACATCATGTCTTTTATCAAAACATGATGAGTTTCTAGTCATGTTAACGAAGTAAGGCCATCTACATGCATAGGTGATCATGAATAGATGAATAGTCATGCTTTAATTTCTTAATTTGGCTAAGAGGTGCATGATGTGCATAGAACAAATAAAACCTGAAATCAATGCTCTATAATGCATGGAATTCAATCAAACCAGAGGACTTTTAGTCCTATCAGGCTGTTTTTGCCGTTCATGAGATAACCTACCTCTTGCTTAGACTGTAGTTTCTGAATTTGGTTGAGAACCTTGCCCTAGATCCCTTCCTTCTCTTATGACTTTTTCAGCAACTTCTTTAGGCTCTAACTCCACACCCTCTTGACCTAAAGATGTGAAATTTGGAGGGGAGTTAGTCTAAAGTATTGTAAACAAACTATTCTAAAGAACTTACCTGAGATAATGACTCCTTGCCTTACTTCTTTACGTCCAAAAAGTAAGGGTCGCACAGTTCAGAACTATGCCCTATTTATAGAGTTTAGGCTAGGGTTTTAGGATTAGATCGAGTTTAGAGTCCTTATTTCATCAAATCCTAATCTCTAAGAGTCTTTAGAGTTTTTACAATCCTTCCCAAGTCGATCCATAGTGGATAGGAACATCAAGTTCCAATCTTTTCATGAGTCCCTTCACTTACGGAACTAACAGGATGTAACGGTCGAGTGCCCATGCGTTACATGGATGTGGCGGTCTTACGATAGACCGTTACAGTCATCGTAGCTTAGAGTTTCAATTTATAACAACTTATTTGTTAATTATCTAAATAATTATCTTATATTATTAGTATTTATCCTTAATATCCGTGGATAGGCTTAAATACCTTCTAGAATATGGGCCAAACCTAATGGTCTAGGTCCTAAACCCTTTTGGACTTCAATTAAGTGGGTTGGGTTAATTGATTAACACAATTTTGGCCTTATATTGATTATTTAGCCCAATTAATGCCAGAATATTTTTTAAATATCTAGAAATTACTTTTATAAATTTTGGGGCTCTACACCCTCCCCCACTTAGAAGAATTTGATCCCCAAATTTAATTTTTAGATTGAGGAGAGTGTACTTACAATTAAATAATTCCGGGAATCTTTTCTTCATGGCTGATTCGATTTCCCATGTTGCTTCATAAGGCCATACTTTCTTCCATTGAATCTTAACCATAGGAATGACCTTATTTCTGAGTTGACGTACTTCTCGTTCCAAAATCTTCATTGGCGTTTGTTTGTATGTCAAGTCCTTCTGAATCTCCAGATTGTCATAAGTGATAATGTGATCTGGATCATACACATACTTCTTCAGCATCGAGACATGAAATACGTCATGAACTCCTGCTAACTGTGGTGGCAAAGTTAATTTATAAGCCACTTCGCCGATCCTTTCGAGGATTTCAAATGGACCGATAAATCTTGGAGTTAGCTTTCCTTTAATACCAAATCTTTGAATACCATGACCCGGAGAAACCTTTAGATATACATGTTCTCCTACTTGAAATTCCAAGTCGCGCCTTCGATTGTCAGCATAAGATTTCTGCCTATCTTGTGCCATTTTCATCCTTTCATGAATGAGCTTGATTTTCTCTGTAGAATCTCTGATTAAATCGGGGCCTAGAAATTGCCTTTCCCCTGTTTCATTCCAACATATTGGTGATCGAAAACTTTTCTCATATAGAGCTTCAAAAGGTGCCATTTGTATGCTTGCTTGATAGTTGTTGTTATATGCAAATTCTACCAAAGGCAAGTGATCATGCCAACTTCCTCTAAAATCAATGACACAAGCCCTGAGCATATCTTCTACCACTTGATTTATCCTTTCTGTTTGACCATCAGTTTGTTGATGGAAAGCGGTGCTAAAATTCAATCTAGTCCTAAGTGAATGTTGTAGACTCTTCCAGAATTGTGATGTGAATCGGGGATCTCTATCTGATACAATAGCGACGGGGACTCCATGTAACTTGACAATTTCTTTTATGTATAGTGCTGCTAGAATATCTACAGACCATCGACTTTTTATTCGCATGAAACGTGCAGATTTAGTCAATCGGTCTATAAGTACCCATATTCCATCGTGTCCACCTCGTCTTAGGTAGTCCCATAATGAAATCCATTCCTATGCTTTCCCATTTCCATTCCGGGATACTTAAGGGATGTAATTTACCTGTGGGTCTGAAATATTCCGCCTTCACTTGTTGACATGTGAGACACCGAGATACGAAGTCAGCTACTTCCCTCTTCATATTGGGCCACCAAAAGTTTCTTTTGAGATCCTGATACATTTTTATACGTCCTGGATGAATGGTATACTTTGATTTATGTGCTTCTTCTAAGATCAATTTCTTTGTATCTTCATGATCGGGTATACACATTCGGCCCTTGAATAGTATTCTTCCATCTTTGGATATAGAAAAATCCGATCTTTGTTCAATATTGGCTTTAATTTTCAGTAAAATTGGGTCCTCCTCTTGTAACTTGGCCAAATCCTCAATCAATGTTGGTTGAACTCTGATATTTGTCATGAAACAATTATCTTCCTTAATGTCAACATTTAGATTCAATTTAGCAAATTGAGGAACAAGGTTAGTCATACTAATCATGAGACTTGATAATGTACCCATTGGTTTTCTGCTAAGTGCATCTGCTACAGTATTTGCCTTGCCATGGTGATATTGAATAGCGAAATCGAAGTCTTTAAGATATTCCAACCATCTCCTCTGCCTCATGTTAAGCCCTTTTTGAGAAAATAAATATTTCAAACTCTTATGGTCCGAATAGACAGTGAACTTTCCTCCATAAAGATAATGACGCCAAATTTTCAAGGCGAAAATAACTGTTGTTAATTCCAAATCATGTACAGGATAATTTTCTTCGTGACGTTTCAATTGTCTTGAAGAATAGCAAATCACCTTTCCATCTTGCATAAGGATACACCCTAAGCTAATTCCAGATGCATCCATATATACTTCAAATCCAGCACCCTCTATTGGTAGTGACAAAACAGGGGCTGTTGTAAGATGATTCTTAAGACTTTGGAAACTCTTTTCACAATCCTTCGATCAGACAAAAGGATTTTCTTTTCTGGTAAGTCTAGTTAAAGGAACCGCGATCTTTGAAAAGTTATTTATGAATCTTCTATAATAACCTGCTAGACCCAAAAAGCTTCTAACTTTAGATATAGTCGTTGGTCGGCTCCAATCTCTGACAGCTTCTACCTTAGAAGGATCCACAGCAATACCTTCTTTTGAAATAATGTGGCCTAGGAATGAGACTTCCTTGAGTCAGAATTCACACTTATTGAGTTTGGCATAAAGTTTATGTTCTCTAAGTGTTTGCAAGGCTATCCTTAGATGTTCTTCATGTTTTTCTTTTATCTTGGAGTATATCAGGATATCATCGATGAAGACGACGATGAACTGATCTAAATATGGTTGGAAGACATTGTTCATAAGTTGCATGAATGCTGCTGGGGTATTAGTTAACCCAAACGGCATTACCACGAATTCATAGTGGCCATAACGACTTCGAAAAGCCGATTTGTAAATGTCCTCTTCTTTGATTCTAAGCTGATGATAACCTGATCTTAGGTCAATCTTAGAAAAATATTCTGCTCCCGAAAGCTGATCGAAGAGCTTATCAATACGCGGCAAAGGGTATTTGTTCTTGATTGTAAGTTGATTCAATCGCCGGTAGTCAATGCATAACCTGAGAGAACCATCCTTCTTCTTGACAAATAGAATCGGTGCACCCCAAGGGGATATGCTAGGTCTGATAAAACCCTTGTCTAGAAGTTCCTGTAATTGCTTCTTTAATTCCTTGAGTTCTGTGGGGGACATCCTGTAAGGGGCTATAGAAACAGGTGCCGCACCTGGAATGAGTTCAATGGTAAAGTTTACTTCCCTCTTGGGTGGTAAACTAGGTAGTTCGGATGGGAACACGTCCGGGAATTCATTTGCAATAGGAATGTTTGCTAGGATAATTTCCTTAGATTCGGTGACAATGACTGAAGCAAGAAAAACTTCACATCCTTTCGAGATAAGTTTGCAGGCGTGTAGAGAAGATATAATGGTAGGATGCTTCTTATATTGGATGCCAAGAAAGAAAAATCTTGGAAGACCGGGATTTTGGAAAGATATAATTCTATTTCGGCAGTTGATGTAAGCATCATGGTCTACAAGCCAATCTACCCCTAAAATGGCATCATATCCTTTCATGTCAAGGCATACTAAGTTTGCGGGGAGATTGTGTCCTTCTACCACTACCTCACAATCAGGATAATAGTTGGTAAGCTTAGTTCCAGATCCTAAAGGTGTAGTAATAGCGAGATCTGAAGGTAGGGGAACTGATGCAGTTGGTAAGATTTTTGCAAAAGTGGTGGAGATAAAAGAATGAGAAGCACCAGTATCAAATAGCACGAATGCAGGACGAGAACAGATTTGAAGAGTACCTTCCATGAGCCCATCATTTTGATCCCTGGGCGCTTCTGTTGTGTCCCTGTGATTTTGATGATAGCAAACACTATAAGTCATTTGAATGCATACAAGTCTGTTTGTGGTGCAGATGAATGGTTCATTGAAAATATTATCTGAATTATTGCTGCATTTTAGATATGGGTGTGTGTAGTGTGCATTGGTGCATTTCATAATTGTTCATGCATTTCATAAATTACATTTTATCTGGATTGTTTGATGTTAGTCTGTACAAATGGGTGTTGCTGTCATACCCTTTCAGCATAGTCTATACATCATTCATCAGTCATCAATTCTGCACATTCAAGTTTGCATGTCCATACACTACACTGTAGATGCTCATAAAGTCTATACATCGCATGGCACAGCATGCGTCCAAGTCTGAATATCGCATTCGCCAAGTCTGTTCATCCCTTGCTCAAAGCTAAGTCTGTACATTGGGATTTGAACACACAAAGTCTGAACAGCTTGCATTGTCCTGTAGCTTGCATCGTTTCACAAGTCTATACAACAGTTAGCATTGCATCTTATTCATGAAGTCCATACATTCACTGAAGCTTGCTTAGCTGAAGTGTGTACATTGCATTGCATGACTTGAAGTCTGTACATCGCATGTGTGCTTCATGCTAAGTCTATACAGACTTCAGTGCATTCTCTTTGTGTCTCACATATCAAAGTCTGTATAGTCTGCATCGCATGCACTTTAAATATGTCAAGTCTGTACAATGGTCTTGGCATATGCATTCATTAAGTCTATACGTTGGAAGACGAAGTCTATTGTAGCAACCCTGATAAATGAATATTTGAAATGAATTAAAAACATATATATTACAAAAGTAATACAGATAATAAGAATAGGGTTAATTAGATAAAATAAAATAAATTACCCTATTCCTTAGAGCGTTATGATTCTTCGTTTTATTAAAGAACGAGGTTATGATTCTTCGTTATTTGTCCTAGCTTCCGGTATGTCTGTGAAGATTATTAATCTTCCTTCGTTTCCTCTCCAGGTTGACGGAAGAACGATTGTTCTTCTTCTATTAAGTTGCAGTTGAAGCTTCAAACCCTTTCGTCTCCTTCATCCATATCATAAGGTAGGATCTTCTCAAGTCTTGTAGCCCAAACTAAATTTATATATACAAGAAGCATCTTGCATATCATGTATTAGTTTTATTTTAGTTTCTCGGACGTTGGAATATTATTGAAAGAAACGCCCTTGAATAGGGCGCTACTTTAAAAGAAACGACCATTACCATGGTCGTTAATTCATAATAAACACCCTATATACAGGCGTTACTTTCATGAAAATATTAAATACCCACGTTATAAAAATGATATATATGAAATCCTGATATCTAATGCATGACTCTACCTGTAAATTCCTGCTAATTTTCTTGTCATGACCATGTCTCCTGTCTTGGAAATATATTTGTTGAAATATTGTAAATTCCTTGAATTCACGACCTGAACAACGTCGTTTTATATATGTTAACGCCCCACCACAGGGCGTAAATTGAAAAGAAACGCCCCTTTCTAGGGCGCTTTCTCTATAAATCCTGAAAAATATATACTCTGTAAAATAGAATTAAACAGTAACGCCCCTTTCAAGGGCGTGTTTTATATAAATCCTGAAAATTAATTATATTCTGACAGATATGTAAATAATAAGACGCCTTCTGTTGAAGTCGTCAACTCTTGAAGAAATGCCCCCGACCAGGGCGCTTTTTATATAAATTATTGAAATAATGAAATTCTGCAAAACGGAACATATGTAAACGCCCTTATATTAGGCGTTACTTACTTGACGAACGCCCCTGACTAGGGCGTGTTTTACACGAATTAATGAAATTATTGAAAATTCTGTAAAATAGAATTTTGTAAACGCCCTCCTGTTAGGCGTTAATTACTTGAGAAACGACTTGACCTAAGTCGTTATTTTACTGTAAAACTGATTTTCCCCTCTTTTTGTTAACCGATGGTTTCATATGTTATATAATATATATATCGGCACTATTCTCCACTCCGTGAGTATAGTCCCACGTTTCACGTTGTTTTATCGATCACACTCAACTCTCATTGACATACAAGCTCTCCATTGGACATTCCGTTCCTTTGGACTAGCGAGTTAATCATAGAGACCTCCGTAAGACTCCTCGTAGCCTTGGATTCCCTCAAGGCCGACTGAGCTGGTTGTACCCTAAAAACCCATTACACTATCCTTGCCATGTCAATCTAAAGAAACATGGTATACCGGCCCTTATGATTATACAAAGAGTATATCATAAGAAATTCTTAATGGGATGATGATATCATGCCATATCATTATTGTAAACCTCAAATTCTATGAAAAGAATGAGGGTATCTTGCTTGATATAATGTTCATGTGGACTCAATTCTATATAAAGAATGTCCATATTGATTTGTCATGGTACCCAAGTTAAGGGAACCATATTCTACCTAGTTTTATTGATATCGTGATTTTACCGTTATTATCACCAATCTATGTCCTTTGTCATATTTTTGGACTCTATTCTGTCAACGTTGTCATACATGTCTACAAGCTTGAATATTGAAATTCTATATTGGCTATATAAACAAGAGTGGATGTCAAAAATACATGATAAATGTCTGCGCATATAGGGCCCGATCTGGTCCTGGGAGGAGCACCCGAAAGTACTTGTGCCCATGGGAGTTAAAATGATAAGGTATCTGGCATTATACCGAGTACTTGACTTGCTTGATTGGACATTCCACACACATCTTGTACTTGAATCGTACTTGACTTTACATGAAATGCGTGGCCCGAAAAAGGGTAATTTACTTGCTTGATACATGATAGCCAAAGTTCTTGACATGACTTGTTAAACGTACTTGCTTGAATATCTTGAATACACTTGTTATCTTGTTGGAAGTTCATGATTAAGTTCATCTTATTTCTTTGATATTACATTCTCTCTATCTTGTCGTTTTATGCGAGCATGCATAGCTTTATTGCATTCATGAAAGATATAATTACTTAAACCCCTTGCTAGTACTTGAGATATAATTTCCTACTGAGCGTTCGCTCATTCCGTTTGTCCCTTTGTACTTTTTCAGGTAAGTCCGACGACGATGGAAGTCAATCGGATGGGAATGATCAAGAGTGAAAGTGATAGAGCTTCTACAAGTGTCGTCTAGTCTTCTCTATAGTTTTCTTGAGTCAACTATGTATTCTTTTCCTCTTTTATTAAACAGAGTATTGGATTTGTAATAGTCTATCCATTATGAAATAAAGTATTGGGTTATCTTGCTATTTTGCGCATCTCTGTCTTTGTGTCGAATACACGACCACTCTGATTGACATGATTGATATAAACTCGTCACGCATCTCCGGGTATCTTCCGCGCTCGGGGCGTGACAGTTTTTGTGGTATCAGAGCCTAAGGTATTCAATTCCTAGGAAAAACCCAAGTCCAAGGATAAGTTGAACCTTTAAACCAGTGAGATTGGGTAGAACCAAGGGTTAGATTTAACATAGTGTACGAGTCTTTAAAATACGATCACGTACTAATATAATTATTGTAATTGTAGGATAATGGCTGCCGAACGTGCTCAATGGCGCAACATGCAGCGTACCCTTCAAGGGATGACCCAAGTGCTACAACAGGTAGCACAAGGTGGTGCTCCACGAGCTGGAAGCTTACACCAAGCCTTTAAGAACATGAATCCCCCGAAGTTTATGGGATCGACCGATCCGGACGATGCCGAGCATTGGGTTCGGGAAACCGAACGCATATTCCGTGTCATGCAATGCACGGACCAGGACAAAGTTCTATTAGCTACATTCCAGTTAGAGAAAGATGCTAGATGCTGGTGGGAGTCTATTGAAGCAACCATCGATCCTACTCAAGTAACATGGGAAGAATTTGTGGAATACTTCAATGCTAAATATTTCTCGGACCGAGTCCAAGAAAAGAAGGCTGCCGAATTCGCTGCATTAAAGCAACGATCCTTATCATTAGCAGATTATGAAGCTCAGTTCTCCAGGTTGTCTAGATATGCTAAGCATCTTATTAGCACGGAGAAGATGAAAGCCCGTAGATTTCTTAATGGGCTTAGGCCCCACTATATTACTCAACTGGCGCCTATGGACATCCAAGTTTATTCTGAGATAGTGCGCCGAGCTCAACTACTGGAAGATGCCACAGAACTATCTGATAGGATCCGAGGGAAAGACAAGAAGGAACAAGTCACGGGTTCGGGTTCTTTCAAACCCAATTTCAAGAAGAGGCCCAATAATGGAGGTTCTTCCTCTCAAGACCATAAGTTCAAAAAGACCAAGCCTTTCTCTATCACAACTACCCCTTCTAATACAGTATGCAAGCATTGTGACAAGGCTGGTCACAAGACAGAAGAATGCTGGAGGAAATTAGGAGCTTGTCTCCGTTGTGGAAGCCGTGAGCATCGGATTCCCGAGTGTCCATTAATGAATGACCAAGCCGGCGATGGTAAACGCCCGGTGACAAAGAATGCTCGTCTTCATGCAATACAGGAGACCGAACCTGAAGAAGAAGGCGGATTAGTGGAAGGTACATTGAAAATTTGTTCCAAAAGTGCTTATGCCTTATTTGATACGGGTGCATCGCATTCCTTTATTTCTAAGAAGTTTGCCGACCCGTTACCATTAGAACCGGAATGGATAAAAATAGTTCTAACTACTCATCTTGGAAGTGAGAATGATATTACTCATCACTACCAAAACTGTGAGGTAATGGTTCAAGGTAGGAATTTACCTATAGATCTCATATGCCTCGATCTAAAGGAGTATGATGTTATACTGGGAGCGGACTGGTTATCCAAATACCAGGCAACGGTTGATTGCCGCAATAGTCGAATTACTTTCAAAGATTTTCCAGAATTAGTCTTTACTCGCCCCAAGAGTCGGAGCAACCCCCTCTTATTTCGGCTCTTCGAGCAAGCAAGCTCGTCAGGAAAGGATGTGTATCCTTCCTTGCTTTTGTCACTGTTAAAGAAGCTAAGGAAACCAAGATAGAAGACATTCAGGTAGTGCGAGAATTTCCAGACGTATTTCCGGAAGATTTACCGGGATTACCCCCTCAAAGAGAAGTGGCCTTCACCATTGACTTAGTCCCTGGTGCTGGTCCTGTTTCAAAGGCACCATATAGAATGTCCCCTGCTGAACTCAAGGAGTTGAAGGAGCAGTTGATGGAACTAATCCGAAAAGGGTTTATTAGACCAAGTACTTCCCCGTGGGGAGCACCAGTCTTATTTGTAAAGAAGAAGGATGGATCCATGAGATTGTGTATCGACTATCGACAGTTGAATCATCTTACTATCAAGAACAAGTATCCACTGCCGAGAATCGATGAGTTATTTGATCAGATTTCAGGATCCAAATATTTTTCCAAGATTGATCTCAGGTCGGGATATCATCAGTTAAGGATCAAAGATGATGACATTCATAAGACCGCATTCAGAAGCAGGTATGGCCATTATGAATTTGTTGTTATGCCTTTTGGACTAACAAATGCCCCTGCTGCCTTTATGCAGTTAATGAATAGCATATTCAGGCCTTACTTGGATCAATTCATAGTAGTCTTCATTGATGATATATTGATATATTCCAAGACTAAGGAAGAACATGAAGAGCATTTAAGGATCGCATTGCAAGTATTGAGGGAAAATCAATTATATGCAAAGCTCAGCAAATGTGAATTCTGGCTTGAAGAAGTGACTTTCCTCGGACATGTGATATCCAAGGATGGTCTATCTGTTGATCCATCAAAGGTTGAAGCTGTTAGAAACTGGGGAAGACCAACCAATGCTAGCGAGATCAGAAGTTTCTTAGGTCTTGCAGGCTATTATCGGCGATTCATCAAAGATTTCTCTAAGATCGCCGTACCACTTACAAGATTAACTCGTAAGGAGATCCGATATGAATGGAGTGAGGAATGTGAAAGAAGTTTCCAAACTCTCAAGATCATCTCACTACAGCTCCGGTGTTAGCTCTACCAATAGAAGGAGAGAAATTCGAGGTCTACACTGATGCTTCTGGCATTGGCCTCGGATGTGTCCTAATGCAACAAGGAAAGGTCATAGCATACTCTTCACGTCAACTGAAGAAGCATGAGGAGAATTACCCCGTCCATGACTTAGAACTGGCCGCGGTGGTATTTGCCCTAAAGATATGGAGACACTACTTATATGGAGTGCAGTTTACTGTATACTCCGATCACAAAAGTCTCAAATATCTATTTTCCCAAAAGGAGCTAAACATGAGACAAAGACGCTGGCTAGAATATCTCAAGGACTTCGACTTCAATATACAATACCATCCCGGAAAGGGAAATTATGTTGCTGATGCTCTTAGTCGAAAGCCGAGAGCAATGATAGCCAATTGTATGATACAAGAATGGAGGTTGCTAGAACAATTCTCCGAGCTCAATATAAGCTTGGACACGGAATCCAAATTTGTTACATTATCTCATGTAAGCATACAGTCAGACTTATTATCTGAGATACAAACACTTCAGGATGATGATCCTATATTAGTGGAAATCAAGGGCAGATTAGAAGGACAATCTGATTTCCAACTAACTTCTGATGGAAGATTATTATTCAAAGGTAGAACTTGTATACCTGATTGTCCGGAATTAAAGAAGAAGATCTTAGATGAAGCTCACAGATCAAGGTACACTATTCATCCTGGATCAACTAAAATGTACCAAGATGTAAAGAGGAACTTTTGGTGGCCCAATATGAAAAGAGAAATAGCGGACTATGTATCACGCTGTCTCACATGCCAACAGGTCAAGGCGGAACACCAAAAGCCTGCTGGAAAACTACACCCTCTAGATATTCCTAAGTGGAAGTGGGAGGATATTGGTATGGACTTCATCATGGGTTTGTCTAAATCTAAAGGAGGACATGATGGAATCTGGGTTATCATTGACCGATTAACTAAATCGGCGCATTTCTTGCCAATAAAAAGCCGATGGTCAATTGATGTGCTAGCTGCACTATACATCAAGGAAATAGTCAGGTTACATGGAATTCCTGTCTCAATCGTGTCTGATAGAGATCCCCGTTTCACTTCTCATTTCTGGAAGGGATTACAACATTCGTTGGGAACAAGGCTCAACTTTAGTACTGCTTTTCACCCACAAACGGATGGTCAGACCGAGAGAGCTAATCAAGTTGTTGAAGATATGCTTAGAGCATGCATCATTGACTTTGGAGGAAGCTGGCATGACCACTTGCCATTAATTGAATTTGCATATAATAATAGCTACCAAGCTAGTATCCAAATGGCACCTTTCGAAGCCTTATACGGAAGAAGTTGCAGATCACCCATATGCTGGAACGAAGTTGGAGAAAAACAACTGTTAGGTCCAGACATGGTAAGGGATACAACTGAGAAGATACAAGTAATCAGAGAAAGATTGCAAGTTGCTCAGACCAGACAAAAGACTTATGCAGATACAAGAAGAAGAGATCTTGAATTCCAAATCGGAGATCATGTATTTCTCAAGATATCGCCTGGACGTGGCATACGAAGATTTGGTGTTAAGGGTAAGCTTACGCCAAGATTCATCGGACCATTTGAGATACTCGAAAGAGTTGGCGAGGTTGCTTATCGCATCGCATTGCCTCCTCAATTGTCCGAGGTACATAATGTATTTCACATATCCATGTTGAAGAAGTATGTTCACGATCCCTCGCATATTATTGAACATGGAGATCTGGTGATCCAGAAAGATCTCACATATGAACAGAAGCCTATGAAGATCTTAAATCGTGAAATACGAGCTCTAAGGAATAAGGTTATTCCCATGCTCAAGGTGCAATGGAATAAGAATTCCGAACACGAAGCGACATGGGAGACCGAGGAATCTATGAAGAAACGATTTCCCGAGTTATTCTAAGAGGTATATGCTCTACACTCTCCGCATATATACATAATATACAAGTGAATTTGGGGACCAAATTCTTTTTAAGTAGGGGAGGGTGTAGCAACCCTGATAAATGAATATTTGAAATGAATTAAAAACATATATATTACAGAAGTAATACAGATAATAAGAATAGGGTTAATTAGACAAAATAAAACAAATTACAAATAACGCCTCTGAGTAAGGCGTTAATTTAAAAAGACACGCCTCTACAAACGGCGTGACTAAAGAAAGGACGCCCACACGTGCGGTCGTCAACTCTCACGCGACCAAATAGGCAAGTAAAAGAAACGCCCATATCTTGGGCGTGTTTCAAAAACAAGGAACGCCCTTATACAAGACGCTTCTTAAGAAACGACCTGAACAAGGTCGTTAATTAAAGAATCGACGCCCTGACCCAAGGCGTTAATTCAGTTCGTGAACCGTTCGAACCCAGAGCTTATCCAGGGAAAGATTAACCTAATCTAGTAAGTGTCTATTAGAGTAAGGACTCTATTAGGGATATACTACCCTCAATCAAACACTACCTTTGTTAGGACTCCAAAATCCTATAAATATACCCGATCGATCCAACCCTAAACCATTTGATCGATCTACTGCTACACGGTAAGTGAAGAACATACGTTCTTCTTATTTTCTTTTGCCCTTCTGTTTACAGCCGCATGAAGAATATTGATTATTCTTCTTCTCCTTTAATGCAGGTTAAGGATCAGGTGCTTGTGTAAAGAACGAGGTTATGATTCTTCGTTATTTGTCCTAGCTTCCGGTATGTCTGTGAAGATTATTAATCTTCCTTCGTTTCCTCTCCAGGTTGACGGAAGAACGATTGTTCTTCTTCTATTAAGTTGCAGTTGAAGCTTCAAACCCTTTCGTCTCCTTCATCCAGATCATAAGGTAGGATCTTCTCAAGTCTTGTAGCCCAAACTAAATTTATATATACAAGAAGCATCTTGCATATCATGTATTAGTTTTATTTTAGTTTCTCGGACGTTGGAATATTATTGAAAGAAACGCCCTTGAATAGGGCGCTACTTTAAAAGAAACGACCATTACCATGGTCGTTAATTCATAATAAACGCCCTATATACAGGCGTTACTTTCATGAAAATATTAAATACCCACGTTATAAAAATGATATATATGAAATCCTGATATCTAATGCATGACTCTACCTGTAAATTCCTGTTAATTTTCTTGTCATGACCATGTCTCCTGTCTTGGAAATGTATTTGTTTAAATATTGTAAATTCCTTGAATTCACGACCTGGACAACATCGTTTTATATATGTTAACGCCCCACCACAGGGCGTAAATTGAAAAGAAACGCCCCTTTCTAGGGCGCTTTCTCTATAAATCCTGAAAAATATATACTCTGTAAAATAGAATTAAACAGTAACGCCCCTTTCAAGGGCGTGTTTTATATAAATCCTGAAAATTAATTATATTCTGACAGATATGTAAATAATAAGACGCCTTCTGTTGAAGTCGTCAACTCTTGAAGAAACGCCCCCGACCAGGGCGCTTTTTATATAAATTATTGAAATAATGAAATTCTGCAAAACGGAACATATGTAAACGCCCTTATATTAGGCGTTACTTACTTGACGAACGCCCCTGACTAGGGCGTGTTTTACACGAATTAATGAAATTATTGAAAATTCTGTAAAATAGAATTTTGTAAACGCCCTTCTGTTAGGCGTTAATTACTTGAGAAACGACTTGACCTAAGTCGTTATTTTACTGTAAAACTGATTTTCCCCTCTTTTTGTTAACCGATGGTTTCATATGTTATATAATATATATATCGGCACTATTCTCCACTCCGTGAGTATAGTCCCACGTTTCACGTTGTTTTATCGATCACACTCAACTCTCATTGACATACAAGCTCTCCATTGGACATTCCGTTCCTTTGGACTAGCGAGTTAGTCATAGAGACCTCCGTAAGACTCCTCGTAGCCTTGGATTCCCTCAAGGCCGACTGAGCTGGTTGTACCCTAAAAACCCATTACACGATCCTTGCCATGTCAATCTAAAGAAACATGGTATACCGGCCCTTATGATTATACAAAGAGTATATCATAAGAAATTCTTAATGGGATGATGATATCATGCCATATCATGTCGTTCTTGTAAACCCCAATTCTATGATAAGAATGAGGGTATCTTGCTTGATCTAATGTTTATGTGGACCTCAATTCTATATAAAGAATGTCCATATTGATTTGTCATGGGACCTAAGTTAAGGGAACCATATTCTACCTAGTTTTATTGATATCGTGATTTTACCGTTATTATCACCAATCTATGTCCTTTGTCATATTTTTGGACTCTATTCTGTCAAAGTTGTCATACATGTCTACAAGCTTGAATATTGAAATTCTATATTGGCTATATAAACAAGAGTGGATGTCAAAAATACATGATAAATGCCTGCGCATATAGGGCCCGATCTGGTCCTGGGAGGAGCACCCGAAAGTACTTGTGCCCATGGGAGTTAAAATGATAAGGTATCTGGCATTATACCGAGTACTTGACTTGCTTGATTGGACATTCCACACACATCTTGTACTTGAATCGTACTTGACTTTACATGAAATGCGTGGCCCGAAAAAGGGTAATTTACTTGCTTGATACATGATAGCCAAAGTTCTTGACATGACTTGTTAAACGTACTTGCTTGAATATCTTGAATACACTTGTTATCTTGTTGGAAGTTCATGATTAAGTTCATCTTATTTCTTTGATATTACATTCTCTCTATCTTGTCGTTTTATGCGAGCATGCATAGCTTTATTGCATTCATGAAAGATGTAATTACTTAAACCCCTTGCTAGTGCTTGAGATATAATTTCCTACTGAGCGTTCGCTCATTCCGTTTGTCCCTTTGTACTTTTTCAGGTAAGTCCGACGACGATGGAAGTCAATCGGATGGGAATGATCAAGAGTGAAAGTGATAGAGCTTCTACAAGTGTCGTCTAGTCTTCTCTATAGTTTTCTTGAGTCAACTATGTATTCTTTTCCTCTTTTATTAAACAGAGTATTGGATTTGTAATAGTCTATCCATTATGAAATAAAGGATTGGGTTATCTTGCTATTTTGCGCATCTCTGTCTTTGTGTCGAATACACGACCACTCTGATTGACATGATTGATATAAACTCGTCGCGCATCTCCGGGTATCTTCCGCGCTCGGGGTGTGACATCTATACAGCGTCTCACGTTGCATCCAGCAAGTCTGTACAGTGAGCGTTTCATTGGTGAAGTCTGTACACTCACCAGTTGAACATCAAAGTCCATACATTGCATAATGTTCATCAAGTCCATACATTACACTGTAGATGCATCGAAGGGAAGTATGCACATTGGGCTGTTCATATGAAGTCTGTACGTTGGAAGTGTGTACAGTGTTCAGTTTCCTTCTCATAAAGTCCATACATCGACTGTCTTGCTTTAGCTTAAGTCTGTACAGAGTCAGCGTCTCGTTGACCGTCTTCTTCTGTCTTCGTGTTGATTTTACTTCGTGCATTCTTCTCTAAATTCAAGCTTTAAGTGTCTCAAGTTGAGTCTGACTGTGGTGTCTCCATGTCGTCCGTAGTTCGAGTCGTTTCTTTGTTATTTCTGTCTTCGTGTTACTTTTCCTAGACCTCGTGTCTTTCTTGTTTTGTAACCACACTTCGTGTTGGTTTCTGTTTTCGTCTTCGAGTTGTTGTCAGCCCGTGTCGTCCTCGTCTTCGAGTCGTTCGTACGTTCGAGCAAGTTAGTACTTGAGTTGTTTTCGTGTGCATTGAAGTCTTTCTAGTAAAGTGTCGTTTCACCTCGTGCCGTTCTCTTTGTTGTTTGTTATGTCGTGTTGCTTTTGTATTCGTGTCTTCGTGTTATTCTTGTGTTTATGTCCGCATGTTGTTTCTTTCTATCTTCGTCCAGGTTCCCTCTGATCGCGTGTTTGTCTACCGTTTCACTCCGTGAGACTTCCTTCTCACCTCATGCTGCTCTCATGAGACCTCGTGTCGTTCTCTTTGTAGTATTTGTTTTGTCACCCTTGAACCTCGTGTCGTTCTCTTTGTAGTGTTTGTTTTGTCACCGATGTATCTCGTGTCGTTCTCAGTATAGGGCACCTCTTGTTGTTCCTACATACCTCGTGCAGTTTCAGCTTGAGTGTCAACCGACTTATTTCAGGCATATATATATATAGAGAACCCTGAGTATTAATGGTTTTAATCTCTTTGCAGAAGAAGAAGAAGGATTCTGGTTACAGAATCAAATCCGAACCAGGTTGCTCTATT
The DNA here is from genome assembly GCA_022559845.1 of Amorphophallus konjac. NCBI lineage: Eukaryota > Viridiplantae > Streptophyta > Magnoliopsida > Alismatales > Araceae > Amorphophallus > Amorphophallus konjac. Next base: position 390,971,141 of record CM040126.1, read on the forward strand.
GTAAGAGTAGGCACGTGATACGAGGTTGGCATCTGGCACGTGATCCGAGATGCAGAGGAGCCTCCACGTGGACTGAAGCATTTGGGCGGGAATCGTGGAGAGCACACGTCGCCCTAATCTGCTGCTGCTATATATATGTGTGTTTTCTACCATTGAAGGAGGGGGTGAGCAAGGGCAGAGAGAGTGACTGAAGTAGAAGCAGCCAGAGCTAAGAGAAGACGTGCAGAAGAGAAAGAAGACATAGAGAAGGCTGAGAGCTAGATCGAGAGAGCAGAAGAAGAAAAAGAAAGAGAGACAGTGAGATACAGAGAGTGAGAAGAAGGAGAAGGAAAGAGCAGTGAGAAGAAGGAGAAGGCAAGAGCAGTGAGAAGAAGAAGAAGAAAAGAGAGTTCGTGCTGGGAGAAAGAGAGAAGCAGTAGAAGAAGTTTCTGCTGGACCGTGGATCAAATCCAGGCCAGCCAGCTCCTGCGAGAGCCACATTTGATTTTATCTTTTCAGCTTTCTGTTGCTGGGTTTTGTTTTTCCTTTGAACTATTCATTTGTTGTTCCTCCGATTGCCCTGTTGGGGATCGGGTTCCTCCTGTGGACTCAGGAGAAGGGAGATCTTGTGTCTTCGGTTTGTAAGTAGCTGGGTGCTACTTGTGGTTGGTTCCCTCCGGTGTGGAGGAAGAGAGACTTACGTCTCTGGTTGCCTTTGACAGGGTGTCATCGGTTGTTTCCCTCCGGGTTGGAGGAAGGGAGATTTATCTCCGGTTGTGCTTCCTTCTGGGGTTCAGAGGAAGAGAGACTTGGGTCTCTAGGTTCCCCTCCGGTTTGGAGGAAGGGAGGCTTGTTCCTCCGGTTCTGGGCTTGTGGGTAGCAAGTCCAAGGGTTCCCTCCGTGTCTGGAGGAAGAGAGACCGTGTGTCTCTGGTTTCCAAGTGGCTGGTAGTCACTTGGGGTGTCCCTCCGGTTGGGAGGAAGAGGGGAGGTTGTTCCCCTGGTCAAGCTGTTTGGCAGCCTTTGTTGCAGACTGAGTCTGCTGTGCTAGTGTTACTAGTGGAAGCCTCACTCTGGTTTGCAGTGAGGGGTGGACGTAGGTCTGTTGACCGAACCACCTAAAAACCCTGGTGTCCCTTGTGGTTTGATCTTCTTATATGTTCACTTAATTGCTGCGCATTAGATGCTTGCTTAGGTTCGTTTGAGGGCTTCTTGAGTTGCTGTCTTGCTTTGATCCTTCGAAGGTTCTTCAGGCCATTTCTGCAACAGTTTTAATTCCGCATTACTGAGTATTAGAGTTTTAATTAGGCTATTTTTTTAGAGGGATACATTCACCCCCCTCTGTATCCGGGCCTTGCACCCTAACAATTGGTATCAGAGCGAGGTCGCGGGTTCAAATCCCAGGTGCCGCTGGGGGGGAGATTGTTGGTTTATGCCAGCGTCTCCTTTGATTTGGTGTGTACCACGTGGGGAATGGGATCCACGTGGGACCATCGGTGCTTGGCAGCCCAACCCGCAGCATGGATTATGGGGTCCATGTGCGAAGCCCCTCATGCCCGCCCACAGCACGTCATAGACGTGGGGCTCTGCGCTGCCATAAGGAAATACGGTCTAACCTTCGCTACTAGCTCGAGCTTTTAGCGCAACTGTAGGGGCTTGATCCTGTAAACTGGTATCAGAGCGGTTCTCTGATTGATCAGATCCAACGATCTGCAGAGGATCCTATTGTCCCTTGGTGCATTTTTGTTTTTACTCTTTGCTGCATTAATCTGTTTGCCGATTTATTCAATGGGTTCTCCACCGATTTTCAATGGCTCTAATTTCAACTCATGGGTTACCAGTCTCCATAACTATGTGAAATTGATGAATCCGGATCTGTGGAAGTTAATCTCACATGGTCCTCACAGACTGCCAAAGGAAAAGTCCAAATGGACTAAAAGTCACAGATCGAGAAATGAAGAGAATCAGAAAGTTTTGAAATTAATGAAAGAAGCCACTGACAAGGCTCTACATTCTTGTTTTTATGACTGCAGGTCCGCTAAAGACATTCTGGATCAGCTGAAGATAGCTCAGAGGATGAATGAGGACAGCTGCCTGATGGCTGACAAGAGCAACCATAGTAGTGAACAAGATGAATTTGAAGATGTTGTGGAGGTAAACCCTTTCGAGAATTTCACCTTAGATGACTGGGAAGATGCCTATGCTAATCTGTTACACTCCCATGAAAAACTGAGGAAGAAAAATAAAAGTCTGATAAAGAAGATAACAAATCTTGGGGATCCCATTTCTGGGACTGAAAATCTTGAAAATCCTGAAATTCTGAAAACTGAAAATGAGATACTCAGAAGACAAGTGTCGAAATTAGATGGAATTCAATTAGAACTTGATCATGTTAAATCTGAAAACACTAAACTCAGGAATCAATGTCAAGAATCTGAACAAAAACTAATCAGTCTTGAGAATGAAAACAAATTGATCAATGAAGAGTTCGAGGCTGTTAGTGTTGCGAACTTAAAATCTCAGGAAAACTTTGAAAACTGTAAATCAGAATATCCAAGTTTCCTAACTGATGTTTTGTTTGATGATGATAAACTTGAGCAGGAGAACACTAGTCTAAAGGAGGAAATTGAGAAACTAAAACAGTTGAACTCCACCATGTCAGAGAGATTACTGACATTTGAAAAGGGAAAATCTGTTGATGAAAATCAAAATGAGCTCAAATTGAAATAAGAGATTGAAACTCTTAAAAATTTTAATGATGTGATGCATCAACAGATTATGGTATGTGAAGAAGATATAGTCAACTATGAACATCAGATTTCTTCTCTTCAATCTGAAATAAATGATCTGAACAATTCTCTGTCAAAATTTGTGAGTGGGCAGAAAAATCTAGACAAGCTACTAGGTGTAAAAATCAACACTAGGAAGGAAGGGCTGGGCTACAACAATGCTAATAAGAAAGAGTTTCAGAGCAAGTTGATGACATCTTTTGTAAAAGCTTCAAATGTAGCCACCACTTCAAAAGATAAACAGCCCATTGTTCAGAAAACTGAAGAACAGAACAAAAATCAGAAAAAGAGTGGAAAATAGAAAATAAATAAAAAGGGTTCATTAGGGCATGTTGATCAAAGTTCACACACACATTCACATGCATCTAAAAAGAAAATGCCATGCCATTATTGTCATAAATTTGGTCATCTGATGCATGAATGTAAATTGATGGAGAAGGATGATATGACTGCTAGGAACCTTCATGATAGAAATCCTTCATTTCAGAAAAAGAAAATTGAATGTTTTCACTGTGGTAAATTAGGACACACAATTGCACAATGCTGGTTTGCAAATGATAAGAAAACATCTCATTCATATCATGGTAAATCTCCTGCAAGCCAACATGGTCCTAATAAGAACAAATTTATTTTTAAAGATAAGCTCATTACATGCCTTGAGTGTGGAAAGACTGGCCACAGGGCCATTGAATGCTGGCTGAGGGCTGGTGGAAGAAATTCTAGTTCATGCTTTCACTGTGGCAAGATGGGCCACATTGCCGCCCAATGTTGGCATGCTCAGGGAAGGAAGTTTAACAATAAATCTGGTAAATTCCCTATCAATAGAAATATTTCTGATAGAAATGAATTTGTGTTTGAAAAGAAAACACTTACATGTTTTGAATGTGGGAAGCCAGGCCATAGAGCTGCTGACTGTTGGTGTTGACACCCGTTTTATACCGATAATTCGAGCCGTCTCTCTTACTCCCATTAGTTGATGCCTCGAGTTGTTCATCGATCATTGGGCCATTTTTGTGGCATGTCTTGGGCTCATTTTACGGGTCGTCTCCCTCCTTGGTGCAATCTGTGGTGATTCAGGGCTTAATGGGCCTTGGCTTTGGTCAATTGAACGTATTTTACGAGAATCAAGTGCCTAAGGGCATGAACGGCTTAACCTCAGCCGTTCAGCTGATGGGCGGTTGCATATTGACCGTTCATACATTTTGGCTAATTTCTGAGGATTTTCTGAATAATCACCGATAGGCTTTTGTGCGGTGTGATTAGGACCGTTCAAGCCATGGACGGGCCTATTCCAACCGCCTATATCTCAGAGTCCTACGCGTGCCCATTTTCTCAGATAACTATCCAAATGATTCGAATTATCACCGACAGGGTGAAACGGTCGGTTTAGTGCCGCCCTAAACTAAAACGGTCTCAATACAACCGTTCATCTGTTCAGAGTCCAACGGCGGATGTTTCGGTCTGTTCGAGCGATAATTGGGCTAATTATCTGATTTAATTCTATTTTCACCGACAGGTTGAACGGTCGGAACATAACCATTCAAGTTGTGCGCGGTCTATCGTTAGACCGTTCATCCCTTCGATGGAGGTTTTTTAACAGATTTTTATCCTGTTATGCATGGTTTTATCCCTGATTTGTTTTAACGATTTCTCCGTGGATAATCAGCCATTTTTGATGCCGTTTCGACTGGATAAGAGATCATGATAATATCTATGATTTATCTTTTATAATCTCGACCTAAAAATATCTAAAAAAACCCAATTTCGAGGCTGGCCTTCCAAGCTCTATAAATAGACCCTATGGCCGGACGTCGAAAGGGGGGAGATTTTGGTCGACGGCGAAGCCCTGCCGCATTTTTGAGCAACCTAGCACCAAGGAGGGAGGCTCTCTACGTCCGCACGAGCCTCCGGTTCAGGGAGTAGCCAAGTTTTCGTAGTTCTTTCGTTCCGTAGCTTTTGTCACTTTCCTTCATTGCATGCATCGTTTCTTCCCCACGTACCCTCTCCTTCTCATTATCATGCACACAACCACCCAGTTTTTTGTCGCCCTAGGGGTTTAAAACCCCCCAGGTATTTCCCCTCTTCATTTGTTTATGCTTAATTCTTCTCGTTTGAACGCATACTACGTTATTTAGTTCTAATCTGGGCGTCTCTTCTGTGTCTTCACCTTGTTTTGCAGGTCAGCACTTCATCAGCACGAGGCCCATCCCCTCTGGCCGGCCGGAGAGGGTGGAGGTCGAACCCTTTTCAACTTGCTGCGTGAAGGTATTGAGCGGTTACTCTCTGGCCGTTCAACGGTACGTGTGGTGCATCAACGGCCATTCTTCCTCGGAGCGCGGTTCCCATAGTGCCGTCCATCCCACTGCAGCAGTTTCTCCCGCGTCCCTCGCAGCGTCCCAGGGCAGTCTATCGTAAGACCGCTCAACGTCAGGCGGTCCTAAGGGAACCGTTCATCCTTCAGCGCTGCACTAAGGCGAGTGTCTCCCCATTTTCCAAGGTACGGCGTGTCTATCACGTACGGCATCTTGGTGGCGATCACGGTACTCTTCGTTGTTCCCTGTCTTCTTTTCTTTCTCTCACTCTCGTGGTTTGCCCGTCTCACGTTGTTCCACGCACTTGCTGCACTTTGACCCTTAGTGAATGGAGAGAGAAGGAAAATATATGTCTACAGTTGGCTGGCTTATGTTGGTAAACAGAATCTTAATTCTGTTAACAGAAAATTTCATGCATATGCATATAGAACTCATACTAATCAGAATGTGCATAAATCAAATCTGAAATCTGCTGCCTCTTGCTATTATTGTGGTATATTAGGTCATTCAATGAATAATTGCCATCTGATGAGATCTGATGACCTACATGCTAAGAGGTTGTTTAGAACACTTGCCAAAGGTGTCACTATTAACCATGCATGGCCCAAGACAGTTTGGGTACCTGCCCATGCAACATAGTGTGCTAACTTGAAGGTGTGCCTTGGAAGCTGAGGTAATAATAAAAAAAATGGGGGAAATAAACCAAGGCATCCGAGTTGATAAAATCCCATTCAGGTAAATTCTTCACATCTGTTCAAATGAAATTTATGGTTGATCTGATAAGTCATAATTTCATGCATACATGCTGTTTGTTTGGTTTGACTCCTGCATTGAGCTTTGTAGGCTTTCTTGCTTGTACTGTGAGCTGTGTGCATATATGTTAATTGCATATCATGCACTTTGTAAGGGGGAGTTTGATTGATGCTTGCATAATCATGATAATCTCATTTGCTGAATGCATACATGTAGTTAGTTGCAATTGCATCTCCTTACATACAAAAAAAAATGATTCATTGCATCTAGATAGGGGGAGCATTCCTGATTCATCTCTTTACCTCTTGAACTCCTTCTGTCTAGCAATCTGATCCATTCTTGGCAAATGTATGGTTCACTTGAATTCTCTGTTGTCTACACTGATGTAGCTCCATTGATTCTGTCTACTATGAATTCAATTGATAACTTGTTACTATCATACACATTTCTTCATATCTTGTCAAGACTATCCCAAGCTAATCTGACTGAATTCTGGTCTTTAAGGCTTGCATCTGAATTGCTCAATTCTCTCAACTATTGGTATCTGAATTGCTCTCTGCTAATTTCTCTTGACTATGTCATTGATTCAGCCGAATGAGGAAAGATTCAATCAGTGCACCCTAGGCATAAATTAGACATTTTGAAAAGAAGAATCTTCTATTATACTGGCTTAAGAATGTTTTAATAAATCAAATTGATTTAAGCCTAATGTATTTTCTAAGTTTTGATGCAAAAGACTTGAAAAATATCTGATTCATCATGCTTAATACATCTTAACCAATTGCCTCATGAATTTCATGCAAAACTTTCTGAAATCTGAAATTTTAAAAGACATGGCTTTCTTTGATTAAGATACATGTAGAAAGTATTGTTCTTAATCATTTCAAGTGTACTGAGCTTTGTTTGAAGAATCTGAAAATAGTTAAAATTTAAAGCTAGAGCAATGACTGTGGTCACAGAGAAACTGGGTTTTCTATCAATGAAATAGAGTAAGCCCATGTCATGAAGTACCATAGTTACCTCTTTTCAATATGTTTGAAAGTCTGGTAGAGCAATGGCATGGATGTGTTGAGTAACTGGGGATTCTGGCCTCTGATCAAGGTGTCTCCTCATGTAAAAAGATACTCCACGGCTAACTCTATTCTCTTTAAGGGGCAATACGGTTGTCACATTGAGTAACTGGATCACTTCACCTAAAACGGTTTGTGCCTCATGTAAAAAGGTGTTGACTGAACCAAACTTGCTCAGGAAAAATAAGTGCTGCTCAATTGGTGTCAGAAAATTCTGAAAATCTAAAGACAAGCTCAGTCTCATTTATTTCTGTTTAATCTCAATATGATCTTGTGTATTTTCCATAGGAGTCACTGAATTTAAATGAGTAAGATGGAAGGAGGTTAAACATGAATATCAAATGAGTTGTTGGTTCACCTTTATTAATAGGTGTTTCAGATATGAGTATTGAATTTCCTTGATAAACTTTGAATACATCTCTCTTAAATCATGATGGTCAGTTTAAACTCATTCATAATCTATTATAATTGAAGAATCTGAAATTCGTTTACAAAGATTTATGAATTTGGTGTGCTAATGAAAATCTGTCTTCCTCATTTATTCACTGTGAATACAGTTTGTGTCTTACTGATAGATGCTCATCACTTCACTATATCAATTGGCTTCACTCCATCATCTAATCAGGGGGAGCTTTCCTGTCTTGCTGGGTGTCTTTCTTAAAGGGGGAAATCTAGTCAGCATTCTTGAGTGTCCCTGTGTTTTTGTTGATATTCTCCCTTCATCTCTATTGGTTTCAACCTTCAAAACGTTTCTGATCATATTGCCCTCTATTAATGTGTTTTGATTGACATTGGTTCTCTCTTATGTAACGTATAACTCTCAGAATTTTCTTTGGATAACCAGAGTTCATCCTTGTAGATTTCTATTGCATCATGGATCATAAGGGTAGAATTCTCTGGTCTGCTTGAGAGACTATATGCATAAGGGGACAATGTGCTAAATTGTCTGATCATGTTGTTTGTCTGCATTAGCTCTATATCTTCTGCCATGTCAAAGGGGGAGTATTGTTGCATATGCATGACTGCATAAGTTGTTTGACTAAAGGGGAGAATTGTTTTAATTGCTTCTGATATTGTGTTGCCATCTTCTACTGAACTATCTTGAGTGTCTAATATGACATCACTAGGTTATCAAAGTATTGTTTTTCTTTTTGATGAAGTCAAAGGGGGAGAATTCTTTGATGAGTCTAGTCTGAATACTCTTAGTCTGAATACTCCACTTATTTCATTCATAAGACTCATAGTATTGCCATCATCAAAAAGGGGGAGATTGTTGTGTCCCTGTGATTTTGATGATAGCAAACACTATAAGTCATTTGAATGCATACAAGTCTGTTTGTGGTGCAGATGAATGGTTCATTGAAAATCTTATCTGAATTATTGCTGCATTTTAGATATGGCTGTGTGTAGTGTGCATTGGTGCATTTCATAATTGTTCATGCATTTCATAAAATGCATTTTATCTGGATTGTTTGATGTTAGTCTGTACAAATGGGTGTTGCTGTCATACCCTTTCAGCATAGTCTATACATCATTCATCAGTCATCAATTCTGCACATTCAAGTTTGCATGTTCATACACTACACTGTAGATGCTCATAAAGTCTATACATCGCATGGAACAGCATGCGTCCAAGTCTGAATATTGCATTCGCCAAGTCTGTTCATCCCTTGCTCAAAGCTAAGTCTGTACATTGGGATTTGAACACACAAAGTCTGAACAGCTTGCATTGTCTTGTAGCTTGCATCGTTTCACAAGTCTATACAACAGTTAGCATTGCATCTTATTCATGAAGTCCATACATTCACTGAAGCTTGCTTAGCTGAAGTGTGTACATTGCATTGCATGACTTAAAGTCTGTACATCGCATGTGTGCTTCATGCTAAGTCTATACAGACTTCAGTGCATTCTCTTTGTGTCTCACATATCAAAGTCTGTACAGTCTACATCGCATGCACTTTAAATATGTCAAGTCTGTACAATGGTCTTGGCATATGCATTCATTAAGTCTATACGCTGGAAGACGAAGTCTATACAGCGTCTCACGTTGCATCCAGCAAGTCTGTACAGTGAGCGTTTCATTGGTGAAGTCTGTACACTCACCAGTTGAACATCAAAGTCCATACATTGCATAATGTTCGTCAAGTCCATACATTGCACTCTAGATGCATCGAAGGGAAGTATGCACATTGGGCTATTCATATGAAGTCTGTACGTTGGAAGTGTGTACAGTGTTCAGTTTCCTTCTCATAAAGTCCATACATCGACTGTCTTGCTTTAGCTTAAGTCTGTACAGAGTTAGCATCTCATTGACCGTCTTCTTCTGTCTTCGTGTTGATTTTACTTCGTGCATTTTTCTCTAAATTCAAGCTTTAAGTGTCTCAAGTCGAGTCTGACTGTGTTGTCTCCATGTCGTCCGTAGTTTGAGTCGTTTCTTTGTTATTTCTGTCTTCGTGTTGCTTTTCCTAGACCTCGTGTCTTTCTTATTTTGTAACCACACTTCGTGTTGGTTTCTATTTTCATCTTCGAGTTGTTGTCAGCCCGTGTCATCCTCGTCTTCGAGTCGTTCGTACGTTCGAGCAACTTAGTACTCGAGTTGTTTTCGTGTGCATTCAAGTCTTTCTAGTAAAGTGTCGTTTCACCTCGTGCTGTTCTCTATGCTGTTTGTTATGTCGTGTTGCTTTTGTATTCGTGTCTTCGTGCTATTCTTGTGTTTATGTCCGCGTGTTGTTTCTTTCTATCTTCGTCCAGGTTCCCTCTGATCGCGTGTTTGTCTACCGTTTCACTCCGTGAGACTTCCTTCTCACCTCATGCTACTCTCATGAGACCTCGTGTCGTTCTCTTTGTAGTATTTGTTTTGTCACCCTTGAACCTCGTGTCGTTCTCTTTGTAGTGTTTGTTTTATCACCGATGTATCTCGTGTCGTTCTCAGTATAGGGCACCTCTTGTTGTTCCTACATACCTCGTGCAGTTTCAGCTTGAGTGTCAACCGACTTATTTCAGGCATATATATATATAGAGAACCCTGAGTATTAATGGTTTTAATCTCTTTGCAGAAGAAGAAGAAGGATTATGGTTATAGGATCAAATCCGAACCAGGTTGCTCTATTGTAAGAGTAGGCACGTGATACGAGGCTGGCATCTGGCACGTGATCCGAGATGTAGAGGAGCCTCCACGTGGACTGAAGCATTTGGGCGGGAATCGTGGAGAGCACACGTCACCCTAATCTGCTGCTGCTATATATATATATGTGTTTTCTACCATTGAAGGAGGGGGTAAGCAAGGGCAGAGAGAGTGACTGAAGTAGAAGCAGCCAGAGCTAAGAGAAGACGTGCAGAAGAGAAAGAAGAGATAGAGAAGGCTGAGAGCTAGATCGAGAGAGCAGAAGAAGAAAAAGAAAGAGAGACAGTGAGATACAGAGAGTGAGAAGAAGGAGAAGGCAAGAGCAGTGAGAAGAATGAGAAGGCAAGAGCAGTGAGAAGAAGAAGAAGAAAAGAGAGTTCGTGCTGGGAGAAAGAGAGAAGCAGTAGAAGAAGTTCCTGCTGGACCGTGGATCAAATCCAGGCCAACCAGCTCCTGCGAGAGCCACATTTGATTTTATCTTTTCAGCTTTCTGTTGCTGGGTTTTGTTTTTCCTTTGAACTATTCATTTGTTGTTCCTCCGATTGCCCTATTGGGGATCAGGTTCCTCCTGTGGACTCAGGAGAAGGGAGATCTTGTGTCTTCGGTTTGTAAGTAGCTGGGTGCTACTTGTGGTTGGTTCCCTCCGGTGTGGAGGAAGAGAGACTTGCGTCTCTGGTTGCCTTTGACAGGGTGTCATCGGTTGTTTCCCTCCGGGTTGGAGGAAGGGAGATTTATCTCCGGTTGTGCTTCCCTTTGGGGTTCAGAGGAACAGAGACTTGGGTCTCTAGGTTCCCCTCCGGTTTGGAGGAAGGGAGGCTTGTTCCTCCGGTTCTGGGCTTGTGGGTAGCAAGTCCAGGGGTTCCCTCCGTGTCTGGAGGAAGAGAGACCGTGTGTCTCTGGTTTCCAAGTGGCTGGGAGTCACTTGGGGTGTCCCTCCGGTTGGGAGGAAGAGGGGAGGTTGTTCCCCTGGTCAAGCTGTTTGGCAGCCTTTGTTGCAGACTGAGTCTGCTGTGCTAGTGTTACTAGTGGAAGCCTCACTCTGGTTTGCAGTGAGGGGTGGACGTAGGTCTGTTGACCGAACCACCTAAAAACCCTGGTGTCCCTTGTGGTTTGATCTTCTTATATGTTCACTTAATTGTTGCGCATTAGATGCTTGCTTAGGTTCGTTTGAGGGCTTCTTGAGTTGCTGTCTTGCTTTGATCCTTCGAAGGTTCTTCAGGCCATTTCTGCAACAATTTTAATTCCGCATTACTGAGTATTAGAGTTTTAATTAGGCTATTTTTGTAGAGGGATACATTCACCCCCCTCTGTATCCGGGCCTTGCACCCTAACAGCTTCTTCTTCATCTATAACTGCATTGAGGCGAGCCTGCCTCCTACGTCCTCCATTATTTGATTGGTCTTTCATAAGGGGGCAATCTGGCACACGATGCTCCCTACTCCCACAACGTAAACAAGCATCTAGACGCTTCCAGCATTCTTCAGCCGAGTGGCCGAATTTCTCATAAAAGGTGCACGCCGAGGCGACTTGCTCCTTTTCTTCCTTCACCTTTTTACTACTCTTTTAAGAACTTCCACCGTTCCCGTTCCTTGATCTTTTCTTATTATCATGGCTTTTGTATGGTTCCGTGATGCTGAACTTCTCCTTTTTATAATGCCGATCCGAGCGCCGGCTAGATTCTTCTCCCTTTCCTTTCAACCTTTCGACCTTCTCTAAGGTCCTCTCGCATAAATATGCCCTTTGAACCATCTCCGCATTAGTGCGAATATTCTGTGTCCCTAGTTGTTGAATGAAACTGGGCCGTAACCCGTCCATAAATCTGTTTGCTTTTAATAAGTCTGTACTAATCAAATGTGGTGCATACGGTGCTGGCCTTGAAAACTGTAACTCATATTCTGCCACGGACATCATCCCTTGACGAAGGGAGGCAAACTCCATAGCCTTCCTTTCCTTTATATGCTCGGAGAAATATTTGGCACGGAATAAAGTGAGAAAAACATTCCATGTATGTGGCGTATCGGCTGGAGGTGCCGGAACCGATTTCCACCAAGTGCGAGCATCCTTGTTTAATTGGAACGTAGCCAGACGGACTTTCTCCTGATCAGTGCATTGAATAACATCAAATATCCTATTCATCTCGTCGATCCAATTTTCTGCTTCGTCTGGATTGGAAGATCCATAGAAACTCGGAGGATTTAGACTTCGGAAATTGCGATGAAGGTCTCCTGCACTTGCCCCCGCACCACCTTGTGCTATAGTTTGCAGTGCCTGGGCGAGGCCGGCAACAGTTTGTTGCATACCGTCCCAATCTACGCAATGAGCCATGATAAGAATAATAAGGTACCCGAGAGAAAATAACAACTTGTTATTTCTCATGAATATTGGAATAAGTAAAATAATTCTTAAACTAATTAGCTATCTTATCCCGGGCTCTACCCAATTCTCACATGGGTACGGAAATTTTCTTCCTTAGTTCATAGGTAGAGGTCCTTAACCTTGGACTTATCCTATGACATGACTCTTTTCCTTAAGTCCTGAGACTTAGGCTCTGATACCAACTTAACTGTCACGTCCCGAGCCTTTAATTACAACGGAAGACTCGCTCGGGGAGCGCGAACAGCCGGAATGGTAAGCCTCTCGCAAGCAAGAATCAATCAGAGCGCAAGACAATCACCCAAATAAATTCAATTGCACAATAATATTCAAACTCCAACTTTATTTCATAAATGATCAATATTCAAGATACAATCACTAATTTGATTTCCATTCTACTAGACTCAAGAAATAGGAAAATTATATTGACTCAATCTAGACACTTTAACTTCCTAAGTCTTCACTCTCATCTTTATAACACTTTCACTCGCTTCCGGACCCGCTACTAGTATAGCCCGAATCCGAATCCGAACTATTTTCATCTCCTGAAAAATATTAGAAAATAGGTCATGAGCACACTTGCCCAGTAGGTATCTTCGCATCAACATGAAGGCACTATTTAAGTAATTATCATTTTAACTCTAAAGAAATAAGGTAAAATCATGCGAATGCGAATCAATCATGCGATCAAATCAATAGAAACAAGATAACCATGTAAGATAGAATGATCAAGAATGAACTAGCAAGAATATAATAAGAACATGATATTGGCCTTCCATGAACAAGAATGTAACGAGATTGTACTAGCAAGCCACATATTCCTCACTTTAGCATCTTCTGCTTAAGAGCAAGTGCTTCGTGAATTTCTGTGGAATATCAAGCAAGAATGTCATGTTGTGCCGTGGATCTTCACTTATTTATAGAAATAGTACTCCCAGTGCAATGCAACGCCAGTAGCATCATACCCCATGGTTTATAAAATAGTATGTTTCTGGCAATCAGCCGAGGGGACTAGCATAGAGCCCTTGAACACAATCAGTGCTCGATCGCATCTTCAGTTATAAATTAAGCTACTTCCACGCAGTATAACAGTAACGTATGGCCAAGAACATAGCACTTCCAATAATTTCATGATAACTAAAATCAATGAATGAATGCTTCAACATAAGAATGTAGGAGTCAAGAAATAGACTTTAAACAATGTCATGCTTATAGAAATAAATCGACAGCATAACGGTATTTTCGTTAACTTCCATTTCTTTTAGATCAATTTAAGCAATATGACAAGTTCTAGATCATCAAGGTTTGTCTAGAATCATAGGAATATCAACCCTTTGTCAAACCTTGGGTTAACATAAACAAGCTATGTAACGGTCATTTGCTGGGCTGTTACATTATGTAACGCGCCAGTAATGGGCAGTTACAGTGATCCGAGTCCAGAAGGATAAAAATAGACTCAGATGAATGTGACGGTCTGGCACTGGGCCGTTACGTAAGCCTGACGGTCCAGTTCAAGGCCGTTACATTTCAAGAATCAAAAACCACGATAGAGTGTTCTAATTAATGGACTTTCATTGGTACAACCAACTCGACATCCTAGTGGGAATCCCAGGCTCGCGGAGAATTACGGAGGCCTTGAAATAATGATTTCCTAGTTCATTGGAAGGAATATCCAATAGAGAGGTCCTCATGTCCAAGATTGTGTTCCTATAGTGCAAAGTGTGAACTAATGACAACATACCGGAATATGTGCCATGTACGTATAGAATTGACTCTATTGACAGAGAGAGATATGTATAATCAATGTGAACATCATGATAAAAACTCCGTCAATACAATGTTAAAAAGTCATGCTTTATAGTACAAAACTATAGAATTTTGGCATGAAATTAACATATCCTTAAAATATCCCTAAGATATCAAACATGCAATACCTATCATGCACAATCAGATATCCTAAAAATCATGTAATCAGGTTAAAACTCAAGTAACTATGCTTAATCAATAAATAATATTGACAAGTTATTTTCTATCTTAGGGTTGACAGAACACAGGATATAACGGTCTTAAGAGGGGGCGTCACAGTGAAAGTGACGGTCATGATCAAGCCGTTACTTTAATGTAACGCGTCTGTCTAAGCGCGTTAGAAACATCCGTGCAATTCAAATACTACAGAGTTTGTAACGGTCTATAGTAGGGCCGTTACATGAAAGTGACGGTCCTATGCTAGTGCGTTATAGTATTTGCTAACAGAAAATAATCATAGAAACTATGAGATCAACTCACATCATGTCTTTTATCAAAACAGGATGAGTTTCTAGTCATGTTAACGAAGTAAGGCCATCTACATGCATAGGTGATCATGAATAGATGAATAGTCATGCTTTAATTTCTTAATTTGGCTAAGAGGTGCATGATGTGCATAGAACAAATAAAACATGAAATCAATGCTCTATAATGCATGGAATTCAATCAAACCAGAGGACTTTTAGTCCTATCAGGCTGTTTTTGCCGTTCATGAGATAACCTACCTCTTGCTTAGACTGCAGTTTCTGAATTTGGTTGAGAACCTTACCCTAGATCCCTTCCTTCTCTTATGACTTTTTCAGCAACTTCTTTAGGCTCTAACTCCACACCCTCTTGACCTAAAGATGTGAAATTCGGAGGGGAGTTAGTCTAAAGTATTGTAAACAAACTATTCTAAAGAACTTACCTGAGATAATGACTCCTTACCTTGCTTCTTTACGTCCAAAAAGTAAGGGTCGCACAGTTCAGAACTATGCCCTATTTATAGAGTTTAGGCTAGGGTTTGAGGATTAGATCGAGTTTAGAGTCCTTATTTCATCAAATCCTAATCTCTAAGAGTCCTTAGAGTTTTTACAATCCTTCCCAAGTCGATCCATAGTGGATAGGAACATCAAGTTCCAATCTTTTCATGAGTCCCTTCACTTACGGAACTAACAGGATGTAACGGTCGAGTGCCCATGCGTTACATGGATGTGGCGGTCTTACGATAGACCGTTACAGTCATCGTAGCTTAGAGTTTCAATTTATAACAACTCATATGTTAATTATCTAAATAATTATCTTATATTATTAGTATTTATCCTTAATATCCGTGGATAGGCTTAAATACCTTCTAGAATATGGGCCAAACCTAATGGTCTAGGTCCTAAACCCTTTTGGACTTCAATTAAGTGGGTTGGGTTAATTGATTAACACAATTTTGGCCTTATATTGATTATTTAGCCCAATTAATGCCAGAATATTTTTTAAATATCTAGAAATTACTTTTATAAATTTTGGGGCTCTACACCCTCCCCCACTTAGAAGAATTTGATCCCCAAATTCAATTTTTAGATTGAGGAGAGTGTACTTACAATTAAATAATTTCGGGAATCTTTTCTTCATGGCTGATTCGATTTCCCATGTTGCTTCATAAGGCCATGCTTTCTTCCATTAAATCTTAACCATAGGAATGACCTTATTTCTGAGTTGACGTACTTCTCGTTCCAAAATCTTCATTGGCGTTTGTTCGTATGTCAAGTCCTTCTGAATCTCCAGATTGTCATAAGTGATAATGTGATCTGGATCATACACATACTTCTTCAGCATCGAGACGTGAAATACGTCATGAACTCCTGCTAACTGTGGTGGCAAAGTCAATTTATAAGCCACTTCGCCGATCCTTTCAAGGATTTCAAATGGAACGATAAATCTTGGAGTTAGCTTTCCTTTAATACCAAATCTTTGAATACCACGACCCAGAGAAACCTTTAGATATACATGTTCTCCTACTTGAAATTCCAAGTCGCGCCTTCGATTTAATCAATTGTTTTCCATTGATTTAATGGTGTTTTTAGTTATTTTTCAGGCCCAAACAAGAAGGGGTCGACCCATGGGGTCGACCCTCTCAGGTTCTGTTCAAAACAGAACCAATCTTTTGAAACCTGCCTGAAAGGGTCGACCCCTGGGGTCGACCCATGGATGTGTCGACCCCAAGGGTCGACCCCTGTAACCCAGAACCAAAAGTGATTCTGTTTGGGTTCCGGAAACACGAGGGTCGACCCTGGGGTCGACCCAAAACCAAATATTACTTCTGTTTGGCTTCTGTTTGCCCGAGGGTCGACCCTGGGGTTGACCCTTTCCGACTCGACCTCCAGCCGTGATTTTTGACCGTCATTTTCTTGCTCCTAAAGTCTTCCAATCCGAGTCCAACTTCCACAAATCACTCCATGACTTGTGGATCTTGTCCCAGGGCTGTCTCTTGACCGTCCAAACACATATATACATCTCTTGGGTTGCAAACCCTAAGGAATAAGAAGCTAGATATGAAATTTGGGTGTTTTCTAACCCTTGTGAGTGAAGGTCGAAGGTAGCAGCTCCATGGTTTCTTCCACGCTGTTCTACGCTTGTATGTGAAGGGAAGAAGCATGTTTCAAGTCTCCAAACAACCATCTACTGGAAGCTGCGTGGAAAAACAAGATACAAGCCATGTCCATGCAAGAATCGATCATCTTCCTTCAAGAACGTTCTTCATCCTGCAGAGAAGCTTAAGCCTATTCGATGAAACAAAAAGGGGGAGCTCCATCCACTGAAAAATCCATTTGCTTTTAGTTCTCCAGCTTCTCTTAGTTCTGCTCTAGACATTTGCTATAAACATTATCTCCTTGAACTTGGCATCATGTGTCTTCTATCCATTCTCTCTTACAATATATACATGAGCTGTGATTTTTGTGATACAACATTTCTAATACTCATATATTCTTTCGTATAGGTGAAGAAGAGGGGGATCTCTAAACCATTCATTTTCATATTCTTGTTAGAGATTAGCTCAAAGTTTGGGCTTATTATTCCGTCTATCTATTCTTTCAGGTGAAGAAGAAAATGGAAGAAGGAAAAGAGGAATGCCTTGAGGAGAGGAAGAAGATGATGTCTAAATCATGATCATCCGTCAAGAGCCAAGGAGAATCAGATTTTGTTGAAGAAGGGGGAGCCTTTTACTTGATGCAACTTTCCAATTTTCATCTATATAATTTGTGTGGAGGGTTGTGGACGTCAAAAAAATGATGATGATCATATAGCATGCACGTCTTAGCACTCAAGAGTGAGTCAAAGATGGGAAGGCTGAATAAACCCTATGCTTCCTCCAAGAAGGATGAATACCTACTCGGTGCTCCGCCGCCCAACAAAGAAGCCCCTCGTGCTGAAGAGATGGCCCCCGCTCTCCAGTCGGCATTGCCGAAGGCTGAATCAAAAGAAACTCAAGAATTCGCACACATGTTCGGCACGCGCCGGAGATCACTCAAAGCTCAGAATCGGGATTTAGAGGCCCCGAACTAAACACCCCGGAGGCGGTGCATTACAGCTAAAGCAGCACGGGAGGACAAGCGTCCGTCTGAATAGCCGTGAAGCCAAGATGAATTCGAAACCGGCGTAGCCCGCACTTAAACCGGCGTGCCCTTGCTTAGCCTTAAACCGGCGCGCCCCCTTGCTTATGCCTAATCCGGCGCGCCCCTTGCGTATGCTTATTCCGGCGCGCCCCTTGCTGATGCTAGTCCGACATGCCTCTTTCTATGTTGTTAATCCGGCGCGCTCAACACCGCGCCGGTTTAACTCAAATAACATCCCATCCGCCAGTCGATACCCTGTTTTCGCTTTAGCCTGGTGCCTAGAGGGCATTCAATGCTCTGAAGCTCTGTCTCCATGGGCATTCAATGCTCTAAAGCCGTGTTTCCACATCAGTTCGACAGCACAGTGGCGAAGGCATGCATCGACGGTGGCAGCAGTAGCAGCAGATCGCCCGACAAATCTATGAATATCCCATCCTCGGATGAACGACAGCGTACGGCGCGAACCAGCATCGTCCAGCGCATCGAGTCAACTCCCGACTTCGTTGCGGACGAGGTGGAAGTGGCAGGAGTGCTCCCAGGCAAGCCATTCTATAAAAGGGAGCTCGAAGGCGGAGAGAAAGAAGGTTGAAGAAAGAGAGGAGAGAGGCTCGAACCCCCCAATGGGCGATTGAAAAGAGAGAAGAAGTTGGAACCCCCCCCTGGCTAGACATTGAAGAGAAGAAGGAAAAGAGAGAAGAAGCCATTCCCCGGCGCCCGGGAGGTGAAGAAGAAGAGAGTGAGGTTGAGAGCGAGAGGTGAGCTGGGGGGGAAGAGCTTGTGCTCTATTCCCCCTGTCCATGTATCTCTTCCCCCTTTTTCTCCCTCTATAATGTATTTCTCCTCTGTGGAGATGAAATTTCTTGGGCTTGAGCCGTTTTCCCCCCCTTCGGTGGATGAATAAACAGAAAACCCTTTTGGCAAACACGATCCTTTGTCTATCTTCTTCTTTCCCTACTTCACCTTCTACTCATCCAGGGCCCTCCGAAGCATGCTTCTCCATAGCGTGGCCTTCGAAGGAGTCTGTCAGGGGATGAACATTCATGGCCTCATGGCATACATTTGTCCCGCTTCATGAAATCATCACCTGTAAGCTGCTGGAACTCTTGAAGGCTAGTCCTCGAGTCTCCACAGGCACTTACGGGTTAACTGAGGCCTCACTCTGTGTTTTGAGGTTCGCCCCGGAGCAATCCTTTTGGCGTTCCTCTATTTTCTATGGCAAGCCTCTGTCCGGGGGAGATGCTGCCCAAATGTTGCCAGAGGAAGAACACGTAAGAACAGACAACAAACTAAGCCCCTGAACAGACTGAACCTTCTGAGTTCCTGCATAACAAACTCACCCCTGAACAAAACACTTGAATCCTCATGTTCATCCACCCTAATAAACAATTAAAACACTTAATCTTCCTCTCTATCAACTTAATCTACCAATTGGGTGAACAAACCGATCAACAAATTAACTTACAGTTGAAAGAAAGAAGAAACAGAGCCAACAGAATAAAAGAAAACCCCATAGAAGCTTAACTCGGCGCGCCCTAATCCGGCGTGGGCTAATCCGGCGCGGTACCCCCCCCCCCCCCGCGCCGGTTTAGCTTCACACTCAAAACTCCCTCCATTTTTCTGGCACTATAACCGGCGCGCTATACTGTTCATTGCCCTATTTCGGCGCGCCCCTGACCCCTCTTCCTTCTTGCCATATAACCGGCGCGCTATACTATTCATCACCCTATTCCGGCGTGCCCATGGCCCCTCTTCCTTCTTGCCATATAACCGGCGCGCCCCTCTTAACACACCTAATCCGGCGTGCCCCACCCCCCTTTGCTTCCTTAATACGGCGTGCCTTATAAAAGAAAACATCATTTAGCTAAATAGAAGAAAAGGGTTGGCACTAATGAATAAAATAAAAGAAGGAACCTAAACTAACGAATGAGAACGAAAGAACATGAATCACCCTCATGAGAATAAACAACATAACGAATCACGCCATAACCTTTCCATAATCAAATTTTTGTTCCGGGGGCGCTGCCCCCTTGACCCCCGCGACCTGACCGGGCAGGTCGAACCCCGCGACCTGACCGCGCAGGTCGATCCGCGTGCGAGGGCGCACGTTGGCGAGTTCGGGCTTCACACTTAACAATCCGCTTCCCTCGGACTGCGTATGAAGAAAAAAATGATGATGCCCCACTAGATCGGACTTGGATCTCGGGAGCTTTCGCCCGAACGTGACCACGATCCGATCTTATTCCGGGCCGATAGTTCGTTAGCTCGACCCGTCTTTTTCGGGATCCGATCCCGCACCCACATTAAACTTGCCGTACCTACGATAGACATCCGTACGGTTTTATCGTCATCCTCGACGCTACTAATACGGACTTCCGTCCGAATAATGAATGGTCTGTTAGTGACCGACATATATGCCGGGATCCAATCCCGCACCCACATGAAGCTTGCCGTACCTACGGCAGATATTCACATGGCTTTATCGTCGTCTTCGATGCTTCAAATGCGGGCTTTCGTCCGAATACTGAATGGTCCGTTAGTGACCGACATGCATATACTGGGATCTGATCCCGCATTTGCATTAAACTTGCCGTACTCATGGTAGGTATTTGTATGATTTGCCACCGTCTCTTACGCTACAAACACGGACCTTTGTCCGAACATAAAATGGTCCGTGTATGACCGACAAAATCCGAATGGAACGAGGTGGCCTCTCGTCCTCCCCGAACCCTACGCACGGGAACATCGATGAGACCGTCGTGAGTCATGCTTAGACCCCGGGTCCGCCCAGATCATGGTCATTGCCTGACCCATATCCTCGGCCTATAGCCCGCTCCCTCTGAACACATACTGGTTCTGGGATCTGATCCCGGGACATCATTCCATTGCCCCTTGGCATCGGAAATACTGACGATGCCCACGCAAGCCTGGCTTCGACCGCGGGGGGGCCCACCGCAGTATGGTCGTAGCTTGATCTTGCACCGGGCGGACAAACTCATCGGTTTCCGACCGCTCTAACCGGGATTTAACTGAATGTCTCATATCCCTTTAGACAATAAATTTGCCATACCCGGCATACATATGCTCCGGTTTTCCCGTGACGATTACGCGTTTCTCAAAATGGACACTCGTCCGAACATCAAATGGTCAACACATGACCGACACGATCTCGAATGCTTTCTTCTCACCCTCGTACGGGGATTTCAATGCTTCCTAATAGACTTTCCATGTAACTAATTTTCTGGCCATGAGGCCCCTTTTCCCGGTGATTAATCAAGGGTGTTACCCTCTCCGAGGGGATGTAAATGACGTCGTGACCTTTATGGCGCGGCGGGTTCCAGTCCCGACACGAACCACACAATCGTCTGATTAGTCAGATCGAGCGCACAATAAATCGTCACATTTGTGACTGGCACGCCCACACACTTAATAAACGCCAATAAACAAATAACCAACGATTATTAAATAAAAAGTGCGTCCACAAGGGTCTTAGCATATATTTGTCATTGCTTCATAAACTTTTGAGAGAATACTTTGTGTGGGTGTTCGGAGAAAGGGGTCTCCGAGTGTGTGTGTTGTCATATGTGTGTCGATTTGTGCGGAGTATATCCGCGTGTGTGGTTGGGAGTTTTCTCCCGTGTGGTTGTGTAGGCATTGCCCGACGTGTGTGTGGACGGAGCTGTGTCTCCATGTGAGGTATTTTGTTCGGGGTGTGTTCCCCAACTGTGTGTGTGTGTGTGTGTGCTGCTGTGGCAGCAGTTTGGGGCAAGGCCTAGTGTGTGGTTTGCTGTGAAAGCAGCGTGTGTGTTGTTGGGGTTCGTCCCCGTGTTGCTACATTTTGTAGCGTGTAGTGAAGCCTCACCGGTTTGGTGAGGGGTGGACGTAGGGAGCCCGTCGTGATCCCGAACCACTTTAAAAATCCCCGTGTCTTGTGGTTTTATTCTTGTGATTGTGTGTTCTCTATCCTATCTATTTGTGCAATCGTGTGAGCTCGGTGAGATTGAGTGAATCTAGTTTAAACCTGTTTAGATTAAATTACTCAATCTTGTATATTCCACTGTGTGCTAGTTGTGTTTTTAATTGGACATAGTTTTTAATAAAAGGATCTATTCACCCCCCCTCTAGATCCGTGTTCCTGCACTACGGGACCCAACAAGAAGCATAAGTTACACCTCGTCTAGGGGCATAGAAGTCATAAAAGATACACCCCGCTCAGGGGTACATGAAGAGAATCCACCCCGACTCGGGGGCACATAAGGCAAAAGTTACACCCTGACTTTGGGGGGCACGTGAAAAGAATCTACCCCGACCTAAGGGCATAAGAAGAAATAGAGTTGCACCCCAGCTCAGGGGTATTCGAGGAAGAAATATACCCCGATATGGGGGCACATGAAGCATGCATCCACCCTGCCATGGGGGCATAAGGAGCAACGACCATACCCCGCCATGGGGAATATGAAACAAGAACTCACCCCGGCCTACGGGGGCATACGAAGAAAGAAACACACGCCCTTCCTTGGGTGCACAAAAAGAGAAACACACCCCGGCCTGGGGTCATAAAAAAAAACACACTCCGCCCGGGGTGCACAAGAAGCACATACACCCCGCCATGGGGGCACAGAAGCAAAGAAGCAGAATCCACCCCGGCCTGGGGGCATAAGAAGCATGAAGTTACACCCCGACTCAGGGGTATGTAAAGAAGAAACCCATCCTGCCTTGGGTGCACAAGAAACGAAGAACACGCCCCCGCTCTAGGGGCATTTGAAGAGGAAACATACACCCCGCTTGGGGGCATAGAAGTCATAAAACAATACACCCCGGCCTAGGGGCACTTGAAGAAGAAACACACCCCGCCTGGGGGCATAGAAGCCAGAAAAAATACACCCCGGCCTGGGGACACGTGAAGAAAAATATACCCCGCCACGGGGGCATAGAAGCCAAAAGAATACACCCCTACCTAGGGGCACAAAATCAAATAGGCCTACCCCCCGACCTAGGGGAGGCAGATGAAGAAAAGCTACACTCCAACCCGGGGGCACGTTAAGAGAAATACACCCCAGTCTGGGGGCATCAATGAGAAAGGAAGAACAGAACAAAAAAAAAGGAACAGTCTTGAGGCAGACGTGGTCGTCGAACCCGCCTCTTCACATAAAAGGAGAAGAGAAGAAAACAAAAGAGCAGCCATCAGGCAGACATGGTCTCTCCACTCGCCTCCCCATGTAAAAGAAGAAGACAAGAAAAGAAAGTGAACCTTGAGGTAGGCATGGTCTTTCAACCTCTACCTCCATCCATCCAACAAATAGACCCCTCATGTGGTCGACGTCACGACCTTTCGTCGAAGCCGACCAAAACCTTCCGCCGATGGGGCGTTAAACCGACTAAACCTTCTGCCGACGGGGCGTTAAAACCAACAAAACCTTTCGGCGTCGGGGCGTTAAACCGACTACCTTCCACCGACGGGGCGTTAAAACCGACAAAACATTCCACCGACGGGGCATTAAACAGACTAAGCCTTTCGCCAACGGGGTGTTAAACCGACAAAATCTTTCGCCGATGGGGCGTTAAATCGACAAAACCTTTCACCGACGGGGTGTTAAACCGACTAAACCTTCCGCCGACGGGGTGTTAAACCGACTAAACCTTCCGCCGACGGGGCGTTAAACCGATAAAACCTTTCGCCGACGGGGTGTTAAACCGACAAAACCTCTCGCCGACGGGGCGTTAAACCGACCAAACCTTCCACCGACGGGGCGTTAAACCAACCAAAACCTTCCGCCGACGGGGTGTTAAACCGATAAAACCTTCCGCCGACGGGGCGTTAAACCGATAAAACCTTTCGCCGACGGGCCGTTAAACTGACAAAACCTTTCGCCGACGGGGTGTTAAACCGACCAAACCCTCCGCCGACGGGGCGTTAAACCGACAAGATCTTCTGCCAACGGGGCGCTAAACCGACCAGATACTCAGCCATCGGGGCTTCAATCCGATAGACACTCAGCCATCGGGGCTTCAAGCCGACAGATATCCCACTATCGGCTTCCATGCCGACAGCTACTCTACCATCGACCTATGAGTCGACAGCTATCCACTTATCGGCCTTCGAGCCGACAGCTATTCAACCATCGGCCCCTGAGTCGATAGCTATCCACTTATCGGCCTTCGAGCTGACAGCTACTCCATTGTCAGCCTTTGGGTCGACAGCTATCCCGTTATCGGCCTGCTGGCCGACAGCTTCTAATTATCGGGCCATGAGTCGACAGCTACCCCATCATTGGCATCCCAGCCGACAGCTTCCCAATCAAGAATCAACCTTCCACTTTGGCTCGAATCCTTTCCCGGCCAGAGAATCAAGAATCAACCTTCCACTTTGGCTCGGATCCTTTCCCAGCCAAAAAATCAAAGAACAGACCCTTCACTTTGGTTCGGATCCTTCCCCGACCAGAGAATTAAAGAATAAACCCTTCACTTTGGTTCGGGTCCTCCCCCGGCCAGAGAATTAAAGAATCAACCTTTCACTTTGGTTCGGACCCTTTCCCGACCAGAGAGTTAAAGAATCAACCCTTCACTTTGGTTCGGATCATTTCCTGACTAGAGAATTAAAGAATAAACCCTTCACTTTGGTTCGGGTCCTCCCCCGGTCAGAGAATTAAAGAATCAACCTTTCACTTTGGTTCGGACCCTTTCCCGACCAGAGAGTTAAAGAATCAACCCTTCACTTTGGTTCGGATCCAGAGAATCAAAGAATCAACCTTTCACTTTGGTCCGGATCCTTCCCCGGCCAGAGACTTAAAGAATCAACCTTTCACTTTGGTTCGGACCCTTCTCTGACCAGAGAATTAAAAAAGAGACCTTTCACTCTGGTTCGGATCCTCCCCCGGCCAGAGAACAAAAAGAGACCCTTCTCTTCAGCCTCACACGGCCCGCTACCCAACTCCTTTTGGCTCAGCCATTTTGGCCAAGGCCCACTATCAGGATTAATCCATCCGTCCCACCGCGCTCTCCGATATCTTTCATCTTTTTAGCATGTTTCTAACATCTCTCGGCTTGTTAGCCTGCTCCCAATATCTCTTAGCTTTTTAGCCTGCTTCTCAATATCCCAATCTTGGCTTTTGTAGCCCACTCCCAATTCTGGCTCTCGCAGCCTGCTTCCCTTTGGCCTTCGTGACCTGCTTCCCAATTCTGGCTCGCGTAGTTTGCTTCCCTTTGGCCTTCGTGGCCTGCTTCCCAATGTTGGCTCTCGTAGCATGCTCCCCCGACCTTTGGCCCTTATAGCCCACTTCTCAGCATCTCCCGGCTTCTATGGCCTGCTTCCCTGATGTCCCTCGGCTTTTCTGGCCTACTTCCTGGCATCTTTCGGCCCTTATGGCCCGCTCCTCTAATGTCCCTTGGCTTCTATAGCCTGCTTCCATAATATTCTTTCGGCCCTTCGTGGTCTGCAACCCTAATACTTTTACTACCACTACACTTATACATAACGACAGTATTTTCTTATGCAAAAAAAAGGAGACCAAAAAAGAAACAAAAAAATGATTGGCTACCCTGCTTGCATGCTTGCTTATAATATAGAATAAGACACGTCCTTGGAATTTTCTAGGACCTTGTTTCCTTGCTAAATAATAATGCTGCCCCGATTCTAGATGCACGTGCGTCACGGCATACGCTCAAAGAGAACCCAATTATGGCGGGTGCACACGTCAAGGGGAAGAGTAAGGCTAAATTGCTAAGCCCCAACTCACAAAATAAACCTGAGGCAACACTCCCACACTTCACATTTAATGTGTTCAATAGTCTTCAACCATAGGGATTGCCTGACTTTCTTCTTAGCACTCTACGGATGCTTGAATTTCTGCACTCGCGTGAAAGGTAATTGTTAGGAAAAAGCTGCCTACCCCCACTTTAAAGAAAAAAAATGAATGAATGATAAAAAAAGAGGGAAACGTGAATCTGAGTAGTCGGGAATCCCCATTGAGACACATGAGGAGATTCGCGAGAAATGGTGAAGTGAATTTCAATATGGAACGAAGCCTAGTAGCCGGGAATCCCCATTGAGACACATGAGGAGACTCACGTCAAACGGTGGAATCCGCAATAAAATTATGACAAGGACGAATCCTAGTAGCCGGGAATCCCCACTGAAACAAATGAGGAGACTCGCGCCGAATGGTGAAATCCATTATCAAAATAAACAAATGGGGGGTTGTGCGAAGCTACCGAAATTGAGAGCCTGAAACGCATGTGTAGGTGCTAGAGTAACCCTCGAGTGTTGCTTAGAAAACCTGCATATCCCTATGTTTAGGGCCTTTTGCTCACACGTTTGCTCGTCCACTCCACAGAGGATTGCATCGGGTGAAATGCGTGAATTTAAGCTGTGCATGCAAGTCATGCGATATCCTCTTGAAGGGCGCACCACCCCTTAGTCGTGCCTCGTGGCCCGCACCGCGTTTGCGAATTACGGGCGATGTCCCTATCCCATCCCCTGTAGAGGGAGCTGTCTTATCTATACTTATGTTATGCCTGCATGCTTGAATAAAGAAATAAATAAATAAAAAATAAAAAATAATAAACTCAACTTCGGCTATTACGGCCTGCTTTCCGAGTTCTGGCTCGTACAGCCCAATCTTGGCCCTCACGGCCTACTTCCTGCCCCTGCGGCTTGCTAATCTCCCAACTTCGGCTTCCGCAGCCTACTTCCCCGACCTGGGCTCTCATAGCCTACTCCCAGCTTTGGCTCTTGTAGCCTGCTTCCTAAAATTGTGGCTTCTGTAGTCCGCTTCTTCAATTCGGGCTCTCATAGCCTGCTCCCCAATTTTGACTTTTATAGCCAGCCTCCTGATTGCGGCTCTTGTAGTCCGCTTCCCCGATTTTAGCCTTTGCATCCTACTTCTGCAACATCAACTCCGGCCCTCATGGCCCACATTCTCGGGTTCAGATTTCACAGCCGGTACTCCCGACGCATTGAAGAACATCAAATCCTTTCACTTTGGTTTAGGCCTGTCGCCCAGCCAGAGAACAAACAGACCCCTTTCACTCTAGATCGGACCTTCTGTCCAACTAGAGAACAAAAAGATCCTTTCATTCTAGATCGGACCTTCCGTCCGATTAGAGAACAAAAAGACCCTTTCACTTTGGCTCGGACCTGCCATCCAGTCGGAGAACAAAAGATTCTCTCCACTCTAGATAGGACCTTCCGTCCGGCTAGAGAATAAAAAGATCCTTTCACTTTGGCTCGGACCTACCGTCCAGCCGGAGAACAAAAAGATTCTCTCCACTCTAGATTGGACCTTCCATCCGGCTAGAGAACAAAAATATCCTTGCACTCTAGATCGGACCTTCCGTCCGGTTAGAGAACAAAAAGATCCTTTCACTTTGGCTCGGACCTACCGTCCAGCCGGAGAATAAAAAGAATTCTCTCCACTCTGGTTCGGACCTTCCGTCCAGCCAAAGAATTAAAAGACCCTTCATACAGCTGGCACCCCTGGCGCATTAAAGAATGAAACAACCTTTCACCCTGGCCCGAGCATGCCATTCGGGTAAGGAATCATCCCCTTTTCCTTGCGCTAACACTAGCCCGTGTCAGCGACTTGACCACCCCTCCGTCCCTTCAGGGTCACGAACAATCCTTTTGATTTGGACCTTCCATCCAGGTTGCTACATGAACCAACTCTTCTGTCCGTCCCTTCGGGTGACGAATACCCCTTTTGATTTGGACCTCCCGTCCAGGCCATTGAATCAACAAGTTCTTCTTTCCATCCCTCCGGGTGACGAACACCCTTGTCGAATCGACAAACTCTCCTTCCCTTTGGGCGATGAATCCCTTTCAATTTGGACCCACCGTCCAAACCGTTAAAGGAATAAACCCTCCTCTCTGCCCTCGTGGCTCACTCCCAATTATCGGCCTCCGAGCTGACAGCTTCCTAATTATCGGCATCTGAGCCGACAGCTTCCGACTATTGGCATCCGAGCCAGTAGCTCTTCACTATCGGCATCCACGCCGGCAACTACCCAAAGTTGTTCAAAGAAAATATAAAAAAAAGAATAAGAAGAGAAGAAGAAAAAGAAGGGAAAGAAAAGAAGAAGAGAAAAAGAAAAAAAGAAGAAGAGAAAAAGAGAGAGAGAGAGAGAAGAAGAGAAGAAGAAAAAACAAAAAAGAAAAGAAAAGAAAAGATAGAAAAAAAGAAGTGAAAAAAATCATCATCGAAGCCTCCGAGGGATGTCGACTCGTCAAGTCCCGCCAGAGATCAAAATACTTTAAGTCCCACCGACGCATGAGACAAGTGGCCCGGACCTTTCGTCTGGTGCCATGAACAAAAAGACACTTACCTTGGCACTTATCCCGTGCCGATGAACAAACCATGTCGGTCTCCGACTCCCTATCGGCATCGATGAACAAACCAGTGGCCCGGACCTTCTATCTGATGCCATGAATAAAAAGACCCTTGCTTTGGCGCTTATCCCGTGTCAATGAATAAACCACGTCAGTCTCCGACTCCCTGTCAGCATCGATGAACAAACCTGTGGCCCAGACATTTTGTCTAGTTCCATGAACGAAAAGACCCTTGCTCTGGCACTAGCCCTGTGTCAAAAAATAAACAACGTTGGTTTCTGACTCCCTGTCGGCAACGATGAACAAAACCAGTGGCCCGGACCTCCCGTCTGAAGCCATGAATAAAAAGACCCTTGCTTTGGCACTAACCCCGTGCCAATGAATAAACCGCCCCAGTATTGCAATCTCCAGTCCCACCGGTGGATTAACCATCGGCTCGGACCTTCCGTTCAAGTCGATGAACAAAACGCCTTTGCTTCGACTCGGACCTTCCGTCCAAGTCGATGAACAAAAAAAAAAACTCCTTTGCTTCGGCTTGGACCTTCCGGCCAAGTCGATGAACTCAAAGAACTTCTTTGCTTCGGCTCGGACCTTTTGTCCAAGTCGATGAACAAAAAACCCCCTTTGTTTCGGCTCGGACCTTCCGTCCAAGTCGATGAACAAAAAGAAATCACATTGGCTCCGACTCGGACCTCCCGTCCAAGTCGATGGACAAAAGGACTCTTGGCCCACGTGCGCACGCGGTGGAGCGGTTCCCTCATCCCTTCGCTGAAGGAGTGAGCGCTCTCCCGTGAATCAGCACCAGACCAGTATGCCACTAGCCCGGAAGAACATATATCTTCTCAAAGAACTCTACACTCGCGAGCCCCGCGCACTCATCCCTCGCTTGCGCCACCCGCGAGTGGGGGGCATTTGTGGACGTCAAAAAATGTCGATGATGAGCATACGGCATGCACGTCTCGACACTCGAGAGCAAGCCGAAAATGAAAATACAGAATAAACCTCATACCTCACCCGATCAAGACGAGGACTCGCTTGGTGGTCCGCTAGCCGATGAGGGAACCCCCCAGACGGAAGATACGGCCACAACTCTACAGCTGGCCGTGCTGAGAGCTGAATCAAAGAAAAGTCAGGAACTCCGGCACAGTCTCGGCATATGCTGGAAGTCACGCAAAGCCCTGGACCGAGCCCCAGAAGCTGCGAACGGAAAATTGCGGAAGCCATGCATCGCAACTAAAACATTCCGGGGACGCCAACGTTCGTATAAATAGCCGCGACTTTGAAAAGAATTCATTCGGTGCTTAAAACAGCATGGCAAGGCCCTTAATCGGTGCGCCCCCCTTGTGTTGCATTAAAACGGCGCGCCCCTCTTTGCTTTGGTTATCCGATGTGCTCCTGTTGAAGGGGACATCCCCCTTTGATGCTTAAAATGGCGCCACCCATTTGCACAAGCTAAATCGGCGCGCTAAAGTTGAAGGACCCGTCTTGCCCATATTCAAAAGCTTCTTCTTTCAAACATTTAATATGGCATGGCCCATTTGCAATCTTAATACGGCGCGCCAATTGCACTTGGGTTTAAACCGGCGCGATCACTGTTCCACCGCGCCGTTTTAACCTCATGCCATCCCATTAAAACTCCGATGCTCTGTTTTGTTTAAATGTGGTGCGCAGAGAGCATTCAATGTTCTGAAGCCGTGCCTCCGTCTCCACTCGACAGCGCATTAACATCATCGGTGAAGGCATGTCTTCGGACGAAGATCTCCCGGCAAACCCGCAACCGTGCCGTCCTCGGACGAACGACAGTGTATGGCATGAATCGCCGGATGCCAGCATAGAAGCCAACCCTGTTCATCTGGCAGACGAACGCAGTGGCGGGAGCTTTCTTCCGTTCGAGAAGGAGAAGGCACCCAATATATATATACTTTGGCTGGAGACTCCCCCCCAGTGGGACCATCCAAAAAAAGGAGAAGGGGGTGCTCTTGTCTGTGTGCAGTGAAGAGAAGAAGAAAAAGGAAGAAGAAGCTCGGTCCACCCACGCCGGCAAGGTGAAGAGAAAGAGAGAGGGTGTGAGTGTGAGAGGTGAGTCTAGGGGGGGTCTGTGTTCCTTTTTTTTCCCTCGTCAGTATCTTCTTCCGCCCCCTTTGCAATGTATTCCACTCCCATCCCGGGGTGAACTCTCACTGTGTCAACTTCTTCCCCGTTTGTGAGGATGAATAAAAGAAAAGGGCCCTTTTGCAAGCTTAGTGTTTCTCCGTTCCGATCTACACCTCCCTTCTCCCCTCTCTAATCATCCAGGGCCCTTCGAGGCTTGCTTGTCCATAGCATGTCCCTCAAGGGAACCCGCCTACGGATGAACATTCATTGCCCCTGTGGCAAACATTCACCCCGCCCCGAAGATCATCGCCCGTGAGTCGTGGTCGCTCTCGCAGACTGGCCCTCGAGTGTTCCACACTCACACCTGGGCTAACGGACCGTCGTGAGGCCGTTTCGCATTTTGAGAGTTTACCCAGGAGTAATCCGTGTGGTGGCTTTCGCTTCTCTCTGGCAAGTCCCGGTCCGAGGGAGGTGCTGCCCAATTCTTGCCAGGGCCAAGAACGCTGAAGAACAACTAAAGAAGATACCCTCCAGAGAACAAACGGAACACACAGTGAACCCTCTATGAATTAACCACTTGATGTCTTTGCACAATAAACTCCTCCGAACAAAACACGTAAACCTCATGCTAATTCCTCTTAATAAACAACTAAAACGATTAAACCCCCTCTTCACCAACTTAATCCACCAAATGAATGAACAAACAGATCATAAAACCCACCTACGGGTGAAAGAAAAGAAAAGAAACACACAGTCAAAGTAATAAACCCTCGAGAGAGTTTAATACGGCGCGGTGACTATTCCACCACGTCGGTTTAACATCACTCTCAGAATCCCATCTCCCTCTTGAACCTTAAATCGGCGTGCGCCTTCAACATCTTAACCCGGCGTGGCCTTAACCGGCGCGCCTATTTCCATTTGCTCCTGTGCACATCCTAATCCGGCGTGGCCTTAAACGGCGCCCTCCCACTCCTCTATACATCTTAAAACGGCGCGCCCCCTTGCCCATTCCTAATATTGTGCGCCCATTTTCCTTATATTGCATTAAAACGGCACGGCCCCTATAGTCTTCTTAACACGGCACGCCCCTTGCCCATTCTTAATACGGCGCCCTCCTTGAGGTTCCATACCAGGCGCGCTCCCTTGCAATCCTAATCCGGCGTGCCTCCTATAAAAAAAACACAATTAACTAAATGGAAGAAAAGCTTAGAACTCATAAATAAATTAAAAGAAATGACCCAAACAAATGAATGAAATAAAAGACTATGAACCACTCTCACGAGAACAAATAATGTAACTCTCTCTATAATCAAAATTTTGTTCCGGGGGCGTTGCCCCCAGAAACCCCCGCAAGGGGTGCTGCCCCCTTGACCCCTGTGACCTGACCGGGCAGGTCGATCCCCACGACTTGACCGCGCCGGTCGATCCGCATGTGAGGGCGCACGATGGTGAGTTCGGGCTTTATACTTAATAAACCTCTCTCCGGGACTGGGTACAAAGAGAAAATCAATGATGCCTTGTGGTATCGGACGTGGGTCTCGTAACTCCCGATATGGCCATAGTCTGAACACATCTCGGGCCAATAGTTTGCTAACTCGACCCGCTTCTACCGGGATTCAATCCCGCACCCGCATTAAACTTGCCGTACCTACGGCAGATATTCATATGGCTTTATCGTCGTCTTCGATGCTTCAAATGCGGACTCTCGTCCGAACAATGAATGGTCCGTTAGTGACTGACATATATACAGGGATCTAATCCCACACTTGCATTAAACTTGCCATACTCTCGGCATACATTTGTACGGGTTTGTTTCCGTTTACACCGTACCTTTAATACGGACCTTCTTCCGAACATAAAGGGGTCCATGAATGACCGACAAAAATCTGGATGGAACGAGGCGGCTCTCGTCCTCCCCGAACCCTATGTGTGGAAATATCAGTAAGACTTTCGTGAGTCACGTTTGCACCTCGGGTTCGCCCCAACCATGGTCATTGCCTGACCCACATCCTAGGCCTATAGCCAGCTATCTCTGTACACATCTTTGTTTTGGGATCTAGTCCCGGGACACTTTCACGCTACCCTTTGGCACCGGAAACATTGACGATGCCCACGCGAGCCCGACTTCGATCGCAGGGGGCCCACCGTAGTATGGTCGTAGCTTGATCTTGCACCAGGCCGACAAACTCATCGGTTTTCGATCGCTCTAACCGGGATTTAATTGAACATTTCCCGTTCCTTTGAACAATGAACTTGTCGTATCCCGACGTACACATGTTCCGGTCTTCCCGCGACGATTACTCTATTCTCAAGCTGGACATTCGTCCGAACATTGAATGGTCAACAGATGACCGACGTGAGCTCAAATACTTTCTTCACACCCCCGTATGAGGACTTCAGCATTTCTTCATAGGTTTTCATGCAATCAATTTTCTGGCCATGAGGCCCTGATTCCCGACGATTAATCAAGGGTGTTCCCCTCTCCGAGGGGATGTAAATGACGCCGTGGCCTTTATGGCGCGGCGGGTTCTGGTCCTGACACGAATCACATAATCGTCTGATTAGTCAAATCGAGCGCACAAGAGATCGTCACCTAGGTGACTGACACGCCCACACACTTAATAAACGAATAAACCCACCAAATAAATCGACTTAAAGAAACAAACAAACGAGCATGTCGAAAAGTACATCCACAGACATTCCATAGGATGATCTCCTCATCATCGTGGTCTCTCCCTCGAGGCACATGATCCTCTTGCTCTCTACCTCGAGGAGCCTGATCCTGGCGGGCTTGCTCTCTCTCTTCCCTAGGGTTGTCTACGGGATCTCCGCGACCATTCAACCTTCCTTCCTCTCTCTTCACATGATCCTCTAAGGCTCGGATCCTCTCACCTAGCTCCGATCGTAATTGGCCTATAGATTCTTCAATTTGGGCCGTAAGAAGTTGTTCGAGCTGGGCTAACATGGCGTTCACGCCCTCTTGATTCATGGGTGATTGTAAAGTTAAACTGCGCTCTAGACGGCCCGATGAATTCCTAGACCAATGTGGCATGTATGAGCTCGGACCTAAATGATACAGTCCTGGGACCGAAAATTAGCAAGGTGTAGACCCAATGTGTTGGCTAATACGCAAGGGTCTATTTGATTCGTGAAGGAACCGACCAAGGAGAGTCGCTCACCCCTAGGCGAAGTAGTTGTGGAACTACCTCCCGACAATTATGGTGCCCTAGTGTGACATTTCTAGGGCTTTAAGGATGGGTGCATATAAGCTCTCTCTCTCTCTCTCCGTCCACAGTGATGCACTCAGGGGACATGCTACATGGATAGGGCTCTCTCTCACTTCGTCGCGCGACAACTGATAAGGATACTAAATGAGCAAGAGATTGGAGCACGTACCTGGCTAGACTGAAACGTCTAGCTCCGACCGGAGACGAAGGCGAGTGGGGACGTGCGTGTCTGCATGGCGTCGACGAAGCTTGAACGGTTACAATAAATTCACTCCACGCAGGGAGCGTGCAATTATTACAAGACCGCTTAATTTAAAATTTTCTCACGTAGGGGAATAAATTATTTCAGACTTTCTCTACGCAAGGAGACTCAGAGTCACCCACGCTCCGTAAATCACGGACTATCTGTCGACGACCAAGCGACCTTGGCGCTGGTCGAGCCGCCGTAGTGGACTCGGGGGCCACAATTAGCAATTTATTTAAATGATAGTGGTGTATATATATATATTATTTCTTTTGTCAACACTACAGATTTTCAAACTCTTCCGGTATTCCTACATGAATCCCACAGTCAAGAGGCTGCAAGATTTCAACACATGCGACTTCAAACTTTGACGTACGACCAAGGGGTTGCACGCGGGCGACCACGCGGGCAAAGCGGGCGGCGTGGTCAATGCGCAGGTGGCCGAGCGGAGGCGGTCGCGGTTCAGCGCAGGCGGGCACAGGAGACCACACGGGTAAGGGGGCGCGGTCGGGGCGTTGGCGAGCTCACGCCAGTGGTCGCACGCAGCCGGCGAGGGTGCACGCGGGCAGGGCGGGCGGTGGGCGCTCGGGGGGGCGTGGGCGCTCGCAGGCAGTCGCAGGCAGGGTCGGCGGGCGATCGCAGGCTCTCACATGCGCGTGGGAGCTCGGGGGCAGGGCGGGCGGTGGGCGCTCGCGGGCAGGCGTGCACTCGCAGGCGCTCGCGGGCAGGGCCGGCGGCGGGCGCTCGCTGGCGCGTGGGCCCTCGCAGGAGCTCGGGGCGGGCGGGCACTCGCAGGCGCTCGCGGGAGAGCGGGCACTCGCGGGCGAGCGGGCACTCGCAGGTGCTCGCGGGCGGGCTGTCGCTTGTAGGCGGGCGGGCGGGCGCTCGCACGCGGGCGCGGGTGGTGCAGGGCGGGCGTAGGCGATGTCGCGCGGTGGCGGGCACGGGGCTGGGAATGGCCATTGTGGCCAAAAAAACTTTTGAATCTGGGCACGGGCGACGATGCCCAGCCCAGCAAACTGACTTTTTTTTTCGCTCTCTCTCTCTCAACCGACAGATCTTCTGCTTCTGTGTATATATATATATATTTCTCAGCCGAGGGAAAGAACTCTTCTGCTCTTTCTTTTCTTCTCTCTCTCTTTTTTTTTTCACGTATCGATGTTGGGGTGGGGAAACGACGCGAACGTCGGGGTTGACGGAGACGCCATTGTTGGGCGCTGATACCAAATTTGACACGGCGGTGTCGTAGAAAGGATCAACGGCACTCCGAAGACGCGAATGTGACAGGATAAGTACTGCCTCGCGCAGCTCGGTCTCACACCGGACGGTCTCTCATCGGACAATCACTCTCTTCTCACGAGGAGCTAAGAGGGAAGGGGAAGCAAGAGGGGAAACTCTCTCACGTACAAACATTTCTTTCATTCAATCTATGCATATGAAAACAACACACTAGCCCCCTTTATATGGGAAATGTCATATTACACTTGGACAATCATACCCTTAATCTTTTCAACTAATGACATTCATGTCCTAGCCTAATAAAACAAAAGCCAACAACTTTTGACTATTGACCAAATAAAATAAAAATACTTTGACTTCGTGATTAACAATATAATACCACCATAGTAAAATACACACAAATAAAAATACATACGTAATACACACAAATAAATACTCAGGACGCCGAGTCTTCAAGAAGTCGAGTCTCCGAGCCACAAGCTCAGTGGTGTCGGGGCGGTGCGGCATCGGCTGCGTGTGACTGGTCCGATGGTGTCCCCATCACCGAGTCACTTCAACTAAACGTCAAATTAAGTGATCAAAGTAGATCACCATGCCTCTTGATAGATTAATTTATTGTTGAGACTTAACAAAGAAAATATATTACTTGAAACAATGATCCATCACCGTACATCAATCCAGCCTCCATTTATCTTGTGAGCTTATTAGGGCGCATTCGAAACAACAATACACTTTTCTCATTTTTACAGAATCCACCTTCCATACCCATTGCATAGTGTCAGAGGATTTCTCATTATTGAGAATCCTGAGAAACTGGTGTGAGGAGCTTTGCCGCAACAGGAGAACTCAACACTTTTGTTCCTGAATTCTCTCTCCTCTCAAAAGGCTCTTTTCACCAAAACTAAGATGTGACCATGGCAATTGAAAAAGATTAAAGTTGATCGGGGATTACAACTCAAAAGTCTAAATAAATTGTGAGTTCCCAAACTAACTCTTAGTGGCCACCTTTATAGTGCTCAGAGGTAGTCGCCCTTCCACCTCAATAAGATTTGGCTCGCCATCCATCGATCATAGTGTACATGGATGACAAAGAAATAGAAGAAGTGATTACGTGCCCTTACAAGTTGTAACTTTTTTTTGGTAGATATTTTCTTTAATGAGAAGAAAATAAATAAGTTCCAACTGAGATAAACCCTCTTTTGTTGCAGCAGACAAAAGAGATCATGTATGGCCAATCACATCCTAAGCAAACTAAGTTGAACCACTCCTTCCCATCGACGTACCTTCAACATACACATTGCCACACACCGGACCAGACTCCACCTCATCGACCACAACAGAAAAAGGCGTCCCTTCTATGTGAAGAAGATGGATAGGCGGATAAGCAGCAGCTCTCTTCCCTTCTCCCCCCCCCCGTCACTGGCACACAGAGAGAGAGAGAGAGCAGCAGCAGCAGGCCTCGCATTTGCCACCCATGGCCGCCGCTGCGCCCGCGGCAGCCCTATCCTCCTTCTCCTCCCTCTCCATCCGCCCCTCCTCCTCCTCCTCCTCCCCAGCCGCCGCCCTCGCCCTACCCAAAACCTCCTTTTGTTCGTCCTTCCTGCTCTCCTCCTCCGGGAACTCCGCCTCCTCTCGAAAAAAAAACAAACTTTTGACAACCCATGCCGCCAAATCCGACGACATCGACACCTCCTTCTTCGACGAGGTGAACCCCAACGAGGACATCCCCTTCGACCCTCCGCCCCCGCCGGAGGGCTACATCCCGCCCGTCCCCTTCTACGAGCTGCCTCCCGAGACTGAGGACGAGGTTGCGGCTGCCTACGAGGAGATATATGGCCCGGGGTACAGCGGGGTCAGCGTGCTGGGGAATGACATCTACGTCTTGGGCTCCAAGGTCAAGAAGACCGGGGGGCTCGGGACGCAGCGGAGGAAGGAGAAGGTGAAGGACGGGTTCGAGGAGCGGGTGGTGCAGGTGCGGAGGGTGACCAAGGTGGTGAAGGGTGGGAAGCAGCTCCAGTTCCGGGCCATCGTGGTGGTGGGGAACAAGCAGGGGCAAGTTGGGGTCGGCGTGGGTAAGGCCAAGGAGGTAGTGGCGGCCGTCGAGAAGTCGGCTGTTAACGCGAGGAGGAACATCATCACCGTCCCCATGACTAAGTACTCCACGTTTCCCCACAGGTGGGTGGAACTCTAGTTTGAATTGGTGAACTTTGTGAAATGCAGGTGCTACCCTGCTAATATACATATTTCTTGGCTTCTGGTGAAAGTGATAAGTGGGAAATTATGAAATCTTTGTCACGGTTAGAAGATCTATTTGAACTTCTTCTGATTGATTCCTGGTGAATGTGGTCTTACTTGGAAATTAGTGCACTTAGTTGAGCCCTTTTTGCTTTTTGATTCTGATTCTGATGGTAAGTTGGAAACTATAACGCATATTCCGATGTCAGCCTTCAATTTTGTCTGATTGACTGCTGACGAATCTGATATTTGGTTGGTTACTGCACAGCATGGTTGGGAAAGCTAGCCCAGTATAGGAAGTGGTACAAATGGGTTATCTCTTTGTCCTACCCCTTTACCCGTCTCTGTCAGTCTGTTGCGTTCCCCCAGTTCTTTAAATCTACTGCTAATGTTAGTGTTTAATTTTTGCATTATACTCTAGCATTTGATCCAAGTGCATAGTTAGAGAGAAGAACAAAGAGATATCCATTCTGCCCTGTGATTGCAAAGAACGGGTCCCAAGTTAACAAATAAACTGGTTTCATAGCCTATCCTGGCTTCATAAATAAACTTTCAGCTGAGGTACTCAGTGATAAACTGATTTGCATTCGTTGTCTCAACAGTCATTGGCAGCCACATGCATTCATTTGATGTTTGGCAATGCCATATTTTCAAAACCCAAAAGTGTATCTTTTAACTTCACAGTAAGAAATATAAGTTTTCTCTTAGAACATTAAGTCTGGTAATATTTATTTGGGTTGCTATAACTTAATTCAACAAACATTTGTTTCTTAGCATGCTCTTTGTTTGGCCTGTGTACTCTGCATACAACCCATTCCTAACCAGAGTCCCCACACTGCAAATTTTTGTTGACAGAGAAGCCCCCTACTGAAGCTTGGTCCATCAAATTTGGAAGCACCGCACATTAATCAGTAATTCTGCTTGAATACTGATGCTTGTTTAAATACTTCCTCCAATCACCCCTTGTGTTTTTCTCCTTTTTTCCTGAATACCAAGAGTAAACCCTCCTGCCTAGGATCAAAGCCTGGATCACTAGTAGCCCAAGCCATGTGCTACCCAAATGTCTATTGCACAGTGAGTCCCCCAGCTCAGTGAAGTCTGGGAGGTAGGAACCCATGTGAAAACCGGGTTGGTACCCTCCTTGTAATTATGCCCCCTTACAGCTTCCTTTAGGACATTTGATTAGTGGTCTCTGGTACTCAGTTTTGATTATCATATGTGGTGTGAAACTCGTCCGAATGATCTGCCCATGGAGTCCATCTGCTGAATGCCACTCGTCTACCATTTGCTCCTGCAATACAGTCATTTCGTACTCTTCTTCCCACTTTTCCTCTTGTGATAAAGAACTTCGGAGATTTCTTAACCACTGAACTCTTGACTGCAAATCTAGGCTCAGCTGGCATTGTTATCTTTTAACTCCTCATTTGCGCAGTTGTCCGAATGCTTTCTGCTGTCTTTCTTTCTTCGCTCCCCCCCTTCCCCACCATAAAGGCTCTGCTGCTCTGCCACCCACCTCTACTATGTGGATTCTTCAATTTCTTTTTCCTATTTGCCATCTTCTTTGACATTGCCCTTGCTTGGAGATAGTGCAGATGTTGAAATTTGGACTAAAGGCAGAATGCAGTTTAGCAAAGGCATATTACTTCTTGCTATCAGAGAGTTCTCCTATGGATTGACCGTCTGTTTGACCAAGAGGCAAGCCAGGCAACCAGTGTATCCTGTGAAGTCTGAGCCTTAAATGCTTTGATAGTGCATTAGCAAAGCTTTTGAGGTGTCATTTTCTCCAAAACTATCGAAATAAGAATGAGGTGTTTAACAAAGCAATTGTTTCTTTAACATAAAAGCCCATAGAGGAATAATTCAAATGAAGTCGAAATTAGTAAAACATAAAAGGAAGTCAAAAGTAGTATAATAAATCAAATGAAGACAATTTTATGAAATAAATAAAATGCGACAAGCAAATTCATAGTCAATGCGACATGGTTAAGGGAAACTATTATCTTGTAAATTGACGTGATTTTACCAGGATGAGAAAGTGGTTATAGTATCTGCATGTGTTTCTTTCAGAAATAATTACAGGAATGGATTTTTTTGCTTCCTTGCAAAACAGAGAAATGAGACATCAACTTACCAATGACAAGTGAGTTTGCAAAATATACACGAAATTATGCATTTAACATGGAGATTGGGTTTATATCAAATGCTTCTTATTGGGATGATAAATGAACCAAAAATACTGAATATTTGTGGTTCCCTGTTTTCAACCATGGTGGATGACTGGTCAAGTGGCAATGGTGAAGAAAAAGTATCTGGCACCACATCACCTCACCTGCCTAGGGGAGTAACACAATCACCTTTTTATGACGGGCCTAGGGGAAGTAACACAATCACCTTTTTATGACATGGTTTAACCATATACTACATGATTCATAGTGTGCCTCATTTAGTAGCCATATGCTTTACCTTTGTTTTTGCACAGTTTGCTTACGATTAACTGTCTAATGACCAAGCTTCTATCGAATACCTTGGATCAACTTCATATCAGGTTCTTGTCTTTCTTCAGTACTTTCTCGCCAAGGGTCTGTCTTGTATGTTGCACTCTATCTTTACCTTAGATAGGTATGCTGAATGTATCAGCTTTAACTGCATATTCTATCTAGAGTTTGAAGGGTTGTATATCTCGCGATCTTCTGGTGATGGCTAGGAGTCATACTGATAAAGCACAGGTTTGACCTGGGGAAAATCCTGTAAATGTAGGACAGCCACTTCTCCTTGTAGGCATGGCATGTCAGCAAGGTTGCTAGCTTGAGGAGGTTGTCGTGAATACTGGATGTTTCTGGTAGAAGTTGTGTGCTAGTCAATGTTGTTTGCTAACCAAATCCTCACCATGGAATTCATTCGTCAGGTTTTGATTGTAATGGGACAAAAAAATAATGGGTTGTGAGAGGAGAAAGGATTTTAGACATTGTTCTCATTAATACTTAGGTGGCTTGTAGGTTGGACGGCATACCAAAGATTGTTCTCATTAATATTCAGCTGGGGTAGGAGGTTGGACGGGTGACAAGTCCTGGTGAATTCAATGTCTCTTCAAGACTGCACTTAACTGGTTACCTTGGATATGTGGATTGGATCACTTTCTGTCGATCTCGGTTGTTTAGCAGTCTACAGAATTCCATCAGGGCATGGAATGCCAGATTGGCCGACCCTGAGATCAGCCAGTTCCAATCAGGTTCGGCAATGGCAATCCAATTCTAGCTTTAAATGGATCCTGATGAAAAAAAATTAAAAAAGGGGAAAAATCAATTGAGAATGGTTTCATTCATGTTGAATCAGCTGAATCAGCTGTGAGTAGGCTGGTTCTCTGGTGAATCAGTTGATCCT
Source organism: Amorphophallus konjac (assembly GCA_022559845.1). Lineage (NCBI taxonomy): Eukaryota > Viridiplantae > Streptophyta > Magnoliopsida > Alismatales > Araceae > Amorphophallus > Amorphophallus konjac. Next base: position 391,011,674 of record CM040126.1, read on the forward strand.
GGGTGATTGGTTTGGGGTAAGAGCTTCAAAATTTTATAGAAACACCCTTATATATTTTATGACTCCTTAAATATTTTTTAATTTGTATATATAAATTTTATTGGAAAAGTTCTTTTTTATTTACAAGCATAAGTTTTAAAATCATTTTAACTGGATCAGAATGCTTTCATTGGATCAATTGATCTGGCTGATCTAATCTGATGCAGATGGGGATTGGGCATGCCCTACCCACGTGCCCAATCTGATTTTGTGTTCCTTGCCGGTGGATTACACTTATTAGTGATTGTTCTTTTGTTCATCAAAGAGTTCATATGTTTCTGCACCTTTATTCAGCTATCCTCCTGTTCATGATTAACTGGGTCTAATTCTGAGAGGAATGATGTCTAATGACCTGCGTTGATTCCACATTTACTAAATCTCACTACAACATTTCTTCACTGAATTTTTTATTGGTTGCTTAGTATCTTGCCTTTAAATTGCTCCGCTAGAATCAACTTAGTTGCTTCTAGTTGCTCAATAGGAAATTGTGCATTATCTTTCTATCACCATTAAGAAAGGCATGGCACTGACCAGTCTCGGGCTACATTTTGCAGCTTTGATTTTGACATCAGTTAGACTTGACGTGGATTCTTCTTGTTAAGAGAAGGATCCTCCGGATCCTATTGGGGTTGCTCCTCATTGTACAGTCGTTCCTTCTTTCTCCCTCCTCCTTTCTCTCTTGCTGTAGTTTGTATCCTACTAGGAATAGGACTTTAGTCATTGGCCTTGCCTTCCTTTGAGGGTCTTGTATATATATTGCATATATGTTATGGGAGAGGCAAGCCATCCAATTCCTCCATCTCTTGTTTGTATCATGGTATCAGAGCCACTGGGCCCTTGACGTCCAGCACGGTAGGATCCTCCGGCCCAAACCACCCTCGGTCTCCCTTGCAGCGTAGCCTCCCTGTTGCGTTGTCGCCGTTGCCGTCCGCTGGGACCTTCGCCCAGCCGATTCTACTGCACCTGCCTCCAATAGCCACACCGCACCACCACGACTGCAGCCTAGCCGTAGTGTTTCCCGCCGCCTGCTTCGCCTGACGCAAATGACGTCGCCCACTACTGCTTCGACCTCTGTCGACACCGCTTGCTCCGTCGTCGACGGCTATGGTTGCTCCGGGCGTTGCCGTCTCCATCTGCAAGTAGCGCTGCCGCCATCTGGCGCACCATCTCATGCCCTAGCCCTTGGGACATCCTCGTCGTCGACTGCCTCACCGTCTGGTGTGCCGCCAACATCCTCGATTCCTACAGCCACCATCCCCACCGGCCGCGGCTGCCTACATCATCCACCTCTCTTGCAAGACTAGATCGTCGTCGCCCCAACGAAGAAGATTAGTCGGTCCACTGCGCTTAGATCTCTGTTGCTGGTTGTTGGTCCACTGTGCCAACCATGGACCATTGTGCCCCTTTTCGTAGTAGGCTCATTAGCATTGTTGTATATCCAGTCTAGGGTTTTTTTGACGCTCCGATCTCATCCGTGCAGTTGGTTTCATCATTCAGCTTCACTTTTGGGAGCTTTTGCCTTCAGCACCATGTCGTCCACGTCGGATATTCCCAAGATGGATATTTAGTTGACTGGGGCCAACAACTATGCTGTCTGGGCTCCTACTCTGCGCTTGAATTTGCGTACTACGAAACTATGGGGATACGTTGATGGTTCCATCACTCCAAGTATTGTTCCTGCATCTGATTCCCTTGCTAGTTCTGTTGCAGACCCTACTGCAAAATGTGGCACTGCTCCTCCTATTGTCGGCTACACTCACTCTTCAGGCTTGGAAGGATACTGATGAGATTATCATGGGCTATATTTTTCGCTCTGTTTATCCTTTCATCCGCTTGGACTTGCTGGAGCTCACTACTTCTCGCCTTCAGTGGCTTTATCTGACCAAGCGCTACATTCAGGCCAGTGGTGCCCGTGAGTATTAGCTGCTCAGTGAGCTTGCTAGTCTCCATTATGGTGAGCTTTCTATTCTGGACTTCTTCACTCGACTTCGGCACATCTGGTCCGAACTGGATGTTATGCATGCCATTTGCCGGGTTTCTCATCGTTCGTGTAGCCAACAACGGGATCGACAACAACTATATCATTTTTTGATGCGCCTCTAACCTGAGTTCGAGGCCCTTCGAGCACAGCTTCTTCATCACTCTCCTCTACCTACTTTAGATGATGCTCTAGCTGAGATCATTGCTGAGGAGACGTGGTTCCGTGCTCTTGGTTTATCTTCTGCTCCTTTTGAGACAATGTTGGCAACCTCGACACGCCCTTTTCGCCAGCGTACCTTCCCATTGGTTTCTATTGGAGATACCACTGGCTCTGTGGCTTGGCTCTTCTGCCGCTATTGTCGTCTTCGAGGTCATCTTCGGGATACTTGTCCTCAGCTTATTTACAAGTAGAATCACTCCGCTTGCCTTACAGCTGTTGTCGTTGATGTAGAGTCTTCTACTTCAGATCTCTCGGTCGCATCTCCTGTTGCTCCAGATGTGGTACAGTTGGCCAGCCAACAGACTCAGTTTGCCTCTCAACTTCAACAGCTCCTTTAGTCCTCTAGTTTTCTAAATGAATCCTCTGCTATGTCTACCATCTTTGATACTGTTTTTACCTAGATATTAGACTCTAGGACTTCTCATCATGACTTTCTGATGGCTCGTTACTTGTAGATTATTCTCCTACTCCTACTCACTTGCATATTCACACTGCTGACGACACTTCCCTTCGTGTCTCTCAGTGTGGTACCATCACCCACACATCTGACCCTTCTGGTCGTTTGACCCTTTCTCTTGTGCTTCATGTTCCCAAACTTTCTATGAATTTAATTTTCATTAGTCGTCTTGCCGTTGTTGGATACACTATCTCATTCACCTCTTCTTCATGTTTTGTGCAAGATCCGCATACAGGTCAGATGATTGGAACAGGTCGTAGAATGGGCAGCTTGTATTGCTTGGAGTCACCGCGTCTTCCTCCTTCGACTATCATCTCCTCTGGCACTTATGGGACGACTTTCTCTATTGTTGACCTTTGGCATCGTCGTTTCGGTCATCCTTCTGAAGCTCATCTCAAGTCCTTGATTCTGTCAGGAGTCTTAGGGTCTTAGTAGTCTTCTATTCATTTGTCTCATTGTCACGGTTGTAAGCTTGCTAAGCATTTTCCCCCTCCCTTTTATCTTCTCAAGAGTTTGTATCTTCAAAACCTTTTGATTTAGTGCATTATGACATTTGGGGTCCAACTTCTTTACCTTCTATGATGGATTTTCTCCGTTACGTCAGTTTCATTGATAATTGTACTGCTTCACTTGAGTTTTTCTTATGCATCGGAGATCTGACCTTCTTTCTATTTATCGTCAATTCTCTGAGATGGTTTAACACCTAGTTTCATTGTCGCATCAAAATACTTTGTACTGATGGTGCTCGTGAGTACCTCTCTACTGACTTTCAAGACATCCTGTCTTTACATGGAACCCCTCCTTAACAGTCCTGCCCTTACACTTTACAACAGAATGGAGTTGCTGAGTGCAAGCATCGTCATATTCTTGACATTGCTCAGGCACTTCTTCTCTGTGCCTCTGTTCCTCATGCCTTTTGGATAGAAGTTGTTCTCACTTCTATTTATCTTATCAATATCACACTGTCTTCTGTTCTTTCCGTGTGTTCTCCCTACGGGCGTTTTTATGCTTCACAATCTCCCTATTAGGATCTTCGTACCTTTGGTTGCACGTGTTTTGTTTTGCTTCCTCATGAGTGGACAAAACTCTCTCTCCGAGCAATTAAGTGTGTTCTTTTTAGATATAGCACGGAGCACCATGGGTATTGCTGCTTGATCCTATAGCGTTCTTTTTAGATATAGCACGGAGCACCATGGGTATTGCTGCTTGATCCTATAGCTCCTCGGCTTTGTATCTCTCGTCAGGTTACCTTCTTTGAGGGCGTTCCTTTCTCTGCCTCTTTCTCTCCGGTTTTGGTTTAAGATCTTTCCTTCTTATCTGATCTTGGACCCTCTCCTCCGACCATCATTGTAGGCTTTCCTCTTGCTGAGCCTTCTCCCGCTTCTCCCTTGCCTCCCGAGTCTTCCTCACCTCCTTGACCCTCCATTGTCCATGTCTGTAGTTGTCGTCCTCTTGAACCTGGAGATGTTTCTGTACCGCTGGTTGATGATGTTGGTGACTCTCAGGGATAAGACGTGCCCACTCTTGCTCTTGTTCTGTCTCCTGTGGATCCTCTACGTAACCGCCATCCTTCTGATAGGCTTAGTCTTGTTTTGGATGACTCTTGCTCTTCACAGTTCTCTACCTTCCTTATAACCCTTCACACCTATCAAGAGCCTCAGAGTTATCATCGGGTAGTGCAGTCTCCCGAGTGGTGGCAGGCTATGGACGAGGAGGTTCATTCTCTTCAGCGGACTCAGACTGGGGATTTTGTTCCACTTCCTCCCGATGTTTCTCGCATCAGTTGTAAGTGGGTGTTTCTCCTATCAGTTGCAAATGGATTTACAAGATCAAGACTAAGTTTGATCGTAGCATAAAGTGTCATAAGGCTTGATTCGTGACATAGGGTTTCACTTGGGAGTATGGCATTGATTATGAGGAGACTTTTGCTTTGGTCGCCAAAATGACCATTGTTCGAACTCTTCTTGTTATTGCGGCTGTTCGTCGGTGACCTCTCTTTCAGGTTGACGTGAAAAATGCATTTCTTCACGGTGATCTTTCTGAGGAAGTCTACATGCTGTCTCCTCCAGGTCTCTCTATGCCGCCACGCCATGTCTGTCGTTTTTGCAAGGCCATATATGGACTCAAACAAGCTCCCCGAGCTTGGTTTGAGCGGTTCTGTCAAGTTGTTCTCGATGTTAGTTTTCAAGAGAGTTCAGAGGATTATGCTCTTTTTATCTGAGAATCTTCTCTTGGTCGTGTCATTCTTCTCTATGTTGACGACATGATCATCACTGGAGATGATGCTACTGCTATTGCCTTTCTTAAGCATCGCATCCATCAGCAGTTTGAGATGACGGATCTCGGGCCTTTGCGATATTTTCTTGGTATTGAGGTCGCGTACTCCTCCCGTGGTTACTTATTGTCTCAACAGAAGTACATCAGTGACATTTTTCAGTGTGCTGCTCTCTTTGATTCTCGCATAGTTGACACTCCTATGGAGCTTCATCTCAAGTTTTGTCTATCTGATTGTGTTTCCTTGGATGATGTTGCACGCTATCGTCAGTTTGCTGGGACTTTGGTGTATTTGACTATTTATCGACCTGACATTGCCCATGTTGTCCATGTCCTGAGTCAGTTTGTCAATGCACCCACCTCATTTCACTTTGCTGCTCTTTTGCGTGTATTTTGCTATCTGTGTGGCACTATTCGACGCTCCTTATTTATGTCGTCTACGACCACCTTAGAGCTTCGTGCTTAATCAGATGCTAAGTGGGCTAGTGATCCTATTGAATTATCATTCTACCATTAGATTTTGCATTTTTCTTGGCCCTCTCTTATTTCCTGGCAGAGCAAAAAGTAAGTTGTTGTTTCTCGCTCTAGGATTGAGGTTGAGTATCATGCCATGGCTGACACATCTGCTGAGATCCTTTTGCTTCGTTGTCTTTTTCGTAATTTCGAAGTTGATCATTCTGCTCCCACACCACTTTATTGTGACAATTGGAGTGCTCTTCATATCGCCGGCAATCCCATCTTTCATGAATGGATCAAGCACATTGAGATTGATTGTCATTTTGTCCACCAGTAGTACCTCTCCAGTATTTTGTCACTTCCACACATTTTTTTCCGTGGAGTAGCTTGTTGATCTCTTCATGAAATCTCAAATGACTCTGCACTTCAGATAACTTATTGGCAAACTCTTGGTGTATGATTCCCTGCGAGTTTGGGGGGGGGGGGGGTTGTTAAGAGAAAGATCCTCGGGATCCTATTGGGATTGCTCCTCATTATATAGTCTTTCCTTCTTTCTCCCTCTTTCTCCTTTCTCTCTGGCTATAGTTTGTATCATACTAGGAAAAAGACTTTGGTCATTGGCCTTGCCCTCCTTTGACGGTCTTGTATATATATATTGCATATATGTTATGGGGGAGGCAAGCCCCCCAATTCCTCCATCCTTGTTCATATCACCTCAACTGTCCTTTCTCTGAGTTGATCTTTGGTTATGGGAGCTCTTCTTGTTGAATCTTCCTCCTGCTTTAAGATCCTTTGATAATCTATCTTAGGGAATAAGTAAGCTCATTGCAACACAAATCCTTTTCTTTGTTCAGGGCGCAACGAAATTGAAGCATGTCATTTGCATTTAAACGCTTCTGCATGTGGATCTCAATTGTCACACAGTTCTCAATGAGGTTTTGCTTCACCAAACCTCAGTCACCTTGTATTGTTCTGGAGCTATCTTTTGGATCATCTAGACCTCATTTTTAATGATGAATCAGATCATCAAAATGTTATCATGGATCATCCAAAATGGTCATGTTACAATGCCCTCATTGCAGTGTCTTGGCTTTTAGTTTGACAGTTGTCTTCATGGTAACTGAAGTTTTCACTTTTCACTCTTCGGTTTATATTTTATTGCACAGTCAATGACAAATGACCAAAGCTGTATAAAGGACAATAATGCAGCTGTTTTTACTCTAATCTTTGTCAGAGTCTAGGTGTAAAATTTGTTTGGATGACAGGATTTTTCCTAAGCCACTTCTTGCTCTTCCAAACTGTAAACAAATTCAACAGAGTGACCATGCAATTTCTTTTTAATTTAGAATGAAATATTACATCTTATCCAATATCATTTTCGAGTAGATCCGGGAGCTCATATACCATGAATTATGGTGCTAGATTACCATTAAAAAAATACAGGGTCTCTTACTTGCCCCTGATTTGTTGTGAGCCGAGTATTCGCACAAAAAGTAGATGTGGATCTTTTTTTTTTTTTTTTTGGCCGTGAGTATGATGTTATTGATGGTAGGAATGTGCTTCCTTGTGGCAATAGATGCATAGCTTCTTTTATCCTTGGTGGTCGATACCAATATTGTTACTAGAAATTTAGGAGTATAATACTCCATCTAAATGGGAAAGTCTATCTCCATGTGAGACATTGTCTTTTCATCTTCAAAAGCACCTAAACTTTTATCTCAATTTGAGACATTGTCTTCCATCTTCTAAAGCAGCTTTCTCCCATTCAAACTTTTCGAAGCTGTTTGCACATTCATGCCTTTTATTTTTTTTTCTTTCTAAGACTTGCCTGATTTAACATCGTTGTTGGTTGCTCCATGATGAACAGGTGTGATGGTGATTATGGGGCTGCAAAGGTGATGCTTAGACCTGCCTCGCCTGGCACAGGCGTCATTGCCGGTGGAGCTGTAAGAATTGTGCTGGAAATGGCAGGTGTGCAGAATGCCCTGGGGAAGCAGCTGGGGAGTAACAATGCCCTCAACAATGCCAGAGCCACGGTTTCGGCTATACAGAAAATGAGGCAGTTCCGAGAGGTGGCTCTGCAACGCGGGATCCCCATGGAAGAGCTCTGGAAGTGATCTTGTAGAGATGAATCATTTGGCTGCCCTTGCCTCCCTTTTCCTGCCTGCCTTCAAGTTTCTTTGTACGGGAAATGTGATCGATTTCCTTTCATCAGCTGTAGTTGATTCAGGAGACGATTGTTCCAGTAGTGATGGATTTTGTGGAAGTGAATCACGTAAATTGATTGCAGAATGATGAAGTGTAGTATCATTGAGCCAGTGGTTTGGTCGGTGCCCATGCTCTCTCTAATTAAGAATGGTATGGTTTAGAGATATGAAATTATCATGAGGTTGTGCGCGAAAGTCCTCTAATTAGGGGGGGGGGGAATACTCAAAATGTTGCTCGGAATTTGTGAATACCCCGAAATAAATAAAGGGTCCACATTGATCTCATAAGTTAATCTATCCAAGGGCGAGAGAGAGAGAGAGAGAGAGAGAGAGAGAGAGAGAGAGAGAGAAGTGCACCACTGATCTAGGGACTTGATCGGTACATCACCTCTTCCCTAATAAGAGGGGTAAGAAGGATATGGGTTAGAAGATCCTTGAACATGAAAAATATGCCATATATTGTCTTTTCTAATGGTATGCTTCCATTTCTTAAAAAAATAACACTGTCAAACGTTAACCAACTCATAAAACATCGACGGGTCTCTAGAAAATTGGAGTTGGATGCATGGTTTGTCGGATCAGTTGATCCGATCAGTTTCCAAGTGAATTGACCAGATCTCGATTTAAGATGGATCGATCTAACAGTGGGATCGGACCGGATCAAGGATCGGTCGATCCCAGTTGATCTCGGGCGATCTTACCTATGATCTCATTTGAATTTTAATATTTTTTTTTGGTGAGAATGTCCTTGGAATATTTTGACCGAGATTTTACTCACATGCACCTTTCACTTTTTTATGTTCTCTTGCACTCTCCTTTACTCCTTCCTCTCTAAGTCTCCTTCACATCTCTCTCTCTCTCTCACACACACACTCTCTCTCTCCCCCTCTCTCAATCTAGACTCATTATTACAGGAATATAATTGATCAAGAGTGATTGATGTTAAAAGATTCCTTCTAAATTCAACTAGGACCATTTTCTCCTAGAGATTTTCAAAAGTAAGTCTCTTTCTCTCTCCTTGAAATTAGACTTCGATTTGAGATCATTGGACGAACTGATCTCGATCTCCGATTCCGCCAACCCTGGTTGGATGTAATCTATTTAATCTCCCGATACAAGCATGCGTCTACGAGTTAGAGGATATATATGATAATAGAGTTTAAGATTAATCAATATATGTATATATAATCATATTTAAAGAGTATTTTTGTGTTATTAACTTTCACTAACCCCTTTTCCATCTATTCTTTATCTCTTTCTCCTCACACTCCCTCCCTCCCCTGAAAGTTTGAAACGACGTTCTCATCCTGCCCAGGTTTTCTTACTCGATCCACTTAATCAATTACGTGCCGGGTCTCGTGAGAAGGTGCCGGCTCTTTAACCCTCTTGGTGGGTATGCTAAGGCGAACCATATGACCCGTTGACACCGCGGTCCTGTTAGCCAAACACACGGCCATATATAGATTAACCCGGCGGGTCAGCAGAAGACCTTGTCTCCTTGCTCGATCTCCATGCATGCCCTTTAAGTTCATGCATCTCTCCTTCCTCGTCCACCCCAATCGATTGATGACTCGTTCATTAATTACCTTCAAGGATTGCCTTGTCAATTTCGGGTGGTGGGGGGTGAGAGGGAGGGGGGTCAGGGAGATCAAGTAACTAATGATTGTTGATGACCCGCAAAGCTGTGGCTCTGATGGGAAGGGAGGTCGCAGTCTAAACAGACTCTATTTGCACTATTCATGTACAAGAAGAAGATAGTGCGACAATTTGACAGTTCATGCCTCAAAAATGATGCATTTTTCTCTTTATCCTCCACATGAAACAGATAGGTCCTATATAGGAGGGGCGAAGGGAACTAGGGCCTTAATGTTGGGACGAAGGACATGAATGAGTTTGTTCGTTTGTTCGATTTTTTTTTTTGGTCAAGTATGGTTTGACAATGAGTTTGTAATAAATTTAAGATTTTTTTATAAATAAATTATTATTATAAATAAAATTATAGATATATCACTCTTACACACACGCACGCGCGCGCACATATATATATATATATATATATATCCCCACTATTTTAAAAAACTTACAAAAATATTATCGCCGTGACCACTCATTATCTCACTCATCTAACTAATCATGGTTAGAAGTAACTAGACGTCAAAAAAGATGAAAATGTCTATAGTTATCTTTATTAGAATCTGACTTATTTACAAAAAAATTCTAAGTAGAATTTTAAAGTAAAAATAACCAGAGTTTTACAAACCGGTCAAGTATAGGGAGAATCGCCCATATTGGACCGTGCCAGCTGACGGGTGACACGCTACCGGTGCGCAGTGGATCGCACGGGACCGTGCGTCCCGCTGTGTACCAGATCGGTTCGTCGTGGGACCGGCCTGGTATGTGTGGGACAAGCGGCTTGTGCCGGTTCGACGTTAAAAGCCGGCCATGGGGGGGGGGGCATTGAGCGCAGCAGTGGTGGGCAGCGTTCAACAATAGTGCAAGGGGTGGAGGCCGGCGAGGAGCATCCCAGCGGCGAGAACTAGCGATCGGAAGCCTTTGCCGAGGTAATTTTTTTTATATTATTTATTTGTACAGAGGAGGATAAAGTTAGATTATACTAGTCATGTCTCATGTATCTGATTCTTATTGGGATGCTAGATTCACAGATGAGTCAGATGAGTGACATTCTATATTTTGTACTTTATAAGTGGAGTTGAATGATATCACGAGTAAAGTTAATTATTTATATGTTCACTTTAATAGTTTAACTTATCTTTTTTTGCCTCTTCAAATAAGATGTTTAATTGAGTGGTGTAATAAGTTATTTTAATAAATAAGGTATTAATAATTTATATATGTAATTATTTAGTTATGTGTATAAAATCATGTATTTTTATTGTTACATAATAAATTAACTAATGCGTAAGTAATCATATTTATATCTTAATAGTAGTTGAAAGAGTAAATAAAATTAATTATACGTAACTTAGTATGAACGTATGATCATAAAGAAGAAACTCAACATTCTATTATTTTTCGGATGAATATATTATTTTATATCTTAAATGACCTAATACTACAATTTTATTTTTGAAAACTTACAAAAAATTAAAAATTTAAAAACAATTCAAAAAAAAATGGCCCCCTTCAGCCCGTACCGGTACGTTACCCGTATCGGCCATACCATCTCGTATCGGGCCGTGATCGATATGACCGGGACTAGGGGTGAGCACCGTTTGGTTTGAAGAGATTTTTTCTCAAACCAAATCGAACCGAAGTAAGGGTTCAACTCGAACCAAATCAAATCGAATTACTTTGAAACCAAACTAAATCAAACCAAATTAATTCGATTTTGTTCGGTTTGGTTTGGTTTGAACCATATTTCTGTCCCCTTTTAGAAATTAGATTGGATTCAAATGGAGTAAAGAAAGGTAGGATAAAATAGTTTCTACCGAATAAAGTAAATATTAAAAAAATAATATCAAAAGTTACAATTTATAAGAGCAAACTCCGTGATATTTCCACATAAAAAAATTAAGAACTTAAATGGAAAGTGATTTGAAACTTATTTCACAACATTAGATTCAGAAATCTCATCGAGACAACGAGGTTTAGACTTTTGAAATTACGTTTAATTATTATATACACACTTATATTAAATTGACAAAAATATCCTTAAAAATAGATTGAGATTTTAGAATTAGGGTTAATGATTATATATACACTTATATTAACTTGACAAAAAATATCCATAAATTTAGGTTATTCGATTCGGTTCAGTTTCCCCAAAATCAAAATTAAACCAAACCAAAAATTTTAATACGATTCAGTTTGAACCCAAACCGAAATTTTTTAAATTTCAACCCAAACTAAACCAAACCAAATCAAATTTATCGGTTCGGTTTGATTTTCGGGTTGAATCCGAATAATGCTCACCCCCAGCCAAGTCGACAAATCTTGAAAATAATGCGTCAAATAAGAATATATAAATAACTAATAAAACTTTAAGATGAAAATACAAAAAGACTCATCTTCTTCCTCCCCTTTCCCTAATCTTAATGGAGGACGGCGGCGACTTGTCACCCCTCCTCGCTACCCCTGCCGCCTGCCTACCCACCCCCTACCACCTCCGACAATTCCCCCCCTCCTACCTCTGATGAACACCCCCCCAATCCCTATTGCTCTGCCCTCCCCCCACCCCCCGCCACCTCCGGCGAAGCCTCCCCTCTCCTTACTACTATGCAATTCCACCCCCTCCCACCTTCGTCGAACCTCCCCTTCTGCTCCGCCCTCCCAGCCCCCTGCCACCTCTGATGAAGCCCCCCCCCCCCCCAATTCTCCCATGATGCTCTGTCGCCCCACCCCCCCTCCCACACCTGTCGGCCTGCCCACCTCTCGCCACCTCTGGCGAAGCTCGCCCCCTCTCCCTGCTACTTTGCCCTCCCACTCTCCTCCCACCTCAGGTGAACACCCCCCAATCCCTGTTGTTCAACCCCCCCATCCCCCCTCTCAGGTCTGGTGAACCCTCGCGCCTGTCGGCAGACCCCCCCTAGCCCACTGTCGGCATGGTCTCCTCTTCCCCCTCTCGGCTGGTGGCTAAGAAACCTCCTCCCTTTGTCGCCAGCCAGTCTCTCTCTCTCTCTCTCTCTCTCTCTCTCTCTCTCTCTCTCTCTCTCTCTCTATCTCTCTCTCTATGTGTGTGTGTGTGCGCGCGTGATGTGCAGATAGGGGTATTTTGGTCATTTGACTATCAATTAACGGGAATATTAAAATATCTTGAGAATATTTTAGTCCCCGTCAACGATAGTTAACTGCAGTGACATTTTTGCAAGTATTTCAAGATAATGAATATATATATGTTAATATATTTCTAGGAGTGATATATCTATAATTTCATCTGTACCAATAGTTCATTTAAAAGAACCCATAAATTTATGCCGAACTATCATAAACTCAACCCTATAAACATATATTTTCCACGAACCAACTAAAATTTGGTCTATACTGAAGATGGCTTTCATAAACCAACGGAAGATCAAGTACACTCGAAATCATATACTCAATTATCTTTTACGCAATCAAACAAAAGAGTTTACAGTACTGAGAAATTGAGTTTACAAAACAAGAGTTTAATTACAGTGACAAGTTGAGTTTATAAAAGTCAAGTTATGATAATTCCATTTGTGTCTTTCTGTTTATGATTTGCCTCCAAATAACCTCTAGACATTACTTAGACGAACTAATATATACATTTGCGAGGACTTTTGTTTTTATAAAATTTCTGGTGAGTTTAATTATTAATATTCCTTCCGTGATCATAAACATGTAACATCTACAGCCAGCCAATCAACTTGCCGTCAATAAGATGCATCCCATGTCACCAGTTCTATTAAAAAAAACCATCATAAAGATTAGGAAGACATGTCCATAAAGCAATCTAATCTAATCTAATCTAATCTAATCTTAAGGGAGATGGTGGAAGAGTCCAGCTTGCATGTTCTTGAGGGAGGGGGGGGGGGCGTGTGAACGTGTTGACAGCAGGAGTCCCAGACTAATAAACTACTCACTACTTCACGGTGAAGCTACTTAGCGTGGCCGTGTGGGAAAGGAATAAGTGGTTGGTTGGGCAGATTATATGAAATCTTTGTCGGATAAGTAGTTGTGGGCGTGTGGAACCCGGCTCGGGTCAGCCTCCCTCCCGCCGGTTAGCCGAGGTTTTTGGTTGCTTCTTCCCTCTCCATCTCTAGCTAGTCTTCTGGGCCACCTACTTCCAAACCCTCGAGTATTTCTTTTTTTATACTGGTAATTCTCACCTATCATGTAATTGTCAAGTCGAGTTTTACTGGGTCAAGTTTATAAATTGAGTTTTTTAATCGAGATCGGGTTGCTTGAATGTTACACAAGCAAGTGAAGATTTTATTTATTTAATCAATGCGCATGATCAATCAATCCGATTTGAAATCTTAGAACAATAAATTAATGATCCCAATTTATTCAATATTTTTTAATCTGATAATTAAAAGTGTAGAGACTAAAAAATGTTCTATTCATATCGTACTACACTTTTAAGAATTATTTGACGGAGAATAACAACCGGCCACTCTCAGAAAACTTGCAAGTACTAGACAGAGCGTTAGAGGGAGCCCTGGGAGTGATCTCAATGGGCAACCCTCCGATGTTTAAGTTAGAGACAAGCAAAGGAACAAAGAGAAGGCGAGCAAAAGAGGGAGAGTCAGGAGCCTGTTGAGCGGAGACGTGCAGCGCATTGTAGAGAATGCTCGGAGATGCATGGAATGCCCGAAGAATAGGAGAGTGCTCGGAGATAGGGCTAGAGCGGGATGAACCGGATGGAGAGCACTCAATCTTCTCTCTCAGAATTGATTGCCTTCTATATCGTTGGGATCTCTATCTGTATGCATCTCTATGTATTTGTATGTTCGTTGTAGGTCCGTCTGGGGGTCTATTTATACCCGATGATGAGGTGTCGTGTCTTCCCTGACTTAGCGATGGCGTGATTAGTGGAGTGATGTCCTGCTCAATTATGGGGATCTTTCATGGCCCACTCGCCCGCTCCCTGAGAAGAGATCCCGTGGCTGGTGTCTCGGCGGCGTCGGTGTACTCAGTTCTCGTTGGGATAAGTCATGTAATGACAACTTCAACGTTCGTCCATTGGCGACTCTTATGGTGTCCGGAATGTACGAACGCAGAGATCATGCCCGTGAGTTAGCCAGACCCTCGATGGGATTCAACTGGGCCACGTTTCAGGGCTATCGGTCAGCTGGAGAGAGTCGCTACGGGCCGGGCTACTTTGGACCACAATGGGTCTGACATTATTGGGTCGTGCCGAACCTGACGTGTTTTTCCCTCCTCAAAAACTATTAAGCGAATCAAAAGAATTTTAATTATTGTGCCCCTTAAGTTTGCATGTCAAACTATTAAAATGACATATATATATATAAATGAATATGTGATTTTTCGAACATATGAATCATCGGAATATATAAATGATCCAAATATAGTCAAAATAAATTATCACTACATATATATGAAACAATTCATGTTCACGAACATATAAATGATAGGGTTTTTACATAAATACCTCTATAAATATTGGTTATGCCAAATATACCTCTCATCTGAGCATATTATCAATAATATCCTCCATTTAGTCTTAAATGTTACAGTTATGCCCCTACCATAGTTCCTGTTGGTTTAACTTGAGTTAAACGTGAGTTAAATGGTGAAATTACTAACCTACCCTTAGGTTACCTCTCTCTCTCTCTGGAAATCCTAGGGTAGGGGGGAGCAATGCCGCCGGCTTCAAGGTGGGGGGAGAGGGTTACCTCTCTCTCTCTCTCTCCCCCCTCTCTCTCTCTCTGGAAACCCTAGGGTATAAGGGGGGAGTAGCGCCGTCGACTTCAAGGTGGGGGGGAGGAGCAGCGCCGCCAGCTTCAAGGTGGGGGGGGGGGAGAGGGGGAGGGGGGCGGCTGTGAGGTGGGGGGAAAGGGGGAGGGGGTGTCAGTGATGCAGTGGGGGGAGTCGGTTGTTGGCGTTACGTTGGAGGGAGGGGAAGCAGGGAGGGCGGGGGAGAAGGGGAGGGGGTGTAGACAGTGCGGTGGGGGAAGGGGAAGCAGGGAGGGCAGTGAGGTGGGGGGAGAGGGGGTGCCGACGGTGTGATAGGGGGAGGGGAAGCAGGGAGGGCGGGGGAGAAGGGGAGGGGGTGTAGACAGTGCGGTGGGGGAAGGGGAAGCAGGGAGGGCAGTGAGGTGGGGGGAGAGGGGGTGCCGACGGTGTGATAGGGGGAGGGGAAGCAGGGAGTGTGACTAGTGGTGCGGTGGGGGAAGGGGAAGCAGGGAGGTGGGGGTGAGGGGGAGGGGGTGCCGGCGTTGCGGTGGGGGGAGGGGAAGCAGGGAGGGTGGCCAGCAGTGCAGTGGGGGAAGGGGAAGCAGGGAGGTGGGGGGTGCAGATAGTGTGGTGGGGGGAGGGGAAATAGGGAGGGGGTGCCAGCGGTGCGGTGGGGGGAGGGGAAGTAGGGAGGTGGGGGGTGAGGGAGAGGGGGTGCAGATAGTGCGGTGGGGGGAGGGGAAGCAGGGAGGGGGTGACGGAGGTGCGGTGGGGGGAGGGAGGGGAAGCAGGGAAGGTGGTTAGTGGTACAGTGGGGGGAGAGGAAGCAGTGCAGTGAGGGGTTAGGGGGAGGGTGGCCGACGGTGAGGTGGGGGGAGGGGAAGCAGGGAGGGTGGTGAGGTAGGGGGAGGGGCGCCGACAATGAGGTGGGGGGAGAGGGGGAGTAGGGGGCAGTAGAGAGCAACACACACACTTTCTCTCTCTCATTCGGGACATTATCAATATTTCACTAAATTTAACTATGACATGGGCATATTGTACAGAATATTTGTCTCCCATTGACGACAGCAAATCACAAGTGTATAACCGCAACATTTAGAGCTAAACGGAGGATATTGTTGATAATATGCTCAATGAGGGATATATTTGGCATAACCGATATTTACAAGGGATTTATGTAAAAAACCCTAAATGATATGGATATTATTCTCCTCAAGCTAGCTAGATTCATATTTTCGAATTAATTCCTTTTAAACTTAACTCATTTCCCTAGCTTCTTGAGTAGTCAAAGTAAATTTATATAAATCCAATCACCAGTTGTAATGCATTCCTAGTTAGCTACCCTTTTATACCATCACATAATAATTCAGGCGCGATAATATATATATATATATATATATATATATATATATATATATATATATGATTGAAACCCAAAAAATTTAGAGTCATGTATTCTCCCAAATAATATGGGAGTCAATGTTTAAATTGAGAATCTCATGATTTCCTATGAGACGAAGAATCAACTAGACTATCCAACTAATTATTACACACACACACACACACACACACACACACACACACACACACACACACACACACACACACACACACACACACATATATATATATATATATATATATATATATATAGAGAGAGAGAGAGAGAGAGAGAGAGAGAGAGAGAGAGAGAGAGAGAGAGAGAGAGAGTACAAGATGTATTTGACTTCATGTACCTTATCTTAATTCCCCTACCTCCAACACCCACAAAATCACTCATCTTCTACCACAACTATCCTCACTTTTCAGCTACTCCATAGCTAGCTACTCCGGGTCTCTTTGCTAGCTTAGGACATAAGCCAAAGGGGAGAACCATGCCAATTAGGAGCGCGCCCTCACTTAATTTAACACCTCCAAGTTAACTATCTTCATCTGCCACATATATAGAATTTCTTCTCTCTCTACATTATGCACGAATGCTAGAAAACAAATGAAGTTTCTTTAATTTAAAAGTCATTTGATTTAACATAAATATCATAAAACAACGTACTTATGTCTCCTATAAATGGATTAATTTATGATCAAGTTGCATATATAGGAGGCTCAAAAAGAAACTTTTATGCACGATCAAATTAAGTTTGTCTTTTGAAATTAATAGGGGTACGAATTTAGAAAGGGCAAACCGATAAGGTAGACGTACGGAGCAGACTTGTCAATCGTATAAACATTTGGAGAGGGGTAAATTTGTGGTTCAAAAGATATGTGGCCTAAAGTGGCCCAACTGGACCCGCAGAGCTCAATAAGTGACAGCCTCATTATTAGACTCACTTATCAAGAAGCCTAGTTCACTCGGACCGACACAACCTAGGCGACCTCTGGGCCCACGAGTCCGAGTAACGGTCGCTCGAGGAAGAGCCCAAAAACGGCGGCCGAGCGTATGTAACCGGCCGAGGATGGAGGAAGGGTAAGCACCCTCGAGCGAGGGAGAGCCCGTATTTAAGGGGTAACTGTTAGTGTTGGTGTGCTACAGGCCAATTTCGGGTCGGGTAGGCCTAATAGTTGTACGATCTTGTTCATTATTAATAAAGTGGTGTTTGAGCGTAAATATGCGATTGTGTTACTTTACGTTGTCCCTAAGATATGTGGTTGTAAAGTCAACTCGAGATGGGATCTCGATTATGAGACTGACTTTACATGAACACATACCTTAAACTGTTCCTGGTTGAAGGGTAATCACTCGGAGACTTTGATTACCTATTAAACCAGTACACATGATGTGTTAGTGATCAGTCTCATGGTCAATGGTGCGGGGCACCAACACATATGTGTAGGTGTATGTCCTTGGAGGATGTACACTGAACTGATCCGCTATTGGATCTTCAGATGGTTGATTATACCTAATGTCAACTGAAGATCCAACAGTCTCAGTAGCATCGTTGGTCCTTTGACCTGAGACATTGATCGGATCTTACACGAGGACTGGAATGGTTTAATTACTTGGCTAAGTGACTTTAACCATAAGTCATGAGTTGCCGAGTCGTTAACCACTCCAGGATACATGTGAAGATCGTCAATGGTCAAGAAGGGATCGCTCACTGTCGGGTATATATCAGACAGTTAATGGGTCATGATATTGACGCTCCGTTAAATCCCTGGCCAGGGTCGTATGAGTTCGTTTAGAACGGACGTCATACACTTTAAGGAGGTCATAGTCAAATGGCACGATCATGGGGTTTGACAGAAACCGTACCCTCGATCGTACCAGACTCATAGAAGGAGCGAGGGATTATATCGATGCGGTAACTGTGGACTTGCAGGTACCAGACAGGCTGGTTTAAACCGGGGTCCTCTAGGATCACGCGGATTTGCTTGACCCAACGTGATCAAAGGTTCGGAATAAATTAAACTATTGTTCGGCTCTAGTAGAAGCGAAGAATACGTTTAATTTACTTCTAATTGGGAATTAGAAGTTAATGGACCTTAAACTAGAGTGACTGTGGGCCTAGAGGATCACACACAATGGATTCTTGGGTGACGGATTATTATTATACAGGTGTATGTATTAATTCCTTTTGGAAAGGAGTGTAAATGGAGCTTAATACATATGTATAATAGTGGATAGGACATATATACAGTTTCGGTCTTTTAGAACCCTTTTCTAATAAACCTAAACTCTATATATAGCCACCTACGTGATGCTCATTCGAGCCTTCACTTCTTCCAACCTCTTAAGCTTAAGCAAGCATATAAGCTTAAGAGGAGGATTAGCCTCCCCCCTTTCTCCCCTTTGCTCTCTCTCTCTCTCCAGAAGGTGATAGAGTCGGGAAAGTTACGCCGGGGAGGTACCGTCGCTGCGCAAGGGTCCGTGTGGATCTGCTCTAGAGGCCGTACAGCTGTGCGGCTCGATATTCTGCATCGGGCATCGCGGACAGCGTCGTTCCGCGCAAGGTGAAACACGCAACCCGTAATTAGGGTCTTAGAAACACCGATTAGAGCACAGATTAAGCTTTCCATAACACCGGGATCGGGCAAATAAATTTTTGTTATCCGCTGCGTCGCCCGTAGGTGCTGTGCGAAACCTTACAGTGGTATCAGAGCCAGGTTCGCGCTCTGGTCGGTGTTTTTATCGCCGTTTAGAACCATGCTTTAGGGGCATATTAAATCTTCAATTATAATTTGTAGAAAGAGATTTGGACATCTCTGTTCTTCCTGGATGCTAGGCATCCAAATAGCAATTTTTTTAAAAAAAAATTAAAAATTTTTTTTTTGGGGTTCCCGTCGGGCGCACTGCGCCGCCGAGCGCAATGCGCCGGGGCGCGCACCCTCGTGGGCGGGCGCCGCCCACGCGGGGCGTCCGCGTGGCGGGGGCGCTGCGGCGCCGCCCGCGCTGCGGCGCCGCCCGCGCGCACGGGCGCCGCCCGCGCGCGCGGGGTTGACCCGGCGATATTAATTTTTTTTTTTTTTTAAAAATTATTTTTACCCTTTTTTATTTACTGTGCTCTGATACAATAATATATATATTAGATATATATATATGAAAATACACAGTAAATTAAATAAGATTTTATCTATTAGGTTAAATAGTATTATCTCAATATTAAATGTCGAATGGTAAATTTTATTTAACCAATTTGAATTTATCAAGGTGAGATAATTACTATTTACCTTGAGATAAAATGGTAATAATTGAAGTTACTTCAGTAAAATTTAAGTTTTTGAATTTTTAATTATTATATAATTAAAAAATTCAAATTTTAAATTTTATTGAAGTTAAATGTGAAAAATTCAATTATTTAATTTTAATTATTAGATAATTGTTAAATTCAAATTTTAAATTTTAGAAAATTACTAATTGAGGATAATTACATTATTTTAAATTTATTTTCAAACAAAACTATTGGATAATTAGTTTGAATTTAAATTTAAACTATTGGCATGTTTAAATTTTGAATTTAAATTTGATTATTGGATAATTAAATTTAAATTTAAATTAATTAATTATCTCAATTAGATGCCCCTGTAGAAAATGATGGTTCTTTACGTGCTTTACTTTATTTACCTTGTATTGGCCTGCTTGTGTGTTTAATTTTAGTTAATCATGCTTTGATTTTTAAAATTAAACAAAGCTAGCCTATTTTTGTTTGCACATCCCATTTTTAAATTCAAAAGTAAGGATTATTTTCAGAAAATAACCCTTGATTGATTTTATTTGAATGGGTTGGCAAGTGATCATGGACTTGGATTAATGTAATTAATTGGGGTCTGCGAACCTCCTTTCTCTCTCTGTTAAAATTCAATGTACTTCTATCTTCCTCGTTGTTGTACTCGCCCTAAGGGCTGCTGGAATTTGAGTCACATGTAATTTAATTTTTCCGGCCTGCGTGCCGTGTAAAAGTTGTAATTGATGCGGCGTCGGAGTTTGAAAGCGCGGAGCACACCCGACGAGGACGATCTAGCTGCTTCGGAAGCGGGCCGGATGTCTTAGTTACATTAGGGTTAAAGTCCATGATCACTTGCGTTTAATTTTGCATTGGATGCATTTACTTTGTGCAAACTACTAGGTACGGTAAATATATTGATATATTTATATTACCACCTAGGGTGAGATCAAGATAAAATTAAATTCCCTCGCGATTAAATTTTAGATCTGGTAAGCGTGGCTCTAGGAGTCGTCGTGGCCCTCCATCATTATGGAGTGAGTGAGCGTCTTCATTTCATGGATTTGTTGTGCTTTTCACAAGGTCCATGAGTTTGGGGGCGGGATTAAACTCCAAGGCTCGGCCTCAATGGGGTGAGGAATTGAACTCGGCTTTGTTGTGCTTTCCACAAGGGTCGGGTCATGAACTCATTGCTATGTTGTAATGATGGTTAGATCTAACCGAGAATATCTTTTGTTGTGCTTTCCACAAGGGGATGATTTCTCGGGGGCCGAATATCGGATATTGCATTAGATGCAAGTGCTTGTTGACTGCCCTTGAGATGATGTATGGTTTGTTGTGCTTTCCACAAGGTCGTACATCAGTCTCGTTGGGATTCCGACCCACTAGGTTGATCTCGCTGATCTCCCGTTCTATATACTGAGGGTTATATAGTCGATCGAAAAATAGTGGGACTAACTAAGATAGAAAACCACATCTAAGTTAGAATCTGAACACATGCTAAGTTATCTTTTATTTCTTATCCAGATTATAATGTCGTCGTCCAACCCCCTCCACGGTATCTTGGATGCAAATAGATTAACTGGACCGAACTACTCGGATTGGCTGCGTAATCTACGCATAGTCCTTACCGCCGAAAAGATTACGTACGTGTTGGACACGGTTCATTCTGAGCCAGCTCCTGATGCCGACGAGGGCGAGTTACTGGCTTATGCCAAGTGGTCTGAGGACTCCTCCCTTGCCCAATGTTACATGTTGGCCTCTATGGCTCCCGAGCTGCAGAGACAATTTGAAAAGACTGATTGTAGAAGTATACTTCTCAATCTACGCCAGCTCTTCGGGGAGCAGGGTAGGATTGAGAGGTATGACATCTCCAAAAGGCTTTTCAGGACACGGATGTCTGAGGGTTCATCAGTACAGGCCCATGTACTGAAAATGATGGAGTGGATTGAAAGACTCAATGCATTGGGGTTCAAGTTGGATCTTGAACTATGCATTGATCTTATACTCCAGTCATTGCCCGATTCCTTTTCTTCCTTCATCATGAACTTTAACATGAACAGGATTGAAGCAACTCTCCAGAGCTGCTCAATATGTTAAAGAGTGCTGAAGGAACCATGCAGAAAGATAAACCATCTTCGTCTGTAATGATTGTTGACCGGGCCAACAAGAAAAGGAAGGCCTCTCAAATATCCACTACAAGTAACAAAGGGAAGGAAAGAAAAAGGTCACGGGTAAGCAACTCACCAAAGTTGACAAAGGGAAGGGCAAGAAGAATGAAAAGGAAGATAAATGTTTTCGATGCGGGGAAACTGGGCATTGGAAAAGGAATTGTAAGGAAATTCTAAATGAAGGTATTTTTGTCATAGACCTTAATTTGTCATATATGGAATCCACATCATGGGTATTGGATACTAGATGTACATATCATATCTACAATTCTGTGCATGTGCTGGCAAATAGAAGGCGATTGGGCAAAAAGGAGATTGAACTGAGGATGGGCAATGGAGCTTTAGTTGCTGCCAAAGCTGTCAGGACTGCACGCCTCAGTTTACCTTCAGGAGTCATTCTGGAGCTGAATGACTGTTATTATGTTCCTAATATTATTAAGAACATTATTTCAATCTCTGGCTTGTATAACATTGGATATACATTGGCTTTTAATAGCACTGGGTGCTCTATAATGAATAATGGTTTGATTATAGCCAATGGTTCATTAGTCAATGGTCTATATGTATTAGATACACGTTCTGATGTTATGCAAATTTCCAATGCTGATGAAGTGAATTCTGCATATCTATGGCATTGCAGACTTGGTCATGTAGGTGAGAAAAGAGTCTCTCACTTACACTCAAATGGGTATTTGAATTCGTTCGAATACAAGCCATTTGATACCTGTGAGTCGTGTCTCATGGGGAAAATGACCAAGGCTCCCTTTGGTGGACATGGTGAGAGGGCTGTTGACCTTCTCGAGCTCATACACTCGGATGTGTGTGGACCCATGTCCATAGAAGTAAAAGGAGGTTATCTCTATTTCATTTCTTTTATTGATGACTTCTCTAGATATGGCTATGTGTATTTAATGAGACATAAGTCACAAGCCTTTGAGAAGTTTAAGGAATACAAGAATGAAGTAGAGAAACAGACAGGCAAAAGTATTAAGGCTCTTCGATCGGATCGAGGAGGTGAATACTTAAGCCATGAATTCACTTCTTATCTTAAAGACCATGGAATAGTTTCTCAGTGGACTCCACCGTATACACCACAGCACAATGGTGTATCCGAGAGGAGAAACAAGACCTTGTTAGACATGGTCCGATCCATGATGTCTATGTCAAGACTACCCTTGTCTCTCTGGGGCTATGCGTTAGAAACTGCGGCTTATTTATTGAATAGGATATCAAGTAAATCAGTTCCTTCTATACCATATGAGATATGGAAGGGCAGGAAATCAAATTTTAATCACATTAAAATTTGGGGGTGTCCTGCCCATGTAAAGAAGAACGAGAGTGATAAGCTTGAGTCGAGAACCGATAAGTGTAGGTTTGTGGGATATCCAAAGGAGACGTTTGATATTATTTCTATCACCCTTCTGAGCAAAGGGTCTTAGTGGCCAAGAGAGCTGTATTTCTGAAAGAGAATATCTACTCCAGAAAAATAGTGGGAGCCAGATAGAATTGGACGAGGTCCAAGAACCACAACCCATAGACACAAACTCATTAGATGAGACTGTATCGGTTGATCCTATTCAAGGTGAAACACTGACACTACGGAGATCTGATAGACTACCGAGAGAACCTGAGAGATATGTTAGACATGTCTCAGAGGGGTCCTCTAAGGTATGTATCGATGAGGATGATGATCCTCAGTCGTACCAGGAGGCGATCCGTAGTGTAGACTCCGAGAAATGGCAAGAGACAATGGATTCAGAGATCCAGTCCATGTACACCAACAAAGTTTGGAACTTAGTTGATGTACCCGAAGGGAAGGTCCCTATCGGCTGCAAATAGATTTTCAAAAGGAAAATCGGTGCAGATGGACAGGTTGACACATACAAGACTAGACTAGTGGCGAAATGATATCGTCAAAGGCAAGGCATTGACTATGACGAGACGTTTTCGCCGATAGCCATGGTTAAGTCAATCAGAATCCTCCTTGTCATTGCTGCATACCTGGATTATGAGATCTAGCAAATGGATGTGAAGACAGCTTTTCTTAATGGAAACATGTCAGAAGAGGTGTACATGGTACAGCCTGAAGGATTCACCTCCAAGCTACATCCTAATAAGGTATGCAAACTTCAAAGGTCCATTTATGGATTAAAGCAGACATCTAGAAGCTAGAACTTAAGATTTGACGAGACTGTCAAATCTTTCAACTTCATTCGGAATGAAGATGAACCATGTGTTTACAAGAAGGTCAGTGGGAGCTCAGTGACCTTCTTGGTCCTTTATGTTGATGACATCTTACTCATTGGGAATGATGTAGGGATGTTGACATCAACTAAGTCTTGGTTGTCCAAGACCTTCTCCATGAGGATTTGGGAGAAGCATCCTATGTGCTGGGCATAAGGATCTATCGAGATAGATCTAAAAGGATGCTAGGATTATCTCAATCCATGTACATAGACACTATCCTCAAAAGGTTTAGGATGGAAAATTCTAAGAGAGGTCTCATTCCCATGAGACATGGAATTTGCATATCCAAGTGGATGAGTCCTAAAACTTCTGAGGAGGTGGCACACATGAATAAGGTACCCTATGCTTCGGCGATAGGGTCAATCATGTATGCAATGCTATGTACACGGCCTGATGTTGCCAATGCTTTAAGCATTGTCAGTAGATATCAGGTAAATCCAGGCGAAGAACACTGGAGGGCAGTAAAGGGTATCCTTAAGTACCTACGAAGGGCTAAGGATCTTTTTCTGCTTTATGGAGGAGAGGACATACAGCTTAGAGCTTACACAGATTCAAGTTTCCAGTCAGATCCAGATGACTGCAAATCCATGTCTGGATTTGTATTCATGTTGAATGGAGGCGCAGTCAGTTGGAGAAGCTCCAAGCAAGATACGACTGCAGATTCGACGATGGAGGCAGAATATATTGCTGCAGCTGAAGCTGCTAAAGAAGCCGTCTGGATGAAGAAATTCATCTTGGAACTTGGCGTAGTTCTCGAGATATCAGCTCCCATCCTATTATTTTGTGATAATAATGGGGCCATCGCCCAGGCGAAGGAACCGAGATCTCACCAAAGGTCAAAGCATGTTCTCAGGCGCTTTCACCTTATTCGGGAGATTGTTGATCGTGGAGATGTGACGGTAGGGCGTGTACCGTCAGAAGACAACATAGCAGATCCACTGACTAAGCCTTTGACACAGACTGTATTTGAGCGTCATCGGGATAAGATGGACCTCAAAGTTGTGGGCAATTGGTTGTAGTTCAAGTGGGAGATTGTTAGTGTTGGTGTGCTACAGGCCAATTTCGGGTCGGGTAGGCCCAATAGTTGTACGATCTTGTTCATTATTAATAAAGTGGTGTTTGAGCGTAAATATGCGATTGTGTTACTTTACGTTGTTCCTAGGATATGTAGTTGTAAAGTCAACTCGAGATGGGATCTCGATTATGAGACTGACTTTACATGAACACATACCTTAAACTGTTCCTGGTTGAAGGGTAATCACTCGGGGACTTTGATTACCTATTAAACCAGTACACATGATGTGTTAGTGATCAGTCTCATGGTCAATGGTGCGGGACACCAACACATATGTGTAGGTGTATGTCTTTGGAGGATGTACACTGAATTGATCCGCTATTGGATCTTCAGATGGTTGATTATACCTAATGTCAACTGAAGATCCAACAGTCTCAGTAGCATCGTTGGTCTTTTGACCTGAGACATTGATCGGATCTTACACAAGGACTGGAATGGTTTAATTACTTGGCTAAGTGACTTTAACCATAAGTCATGAGTTGCCGAGTCGTTAACCACTCTAGGATACGTGTGAAGATCGTCAATGGTCAAGAAGGGATCGCTCACTGTCGGGTATATATCAGACAGTTAATGGGTCATGATATTGACGCTCCGTTAAATCCCTGGCCAGGGTCGTATGAGTTCGTTTAGAACGGACGTCATACACTTTAAGGATGTCATAGTCAAATGGCACGATCATGGGGTTTGACAGAAACCGTACCCTCGATCGTACCAGACTCATAGAAGGAGCGAGGGATTATATCGATGCGGTAACTGTGGACTTGCAGGTACCAGACAGGCTGGTTTAAACTCGGGGTCCTCTAGGATCACGCAGATTTGCTTGACCTAACGTGATCAAAGGTTCGGAATAAATTAAACTATTGTTCGGCTCTAGTAGAAGCGAAGAATACGTTTAATTTACTTCTAATTGGGAATTAGAAGTTAATGGACATTAAACTAGAGTGACTGTGGGCCTAGAGGATCACACACAATGGATTCTTGGGTGACGGATTATTATTATACAAGTGTATGTATTAATTCCTTTTAATTCCTTTTGGAAAGGAGTGTAAATGGAGCTTAATACATATGTATAATAGTGGATAGGACATATATACAGTTTCGATCTTTTAGAACCATTTTCTAATAAATCTAAACTCTATATATAGCCACCTACGTGATGCTCATTCGAGCATACACTTCTTCCAACCTCTTAAGCTTAAGCAAGCACATAAGCTTAAGATGAGGATTAGTCTCCCCCCCTTTCTCCCCTTTGCTCTCTCTCTCTCCAGAAGGTGATAGAGTCGGGGAAAGTTACGTCGGGGAGGTACCGTCGCTGCGCAAGGGTCCGTGTGGATCTGCTCTAGAGGCCGTACAGCTGTGCGGCTCGATATTCTGCATCGGGCATCGCGGACAGCGTCGTTCCGCGTAAGGTGAAACACGGAACCCGTAATTAGGGTCTTAGAAACACCGATTAGAACACAGATTAAGCTTTCCATAACACCGGGATCGGAAAATGAATTTTTGTTATCCGCTGCGTCGCCCGTAGGTGATGTGCGAAACTTTACAGTAACGCCCCCTGAACACTCCTTCTCCCTCTGTCCCCAAAAGAGAATGAACCACTATATAAACCAAGGGAAGCCTTCCGAAAAGGTAAGCGATTCTGAACACTCTCAGCCATCCTTATTGGTGAAGAGCGGTCTCGTGTCCACTCCTGTCTCCTTCTTCTCCTCCGCATAGTCTCTATTACTTTACTGACTTAAGCATGAGAGGGTTTTCCCCAGGGTTATTCTCTTGGACCCCCTGATCCGTTTCTCACCTTGCAGAGTTCTAATCTAGCGTGGCCACACTCAATGTTCGAGGAAGATCAGACGGCTCAGACTTTAGCACGAGATCACGCCTCTTCAGCATTGATGATGCTGATGTAAATTAAGATGATGTTGATGTAAATTAGGTCGCTGATTCGTTTCCCACCTTGCAGAGTTCTAATCTAGCGTGACCACTAGTGGTGGAGCCAGGGGGGGCAATTGCCCCCCCTTGACCTCGGTAAATTTCTTTTGAGATCTTTAAATTTGCCCCCTTATATTTTGAGATCATTACATTTTTAGCCGGTGCCCTATATATGACTCACCTTTACACTGTACACACACATCTTTCTACCATGTTCACCACGTTATTTGCTGTAGTTGTTTACCGTACGATCAATTAAATTAACGATCAAGATTAACTTTTACAAGTTGAAAATCTAAAGCCTTTGCTTAGAAATCATAAAAGAGAACAAATACAGCACAACTAAAATCGTAAAAGGAACAGAGTACGTATTGCGGCTGAGAAACTCCGTGTTGGTTGTTTTCACGGATGAGCAGAAAGGGAAAAAAAGGACGACCGTTGGGATGTACACATGGTCGATTTACAGTAAGTCTCTCTGATCCGCACATCCAATCGGATCGACCCTCGGCCCCACTCCACCCGGAAGAGCTTCTCGGTCAATGCGGTGAGTTTTCCCCCTTGCTCGGTTCTCTTGTTATCTATTTGATGACTTTTTCTGGAATCGTAAGGCTTTACCATAGATTTTATTGAAAGTATTTGTTTGAGAGCTTTGATTTTATCTTTCTGTTTAATTCTTGCTCGGTGTATTTCCAATCACGGGCATTTTGCATACCTCAAATCCTCAATAGTTTAACCTTGTTCTTCCCCTCAACTATTCATGTTTGTGATTTTTTATTTTGATAATATAATATAGAGCTAACTCCCGCTCGTCGAAAACTGTGTCCCTAATTTTGAAGCTGAAGCAATTTTTGACAAGGAGTTCATCACGGTATATGAGTGGTCCGAGTGGATCTAATGTTTCTTTTATCTCTGAAGTTTTTTGAGAACAACTTTTTATCTTGAGTCATTAATTCTATTTTTTTTCATTTTTCTATATGCAACATTTAGTTTATTCATGGCTAGTCCATCTGAATAGTTAAAAATAGAACTTTTTGTTTTTTGAAATCTTCAACCAGAACTTTTTGGTTATCCATGTGGGAAGATAATGTCTATTCTAAATAATTTTTATTGCCCATTGTGAAAGCTCCCATCCGTAAATTTAGAATTATGATTCTAAATGCTTTCAGAAGATAAAAAATGAACATCTGATTTCATATTGAACCTAATTAGTTGTTCACTATCATAGGTCAAACTCTCTGATTATAGTGGCAAGAAATATGTGATTCTATTTTTCTACCCAGTTGATTTCACTTTTATTTGTCCGATTGGTAAGATTCTTTCTATTCTTTCAATTTATTAACCTTTTGTCGAAATTGTAGTTGTATATGTTGGATATTGATTCCCTGTTTCAATCACTGCAATCTAGATATTGATTCCCACCAAAATCTCGTTTAGGAAAAAAGTTACAAAAGCACTCCATAAAGAATATAATTAGAGAATTTTGACATGGGTAAGAAGCAAAGTTTAAATATATATATGAAAATTTTTATTTTCACTTTACTGCTGAGTTGAAGAAGTTATATATTTTTTATAGATAAATTTTTGAAGAGAGGGTTAACTCTAAAAGAAACACTTGACAAAGAAAAGGACAATGTTGCTATTGAGATACCGACTTTATTCAAGAGACAACGTGAAGTTGTAGACATTGAAAATCTTCCATCAGATCCAGGATTGAGAAAATGGATTGTTGATTATCATCCAAATGATCGAGATCAATGGATAAATGATAATTTAGTGACATATATTGAGAAAGAGATATTCGAGAGCATTGACAATGAGACAATAATACAACGTTTTCAGAATATGAAGACTCACCGTGGATAACTCACTTGTAAAATACCTTCTACTTGAACGAAAATGAATAATGTTTATTATATTAATTTTATTTTGCCCTCTCTTCCAAATATTCCTGACTTCGCCATTGGTGACCACACTCAACTGATGTAAATTAAGATGATGATGATGTAAATTAAGTCGTGTGTGTGTGTGTGCGGGCGCACACGCTAGTGTTGTTTTAATACGTTACTACAGCACGAGTACTGATGGGATTAGTTTCGGATAAATCGATAAGTCTCCGTTTGTTTTTCGGTTAAGATTGGGGTGATAAATTAATTATTGATGAGAGAGAGCGGTGTGGGTCTCACCCCTCCTCTCACACTCGCCGTATCTAATCGGGGTCGAACCCCGCCCAATTAATTACCAAAGTCCCCCCAAGTGATTGTCTCGATTATCATACTTTCTTATTAATAATTAGTTGCACCGGAAAAAACATGTGTCCTAGCCAGTGGCACTAGCAATGACCAAAACTGAGTTCTACTTAATAATAACAACGCTAATAGGTAGTGGGAAAACATTAATTTATCTTGATCATCTAACTCAACATGTATAAATGTTCTTTAAGTTTATAAAGCACGCAACATGAGTGCAGAGAATTAACCCAGTAATTAAAAACGGGCATGCAGACGGTCTCTCTCTGTACCTCCAAAGTGGGTCAACTTTCATTGGCGGGCAAATGAGCACCATCTGTTGTCTTTCAGTCGTGAGGCTGCGCTGACTCTTTGAGCTTTGACCACGTAGCAGGGCCCACTAAGTTCTCCTCCCGCGTCCCGGTCAACCTCAATTCAAGTCCACCCACGGACCGATTCAAATCCACCTTGTGAGCTGAAATTTTTGATCACCATCTCAAATGCGAGAGAATTGCTACATGCACAGACTCCCTAGATACTCCATCACACACCCAATGTAATTTCCAACCCGAATCCCTAGCCAATCCCCAATTACGCATATGTATACGTCTACTTCAAAGGTTGAGAGAAATGGTACTATTTATATCACATTTTTTTTACCACTCTTCGTTAGATGGATGACCAAATTATTGACTAACTTATTCAATGCTAATTTTAAGCTTTAAAGCACTAAATTTAGGGGGGTTTTTTTGTAATCTAATTTTCAAATGAGATGGTGAGAAAAGTTTGTAGCGACATATGCGAAAGAGCAACACACCATACATGACATATTTCAAGAAATAATCACAAGAGCGATGTGTTTTAAAACATAAATGACCACAGCAGCACTCGTGCTCTTTCACATAATTCAATCCTGTTGCTCTGGTAGAGGTCAACATTTAAAAGTTATTTGTACAATTTTCAATTATTTTTAGTTTACAATTAAAAGTTTTAAATAAGCTTTTTTTAAATAGAGTGAGAATAAATAAAGCCATTTGATAAGATTAGTTTGACTAGTACAACAATCTAAACTTAGGAACAATCACCCTGAATATTTTTGAGAGGAAAAATAATTTATGTATCGAATTCGGTGTATAAAATCACGTCATTATACAACACATCTTATTATTGATCCAAAAAATATGACATGACGACTTTCGCAGATAAAAAGACACCTAGTACTACTTGCATATCGACGCATTAAATATGAGAACGCATTGGACGAGAGCATGCATAAATATATAGGAATTAAATATTTGTTATATGAATAAATTATTTTTTGACTACAGAAACAAATCAATAAAATATTTATAGAATTAAAATATTTTGTTACATCGATAAAATATTTGTTATAAAGTAAAGCACTACAAACATAAAATATTTTATTATAAAAATAAAATCTAATAAAATATTTCAATATTATAATATACGTTTCATTCGTAAAGTAAAATATTTTATTTCTATAAAATATTTTATTTTATTATAATAATAAAATCAAACGAAGCATTTTAATTCTATAATGAATATTTTATTTATATAATACATATTTTATTTATACAAAATATTTTATTTCTTAATTTTTCGTCCAGTGCAGTCGCATATTTAATACCCCGATGTGCCTGTCATTATTTTGGGCCAATAAAAAAGTGCGTTGCACGCCCCGCATTTGATGCACATAGTATTACTCTTTCGGGGAGATTTATATATTCAAATTTAAATTCTTTTAGAACAATAAAGAATCACATAAAAATCAATTAAGAATCGCCATAAAGTTGAACCCAAAGTTTTGTGACTTGATGATCAAAGAAGATCTTCATAATTAATAGTGCCCATTCATCCAAAATCAGTGGACTACTGAAGCGAGTGAAAAAACCCCCAAATTAAATATCCCCAATCAAATGCTGCGTCAAATGCGGCGTAACATCCGGTGGAGGTGCCGGGGGACGAATTGGGTATCGAATGTTACGCTGACAGTGAGATAGATGTGATCGTACGTGTGCTCTTCCCCGTCCACAACCTTACAGATTATATATATATATATATCATCTGAAGGAATGTCGTGTGCTCTTCTCCATCCACGGCCTTGAAGATTATATATACATTATATACCACCTTTAAGGAATGTTCACGAAATTAAACTACCAAAGCGTCCATTTAATTGGGCACTAGAAGATGGTGTGTCCAGAATATATACTATTTATATATATATATATAGAAGATGTGGGATGATGACATGATGCATGTGTGTGGGCGAAGAATTAATATTAATCCACGATCGGAGGAGCTGGCTGGTGGTGGGAAGAGAGAGAACTGCGGCAATGTCCACGGTGCACGTCGTCGTCTTTGACTTGTTCACCACGTACATGCAGATGTTGTGAGTTGGGGGGGGGGGTGGATGAGGGGTTGAGAAAAAGGAAGAAGTGAGTGGTCGGGTGGGGGGATGACCCCAGCGCGCAGTAGAGATCGATCTTTGTCGGATTTTGTCGTGGGGGGCGGGGGCATGGCCGTGTTCACGCACGTCAGCCCTTCTTTGGTTAGCCGTGAAGATCACGGCAACATTATTATTATTATTATTATTATTATTATTATTATTATTATTATTATTATTATTATTATTATTATTATTATTATTATTATTATTATTATTATTATTATTATTATTATTATTATTATTATTATTATTATTATTATTATTATTATTATTATTATTATTATTATTATTATTATTATTATTATTATTATTATTATTATTATTATTATTATTATTATTATTATTATTATTATTATTATTATTATTATTATTATTATTATTATTATTATTATTATTATTATTATTATTATTATTATTATTATTATTATTATTATTATTATTATTATTATCATCATCTTTTCGTCGTCCCCCCCTCCCCCTAAATTCTCTAAACATTGTCCTTCAAGCATTCATGGTTCCCAAATAATCATAGGATTGGCCTCTAGCCATGCAATCGTAGTACATTAGGTTCACACGCACGCGCATATATATATATATATATATATATATATGGTAATATTTTATACACCGAATTCGGTGTATAAAGTCACGTTATTATATAATATTATTTTTTATTTACTTAAAAATTAGATGAAATGATCATTTCTACCGAGAAAATGGTGCCCATGTTAGATTGATATAGTCTATTTTATCGAGTATTAAATGCGGAGCACATTCGATGAAAAAATATACGATTGG
This sequence comes from Amorphophallus konjac, assembly GCA_022559845.1. Lineage (NCBI taxonomy): Eukaryota > Viridiplantae > Streptophyta > Magnoliopsida > Alismatales > Araceae > Amorphophallus > Amorphophallus konjac. Next base: position 391,044,218 of record CM040126.1, read on the forward strand.
AATATTTTGTAAGATGAAATATTTTACATATGAACGAAATATTTGATATAGAATTAGAATATTATGTTAAATTCTTGTAACAAATTATTTTATTCATATAGTAAAATATTATTTTTATAAAATATTTTATTTATTTATTTTTATAGTCAAACAAGATATTTTATTCATTTAAAAAATATTTTATTCTTATAACAAAATATTTCTTTCATATATGATAATATTTTCTTTACTTTATTTTTATAGTCAAACAAAATATTTCATTCATTTAACAAATCTTTCATTTTTGTAATAAAATATTTCATTCGTAAAATATTTCATTCTTATAAAATATTTCAGTCTTATATTTTCTCATCGATTGCACTTCGCATTTAATGCGTAAAAAAGTGAGTTATACGGATCTGACGCGACTGTCATTTTATGTGCAAAAATGATCATTTCATCTAATTTTTGAGCAAATGAGAGCGGGTGTTACATAATGACGTGACTTTATGCATCGAATTAAGTGTATAATATATATATATATATATATATATATATATATATATATATATATATATATATATATATATATATATATGGTGTAAGTTGTTTTTTGCCTAACCTTTTATGAAATTTTATATCTCAATTTTACAATCCCTTTCGTTTATGTATGGAATATATATATATTTATCTAAACCTCATATTTATATATAGAGTTCTTCTCTGTGTTTCCTGGGTTTTATTTCCTATCATGCATGGTTTTGGAAAAGCCTACGTGCCATGTGGATAAGGAATAATTAATGCTCCTCTATTTTCTTTATTTCCTGATCCCCACACAGCTAGCCGTCTCCACTAACTTTAAAAACCTAATCATAATTTTGTCCTAGCTAGGTATGTTTAATCTGAGCAAGAACTGTCCATTTCCCCCTTGCCGTCGTCTTAGCTGATGTTCTATCTTCTAGAATTAAGATTATTTAGACTTTAATCCTGATAAAGATGTAGACTAGCTTAGATCTCTCTCTCTCTCTCTCTCTCTCTCTCTCTCTCTCTCTCTCTATATATATATATATATATATATATATATATATATATATCTGGGGGGTAGGGTTGTGGGGGGGGGGGTTCTTTCTAGAATTTATTAGGTCAGTAGGGACTGATATCTAAATCCAATATTTAGGACTAGATGCACTTATTGCAAAGCAGAGTTCCAGTTCATCATTAACGAGTTGTTTAAATTTACAATTTACTAGAATATTTTTCAAATCTGCATATTTACTAGGACAAAAATAAAAGAGCAACCAACATCTTTAAGACCCTCTTTGAAGATATAGTAAGGTGACGTATTCGATGGAGTGGACACGAATAACTCCATCCGCCCCCGGTTAGCTCCATTATTTTGTGAGAAGGGCACAGACGGGCCTCACTTTCTATCGCAATATCAGTTATCTATTCCCCCTTATCTTATTCCATTTTCAAAGATACCGCTCTTTAGAACTTGCAATCCCACATTGGAAGATCTTTCTGACGATAAGTTATTGAAAATTTTCAAGCATCGGTTTGCGAACAGATTCAAGTATCATTATTGATTGAGGTATATATATATACACACGTTAACTCGGTCACGAGAGAGTATTATACATAGAGTCATAGACAGGTATCGTCTCTTCACTGGAGTTTCTCCGGCGATCTTTTGCGAAATGTCCGGCCATCATGCATCCTGAGGTGTCCACATCTACTTCATTATTCCTGCCTGGAGTGCAGTTTAATATGGGCTTCGAACAGATTCTACGATAAAGGTCACCGTGGCAGCCGAAAATCATCCGCAAAGACATGAGTATATAATTAGAAGTGACTTGATTAGGGATGTTAAAAATACTCATAAATTTAATATCTGAATAAATTGATAGGAATTCAGATTAGGATACGTTTAAAATATTCGTTTCATATTCGAATAGGATATGAATTTAGTGCACCAAATCCATACTCGATACGAATATGTTCTTAATAATTTATTGTGCATGTTAGTCCTATGATTTTGACAAGAACTCGACCCGTTATCCGTCTTGTTAAGTTTGTGAGTTTGAACTTCTTATTAAAATTGTATGGATATTTTTATAAAATATAAAAATTACTTTAGAAAGAAAAAAATTGACCGAAATTTTATTTTTCTAATTCTCATAAATTTCACATTTTCTTGGATATAGACGTAAACTCGTACTTTATAAACGGATACCGATATCCGTGAGTATATCTATGCCCGTGATAGATATACTCGTATCTATACTCGTGAAAATAATAGAGTACTATCCAGATATGACATTTGTAAAATTTTTACGGATAAAATATGATATTGATCTACTCAAGTCGAACCTGATCTATTGTTAAAGATACGACTATCTCTCTCAAGATTCTTGAAATCCAAAAATAATAAGATAGCGAAGAAGAAAAAATAATTTCAAACAAGAACACGTAATTTTACGTGGTTCGGAGGTAATACGTGCGTTCCGAAATCCACGGTTGTAACAAATTTTCACTATCTGAAAATGAAAACAATTATAACTTAATATGAAGAGAAATGCCCTTTCAATACATAGGAGGAATAGGGCACCATGCACTAATTACCAATTATAGTAACATCCTTAATAAAAAAATTTCTTCGAGATGACTCTACACCCCCCCCCCCCCCAAATCCCCCTTGCAAGGGACGCTGCCCCGTCCACCATCTCGAAAAATATTATAAAATAATATTTTTTATAACCTTTAAAGATATATGAGTAAATTTTTTGATTTTTTTCAGATGATTAATATTGATTAATAAAACATGGCCTGACATCAGAGTAGCCATAAAAAATTCGAAGTGATTCAAAGAGAGAATGCCACTCCCGGCGTGCTATATATATATATATATATATATATATATATATATATATAAAGAGGGACGAAGGAAAATCACAGCTACTATAATGATATTATAGAAAAGTCATTTGGCACTGAGTTGGGAGCCTCTAAATCCTTCCAAACTCACGACCGATCGATTCGTAAAAAATTAAGTAGGCATGAGATTAATTAACACACTAATTAATATCAAAAATTAATAATGGACCGGAGGTTTGGGATTCTGTCTAATTCACATCACATCTACGTGCTCCGACATGTGTGAAAATGATATGACGATTAATGTGAACATTCTTTTGCGGTACATGCATCTACCGATCACACTGAAAAGTACTCTGGCTCAACCTCTACATACGCCTACCAACAACATCTATCTACAAGCGAGGAATGGGAAGCATAACATAATTAAAGATGTGATCAATTATACTAGGAGTTCGGCTCGCCTCCCTCCCCGAGTTTCTTCGCGACGGGACCCCGTTGGGTGGGGGGAGCTCCCGGCGGGACCTCCCCCTTCCCCTCTAAGGGTTGGAAATCTCACCGTCGAAGGCGGTGGATCTCTCGCCGGTCACCTGCGACGGCTCTCTCATTGGCGCTCCCCGTCGGTGGAATCCTTGGGTGGGGGGAGCTCCCATCGGGATCCTCCCCCTCCAGGTACCCCCCTCCCTCCCGCCCCCCTCTCCCGTTGCCCCCCTCCGTCTTCCCCTTGCCTCCCCCTCTTCCCCACCCCTTAGATCGGCTCCGCCGCTGGCATCTCCCCTCCCACCCCCGCCCGCCGGATCCCTCCCCCCCTCCCCCACTTCTCCCCCCTATTCGTCCCCCCGCTCCACTTCTTCGTCTCTCCCCCTCCGCTTCTCCCTCCCCGCCCGCCGGCACCTTCCCCTCCCCGCCTCCAGTTTCCTCCTCTGGCCTTACTCCATCCCTCCCCTCCTCGCTGTTCACTCGCCCCCTCACCGTCCTCCCCCCGCTCCCTCTTCCCCCGATCGTAACATCTCCGCTGCCACTCCCCCAACACCTCCCCCCCTCCATTCCTCCGCCGGTAACCCTCCCCCCTCTCCCCCCCCTCCCCCGCCTCTTTCCCTCGGTCAGACCCCCCCTGTTCGTTTCCCCTTCGACCCCCCCTCCCCCGACCCGATCCGGTCGCCCTCCCCTCCCGACGTCCCCCTCCTCCAGCCTGTCCCTCTCCCAACCACCCCCCTTCCCTGTTCCCCTCCACTGCCCCCGCCACCGCCCCCCTCCCGCTGTTCCCCTCCCTTGTGGGAAACTACGTATACTGTCTCTTCCCCCCCCCCCCCTTCATCCTTTCCATGTGCAGCTCTTTCTTGGCGATGGACTTTTCTCCGAGCATCCGACAAAGTAAGGGTCAGCTCCGCGGCGTCGGTATCTGTTTCTCTCTCTCGATCTCAACAAGACTCGGAGAATCTGAGCATTACCCCCATGCATCTCACGAGATGCTGGCCTCCCGAATATCCTATTATCACCGCCTTCGGTCAGCGCGGTTCGGAAGCCATGTGCTCCGCGAGGACGAGATCTGTCACCGACGTAAGCGACTGCTTCTTCCTCGGTGTCTCGAAGAATCCTCAGCCATGTTTGGCGTCTGTTATCTCCACTATTCTCTTTTGCTTCCTGTCACCCTAAGGGGTTGTCGTCTGTATGGGCCCAGCATGGCCGCTAATGTGTCTTGTGTGTCCATGTACTATGGTGATCGTTTGCTATGAATGAATATCATACGTTATGCTTCCAAAAAAAATAATATTATTAAGGATGTGATCATATATATATATATATATATATATATATATATAGTAATATTTTGTGCATTGAATTTAATGCACAAAGTCACGTCATTATAGAACACCCTCTCCTATTAGCCCAAAAACTAGGTAACATGATGATTTCTACACAGAAAACGACACCCGCGTCATACATGTATAACTCATTTTTCACCCATTAAATGTAGAGCGCACTTGACAAAAAATATAGGACTTAAATATTTTGTAAGACTGAAATATTTTACATATGAACGAAATATTTTGTTACAAGAATAAAATATTTGTTACATGAACAAAATATTTTGTTTGACTATAGAAATAAAATAAAAAAATATTTCATAGAAATAATATTTTACTATGAACAAAATATTTTATTATAAGAATGAAATATTTTTAAATGAACGAAATATTTTATTTAAATATAAAAATAAATTAATAAAATATCTTATAAAAATAATATTTTAGTATATGAATGAAATATTTTATTATAAGAATTTTAAAAAATGTTTCAATCCTATACTAAATGTTTTACTCATATGTAAAATATTTCAATCTCATAAAATATTTTAGTCCTATATTTTCTCGTCAAGTGCGCTCCATATTTAATAGGCGAAAAAATAGGTCGTATAGATCTGACGTGGATATTATTTTATGTGTGAAAATCATCATTTCATCTGATTTTGGGTCAACGGGAGGAGGTGTTACATAATGATATGACTGTGAGCACCGTATTCGGTGTACAAAGTATTACTCATATATATACAACGAAAAATCAATAACTTAACAGTACATATAAGATTATCCTATTTTTTTAAAGTTTTTACTTGATTCTCTCTCTCTCTCTCTCTCTGTGTGTGTGTGTGTGTGTGTGTGTGTGTGTGTGTGTGTGTTGGTCGTCTGACGGTGGGTGGGGGGCGGGGAGCGACGGGTGGACGAGGAAAAGTGGGCCCATTGGCAGAGACTCTTGTTGACCGCTCCACTATGCGTGTTCTTCTCCCCGCCTTTCGTTTTCAATTCAATTCTCCTTTCACACCCACCCTCCCCTAATTGCTTTTGTAGGGAGGGGGAGGAGGAAGTATTCTTGGAACATCGATCGGTTTGATAGGAAAGTTATCCATGTTGGGTTTATGTATTTGATCATCATATGCTTAAGAAGTACGGAAAAACCATATGTTCTCTAATTAACATTCCTCATATATATGACGACGGAGGTGTTAATGCAAGTGGAAGTCATATTTTATAGCTAGTGATCATGGACTCTAGCTTGCTATAATTAAAGAACTTTTACAACACCCCCCACGTACTCCCGTTTAATTAATTAACGTGAGATGGGATCGAGATGGCTTAATTAATTAATGTGATGAGAGGAATTAGCTAAAGAAGATGCGGGAGATCAGATCTCTGTGCCATGCACGACCCTTTGTGTGCGGTGGCGCAGTACGTATCTGTGTAATTAATCTGATGAAGGAGAGACCTGCCATTGTCTGTGATAATGGGCCGGCCGGTGCCCAGATGGTTACCTATATGGGAAAACTGTGGTATAGATATATTTTAATTGCCCGTTGATATATGAATAATACGACAGCACGAGATCAGTTGTTCACCTTCATGCTGGTGCTTGGAGTGTGCTCAGAGAGATTAAAAGTAGGATCAAAGGTGTGGGTTTGAGTATCTCATCAAACACATTAAGCTTTGGAATCCTTACGTATATATATATGCATGATGGCCGCGGGTATAATATTTGACGTTGGCTGGCGTGTCTTAAAAGGAGACAAATATTCTTGTCCAACGCCTAGTTAAGATAAAGAAATGAACCCAGTACCATATGATCAGTAGCAGTCTACCTGTGAAGATGCTCCAAGAGAGAGAGGCGCCAGTGGGCATGCGATGGGATGGAGCGAGGGAATAATTGTGGGATGTAGTAGAAGATCCCTCGGGGAACTACAAAATCCATTGGTTCTTCCCCCTCAAACGTGGTCCTCCTCTTTTCTCTGTCCCCCCTCCCCCCCCCCCCCCCCCGTTAGCAGAGAGAGAGAGAGATAGAGAGAGAGTTCATAATCCATTGGCTCCTCCTCTCAAAGGTGGTGCTCTTGTTTTCCGCTTTCTTTTTTCCCCTCTGTTTGCAGCAGGAAGCGATGAGAGAGCTAGGGGGAGAGAGAGAGAGCAGCGGACGGGGGTGGGGGGTGATCTGCCCACATGGGTCGGCCACCTCATGTCTACCCAAAGCACTGACACGCCTGCCCTAACGGTTTTCTCATTGCAAATATCCGGACCATGGCCCTCTCTGCAAAAGAAGTCTCCGCTCTCTCCCGCTCTCCCTGTACACACACACACAGAGACCTATCTACAGAGAAAGGAACAGGGAGAACCGATAAGCCCACATGGTGGGTGTTGTCACTTTCGGGTGGGAATTCCATATCTTCTTTTAAGGAGGGGAAGACAGGGACAGAAGCTGTTGGGGGTGGTGATGCCACTGGCCTCGGAGTTCCCTTATTAATGATAATAATAAGGGAAGGGACCCTGCTGGAAGCAGTTGCAGCAGCAGCAGCAGCAGCAGAAGCCCCAGGACGACTGGTCTCTCTGGGAGATTGGTCTTCTCCTTCCTCTTCCAGCAGCGATAGTGAACCCCCCCTCCCTCCCTCCCCCCTCCCCAGCCTACCTCGGCCAGCTCGTCCCCCCCCCCCCACCCTTCCCTTCCCCTCGGGATTCTTCTCCTTGCTACGTACGTTCCCCGGTGCAGCTATATAGCTCCTCTTTAATTAATAAATGAACTCCCCTAACCAGCCACAGGTGATGAGGAGAATATAAGCGTCACCTGTGCCTCGTCTTCTTCCCACAATCGCCATACCGTACCATCCTCTGGACGTCCTCCTCATCCTCTCGCCCTCACATCAATTGTTTGATCTATTTTGTTCGTATTCTACGTACCCACTTCCCACTGTGTCGTCCACACTACTGCTCATCATCGACCCTTTGTCCCCAAGTTTCATACGACTCTCCTTTGCATTGGGTCCCAGCCACCCTCTCTTAATTAATCTCTCCCTCTCAGTTCTAACACGTACTATTTTCTACTTCACTGTCTCTGTCTCCTTGGGTCCTTTCTGATCTTTCTTCTTTCTTACCACCACCTCTTACTTCCACCTGCCGTGTTGCCCACATCCCTTATTTTTTTTTTTTGACTCTCTGTGAGTATAATTAATTTCTCTGGTCAGAAGAGGAGAGCCCCAGGGGAAGGCGGTGGGCCGGGGAAGAAGATGATGGATGTGGCCGCACCTATTTACGAGTGGACGCAGCAGGTTGGTCTCTCTTTGCCCACGAGTCCGTCCACACATGCTCCTGCTTAGAACCTCTCTCTCTCTCTCTCTCTCTCTCTCTCTCTCTCTCAGTCAATGGTGGTGCAACCCCTGTAGTTTGTTTGTTAGCCCTTGGAAGGGAACCTCCCGCCTCTAGGATTTTAAACGGTAACTCAAAGTCCGATAATATGTCCTCTTTTGCGTTAGAGGTATGTTAAACCTTCAACTTGGTTACGTACGTACTCTTTAGTTACTAAGATAAGTACAATTACTTAACCACTGATTAAAAGGAGCACGTAGGAGTTCACCTCTCTACTGTTCTCAGCGAAATCTTAACCACAGTACTAGCTAGAGTGAGGTTTCGTATATATATATATCTTCCTCCCCTTCTTTTACTTAAATATATATATATATTAGCTCACCCACGTCTCTAATTCCCTCTTCCCTCCAGTCAAGCTAGGTAATTAATTAGGTCGGGGCAGAATGCCATGAAATTAACTTGGTTTTTCTGTGTTATGTTAGTCTCAAATTAAAGCACAGCAATGTAGTCTAGCTATATATACTAGCTAGCTGCATATGTTATTTCGTCCATTAGAATTTTCTCTTATTAAGTGGAACATGGTAGATCTAACATGATTAATTTCGTGACATCCACAGCGGAGTTTTTTTTGGCAAATTTAACATTTTTAAACTTCTTCTATTGTTATACTTCTGAGTCCCAGTAACCTTCAAGGACACAAATAATGGTAAAGGTATTACATCAAGTTAAAGATAGAGCATTGCATTTAAAGGATAGAGAAAATGATGCGACCCGTTATTCCATCCCGTAAGGTCATCTTCTCCATCCCTACTTGCACCGCTGTCTCACCTTCCCCACTTTTTCCTTCTCCCTTCTTCCTTCCACACCTCTCCCTCTCTCTAGATCTATAGCTATATCTGAAGACATAAAATTCGGGTTGGACTTGTTGGGTGCTGCAGATAGATGACGGGATGCTCAACAGCAACATGACACCCGCTGGCGTTCTAGCAGCGCCTTCCCAAACGATGGCGGCAGCGGCAGCAGGAGGCGCCGCCGCAGCTGGTTTGAGCAGCAGTACCGCTGCAGCGAGGACGGCCATGGAGAGGCCGGCGCCCCAGGAGGGAGGCCAAGCTCTGCGGTGCCCCCGCTGCGACTCCTCCAACACCAAGTTCTGCTACTACAACAACTACAGCCTCTCCCAGCCCCGCCACTTCTGCAAGGCCTGCAAGCGCTACTGGACCCGCGGCGGCACCCTCCGCAACGTCCCCGTCGGCGGCGGCTGCCGCAAGAACAAGCGCCTCAAGAAGCCCCCGACTACGGCCACCTCCTCCTCGGCCTCCTCCACCGACATCTCCGTGCCGTCTCTCCCCTTCCTACCCAACCCCAGCACTGGCATGGCCGCCCCCTCCGCGTCCCCCGACCTGGGTCTCTTGCTCTACAGCCTCGCCAACCCGGCCTCCGACGTGAACATCCCCATGCCCTGCAACCCGTACGATCTCCACCAGCAGCTCGGCGCTCTCGGCCAGTGCTTCCCCTCCAGCACCGGCGAAGACTACCTTCCCGGCTTAATTAAGACTACCCACCTCCCCCAGACGGCACCACCAGCAGACGCAGCCACCTCCACGCCCTCTCCTCTGGAGTCTTCCTTCTTCGGTTCCACCGCTGCTTCGTTCCTTGCTTCCACCCTCAAACAGCAGCGGCAGGCGCAGCAACACAAATCACTTGTCCACAACCCTGATCACCTGCCGCACTACCCCGGCTTCCATCCGCCCGCGTCCGCCGGAGACATGCCGTTCCTAAGAGATATCAAGCTGGAAGGCGACGCCAACGTGGGGATGATGAGCAGCAGCGGCAGGAACGTGCTGGAGTGGCAGCTACCGACGACCGAGCAGGCGCTCGAGACCATCGCTTCCGAGTCCTCGCTCTACTGGAACATGGGGGCGCCCGCTTTCGGTGGCAGCCTCTGGCCGGACGCCGCAAGCTGTGGTTCATCCATCGCCCCTCTGATTTGAAAGAAACTAAGCCTCTTCAGACCTACCCAAGAACAATATTATTTCTTTTGAAAACTGTTAGTCTTCTTCTTCTTCTTCTTCTTCTAGTGGCAGAAAGGTCGGTGGGTATATACGTCTCATACGTATACTGATGGGAAGGGGGGAGTGGGTACTGCTGGATTAATAATGGTGGGCGGCGGTAATGGTGGTGAAGAGTTTGGATCGGAGAGTTCATGTCGGCTGCAAGCGTCTTCGGATGGAGCGCGGCGTCCTCCAGAAGATCTCGTTTCGTTTCACCCCGAGCGCGGAAGGGATCGAATTACAAGACTGCTTTGCTCCGAGAGGAACGTCGGATCCATTCGGCCTCGTAATCAACCCTCTTCTCCACTGGTTTTACATATCTGGTGGTCCTGCTGTCACGGAGGAACATTTCCACCACCATTATGGGAGTTGCTGAAGAAAATGAGAGAGCTGATGAGATCAGTCAGGTTGGACATCTAGAAACATTTGTTGTGTGTATATACATACTCCTGAATCATGACGTCAAAGCCTCTCTCTTTCTAATGCTTTTCTTTCTTTTTTTTGGGGGGGGAGGGGGGGGGGAGGTTCATATCTAAGTATGCTTGTTGATTGTGCTTGTTGTTGGGCATTCGGGCTTGAATGGCCTTCTTCACCAATGGCGGGGGGACGTGGGGGGGATCGATGTGTGACAGTGATCTCACTGTGTGCTACGGTGATTAGGGTTGTTTGTGGTGCTAATAATATTATATTCTTTTTGGTGTGTGAATTAGAGGGGGAAGGGGTGAAATGACCTTGTTTGGAATTTGTGGGCGGCTTTCTGACGCTGTTGTGTTTTTTTCTCTCGTGTATGATCTTTAGAGTTTACATGTACTTCGTCTTGCCTTCTGTTTTCCACTTTGGGTCTTTCACTCTTCTAACGTCGAAAGACCCGTTTGACACCGAGGTATTGCTTCCTCCCCACCCCCCATCAGTTTGTAACCTGTAAGGATTTGTGATGAATTTGACTCGTCGTTGACTGGCGTCATGAATTGATAATGTTTTTTTTTGCCTCCTAAACAGTGGGATGCTATATATGTTTCTAAAGATCAGGCAAATGCGCCAAGTAATGAAAAGTACTGTTGCAGATAATGTAGACATTCCCGAACTTTAATTATTCAAGGTTTTCTTCGATCTGATGATCTAATCTGCTGCTTCTGGTACTTCCATAATATCCTAATATGGTAGGGAAGTTCATCATCCCAATGGAATTTTACAATGGTTCGTACGTCTTTGCCAAGAGATCGAAGTGTGCATGTGCCTGCAAATTAAGGATAATCTGATCTTCTGTTGGTAATTATGGGTCTTGTACACGTCTATGGATTTTGCAATGACTGGCACTTTCGTGTTTAATTTACTTGCAGTTTATGGGGTGATTGACTTCGATTTCATGGTCACTATCCCAACACACCTTATCACTGCTCAGTGTTGACTTGAGATTAGAAAAATTAGTGAGTTTTTCCTACCTCGTTGAGAGAAGGGGGAGGGAGGGTGGACAGGAAGATTGAGTGGGTGGAGAGGAGAGGAGAAACACACACACACACACACACACACACACACACACACACACACACACACACATAGAGGATCATGAAGATTGGGGGAGAGAGGGATAGAGGAGAGGAGAGAGAGAGAGAAACACACGAGAGAGAGAGAGAGAGAGAGAGAGAGAGAGAGAGAATGAAAAGGTAATTTGCCACATTGCACAAAGTTTAGACCTTGGGCATTTGATCATTGTGAGTTTTGGTAATCTAGAGTTAACTTATATATGTCAACTCGCTTGCAAAGAAAGTCGTAGAGAAAAGGGTATCTGTTGCTCACCCTGTTGCCGATAAAAAAACTTGCAGCAGCCATCAGCGTTAATCTTGATTGACAGTCCTCACAAAAAGAAAAGGTTATAGACATTGTGCATTATGGTGCTCCGGCCCCTTTGCCCTGCAGCTCACCCGCTCTCTTCTACTACTGTTGTCAATATCTCCGTTCAAGAATTTATTTTGCTTATCTTTAGTCTATAATGTAATCAAATAATGTAATCAACGGGAAAAAAGAAACTTTGCTCTCTTAATTATCATCTTACTCCTAATGTTCTATTGTTATGATGATCAATCTTTGGAGTGGCAATGGCAACCTGCAGTACTACGTGTTACCCTTCTTGTTTCATCGTTAGACAAGACAAAGCATTGTAGAGGAGGAAAAATGGTGGACTCCCTCTTTTAATTAAGCCCTGTAGATTCCAAGGGTAATGATGGTGATGATTTGATGGTCATTTCTAGCAAAGAGTTCGAATCTTTTATGGCCTCCATTGGAGGAAAAGGACCAAGGAAATTAAGCCAATGGTAGGACGTCGGGTGTCATGAAGTAGCTTGCACTTCATCATATCAATCAGATTTGGGTTAATTAGCTGAAGCCACAAGCAATTCAAAAGCTGACTCCCAGTTTTTGTTGAGAAGAAATGAAGTTGATTGGCACTAGCTAGCTGGATGCCAAACTTGTCAACTACAGGAGTCCAGAGTCAGCTTACAAGTTAATTCCAAGGGTTGCGCACTTATATCTCATAAGAATATTTAATTAGCCACACGTTGTCACAAATGAGCATGCATGGTGAAATTTATCAACCCCACCTAGCTCTCCACTGGTCACTAACGAACTCAAAACTAACAATGACATTACACTACAAGGTAAAGTGATATTGGTCACGGATCTTTTTGCGACGGATTAACTACGGAATGAAAATCCGCCGCACCATTGTAATTTGCATATTTTTTGAGATGTATTAGCGATTGATATATTTTTGTCACAAATTTACGACACATTTTGAATTTGCACCGAAAAATTTTCGTAGCAATAAGTGAACATAGTTTTGCGGTGGATTAGCGAGGAAATACATCTGCTGCAAAAGTAGAGACGAATTAATGACAAAAAATTATCTGTCGCAACAAGTCTTGTGCTTTAGAGAGAGATTAGAGATAGAAAGGAATCTATCGCAAAATATAGAGGTGGATTAGTGAAGAAATACTATCCATCGCAAATAACAAAAATATCAACCTACCATATATATGAATTTTGATCAGATTTTGATCGGGAAGAAATCCAACAATCAGATCTTAACCAGATTTAGATCAGAAGCAAATATAAATAATTAGATCTTGATTAAATTTAGAATCAACGATCAGATTTAGATCGAGAGTAAATCCAACACTCGGATCTTAATAAAAGTTAATATTAACGGTCAGAATTTGGTTCAGAGTAAATCTAATGGTTGGAGCTTGATGAGCTTTAGATCAGAAGCAAATTCAACGGTACAATCTTGATCAGTTTTAGATCGGGAGTAAATCTAGCGATCGAACTTATTGCAAAAAGAATAAATTCAAGGATCGGATCTTGACCAGCTTTAGATCGAGAGTAAATTAAGCGGTCAGATCTAGATCAAACTTACATACAACTATTGGATCGATCAAACTTAAATTTAACTGTCAAATTTTGATCAGAGATAAAATCTAATGATAAGATATTTATGTAAATTAAATCATCTAAAGGTTGGATCTTAATCGGGAGTAAATCCATTAATGGTCAAATCTCGATTAAACTTAAATCCAATGATTGGATCTTGATCGGAAGTAAATCTAACTGTCAGATCTTAATCAAAGTTAAATCTAACGGTAATATTTCGATCACATTTAAATTTAATGATTGGATTTTGATGGAGAGTAAATTAATCTAATAGTCAGATCTTGTTTAAACTTAAATCCAATGATCAGATTTTGAGCAAACTTAAATCAAATGGTCAGATTTCGATCTAGAGTAAGATCTAACAGTCGGATCATGATCTAAGTTAAATCCAATAGTCAGATTTATATAATGTTAAGTTAGATATCGCTTGCAATCCCATCAACCAAGAAATATAATAAAGTACAATATAATCAGTATTTAGAAAATCTTTCCTTGAAGATCAACATAAAAAGATCGTTTGCAATACTATTATTTTTGCTTATTATGTTATTTTTAACACACATTTATTTCTATAACAAATATTAGTATAATAATTATGAGAGCATGATTATATTTTATTTTTATAATAATAATTAAATAGTATTAACTAATTACATAATAGTGTACATTATTTTATTTTATTTATTTAGTAGTTTTTAAAGCATATATATAATTATAATAATTATTGTGAAATTATATTTTATTATAATAATAAATAGTAGTAACTACTTATATTTTTAGTACATTTTGTTTATATTTTTTATTTTATTGTTATTACATGTTTGTTTTTATAATAAAATATACTATTTTACATATATAATTTATAATTATATTTATTATTATAGTAATCATAAAATAAATATTGTTAAAATTTATGTAAAAATTGAAAAGGAAATTTAGAGACAGATTTGGGATGGAGATGAGATCAACCGGAAATCTATTTTTATTTTGGCACCAACTCAGAAAATTTATAATTGATTAGAGAGGAATTTGTGACGGAATCATTCAGTCGCAAATTTACTAATATCCTTCAATTGCCTTGCACTTCCTCAATCACAGCCACTCTCTTCTCTCTCTCTAGTCGTCGATGACGTCACCCCTTAACTGTCGTGCCGTGTGTCGCCGTCGTACATCGCCAGCCACCGTGGCACGCCATCTTGCCGCGTCCACCATCGGCACTGCCGTCGGTAAGTCGTCCCCAATTTCTGTCGATCTATTTTTTTCTTGAGGGGATTTGGGAGGGGAGTTGGGGGGGTTTCTATTGGTAGCGGCTACGGGGCTTCTGACCGGCGAAGAGGGGATGGAGGGTGGGGTGGGGTTTGGGTTTAGGGTTTGTAGGAGGGGCCAGAGGGGAGGTGATCGAGGATGGGGGGGGTTTAGCCAACAATTGACTGGAGTTCCGGTTGGCGGGGAGGGGGTGGAAGGTGGGGGGAAGAGAGAGAGGGTGTGCGTGCGAGAGAGGGAGAGAGTAAGAAAGTGGGCAACGGACAGCGGCTGGGGTTGCTAGGGGAGGGGCATTCAGGCCTGGGGGGGTCTAGGGGACGAGGGTTTAGGAGGAGAGCTCTAGGGGAGGGGGACCGGGGGAAGGTAGTTGAGGCGGAGGGGGGGTCCAGTGTCCATGGTAGGGGTCTTGCTGGCTAGGAGGGGCCTGCTAGCTGGAGGGGGAGGGGCTAGGATCGGTGGGGGATGGGGACCTATTGGTAGGAGGGGTGGAGGGTTGTTGGGGTGGGGGAGAGGTGTTGCCGGGGTGGGGTCCGGCCGACTGGCCGAGAGAGAGGGAATGCTAGGGTGGGGGGGACAGGGAGGAGGGGGAGAGGGACTGTGGGGGTGTGGGTGGCTATTAGGGTGGGGGAGAGGGGCTATCGGGGTGGGGGTGGCCCACGGGGAGGGGAGCAGAGGGGCTGCCAGGGTGGGGTGGCCCATGGGGAGGGGAGAGCGGCTGCCAAGGGGGGAGGCACTGCTGAGGTGGGAGTGGCCAACAGAGCAGAAGAGAGGGGTTGTCGGGGTGGGGGTGGCTGACGGGGAGTACGTGTGTAATGTCCCGGATTTTCTAGATCCTTATTCGTGGGTCCCGGATCTGGTTTCTCGGAATGTCCGACTCCGTTGTGTCCGAAATTTCGTTTCGGACATCTTTCGTGTTCGGATCGGCGCGATCCGGAGTTGTTTCGGAGGCCCGGAAGCGTTCCGCGACTTTTCCGCGTGTGTTTTCCGATTCCCGGTGTGCGTTTCGGTAATTCCTTTCGGAACATCGTTGCGGGTAAACCGGGCCGTTCACCTAGGCGAGTGTGGTATCGTTACGATCGGAGCGTTCCGAGGATCGCGGAAACATGATTTTCCTATTTTTGGTATTTTCTGGAATTTCTGGATTTTCTTATATATAACCCCTTTTCTCTCTCTCCCCTCTCATTTCTCACCCTCTCTCCCTCTCTCTTATCTCACGCTCTCTTTCTCCCCTCTCTTCTCCGGCGGCCGACGGAGCGAGGTGGGGGCGAGGCGGAGGTGGCGCAGGCGAGGATGCGGGCGAGGATGGGCGAGGATCTAGGCGGTGGAGGCGAGTGGGAGCTCGTTGCGCGGTCGCGAGCCAGCGAGGCTTCAACGGCGTTTCTTCGCGGATCGGAAAGCTCGGGACGCGAAATCTTCGGTGGAGATAGGGAGATGGATCCCCAGCTTGTGCACTTCCTTTCCCGCGAGTTTTGTAGGCCGTGGTGAGCCGAGCCGGCTAATCGGGGCGATTTGGGAAAAATGCATGTTTTTGGGGAGTGAGCCGGATCTCTCGTTTTACGGCGTTTTTGGCCGATCCAGGGGTTTAGATGCATGCCTAGGGGCTTGGTGATGAGGACATTGAGGCAAGACCGTCCGCATTTTGTTTGCATTTATGTCCTTTCATATTTGTATGTATACCCTTGTGTAATATGGGTACGCAATTGTAGGTCTTAGTGGGTTTATATGTAAAATTCCCATGGGCCCAAGCAAGGGCATTCTCAGCCCTTTTCCATTAGTCCACCTAGACCATGTGGGGCTGGTCAATCATCCTAGGTGGCCTTCTAGAAGAGTTGAATGTCAATTGCCACATGGGTAGACAAATGGGTAAGAAATTCCATGGTAGGCTACCTACCATTTCAAACTTGCCCCCTTGTCTCCCCTTGGTCAATAGGCCGCCCCTCCCCTTGTATTTTTTATTTAATTTTTGTGTGTGTTTGTCATACTTGATCCCAACCATCCAATCCCCTCCCCTAGATATAATGGTGTAGATTAGGTTTGATGTAAGGCATATAAAAGGTTGTATTTTCTATTTGTTAGCATTAATGAAAAGAAGAGAAAATTCCATTTGGAACAAGAAGCTTGTGCCCCTTTCCTCTCTCCTAGAGTTCTCCTCTCAACCCCTCTGCAATTCTAGAGTGGATCTAGTTTCTATCTCCCCCTCTCAACCACTGATCTTCACCGGTGCCGCCGCCGTTCGTGCCGCCATCGAGCCGTCATCGAGCCATCGTCGGGAATTATATCTTCAGCCAACAACAGCCCCTTCCATGAATTCTTGCTATCCGCCACGGACTCAGATCGATTTGAAATTTTGAGGGTGTATTCTTACCTTGAATCCCTACCTCCACCTAAATTTTCACGTCCAAACTCCTCCATTTAGTAATTTTTCATTTTCATCCATCTTTCATTCCCAGACCTGTCTTGTCTCTGTCTACAGTGACAGTAGCTCTGAGTTTCCCATACCCGACCATCTTTTTGATTTTTTTTAGGGCTCCCAATTTTACTGGGCGTTCTGTCCATCATCCCATACATCCTTGAATTTTCTTAATTTTTTATCGGCCTTCTATCCAATTTTCAAAATTCGTGCTCTATCTCTGCTACAGTGCTTTCAGCCAATTTCCAGATCCGACCACCTTCCAGTTCAAAAATCAGAACCAATCACAGCCTCCTCCAAACCTTTCATAAAAAGTATGTACGTTCTCCTAGCTCAATTTCCTACAACTTTTATGAAGAGGTCAAAGTCTGAATCCAAGGTCTATTAGGTGGTTAACGGCCGTTCTCAGACAAGTTCACTGCAGATCTGAGAGTCCGGCCACTGTACAACAGCAACTCAACAATTCATTAAAGCCCAGCTCCGTGCAGATCCAGGCCAGATATTCAATCCTAGATTGAAGCATTTGAAGTTAGCTTTCCAACGGCGCCAGTTTCGTGTCGATCCGACATCGGGGCTGATCGCAGCGTCCGTTCTCGCCGGGACGCGCGCTGAAAACCAGAAGCTGCAAATCCGTGGCCACTTATTCCGACCGGTGCCGATCGGAGCTGCCCGGCCTCCGGCCGGCGAACCAGCGTGCCTCCACTCCAGGGAGCGCTCATCCAGACATCCACCACCACAGCGGTGCCACCGGGCCCCACACGGCCCCTCCGGACAGCACGTGGGCCCCACAGGCGCGAGTACGTGTGCGGCCGAAGCTACGCGAGAAGCCGCCCGTCAACCCGAAATCGGTCCTCCCGGACCCCATTGTGTCACCCTTTACCTCCCTGCGTGGAGTGGGATGTAACTCATTGCTGTAATCTTTATGTATTAACTGTCCCGGGAGTACGAGATCGGCCAGGTCCGTCTTCCCCACGCCCGGTAGCGTGGAGGTATCGTATCCGCTCTTACACTCGGCATTTCGCTTATTTCCTTATATGCTTTATATGCCGCTGCTAGAGAGCATGTTTTAGGGCCTAGCTTGCTATACATTTTCATATCACCGCTGCTGCGAGAGAGAGCGAAGCCGTCCCGTGACCCGATCCGGGCACGAAAGTGTGAATTGACCACCCTAGCTCACTGCCGGTTTCTCAACCGCGCACGTCCGACGCTTCCCTCGTTAAGGGACGATCGCGAGCTTGTCGTGTCCGTGGTCTCGTCCCGCATCAATTTGGTATCAGAGTGAGTTTGAGTCTAGGGTGTCAAAAATAAAAAAAAAGAGTGTCATTTAAGTCTAAGTGTCTAAGTCGGTCTTAGGAGTTACATTTGCATACCATTAATCGGTATATAAAAAGGTGTTGTCCGAACGTTAGGCTACGCCTATCGGGAAGGCCGCACACTTGCGCGAGTGATCTTCGGATCGATTAACTCCGTCACGTACCGAGTCTTGGTGTCTTGTCCTTAGTGTGCATGCATCCCAAACCGTGCATAGTCGGTCTAGTGTCTTGTCTAAATGGCCTTGCATACCCATTCCTAGGGATCCATTCCCACCTTTTCGGCACCAATGGCCAACCCATGTCGACCCGTCCAAGGTGATAGGTCTATGTCCGAGTACATCCGGGACTATGATAAGTACCGGTTGGGATATGGCTTGGGAGAGGAGAGCACCACGACCGCATTTCAGTTCCGGAGAGGTTTGCGGTTTCACTTCCAACTTGAATGTCTTGTTCGCGACGCGTTCTCGCTGGCGCAATCTTATAAGGTCGCTCTAGAGGTCAAGCCCTTTGAGTCTCATTTTTCTCGCTCTAGAGGTCGAACCCTTTGGCAAACATCTCCCTCCCAACCGAGTCCCGAGCCGATCGGACTACCTACGCCATTGCCTTCACCACCCGTGAGTGCTCCGTTACCACCCTTACCTTCCGATCCACATTCGGAACCATCATGCTTGGAACCACCTCACCCCGAGCCACCCGTGTTTCTTACGGGTACACTATATATAGCCGAGCCGCTTCTTAGTTGGCTCAAGGATGGCTTGGTCCCACCTTCCTTCCCACCTATGGACCCCATCCTCCCTTTAGTGCCGGTCAACTCCTTCCATACCACATTTCGATCTCGTCACCATGTTGATACGTTGGACGATCTTGTCATGGGATTAGATTCACAATGGGAGTTGACGCATCTTTTGGCCCGAGGCTTTGACCAACCCGCTAGCCTTAGCTTCACCCATCCGGCCTTCGGGTCCATTACCTCCGAGTGCACCGTGGGTTGTGTTACCACGGAGGTTCTTCTACTTCTCCCGCAACCGGATGAACCCGACTTCATTACTTTTCTTCCGAGGGAGGAGTCATATCTCCTATGCACGGTCCCATCTATCACGATGGATGGAGGTGATCATCACCTTCATGAATGTCACCCATGGGACTATGTAATGGAGGAATCAAAGGGTCACACATTCTTGGACCCATTCGACCCCTTCTCTAGTGGGTCTAGTGATCCATCACTTCCATCATACCTTATCGGGGAAGTCCACTTTCACACCCCTTTCCCACAGGTCGGGCCATCTATACCCACCAAACCCATACTCGATACACCCACACCCGGCTCTTCCACATCCGGGTCTTCTAGCTCTCTCAAGTTCCCCAAATCCAAAGGGCCATCCATACATGATTAGGTCATATTTGGACGTTTGGATGTTCCCCATGCCACCCATCTCCGGTTACATAACATGCATGCATGGCACACATTCGGGTGTCCTGGTCCGCCGTCACCCATGTACGGGTCGGACTAACATTAGGTGTGTCTAGGGTCATAGACGAGTCAGTGTGTTTTCTTTGCGTTGTTTGCATATGTGTGTTAGTGCATGGTGAGTCTGTATGTGTCTTGTGTAACCTCGATGTCAGTCCCTTATGAGTGTGAAGCGAGTCGACTCACTCGATGAGTATGAGATCGGTTCTACATCTATACCCGGATCAGTCACCTACAGGGACTCAGCGGTGATTCCTAGTGAGCCTTCGAGCCGCCACCTTCCTTTTTGAGAGTGCCCCATTTGGAGTGTCCACCTCTGGCCCATAGTAGCTTGTGCATATCGAGTATATATGGAATGAGCAGGTGACGGTCACTTGGAGTGGAGCATACCCGCGTTACTTGGCACGGTGACGGATCCGCCGGAGTACTCGAGCATCCATACCCCTACTCGACGGGGTCGAGTTCCTCCCACCCGGGGAGAATTGATGGGGACATCGAGGTAAGACCGTCCGCATTTTGTTTGCATTTATGTCCTTTCATATTTGTATGTATACCCTTGTGTAATATGGGTACGCAATTGTAGGTCTTAGTGGGTTTATATGTAAAATTCTCATGGGCCCAAGCAAGGGGACCCTCAGCCCTTTTCCATTGGTCCACCTAGACCATGTGGGGTTGGTCAACCATCCTAGGTGGCCTTCTAGAAGAGTTGAATGTCAATTGCCACATGGGTAGATAAATGGGTAAGAAATTCCATGGTAGGCTACCTACCATTTCAAACTTGCCCCCTTGTCTCCCCTTGGTCAATAGGCCGCCCCTCCCCTTGTATTTTTTATTTAATTTTTGTGTGTGTTTGTCACACTTGATCCCCCAACCATCCAATCCCCTCTCCTAGATCTAATGGTGTAGATTAGGTTTGATGTAAGGCATATAAAAGGTTGTATTTTCCATTTGTTAGCATTAATGAAAAGAAGAGAAAATTCCATTTGGAACAAGAAGCTTGCGCCCCTTTCCTCTCTCCTAGAGTTCTCCTCTCAACCCCTCTGCAATTCTAGAGTGGTTCTAATTTCTATCTCCCCCTCTCAACCACTGATCTTCACCGGTGCCGCCGCCGTTCGTGCCGCCATCGAGCCGTCATCGAGCCATCGTCGGAATTATATCTTCAGCCAACAGCAGCCCCTTCCATGAATTCTTGCTATCCGCCACGGACTCAGATCGATTTGAAATTTTGAGGGTGTGTTCTTACCTTGAATCCCTATCTCCACCTAAATTTTCACATCCAAACTCTTCCATTTAGTAATTTTTCATTTTCGTCCATCTTTCATTCCCAGACCTGTCTTGTCTCTGTCTACAGTGACAGCAGCTCTGAGTTTCCCATCCCTGACCATCTTTTTAATTTTTTTTAGGGCTCCCAATTTTACTGGGCATTCTTTCAATCATCCCCTACAACCTTGAATTTTATTAATGTTTTATAAGCCTTCTATCCAATTTTTAAAATTCGTGTTCTATCTCTGCTACAGTGCTTTCAGCCAATTTCGAGATCTGACCACCTTCCAGTTCAAAAATCATAACAAATCACAGCCTCCTTCAAACCTTTCATAAAAAGTATGTCTGTTTTTATAGCTCAGTTTCCTACAACTTTCATGAAGAAATCAAAGTCTGAATCTAAGGTCTATTAGGCGGTCAACGGCCATTCTCAGACAAGTTTACTGCAGATCTGAGAGTCCAATCACTGTAAAAAAGCAACTCAACAATTCATTAAAGTCCCGATCCGTGCAGATCCAGGCCAGATATTCAATCCTAGATTGAAGTATTTGAAATTAGCTTTCCAACGGCGCCAGTTTCGTGTCGATCCGACATCGGGGCTGATCGCAGCGTCCGTTCTCGCCGGGACGCGCGCTGAAAACCAGAAGCTACAAATCCGTGGCCGGTTATTCCGACCGGTGCTGATCGGACCACTCCAGGGAGCGCTCATCCAGGCATCCACCACCACAGCGGTGCCACCGGGCCCCACACGGCCCCTCCGGACAGCACGTGGGCCCCACAGGCGCGAGTACGTGTGCGGCCGAAGCTACGCGAGAAGCCGCCCGTCAACCCGAAATCGGTCCTCCCGGACCCCATTGTGTCACCCTTTACCTCCCTGCGTGGAGTGGGCTGTAACTCATTGCTGTAATCTTTATGTATTAACTGTCCCGGGAGTACGAGATCGGCCGGGTCCATCTTCCCCACGCCCGGTAGTGTGGAGGTATCGTATCCGCTCTTACACTCGGCATTTCGCTTATTTCCTTATATACTTTATATGCCGCTGCTAGAGAGCATGTTTTAGGGCCTAGCTTGCTATACATTTTCATATCACCGCTGCTGCGAGAGAGAGCGAAGCCGTCCCGTGACCCGATCCGGGCACGAAAGTGTGAATTGACCACCCTAGCTCACTGCCGGTTTCTCAACCGTGCATGTCCGACGCGTCCCTCGTTAAGGGACGATCGCGAGCTTGTCGTGTCCGTGGTCTCGTTCCGCATCACTTGGGGATGGAATCCCCTTTTGTTTCCCCTTCACCTGGGGGTGGATGGGGCGTGGAATGGATTTCCCGCCATTTTCCCGTTCTTCCGGTTTCGGACTTAGAACGCGCTAGTCTCAGGTAGCGCGTTCTTGAAGGTCACGCCGTCCCGATAGGGCGCGTTCATCGGAGAAGATGAACAGTAAGACAGTTTTTGTCACGCTAGGGGTGAGTAGCGCGTTCTGTGTTGTCGCGCTATAGGCCTATAGCACGTTCTGTTCTGAACGCGCTATAGAAGTATAGCGCGATCCTGCTGAACGCGCTAGGTATGTATAGTGCGTTCTGCCTGAACGCGCAATGCATGTGTAGCGCGTTCTTGGGGTGGCCTACCGGGCTGCCCAGGGCGGGCAGTCTACGGCTGATCGAGCTCCCCTTGGGCCGTGTGTGTCCCGGACACCCCGTGGAGTTCCGTGACCGTGTCTTTGGGTGTCTGGAGGTCTGTTTACCTCGATTAGTGTTCCTGTGGGTTTAAGGGTCCGGGTGACCTTCTAGCATTCCGATTGTGTTGTGTTGGTCTCCGGTCTACCCGGTTGTGACCCAGTGGTCGACCTTTGGCCTCGTGAGTGTCCCCGTGGGTTTCGTTGCCTTATTTTTTGTGGTGTCTGGAGGTACCGTGTTATCTCGACAAGCGTGCCCACAGGCTTGGTGGGTCCGGGTGACCCCAGGTGTTCCGGGCTTCCATGTTCTTGCTAGATCGAGTCACCGTGTGTCGGTGGGGGTGCGGTGGGGTCTCCCCCGCATGCCGTGAGTTTTCCTGGAAGATGATTCCCGAGTGGGCCATGTGTTTGGCCTTGGACTGTGAGTCCAGTTATCGGCGTGACAGCTTGTGCGTTGCCCTGGGAATCATACTTCTGTGCTTTCCGCGTAGGCCACGCGTATGGCCTTGGACTGCGAGTCCAGTTGCCCAGCCTGGGGCTGGAGGGTTCCCGCCTTTCCTTGAGAGTGGGATTTGGTTTGACGGCATGTGAGCTACCTTGGGAACCGTGTTTTCACGTTTCTGCGTGGCTGGGCGTGCGGCCCGTGGACTGTTGTTGGCACTCAAAATATGATCCCTGGCGACCAAGCCGCAAAAACGAATGATACGGCCCACTGAAGCACAGAAGCCGATGAAAATCAACTTATCGAGGGTCCCTCGAGCTGACGAAGCCCCAAGCCACCTTGAAGGGAACACCGGGGACCTCACCTCAGGAGAGTCAAAGTCAACCCGCAACCAATCGGCAGTGCGATCAAGCCTGCCCAATGATCCGGCATCGACTCTGTCATGCCACTACCCCACATCCGACGTCCGATCAAGGACGACGGTCTACCTTATGATTCTCCGAAAGAGGAAGAATGCCCTCGGCCATCCACAACAAGGGGCCGGAGGTTCTGTCAGCAAGAAGATCCCGATCACCCGACACGGGTTTAGCTTCTCGCCCTAGTGAGCCCATTAGCGGCCGATGGATCACCGTTCAAGGCGGAATTACCCAGGATGCAATGCCATCCTGCAAGGAAGCTTCGGACACAGGTCCGTCTTGATGAGAGGCACCAATCACAGTGCCGAAAGTCGTACCGACGGGACACCCGTGTGTCCGGACCGGAAGCACACGAAGTTCTGATCAAGGCCGTTCGTCGCGTCAAGAGCTTCGTCAACACCCCGTCAAGGCTCCCCGAGAGCCAGTACGAGAGGAACAGTCAACTGGAGTCTCCGGAACCATCCCCGGACCCACTGGCCTGGCCGTGCCTGGCAAACAGGTTAAAACGGCGCCGCTTAAAACGGCGCCGTCAAACCGGCGCGCAAAGATCAAATGGGGGCCTTCCCCGGCGCCGTCTATCCGGCGCGCAAAGACCAAATAGGGGCCTTCCCCGGCGCCGTCAACCCGGCGCGCTTCCTGGGGCGCCGTTTTAGCCCAAGGCTATATATAGCCTGTCGAGAAGAAGATCAAGAGAGATCCGATCGGGAGAGGAGGCGGATTTTTTTTTAAAAAAAAAAAGGGAGAAACTCAATAGAAAGAAAGAGAGCCAATCGTCCGAGAGGGAGAAGTCTTGGGGGAGAAGAAAGGGTTTCCGCTGAGGGCCGCCCCGACCCTTCCCGGTCTGTTCGCTCGAAGCCCTCCGCAGTCGGAGAAGAGGAGTTAGTTCCGATACTCTGCTTTGGAGAAGAAGTTTAGGTGGGTTTCGTGATTTGCTTCCGACGATTCTCTCCGTTTTTTTTTTATCTTCTGATGCAATGTAAATGGAGCGGGCAGGGCAATGATACGAGCCCTTTCCTCCTTCATCATTTATTTCCTCTTTTTTTTTTTTCCTCGGAAAGCCCCTGCGCGGGTATGACGCCGTAGCATCCTGGGCGATGATATGAGCCCACGATGCCCTGTTTCTTCTAACTTTATTTACCCGTCTTATTTCCGGCTTGAATGCCGACTGTGAGATGCGGACCATTTGTAATGAACCCTTTGGGCATTTGCCCTTTCTATATCTGAATAAAATCACCAGTGTCTATCTGCATATTCGAGGAGTCGTTGCCATATACTGGATCGAGGTTTCTTTCCGCGGTTTCTCTGATGCACACGCCCTGATGATTCCAAGGGCAACAGTGATATCACCCTCTCCCCAAGGGTTTTCTTCTCGCATCTATTTTTATTCCGTGGAGGGTCATTGGCCAGAGGAAGGCACCTCGATGCTCCTCTGGTCAGAACCACGGGACCTTCTCCCATCGCTCTCATTCTGTTCCCAGTCATGAATGGAGGGGGATGGGGGTATCCCCATAATAAAAACGCAATGCCTGTAGGTATTATTATCTTTCTGTTCGTTATTCCGAGCGCTCAATGGCATGCCCTCCCCCGGTTGTGGAAAGCCACAAGCCAACAAGCTACTGTCTATGCTGACAGGCTAACCCCGATATCAACATAATCCCCCTTGCTAACTAGTCAACCGGCGGGTTTATTACGCGCATAGGCCAATTAACTCCCTTCTACCGAATGCATCCTGTCTTGTCTTATTCATGACGATTTTCTCGAAGAATTTGTCCGACGGGGAGAGGGGACATTCCCCCATGAATCACCAGGGGATCACGGGGTCATACCCCTTCGTGGTATGTATCCTCATGGTCCGTTCGGTGAATATAAACAGGGGCTTTGGCCCAACAATAAATCCACTATCCTCAATGGCATTGTGGTGGCCACGGGTTGGAAACCTCTCACAGGCTAGTCCTCAAGGGCTTCTCCTCCCTATTGGCTGTCCCTTCCGATCATGATTTGGCTATGAGTCGAGTGCCCCTCGTAGGCTAGCCCTCGGGGTTTACCTTCTCTTATTGGTCACTTCGTCTGATCACCTTTCAACCCACGGAATGATGGTGCCCCTCGTAGGCTAGCCCTCGGGGTTTCCTATCCGTTCGGGTCTGCCGGCCGCCGTGCGCCACCCGGCTTTTAGGGGTGTACTCCGCCACGTGAGTACTCCCTGCGTCTCCCCGACAATCCTTTGGGATGGGGAGATGCTGCCGAAATTTCGGCTCGAACGAGTTAAGCTCGGAACAATCGCCTCACGCGAGCCCATGACTCGGCACCGATTCCGATGAATAATCAACTTAATAAAATTCTCAAAACCATCCAAAATCTTAATAAATCTATGAATAAACCAACGAGGCCCCTGCCTCCTTGAAATCGGGCTAATTCAGCGCGTTCATGCGCGATCACGCTTTAAAACGGCGCGCCCTTCCCGGCGCGGTCTTCCCGGCGCGGCCTTCCCGGCGCGCCCTTTCCGGCGCGCCCTTCCCGGCGCGCCCCAGCTCCCCACGCCGTTTTAACGGCCTGCCCCTTTACCTACGGTTATGGCGCCGTTTTAAGCTTTTTACCTACGTTTCAGGGCGCCGTTTCAAGCGTTTTGATCCCTGTCTTCGCATGCATTGCACCGGTTTCGTTCCGAATCGTGTCGTCGCATCATTCTAACCCCTTTCCCACTTATGGGATGATTTCTTATGCTAATCACAGAGGGGTGCAAGTCCTTCAACTAATAATCATCATGTAGTTCCCTTTTCCGGCTTCGACAGCCCGATATCTCGGCAATTAATCAAAGGTGTTCCCTCCTCGTGGGGGATGTAATTAACGCCATAGCCTTTATGGTATAGCGGACTGCTGGTCCCGACCGAACCTCACATTCGCCCTACATGGGTCAGGATGAGCGCATCATAAATCGTCACGCATGTGACTGGCACGCCCGCGTCGTCAATCAGTCAGTTGACTACAAGTCAGTCAATTGGTCGATCGACCCGCGAAATAAATGAATGAAAAATACCAACGAAAAGGAGCGAAGGAAAAGACGGTCGAAACAGTCTGGCACGCCCGGTGGGACCGGTGTCACCTTTCATCTCTTTGCCGAGATATTCGGGCTTCGAAGCCCTTTCAAAGACTACTGATTGTTTTCCTGTCTATCTTTTCAGTGCAAACAATGACGACTCATGGAATAGCTGGCGTCGACTTCGACCAATCGATAGTCGCCGGACACGCGCAAGGGTACCTGGCGGTGCCCATGGAATTTGGTAGCTTTCCTCCTGCTGTGGGCTTCCCCAACTTCTTGGGGTTGGCCTTTGTCGACATGCTGGAAGTCGAGGCCATGGAACCCGTCAAGGAAGATGTGAAGGAAATGGAGCCTCTGAAGGCCCCCTGCCGCGGTGATTCGCTCAAGAACCCGGTTCCGGCCGCTAGCTGCCTGGTGCACCACCTGGTACGGGTGATGCATCCCACTGATATCAACAAGCCCCCTGGAGGACGTCAGCGTCGCCAGGCTCGCAAGAACACTGCCGTGATCACCGGAACTGTCTCTCAGTCCGGAAAATCAATGCTGGTGGGAGGTATGCGTGTCTTCCTCAACGGGCGCACGGCACGGGTGACCCCAGATCGCGTCATCCCAAACGTCCCTGTCTACAACAACTATCAAGCTCTCGCTGGAAGGAGGGCAGAAAGAGAAGAAGCCGGCCACCATGGCCAAGAAAACCCGGCGCTCAGGCCGAGGAAATTCAAACAGGTGTGGGTTCCCAAGCGGACCCGACCTGCCTACCATCCAACACCCACCCGCCATCGTCCTATGAACGACGAGGCGAGAGCGAGAAGAGAAAGGGGCTTGTCCCTGATGAATGAAGAAGAGGTGGTTGCGGATCCTCCGCGTCACAGAAGTTTTCGGGCTATGGCCCGTCAAGCCAACGTCCCTGCCACGGGGCGAAGGTTCCAACAGCCAGGTGACAGAGCTCGACTGGCCTACATTCCTCCTGCTGGAGGTCGACCACTCTCCCCCATGCTACATCAAGAACGGGGTCAAGAAGAAATGGCCTGCCTGGTCAGAAGCTATTTCCGAGGATTGGGTAACACCTCACTCGGACAGCAGCGGCTGATGCAGACAGTCGCCACTGAAGAAAATTACTGCCCATCAACGGCAGATGAAGAAGAAATAGAGGATATAATAAGGATGTCGTCGGTCGATGACAACGGACACAATGACGGCTCTGAGATCAAAGCCGATGAAGCCTTCCCCGAGCGGGAAGAAAGAAGAAGAATTTCTGTGTTCGAGAGGCTGACCTTCCCGCAACAAGCAAGGCGGAGGGTCCATCGACAAAGAAGGAGGATGCAGGTTTTCACTTGCAACATGGCTGGCGTGTCCAGCCGATATGGGAAGCTTCCTGAAAACTCCCAAGAACTGGCTCAGTTGGCCGTACGGCCGGGACCAGCTACCCGCAGGACAGAAGCAGCAAGAGGGCTTCTGACAGCGATGAAAGAGAAACAGCCCCAGTCATACCTCCACTGGGATGACAAAGCCCCCGTCTTGACCGCTAATGTGGTAACGACGGAAGAAGAAGACGACGTACTCCTCGATATCCTGCCCGAGGGTACGTCCGGGGAAACGACAGAAGGTGTCCCCACCACTATAGACCCATCAGTCTTGATGCTGCTGCAAAGATATCAACGGGAAATAGATTCCCTGAAGAAACAGCTGATGGAGAAAACTGAACACTCATCAGCCTCCAAACCACCCGAAGTCCAAGGTGAATCATCCCGGGGAGCGGCTCGTCGAGACGACCCTCCACCACTTTGCACACTACCCCAGCCGTCAGAGCCAACTGTGACGACAGCACAACAGCGGCCACCACAGCCTCAGTCGCTGCTGCCTCCGGTGCTTCCTCAGGTGCACCCAACACCCCCGCTGCTGCATCCTCCACAGGCGACCACCCTGGTCACCCCGTACCTGCAGCCAGCACACTTCTATCCGGAGCCAGTCGACCCCACGGTCGTGAGCCGGATGATGGTGGAGAGGATGATCGAGCTGAAGCTCGCAGAGAAGAGCGAAGGCGACTACGTCGCATTCGATGCCTACCGGGTGCCCTACCCGCAACACCATGCGGCTAAGCGGCTTCCCCCGGGAGTCAACAAGCCGCCCAAATTTGACAAATTCAACGGGAAAGGTTCCCCAAAAGAACATATTGCATATTATATGACCGTTATGGGTGATCTGTCCACCGACGAGTCATATCTGCTGAAGTTCTTCGGGTCCTCGCTGACGGGGCTCGCATTTGAATGGTACTCCAGCCTCTCGGCCGGGTCAATCAATGACTGGTCAGATATGCAGAGGAAATTCAGGGAAAGATTCCATGTCACAGAGAGGGAGGTCACAGTGGCCGAACTCTATTCGACAAAACAAAGGGCAGATGAGACCGCCCTTGACTACATCAAGAGGTGGAGGAACCTCGGAATGAGATGTAAGCGGCCCCCGCATCAGGAGGACGCTGTGCAAATATGTAAGCAAAATCTCAGGAGGGAGGTCTTGGAAAAAATGATCGGGATGGAAATACGGTCGTTCGACCGGCTGAATAATGTGGTGGCCGAGGTAGAGGCTTTTCTAGCCAAGCCCGTCCCGCCGTCAGCTGCCAGCACAGCCCAGAAAGGCAAGGCGGCGGAACGGCGCCCCACACCCAAAGAAGCGAATGCGCTTGATATCAAGGCATTCGAACAACAAAAGGAGAAAGGCAAGAAAGCGGCTTCCCCGCAACCTGCAAAAGCTCCAGATGACAAAGAAGGTCCTTCGCTGAGGGACAAAATGAAGAAGGCTTATTCCTTTCCTAAGAATAAAACTCGCATCCTGTTCGACTGGGTAACGGAATATGACATGGTCACTCTGCCTGAGCCAAGGAGACCAGAAGACCTGAAAAGAAAAGACAGTCCGAGATTCTGCCCCTACCACCAAATGTTGGGACATTCAATCGAAGACTGCTATGTTTTCAAAGACGTCATCGAGGGGATGGTGAAGAAAAATGAAATAGAGCTAGGAGAATACAAAGTAGACCCTCCTCAGCCACATGAAGCTCCTCCCAGAAGGGCGACAGTCAACATGGTCTCCCTCTACCAGGCACTACCTGAGGAGATCTCTGAAGCAAGCACACGGAGCACCTACGAAATCCATTTCCTGGAGCCCGTGAAAGAAAAGCAAGGGTGGCATCCCGTCCCTGTGAAGCACAATAAGAAGAGGGCACCCTGCCCGAAAGAGGGGGCACATATCCGTGGCGTCACGCCCCGGCCTGCTCCGCCAGTGATAGCGCCTACGTGGATTACTCCATCCGCAGCTATCAGAATACATGCACCCAACAGAAGGAGACAGACTCCCCTGCCAGTGGTCAAGGAAACCAACCCCGGGGTCCTTCGACTGCAACACCTGATTGAAGGGCTAGATGAATATGTACAGCCCGAATTGAAACCCCTGCTCGTACGGGACTACGTCCCATGGCAGGAGCTGGAGCAACTCTCACTCAAGCAGACGGAGGAAGCTGAAGCAGCACCCCCTGAAGCGAGCAGTCTATTCTGGGGGCAGGTGCCCGCAGAAGCAAAAAGGAAAAAGAAGCAAAAGAAGAAGAAAAGAAAGGCCGTTGGCGCCAATAAAGCACAGGTTGTCTCCTGTAATACACTATCAGCCCTCTTCAACCTACCCGGGGAAGAGGAAGAAGAAGAAATATGCTTTACACCCCACACTAGGGAAAGCAAGGTCGAGGCCGCCACTGCTGCACATGCCACGCGGTCAGGCCGAAAATGGGGGCGCCAACCCCCACCCAACCACAATATTATGTTCAGAGGGGAACAACCCTACAAGACACCTCCGCCGGAGGTCAAGGGAGTTCAAATCCCTCCTCCGTCCGGTCTATACAACAAGAGCGGGGGCAAGGCTGTCCCCTCATTTCTTGAATTTATGAAGATGTCAAAGGGGAAACAGCCTTGTCAAGACGCCAACCCTACACCCGGGGTCAATCACCCTCGGCCAGTGCAATCTACGGAGGATACAAATGCAGATGGGGCTTGCCCTGTAGCAACCAATAAAGAAGACTCGACAGTCGGTGCCAGTCGAGAGGGTGCCGAGTCCGAGGAAGATGAAGCAGGTCCGTCTGGACCCACAAATCAAAACCTTCCTAAGCCCAGATGGGTTGAGGAGATGAAGCTCTCCAATGTCCGGGCTGGAAGCCGAATAATGAAGCTGCTCAAGAAGCTCCCTGCTCGTTTTACGATCTGGGAAATTCTCTCTTTGAGTGAAGAAACTAGACAGGCAATCATCACTGCTCTGCAGACGCCTGTCCAGTTTGAAACCTGCATAGCTGAGGCTATACCAGAAGCCAGTATGACCTTCTCTCCAGAAGACATGCTACTGCCTACGGCCAGTCACAACAGGCCGCTATATATGAAAGGGCAACTGAATGGAAGAGAACTGAACCGGATTCTGGTCGATCCTGGCGCAGCAGTCAACATCCTGCCATATAGAATATACGAGAGGTACCACTTCAATGTGCATCTCGAAAAGGCCGGGGATATGCGTATCGCGGGCTTCAACCAGAAATGTGAAGTATCTATGGGGGTGGCAGAATTCACACTGACTCTGGCAGATTTCACTACAACGGTGCAGTTTCACGTCATTGACTCTCGCACCTCCTACAAAGCACTGCTCGGCCGCCCATGGCTGCATGAAAACTTGGTGGTGCCCTCCACGCTCCACCAATGCATCAAATACAGCCTCCAGGGGAAGGAGGAAAGGATATTTGCTGACATCCATCCATTCGAGGTGTTTGAGTGTCACTTGGCGGACGCCAATCTGTATACGGGGTCCCCCCGGAAGACTTCTAAAACTGAAGCCCCCGTAGGGGCATCGAAGAATAGATCGGGTGACGGTTGGTATCCACCACCGCCGCGCGGATATGTCAAGCCGAAGGTGGTCTCCCACATCACGGCTTCTGGGAATGCCGGCAGGGTGACACCCCCAGCATTATACCCCAAAGCTAAGGAAGTGCATGTTGACCGACAACACGACCGCATCGGAGTCCCGGCCGGCCTCACCAAGCCAGTCTCCGGCCTCGATGGTCCCACCGTCGAACCTTTCAAAGCTTGGGAAGTGGCACAGGAAGATGGGCACAGCAGCTTATTCTATACAGCTGAGGAGCATCCTACTCAGGAAGACACGGATTGCGGCCTCCCTGAAGATCTAGCCAACCCACGGGTTCCTGTGCAGGGCCTGGCATTCACCACTGATCGGACGGCCAGGATGTTTCAAAAGCAACACATCCCTCCCGATCAGCCTCAAAAACGCAAGGAAGCTTTCCAGAAGATGTGGTATCCTGTAAATCTGGACAAAGAAATGAGACGTGTCTCTCAACACCCGGGTCTGGGTTTCACCCTGGAAGACTACTATTACAGTGGGCGGTACGAGGTGGACACCATCTCCACCTTCTATCCAACTGAAGACAGCCCCCTGGGGGCAACCTTTGATGAATATCCGGCGGAAGCCGAACATGCTGAATTAACCATATCCGAGAATCAACAAATGGAGACCTTGATCTCATGCCGATGCTGGGAGCAGGTCCATCCTGAAGGAGCGGCCTTTCAGGCCGAATTTGATACAGCTAGCAGCAGCGGAGCCGAAGATGCTCAAGGAGCAGAAGTCTCTCCCTCCGCATGGGTCATGCTAATGACGACTTCAACACCCTTTCTGACAGTCAACAGAGCCTCGGTTTACTCCAATCAAGGGGAGCCGGCTACCAGAAAAGAAAAAGCCACTTCTGTGGAAGACACAACTGTCCCAGAAGGCGAGACTCCCTCAACTCCTGCTACCAACCCAATAGGCTGTCCGAGTCCGGCGGCAAATAACTGCTGGCCTGTCATGGCTGCAACCTCACCTACAAGCACTGAAGCTGTCCTCTCGCCCTCGGGAGCTGCACCGGCAATGGATCTTCTAATAGAACAATCCGCCCAGCCGCTAGCACAAGAGATCAAGAGACCCCATGAAGCTCTGGCGGTGTCTGACGAGGAAGTCGAAGTACTCGACCCTCAAGATGGTATTCCAGACTTCGTCGACCTCCAGCCGGCACCTCCGGAAATAGAAGATGGAGGCCAAGCCACAGTCGATGAACTAGTAGAAGTCAACCTGGGAAATGAGAAGGACCCTAGGACTACCTTCCTCAGTGCCCAACTGTCCCCAGAAGAACGGGAGCTATACATCCAGCTGCTACTAGAATACCGGGATTGCTTCGCCTGGACTTATAAAGAGATGCCAGGTCTAAACCCTGCTGTCTCACAACATGAGCTAACAATCAGTCCCGAAGCCGAGCCGGTGAAACAACCACCGCGGCGTATGAGGCCAGAGCTCATCACCCGAATCTGTGCTGAAGTTGACAAGCTCATTGATGTGGGATTTGTTGAAGAAAATCAGTACACCACCTGGCTGGCAAATATCGTCCCTGTGAAGAAGAAGAATGGACAGATCCGGATTTGTGTTGACTTCCGGGATCTAAATAAAGCTTGCCCTAAAGATGACTTCCCGGTGCCAATAACCGAGGTAATGATCGATGCTACAACCGGCCATGAAGCCCTGTCATTCATGGATGGGTCGTCCGGCTACAATCAGATTTGGATTGCGGAGCACGACCGGGTCCATACTGCTTTCCGAACTCCCAAGGGCATTTATCATTACAAGAGAATGCCATTTGGACTGAAGAATGCTGGCGCAACCTATCAGCGCGCAATGACTAAAATTTTTGATGAATTGCTCTACCACAAGGTCGAGTGCTACATAGATGACCTGGTGGTCAAAACCCGAAGAAAAGAAGATCACCTGCAAGACCTCCGGATTGTTTTTCAGAGGCTGAGGCAACATGAGCTAAAAATGAATCCTATGAAATGTGCGTTCGGAGTGTCGAGCAGAAAGTTCTTGGGCTTCATCGTCCAACATCGGGGAATCGAGATAGACCCCGCAAAGATCAGGGCGATTCAGGGGTTACCTCCACCAAGGAACATCTCCGAGCTGAGGTCACTACAAGGCCGCTTGGCTTATATCCGGCGGTTCATTTCCAATTTGTCAGGGCGATGCCAGCCTTTTCACAAGTTGATGATGAAAGATGTTCCCTTCTATTGGGATGAAGATTGCCAGACAGCCTTTGACAAACTAAAGGATTATCTGAAGACTCCTCCAGTATTAGGCGCACCGGTGAAAGGACGGCCGTTGATACTGTATATAGCAGCTACACACAACTCTCTGGGGGCAATGCTAGCCCAGAATAATGAAGAAGGGAAAGAGCAAGCCCTCTATTACCTCAGTCGGAGACTGGTCAGAACTGAAGAAAAATACACTTATATTGAGAAGATTTGCTTGGCACTAGTCTTCGCAGTTAAGAAACTCCGACACTATATGTTGTCGCATGAAATCAGCTTGGTATCCAAGGAGGATCCCCTGAAATATATCATGTCCCAGCCAGCACTCAGAGGCCGTCTGGGCAAATGGGCGGTGATCCTTATGGAGTTTGATATCTCCTACGTCCCGCGCAAGGCCATTAAAGGTCAAGCTATCGCAGACTTCTTTGCTGCGCATCCGGTACCCGGAAACTACCCGTGGGAACCAGAACTCCCCGAAGATGAAACTTTGGAAGCCGCTCAAGTACAGCCGTCCCCGTGGCAGCTATATTTTGATGGCGCTTCCAGAATTGACACCTCTGCCACTGGATCGGTCAGAGTCAGAGCAGGGGCAGGCATAGTCCTGAAATCCCCAGAAGGAGAAGTGGTGCATACATCCTGCTCCATAAATAAACCATGCACAAACAATGAAGCAGAATATGAAGCCCTGATAATCGGGTTGCAGATTGCTCTGTCCATGGGAATTCAGATGCTGGAAGCATTCGGAGACTCCATGCTAGTTATAAAACAGCTGGAAGGAGAGTTCGAGGTGCGAAAGCAAGAGCTCCTCCCCTATCACCAGTTGGCAACTCGCCTGATGTTGAAATTTTACTTCATCAGCGTTAAACACATCAATCGAGGCCGGAATGCTCAGGCAGACGCCCTCGCTAAGCTGGCTAGTTCGTTGGCAGTCCCGCCAGACGTAAGCCTGAATATAACAGTAATCAACCGCCGACAGGTCCCCAGTGTAACAGAGGATCTAACCGACGAACGGGAGATAGAAGTAGCAGTCGCTGAAAGGGTCCAGCAACCCGATTGGCGGGAACATCTTCTATGCTGGTTTCAACACCAGCAACTTCCAAAAGAAAAAGAACAGAGAATGAAGCTCCTAAGGATCAAGGATTCTTACGAGATGAGAAGCGGAACTTTGTTCCGGATTATGGCAGACGCCCGAAGGAAAATCCTACTCCGTTGCTTGTCGTCAGCAGAAGCGGAACAAGTAATGCAAGAAGTTCATGCAGGATCGGCTGGAGCACACCAGGCCGGTCCGAAAATGAAGATAGAAATAAAGAAATTGGGCTATTATTGGCCCACTATATTCAATGACTGCTGCAAGTTTGCCAAAGCCTGTCGGAAATGTCAAGAACATGCCAATGTGGCGAGGAGACCTCCAGTGCCGCTGCATCCCACTCTACCAAGTTGGCCGTTTGCTCAGTGGGGCACGGACGTGGTGGGGCCACTACCAGCATCTTCATCAGGGTGCAAATACATCTTAGCAGCTACAGACTACTTTTCCAGATGGGCAGAGGCAGTAGCACTAAGAGATGTGACGGGAGAACTAGTTGCAAGGTTCTTCCGACAAAATGTAATATTCCGGTTTGGGATTCCCAGCCGAATCATCTCTGATAATGGCAGCCATTTCAGAAATCAGAAGATTTATCGGCTAGCCGACAAATACAAAATTGACTGGAGGACATCGTCCCCCTACAACCCTCAAGCCAATGGATTAGCAGAAGCCTTTAACAAGACTTTATGCACGTTGCTGGCAAAGACTGTCAAGTCTAATAAGAAAGATTGGGAAGAAAGGATGTACGAGGCACTTTGGGCCTATCGTACCGTCTATAAAACCCCAACCGGCTGTTCACCTTTCTCCCTCGTCTATGGGTCGGAAGCTGTGGTGCCAATCGAACTTGAGGTGCCCTCGTTGCGAGTTGCCATCCAGCACGGACTAGTCAGTGGTGAGCAAGACAATGCAGAAAGAAGACTGGAAGAGCTCGCTGAGCTCGAAGGAAAACGCCTCCTGGCGCAACAAAACATCCAACTCTATCAAGCTCGCATGGCCCGCGCTTTTGACAAGTTAGTCAAGGGTCGAGAGTTCAAGAAAGGAGACCTGGTAATGGTCAAAAGAAGAGAAGTAATGGCCTCTAACCCCAAAGGGAAGTTGGTCGAAAACTGGGTCGGACCGTATATCGTCCGCCGAGTATATGAAGGAGGAGCCTACGTCCTGGTGGACCACAAAGGAGTCATCCAGTTCTCTCCCCTCAATGGAAAACATATTAAGCTGTATCACGCAGCGCAACCAACCCTCCCCGAGTGATCGGACGGAGCTACCTTTTTCCTTGATTAGCGGCATTCCGCCCTAATCAAGCTACCCTTTCCTTGATTAGCGGCATTCCGCCCTGATCAAGCTACCTTTCCTTGGTTAACGGCATTCCGCCCTAATCAAGCTACCCTTTATCTTGGTTAGCGGCACTCCGCCCTAATCGAGCTACCTCATCTTGGTTAGTGGCATTCCGCCCTAACCGAGCTACCCTTTCCTTGATTAGCGGCATTCCGCCCTGATCAAGCTACCTTTCCTTGGTTAACGGCACTCCGCCCTAATCAAGCTACCCTTTATCTTGGTTAGCGGCACTCCGCCCTAATCGAGCTACCTCATCTTGGTTAGTGGCATTCCGCCCTAACAGAGCTACCCTTTCCTTGATTAGCGGCATTCCGCCCTGATCCAGCTACCTTTCCTTGGTTAACGGCATTCCGCCTTAATCAAGCTACCTTTCCTCGGTTAGCGGCACTCCGCCCTAATCGAGCTACACTTTTCCTTGGTTAACGGCACTCCGCCCTAATCAAGCTACCCTTTATCTTGGTTAGCGGCACTCCGCCCTAATCGAGCTACCTCATCTTGGTTAGTGGCATTCCGCCCTAACAGAGCTACCCTTTCCTTGATTAGCGGCATTCCGCCCTGATCAAGCTACCTTTCCTTGGTTAACGGCATTCCGCCTTAATCAAGCTACCTTTCCTCGGTTAGCGGCACTCCGCCCTAATCGAGCTACACTTTTCCTTGGTTAGTGGCACTCTGCCCTAATCGAGCTACCCTATCTTGGGTAGTGGCATTCCGCTCTAATCAAGCTACCCTTCTTTATCTCGGTTAGTGGCATTCCGCCCTAGTCAAGCTATCCCTGCCCTTGGTCAGCGGCATTCCGTCCTGATCGAGCTACGTTTTCCTTGGTTAGCGACACTCCGTCCTGATCAAGCTATCCTTCTTTGGCTCTCATTCCGAATAAAAAAAATAAATAATAATAATAAAAAATTAAATAAATAAATAAAAGAAAATAATAATAAATAAAATAAAAATGGGGTTAAAAATAGAGATACCCCGCCAGACTTGCTCCTCTATCGGGACGAGTGCAAAAATGGCTATAACCCAGCTGTGGCGAAAACCCGAAAGGGCGTCGCAGGCAAAATCGGGTACCCCGTCACGTGAAAACCCGAAAGGGCGCGTGGGCAAAAGCAAGAGGGGGCTGACTTCGGCGAAAACCCGAAAGGGCGCTTGAGTCGGTAAAGTGGTAATTTCCAAATCCCTCTCCTATTCTCCACCTAACAAACCCCGAGAGGGACAATCATCAAAGTCTCGCCGGTAATCCGTGAACAAACCATTTTCGACCCTCGTCATCATCGGCGAGATCGGTCGATCTCTACCCTCAACTTGGACCCTACGTCCCTGTTGACAACCCCATCCTTGTTTTGGCAATATCTCATGTCGACGAACAAACCCGTGGTCGACCCTCGTCATCATCGGCGAGATCGGTCGATCTTCATCTTTGACTCGGATCTTACATCCTTGTTAACAAACCATATCCTTTGCTTCGACATCTAGCCAGTGTCGACGAAATGAACTAAAATCCGAGCCTTGTCATCATCAACAAGGCCGATCAACACTCTCGCGGTCCAGCTCTTCTGCACCTCGAACTCAAAAAATAATAAAATAAAAAAGGGGTTAAAAATAGAGATACCCCGCCAGACTTGCTCCTCTATCGGGACGAGTGCAAAAATGGCTATAACCCAGCTGGGGCGAAAACCCGAAAGGGCGTCGCAGGCAAAATCGGGTACCCCGCCACGTGAAAACCCGAAAGGGCGCGTGGGCAAAAGCAAGAGGGGGCTGGTCTCGGTGAAAACCCGAAAGGGCACTTAGGCCGGTAATGTGAATAAAAAAAAAAAAATGATGAATAGTGATGAACCATCCTCCATCCGAAAGGCCACTTTCAAGGTCGTGACGAGGATCTTCATCCGATATCCCACTTATACACGTCCAGTGTCTACCCCTTTCGACCCTTGTCACCATCGGCAAGATCGGTCACTACCCTATCCGGTTTTTGTCACCATCGGCAAGACCGTCTACCCTTTCGACCCTTGTCACCATCGACAAGATCGGTCACTACCCTATCCGGTTTTTGTCACCATCGGCAAGACCGTCTACCCTTTCGACCCTTGTCACCATCGGCAAGATCGGTCACTACCCTATCCGGTTTTTGTCACCATCGGCAAGACCGTCTACCCTTTCGACCCTTGTCACCATCGGCAAGATCGGTCACTACCCTATCCGGTTTTTGTCATTATCGGCAATACCGTCTACCCTTTTCGACCCTTGTCATCATCGGCAAGATCGGTCGCTACCTATAACGGTTTTTGTCATCATCGGCAAGACCGTCTACCTTTTCGACCCTTGTCATCATCGGCAAGATCGGTCGCTACCTATAACGGTTTTTGTCATCATCGGCAAGACCGTCTACCCTTTTCGACCCTTGTCATCATCGGCAAGATCGGTCACTACCCTATCCGGTTTTTGTCACCATCGGCGAGACCGTCTACCCTTTCGACCCTTGTCACCATCGGCAAGATCGGTCACTACCCTATCCGGTTCTTGTCACCATCGGCAAGACCGTCTACCCCTTTCGACCCTTGTCACCATCGGCAAGATCGGTCGCTGCCTATAACGGTTTTTGCCATCATCGGCAAGACCGTCTACCCTTTTCGACCCTTGTCATCATCGGCAAGATCGGTCGCTACCTACCCGGTTCTTGTCACCATCGGCAAGACCATCTACCCTTTTCGACCCTTGTCATCATCGGCAAGATCGGTCGCTACCCTCCTGGTTTTTGTCATCATCGGCAAGACCATCTACCCTTTTCGACCCTTGCCACCATCGGCAAGATCAGTCGCTTTCCCCCCAAACCTGGCAAAGGCCCTGTCCCAGGAACGGCTACACCGCGGTGGAGCGAACACCTCATCCCTTCCCTGAAGGCGTGAGCGCTCTCCTGCATTATTGACACTCGTTCCCGGGTTCAGGTGATTAGCCGAAAGAAAGAAAAGACGAAAAGAAGTCGTGGTCAAGACTACAAAGAGAAACGCTTCCATTTAATGAAAGTGGAGAATACATTCTTTTGCCCAGGGCATCCCCCAGGGTACATAAACTCCAAAGACAAAAAAAAAAGGAACAGAGCTTCCAAAAGGAAAGGAAACAAAAAGCAAAGGGAAACCAAGACTACGGCAGAGGACGCCGGAAGATGTCCCCTAGTTCCAAAAGGCCCAGCGAGGGGTACTGGGTCAATTCCTCCAGACGAGTCTCGGTGGCTGTCAGCTGCAATAACCTCTCGTCGAGTGAAGCAAGTCGTCCTTCAGCCAGGTCGGCCTCCTCTGTCGTCTGGACTTCTAGGCGCTCGCCTTCCCGCAGCTCGGCCTCGGCCTTAGCTAGTTCCGCACGCAATTCATCTATCCGTGCCCTGAGGAGCAGCTGACGTTCCGAGATATTCTCAGCGGCGTCCCTCAGCTGTCCCACCGTCACCTTCAGTGAACTGACGGTAGTGCGGCAATCTGCCCTCTCCAACTTCACAGCAGCGAGCTGATCGGAAACCTCCCGGCTCAGGAAATCCCGCCTGTTGGCGTGCTTCAGCAGCATTACAACCCGCGGAGTCCAATCATCCATGGGGCAGCCGAATGCTAAAAGCGGTCGGGAGAGATGGTCCACCAAGCTCCTCAGCTGCACATAGGTCAGGTCCGGAGAAGCTAACATGGCTCGCTGGAGATTATCCAGAGACTGCCATACCATGTCACCAGAAAATCGTAGGCCTAATGGCGAAGTCTCGGGGAGCTGAAAGTCTACCCTGCTATCTACCTCGGCCCAAATGTCATCGGCCACCCCGAGGGACGACGACGGCATAGTCTGCACGACGCCTACACCCGGCCCGATTATTGCAGCAGTAGCAGCTAAAGGGGCCTCCATGGTGACAATTTCCTTGCCCGCCCATCGGGGTGAGGCTACAGCACCTTGTCGGTCGTAGAGGGCTCTCCTCCTTCGGCGGCCGGTAAGACTACTCAAGAGGAGCAAGCGCCTTCCGTTGCCGATGCAGGTGCCGGTGAAGGTAAGTCGCCCTCAACAGAGGTCAAGGGGACTTCCCTCTCCCCGGCGGCAGCTCCGGTTGCCGCCTCCAACCCAACAACGGCAGGGACAGTGCCGGCAGCTACTGAAAAGAAAGACGGTCAGCCCAGGCGGCCGAAACAAGCAAATAAGCCATGCAAGAATAAGAAGTCACCTTCGCCTTCAGGCCCTTGTGTCCGGGCAGCTTCAAATTCAGAAAATGACGGAACTCGTGGAAGGGGAGCCGTGGACCCTTCCTCAGCGACCTTCCTCCGACGTGCCCGAGTAGCACGGGAGTCTGCCCTCTTGGCTTTCTTAGCCCTGCTAATGGCCTCCCTGACCTGAGACCTGGTCCGCTTCCGCGAGTCCCCAGGGGGTAATGGCGTCGTGGTCGGAGCCGGCTCTGGAATGTTGAAGTATGAAGGCTTCTCCGCCTTAGATATCAGCTCCCTACAGTGTCGAGTCGCTCCCTCAGAAAGGCGGGCTGCCAAAAAAAAAAAAAAAAAACAACACATGAGTAAGAAGATGCACACTGAATATAGGAGAAGCAACTCCAGGGCTGAAGAAGAAAACAAGCATTACCTGGCATCCCCGTATATCGAGGACTGAGTGGCCAGTAAAGCAATACTGGCGCCTTGTCCCGGGAAGCCGCCTCGTGGATCAGCCAGCATACGTCACCAATTGTTTCACTTTTCTCCGTCAGTTGGGCCAAATCTTCATGGCCGCAGGAGGACAAGTGATGATATAAGCTCAAGTGGTCGAATCCCCAGCCGTCGACATACTTGAAGGATATTTGAAGCTGATGGTTCCGAATGGCTTCTAATGGACTGTCAACTGAAAGCCCATGAGAATGAAGTAGGGCGAATATCCAGGGGGTGGTGGTGTACAAGTCAGCCCGCCTGTTTTCCCTCCCGATGAAGGTCCGATAAGGATGAAAATGGTCAATCTCCGGGCGCCAGCTCGCCACAGTAGGAAGAGGTTCTTCCACTGGAAGGGGAATTGTCTGAAGAGCAACCCGGTCACTGCTGACCCGACACAATCCCCAGAGGGTCTTCACATAGTCATCCTTCCTGATTTCAGGCATCTTCGGGTCGGACTTGGATGACTTGCCCTTCACAGCTTTCCTGGCCTCTATATATGCCGTCACCTCGGCATTGGACCAGGACTTCAGCTTCTTCAGATATGCGGGATCAATGTCCAGAATGGGCTCCCGCTGGGAATCTAGAAAGCGGCGTTCGGCAACGTGCCAGCAGTCTTTCCGGGAATTCCGATAAAAACCTGTTCATGCATTCCACCACTTGATGAAGTCTGGAGTCACTCGGGGAAGACGAGCCGGGGTTGGCACCCTGAATGATACATCCTCCCGGCGATGAAAGTAATCCCACCATGTGCGGGCTTCCTCTGTAGTCGTCTGACCGGCCCGGTGCCTGTTTGGAAGATTGAACTGGGCCGCAGAAGAGGGAATTTGTTGGTCATACCCAAAATTCCGACTGAAGCGGAAAGGATAATACGGCTCCAGCCACAGCAAGCCGCTCTTTCTAAAAACAAGAACACTCGGGCGGATAGACAACGCCCAATCAACCAGTTCCGGTTCCAGGATGGGCCTTGTGCTCTTGCGCCCAGTCAACTCATGAATGAACTCCTCTGTCTCAAACAATCGGCACTGCCGCATCCTGTTTACCAGAGGACTAGAGCTGGCAGCCAAGCTCCAGAAATGAAGAACTCCCGGGGAATCTACTGGAACTGTAGTCAACTTCCCCCTGATGGCAAAAAGCTGATCCGCCAGTGAGGAGGCTTCAGCACTAGCAAATTCAATCATCCGCGGCAGCGGGCGATCTGACTGCATTGACCGGGGAGCCGCTTCCGGGAATAGGGTACAGACCCAAGCATTAAAGAAGTGGAGGGGACCAACTATCCTCGAATTCCGGGGAATACGTGATTTGTGCAAATCCCCCAACATTTTGTATATGAGGCATAAAGCCACGGGGCACAGGGACAGCTTCGTCCCCCAAGCCATCAAACAGGCGGGGTAAATCGCCTCCGGCCTAATCACCGTCTCATCTCCTTGGGGAAGGGCGAATGAACAAAGCCAATATGTCAAATACGCAGCACAATGTGTAACTGCGTCAACTCCCGTGGGATTCGGGCCGGCCTGTCGCCCTCTCCCTGAGATAGCAAGATATGTTGCTTGGCGCCGAGCCCTCTTCTTCCGCACCACCACTGTCGGAACCACTGTGGGGAAGTCCTCATAGTGCTGTTCCCCACCAAAGAAATATTGAAGCCACGTGCCCATCCGCACGCGCCTCTTTTCGCCGGGCTTTCGCGCTTCCCGCGAGTCAAGTGTCAGGCGCAGCAGGGTGCGATACGCCTTCATCAGATAACGATAGGCGAAGCCCGTGAAGTAGTTGCCTTCACCATCTGTCTGGTCCTTCAGCCAATCTGCGAAGCAAACTTCTTCATACGGCTCTCCATCTATCGGCAGGCCGCTCAGCTGAGAAAGGCTCCATAAATCCAATGAAGTTTCACCTTCTGCGGTGTAGAAAGTATTGTACTCTGGGCAGAAGACTTCAATCATCCCGCAGCATAGGCCTCGGGAGATCGGGTATCTATACCGGGAAGCGTATACACTCTGATAAATTCCGACGTGCACCAAGATGGGGGCGTATTGCCGCAACACAAAGTCAGTGAATTCAACCGCTCCCGGTCTGAAGGCGTGAGCATCGGTGGCTTTGAGCTCTCCAAACCACCCCACTGAAATTTGATGTTTGAACCGGACCGCCAAGCAGTCCAAAAGAAAAGGCTCATCTCGATATCCCCAATGGAGCGGTGCGAGGAACAGACCATATATGGGTTTCTCCCTGTCAACACGGCCGGCGGTCTCATTCCAGCGAGCTGGTGTGTATTGCGGTGCCCTCGTCAGCATCCCGGCTTCGGGAGATAATTCCTGCACTCCGAGCACGGCCCCCCATTTCCTGGGTTCCCCGGGGATGTACATGGGCATACCATATGTGACTGACTCAGTCAGGCTGTCCCGCTCCGCCAGCAGCGCTCCTTCAGCTCGGCGGACCAGGATTAAATCACGCTTCCCACCGAGGTTGAAGCGCTCGAGAAACGCCATCAG
Organism: Amorphophallus konjac; assembly: GCA_022559845.1. Taxonomy (NCBI): domain Eukaryota; kingdom Viridiplantae; phylum Streptophyta; class Magnoliopsida; order Alismatales; family Araceae; genus Amorphophallus; species Amorphophallus konjac. Next base: position 391,087,647 of record CM040126.1, read on the forward strand.
GTGCTTGTCTTTGGGGTGATCCCGTCTGATATTGCCCCCTCGGTCATATCTGAATTGGTTGCCGTCGAGGATCAACAAATGGCCGGTGTCGACTGTGTCGGTTTCTGAGTCCGAAGACTCAGCCACCACGGCTACACGTCGGAGCCCCCGATCAAGGGAATGGACGTTCCCCCATGTCACGGCGACCCGAGATACAGAGGAAGAAGAGCCGGAAGCCATGTTATCTGCAGAACAGCACCCGGAAAAGAACAAACAAAAGTCAGAAATTAGTGAATCGAAATAATATTTCTGACGAAATTTCGGCAGCATCTCCTCAGCTCGAGGGTTTGCCAAAAAGAGAGCGGAAGCCGTCCACGAAGGGAGCAGCCCCTAAAAGCAGCCATAGGCATTAAGCCAGAGCCGAATGGGACACCCGAGGGATCTAGCTCCGAGGACAAGTCCTACGAGAAGCCTCCCGGGGCCCGAAGAATGGGTTCAAAACCCAAAGAACAGCAACACTCAACTCACCCGCTCACAGGCGAAATCGCCCGAACCCGGGACTCACTCGGCGTCGCGAGAGGTGGAGAGAGGAATGAGGAGAGAGAAAAAAATATTGCAAATGAAGACTGAAGAAGAAAAATGGAGAAGAGAGCCTTTTATAGGCCCCCCCTCTCATCTCGTTAAAACGGCGCGCCCTGGAGCGCGCCGTTTTGAGCAAATGGCGCGCCGGGGAGGGCGCGCCGTTTTAACTCCAGAAAGGGGTAGGGCGCGCCGTAAAGGCCGCGCCGTTTTAACCCCGAAGGCCCAGGGCGCGCCGTAAAGGCCGCGCCGTTTTAACGTTCGAAGCAAAGGCCGCGCCGTTTTAAGCAACGCCGTCAGGCTTCCCGCCTCGTCCGACGGGCATCCGGAGCCAGAATTGAGCGCCGTTCGAGCTCTCGTCATCACACGAAGCTCATCCGTAGGCACTGCTGCACTCCTGCCTCGCTTGCACCACCCACGTCTGGGGGGCATTTGTTGGCACTCAAAATATGATCCCTGGCGACCAAGCCGCAAAGACGAATGATACGGCCCACTGAAGCACAGAAGCCGATGAAAATCAACTTATCGAGGGTCCCTCGAGCTGACGAAGCCCCAAGCCACCTTGAAGGGAACACCGGGGACCTCACCTCAGGAGAGTCAAAGTCAACCCGCAACCAATCGGCAGTGCGATCAAGCCTGCCCAATGATCCGGCATCGACTCTGTCATGCCACTACCCCACATCCGACGTCCGATCAAGGACGACGGTCTACCTTATGATTCTCCGAAAGAGGAAGAATGCCCTCGGCCATCCACAACAAGGGGCCGGAGGTTCTGTCAGCAAGAAGATCCCGATCACCCGACACGGGTTCAGCTTCTCGCCCTAGTGAGCCCATTAGCGGCCGATGGATCACCGTTCAAGGCGGAATTACCCAGGATGCAATGCCATCCTGCAAGGAAGCTTCGGACACAGGTCCGTCTTGATGAGAGGCACCAATCACAGTGCCGAAAGTCGTATCGACGGGACACCCGTGTGTCCGGACCGGAAGCACACGAAGTTCTGATCAAGGCCGTTCGTCGCGTCAAGAGCTTCGTCAACACCCCGTCAAGGCTCCCCGAGAGCCAGTACGAGAGGAACAGTCAACTGGAGTCTCCGGAACCATCCCCGGACCCACTGGCCTGGCCGTGCCTGGCAAACAGGTTAAAACGGCGCCGCTTAAAACGGCGCCGTCAAACCGGCGCGCAAAGATCAAATGGGGGCCTTCCCCGGCGCCGTCTATCCGGCGCGCAAAGACCAAATAGGGGCCTTCCCCGGCGCCGTCAACCCGGCGCGCTTCCTGGGGCGCCGTTTTAAGCCCAAGGCTATATATAGCCTGTCGAGAAGAAGATCAAGAGAGATCCGATCGGGAGAGGAGGCGGATTTTTTTTTTAAAAAAAAAGGGAGAAACTCAATAGAAAGAAAGAGAGCCAATCGTCCGAGAGGGAGAAGTCTTGGGGGAGAAGAAAGGGTTTCCGCTGAGGGCCGCCCCGACCCTTCCCGGTCTGTTCGCTCGAAGCCCTCCGCAGTCGGAGAAGAGGAGTTAGTTCCGATACTCTGCTTTGGAGAAGAAGTTTAGGTGGGTTTCGTGATTTGCTTCCGACGATTCTCTCCGTTTTTTTTTTATCTTCTGATGCAATGTAAATGGAGCGGGCAGGGCAATGATACGAGCCCTTTCCTCCTTCATCATTTATTTCCTCTTTTTTTTTTTTTTCCTCGGAAAGCCCCTGCGCGGGTATGACGCCGTAGCATCCTGGGTGATGATATGAGCCCACGATGCCCTGTTTCTTCTAACTTTATTTACCCGTCTTATTTCCGGCTTGAATGCCGACTGTGAGATGCGGACCATTTGTAATGAACCCTTTGGGCATTTGCCCTTTCTATATCTGAATAAAATCACCAGTGTCTATCTGCATATTCGAGGAGTCGTTGCCATATACTGGATCGAGGTTTCTTTCCGCGGTTTCTCTGATGCACACGCCCTGATGATTCCAAGGGCAACAGTGATATCACCCTCTCCCCAAGGGTTTTCTTCTCGCATCTATTTTTATTCCGTGGAGGGTCATTGGCCAGAGGAAGGCACCTCGATGCTCCTCTGGTCAGAACCACGGGACCTTCTCCCATCGCTCTCCTTCTGTTCCCAGTCATGAATGGAGGGGGATGGGGGTATCCCCATAATAAAAACGCAATGCCTGTAGGTATTATTATCTTTCTGTTCGTTATTCCGAGCGCTCAATGGCATGCCCTCCCCCGGTTGTGGAAAGCCACAAGCCAACAAGCTACTGTCTATGCTGACAGGCTAACCCCGATATCAACATAATCCCCCTTGCTAACTAGTCAACCGGCGGGTTTATTACGCGCATAGGCCAATTAACTCCCTTCTACCGAATGCATCCTGTCTTGTCTTATTCATGACGATTTTCTCGAAGAATTTGTCCGACGGGGAGAGGAGACATTCCCCCATGAATCACCAGGGGATCACGGGGTCATACCCCTTCGTGGTATGTATCCTCATGGTCCGTTCGGTGAATATAAACAGGGGCTTTGGCCCAACAATAAATCCACTATCCTCAATGGCATTGTGGTGGCCACGGGTTGGAAACCTCTCACAGGCTAGTCCTCAAGGGCTTCTCCTCCCTATTGGCTGTCCCTTCCGATCATGATTTGGCTATGAGTCGAGTGCCCCTCGTAGGCTAGCCCTCGGGGTTTACCTTCTCTTATTGGTCACTTCGTCTGATCACCTTTCAACCCACGGAATGATGGTGCCCCTCGTAGGCTAGCCCTCGGGGTTTCCTATCCGTTCGGGTCTGCCGGCCGCCGTGCGCCACCCGGCTTTTAGGGGTGTACTCCGCCACGTGAGTACTCCCTGCGTCTCCCCGACAATCCTTTGGGATGGGGAGATGCTGCCGAAATTTCGGCTCGAACGAGTTAAGCTCGGAACAATCGCCTCACGCGAGCCCATGACTCGGCACCGATTCCGATGAATAATCAACTTAATAAAATTCTCAAAACCATCCAAAATCTTAATAAATCTATGAATAAACCAACGAGGCCCCTGCCTCCTTGAAATCGGGCTAATTCAGCGCGTTCATGCGCGATCACGCTTTAAAACGGCGCGCCCTTCCCGGCGCGGTCTTCCCGGCGCGGCCTTCCCGGCGCGCCCTTTCCGGCGCGCCCTATCCGGCGCGCCCTTTCCGGCGCGCCCTTCCCGGCGCGCCCCAGCTCCCCACGCCGTTTTAACGGCCTGCCCCTTTACCTACGGTTATGGCGCCGTTTTAAGCTTTTTACCTACGTTTCAGGGCGCCGTTTCAAGCGTTTTGATCCCTGTCTTCGCATGCATTGCACCGGTTTCGTTCCGAATCGTGTCGTCGCATCATTCTAACCCCTTTCCCACTTATGGGATGATTTCTTATGCTAATCACAGAGGGGTGCAAGTCCTTCAACTAATAATCATCATGTAGTTCCCTTTTCCGGCTTCGACAGCCCGATATCTCGGCAATTAATCAAAGGTGTTCCCTCCTCGTGGGGGATGTAATTAACGCCATAGCCTTTATGGTATGGCGGACTGCTGGTCCCGACCGAACCTCACATTCGCCCTACATGGGTCAGGATGAGCGCATCATAAATCGTCACGCATGTGACTGGCACGCCCGCGTCGTCAATCAGTCAGTTGACTACAAGTCAGTCAATTGGTCGATCGACCCGCGAAATAAATGAATGAAAAATACCAACGAAAAGGAGCGAAGGAAAAGACGGTCGAAACAACTGTGGGTCCCGTTTCTTCTCCGACTGTGGTCACCGTGTGACGGTGCCGGTACGTGGGACGGCCCCCGTACTTCGTCAGGTTCGGACGTTATTTTCTGTTGACTTGAGAGTCTAATCTCTCAGTGACCCTCCACTAGTCGTAGCTTCCTGGGCACGCAGGTGCGGACCCACCTGGGAGTGGTGGAGAGCGAGACCCGGTGAGAGGTGGTTTTTAGGCTGGTTACCGAAGGGCCCCTTGCCTTTGCCACCAGAGTCTGGTTGGGGGGGGAAACCAGCTAGGGGACCCGACCTAGAGCAGATGGTCTGTGTGTGCACACGTGGTTGGGGGCTCAGGACACGCGCTGATGAGCGTGACCCCAGCTAGTCCTTGTTGCGGTACTTGTTGCGTGTCTGAGTCTCACGCCCGGGGCGTTGTAGCTGGACACTTGTGACGCGGTGTAAGACGTCAGGGGACGCTTCCGGTCGTTCTTCTAGTGGGAGGTACTCCTGTCGAGTCGAGAGTGGTAGACTGTCAGTTTCCGTGACTTTGACCTTCGGGTTTTCGATCGTGTTGACCCTTGAGTTTCGGTTGTTTCGCCGTGGGGAGCGTGTCGGTTTTCGCGTCGTGAGACTAGTGCTAGTGGCTTTACCGAGGTTGCGTCTTGTTGTGCGGTACCCGCGACCGGATGGTCAGGGTTGCACCTTGGATAGCGCGTCCAGGTTGGCCGTGTCCTGGGAGGCAGGCCTCTACGGCATGGTTGCCGTGGGTTTTTACTTCGGTAAGTGATACTAGTGTAGTTCGGTAGCCCCCGACCGTGAGTCTGGGGTGTGTTTCTGGTACAGTAGGAGTAGCTGTAGTGCCGGGTTTTGACCGGCCACCGGTTCGATGTTCCTGCTGTAGTTGTAGCTCTCCTTTCCGCTACCGCCGTTGTATCCGGTTGGGGTTCTGCGGGATCCCTACTGAGTCTCTGTTTTGGAGACTCATTCCCTACTTTTCAGGTATGGCGGTTCTTCTTCCTCGAGGTTCGAGGGCGCGGTGCAGTGGTTCTCAGTTGCCAGCTCGCCGGGCCGAGTGTTCACTCGGCATGTGGTACGTTTTTACTACTTTAGACTGTACTTTCTATTAGACTGGACTCTGTTGTAGCTGCTGTAGTTATTATTTATTTCTGTTAATTGCTGAATTATTCTGCTTTATTTCCTATTTCTTTGTGCCTCCACACTCCTTTTAGCCCTTCCGAGCCCTCCAGGCTCGTGGGCGGCGGTTCGAGTCTCGGGTTATCGGGTCTCTCCCGGTAATCGGATTCTCGGGTCGTTACAGCTGGTATCAGAGCAGTGGTTGTGGACGTACATGGGAATTCAAGATATTACAGTGATTAGAGTCCGTGAGGTCCAGTACAGTCGACAGCTGGCTTAGGGTTTTGCGTTCGCTTTCCGCCTAATTTCTCGCTTGAGAGCTTGAGTGCGCTGTGCGGCGCTGTGAAGGTGGTTGATGTCTGCGGCTTTCGTGCCAGCATGGGGTCTAAGGATCGAGGTTGAGAGCCTTCTCCCTCATCGGTGGTGGCCCTGGTCGTGCTGTGTTGGGCAGAGGTTGCTGGCAGGCGTGAGCTCGCGATGCTGCGTTCGAGGAATCTGCAGCGTGGTCAGGTGGGTGGACAGGATTGTTCGTGGTTAAGTGGCCGTGAGCGTGCTCTAAGGGATCTACTGTCAGTTTTGGCCACTCCAGCTTGAGGTTTGTCCAGCCCCTAAGGTGCTGAGGTCGTGGTTTGAGGCGTTGGAGCGGGTGCTCTGGTCGAGAAGTATTCTCGGGTGAGCGGAGGATCTTCTCGGTGAGCTGCTGTTTCGTCGAGCCTGATGTTCTTGTCGTGCTCTGTGAGGTTAGAAATGATGTGTCGGTCCCGATTGTTCTTACGGATTTCGAGGCAGTATTGGGTTGTGGTGTCTCAGTAAGTCCTTGCTCCTGCGTTTCCGTCAATGGATGGGTGGTGTCCGCCTTGGAGTTGGCTTGAGATGTGAAGGCTCCGCGGTGAGTTTCGGGACTCGAGGATGAGCATTGGCGGTTGTCGGTTATGGCTCGTGTTGCGGCTCTTGGCATGGTGTGTTGCAGTTCGAGAAATTATAGCGGTGGTGCATCGAGAGATGCTGTGATTATGGTCCGACGTGACACTCGTCGAGTGTGTCGAAGGCGCTGACCTGATGGAAGCGATGGTTTTCCTTGGTATTGGATGGTGTTGTTTCCAACGTGCGCGAGGTTCGAGATTAGGTCGAGCGTGGAGTTCTTCCGGTGGTCGGAAGGGCGTTCGGTCTCCCCTTTGGTTGGAGAGATTGTGTTTAGCTAGGTTTGTCGTCTTGCATTATGTGTTCGGATTGGTTGGCCTTATGTGACATGAAGTCCGTGCAAGACGTGCTCCTTGTCTTGGCAAGGTAGTTGCCTGTGAGAAGTTGTGCCCATTCCCTTGTCGTGTGAGGGTGTGCTGGCGCTGTTCCGGAAGGACGAGTGCCGGTTGGGCGGTGTTTGCTTTCTCGGCTGTGCACGCGTGGATCAGAGTGCGCAGCGGAAACGTGGTGGACTTGTGACCCACTGGTTCAGGATCATAGCGTTGGTTGCTACGGGAGGATTCCTGAGTTTGCGTTGAGCATCGGAGGATTGATTCCTCGGTGTGAAACGTGTTGTTGCCGTGTCGTTACTCGAGGTATTATGGTTCTTGGCACTGGCAGGATGGAGTGTTGGTGAATGTGCTGGCTAGTGCGCCGCATGAGTACCCTGTTCCTGTGATAGAAGCCGTGTCAGGCGTCGGTGTTGGACCGGGATGGGGTTATTAAGGATGTCGCCTGACGATGGTCGAGGACGTGTTGGTCAGAGTCGAGGGCTTGGTGCCCGACTTCTGTTCCCAGGCGTGTCCTCGGATGAGATCATTTTTGGAGAAGTGATCTCTGGCAGGCTGTGGGTTCCTGTTGGTGGCTGCGAGTGACTAGTAAGGCTAGTCTCGTAGTCGACCACGGTGAGATGTATGTTACTTGGGGACCCGTGAGCACTGTTCAGGTGGTGTCCCGTGGCTCTGTGGTAAGGGCGGAATCGAGATTGGCAGGTGTCCACTTGGATTGATCGAAGGATTTGATGAGGCCAGATGGAAGAGTGACGCCTATGGGCGGAGGCCTTTTGTGAGATTGGCGTCGGATTGGTGGTACTTGATAGGACGTTGGTGTCGCAATGGTTATCCCTGGTTTGGTGACCAGCATGGGATGGTTCCCCTGTAAGTCTGAGTCCAGTGAGGTGATGACTGAAGACACTAGGATCTTGTCATTTGGTTTCGTCGTGCTCCCCGAGAGGGTCGAGTTGGTGCGATGTTCGAGCTCGGATGCGGAGTCCGAGAGGAGTGTAGCTCGAGATGTGGCATTGGTCTGTGTGTGAGTCAGCGGATGGCCTGCTGTGAGTTGGATCGTGCCTGTTGGGCCGGTGGAGGTTTCCCGTTGACGTGTATCTGGCGACCAGTGGATGGTCTTCTCACAGACAGAAGATGCTGGTTGTTGGGGCTCGAGCGTGGTGAGAGCCGTGTGCCAGCGAGACCTTTGGTGGTCATTTCTGTGATGTGCCTTCCGGACGGGATCTGGACTTTGTCGAAGTTTGTCTTCTGACAAGAGTTGGCACGGTGTTATGTCTGGCTTTCAGCTTGTCAGGTGTGAGGTGATTCTTGGTGCTGAGCCGATGTTCTGGTTGCGGTCTGTCGAGATGGCTGCGTGAGCCGGGGGAGGCTATGTGTTGGTTGTTCCCTTGTGAAGGGTGTGCGACCTGTCAGCTGGCTGCGAAGCTGATGTGCGATTTGTCTGCTAACCATTGGATGGATCAGTAGCTGTTTCTCGTGACAAGGGTTGTGATTCCTCGGTGAGCGAGATTGTGGCTGCGGTGCCAGGGTGGATTATCACGTTGTCTGAGGTGATGTCGGACTGTGTCCTTTGGTATATGCCTGCTCTGTTGGCTAGTGTGCTCGGCGCGAGGAGCGAGGTGTTGTTTGTGATTGTAAGTCTGGCTGTGTCCCTCAGGATCGGTGTTTTCATGAGAATCGAGGCTTTCTGTGCTGGGGCTCTGACAGTGTTGTCAGTTGATTGAGGTGTTCTTCCCCTGTGACTTCGTGCTCGGTCCTGAATTTCGAGGACGAAATTCCTTTAAGGGGGGAGGGCTGTAATGCCCCGGATTTTTTGGATCCTTGTTAGTGGGTCTCTGATCTGGTTTCTGGGAGTTTCTGACTCCGTTGTGTCCAAAATTTCGTTTCGGACATCTTTCGTGTTCGGATCGGCGCGATCCGGAGTTATTTCGGAGGCGCGGAAGCGTTCCGCGGCCTTTCCGCGTGTGTTTTTCGATTCCCAGTGTGTGTTTCGATAATTCCTTCGGAACCTCGTTGCGGGTGAACCGAGCCGTTCACCTAGGCGAGTGTGGTACCGTTGCGATCGGTGCGTTCCGAGGATCGTGGAAACGTGATTTTCCTATTTTTGGTGTTTTATGGAATTTTTAGATTTTCCTATATATAACCCCTTTTCTCTCTCCCCCCTCTCATTTCTCACCCTCTCTCCCTCTCTCTTCTCTTACGCTCTCTTTCTCCCCTCTCTTCTCCAGCGGCCGACGGAGCGAGGTGGAGGCGAGGCGGTGGCGGCACCGGCGAGGACGCGGGTGAGGATGGGCGAGGATCGAGGCGGTGGAGGCGCGTGGGAGCTCGTGGCGCGGTCGCGAGCCGGCAAGGCTTCAACGGCGTTTCTTCGCGGATCGGCGAGCTCGGGGCGCGAAATCTTCGGTGGAGGTAGGGAGATGGATCCCCAGCTCGTGCACTTCCTTTCCCGCCAGTTTTGTAGGCCGTGGTGAGCCGAGCGGGCTAATCGAGGTGATTTGGGAAAAATGCATGTTTTTGAGGAGTGAACCGAATCTCTCGTTTTACGACGTTTTGGCCGATCCAGGGGTTTAGATGCATGCCTAGGGGCTTGGGGATGGAATCCCCTTTTGTTTCCCCTTCACCTAGGGGTGGATGGGGGCGTGGAATGGATTTCCCGCCATTTTCCCATTCTTCCGGTTTCGGAGTGAGAAGGCGCTAGTCTCAGGTAGCGCGTTCTTGAAGGTCACGCCGTCCCGATAGGGCGCGTTCATCGGAGAAGATGAACAGTAAGGCGATTTTTGTCACGCTAGAGGTGAGTAGCGCGTTCTGTGTTGTCGCGCTATAGGCCTATAGCGCGTTCTGTTCTGAACACGCTATAGAAGTATAGCGCGATCCTGCTGAAAGCGCTAGGTATGTATAGCGCGTTCTGCCTGAATGCGCTATGCATGTGTAGCGCGTTCTTGGGGTGGCCTGCCGGGCTGCCCAGGGCGGGCAGTCTACGGTTGATCGTGCTCCCCTTGGGCCGTGTGTGTCCCGGACACCCCGTGGAGTTTCGTGACCGTGTCTTTGGGTGTCCGGAGGTCTGTTTACCTCGATTAGTGTTCCTGTGGCTTTAAGGGTCCGGGTGACCTTCTAGCGTTCCGATTGTGTTGTGTTGATCTCCGGTCGACCCGGTTGTGACCCAGTGGTCGACCTTTGGCCTCGTGAGTGTCTCGGACACCCCGTGGGTTTCGTTACCTTATTTTTGGGGGGTGTCTGGAGGTACCGTGTTATCTCGACAAGCGTGCCCGCGGGCTTGGTGGGTTCGGGTGACCCCAGGTGTTCCGGGCTTCCGTGTTCTTTCTAGATCGAGTCACCGTGTGTCGGTGGGGGTGCTGTGGGGTCTCCCCCGCATGCCGTGAGTTTTTCTGGAAGACCATTCCTGAGTGGGCCATGTGTTTGGCCTTGGACTGTGAGTCCAGTTATCGACGTGGCAGCTTGTGCGTTACCCTGAGAATCATACTTTTGTGCTTTCCACGTAGGCCACGCGTATGGCCTTGGACTGCGAGTCCAGTTGCCCAGCCTAGCGCTGGAGTGTAATATCCCGGACCTTTCGGATCCGTCTTCACGGGTCCCGGATCTGGTTTTCGGAGTGTTCGGCTCCGCTGAGTCCGAAATTTCGCTTCGAACATTTTTCGTGCTCGGATCGGCGCGATCCGGGGTCGTTGCGGAGGCCCGGAGGCGTTCCGCGGCTTTTCCGCGCGTGTTTTCTGATTTCCGGTGTGTGTTTCGGCTTTTCCTTCGGAAGCTCGCTGCGGGTGAACCGGGCCGTTCACCTGGGCTCGAGTGGTACCGTTGCGATCGGTGCGTTCCGAGGATCGCGGGGGTGTAATTTGCTATTTTTTGATATTTTTTGGATTTTCTAGATTTTCTATAAATACCCTATTTTCTCTCTCTTCCCCCACCTTCTTCTTCTTTTTCTCCTTCTTCCTCCTCTGTTCCCCCCACCGTGACCATCACCCCTCTCCCCCTCTCTCTCCCATTCGGACGCGGTGAGCCCTTCTCCGGCTGCAGACGGCGGCAAGGTGACGGCGCGGACACGTGGGCGGCGGTGAGGCGAGCTCGTGGGCGTGCGGCAAGCGTGGGAAACACGAGGAGGCGGGGTTTCCAAGGGCGTTCTTCGTGGTTTGTGGACGATCCGGCGGAGCATTCGCTCCATTGAGGTAGGGTGACGTTCCTTAGCCTTTTGCCATTCGTTTCCGTGATTTGTGGGCCGCGGGGAGGCCGAGAGAGGCTTGTTTGAGCGGGTTTGGGGTTTTCCATGATTTGGGGAGAGCTCGCCCGATCTATGGTTTTAGCCCGCTATTTCATGTTTTGATGGCTTAGAAGCATGCTAGGGGTCCTTAGGGGTCATTCCCCTTGATTTCCCCCTCTCCGGTGGAGGCATGGGGGCGTGGTTGGAGTTTTTGGGCGTTTCCACCATTTTTCGGGCGCGGACTGAGAACGCGCTATGCTCCAGTAGCGCGTTCTTGATGGTCGCGCTGCCCCGATGGGGCGCGTTCATCGGAGAAGATGAACAGTAGGGCGGTTCCGGTCGCGCTATGGGGTCCTAGCGCGATCTGCCTTGTCGCGCTAGGGGTTCCTAGCGCGATCTGCCTTGTCGCGCTAGGGTCCCTAGCGCGACCTGTCTTGTCGCGCTAGGGGGTCCTAGCGCGTTCTTCCTTGTCGCGCTAGGGGTCCCTAGCGCGATCTGTCCTGTCGTCTGGTGTTCCTCTTGGGCCGTGTGTGTCCTGGACACCTCGTGGAGTTCCGTGACCGTGTCTTTGGGTGTCCGGAGGTTCCGTTTACCTTGATTAGCGTGCCCGTGGGCTTGGTGGGTCCGGGTGACCCCAGGCGTTTCGGGTTTCCGTGTTCTCGCTCGATCGAGTCGCCGTGTATCGATGTGTGCGCGGTGGAGTTCCCCCGCATGTCGTGAGTCTTCCTGAAAGATGATCCCCGAGTGGGTCATGTGTTTGGCCGTGGGCGGTGCGTCTGGTTCTTTTCCGACCGTGGTCACCGTGCGATGGTGCTGGTACGTGGGACGGCCCCCGTACTTCGTCAGGCTTGGACGTTATTTTCCGTTGTCTTGAGAGTCTACTTCTTCAGTGACCCTCCACTAGTCGTAGCCCACCAGTACGAGGTGCTGGTCTCACATGGGAGTGGTGTACGGGCACTCACCTTGAGACGGTTTGTGGACCGGTTACCGTAGGCCCTTCGTCGGTAGCCAGAGTCCGGCTACGGGGGAAAACCGGTCAGAGGGCCAGACCTAGGACGCGTGGTCTGTGTGTGCACACGTGGTTGGGGGCGGTTGGACCCACGTCGACGGGCGTGACCCCAGCTAGTCACTTGTTTGTGGTTACTTGTGCGGTGTTTGCGCTTTTGGTAGGAGTTACCACGTCAGGCGGTTCACCAGCGGCGCGGTGTAAGACGTCAGGGGACGCTACCGGCTGTGCTTCTAGTGGGTGGTACTCCTGTCGAGTACGGAGTGTCAGACTGTCAGTCGGGCGTTTTTGACCTTCGGGTGTTGCCGGGTTGACCGTTGAGTTCGGTCTTCTCACCGTGACACGTTTGCCGGTTCACGTGCCGCAGGGCTTCGTTCGGTTGAGGACAGGGCTTCCCTTTCCGAGGTACTCTTTTACCGCTAGCGTAGTGGTTTCCCGTCTTCGAGGTAGGGTTCGAGTGATCCCTACTGAGTCTTGTTCCGAGACTCATTCCCTGCGTGTTTTTCACCGTGTTTCAGGTGAGGCGCCACCTTCGGGGAGCGCGTCGGGAGTGCAGCGTGGTGCGGGTGCCCAGAGGTAGTGCCAGAGGTCAGAGCCGGGGTATGCCCCGTGTAGCTGTACTTTTCTTCTTGTCTCTGTACTAGTTGTGGACTACTACTGTTGTTGTTATTTTTCTATTGTGGACCATGTAAAATGTTAATTTATTTCCTGCTTAATATTATAACTGTTTAATTTCTGCAATTACTTGTGATACTTGTGTAGTTTCCACACCATCCTTCTAACCCTTCCGAGTCTTCGGACTCGTGGGTGGCGGTGCGAGTCTCGGGTTATCGGGCCTTCCCGGTAATCGGATTCTCGGGTCGTTACAGCTGGTATCAGAGCGCGGTTGTGGGATTATACGAAAATCATGAGTAATTGTAGTGGTCCACTAGTCCACAGCGATGATGTACAGGTGACGCTGGCATTGGGCACCGCGTGTTTGTTTTGACCTTGCCATTTTTCGTGTTCTCTGTCTTTTGCTTCAGGAGCGAGCATGGCGCCGAGGAGGAGCTCTCGCTCTCAGCAGGGGCAGTCGGCTGGAGGTCAGGAGATCCAGCAGGGGGTCCAGAGGGACCAGGAGGAGCATAGCAGAGCGCCACCGGGAGCTACCGAGGCCGCGGCTACTGCGAGGGTTCCGGGGGCCGAGGATTTCTTCCGTGGCATGTACCAGCTTATGTCTCAGCAGTTCGGCGGAGAGGCTGGTGAGGGCTCGTCAGCTAGGGGTGGGCCAGGCCGAGCAGTGAGGGACTTTCTGCAGTTCCATCCACCTTACTTCAGCGGCCAGGCAGACCCTGATGCAGCTCGTGATTGGCTTGATGAGATGGAGCGGGTGTTCAGTTCTGCAAGGAGTACTGCCGAGGACAGAGTGGTGTTGGCCTACAACCAGTTACAGGGTACGGCTCGGAGGTGGTGGTCTTCCGAGTGGAAGACGTCTTTTCAGCTTCGTCCACTTGAGCAGATCGAGTGGGATGACTTCGTTAGTGCTTTCGAGCGTACGTACTGTCCAGATATTGTGGCTACGCAGTGGATGCGGGAGTTTCTGGAGCTGGTGCAGGGCGACATGTCCGTGTTGCAGTACAGGGCCCGATTTGTCGAGCTGGGTCGGTATGCACCTCACATCATGGAGCATGAGAGAGTGAGGACCACGCAGTTTGTACAGGGCTTGAGGCTGGAGCTGAGGCACCATCTGATCGCGAATGGGGCCACTGATCTAGAGACAGCGTCTCGTGTTACGGTTTCTTTGAAGATGGATATGCAGAGGACCCGAGGACCAATCAGCCAGGGACAGTCTTTGTCAGGTCGCAGCCATCAGTCGGTTATCCAGCAGCAGGGTTCCTTTCAGCATGCGTCTGGTGGTTCGGGAGTGCCGACACCGGCAGCGTCGGTAGCAGGATCTGCGTCCTTCGGCTCGAAGGTCAAGAAGTTCTTGAAGAAGAGTTTTCGTAAGAAGCACAAGGATCAGGGGCAGGCTTCATCGGGCAGTGTACAGCAGCCGATTCCTTTGCAGCGCCAGGGATCAGTGGGTGGATCACGAGGACCTTGTCCACGGTGTGGTGGGACCCACCCAGGCAGGCAGTGCACGGCTCCGATCATCTGTTTTCGGTGTGACCAGCCAGGGCATATGGCGCGTGACTGTCCTCAGAGGCCGCCGCAGCAGCAGGTCCCCCAGCAGCAGAGGCAGCAGCAGCAGCAGCAGGGACAGTATCCGCCGCTACCCAGGTCAGCTAGTGTGGGAGGCAGGCAGAGGGCTCGAGGCCAGATCACGCACATGACCAGGGCAGAGGCAGTGTCGTCGCAGCTCGTGGAAGGTACCGTTCAGATTTTGGGTTGTGCGGCTCGGGTTTTGTTTGATTCCGGTGCTTCTCATTCGTTTATTTCGGAGGATTTCGCGTTGAGCATCGAGGAGCCGGTGACCCAGTTGTCCTGTGATTTGGCAGTGGAGTTACCTTCGGGTGACTTTATGATTACCCCGTATTGCTTCGATCAGGTTCCGATTTGGATCGATGGGCGGAGTATGCCAGGCAGGTTGTACGCGTTGCAGCTTCGGGATTACGACGTGATTCTAGGCATGGATTGGCTCGAAATTCATGGAGCGGTGGTGGATTGTGGGATGAAGAGGGTCTACTTCCAGCATCCGAGCAAGCGGACCTTCTATTTCCAAGGTATCCGTTCCACCTCTTCTCGATTCCTCATTTCTGCTATTCGAGCCCGTCGGTTGCTTGATTCTGGTTGTCAGGGTTTTCTCGCGTCCGTGGTTGTGTCTGACCGGATGGAACCGAATGTCGAGGACATTCCGGTGGTGTGCGAGTTTCCCGATGTTTTTCCCGAGGAGTTGCCTGGATTGCCTCCCCAGCGGGAGATCGATTTTGTGATCGAGGTTGTGCCTGGTACGGGACCTTTGGCGAAGGCTCCCTACCGTATGGCCCCCGCTGAGTTGAGGGAGTTGAGGGCGCAGTTGCAGGAGCTGTTGACCAAGGGGTATGTTCGTCCTAGCTTTTCCCCTTGGGGTGCGCCCGTGTTATTTGTGAAGAAGAAGGATGGTAGTCTGCGGTTGTGCATTGACTATCGACAGCTGAATGAAGTGACCATTAAGAACAAGTATCCGTTGCCGCGGATTGATGACTTGTTCGACCAGCTTCAGTCCGCGCGAGTGTTCTCGCGGATTGATTTGCGGTCAGGTTACTATCAGCTGAGAATTCGCGAGTCCGATGTGGAGAAGACTGCGTTCAGTACGAGGTACGGGCATTATGAGTTTTTGGTGATGCCGTTCGGGCTCACCAATGCCCCAGCAGCCTTCATGGACTTGATGCAGAGGGTGTTTCATCCGTATTTGGACCAGTTCGTGGTCATCTTCGTGGACGACATCCTTGTTTATTCGCGGTCTGCTGAGGAGCACGCGTACCATTTGGGTGTGGTGCTGCAGACGTTGCGAGATCACCAGTTGTATGCGAAGCTCAGCAAGTGCGAGTTTTGGCTCAGCGAGGTGCACTTTCTGGGGCACGTGATTTCTGGTGATGGCATTTCCGTGGACCCCGCCAAGGTCGAGGCAGTAATGCAGTGGCCGAGGCCGAGGTCGGTGACGGAGATCCGGAGTTTCTTGGGGCTTGCGGGTTATTATCGCCGGTTTATCCAGGATTTTTCTCGCATTGCGACCCCGATGACTAGACTCACGCGGAAGGATGTGCCTTTCGTCTGGTCTGAGGAGTGTGAGCAGAGCTTCAGGGAACTGAAGAGATTGCTCACCTCGGCTCCGGTGTTGGTTTTACCTTCTGGATCGGGAGGTTTCGTGGTGTGTACAGATGCTTCCGGCGTTGGATTGGGAGCTGTGTTGATGCAGCATGGTAGAGTGGTGGCTTATGCATCTCGGCAGCTAAAGTCCCACGAGGAGAACTACCCTACCCATGACCTTGAGTTGGCGGCGGTGATCTTCGCGCTGAAGATCTGGAGGCATTATCTGTACGGCGAGAAGTTCGAGGTGTTCACTGACCATCAGAGTTTGAGGTATGTGTTCTCTCAGAGGGACCTGAACCTCAGACAAAGGCGTTGGATGGAGTTCATGAAGGATTATGACTTCACCCTGTCTTATCAGCCAGGCAGGATGAATGTCGTCGCCGATGCCTTGAGTCGGAAGGTTACGGTCAGTGCCTTGATGTTGAGGAAGTGGAGGCTCTGGGAACAAGTGCCCGAAGTATCTTTCAGGCTCAAGATTCCCCAGGAGCCAGGGTTGGCAGTGCTCGCGAGTCTGACTGTCACTCCTGCTATCCATCGTTAGGTGACAGAGGCTCAGCATGCGGACCCTGAGTTGCCCCGGATTCTGGCGATGGCTGATGTGGAGCTCGGCGAGGACGGTGCTGCGAGGTTTCGCGGCAGGCTGTATGTTCCAGCGGAGGAGCAGGTTCGTCGTGCAGTGTTGCGCGAGGCTCATGGGAGCAGGTACACCGTACACCCGGGTGCGACGAAGATGTATCGGAACTTGCGGAGGCAGTTTTGGTGGCCTGGCATGAAGAGAGATGTTACCGAATTTGTGGCCAGGTGCCTGATCTGTCAGCAGGTGAAGGCGGAGCATCAGCGATCATGAGGTACTCTCCAGCCCTTGGATGTTCCTGCGTGGAAGTGGGACCACGTGACCACGGATTTTGTGGTGGGGTTGCCGAGGACCCCGAGTGGGCAGGACAATATTTGGTTACTGGTGGATCGGCTGACAAAGGTGACGCGGTTGTTACCGGTCAAAGTCAGCTGGAGCGTGTCCAAGTTGGCTCGTCTTTATGTGGAGTGGATCGTGCCGTTGCATGGAGTCCCCATTTCGATCGTGTCGGATCGGGATCCGCGCTTCACTTCTGGATTCTGGAGGAGTTTCCAGCGAACTCTTGGCACGGAGTTGGCATTTAGCTCGGCGTATCATCCTCAGTCAGATGGTCAGTCTGAGAGGACCATTCAGACTTTGGAGGACATGCTAAGATCCTGCTGCCTGGAGTGGCAGGGGAGTTGGATTCATCACCTACCGTTGGTGGAGTTTGCCTATAACAACAGCTTTCATTCGAGCATCGGCATGGCTCCATATGAGACGTTGTACGGGCGTCCGTGTAGGACTCCACTTGATTGGTTTGAGGTGGGTGAGCGTGTTTTGACGGGACCGTATTTGGTGCAGCAATGTGTGGATGTTGTGCACCTGGTTCGTCAGAACATGTTGGCGGCCCAGAGTCGGCAGAAGAGTTATGCTGACCGTAGGAGGCAGCCCCTCGAGTTCGCCGTGGGCGATCATGTGTTCTTGAGAGTTTCTCCGATGAAGGGGGTGATGCGTTTTGGACGGCGTGAGAAGCGAGTCCCCGCTATATTGGTCCTTTCGTGATTATAGAGCGCATCGGTGAGGTTGCTTACCGGTTGCAGTTACCCCCTGAGTTGGCGTCGGTACATGACGTGTTCCACGTCTCGATGTTGCGGAGGTATATGCCCGACGACTCTCACGTGCTCGAGGATTCTGTTTGGCCTGAGGTGACTCCAGATCACTCTCTCCCAGAGTTTCCGATCCGCGTGGAGGATAGGCGAGAGCAACGCCTGCGGAACAAGGTCATCCCCTTGGTAAAGGTGGTGTGGCAGCGGCACTCTGGTGGTGAGGCCTCTTGGGAACGTGAGGACGAGATGCGTCAGCAGTTCCCTTACCTATTTGAGTGAGTCTTCCTCTTCTTTCCCCTTGGGTTGTTCTCAATTTCGAGGACGAAATTCCTTAAGGGGGGAGGGCTGTAATATTCCGGACCTTTCGGATCCTTCTTCGCGGGTCCCGGATCTGGTTTTTGGAGTGTTCGGCTCCGCTGAGTCTGAAATTTCACTTCGAACATTTTTCGTGCTTGGATCGGCGCGATCAGGGGTCGTTGCGGAGGCCCGGAGGCGTTCCGCGGCTTTTCCGCGCGTGTTTTCTGATTTCCGGTGTGTGTTTCGGCTTTTCCTTCGGAAGCTCGCTGCGGGTGAACCGAGCCGTTCACCTGGGCTCGAGTGGTACCGTTGCGATCGGTGCGTTCCGAGGATCGCGGGGGTGTAATTTGCTATTTTTCGATATTTTCTGGATTTTCTATAAATATCCCCCTATTTTCTCTCTCTTCCCCCACCTTCTTCTTCTTTTTCTCCTTCTTCCTCCTCTCTTCCCCCCACCATGACCATCGCCCCTCTCCCCCTCTCTCTCCCATTCGGACGCGGTGAGCCCTTCTCCGGCTGCAGACGGCGGCAGGGCGACGGCGCGGACGCGTGGGCGGCGGTGAGGCGAGCTCGTGGGCGTGCGGCAAGCGTGTGAAACGCGAGGAGGCGGGGTTTCCAAGGGCGTTCTTCGTGGTTTGTGGACGATCCGGCGGAACATTCGCTCCATTGAGGTAGGGTGACATTCCTTAGCATCTTGCCGTTCGTTTCCGTGATTTGTGGGCCGCGGGGAGGCCGAGAGAGGCTTGTTTGAGCGGGTTTGGGGTTTTCCACGATTTGGGGAGAGCTCGCCCGATCTATGGTTTTAGCCCGCTATTTCATGTTTTGATGGCTTAGAAGCATGCTAGGAGTCCTTAGGGGTCATTCCCCTTGATTTCCCCCTCTCCGGTGGAGGCATGGGGGCGTGGTTGGAGTTTTTGGGCGTTTCCACCGTTTTTCGGGCGCGGACTGAGAACGCGCTATGCTCCAATAGCGCGTTCTTGATGGTCGCGCTGCCCCGATGGGGCGCATTCATCGGAGAAGATGAATAGTATGGCGGTTCCGGTCGCGCTATGGGGTCTTAGCGCGATCTGCCTTGTCGCGCTAGGGGTTCCTAGCGCGACCTATCTTGTCGCGCTAGGGGGTCCTAGCGCGTTCTTCCTTGTCACGCTAGGCGTCCCTAGCGCGATCTGTCCTGTCGTCTGGTGTTCCTCTTGGGCCGTGTGTGTCCTGGACACCCCGTGGAGTTCCATGACCGTGTCTTTGGGTGTCCGGAGGTTCTGTTTACCTTGATTAACGTGCATGTGGGCTTGGTTGGTCCGGGTGACCCCAGGCGTTTCGGGTTTCCGTGTTCTCGCTCGATCGAGTCACCGTGTATCGATGTGTGCGCGGTGGAGTTCCCCCGCATGTCATGAGTCTTCCTGAAAGATGATCCCCGAGTGGGTCATGTGTTTGGCCGTGGGCGGTGCGTTCGTTTCTTTTCCGACCGTGGTCACCGTGCGATGATGCTGGTACGTGGGACGGCCCCCGTACTTCGTCAGGTTCGGACGTTATTTTCCGTTGTCTTGAGAGTCTACTCCTTCAGTGACCCTCCACTAGTCGTAGCCCACCAGTACGAGGTGCTGGTCTCACCTGGGAGTGGTGTACGGGCACTCACCTTGAGACGGTTTGTGGGCCGGTTACCGTAGGCCCCTCGTCGGTAGCCAGAGTCCGGCTACGGGGGAAAACCGGTCAGAGGGCCAGACCTAGGACGCGTGGTCTGTGTGTGCACACGTGGTTGGGGGCGGTTGGACCCACGTCGACGGGCGTGACCCCAGCTAGTCACTTATTTGTGGTTACTTGTGCAGTGTTTGCGCCTTTGGTAGGAGCTACCACGTCAGGCGGTTCACCAGCGGCGCGGTGTAAGACGTCAGGGGACACTACCGGCTGTGCTTCTAGTGGGTGGTACTCCTGTCGAGTACGGAGTGTCAGACTGTCAGTCGGGCGTTTTCGACCTTCGGGTGTTGCCGGGTTGACCGTTGAGTTCGGTCTTCTCACCGTGACACGTTTGCCGGTTCACGTGCCGTAGGGCTTCGTTCGGTTGAGGACAGGGCTTCCCTTTCCGAGGTACTCTTTTACCGCTAGCGTAGTGGTTTCCCGTCTTCGAGGTAGGGTTCGAGTGATCCCTACTGAGTCTTGTTCCGAGACTCATTCCCTACGTGTTTTTCACCGTGTTTTAGGTGAGGCGCCACCTTCGGGGAGTGCGTCGGGAGTGCAGCGTGGTGCGGGTGCCCAGAGGTAGTGCCAGAGGTCAGAGCCGGGGTATGTCCCGTGTAGCTGTACTTTTCCTTCTTGTCTCTGTACTAGTTGTGGACTACTACTGTTGTTGTTATTTTTCTATTGTGGATCATGTAAAATGTTAATTTATTTCCTACTTAATATTATAACTGTTTAATTTCTACAATTACTTGTGATACTTGTGCAGTTTCCACACCATCCTTCTAACCCTTCCGAGTTTTCGGACTCGTGGGTGGCGGTGCGAGTCTCGGGTTATCGGGCCTTCCCGGTAATCGAATTCTCGGGTCGTTACATGGAGGGTTCCCGCCTTTCCCTGAGAGTGGGACTTCATTTGGCGGCCTGTGAGCTACCTTGGGAACCGTGTTTTTACGTTTCTGCGTGGCCGAGCGTGCGGCCCGTGGACTGTGGGTCCCATTTCTTCTCTGACTGTGGTCACCGTGCGACGGTGCCGGTACGTGGGACGGCCCCCGTACTTCGTCGGGTTCGGACGTTATTTTCCGTTGACTTGAGAGTCTACTCTCTCAGTGACCCTCCACTAGTCGTAGCTTCCTGCGCACGCGGGTGCGGACCCACCTGGGAGTGGTGGAGAGCGAGACTCGGTGAGAGGTGGTTTTTAGGCTGGTTACCGTAGGGCCCCTTGCCTTTGCCACCAGAGTCCGGTGGGGGGGAAAACCAGCTGGAGGATCCGACCTAGAGTAGATGGTCTGTGTGTGCACACGTGGTTGGGGACTTAGGACACGCGCTGATGAGCGTGACCCCAGCTAGTCCTTGTTACGGTACTTGTTGCGTGTCTGAGTCTCACGCCCGGGGCGTTGTAGCTGGACACTTGTGACGCGGTGTAAGATGTCAGAGGACGCTTCTGGTCGTTCTTCTAGTGGGAGGTACTCCTGTCGAGTCGAGAGTGGCAGACTGTCAGTTTCCGTGACTTTGACCTTCGGATTTTTGATCGTGTTGACCGTTAAATTTTGGTTGTTTCGCCGTGGCGCGCGTGTCAGTTTTCGCGTCGTGAGACTAGTGCTAGTGGCTTTACCAAGATTGCGTCTTGTTGTGTGGTACCCGCGACCAGATGGTCGGGGTTGCACCTTGGACAACGTGTCGAGGTTGGCCGTGTCCTGGGAGGCAGGCCTCTACGGCATGGTTGCCGTGGGTTTTTACTTCGGTAAGCGGTACTAGTGTAGTTCAGTAGCCCCCGATCGTGAGTCCGGGGTGTATTTCTAGTACAGTAGGAGTAGCTGTAGTGCTGAGTTTTGACCGGCCACCGGTTCGTTGTTCCTGCTGTAGTTGTAGCTCTCTTTTACGCTACCGCCGTTGTTTCCGGTTGGGGTTCTGCGGGATCCCTGCTGAGTCTCTATTTTGGAGACTCATTCCCTGCTTTTCAGGTATGGCGGTTCTTCTTCCTCGAGGTTCTAGGGCGCGGTGCGGAGGTTCTCAGTTTCCAGCTCGCCGGGCCGAGTGTTCACTCGGCATGTGGTACGTTTTTACTGCTTTAGACTGTACTTTCTGTTGGACTGGACTCTGTTGTAGCTGTAGTTGTTATTTATTTCTGTTAATTGCTGAATTGTCCTGCTTTATTTCCTATTTCTTTGTGCCTCCACACTCCTTTTAGCCCTTCCGAGCCCTCCCGGCTCGTGGGCGGCGGTTCGAGTCTCAGGTTATCGGGTCTCTCCCGGTAATCGGATTCTCGGGTCGTTACTACGTGGGAGAGGGACTGTAAGGTTGGAGGTGGCTAACGAGGCGAGCGAAATGGGATGCCGGTGTGTGGTGGCCAACGGGGTGGGGGAAAGGTGCTATCGAGGTGGGAGTGGCTACCGAGGTAGGGGAGATGTTCTTTAATTTTATTCCTGCAAACTTTATGTATTCGTAACTTATATATTTTATTTAATTTGGTGCTCTTTATTTGACTGTTATTTAAGTTAGATAATTTTTAATTCGATGTGTGCATATGAATTAGATTTTATTTAATTTGATGTTCTTTAATTAGATGGGGCGTTCCATGTGAGTTGAGATGCATGGGTGCAACTTAACATTACACGCACGATAGAGAGAGCGTGCTAAGTCCATGTCAATGAGCCTACCCATTCAGGACTTTGTGATTGATATGCTTGTTCTCATTTTTTGATGAGAACATATATATCTACCATAAAATTTTGAATTGTCCCGTTTACACAGTCTGTGAACTTGTGGTCGTACTTATGCGTTCATTTATTATATGTGCTTGTATACTTTGTTGAAAATTTCAGTTGCGTCTTCTTAGTCTTCTCTGATATATCTTTATTGATTTTAATTATTTTTTATTGTGAACCTCAATATCAAGAGTTGTTTGAGAAAATCCACAAGAAGAAGAGGAATGATGAATATGTCTCAGAAAAATCCCAAGGGGTGTTGTTAAGTTTATCTATACTTCCAACACGATTGGGGCAATGAGCGTGACCTATGGTTGCTGATGGAATCCAAATTGGGTTCTTGGTTTAGGCTCGACGCTCAAATCACCAATTTATTGATTAAGTTAGTTTAAAATCAAATATATCGGGTTTGGGAGGTCAAAAATATGAAAAACCGATCTGATCAATGTGCTGATTATTATAACACGATTGGAGTGGTGAATAGGCATGTCAACAGATCCAGATAATATTTGGATCTGCTTCGAGCCTCAGTACGCATTAGCAGATAATATTCGAATTCGTATCTGCTTTCCTGGATATGGATAATATCCGAATTTGAGTTAGAGTTGATATGAATATCATATCATTTGCTTTGTAAAATATCTATCCGTAATATCATATATCATATAATATGTATATTTTAATAATATAATATAAAGTGTAAAATGTGAGAGAAAATGTGGTACGATGGAAGACTATTTCACTTCCCAAAATTATATTACTATCTATCACATTCTTACTAAAAGTTATGCTTCCTATGTAGCAATTAATGCGGTGAATATCGATTAAATATTTTTATGTCTATTTAATCAAAATTATTACCATTACAGTAATTGGAAGTATACTTTGATTTTTTACTTACTATTTTTCCTCTTCTTATTTATTATCTTAATAAAACTTAGTAGTGAGACCAATGATCACGTAGAATATGTTAAACTTATGGAGCATTTTAAAATCGGAGTGGATAATTCGAATAATTTCAAAATTTTGTTCGAATCAAATATGGATAAATAATATAATAATATGTCAGATATCAAAGTAAAATCAGATAATTCAAATTTTAAAATAGAGTGAATGCGGATAGCCATATATTCACTTTATATCCACTCCGTTGACAGGCCTAATGGTGAAAGTGACATGTGGAACACAGAATCTAAATCAGATTCTTGATTTGGACTCGACACTCAAATTACCTAGTTATGAATTAAATTAGTTTAAACTTCGAGTTTAGGGGTAAAAAATCTAAAATACCAGTCTGAACAATGTGTCGATTATTCCAACAAGAACGGGGCGGTGAAAGTGACATGTGAAAAATGACAGAATCCAAATCAGATTTCTTGGGCTCGACGCTCAAATCACTTACTTAGGAATTAAGTTAGTTTAAAACCAAAGAAATCCTGTTCGGTTGGTCGAAAATTTGAAGTACGGACCTGATCGATGTGTCGATTATTCCAACACAACCGACTCTATGAGAATAACATGTGAGAGCTGACGGAATTCAAATCGGATTCCTAGTTGGGACTCAACTCTTAAATGACCAATTTATGGATTAAATTAGTTTAAAACTAAAGATGTCGGGTTCAGGACGCGCGGGGTTGAAAATATGAAAAATTGGTTCTATTGGTGTGCCGATTGTTGCAACCTGACCGAGGTGATGAAAGTGACTTATAAGAGTTCACGGAAGCCAAATCAGATTCTTGGTTTGAGCTCGACAGTCAAATCTCCCACTTATAAATTAAGTTTGTTTAGACCAAAGATGTCATTTCAGGGAATCGAAAATTTGAAATATTAGTCCGATCGGTGTGTCGATTGCTCCAACACGACGGGCTGTGAAAATGACCTGTGGGAACTGATGGAATTCAAATTGATTCCTCATTTGGGCTTGGCGCTCAAATCATTCACTTAGGCCCCTTTTGATAACCGAGTGAGGATAGGTTAATCGACCCCGAAGGGTCGATTAACTCACCCGACCCCGGTTAGGCATGTATGTGTGAGGGGGAGGCGAGGGGGAGGCGGGGCCCACCTGCTCCCCGGTTGCGCTAATCGATCGACAAGCCGGCTATCAAAGTGGCCCTTATGAATTAAGTTAGTTTAAAATCGAAGAAGTCCTATTCAGGGGACGAAAATTTGAAATATTGGCACGATTGTTATGTCGATTGTTCCAACATGACCAAGGCAGTGATAGTGGCATATGCGAATTGACGAAATCCAAATTGGATTGTCAATTTGGGTTCGATACTCAAATCATCTACGAGTTAGTTTAAAACCAAAGATGTCGGGTCCGAGGGGTCGAAAATTTGAAATACCAGTCTGATCAGTTCCAACATGATCGAGACAACGAGAGTGACATGTGAAAATTAACGAAGTCAAAATAGGAATTCATATTTTTAATTTTAAATAATTTATTTATTTTATTTTTTATTAAGAAATCTATTTCATATATGTACATCTAATATTTTTATTTTTTAATATAGAAAACTCCTACTACACATCCACATGATGGCGATGGGAGAGATGATGACACGGAGGGATCACCGGATATTTCTCATTTTTTTGAACTAATGATGTAAACAAATTATAATTTTTAAACATTGCATTCGAAGAATTTTAGATGTTATTTAAATGATAAAAGTGTGTATTTTTCATTTCAAATTGTGGATATGATGTGTGAGATTTCTTATTTTTATGTAAATAAATTTTTATAATTGAACAAAAATATTTTTAAAAAATAAAAATAATTAACGACAGATGGATATGTTACTAATCTATCGCTAATTGAGATCACCAAAGACAGACTAGCGATGAATTAATGACGGAATGGTGTAGCGATGAAAAGGAGTCCGTCTCTAATCCGTCGCTAAGAAAAGTAAAATTAGCGACGAAAGCTTAGAGACGGCAAAAATTATCGCTAATCCATCTCTATTCAGCGACAAATTAGAGACGGATTAGTGGCGGATTAACATCACAATGGAAATTTTTATGTCTTTAATCTATTGCTAAACGTAGAAAAATTAGCGACGAATAATCACACTTAGAGACGTCATCATCCGTCGCTAATCCATCTTTATTTAGCGACCGAGTAGCAACATATTGTTTACGTCGATAAGTTATAGTTAGCGGTGGATTAACAACAAAAGTTTTTTTGGTCTGACGATGAAATAGCAACGGATACTTGTCCGTCGCTACTTAACAAGTAAATTTTAACGACAGAAGTTATCCGTCCTTAATCGGTCTCTATTTTTTTTTTACGACGGATTAGCGACGATTCCATCCGTCGCCAACGATGCCTTTTCTTGCAGTGGAATTAAGAGATCCGAAATGGATAATGTCGCTCGTATATGTGAATCCCGATGACCCGGTGAAGGACAGAACTTCAGAGAGTGGGAGAACAAAGACAGGTTAAGTACCACTTGAAATCAAATATTAATTTGAAACCTAACAATATTTGCTTCCATATTCCTCACGTATTCTCTTTAATGAAATGGTTTAGTTCCTGGGCATTAATGCTTGTGGTTTAATATTCTCAAATTGGACTTGTACGTTCGTTAGATTTAGGGGTGAAGGGGTTGACGTGGTACCTAATAAGTTTCTTTGTAGAACAGGCTCGTGTGATGGCAGTACGTAATATTTAATCTTACAATTCACCATATTTCATCCAATATTAGAGGCTAACATTAATGAAGGTACGGTCCTCAGCTAAACAGTACTGTCAGGCCTCTCTAATTAATAAAAAAATTATATCAGAAGGCATGGGCTCCACGATTCTTTAAACTGGAAGCGCTCTCATTCCCTACGTTCCATCTAATTAGCTCCCTCATTCTTCCCCCCCAAGTTCCATCTTCTATATGGATCAATCGTAAGTAAATTTGTAAGAGATGCGTGACTAGATCGACACAAATGGAGATGGGATTGCAGCAACAAAATATATCGTCACTCCAATCACTAAGCAACGCAATTGGTTGCAAATCGGAGAGATCCATCTAAAACGAGTCCGGCTGTGCTCAATTGATCGACGTCATGTTAGGGACTTACATCTGATCAAATATATAGAAGAATTAATGGGTGATTTCTTAGTGAGATAATTCAATACTCACAAATTATAATACACTTGGATGCCCAACAAATGTTTCTCTCTCTCTCTCTCTCTCTCTCTCTCTCTCTCTCTCTCTCTCTCTCTTCATATATATATATATATATATATATATATATATATATATATATATATATATATATATATATATACTAGTCAAATAAACGCGTTTCGCGTGAATATATTTTTAAAATTCTTTATGTTAAATAATAAAAATTTAGAAATTAAAATATGATTCATCATTACATAAGGAGTAAGTATTAATTAAATCAATACTAATAACCGCAACATAAAGATAGTAATCTAATATCTCGAGACTACTTCTATGTGAGGTATGTATTTTTTATTTTAATTTGGGTGATTCACAAAGAATCAAGTCATAACAAGCTAAGATCTTAACACTAAGTATATGCAAAGAACTCATCTCTGATTATAGCCTCGTAATAATTTGAAAGGAAGATTTGTGGAAGTCATAATGTGGAATGTTTTACCTTGTTTGTTATGCATGAAAAGAAAAATTATAAAAATCTTTTGATAGATGTTATGTCTTGATTCAAAAAAAGACCTTCATATTTCTACACTTTTACGATGTGGTGAAAAGGTTAGACATTTGAAAGATAGATATGGAGGATTGTATGCCTTCATTGGATTATTACTAGCATTTGCTCTCTATTAGATCCACATAGAAATGTTTCCCAAAACACTTAACATTAAATTACCTTTTGTGATAAAATATTTGTCATTTTCAACCAAAGGTTTGAAAAAGTCAATTCTAATTTAGGGTTGAAGGCTATTGTATGTCTATTCATTCCCAAACATTTATCTACTTATAAAATGGCCAATACCCCAACATATGCTGCAGTTTATTTGCCGATCACTTCTATCATCTCGATCTGTAGGTTTGCAAATTGCAATAGAACTATTTTTGAATCATCTTTTTTTAAATTTTGAAGGATGAGGGGAATATAATTAAATTATTCTGTGTCTTCAGACTTCAGATTTCAAGATTTAAATAGATGCTAAGGACTAAATTGATTTCAAGTTAAATCAAAGACATGCATAATGATAGTTCCATTTTCAAAGAGTAGACATAAACACTCGTTACGTAGACAACATATTCTGCATGCTTATCAAGAAAGGGAAACAATGGTGTATTGACAAGTTTGCCTCGTAAACGTTCCTGAAAGTCAATTTCCTTATAAAAGAAAAAATATTCTTCTGACTTGCACCAAGCCTTTAATAGGTTCATCTGAAGAATATATAAAATTGGAAGGCAGCAAGTATTCATCATTGGTTCTCCTTTCCCATTTATTTGTGAAAGATCACGAATAGAACATATCAAAAAGGAAGGCACCCTTTCGAGGCATAGTGATGTCATGTTCTCTCTTGCACATTTTCTCCTCCAAGGTATGGCATGCAAAAGACGGAGCATATGACAGTAGAAGGACCCAAATAGTCCATAAAATCAATCATTTATCTGATATAGAATGGAAGACAGTAGACTATCTTTATGTTGTAATACACCATGGAGACAATTGAAGAGACTATGCATTTTGCGTACTTGTCATGCATCATTTGCTATGCCATATAGCACAAGCAAGTCAAGACACCAAGCATCCAAGTTTCTCAAAAAATCTTTTCAATGGAACACCATAAAAATGCATTTGATAATTTACAACACAGTATTTTCTATAAGAAAAGTGTATGCACAAGAGAGTAGTAAACAGACAATCAAGTTGAAAATGACCAATAGTCACCGTATATCCATCAAAATAGCATGAAAAAGTGAAATTCAAATGATAAAATACAAGCTAAAAGAGCCAAAAATAGGTAAAGCAAAGAAGCAAAGGAAATCAGACCCTTATGTATAGCAGATGAAGAAAACATTTTTTTCCTGGACTATAAAAATAATAGTACAAAAGTAATCCTTAAAAAGGAAATAAAACAAATCCTACAAAAGAAGCATAAATGCATGGACAACATAGATAAAGAGGCAGCCAATGCATGTAAAATTGTCGGACAAAGATAAAGAAGGCACACCTTTTTCTTCTTCACGGGCTTAAGGATCTTAATGATGCACCGCTCATTGTTCGTGGAGTCGACCCCTTCGAACACTTCGCTATACTTGCCCCTACCCTAGGAGGAAATCGGATTTTGGAAAATATTTAAAACGGGAAGAAGGAAACATAGTAGAGAGGACGGAAGGGTAGAGTCGCTCCTTGTAGGGCTTCTACTTGAAGGGGTGTGGGGAAGAGGAAATCGGGGTCAGGGATATAAAACACCCTGATATTTTGGGGAAGAGACGGGGAAGAAACAGAGCCTCACATAACGAATCGTGAAGCTATGGGGAAGACGCAAGGGAATAGAAACCTACACCCGTCAGTTGATCTCGTTCTTGTCGCCTCCCTCCCATCTTATTCGCACCCACGGAGGTGGATTGGCACCAAGCATTACGAAGACCTCACACTTGCACGGCCGCTTGATTGCCCGGTAGAGAACCCACAGAGGTGCAGGCCCAGGCGGCCAGCTTCCACCGCCTAGTGGGGCGTGAAGGGAAGGGAAGCGCACTTGGGGGAGACAGGTGGGGAGGGTGAGAGAGGGAGGGAAGGAGCGGGCGCCGGAGGTGGATGTCGTAGAGGGATTCCATACTTCTGGTTCCTATCCGCACCCACGGAGAAGGATCGACACTTGGCCCAGCTAGAGCTGGAGCTTGAGCTATTGCTACTTCTCCAGCACCCAATGTCACTTTACGGGAAAAACCAAGAAGTACGGTGACCATTCTTCCCTATCTCTCCACTCGCCATGGCCCTCCTCCCTTTCCTCGACAGAATAAAACGTGCAAGCTCTCTAGAAACTCCCTCTGTAACACATAATTCCTCCCAAAAGATCACTCTTTGGGGCCTCTTCATGGGCGGCATGTGGTGAAAGAAGAAAGCCTTTCTACTGCTTGGTGTTACTTCTGCTGTCGCCGTTGCTGTTGGTGCCCTTTGGGAGGAAGAGGGATGATGGGCAGTCCCCAAGTTGACGGCTTTGGGTGGGTGTGGTGGGGGGTGGAGTTGCTACTGCTAGGATGGGCGATAGCGCAGGTGGTGAGGGCGGTGAAATGGGTGTGGTGGACGCTCAGGAGGCTCGAGAGGGTCCTCAGGGAACAGGGCATCGCTGGGAACCCTTACCGGCTACTCTTCGGCGACATCGGGGAGAACACGAGGCTGGTGGAGGAGGCCAAGCTGGAGCCCGTGCCCTCCTTCTCCCACCACATCGCCGCTCGCATCATCCCCAACACCGGGCCATGCAAATCCATGGTATGTATACTCTCCCTCCTCCGCTCTCCCCTTGCATACGCACGAATAGAGGATGGCTTGTTTGAATCTTTCATTTTGTAGATGGACTCGTTGGTTGAAGAGTCCTTTTTCTTTCCGGATTAAATTGACGGGAGAAAACACTCTGCCAGTCGGCATGGGTCGGAAAAAACAAATCAAAATCGGATTTTAAGTCGTAATTGAACCGACGAAAAGAAACACCCTTTTCGCTTATATGTATAAGATAGATAGATATTTTTCAAGAACAATATTTTTATCATTTCACTTTTAACAATAATTTATTAACAAAGAACTCATCTTTTTGTCGGAGATAATCTTGCCCCGTTGTCTCTCTCACCTACTTCTCCCTCTCGTCTACGTTATGCTAATTAGGTCCAGCATCGACACACATGAAATGGAACGAGAGAGAAAGACCGTGTATATAGAGCATTTCCAAGGACTATTATATATACTAATCCCTGACAGATTAAGTCATTACCAGAATCAAGATACCACACACAACATAAAAAACTTTCTTTTTAAAAGTGATTAACAAAATTATTGGCTCAGTACTGTAGGCGGTTTAATTAGTCTTTTTTGGATCCTTGAAACCGGGGTAAATATTTAGGTTATTGCAAAATTTTCAAGTTAGTGATAATTCTATGTATATATTTAAGTGCATCCATGAAGGACGTACGCGCAACTAAAAAGCACAAGGAATTCTGCAAATTAATCTCTCTCAAATAAACGAATGAAGAACGTTTAACAACTGAGAAAACAAACCAAAGAAATCAGGGAGAGACGGAAATTAAAGACACAGAAACTGCCCACAATTAAAGACTCACATGATCAACCCATGGCGGCAGCCACGACGAGCTTCTCGACGGTTGCGACGTCCGTCTTAAAGGACTTGGCCAGCACGTCCTTCTCAATACCGCTGGCAAACAGTGCCTTGGGCAGCACCACCGTCCCGGCCGCCTGGCGGCGCGCTCCCGAAGGCGGACACAGCGACGGCCGGGTATTTGACGTCCCTGTTGAGCCGGATTGAACCGGCGGAAAAAAACCGTCATTTTCTCTTATATGTATAGTATAGGTATATAGCCTATTTCAGGTTGGGCTTCCAGTACCCAGCATTGCCCTGGCCCATGGGCTTTTGTAGCGCTTGCGGACCTACCATCACCATCCAATGACGTCAATGAGCTTCCAAAGATTACTTATCTTTGATAGTTTTAAGTAATTTTAATTTGTATTTTTAAATAGTCTTGAAAAAAACTTTCACAGTTCACGAGCAATAAATAAATTAATATATACAATAAATATGATAATAGAGAATCCCCATAATCGAGCTCAACCATAAAACCATTGGCATCCCTACTCTGCGCAAGGTGAGATGTGTCACAGATAGGGCTAGGCAACGCATCAGGAACCCTACTATGTATGTGTCAAGAAGCAAGACATGTCCGGAGATCCAGCTGCCTTCACCCCGCCCATCGCCCTTCTTCCCCACTCTCCCTATTTGATGGAACTGATCACCCAAACGGTGGCAGCTGCAGCAGCAACACCTCCGACGACCATGCAGCAAGTAGAAGCAGCCGTAGGAGAAAGGAGGAGCGAAGATTAACATGGCGACCATACCAGTGGGACGCGCTTCCTTCCTCGGTAACGTCTCCGGGGGCTTCCGGCCTAATTACCGGGCCCTTCGCTCGCCCAGCCCCGGAGTCCAGCGTATTCGCCTCGCTACCTCATCGAGCTCCTTCCAGGTCTCTCTCTCTAAGCGGGTTCCTGTCGGTGCATGTCTGCATGAGCTACCTTCTACATTCGTACAACATGATCATACCAAAATGGGCCTCCCTCTCTCTCTCTCCCCCCTCTCTATCTCTTCCCAACCCAGTTCTCCAACCTATTTCTTGTCTGTGCATATCTGCATGAGCTTACGAATCCGTCTCATACGATCCAACCTATCTGATCATTCACATCTTTTTCTCCAGAGCAAAGATGAGGACCAAGACATGGGCGACATGGCCGGGAAATCGGTCAGGGAAGCCAGGGACACGGCGAAGGAGAAAGCCGATCGAGGAGGCCACGCACAAGACCGCCGAGTATACGTGGGCTCTGCAGCCGACAAGGCCAGGGAAGCCGCCGAGCGAACAGGGGAGACCCTAAATCAGACCAAGGACAGCGCCAAGGAGCGCGCTGCCATGGCCAAGGACAGGGCTGCCGAGACCACCAGCGTCGCCCCGAGAAGGCCAAGGAGACGGCGGCCGAGGCCAATTAAGGACGTGGCGAAGGCGCGCGCGGAGATGGCCAAGAAGATGACCGCCGAGGCCACCGGTGCTGCTACGGAGACGGCGAAGGGAACTGCAGAGGCGTCGGGGGCGGCGCCGGTGGAAAAGACGAAGGAGGGGCCGGCGAACCGGGTGGCGGAGGCGGCGAAGGACGCGGGGGAAAGGGTGAAGCAGAAGGTGCAGGAGGCGTGGGGGGCGGCCAAGGAGACGACGCAGAAGATTAAGGAGACGGTGATGGGGAAGGCGGAGGCGGCCAGCGAACGTGATACACAACAAGACAAGAAGAACAAGGATTGACGTGTTCTTGGGTGTTCTATTCTTGTTTCTTCTGCCTTCATGGGAAGAAGATGAAGATGGTAGATGCTGTTCCACTTCCGTGTGGTGTGATCTCTCCTCTGTTCCTTTTGGATGCCGTAAAAATTAATAAGTTTATTTATAGGGTTTTCAATTGGGAGGGGCTATTTGGATGATAGGAAAATAAGAGAGAGAGAGAGAAATATTAGCTACCCTCCTAGACTGATAGAAAAATTATCCGTCTAATATGATGCTATTCATCGATACGATGAATTGGTTCGTTGATCTCACCTATTAAATTCTTTAAATGCTTCTTAAATACTTATGTACACTTCCATCTATTTGTCACCCTTAGATAATTATCAATCAAAAGAATGAGCTATGCGCATAATAAAAATTTAAAAATAAAATTATATATACTGTCTCATAAAAATACACATGATCAAAATTTGTCAATATATTAGTTATATTAACTTTTAAAGTTAAAAAATTAAATTATTTTTTAAAAGTAAAAATATTTGAAGACCGTTGAAGTGAATGTCAACTTAATTTTTAAAGTTGACTCAAAGAACAAAATTTTCTATAAAATTGTGTAGACCCATACCCAAGACAACATGAATCTTTGGAACTGAGTAGTACTCCCCATGAACACTAATCAGAAAATTGAGGGGAAAAATAAAAAAATGCGACCTTTACCATAGAAACATACAGAAAATGGCGGGGAGATACCCATAAATGAGGCTAAACACTTGACTTTCGGATTTTTACGTAAAAAATTTGTGTTGAACCAGATGGCGAGATCAATTTTAAGCCTTGATTCGATCTTCGGGGAGATCTACATTCCAAATGTCCCCCTATTTTCTTCAGTAAGTTGTCTCTGTTAGGCTTTATAATGATTGGAATTTTAATTCATTTGCGTCAAGAGCCTTATCCAACTGTAAATGATAAAAGATAAAGACATGCTCTTTGAACGAGAATTGAACAAATTATAGCATAAATAAGGTGATCGAAGTAAAACAATGGCAGCTAGACCTTGCACAAAAGTTCATCTATCCCCAATGAGAATTCCAAAATGATAAATTAGTCCATAAAAAATTAACCTCGGATAAACCTAGATCTAGATCAATAAAGATCATTCTTTTTTCCAAAGTGCGTAATCTTTTAGCCTAGGTGGCCCTAGTGGCCCTCATGCTGCGATGTCGAATCTGAAACTCATAAACAGAAAGAAAGATCATCGTTTCTTCAAATTATTTGATCCGGTGTTTTTACCTTGTCAGACAGCCTCCATGTTGCTGCCTACTGGTGGTGGGCTCATACCAGTCTAGACACATATGCTCCAACCTGGAGCTCGGACTGCCCTAGCATTAATAGGTGGCAATGTGAGGGTACTGGGGTGGGGCTTCAACATTACGCCACCATGGCGATATCTGAAGCAGTTGCTTGTGGCTTGGCATGGAGCTTGGGAGGAACACTGTTTGATCGGGCCACATGCAAAGTAGCTATGATCTCAGCGAGGGCGAGGGCATCCTTAACGGCAGGCAGCAGATTGAGGGCGTTGAGGTCGATGACCTCTATGCAGCAAAAGCACTCCACCGGTGCGGGACGCCTCCTCGGTGAGTACTGTGGTACTTGGGATTTTCTCCTTGGCAAACAAAATGCTCTAGAGAGATCTGGGAGCGGGGGGAGATGTGTTGGAGCAGCGGAAGTGAGATGGGCACAAAAGGTGAAGAAAGCAATAATTTTATTGAAGAAATAGTACAAGTACAAAAGATCTTGTACAATGTATAAGGGGAGATGGAAGATGGAAAGACTTTGTAAAAGGCTTGGAAGGTTGATGAAATGGAGTGAGGCTCTTTGGCTCACTTCTACTTCTACTTGGATCTCTTCGATCTCTCTTGGATACTCACAAGGGTGCCTAGGTGGTGGTATTTATAATCTCCATAAGAGGTATGAAGTTCTTTCTAGATACTTCTTATGCACTGCCATTCTAGAGAATTCTTCTCTCATCTTCTCTCTAGATAAGTGTTTCTAGAGTTCTCTTTTTTTAAAGGCATTCTTGAACCTTCTATGCCTCCATCTTTCTTCCACAATATTTTGGAGTTTTCTTCATACTTCTAGAGAAGTCCAGCATATTCAAATTATTATTTTAACACCCCCTCTTAATTTGTAATGTGCATACTCCTGCTAAAGTGTATAAACTTGTCGGTGGCCAAGGGCTTCGTGAAGATGTCGGCGACTTGCTCTTCTGTCTTTATAAACTTCAGAATGATTTCTTCTTTCTCGACCAAATCTTGGATATAGTGATGACGCAGCTCGATATGCTTCGTCCGTGCATGAAAGACTGGATTCTTTGTCATAGCGATGGCTGACATATTATCACAAAGTATAGTAGTTGGTTCTTCTTGATTTTGTTGAACCTGTGATAATATTCTCCTTAACTAGACAGCTTCGCATGCGGCACTTGTAGCAGATATATATTCGGCTTCTGCTGATGATAGAGCGATTGTTTGTTGCTTCTTAGATGACCATGAAATAGGCTTTGTTCCAAGGTAAAATAAATATCCAGAAGTACTCTTTCGGTCATCTGTCGAGCCTGCCCAATCACTGTCTGTATAGCCAATAAGATGATTATTTTCTTCAGAGACATACTTGATGCCATAATTTGTGGTTCTTCGGAGATATCTCAAAATATGCTTGGCCGTTGCAAAGTGTAGTTTGTTCGGCTCATTCATAAAACGTGATACCACACTTACTGAATAAAGAATATCCGGCCTTGTATTTGTGAGATATAAAAGAGAACCAACTAAACTTCTATAGATTGAAGTATTAATCTTCTCTGCATCATCATGTATAGAGAGCTTTGTGTTTGCTGCCATAGGTGTAGCCACGGTCTTGCAATTGGCCATATTGATTTTTTTTAACAAATTTTCACAATACTTTTCTTGGCTGAGAAATATTTATCCTTTGATTTACTTTACTTGAATGCCAAGAAAATAACTCAACATGCCGAGATCGGTCATTTCAAACTCTTTCATCATTTTCTTCTTGAAATTGTCTAGCATATCATAGCTAGTACCAAAATAGATTAGATCATCAACATATAGACAAAGGACTAGGAAGTCCATACCTTTCTTCTTTATATATAATGAGGGCTCGCTCGGACATCTTAGAAAGCCATCTTGTTGAAAATATTGATCAATCTTGTTGTTCCATGCTCAAGGGGCTTGTTTTAACCCATATAATGCCTTATGTAGGCGATAAACTTTGTCTTCTTGTCCTTTGATTTGATAGCCTTGTGGTTGCTCCACATATAGTTCTTCTTCAAGATTGCCATTCAGAAATACAAATTTGACATCAAGCTGAAATACTGGCAATTTTAATTGTGCTGCCAATGCTAAGACAGCCCATATAGTTTCCCTCCTTGCAACTGGTGCGAATGTCTCATTGAAGTCAATACCAGGTTGTTGAGAATACCCCTTTTGTTACGAGCCTTGCTTTATATTTATGAATGGAACCATCCTCATTATACTTAATCTTGTATATCCATTTTAAATCAATAACTTCTTTATCTTTCGGCTGCTCAACTAGCTCCCATGTGTGATTTTTCTCAATCATATTCATTTCTTCATCCATGGCCCTTATCTATTTCTCATCTTTAACTGCCTCCTCATATCTTTGTGGTTCATAGCAGAAATAAGCAACATTACTTCTTTCATATATTTCTTTGAGAGAGCGTTCCTTTTGTCGTGGTGTGTTTGAGTCATTACTTGACTCGCCTTGCTCTCTTAGACTTTGTGGAGGAGAAGGAGCTACTAATTCTTTTTCTTCTATAATTTTTGGTACTTATTTTTCTTCTTCTTCTTCCCATTTCCATGATGATGTTTCATTAAATATCACATCTCTAGAAATAACCAATTTATTTGTCTTAGGCTCAAGCAATCTATATGCCTTTGATTCCTCACTATATCCAATGAATATATATTTTTCTCCTTTCTCATCAAATTTTTCTTCTCTAACTTGTGAAGGAATATGGCCATATGCAATGCATCCAAAGATTCTAAAATGACTTACCTTGGCCTTTCTCTTAAACCAGGTCTCATATGGTATTTTGTTTGGAACTGCTTTTGTTGGAGACCTGTTTAAAATGTAAACTGCAGTATGTACAGCCTCAGCCCAAAAACTATTAGGAAGATTCATACCTTTTAGCATGCTCCGAGCCATCTCTACTATTGTCCTGTTCTTTCGCTCGGCTACTCCATTTTGCTGAGGTGTATATCTTGCTGTTAGCTCCTTCTTTATTCCTTCGTTCCTGCAATATTCTTGAAATTCTTTAGAAGTAAACTCTCCTCCACGATCTGTCCTTAAAACCTTGAGCTTTTGCCACTTTGTTTCTCGACAAATGCTTTAAATCGTAAGAACATTGTAAATGCCTCTGATTTTTTTCCAGAAAGTATATCCACATCATTCGGCTATAATCATCCATAAACAGTAGAAAATATCGTGAACCATTAAGTGAGGCAGTTTTTGTTGGACCACAAATGTCAGCATGTACCAATTGTAATGGCTCTTTAGCTCTCCATGATGTTTTAGTGAAGGGTAATCTGTGCATCTTTCCATAGATGCATCCTTCACAAATTTTGTTTTCTTCTTCTTTAAAATATGGCAATCCAATGACCATTCTCTTCTTCTTTAGTAATATGAGGCTTCTATAATTCAAATGGCCAAATCTCTTATGCCATATGAGAGAGCTATCTTCTCCTTCAATTTTTAGAGCCATATTTTCTAGTGGCATTTTTAGCGGAAAGACTTTGTTGGGAGTCATCTTGATTTTTGCCACTAACTTTTCACTTCTGTCTTCTATAATGATGCATTCATCTTTTCTGAAATTGGCTGAATAACCCTTTTGCATCAACTGTCCAACACTTAATAAATTTTGAGCTAGGCCAGAAACATAAAGAACATCTGTGATAAACTTCGTCTTACCTTCCTTTGTATGCACCGCTATCACTCCCTTGCCTTTTACTTCACTTGAAAATGTATCTCTTCATCCAATTTGACAAAGCTACTTTTATTTTCTGTCATATGATTGCTACAGCCACTATCCAAATACCATATATCGCTAGAATTTGAATGACTGGTAAAGCAAGAGTAAAATAGTTGATCCATCTCCGAATAATTAGTTTCATTTTTCTGCTGATAATAACAGTCTCTTTGGGAGTGATTAGCGTTTTTACATTTGGTGCATTTAAATCTGCAATCTTCCATAACATGTCCAAACTTTTTGCAAATTCGGCATTGGGAGGTAGACGTACCTTTTGGAAATTTTTTCTCATATCTTCTTCCTCTATCCTGACCTTGTTTCATGAACTTCTTCTGCCTTGAATTACCTTTCCTGAACTGATGTTGTGAAGAATAGCCTTCCATGTTCTCCTTTTTTGACTCCTTTCTTTTATCAAATAATGATACCTTTGATTGAAATGCTTGCTCCATATTCTGATGAGAAAAGCTATTCATTCTTTGCTCATGCGCCTCCAGAGAACCCATTAGTTCGTGCATAGAAAATTTTGATAGATCTTTGGATTCTTCAATAGCAGCAACAATATGATCAAATTTGAATGGAAGACTTCTCAATACTTTCTCAACTATTTTCTTCCCTTCTATTTTATCCCCATAGCTTCTAATTTGATTTATGATGCCGGCAACTCGAGTAAAAAATGCTTGAACAGTTTCATTTTCTTTCATCATAATATTATCAAACTCTCTCCATCACGATTGTAACTTGATGGAGATTACCTTCGATGACCCTTGAAATTCTTGCTTTAGAAGATCCCAAGCATCTTTCGAGGTTGCAGACGTCATAATACGGGGAAAGATAGATTTGCTTACCCCTTGTTGGATGAATAATAATGCCTTCGCATATTTCTTCTTGTTTTCTTTCTACTCCTTTTGCTTTGCGGACGTCCACGATGCGAGAGTTGCCCCGTCCTCTGGTACCTCGTATCCGCCTTCAACGAGCTCCCAGAGATCTTGAGAGATGAAAAGAGTCTTCATTTGGAGACTCCAAAAATCATAATTCTCTCCATCAAAAATGGGGATAATATTTTGAGAATAGTTGAAAAGAGTTGTGATAGGTGCCGCCATGATTGGAACTTGAGGGAATGGAGGCTATGGCTCTGATACCAAATTTGTTGGAACAGCGGAAGTGAGATGGACACAAAAGGTGAAGAAAGTAATAATTTTATTGAAGAAATAGTACAAGTACAAAAGATCTTGTACAATGTAGAAGGGGAGATGGAAGATGGAAAGGCTTGGTAAAAGGCTTGGAAGGTTGATGAAATGGAGTGAGGCTCTTTGGCTCACTTCTACTTCTACTTGGATCTCTTCGATCTCTCTTGGATACTCATAAGGGTGCCTAGGTGGTGGTATTTATAGTCTCCATAAGAGGTATGAAGTTCTTTCTGGATACTTCTTATGCACTGCCATTCTAGAGAATTATTCTCTCATCTTCTCTCTAGATAAGTGTTTCTAGAGTTCTCTTTTTTTAATGGCATTCTAGAACCTTCTATACCTCCATCTTTCTTCCACAATATTTTGGAGTTTTCTTCGTGCTTCTAGAGAAGTCTAGCATATTCAAATTATTATTTTAACAAGATGGAGTGAAGGTAGAGGTGGAGGCCGCTAGGAGCAAAGAGAAAACCGAACGAACCTGAACCGATGTGCTAACCCGGATGAGAATTGAACCACCGGATAAAGACAAACCTGAACCGGCGACGAAAGATGCACCTATTCTCTTATATATATGTTATAGATAGATAGATTATAGAATTGTCACCCTTAAATAATATTAGAAGTCTTATTCGTCATCTCAAGAATGCGTAAAAATTGACAGAAGTTGACTATTTGTCATCCTTACATAACTATTTATCACCATTAGATAGTTATTTGTCACCCTTAAATAATATTGGAAGTCTCATTTGTCATCTCGAGAATGCACGAAAACTGACATGAGTTGACTATTTGTCACCTTTACATAATTATTTGACATCCTTGGATAGCTATTTTTCACCCTTAAATAACATTGAAAGTCTCATTCGTCGTCTCGAAAATATGCAAAAACTGACAGGAGTTGACTATTTGTCACCCTTACATAGTTATTTGTCACCCTTAAATTATTATTTTTCATCTTTAAATAGTTATTTGTCACCTTTATAATATTAAAAATCTCATTAGAAATACACGCAAAATTGATAAGAAGTGGAGTTCACACGCTGTATATGTGACCCAATGAGAGATAACATGGGTAATAAACTTACTCTCCTACATTGATAGTAAGTATTTCTCAAAAAAAAATGTTTGTCTCTCGATGTCTATGCGTTTAGAAGTCCAATTTTCATTTCTTTAAGGAAAAATTTAAAAAATTTCTCAACTTAAGAAATTGTGGAATATGAATGTCCCGTATGTCATTAAATTAATGTTGTGTGAGAAAATTACGGAATGACTCTATTCAGTTTTCACAAGTACTTCAAGTTAATTAATTTTCTCATTGGAAATAATATTCTTTTATTAATGCTTTAGCGACATATTCTAATGTAATCTGAATGCAAGATGTCTTATTCAAATCTCAAAGTTAGGTTAATCAGAAGATAAATATTTATAATTAATAAATACCATATATGTTATATCCATGCAACTTCTCACTGCAACCTTTTTTCCGGGTAATTTACCTCATAAACATCTTGGATGATCGTCTTCTTTCTCGTTGACGTGATTTCCAAATAAGACAGCGGATACAAACAAATCGGAGTGCTATCATGTCTTAGTTAGTTTGTGATTCATTTACTATAAGTCAAATTTGTGTTGAGTTAGAGTTGTTTAATAGTAAACGAAAAGAGTTTTATTTGTTTCAAGTTCTATTCGTTTAACAATCGAATCTAATCCATATCTATTTTGATATCTATGACTGTTAAATAAGTTAACTTAATTGAGTGGTTAAACTTGGGTCCTTTACGTTGATCTAAAATACTAGAAAGTACTTAAAAATTTAATATTTTAATATTTTATGTTTATTTATTATAAAGAGAAGAGGTGCCAATGGATCATAGTCATATGTCATCTCGGTGGCCCGATCGTAGAAGATCCTGAATGTTGAGTAATACTTTGTGCACCGAATCTGGTACATAAAATCATGTCAAAATATAGTGTTTGATCTCATTGACAAAAAAAAAGGTGAAATAATCCTTTCTACGTAGAAAAAGATGCCCGCGTTAGACCCGTACAGTACGTATTTTCGAACATTAAATACGAAATGTGTTCAAAGAAAAAACATAAAAATAAAATATTTTATAGAAGAGTTCAATATTTTGCTATAAAAATAAAATATTTAATATAGAATTGAAACACTTTGTTAAGTTTTATTCTTATAACAAAATGTTTCATTTCTATAGTGTTGTATCCTTATAACAAATGTTACGTTCACGCAACAAAATATTTTATTCCTTTTTATTCATATATAAAATATTTCGATCCTACAAAATATTTTATTCTTACATTTTCTCGTCGAATATATTTCATATTTAATGTTCAAAAATACATATCGTACGGGTCTGACGCGGATGTCTTTTTCTATACAGAAAAGATCATTTCATCTTCTTTTAGGAGTCAATGAAATCAAACGTTATATTTTAACCTGACTTTGTACTTCGAATTAGATGCATAAAATATTATTCGACTATGTTTGTAGTCCCAAATTGGCCATATACTCAAACTTGCCGGAATTCAACATGGGTTAAATGAGGCGAACTTTAATCTCGTAGTTAAATTCTCGTTTGATCAGTCAAGATTCTTCAGGTAGATCAACTTTGGTGACTTTGAAAAGGATGCTCATGCTACCACACTTTCAACATTCACGCGTCATATCACGCTCTTTTCATACCATGTAATTTGAAGACTGAATAATGACAGGGGGGGATGACAGAAAGTTCAGAACTGAGAATGTTAGTAAAAAAATATAATCAAGTCAGACTAAGACTATTGATTAAATTAAACGAGTTGAATATTTTTCTATTCAAGTTTAACTCACTTATAAATTGGATGAAATAATTTACATACATAAATGCAAAGATCATCACTCTTATGTACATATTTATAAGTAATATAGCTGTATTACATTGATATATGTGCAAAAGTATTCCTACTCTTAGAAGTCATAATTAACTAATTCGGGTTAAAATGTAATTAGTTGGAGTTACAAAATATTCATATTCATGATGGTCATGATATCTTTACTTGTTAGCATAGTTTGTCGACCCGGTGCGGGTCGCCCCTACCCGCACGACCCGACCCAGGCCGGGACCGGGTCGGCCGGGTCACGGGTCGTCACCGGGTCGGTCTATTATTTTAATATTATATTATATTATATTTTATATATAATATATTTTTTTATTTTATTATTTTATATTATATTATATATATATATATAGTGGTGTTTTAGAGCGGGACAGACCGGGTCGGATCGAGACGGCACCGACCCGACCCGACTCAGGCCGAGACCGGGTCGGCCGAGTCGACCGGGTCGGCAAACCTTGCTTGTTAGTGATACATTTCAGTGCAAACTAACCCTAATAGATAAATATAAGTGCAGAACACTTCCGTTTATGCACCGTCATCTTTTCTCATATGGACGTTAAGAAGATACGGCACCTGTTAGATCTGATAATTATTCGTTTAAAATTTGAATTAAATTTAAATTCGTATTTATTTAATCAAATAATTATTTGAATAAAATATCTGACGAATAATCTAATTAGATATCAGATATCCAATTATAATCGAATTCGGATATCGAGATATCCGTGTCGGATATTATCTGACCGAATATGAACCCTTAGATAAATATCTGCAGATACACATATTCTATATATAATTAACTCAAATCTTAATATGTTGTTTGATTACTCTTTTTTTACTTTTTTAATCTTAAAATATAATTTAAAAATAAGAACTCCACTTATACTTATTTGATAAGTAATCTCTTATTTTTTTAAGATGAAGTCTAATCTTTTGATAACATCTCCCAAAATAAAATAAATTTCACTTTTTTTTTTGAGAAAACAATCTACAACGTTCCCACACGACTCACACAACTCACCTCTAAGTAGACCTAGCAATTATCCATTTAAAATTAGAACCGAATTCAAATTCATATTTATCCGATAATTATCTAAATAAAATATCTGACGAATAATTTAATTATTAATCAAATAATTTAATTATTAATCAGATACAAATTCAGATATCACGTTATCTGTTCCGTATCAGATCCGTTTACGGGTCTGGCAACTGTATCCCCAGGTCGGCTCCTACCGCTCGCAAGGAAGCTGTATCAACGACCAAGTCCACGTACATGGCGTGAGGTTCATCATGACGGCGGCACCCAACCTCAACCTAACAAGGAAGTGGTTACGGTGAGTAATTCCTTCGCAACCCTTGACGATGATTGATGCAGAGGATCCTGTGGCCTTGTTAATGTCAGCAACAGCTCCCTGAATAAATCCCTTTCCGTTGCATATTGTAGCTTGATGCAAATATTTGGAAATCTGCTGCCTGAGAATTCTTCACAGGTTATTACGCCGGTAGAGAGCGACACACCGATGGGGCATATCAATCTTGAGGATGACTGTCATGAAATCTCAGAATCTTTAACAATATATCTTTGAGTCGTCGTAACTACATCTCTCTCCCAAGTCACAAAAGGTACAATTAAAGCTTATGTGCCGGTCTCTCGGGCTCGTTCTCGAGAGTCTCTGAGTCCTTCTGA
The DNA here is from genome assembly GCA_022559845.1 of Amorphophallus konjac. Classification (NCBI taxonomy): domain Eukaryota; kingdom Viridiplantae; phylum Streptophyta; class Magnoliopsida; order Alismatales; family Araceae; genus Amorphophallus; species Amorphophallus konjac. Next base: position 391,130,453 of record CM040126.1, read on the forward strand.
CACTACTACTAATTTCATCCCAACCAAATGACTCAAAAGTGTCTCGGCTTTTGTGCTAGATAGATTTTTTAAAATGGAGAGAGAAAGACACAAAAGATGGGGTGTTCAATAATCTACAAAAGCTTCTCTCATAGAGCTTCGGGGTGAATTTCGAGGTCTAAAATCTCTGACATTATGACAGAGCATAAATGTAGGGATTTTTCAAAAAAATCCACCTGAACAATCGGAACCAAAGGGGCCCTAATTGCTATTCCGAATGCGGATTTGGCTTCCATTAATTTTTTTAGGTAATCCTTGAGATCCAATGTTAGTAGGTCCAACTAATACACACTCACCCACTGGCGATGCTTTCAATGTTAATGCTTATCCCATTCGTCCCGAAAGCCATTTATAACTAGGGTTTTTTGCATGGAAACCAATCTTAAAAGTGAATTTACAAAAAAATCATTCCTAAAAATGCATTAGCAGATATATCACTGTGTAATCTGAATTGTGCAAAAATGTCATATTTATTTGCATGCATATCATTTCTTTTTACCAACAACTTGCAAGAAAATCACGCTTAAATGACATTTATGCACTATTTGAATTAACTCAGTGATATACCTGCTAATGTATTTTTAGGAATGATTTTTTTACAAATTCACTTTTAACAATGGTTTTCATGTAAAGAACCCTTATAACTAAGTTTCTTTTGATATTTTAGAGCACATAAGGCTTGGATCGGTGACTTTTCAACTGAGAAAGAAGAGCACTAAGCAAGACGTCTGGGTCTTAACCCTCAACTACTTCTTGGGAGGGTCCCTCGTGTAAATATAATTATTCTTCTCAATTTAGATTATACTATAATAATTATCACGTAGTCTTATAATTTAGATTTTTCTTCGTTGAGACAGCCTTTATATCATAAAGAAAGTATTGCCGTTCACTTGGCCTACACCCCCATCATGTCATTTTTTTTGACTCTCAGCCCATCGTGCTACTTTTAATTTTAATAAAATTAGCACTATGCAAATAATTTGACAAAAAAAGTTAGAAAAAATTTACATGAAAACTATTGTTAGAAATACATTTATAAAAAAAATATTTCTAAAAATACATTAACAAACATATCAATGGGTTAACTCAAATATTACATAAATGACATTTAAGTATGATTTTTTTGTAGATTTTTAATAAAAAAGTGATATGTCTACAAATAAATATCAAATTTTTCATGTTAATATATTTGCACGAATAATTTTTTATAAATTCTCGTTTAAAAATAATTTTAATGTAAAAACCTAAAAATTAAAATAAATATGTATATATATATGAGATTTTTAGTGAGAGACATTGAAAATAATTGGACGCACACGGGTAAAGAAGCAAGTCTAAAAATATAAGATCCGTCTAGCTACTTGGAATATAGGAACTTTAACGGGTAAGGGTTTAGAATTAGTTAAGTTAATGAAGGACAGGAGGGTTAACATAACTTGCCTACAAGAAACTAGGTGGAAAGGACGTAAAGCTAAAGACATTGATAGATATAAAATTTGATATACGGGTAATAATAACTCTAGAAATGGTGTTGCTATAATAATAGATAAAAACTTAAAAGACAGAGTTGTGAAAGTAAATAGATTGGGGGATAGACTAATGTTAATTAAACTTATCTTAGGTGAGGATATTTTGAATATAATTAGTGCATATGCACCTCAAGTAGGATTAGAAGAGAGCATTAAAAAGTAATTTTAGGCGACTATTGATAGTTTGATCCAAAATATCCATAGTGAAGAGAGAATCTTTATTGGAGGGGATCTTAATAGTCATGTGGGTATAGATAATAGTGGCTATGAGAGGATTCATGGAGGGCTTGATTTTGGCAATAGAAATGATATGGGTAACACTATTCTTGATTTTGCTGTGGCCTATGATCTAGCAATTACTAATACCTTCTTTAAGAAGAGGGACGAACACTTAATAACATACAAGAGTGGAACACATATAAGTCAAATTGACTATTTTCTCATTAGGAAGGTCGACAGAGTTTTATGTAAAGATTGTAAAGTTATTCCTGGTGAGAGTCTAACCCCTCAACATAGGTTGTTAGTAATGGATGTCACTATCCCTAAATTCAAAAGAAAGATCATTATAAATAATTATTCTAAGATTAAATGGTGGAATTTAAAAGGAAAAGTTTAGAAACATTTAAAAATCATCTATTAAAGGAAAATATTTAGAATTTAGAACAAGAAACTAATGTAATGTGGAATAATGTTACAAATTGTATAACGAGGGTTACAAAACAACTCTTAGGCGAATCTAAAGGTAAAAAGAATTTAGACAAAGAGACTTGGTGGTGGAGTGAGGAAATCCAAAATACCATTAGAGTAAAAAAGGAATGCTTTAAAGTTTGGCAAACTAACAAAAATGATCAAACCCTAGAAGCCTATAAAATCGCTAAAAAGAGACCTAAGAAAATAGTTAGCGAAGCTAAATCAAAGGCATTTGAAGATTTATATAATAAATTAAGAACCCATGAGGGTGAAAATGACATATTTAAACTTGCTAAATTAAGAGAAAGGAAAACTAGAGATTTAGATCATGTTCGGTGCATTAAAGGTGAAGATCAAAGGGTTTTAACTAAGGATCTTGAGATTAAAGAGAGGTGGCATAGCTATTTTCAGAAGTTACTTAATGGAGATTCCGTCAAGGATTTATCTTTAGAAGGTACCCAAGAGTGCACAATATTTGATAAATATCAATATTTCAGGCATATTAAGATGTCAGAAGTGGAGGATGCTTTAAGAAAAATGAAAGTGGGCAAGACTTTAGGACTAGATGGCGTACCTATTGAAGTATGGAAAGGCCTAGGAGATATTGATATTCAGTGGCTAACTAAATTTTTTAATAAAATTTTAAAGGAACGGAGAATGTCAGAAGTTTGGAGAAAAAGTGTTAGTAGTTCCTTTCTGGAGAGGGGAATTTCTGCAGCACATTCAAAGAGCAGCCCAACTAGGCCCGGCAGGGCCCAATGAGGCTAAGCTCACCCAAGTGACAGTCCACAGGGCCCACTTAGGGAAGAAAGTCCAATAAACAGCGCTCGAGGAAACAACCCTCCTAGGCGGCCTCAAGGCTCGGAGGGCCCGAGCATCGGTCAGGTCACGAGAAAGGCCCGCGCCCGAGCCATCTCTCCGCCCGGGAGAAGGAGGCGCAGGCTAGCCTATCCGACCCATCTTTTACCGAGCTAGGCCTACCGCCCGGATAGGGATGGCCCCTCTGAGCTCAGAACGACCGACGAATGTTTATCTTTACAGCCGTTAAGAGTCCGCAGCAGGCAGGAATTCAGGAAGGCAAGGGACTTCTTCTTCCCCACGACGATAACGCTCCCACGATAAGGCCATAAAAGAACACGATGAGAACGTAACCCCCACCTGAAATCCCTCGGATGACAGGACTCCAAGAGACGGCGTACTATTTAAACCAGGGATACCCTCTGGCTAAAGGTAAGCGAAGAAAGGCAATCATACGCCCAAAAACTCCTGGGCAAGAACCGCTTCACCCTTCTGGTGGAGAGGGATCTCGCGTACAAGCTCTCTCCTCCCTACTATTGCTCCCACCATAGCTCCACTGACTTAAGCATCGGAGGGTTTACCCCAGGGATTCCCCCTGGGCCCCCTAATCTGTTTCCCTGTCTTGCAGTTCACGATCTGGTGATCCTCAGCCCGGTCAGGACCAACGCGAGATCACGCCTCTTCACTTTCTATAAAAACAAAGGAGATATTCAAAGTTGTAATAATTATCGTAGAATTAAGTTTATGAGTCATACTATGAAACTTTGGAAAAGAGTAATTGAACAACGCCTCCGATGTATGCCTACTGTATCGAAAAATCAGTTTGATTTTATGCCAAATAGATCTACTACAGAAGCTATTTTCTTACTACGGCAGCTAATGGAGAAGTATAGAGAGATGAGAAAAGATTTGTATATAGTTTTTCTTGATTTAGAGCAGGCGTACGATCGAGTACCGAGAGAATTGATTTGGTGGACATTAAGAAAGAAAGGAATCTCTCAAGGATATGTTGATTTGATTAAAGATATGTACGGCGGTACTATTACTAGTGTTCGAACTATTGCTAGGGAGACTGGTGAATTTTTCATTTCTATAGGTTTGCATCAAGGTTCTGCACTAAGTCCGTATCTCTTTGCCTTAGTTATGGATGAAGTAACTAAACAATTGCATGAGGATATCCCATGGTGTATGCTATTTACAGACGATATTGTTTTAATTGATGAGAGTATTGATGCTCTAAATGCTAAGTTAGAGCGTTGGAGGCTTGCCTTGGAGTCTAAAGGTTTTAAAATTAGTAGGAGTAAGTCAGAGTTTATGCACTGTAATTTTGGTAATGGGAGAGTGGTTCAGGAAGATAAGGTTCTAATTGATGGACATAACATTCCGAAGAGTAATAGCTTTCGATATTTAAGGTCCATCATACAAGAGAATGGGGAGTTTATGATGACGTTACACATAGGATTAAAGCAGGCTGGTTAAGATGGAGAAGTGCATCAGGTGTCCTTTGTGATCGTCGTATGCCTGTGAAACTCAAAGGGAGGTTTTATAGAACGGCTGTTGTAATGCCCCGAATTTTCGGATCCTTGTTCGTGGGTCCCAGATCTTGTTTCTCTGAGTTTCCGACTCTGTTGTTTCTGAAATTTCGTTTCGGACATCTTTCGTGTTTAGATCGGCGCGATCCGGAGTTGTTTCGAGCCCAGGAAGCGTTCCGCGACTTTTCCGCGTGTGTTTTTCGATTCCCGGGGTGTTTCGGTAATTCCTTCGGAATCTCGTTGCGGGTGAACCGGGTCGTTCACCTAGGCGACTGTGGTACCGTTGCGATCGGTGCATTCCGAAGATCACGGAAATGTGATTTTCCTATTTTTGATATTTTCTGGATTTTGTAGATTTTTCAATATATATAACCTTTTTCCCTCTCTCCCCCCTCATTTCTCTCTTCTCTCCCTCTCTCTTCTCACGCTCTCTCCTCTCTCCCTCTGTAATATCCCGGACCTTTCGGATCTTTCTTCGTGGGTCCCGGATCTGGTTTTCGGAGCGTCCGACTCCGTTGTGTCCGAAATTTCGTTTCGGACATCTTTCGTGTTCGGATCGGCGCGATCCGGAGTTGTTTCGGAGGCCCGGAGGCGTTCCGCGGCTTTTCCGCGTGTGTTTTCCGATTCCCGGTGTGTGTTTCGGCTTTTCCTTCGGAAGCTCGCTGCGGGCGAACTGGGCGGTCCCCCAGGCACGAGTGGTACCGTTGCGATCGGTGCGTTCCGAGGATTCCGGAAACGTATTTTTCTATTTTTCGGCATTTTTCCAAAAATTCGGATTTTCTATATAGCCCTAATTCTTTCCTTTTTCTTTTCTCCTTTCTCTTTCTTCTTCTTCCTCTTCCTCTCTCTCTCGCGACCGTGAGCCCCCCTCTCTCTCCCTCTCTCCCATTCGGACGCGGCGAGCCCCTCTCCGGCTACGGACGGCGGCGGGGCGACGGCGCGGACGCGTGGGCGGCGGTGAGACGATCTCGTGGGCGTGCGGCAAGCGTGGGGAGCGTGGGGAGTTCGTGAAGCTTCGAGCATTCTTCGTGATTCGTGATCGATCCGGCGGAGCATTCGCTCCATTGAGATAGGGTGACGTTCCTTAGCCTCATGCCGATCTTTTCCGTGATTTATAGGCCGCGGGGAGGCCGAGAGGGGATCATTTGAGCGTTTTTGGGTTTTTCCATGATTTGGGGAGAGCTCGCCCGATCTATGGATTCAATGCATGGATTCGTGTTTTGAGGGCCTAGAATCATGCTAGGGGTCCCCAGGGGTCTTCCCCTTTGTTTTCCCCCTCTCCTATGGAGGTATGGGGGCGTGGTTGGGTTTTTTGGGCGTTCTTACCGTTTTCGGCCGCGGACTGAGAACGCACTATACTCCAGTAGCGCGTTCTTGAGTGTCGCGCTGCCCCGACCGAGCGCGTTCATCAGAGAAGATGAACAGTTTGGCGGTTCGTGTCGCGCTATGGGGTCCTAGCGCGATCATCATTGTCGCGCTAGGAGGACCTAGCGCGATGGTCCCTGTCGCGCTAGGGTTCCCTAGCGCGATAGTCCGTGTCGCGCTATGGGGCCATAGCGCGACAACCCTTGTTGCGCTAGGGGACCCTAGCGCGACATGCCCTGTCGCGCTAGGTATCCCTAGCGCGATTTGGTTCGTTGTTGGGTGTTCCCCTTGGGCCGTGTGTGCGTCCCGGGCACCCCGTGGAGTTCCGTGACCGTGTCTTTGGTGTCCAGAAGTCCCGTTTGCCTCGGTCAGGCGTTTGACCTTGGGCAGTGCGTCTGTTTCTCTTCCGACCGTGGTTACCGTGCGACGGAGCTAGTACGTGGGGTGATTCCCACCCGTTGTCGGTTCGGACGTTGTTTTCCGTTGACTCGAGAGTCTACTCCTTCAGTGACCCTCCACTAGTCGTAGCCCACTAGTACGAGGTGCTGGTCTCACCTGGGAGTGGTGTACGGGCACCCACCTTTCGAGACGGTTTGTGGACCGGTTACCGTAGGCCCCTCGTCGGTAGCCAGAGTCCGGCTACGGGGGAAAACCGGTCAGAGGACCAGACCTAGTGACGCAAGGTCTGTGTGTGCACACGTGGTTGGGGGCGGTTGGACCCACGTCGACGGGCGTGACCCCAGCTAGTTACTTGTTTGTGGTTACCTGTACGGTGTTTGTGCCTCGGGTAGGACCTACCACGTCAGGCGGCTCACCTGCGGTGCGGTGTAAGACGTCAGGGGACGCTACCGGCTGTGCTTCTAGTGGGTGGTACTCCTGTCGAGTACGGAGTGTCAGACTGTCAGTCGTGTGTTTCCGACCTTCGGGTTTTACGGTTTGACCGTTGATTTCGGTCTTCTCGTACCGTGGCACGTGTGTCGGTTTGTGTGCCGTCCCTACTGAGTCTTGTTCCGAGACTCATTCCCTGCGTGTTTTCACCGTGTTTCAGGTGAGACGCCACCTTCGGGAAGCGCGTCAGGAGCGCAGCGTGGTGCGGGTGCCCAGAGGTAGTGCCAGAGGTCAGAGCCGGGGGATGCCCCGTGTAGCTGTACTTTTCTTTCTTGTCACTGTACTAGTCGTGGACTGTTCTTGCTATTGTTGTTCTTTATTGTGGACCATGTAAAATGTTAATTTATTTCCTGCTTAATATTATAACTGTTTAATTTCTACAATTATCTGTGATGCTTGTGTAGTCTCCACACCATCCTTTTAACCCTTCCGAGTCTTCGGGCTCGTGGGTGGCGGTACGAGTCTCGGGTTATCGGGCCTTCCCGGTAATCGGATTCTCGGGTCGTTACAGCTGGTATCAGAGCGCGGTTGTGGAATTACATGAGAATCATAGGTAATTGTAGTGGTCCACTAGTCCACAACGATGATGTACATGTGACGCTGGCATTGGGCACCGTGTGTTTATTTTGACCTTGCCGTTTTCGTGTTTTCTGTCTTTTGCTTCAGGAGCGAGGATGGCGCCGAGGAGGAGCTCTCGCTCTCAGCAGGGGCAGTCGGCTGGAGGTCAGGAGATCCAGCAGGGGGTCCAGAGGGACCAGGAGGTGCATAGCAGAGTTCCGGGAGCTACCGAGGCCACGGATGCTGCGAGAGCTCCGGGGGCCGAGGATTTCTTCCGTGGCATGTACCATCTCATGTCTCAGCAGTTTGGCGGAGAGGCTGCTGAGGGCTCGATTGTCAGGGGTGGGCCAGGCCGAGCAGTGAGGGACTTCATGCAGTTCCATCCACCTTACTTTAGCGGCCAGGCAGACCCTGATGGGGCTCGTGATTGGCTTGATGAGATGGAGCGGGTGTTCAGTTCTGCGAAGAGTACTGCCGAGGACAGAGTGGTGTTGGCCTACAACCAGTTGCAGGGTACGGCTCGGAGGTGGTGGTCTTCCGAGTGGAAGACGTCTTTTCAGCTTCGTCCACTTGAGCAGGTCGAGTGTGTCAGTGCTTTCGAGCGTACGTACTGTCCAGACGTCGTTGCTACGCAGCGGATGCGGGAGTTTCTGGAGCTGGTGCAGGGTGACATGTCTGTGTTGCAGTATAGGGCCCGATTTGTCGAGCTGGGTCGGTACGCACCTCATATCATGGAGCATGAGAGGGTGAGGACGACGCAGTTTGTGCAGGGCTTGAGGCTGGAGCTGAGGCACCATTTGATCGCGAATGGGGCCACTGATCTAGAGACGGCGTCTCGTGTTGCGATTTCCTTGGAGATGGATATGCAGAGGACTCGAGGACCGATCAGCCAGGGGCAGTCCGTGTCAGGTCGCAGCCAGCAGTCGGCTACCCAGCAGCAGGGTTTCTTCCAGCATGCGTCGGGTGGTTCAGGAGTACCGGCACCGGTAGCGTCAGTGGCAGGATCTGTGTCCTTCGGCTCGAAGATCAAGAAGTTCTTGAAGAAGAGTCTCCGGAAGAAGCACAAGGATCAAGGGCAGGCTTCATCGGGCAGTGTACAGCAACCGATTCCTTTGCAGCGTCAGGGATCAGTGGGTGGATCACGAGGATCTTGTCCATGGTGTGGTGGGACCCACCCAGGCAGGCAGTGCACGGCGCCGATCATCTATTTTCGGTGTGACCAGCCAGGGCACATGGCGCGTGACTGTCCTCAGAGGCCGCCACAGCAGCAGTTTCCTCAGCAGCAGCAGGTTCCCCAGCAGCAGAGGAAGCAGCAACAGCAGCAGCAGGGACGGTATCCGCCGCTACCCAGGTCAGCTAGTGTGGGAGGCAGGCAGAGAGCTCGTGGCCAGATCACGCACTTGACCAGGGCAGAGGCAGTGGCGTCGCAGCTCGTGGAAGGTACCGTTCAGATTTTGGGTTGTGCGGCTCGGGTTTTATTTGATTCTGGCGCGTCTCATTCGTTTATTTCGGAGGATTTCGCGTCGAGCGTCGAGGAGCCGGTGACCCAGTTGTCCTGTGATTTGGCAGTGGAGTTGCCTTCGGGTGATTTTATGGTCACTCCGTATTGCTTCGACCAGGTTCCGGTGTGGATCGATGGGCGGAGTATGCCAGGCAGGTTGTATGCATTGCAGCTTCGGGATTACGACGTGATTCTAGGCATGGATTGGCTCGAGACTCATGGAGCGGTGGTGGATTGTGGAATGAAGAGGGTCTACTTCCAGCATCCGAGCAAGAGGACCTTCTATTTCCAAGGTATCCGTTCCGCCTCTTCTCGATTCATTATCTCTGCTATTCGAGCCCGTCGATTGCTTGATTCAGGTTGTTAGGGTTTTCTCGTGTCTGTGGTTGTGTCTGACCGGATAGAGCCGGATGTCGAGGACATTGCGGTGGTGTGCGAGTTTCCTGATGTTTTTCCTGAGGAGTTGCCTGGATTACCTCCCCAGCGGGAGATCGATTTCGTGATCGAGGTTGTACCTGGTACGGGACCTTTGGCGAAGGCTCCCTACCATATGGCCCCCGCTGAGTTGAGGGAGTTGAGGGCGCAGTTGCAGGAACTGTTGGCCAAGGGGTACATTCGTCCGAGCTTTTCCCCTTGGGGTGCGCCCGTGTTGTTCGTGAAGAAGAAGGACGGTAGTCTGCGGCTATTCATTGACTATCGGCAGCTGAATGAAGTGACCATTAAGAACAAGTATCCGTTGCCGCGGATTGATGATTTGTTCGACCAGCTTCAGTCTGCGCGAGTGTTCTCGCGGATTGATTTGCGGTCCGGTTACTATCAGCTGAGAATTCGCGAGTCCGATGTGGAGAAGACTGCATTCAGTACGAGGTACGGGCATTATGAGTTTCTGGTGATGCCGTTTGGGCTCACCAATGCCCCAGCAGCCTTCATGGACTTGATGCAGAGAGTGTTCCATCCGTATTTGGACCAGTTCGTGGTCATCTTTGTGGATGACATCCTTGTTTATTCGCAGTCTGCTGAGGAGCATGCGTACCATTTGGGTGTGGTGCTGCAGACGTTGCGAGATCACCAGTTGTATGCGAAGCTCAGCAAGTGCGAGTTTTGGCTCAGCGAGGTGCACTTTCTGGGGCACGTGATTTCTGGTGATGGCATTTCCGTGGATCCCGCCAAGGTCGAGGCTGTGATGCAATGGCCGAGGCCGAGGTCGGTGACGGAGATCCGGAGTTTCTTGGGGCTTGCGGGATATTATCGCCGGTTTATCCAGGATTTTTCTCGCATTGCGACCCCGATGACGAGGCTCACGCGGAAGGATGTGCCTTTCGTTTGGTCCGAGGAGTGTGAGCAGAGCTTCAGTGAACTGAAGAGATTGCTCACCTCGGCTCCGGTGTTGGTTTTACCTTCTGGATCGGGAGGTTTTGTGGTGTGTACAGATGCTTCCGACGTCGGATTGGGTGCTGTTCTGATGCAGCATGGTAGAGTGGTGGCTTATGCATCTCGGCAGCTAAAGTCCCATGAGGAGAACTACCCTACCCATGATCTTGAGTTGGCGGCGGTGATCTTCGCGCTGAAGATCTGGAGGCATTATCTGTACGGTGAGAAGTTCGAGGTGTTCACTGACCATCAGAGTTTGAGGTATGTGTTCTCGCAGAGAGATCTGAACCTCAGACAAAGGCGTTGGATGGAGTTCATGAAGGACTATGACTTCACCCTGTCTTATCAGCCGGGCAGGATGAATGTCGTCGCAGATGCCTTGAGTCGGAAGGTGGCGGTCAGTACCTTGATGCTGAGGAAGTGGAGGCTCTGGGAACAGGTGCCCGAAGTATCCTTCAGGCTCAAGATTCCCCAGGAGCGAGGGTTGGCAGTGCTTGCGAGTCTGACTGTCACTCCTGCTATCCGTCGTCAGGTAACAGAGGCTCAGCATGCGGACCCTGAGTTGCCCCGGATTCTTGCGATGGCTGATGTGGAACTTGGCGAGGACGGTGCTGCGAGGTTTCGTGGCAGGTTGTACGTCCCAGCGGAGGAGCAGGTTCGTTGTGCGGTGTTACGCGAGGCTCATGGGAGCAGGTACACTGTACACCCGGGTGCGACGAAGATGTATCGGAACTTGCGGAGGCAGTTCTGGTGGCCTGGCATGAAGATAGATGTCGCGGAGTTTGTGGCCAGGTGCCTGATCTGTCAGCAGGTGAAGGCGGAGCATCAGCGACCAGGCGGTACTCTCCAGCCCTTGGATGTTCCTGCTTGGAAGTGGGACCATGTGACCACGGATTTTGTGGTGGGGTTGCCAAGGACCCCGAGTGGGCAGGACAGTATTTGGTTACTGGTGGATCGGCTGACGAAGGTGACGCGGTTGCTACCGGTCAAGGTCAGCTGGAGCGTGCCTAAGTTGGCTCGTCTTTATGTGGAGCGGATCGTGCCGTTGCATGGGATTCCTATTTCGATCGTATCGGATCGGGATCCGCGCTTCACTTCTGGATTCTGGAGGAGTTTCCAACGAGCTCTTGGCACGGAGTTGGCGTTTAGCTCGGCGTATCATCCTCAGTCAGATGGTCAGTCCGAGAGGACCATTCAGACTTTGGAGGACATGCTGAGATCCTGCTGCCTGGAGTGGCAGGGGAGTTGGATTCATCACCTACCGTTGGTGGAGTTTGCCTATAACAACAGCTATCATTCGAGCATCGGCATGGCTCCTTATGAGGCATTGTATGGGCGTCCTTGTCGGACTCCGCTTGATTGGTTTGAGGTGGGTGAGCGTGTTTTGACGGGACCGGAATTGATGCAGCAATGTGTGGACGTTGTGCACCTGGTTCGTCAGAACATGTTGGCGGCCCAGAGTCGGCAGAAGAGCTATGCTGACCGTAGGAGGCAACCCCTCGAGTTCGCCGTGGGCGATCATGTGTTCTTGAGAGTTTCTCCGATGAAGGGTGTGATGCGTTTTGGACGGCGTGGGAAGCTGAGTCCCCGCTACATTGGTCCTTTCGCGATTGTGGAACGCATCGGTGAGGTTGCTTACCGGTTGCAGTTACCTCCTGAGTTGGCGTCGGTGCATGACGTGTTCCACGTCTCGATGTTGCGGAAGTATATGCCCGATGACTCTCATGTGCTCGAGTTTTCTGTTTGGCCTGAGGTGACTCCAGATCTTTCTCTCCCAGAGTTTCCGATCCGCGTGGAGGATAGGCGAGAGTAGCACCTGCGAAACAAGGTCATTCCCTTGGTGAAGGTCGTGTGGCAACGACACTCTGGTGGTGAGGCTTCGTGGGAACGTGAGGACGAGATGCGTCAGCAGTTCCCGTATCTGTTTGAGTGAGTCTTCCTCTTCTTTCCCCTTGGGTTGTTCTCAATTTCGAGGACGAAATTCCTTAAGGGGGGAGGACTGTAATATCCTGGACCTTTCGGATCTTTTTTCGTGGGTCCCGGATCTGGTTTTCGGAGCGTCCGGCTCCGTTGTGTCCGAAATTTCGTTTCAGACATCTTTCGTGTTCGGATCGGCGCGATCCGGAGTTGTTTCGGAGGCCCGGAGGCGTTCCGCGGCTTTTCCGCGTGTGTTTTCCGATTCCCGGTGTGTGTTTCGGCTTTTCCTTCGGAAGCTCGCTGCGGGCGAACCGGGCGGTCCCCCAGGCACGAGTGGTACCGTTGCGATCGGTGCGTTCCGAGGATTCCGGAAACGTATTTTTCTATTTTTCGGTATTTTTCTAAAAATTCAGATTTTCTATATAGCCCTAATTCTTTCCTTTTTCTTTTCTCCTTTCTCTTTCTTCTTCTTCCTCTTCCTCTCTCTCTCGCGACCGTGAGCCCCCCTCTCTCTCCCACTCTCCCATTCGGACGCGGCGAGCCCCTCTCCGGCTACGGACGGCGGCGGGGCGACGGCGCAGACGCGTGGGCGGCGGTGAGACGATCTCGTGGGCGTGCGGCAAGCGTGGGGAGTTCGTGAAGCTTCGAGCATTCTTCGTGATTCGTGATCGATCTGGTGGAGCATTCGCTCCATTGAGGTAGGGTGACGTTCCTTAGCCTCATGCCGATCTTTTCCGTGATTTATAGGCCGCGGGGAGGCCGAGAGGGGATCATTTGAGCGTTTTTGGGTTTTTCCATGATTTGGGGAGAGCTCGCCCGATCTATGGATTCAATGCATGGATTCGTGTTTTGAGGGCCTAGAATCATGCTAGGGGTCCCCAAAGGTCTTCCCCTTTGTTTTCCCCCTCTCCTATGGAGGTATGGGGGCGTGGTTGGGTTTTTTGGGCGTTCTTACCATTTTCGGCCGCGGACTGAGAACGCGCTATACTCCAGTAGCGCGTTCTTGAGTGTCGCGCTGCCCCGACCGAGCGCGTTCATCGGAGAAGATGACCGTGGGCAGTGCGTCTGTTTCTCTTCCGACCGTGGTTACCGTGCGACGGAGCTAGTACGTGGGGTGATTCCCACCCGTTGTCGGTTCGGACGTTGTTTTCCGTTGACTCGAGAGTCTACTCCTTCAGTGACCCTCCACTAGTCGTAACCCACCAGTACGAGGTGCTGGTCTCACCTGGGAGTGGTGTACGGGCACCCACCTTTCGAGACGGTTTGTGGACCGGTTACCGTAGGCCCCTCGTCGGTAGCCAGAGTCCGACTACGGGGGAAAACCGGTCAGAGGACCAGACCTAGTGACGCAAGGTCTGTGTGTGCACACGTGGTTGGGGGCGGTTGGACCCACGTCGACGGGCGTGACCCCAGCTAGTTACTTGTTTGTGGTTACTTGTACGGTGTTTGCGCCTCGGGTAGGACCTACCACGTCAGGCGGCTCACCTGCGGTGCGGTGTAAGACGTCAGGGGACGCTACCGGCTGTGCTTCTAGTGGGTGGTACTCCTGTCGAGTACGGAGTGTCAGATTGTCAGTCGTGTGTTTCCGACCTTCGGGTTTTACGGTTCGACCGTTGATTTCGGTCTTCTCGTACCGTGGCACGTGTGTCAGTTTGCGTGCCGTAGGGTCTAGTTCTGTAGAGTGCAGGGCTTTCCTTTCCGAGGTACTTTCCTACCGCTAGAGTAGTGGTTTCTCGTTTTACGAGGTAGGGTTCGAGTGATCCCTACTGAGTCTTGTTCCGAGACTCATTCCCTGCGTGTTTTCACCGTGTTTCAGGTGAGACGCCACCTTCGGGGAGCGCGTCAGGAGCGCAGCGTGGTGCGGGTGCCCAGAGGTAGTGCCAGAGGTCAGAGCCGGGGGATGCCCCGTGTAGCTGTACTTTTCTTTCTTGTCACTGTACTAGTCGTGGACTGTTCTTGCTATTGTTGTTCTTTATTGTGGACCATGTAAAATGTTAATTTATTTCCTGCTTAATATTATAACTGTTTAATTTCTGCAATTATCTGTGATGCTTGTGTAGTCTCCACACCATCCTTTTAACTCTTCCGAGTCTTCGGCCTCGTGGGTGGCGGTACGAGTCTCGGGTTATCGGGCCTTCCCGGTAATCGGATTCTCGGGTCGTTACAGCCTCTCTCTCCGGCGGCCGACGGGGTGGAGCGTGGGCGAGGTGGGGACGGCGCGGGCGAGGCACGGGCGAGGATGGGTGAGGATCGAGGCGGTGGAGGTGCGGTGAAGCTCGGCCGTGGGTTCGTGGAACGGCGAGGCTTCAACGGCGTTTTCTTTGTTGATCGGCGTCCGTGGTGCATCGAATCTTCGGTGGAGGTAGGGAGATGGATCCACAGCTCGTGTACTTCCTTTCCCGCGAGTTTTGTAGGCCGTGGTGAGCCGAGCGGGCTTGTTTGGGCGTTTTGGGGAAAATGCATATTTTTTGGTGTGTGAGTCGAATCTTGTGTTTTGATTGTGTTTTTGGGGTTTAAATGGATCCTCTCGGTGTTGGAGAGGTTGGGGAATGTTTTCCCTTTTGTTTCCCCTTCACCTGGGGGTGAACGGGGCGTGGAATGGGTTTTTCTGCGATTTCTGCCATTTTCGGGCGCGGACTGAGAACGCGCTAGTCTCAGGTAGCGCGTTCTTGAGGGTCGCCCCGCCCCGATGGGGCGCGTTCATCGGAGAAGATGAACAGTAAGGCGGTTCCTGTCGCGCTATAGGGTCCTAGCGCGTTCTGCCTTGTCGCGCTCGGTGATCCTAGCGCGATCTGTCCTGGTCGCGCTATAGGCCTATAGCGCGATCTGTCTTGTCGCGCTACCAGTGTATAGCGCGTTCTGTTTTGAACGCGTTATGCGAGGGTAGTGCGATCTTGAGGGGACATACCAGGCCGCCCAGGGCGGGCAGTCTGCGGTTGATTGTTCTCCCCTTGGGCCATGTGTGTCCCGGACACCCCGTGGGTTTCGTTACCGTGTTTTGGGGTATCTGGAGGTGCCATGTTACCTCGATAAACGTGTTAGTGAACTTGGCGGGTCCGGGTGACCCCAGGTGTTCCGGGCTTCTGTGTCCTTGCTGGATCGAGTCACCGTGTATCGGTGTGAGTGCGGTGAGGTTTCCCCGCAAGTCGTTGCTTCTCTGGAAGGTGGCTTCCGAGTGGGCCAAGCGTGTGGCCTTGGACGGTGAGTCCAGTCTCCCAGCCTGGGGATGGAGTTTTCTTAAGTTCCCTTCTCGAGAGATGGGTCTCGGCGGTTGCGAACTGCCTCGTGAGTTATCGCATTGTGATTTTAGACCTAGAGATTGGACTAGATTGACGGCCTTGTGCTGTTGCGTGCGACGGTCTTGACCCCGAGTCTTCTGACTCAAGGACCGTTGGTTGTAGTGCGTCTAGAGGACTGCCCAGAGTCCAGTGGCTTAGCGTCACTTGGTTTTTCTCGACTCCCGCGCAGGGTGCGTGTGTAGCCATGAGCTGCGAGTCCCGTTCCTTCTCCGACTGTGGTCGCCGTGCGACGATGCCGGTACGTGGGATGGTCCCCGTACGTCGTCAGATTCGGACGTTGTTTTCCGTTGACTTGAGAGTCTACTCCTTCAGTGACCCTCTACTAGTCGTAGCCTGCTTATACGCGTGTGGTCCCACCAGGGAGTGGTGGAGAGGCTACCCTGAGGACGGTTTTGGACTGGTTTCTGTCGAGCCCCTCGTCGTTAGCCAGAGTCCGGCTACGGGGGAAAACCGGTAAGAGGGCCAAACCTAGGACGCATGGTCTGTGTGTGCACACGTGGTTGGGGGCGGTTGGACCCACGCCGACGGGCGTGACCCCAACTAGTCACTTACTTTGTGGTTACTTGTTCGGTGTCCGTGCCTCTGGTAGGCGCTACCACGTCAGGCAGTTCACCTGCAGTGTGGTGTAAGTCGTCAAGGGACGCAACCGGCCTTGCTTCTAGTGGGAGGTACTCCTGTCGAGCCGGGAGTGTCAGACTGTCAGTCTCTGTGACTTTGACCTTCGGATTTTGGTCGTGTTGACCGTTGAGTTTTGGTTGTCTCGTCGTGGCACGTGTGTCGGTTCTCGTGCCGTGAGACTAGTGCTAGTATCTTTACCGAGGTTGCATCTTGCTGTGCGGTACCCGTGACTAGGTGGTCAGGGTTGCACCTTGGACAGCGTGTCCAGGTTGGCCGTGTCTTGGGAGACAAGCCTCTACGTCACGGTTGGCGTGGGTTTTTACTTCGGTGGGTGGTACTAGTGTGGTTCGGTAGCCCCCGACCGTGAGTCCGAGGTGTGTTTCTGGTACATTAGGAGTAGTTGTAGCGCCGGGTTTCGACCGGCCACCGGGTTTACTGTTCCTGCTGTTGTGGTTGCTCTTGTAGCCTTCCTTTCCGCTACCGCCGTTGTTTCCGGTTGGGGTTCCGCGGGATCCCTGCTGAGTCTCTGTTTTGGAGACTCATTCCCTGCTTTTCAGGTGAGGTAGTTCTTCTTCCTCGAGGTTCGAGGGCGCGGTGCGGAGGTTCTCAGCTGCCAGCTCGCCGGGCCGAGTGTTCACTCGGCATGTGGTACGTTTTTACTACTTTAGATTGTACTTTCTGTTGGACTGGACTCTGTTGTAGCTGTAGTTGTTTATTTATTTCTGTTAATTATTGTCTTGCTTTATTTCCTATTTCTTTGTACCTCCACACTCCTTTTAGCCCTTCCGAGCCGTCCCGGCTCGTGGGCGGCGGTTCGAGTCTCGGGTTATCAGGCCTTCCCGGTAATCGGATTCTCGGGTCGTGACAGATGGTATCAGAGTGTGGTTGTGGACGTACATGGGAATTCGAGATATTACAGTGATCAGAGTCTGTAAGGTCCAGTACAGTCGACAGCTGGCATAGGGTTTCGTGCATATTTTCCACTTTGTTTCTCACTTGAGAGCTCGAGTGCGCTGTGCGGCGCGGTGAGGGTGGTTGCTGTTCGCGGCTTTCGTGCCAGCATGGGGTCTGAGGATCGAGGTCGAGAGCCTTCTCCCTTATCGGTGGTGGCCCTGGTCGTGCTACGTTGGGCAGAGGTTGTTGGCAGGCGTGAGCTCGCGGTGCTGCGTTCGAGAAACCTGCAGCGTGGTCAGGTGGCTGGAGAGGATTGTTCGTGGTTAAGTGGCCGTGAGCGTGCTTCGAGGGAGCTGCTGTCGGTTTTGACCACTCCAGCTTGGGGTTTGTCTAGCTCTTGAGGTGTTCTGGTCGAGAAGTGTGCTCAGGTGAGCGGACGATCTTCTCGGTGAGCTGCTGTTTCGTCGAGCCTGATGTTCTTGTCGTGCTCTGTGGCGTCAGAATGACGTGTTGGTCCCAATTATTCTGCGAATTTTGAGGCAAGATTTGGCAGAGATGTCCCGGTAAGTCTTTGCTCCTGCGTTTCTATCAGTGGATGGGTTGTGTTCGCCCTGGAGTTGGCTTGAGATGTGAAGGCTCCACGGCGAGTTCGGGACTCGAGGATGAGCGTCAGCGGTTATCGTTGTGGCTCGTGTAGCGGCTCTTGGCGCGGTGCGCTGCAGTTTGAGGAATTGCTGCGGTTGTGTATCGAGAGATGCTATGATTGTGGTCCAACGTGACACTCGCCGAGTGTGTCGGAGGCGCTGACCTGATGTGGTGGTGATTTTCTCGGTGCTGGAATGTGTTGTTCCCAGCGCGCGCGAGATTCGAGGTCAGGTCGAGCGTGGAGATTCTTCCGTTGGTCGGAGGTATGTTGGTTTCCCCTTTGCTTGGAGAGATTGTGTTTGGCTAGGTTCGCCGTCTTGCATCATGTGTTCGGATTGGTTGGCCTTGTGTGCCATGAAGTCCGTGCAAGACGTGCTTCTTGTCTTGGCCAGGTGGTTGCCTGTGAGAAGCTGTGCCCATTCCCTTGTCGTGTGAGGGTGTGCTGGTGTTGTTCCGGAAGGACGAGTGCCGGTTGGGCGGTGTTTACTTTCTCGACTGTAATATCCCGAGCCTTTCGGATTCCTCTTCGTGGGTCCCGAATCTAGTTTTACGGAGTGTCCAGCTCCGTTGTGTCCGAAATTTTGTTTCGGACATCTTTTGTGTTCGGATCGGCGTGATCCGGAGTTGTGTCGGAGGCCCGGGGGCGTTCCGCGACTTTTCCGCGCGTGTTTTTCGATTTCCGGTGTGTGTTTCGATAATTCCTTCGGAACCTCGCTGCGGGTGAACCGGGTCGTTCACCGGGGCACGAGTGGTACCGTTACGATCGGTGCGTTCCGAGGATTTCGGAAATGAAATTTTCTATTTTTCGGTATTTTTCGGATTTTCCGGATTTTCTATAAATACCCCCTATTTCTCTCTCTTCCCCACCTTCTCTTTCTTCTTCTTCCTCCTCCTCCATTTCTCCCCACCGCGGCTCCCTCTCTTCTTCCCGTTCGAGCACGACGAGCTCCCTTCCGGCTGCAGACGGCGGCGGGGCGACGGCGCGAGGACGTGAGTGACGGCGAGGTGATCTCGTGGGCATGCGGCGAGCGTGAGAAGCGTGAAGAGGCGGGGTTTTCCAAAGCGTTCTTCGCGATTCACGGACGATCCGACGGAGCATTCGCTCCATTGAGGTAGGGTGACGTTCCCTAGCTCCTTGCCGTTCTTTTCTGTGGTTTATAGGCCGTGGGGAGGCCGAGAGGGGTGTGACTGAGCGGGTTTGGGGATTTCCATGATTTGGGGAGAGCTCCCCCGATCTATGGATTTGATGCATGATTTCGCGTTTTGATGGCATAGAATCATGGTAGGGATCCCCAGGGGTCTTCCCCTTTGATTTCCCCCTCTCCAGTGGAGGCATGGGCACGTGGTTGGAGTTTTTGGGTTTTTTCGCCGTTTTCACCGTCGGGTGCGTGTAACGGTCCTTCCAGGTACCATTACACGGTGTGACGCGCCTGGGAGAGGCCACGCCCTTTGTTAGCCTTCGGGGTGTCAGGGACTGTGACGGTCCCGCGATTGACCGCCACTTGTGTGTGACGCGCCTGGGCTGAGCCGTCACACCGTTGGCTTATGATCGTTGTCTTTTTAACCGTTGGGGGTCAGTGTGCGTAACGCGCTAGGGCAAGCGCGTTACGTTCGCGTAACGCGTTGGGTCAAGCGCATTACGTCCTGGGTCACCCCAGGTGTGAGGGGCGCGTAACGTGCTGGGCAAGGCGCGTTACGTTCCCGTAACGCGTTGGGGCAGGCGCGTTACATCCTATTTTCACGCTGGGAGTGTGGGGCGCGCGCAACGCGCTAGGGCAGGCGCGTTACGTTTTCGTGACGGTCCCGCTTTCCTCAGGCAGTGTAATGGCCTGCGTTGGGCCGCCAGGCGACTGTGACGGTCCCGCCTAGACCGTTACAACCCTGTGACGGTCCTAGGGTGGACCGTCAGGCTTCAGGTTGCCACGAGAGGGTTGCAACCCCGTTTTTAGTCCGACCGTGGTCGCCGTGCGACGGGGCCGGTACGTGGGGTGGACCCCCGTATGTCGTCGGATACGTACGTTGTTTTCCGTTGACTTTAGAGTCTACTCCTTCAGTCACCCTCCACTAGTCGTAGCCTACCAGTACGCGGTACCGGTCGCACCAGGGAGTGGTGTACAGGCTTACCCTTAGAGGCGGTTTGTGGACCGGTTGCCGTCGGACCCCACGTCTTGCAGCCAGAGTCCGGCTGAGGGGAAAACCGGTCAGAGGGCCAGACCAGGGACGCGCGGTCTGTGTGTGCACACGGGTTTGGGGGCGGTTGGACCCACGTCGACGGGCGTGACCCCAGCTAGTCACTTGTTTGTGGTTACTTGTGCGGTGTTCGTGCCTTGGGTAGGCGCTACCACGTCAGGCAGTTCAACTGCGGTGCGGTGTAAGTCGTTAGGGGACGCTACCGACTGTGCTTCTAGTGGGAGGTACTCCTGTCGAGTACGGAGTGTCAGACTGTCAGTCTCGTGTGTTTGACCTTCGGGTTTGCCGTGTTGACCGTTGTGCTTCAGTTGTCTCACCGGGGCACGTGTGCCAGTTTACGTGCCGTGGGACCTTTGTTTTGTAGAGTACAGGGTTTTCCTTTTCGAGGTACTCTCCTACCGCTAGCGTAGTGGTTTCCCGTTTTAGGAGGTAGGGTTCGAGTGATCCATACTGAGTCTTGTTCCGAGACTCATTCTCTGCGTGTTTTCACCGTGTTTCAGGTGAGACGCCGCCCCAGGGGAGCGCGTCTGGGGCGCAACGAGGTGCGGGTGCCCAGAGGTAGTGGCAGAGGTCAGAGCCGGGGGATGCCCCGTGTAGCTGTACTTTCTTTTCTTGTCTCTGTACTAGTTATGGACTACTGTTGTTATTTTATTGTTATCTTGTGGACCATGTATAATGTAAAATGTTAATTCATTCCCTGCTTAGCTATAAACTGTTTAATTTCTGCAATTACTTGTGATACTTGTTTAGTTCCCACACCATCCTTCTAACCCTTCCGAGTCTTCGGGCTCGTGGGTGGCGGTGCGAGTCTCGGGTTATCGGGTCTTCCCGGTAATCGGATTCTCGGGTCGTTACAGCTGGTATCGGAGCGCGGTTGTGGAATTATACGAGAATCATAGGTGATTATAGTGGTCCACTAGTCCACAGCAATGATGTACAGTTGACGCTGGCATCGGGCAGCGTGCGTTTTCTTGACCTTGCCGTTCTCGTGTTTTCTGTCTTTTGCTTCAGGAGCAAGCATGGCGCCGAGGCGGAGCACTCGCTCTCAGCAGGGGCAGTCGGCTGGAGGTCAGAAGATCCAGCAAAGGGTCCAGAGGGACCAGGAGGAGCATAGTAGAGCGCCGCCAGCGGCCACCGAGGCAGTGGATACTGCGAGGTTTCCGGGGGCCGAGGATTTCTTCCGTGACATGTACCAGCTTATGTCTCAGTAGTTCGGCGGAGAGGCTGGTGAGGGCTCGACAGCTAGGGGTGGGCCAGGCCGAGCAGTGAGGGACTTCATGCAGTTCCATCCACCCTACTTTAGCGGCCAGACAGACCCTGATGCGGCTCGTGACTGGCTTGACGAGATGGAGCGGGTGTTCAGTTCTGCGAAGAGTGCTGCCGAGGACAGAGTGGTGTTGGCCTATAACCAGTTGCAGGGTACGGCTCGGAAGTGGTGGTCTTCCGAGTGGAAGACGTCTTTTCAGCTTCGTCCACTTGAGCAGGTCGAGTGGGATGACTTCGTCAGTGCTTTCGAGCGTACGTACTGTCCAGATTACGTTGCTACGCAGTGGATGCCGGAGTTTCTAGAGCTAGTGCAGGGTGACATGTCCGTGTTGCAGTACAGGGGCCGGTTTGTCGAGCTGGGTCGGTATGCACCTAACATCATGGAGCATGAGAGGGTGAAGACCGCGCAGTTTGTTCAGAGCTTGAGGCAGGAACTGAGGCACCATCTGATCGCGAACGGGGCCACTGATCTGGAGTCAGCGTCTCGTGTTGCGGCTTCCTTGGAGATGGACATGCAGAGGACCCAAGGACCGATCAGCCAGGGGCAGTCTTTGTCAGGTCGCAGCCAGCAGTCGGCTACCCAGCAGCAGGGTTCTTTCCAGCATGCGATGAGTGGTTCAGGAGTGCCGACACATGCAGCGTCGGTGACAGGATCTGCGTCCTTTGGCACGAAGGTCAAGAAATTTTTCAAGAAAGGGTTAGGCAAGAAGAAGTCCAAGGATTAGAGGCAAACTTCATCGGGCAGTGTACAGCAGCCGATCCCCTTGCAGCGTTAGGGATCAGTGGGTGGGTCGCGAGGACCGTGTCCACGGTGTAGTGGGTTCCACCGAGGCAGACAGTGCACGGCGCCGATCATCTGTTTTCGGTGTGACCAGCCAGGGCATATGGCGCGTGACTGTCCTCAGAGACAGTCGCCGTAGCACCAGGTTCCCCAGCAGCAGAGGCAGCAGTAGGGACAGTATCTGCCGCTACCCAGGTCAGCTAGCGTGGGAGGCAGGCTGAGAGCTCGGGGCCAGATCACGCACATGACCAGGGCAGAGGCAGTGGCGTCGCAGCTCGTGGAAGGTACCGTTCATATTTTGGGTTGCGCGGCTCGGGTTATGTTTGATTCTGGCGCGTCTCATTCGTTTATTTCGGAGGATTTCACGCTGAGCATCGAGGATCCGGTGACCCAGTTGCCTTGTGATTTGGCAGTAGAGTTGCCTTCGGGTGATTTTATGATCACTCCGTGTTGCTTCGATCAGGTTCCGGTTTGGATCGATGGGCGGAGTATGCCAGGCAGGTTGTATGCGTTGCAGCTTCGGGACTATGATGTGATTTTAGGCATGGATTGGCTCGAGACCCATGGGGCAGTGGTGGATTGTGGAATGAAGAGGGTCTACTTCCAGCATCCAAGCAAGCGGACCTTCTATTTCCAAGGTATCTGTTCCACCTTTTCTCGATTCCTCTTCTCCGCTATTCGAGCTCGTCGATTGCTTGATTCTGGTTGTCAGGGTTTTCTCGCGTCCGTGGTTGTGACTGAACTGATGGAGCCGAATGTCGAGGGCATTCCGATGGTGTGCGAGTTTCTCGACGTTTTTCCCGAGGAGTTGCCTGGGTTACCTCCCCAGCGGGAGATCGATTTGTGATCGAAGTTGTGCCTGGTACGGGACCTTTGGCGAAGGCTCCCTACCGTATGGCCCCCGCTGAGTTGAGGGAGTTGAGGGCGCAGTTGCAGGAGCTGCTGGCCAAGGGCTACGTTCGTCTTAGCTTTTCCCCTTGGGGTGCGCCCGTATTGTTTGTGAAGAAGAAGGATGGTAGCTTGCGGCTGTGCATTGACTACCGGCAGCTGAATGAAGCGACCATTAAGAACAAGTATCCGTTGCCACGTATTGATGATTTGTTCGACCAGCTTCAGTCTGCGCGAGTGTTCTCGCGGATTGATTTGCGGTCCAGTTACTATCAGCTGAGAATTCGCGAGTCCGATGTGGAGAAGACTGCATTCAGTACGAGGTACGAGCATTATGAGTTTTTGGTGATGCCGTTCGGGCTCACCAATGCCCTTGCAACCTTCATGGACTTGATGCTGAGGGTGTTTCGTCCGTATTTGGATAAGTTCGTGGTCATATTCGTGGACGACATCCTTGTTTATTCGCGGTCTGCCGAGGAGCACGCGTACCATTTGGGTGTAGTGCTACAAACGTTGCGAGATCACCAGTTGTATGCGAAGCTTAGCAAGTGCGAGTTCTGACTCCGCGAGGTGCACTTTCTGGGACACGTGATTTCTGGTGATGGCATTTCCGTGGACCCCGCCAAGGTTGAGACAGTAATGCAGTGGCCGAGGCCAAGGTCTGTGACGGAGATCCGGAGTTTCTTGGGGCTTGCGGGCTATTATCGCCGATTTATCCAGGATTTTTCTCGCATTGCGACCCCGATGACTAGACTTACGCGAAAGGATGTGCCTTTCGTCTGGTCTGAGGAGTGTGAGCAGAGCTTCAGGGAACTGAAGAGATTGCTCACCTCGGCTCCGGTGTTGGTTTTGCCTTCTGGATCGGGAGGTTTTGTGGTGTGTACAGATACTTCCGGGGTCGGATTGGGTGCTGTGTTGATGCAGCATGGTAGAGTGGTGGCTTATGCATCTCGGCAGCTAAAGTCCCATGAGGAGAACTACCCTACCCATGACCTTGAGTTGGCGTCGGTGCATGACGTGTTCCACGTCTCGATGTTGCGGAAGTATATGCCCGATGACTCTCACGTGCTCGAGGATTCTGTTTGGCCTGAGGTGACTCCTGATCTTTCTCTCCCAGTGTTTTCGATCCGCGTGGAGGATAGGCGAGAGCAGCGCCTGCGGAACAAAGTCATCCCCTTAGTAAAGGTGGTGTGGCAGCGGCACACTAGTGGTGAGGCTTCTTGGGAGCGTAAGGACGAGATGTGTCAGCAGTTCCCTTACCTGTTTGAGTGAGTCTTTCTCTTCTTTCCCCTTGGGTTGTTCTCAATTTCGAGGACGAAATTCCTTAAGGGGGGAGGGCTGTAATATCCCGGACCTTTCGGATTCCTCTTCGTGAGTCCCGGATCTAGTTTTACGAAGTGTCCAGCTCCGTTGTGTCTGAAATTTTATTTCGGACATCTTTCGTGTTCGGATCGGCGCGATCCAGAGTTGTTTCGGAGGCCCGGGAGCGTTCCGCAGCTTTTCCTTGTGTGTTTTTTGATTTCCGATGTGTGTTTCGATAATTCATTCGGAACCTCGCTGCGGGTGAACCGGGTCATTCACCAGGGCACGAGTGGTACCGCTGCGATCGATGCGTTCTGAGGATTCCGGAAACGTAATTTTCTATTTTTTAGTATTTTTTGGATTTTCCAGATTTTCTATAAATACCCCCCTATTTCTCTCTCTTCCCCACCTTCTCTTTCTTCTTCTTCTTCCTCCTCCGTTTCTCCCCACCGCGGCTCCCTCTCTTCTTCCCGTTCGAGCGCGACGAGCTCCCTTCCGACTGCATACGGCGGCGGGGCGACGGCGCGAGGACGTGGGTGACGGCGAGGTGATCTCGTGGGCATGCGGCGAGCGTGAGAAGCGTGAAGATGCGGAGTTTTCCAAAGCGTTCTTTGCGATTCACGGACGATCCGGCGGAGCATTCGCTCCATTGAGATAGGGTGACGTTCCCTAGCTCCTTGCCGTTCTTTTCCGTGGTTTACAGGCCGTGGGGAGGCCGAGAGGGGTGTGATTGAACGGGTTTGAGGATTTCCATGATTTGGGGAGAGCTCGCCCGATATATAGATTTGATGCATGATTTCGCGTTTTGATGGCCTAGAATCATGTTAGGGGTCCCCAGGGGTCTTCCCTTTTGATTTCCCCCTTTCCGGTGGAGGCATGGGGGCGTGGTTGGAGTTTTTGGGCTTTTCTGCCGTTTTCACCGTCCGGTGCGTGTAACGGTCCTTCCAGGGACCGTTACATGGTGTGACGCGCCAGGGAGAGGCCGTCACACGCCCTTTGTTAGCCTTCGGGGGGTCAGGGACTGTGACGGTCCCGCGATTGACCGCCACTTGTGTGTGACGCGCTTGGGCTGAGCCGTCAGGGGCGTTCCGACCGTTGGCTTATGACCGTTGTCTTTTTAACCGTTGGGGGTCAGTGTGCGTAACGCGCTAGGGCAGGCGCGTTACGTTCGCGTAACGCGTTGGGTCAGGCGCGTTACGTCCTGGGTCACCCCAGGTGTGAGGGGCACGTAACGCGCTGGGCCAGGCGCATTACGTTCGCGTAACGCGTTGGGGCAGGCGCGTTACATCATGTTTTCACGCTGGGAGTGTGGGGCGCGCGCAACGCGCTAGGGCAGGCGCGATACGTTTGCGTAACGCGCCAGGCCAGGCGTATTACGCCCTGCTTTCCTCAGGCAGTGTAACGGCCTGCGTTGGGCCGCCAGGCGATTGTGACGGTTGTTAGCGCAGCGAGAGTGATATAGAAGGGGGGATGAATAGATCACTCCCAGTTTGCAAAGCTTAGGCGAGAAAATAAATCTACCGCTTATGCCCCTTCTAAAGTAGCACACAAAGAATTGCAAATGCAGATACCACTCAAGATCGAATAAGAGAATGATGATGAAGAGCTGAGCAAACAAATAGTCGAAGTGACAAACAGATAGAGAGCGCTGATAAAGGCCGCAAATCACAAAGAAGACAACCGATTTTTTAGGTGGTTCGACTGCATCAGCAATCTACATCCCCCCCTCACTCCAACTAGAGTGAGGATTCCACTAGCCACTGCTAGAGCATAGCAGACTCAGTCTGCGAACAACTTGCTGCCAAACAGCTTGAAAACCCAAGGGAGACAAATCCCTCAACCAAGCTTTGCTACCCACAGAGCTTGTAACCTGTTCTAGCACCCAGCATGAACAGAACCGGAGAGTGCCTCTCCCTTCCTCCACACACCGGAGGGAACCTGCTAATGACAACCCGTCACCAGCAACACCAGAGATCAGCGATCTCTCTTCCTCTGCAACCCAGAGGGAAACCGGAGATAGACTCCCTTCCTCCACACACCGGAGGGGAACAGATCAGAAATAGACGAAGAACACATAAAGAAAATCAGAAAAGGAACTAAAGACTGATCGAGAAAACATTCGATACTGAGAGTTAATACAAATGTAGCTTCCTGGGAAGCAATTTCAGAAACTCGATACTGCAAACTCTCTTTCTCTCTTCACTGCTATCTCTCTTTTTCTTTCTCTCTTTTTCTTTCTCTTTACTGGTGGATCGAGCTCTCTGCAATACTGCCTTTTCTTTCTTGGCTCTGATCACCTTCATCGGTGGACGAAGGTTTCTATTTATAGCGGCAGCAGGTGGATAGGGCACAAAACGCGTGTGCCTCCCACACCCTATCCAGAACCTTCCTGCCACGTGACCTTATTGGATTGGTTCCTTTTGTCTTGGATCACGTGCACCCCCTTTATTAGAGAATAATCTTCCTCGTACCTGTAAGAAGATAAAAACCATTAACACGCAGTATGGCTAATAAAACTAAAGCTGCATGAGGTATATGATAACAGCACGACGTGACCAGTACACGAGATAGGAAAAGAACGACACGAGGTACACTGTAACAGAACAGACACAACGAGGAGAACGACACGAAGTGAAACAAGAACGACACGAAGTACATACGATGACTACAGCACGAAGTAAAAACATCATGATATAATAACCAGTAATGAGAACGGCACGAGAACAACATGGAGACAAAACAGTAACCGACACGAGTTGAAAACAACACGAGGTAAAAAAGAAGAACGACACGAAGTGGTTGCAACAACAAGCAAGACATAAAAGATGACACGAGATGCAACTAGATGACAGAGAGAAGCGACACGAGGTTCACACAGAAACGACACGAGGTGTACAGAGAAACGACTCGAAGTTCATCAGAACTATTAGAGCTGCTTCAGAAACACGACACGAAGACATGATACGGAATTGACACGGAGTGTGGTCAAGGCGAGAAGGACACGAAGTCTAAAGAGTAAAACAACACGAAGACCAAAACTGAAACCTACACGAGATGAAGTCACAAAGCGACAAAGAGAAACGACACGAAGACAGAGACCACAAGGATAAAACAACACGAAGTATTACCTCATACGAGTTTTCCTGTCAAGTATGGAAATCAACACGGAGTGTTGTACGCTCAAACGACACGAAATCATTTCGTGTTGGTGAGGGAAAGCAACACGAAGACAATGATGCTACAGTGCAATGTCTAGACTTGAAGTTCAGTTGAGTGTACAGACTTCACCAAAGAATCACTCACTGTACAGACTTACTATAGCAGTCTGATGTACAGACTTTGATGAACAGTCCAATGTATGGACATTGAAATCGAAGATCAATGTGCAGACTTGACAGTGAAGACTAGTGTGCAGACTTCAAGTTTAACTGTGGATGTACAGACTTGAAGAATAAGCCAGTGTATAGACTTGAAGATTGAAAGCGATGTACAGACTTTGATGACCAACACCAATGTATAGACTTAGGAGCATAAGACACGGCTGTACAGACTTCGCCTAAGACGCTGTACACACTTAGCCTAAGACAATGCATAGGCTTGAACGAGAGTCCAATGTATAGACTTGCATGATGCACAATTACACAGTCCAGTGTATAGACTTTGCTACCTAGACATGATATATGCAGAGACATGATATCTGACAGAATGCAACACACATATATAAGGAGCAAATGCAATCAATGCTAGACATCATCATTCATGTTGCTATCAATATGCAGAATGCTCAAGAATAATAATGCATAGAAATGCACTTATAGTGTGAGACATCATCAAAATCATAGGGACACAACAATCTCCCCCTTTTTGATGATGGCAACACTATGAATCAGGCAATATCAAGGTTTATCAAGATTTAACATGAAATCAATGCCAGCTACAACAACAGATTAACTTCAAGGCATGCTCATGCAAATGAATTAGACAAACCCTACAACTCACTCTCATTAACTCACTCTCATTTCCCCCACAACTCATAATCAGGAACTTCCCTTAGGCGACTAGCCACAACCAACTGATTAAATCATTGATATGAACCTCTCTCCCCCTTTGACATCAGCAAAAAGAAATGCAGAAGACATAACAATGCTGGAGACATAAAGAAGAAGTGCAGTAACGATCTTAGTGCAGAAAGTCACGAATAGGTCTTAAGAAAATAAGTGAGGTTCTAACATCAAGAGAAGATTCTTTAAGCTTCAGTACACAATGGAGAGATAGAATTATGAAGAGTATATCAGCATACATAGTGTATGATGTAGAGCAAGAGTTGACAAGTATGGCCAAATGGAGCTGATCATTCCACAAGACAGCAAGAGTCTAAATCAGAGAGGTGTTCTCAAGGTATTGAGGACAAGCAATCCATTAGTTTCATAACAACAAGGAATGTTAGTTGGAGATGATTTTCAAGAAGTTCAATGAGTAAGTTGGTAGATCACTTCTTTTGACATTAGGGAGACACCTTGATCAGAGGCCTGAATCCCCAGTTACTCAGAGTGAGTTCCTCATTACTTCCCCCTTTTTTTTTAAAAGGAACAGAGTTAGTAACTGTGGCTTTTGGCATGAGGAGACACCTTGATTAGAGGCCAGAGTCCCCAGTTACTCACCAGTAAGCCACCATTGCTCTGTCATGACTTTTCATTTATTTTAAGTATCTGACACCTCATGACT
The DNA here is from genome assembly GCA_022559845.1 of Amorphophallus konjac. Lineage (NCBI taxonomy): Eukaryota > Viridiplantae > Streptophyta > Magnoliopsida > Alismatales > Araceae > Amorphophallus > Amorphophallus konjac. The sequence continues at coordinate 391,159,249 of CM040126.1, forward strand.
TGGGAGAAATATTCATTTCATTGATGAAGCTCCCAGTTTCACAGTGATCAAAAACAGAACATGTTTGTTCAGTTAAGCCCTTGAGTTAAAGAGATAGAATGATTGAAGACAATACCAAAAGAGAAGGACTTTTCTTGTATTGAGTCTTGAAGTCTAGATTTCAAGTTGATTGGGTCAGATATCAAGACATACGTGTTTTTGGCCTGAACCATAATCAATGACAATGTAGGAAGATATACTTTATGCAATTAGTCCAGGTCTCTGTGTGAGTGCCAAAGAAAAGATTCTAATTAGATTTTAGAGACACTGACTTATTGACTTAAGAGATAAGTGACACTCTACTGTCCGAGAGAACTACACTAGTTTAGTCATGAAAAACCAGCAGAGATACACATCTGGACACTCCTTTTGAATTTGTCAAAGCACTTCTCTTCTCACATTACAACTTAGCTCCCCCTAAGACATAGCATACCTCAATAAAACATTTCAGCAAAATCTCAAGGCTTCCCTCAAATTAGAGCATTCCTGAAAGCTAACCAGTGAGCATTCCGAACTCCCCCTTAAACCAGCAAGCAAGAAGGCTAACCAACAGATAGACAAACCTCCCCCTCACAACAGGAACATGCTTCATAATTAAGACACTTTGTATAAGCCTAACTCTCTTCTTAATGTAGTGAACTTTTCATTATCCAGAGGTTTTGTGAAAATATCAGCAATCTGATTATCTGTTCCTACATGAATTAGTTCAAAGTTATTCTTAGACACCTCATCTCTTATAAAATGATGTCTTATCTCTATATGTTTTGTTCGAGAATGCAAAACATGATTTTTAGCAAGATTGATGGCACTTGTATTATCACAGTAAATAGGTGTGCACCCCAGGTCTACTTGGTAGTCCTGAAGTTGGTGTTTAATCCATATTACTTGTGTTCCACAACTCCCTGCAGCCACATATTCAGCTTCTGCAGTGGAGAGGGCCACAGAATGTTGTTTCTTGGAGCCCCAAGATACTAAACACCCACCCAAGAATTCACAATGGCCACTTGTGCTTTTCCTGTCTAGTTTATAGCCTGCATAGTCAGCATCTGTGTATGCTACTAGATTCAATGTGCGAGAAGCATGAAACCATAAACCAAGGGAGTGACTAGCTGACAAATATCTGAAGATTCTTTTAACTGCAGCTAAGTGTAGTTCAGTGGGTCTAGACTGATATCTTGCACACATTCCTACACTGAATTGTATATCAGGTCTAGAGGCTGTTAAGTAAAGAAGTGATCCAATCATACCTCTATAAAATTTGGCATTTACTTCTTTACCTGTCTCATCTGCATCCAATGATGTATTGGTGCCCATGGGTGTAGTAATGTGCTTTAAGTTTTCCATGCCAAACCTTTTGAACAATTCCATTGTGTATTTGGTTTGGTTGATGAAGCACCCATCTTCTAGCTGCTATACCTGCAATCCAAGAAAATATTTTAGTTCACCAACCAAGCTCATCTCAAATTCAGCAGACATCATGGTAGAAAATTCATCACATAGTTCATGGCTAGTTGATCCAAATACAATGTCATCTACATATACCTGAACTATGATGAGATCTTTACTCATGCCCTTGGTGAATAAAGTCTGATCAACTTTACCTCTTTTGTAGCCTTTGCTGATCAGAAATTCAGATAATCTTTCATACCAAGCTCTTGGAGCCTGCTTTAGACCATACAAGGCTTTGTTTAACCTGAAAACTTGGTTAGGTTGAGGAGAAAATTAAAATCCAGGAGGTTGTTCAACAAAGACTTCTTCTTTAATAACTCCATTTAAAAAGGCACTTTTAACATCCATTTGTTGGAGTTTAATGTTCTTTGAGCATGCAAAGGCAAGCAACAATCTTATGGCTTCCATCCTAGCAACTGGTGCATAAGATTCATCAAAGTCTACACCGAATTCCTGACAGTAGCCTTTGGCTACTAATCTGGCCTTGTTCCTCGAGATGATTCCATCTTCATTTATCTTATTTTTGAACACCCACTTGGTTCCTATGACATTAATACCATCTGGTCTTGGGACAAGCTCCCAGACATTATTCCTTTCAAACTGACCTAATTCCTCACTCATAGCATTTACCCAACCTTGATCAGCTAAGGCCTCTTCTACTGTTTTGGGTTCAATTTGTGAGACTAAAGCAATTAGGTCGTCATTATTCACATTTCTAAAATGAGATCTAGTCCTTAGAGGTTCTTCAGGATTGCCTATGACATTATCTAACGGATGGTCTTTAAGGAATCTGATATTTGTTGAAGACTCACCTGTTTCTCTTTGACCTTCCTGATTTTGGGAATTTGTTTCTCCATTCGGCTGAGTCTTCTCTTCTTCTTGTTGGTTTTCCAGAAAATCTCCACCATGATTGGAGTCCCTGTCAAAATTTTTAATATTAGAAACATCTTTCTTTTCACTAAAAAGAATGTGTGGAGATTCTTCCACTTTCTGATCTGATACATTAAATACCCTATATGCCCTTGACACTTCTGAGTAACCCAAGAATATTCCAGGTGAACTCTTGGCTTCAAACTTGTCTAAATCTTTCTTATCATTGTTATGAATAAAACATTTTGCTCCAAAAATTCTGAAATGAAATAAGTTTGGTTTCTTACCTTTTAGAAGCTCATAGGGTGTTTTCTTGTGTATGGGTCTTACCATGGCCCTGTTGATTATGTAGGTTACTGTATTGGCCGCTTCTGCCCAAAACCTTCTAGATAACTTACTTTCAATCAACATGGTTCGGGCCATCTCCACCACTGTTCTATTTCTTCTCTCCACGATCCCATTCTGTTCAGGTGTCTTGGGAGAGGAAAACATGTGAGTTAGTCCTTCTTTGTCACAAAGTTCAGTAAACATGGAATTTTCAAACTCACCTCCATGATCAGATTGAATAGAACTAACCTTGAACTTTCCTTCTTGTTTGACCTTATTGAAAAATAGATTAAACTTTTGAAATGCATCACTCTTATTTGCTAAGAAAAATATCCATGAATATCTGGAGAAGTCATCTATGATGACATAGCCAAACCTGTTACCATTAAGACTCTGAGTTCTGGTTGGACCGAAGAGATCCATATGAAGAAGTTCCATTGGTCTAGAAGACAATGGCTCAGATCTTAATTTGAAAGAGTTTCTGGTCTGTTTGCCTAGAGCACAGGCATCACATGATTTTGAAATGGAATTAAATTTAATTTTAGGCATGCCTTTAACTAAATCAAGTTTGCCCAGTTTATTTAAAGTAGAAAAGCTAGCATGACCTAGACGTCTATGCCATTCAAAAGCATCAATTTCAGAGTTAGCAGACAAACAAATAGTAGAGTCAGATTTCTCATTTAAGTCTACAATGTAGACATTATTAATCCGGTTGGCTACAAATTTAACCTCATCAGAATTTATTTCAAAGATTTTGCATGAAGTATCATCAAAAACAACCTTGTGACCCTTGTCACATAACTGACTGATGCTGATCAGATTATGTTGTAGCCCTTCCACAAGTAAGACTTTTTCAATGGAGTTTGTGGAAGACTTACCTACTGTGCCAACTCCAATTATTTTACCTTTGTTCTTTCCTCCAAACTTGACCAGACCTCCTGACTTTATCTCTATCTTACTGAACTTGGATCGGTCTCATGTCATATGCCTGGAGCAGCCACTGTCGAGGTACCACTTGTTGTCTTCAGCTGCCAGGCCGACCTACACAAGTATATCAAGCAGAGTGACTTGGAACCCAAGATGAGTTGGGTCCAAGTACATTATTTAAATCTCTGATCAAGTGTTTGGGTACCCAGATTTGTTTCAGCATGGTTTTCTCTGGAACCCTCCTTTCAGGTTTATTAAAGTTCAATCCAGCTAAACTGGAGAAATGAGTTCTATTCCTTTCATCGGTCTTCCTATTCCTAGGAAATTTCCTGTAGGCTTGTTGATTGGTATATCTTTGACCATGAAAGTTGTTCCTCCAGTAGGTCTTGTTTGGACCCATCTGATTGTTATAATTCCAGCTTTTATTCTGATTTGTTTTCTTGGTCCAGCTACCATTTGAGTTCTGGTGAATGGACTTAATGTTATTCTTCATAAAGTTCATTCCAATCTTGAATGGTTGTCCAGTACTGGTTGTTGTGTTCTCTTTAGGACATTGAGTTTTCTTAGAGCTGTTTGAGCTGGATGGTGTGTCCAGATTTTCTTTTCCCTTCTCTGGACAGAAGGTGATATTCTTGAATTGCAAGGGTCTCTTGTTGGTTGGGTCATAGCCTAGACCTTCCTTATTGAAATTGACCCTAGTTCCTAGTATAGCATCTAGGCTAGTCTTTCCTTGGACAAACTTCTCTAAGACTTTCTGTTTGTCTTCCAGCTCCTTTTGAAGAAACTCTGAATTCTTTAGGAGTTCAGCATTTACTTTCTTCACAGCTTCATATTTCTCTGAATTCATTCTGATTTCACTCATGCTTTCTTCAATTTTAGTTTTGAATTCATTGAGCTGTTTTTTACTTTCTTGGATTTCTCCCCTAAGCTTATCATTCTCTTTCCTTTGTGAGGTCATTTCTTCTAGTTGTTCTTTTAGCTTTGCATTTTCCTCACAGACCAGAGTTTGTTCTTCAACATTTGTGTTAAATTTTCTTTTCAGAACTATGTGCTCTTTGCTAAGTGAATTAAATTTATCTAGCAAGTCACCATAAGCATCCTCCCAGTCATCAATTGAGAAATTTTCAAAAACGTTTATTACCTCCTCTTCACTATTTGCCATAAGATAAATTCCTTCTTCATATTCCTCCGAGGAAGTGTCTTCGGGATTTTCTTCTTCCTCGCTCCATGTGCAGACCATCGCCTGTGGCTTTTTCTTCTTCTGCACCTTTGTGAACTTCTTCTGAAGATAGGGGCCTTTCTTCTGGAGTTCTGGGCATTCGCCTTTCATGTGTCCCTGTTTGTTACAGTTAAAACAAGTCAGTTTCTTAGGATTTCTATCCCTGTAATTGGTAAACTCAGCTTTCTTGTTAAAAGAGTGTGGGTTCTTCTTCCTGAAGGTCTTCCCCTTTGTCCTCAGAAACTTTCTGAACTGACGAGTGAGCATAGCCTGCTCCCCCTGGTCGAGATCTGAAAGACCTTCAAGCTCGGACTCAGACTCAGGGCTACTGCTGCTGCTCCCACTTTTACTACCCTTGTTGCGGGAAGCTCTTAGAGCTACATTTTTACCCTTCCTCTCACTACCTTTGTCACGCCCCGAGCGCGGAAGATAGCCGGAGATGCGCGACGTGTCTATATCAATCATGTCAATCAAAGTGGTCGTGTATTCGACACAAAGACAGAGATGCGCAAAATAGCAAGATAACCCAATCCTTTATTTCATAAACTATTACAAATCCAATACTCTGTTAAATAAAAAGGAAAAGAATACATAGTTGACTCAAGAAACTATGGAAAAGACTAGACGACACTTGTAGAAGCTCTATCACTTTCACTCTTGACCATTCCCATCCGATTGACTTCCATCGTCGTCGGACTTACCTGAAAAGTAAAAGGGACAAACGGAATGAGCGAACGCTCAGTAGGAAATTATATCTCAAGTACTAGCAAGTGGTTTAAGTAATTACATTTTCATGGATGCAATAAAGCTATGCATGCTCGCATGAATGACAAGATAGAGAGAATGTAATATCAAAGAAATAAGATGAACCTTCATGAACAAGATACAAGTTATTCAAGATATTCAAGCAAGTACCATTATCGAGTCATGTCAAGAACTTTGGCTATCATGTATCAAGCAAGTAAATTACCCTTTTTCGGGCCACGCATTTCATTTCATGTCAAGTACGAGTCAAGTACAAGATGTGTGTGGAATGTCCAATCAAGCAAGTCAAGTACTCGGTATAATGCCAGATACCTTATCATTTTAACTCCCATGGGCACAAGTACTTTCGGGTGCTCCTCCCAGGACCAGATCGGGCCCTATATGCGCAGGCATTTATCATGTGTTTTGACATCCACTCTTGTTTATATAGCCAATATAGAATTTCAATAATCAAGCTTGTAGATACGTATGACAACTTTGATAGAATAGAGTCCAAAATATGACAAAGGACATAGAATGGCGATAATAACGGTATAATCACGATGTCGGTAAAACTAGGTAGATTATGGTTCCCTTAACTTAGGTACCATGACAAATCAATATGGACATTCTTTATATAGAATTGAGGTCCACATGAACATTAGATCAAGCAAGATACCCTCATTCTTATCATAGAATTGGGGTTTACAAGAACGACATGATATGGCATGATATCATCATCCCATTAAGAATTTCTTATGATATACTCTTTGTATAATCATAAGGGCCGGTATACCATGTTTTCTTTAGATTGACATGGCAAAAACTGTGTAATGGGTTTTTAGGGTACAACCAGCTCAGTCGGCCTTGAGGGAATCCAAGGCTACGAGGAGTCTTACGAAGGTCTCTATGACTAACTCGCTAGTCCAAAGGAACGGAATGTCCAATGGAGAGCTTGTATGTCAATGAGAGTTGAGTGTGATCGATAAATCAACATGAAACGTGGGACTATACTCACGGAGTGGAGAATAGTGCCGATATATATATATATATGTATAATATATAAACCATCGGTTAGCAAATCAGAGGAAAAATCAGTTTACAGTAAAATAACGACTTAGGTCAAGTCGTTTCTCAAGTAATTAACGCCTAACATAGGGGCGTTTACATATTTCTATTTTACAGAATTTTCAATAATCTCATTAATTTATGAAAAACACGCCCTTGTCTGGGGCGTTTTTCAAGTAACTAACGCCTAGTATCAGGGCGTTTATATATGTTCCGTTTCGCAGAATTTCATTATTTCGATACTCTATCTAAAAAGCGCCCTGGACAGGGTCGTTTCTTCATATTTGACGACTGCTGCTGCAGGCGTCTCATGAATTACGGATTTGACAGAATATAAATAAGTTGCAGGACTTATATAAGACACGCCCTGGGAAGGGGCGTTACTGGCTTAACTCTATGTTTCAGAACATACCAGGACTCTGGATAATACGCGCCTAAGCAAGGGGCGTTACTTTTAAAGTCACGCCCTCTGATGAGGCGTTAATACGTGGAAAACGACCTTGTACAGGCCGTGAATTCAAGAAATTGCAGGACATTAGATTTGGAGACAGGATCATGCATTAATAATCAAGGTTTCATATATAATCCGTTCTTAACATGCTTAAGTCATGATCTCGTAAAATTAACGCCTGTGTACAGGACGTTTCTTAATAAATTGACGACCGCTGTTATGGTCGTTTATTTTAAAATAGCGCCCTATTCCAGGGCGTTTCTTTCAAACAATTCAGAAAACACACCGAAACCATATATATATAGACCGTATGCATGCCATGCTTATATAATATCTTTCACTAATTTTATTTGGGCTACAGTATCTTGAGAAAACCTACCTTATGGTTTGATAATACTGATACTCTGTTTGGAACCTTCGTGGATGAAGAACCTTCGTTCTTCAGGAAGATATTGCCACAGCTACCTGTAAAGGAAGAGAAGATATCAATCTTCTTTACCTACGTAACCTGAAGGCAAGGGAAAAAGAAGAACTTTACCTATTCTTCGGCAACGATGGTGATGAAGACGATGATGATGAAGACCCTTTGTCTTCAAACACTAGAAGCAGCCACCTATAGCAAAGACGATGAAGGATGGTTAAAACCTCCTCATGTGTTTATCAAAAGCAAGGAAAGGAAGAAGAACTGTTTGTTCTTCACGTACCTAGCAGCAGACGTTCGATCAAATGGGTTTTAGGGTTCGATCGAACATGTTATTTATAGGATTTTGAAGTCCTAACAAGAGTAGTGTTTGATTGAGGGTAATATATCCTTAATAGAGTCCTTACTCTAATAGACACTTACTAGATTAGGTTAATCTTTCCTTGGATAAGTTCTGGGTTCGATCGGTTCACGAACTGAATTAACGCCTTAGGTCAGGGCGTGTATTCGTTAATTGACGCCTTGCTTTAGGGCGTTTCTTAAAAAGCGCCTTGAAAAAGGGCGTTTCGTGTTTTAAAACACGCCCAAGATAGAGGCGTTTCTTTTACTTACCCATTTGGTCGCGTGAGAACTGACGACCGTAGGTGTGGGCGTCCTTTCTTTATTTACGCCATGGGTAGAGGCGTTTCTTTATAAATTAACGCCTTAATAGGAGGCGTTATTTTAAATTTTGTTTTATTTCATCCAATTAACCCTATTCCTTTTATATATTACTTCTGTAATATATATGTTTTAATTCATTTCAATTATTCATTTATTAGGGTTGCTACAACCTTCTCCACCTCCTTGGAAGTTCATCTCATAGGTCATCAGGGATCCTATGAGTTCATTCACAGTTAAGACAGTCAAATCTTTTGACTCCTCAATCACAATGGCCTTAGTGTGCCATGCCGGGGATAAAGATCTAAGGATTTTCCTGACTATAGCTGCCTCAGCAAGATCCTTCCCTAGCCCTTTAAGAGTGTTAGTGATCAAGGATAACCTGGCATACATTTCGGTTATATTCTCATCTGCATTCATCTTAAACATTTCATACTTGGAGGTGTAGAGATTTACCTTCGAGGATTTCACTTGAGCTGTACCTTCATAAATTAATTGCAGCTCATCCCACATTCGCTTGGCAGTTCTGTATGCAGATATTCGAGCATATTCCTCTGGATGAACAACACACTGGATTATGTTCAGCGCCGTCCAGTTGAGTGACGAGAGCTTCACATGATCATCTGTCCAAGCATCCTCGTTTGGTGGCAGCTCATATGGCCCCACCGTGATTACTCTCCACAATTTATGACTCTGAGCTCTGATGAACACTTCCATCCTCTTCTTCCAAAACAGATAGTTACTACCATCGAAATAAGGAGGGCGACTAATGGATTGACCTTCGGCCATGAAGGTTCTAGGACCACCACCATTTCCTTGACTGTTCGTCCACATGGCGTAAACCTGCTCTGATACCAATTGTTAGCGCAGCGAGAGTGATATAGAAGGGGGGGATGAATAGATCACTCCCAATTTGCAAAGCTTAGGCGAGAAAATAAATCTACCGCTTATGCCCCTTCTAAACTAGCACACAAAGAATTGCAAATGCAGGTACCAATCAAGATCGAATAAGAAAATGATGATAAGAGCTGAGCACACAACTAGTCGAAGAGACAAGCAGATAGAGAGCGCTGATAAAGATCGCAAACCACAGAGAAGACAACCGGTTTTTAGGTGGTTCGACTGCAGTCCGCAATCTACATCCACCCCTCACTCCAACTAGAGTGAGGATTCCACTAGCCACTGCTAGAGCACAGCAGACTCAGTCTGCGAACAACTTGCTGCCAAACAGCTTGAAAACCCAAGGGAGACAAATCCCTCAACCAAGCTTTGCTACCCACAGAGCTTGTAACCTGTTCTAGCACCCAGCATGAACAGAACCGGAGAGTGCCTCTCCCTTCCTCCACACACCGGAGGGAACCAGCTAATGACAACCCGTCACCAGAAACACCAGAGATCAGCGATCTCTCTTCCTCTGCAACCCAGAGGGAAACCGGAGATAGACTCCCTTCCTCCACACACCGGAGGGGAACAGATCAGAAATAGACGAAGAACACATAAAGATAATCAGAAAAGGAACTAAAGACTGATCGAGAAAACATTCGATACTGAGAGTTAATACAAATGTAGCTTCCTGGGAAGCAATTTTAGAAACTCGATACTGCAAACTCTCTTTCTCTCTTCACTGCTATCTCTCTTTTTCTTTCTCTCTTTTTCTTTCTCTTTACTGGTGGATCGAGCTCTCTGCAATACTGCCTTTTCTTTCTTGGCTCTGATCACCTTCATCGGTGGACGAAGGTTTCTATTTATAGCGGCAACAGGTGGATAGGGCACAAAACGCGTGTGCCTCCCACGCCCGATCCAGAACCTTCCTGCCACGTGACCTTATTGGATTGGTTCCTTTTGTCTTGGATCACGTGCACCCCCTTTATTAGGGAATAATCTTCCTCGTACCTGTAAGAAGATAAAAACCATTAACACGCAGTATGGCCACGAAAACTAAAGCTGCATGAGGTATATGATAACAGCACGACGTGACCAGTACACAAGATAGGAAAAGAACGACACGAGGTACACTGTAACAGAACAGACACAACGAGGAGAACGACACGAAGTGAAACAAGAACGACACGAAGTACATACGATGACTACAGCACGAAGTAAAAACATCATGATATAATAACCAGTAATGAGAACGGCACGAGAACAACATGGAGACAAAACAGTAACCGACACGAGTTGAAAACAACACGAGGTAAAAAAGAAGAACGACACGAAGTGGTTGCAACAACAAGCAAGACATAAAAGATGACACGAGATGCAACTAGATGACAGAGAGAAGCGACACGAGGTTCACACAGAAACGACACGAGGTGTACAGGGAAACGACTCGAAGTTCATCAGAACTATTAGAGCTGCTTCAGAAACACGACACGAAGACATGATACGGAATTGACACGGAGTGTGGTCAAGGCGAGAAGGACACGAAGTCTAAAGAGTAAAACAACACAAAGACCAAAACTGAAACCTACACGAGATGAAGTCACAAAGCGACAAAGAGAAACGACACGAAGACAGAGACCACAAGGATAAAACAACACGAAGTATTACCTCATACGAGTTTTCCTGTCAAGCATGGAAATCAACACGGAGTGTTGTACGCTCAAACGACACGAAATCATTTCGTGTTGGTGAGGGAAAGCAACACGAAGACAATGATGCTACAGTGCAATGTCTAGACTTGAAGTTCAGTTGAGTGTACAGACTTCACCAAAGAATCACTCACTGTACAGACTTACTATAGCAGTCTGATGTACAGACTTTGATGAACAGTCCAATGTATGGACATTGAAATCGAAGACCAATGTGCAGACTTGACAGTGAAGACTAGTGTGCAGACTTCAAGTTTAACTGTGGATGTACAGACTTAAGCCAGTGTATAGACTTGAAGATTGGAAGCGATGTACATACTTTGATGACCAACACCAATGTATAGACTTAGGAGCATAAGACACGGCTGTACAGACTTCGCCTAAGACGCTGTACACACTTAGCCTAAGACAATGCATAGGCTTGAACGAGAGTCCAATGTATAGACTTGCATGATGCACAATTACACAGTCCAGTGTATAGACTTTGCTACCCAGACATGATATATGCAGAGACATGATATCTGACAGAATGCAACACACATATATAAGGAGCAAATGCAATCAATGCTAGACATCATCATTCATGTTGCTATCAATATGCAGAATGCTCAAGAATAATAATGCATAGAAATGCACTTATAGTGTGAGACATCATCAAAATCATAGGGACACAACAACGGTCCCGCCTGTTAGCGCAGCAAGAGTGATATAGAAGGGGGGGATGAATAGATCACTCCCAATTTGCAAAACTTAGGCAAGAAAATAAATCTACCGCTTATGCCCCTTCTAAAGTAGCACACAAAGAATTGCAAATGCAGATACCACTCAAGATCGAATAAGAGAATGATGATGAAGAGCTGAGCAAACAAATAGTCGAAGTGACAAACAGATAGAGAGCGCTGATAAAGGCCGCAAATCACAAAGAAGACAACCGATTTTTTAGGTGGTTCGACTGCATCAGCAATCTACATCCCCCCCTCACTCCAACTAGAGTGAGGATTCCACTAGCCACTGCTAGAGCATAGCAGACTCAGTCTGCGAACAACTTGCTGCCAAACAGCTTGAAAACCCAAGGGAGACAAATCCCTCAACCAAGTTCTGCCACCCGCAGAGCTTGAAACCTGTTCTAGCACCCAGCACGAACAGAACCGGAGAGTGCCTCTCCCTTCCTCCACACACCGGAGGGAACCTGCTAATGACAACCCGTCACTAGCAACACCAGAGATCAGCGATCTCTCTTCCTCTGCAACCCAGAGGGAAACCGGAGTTAGACTCCCTTCCTCCACATACCGGAGGGAAACAGATCAGAATTAGACGAAGAACACATAAAGAAAATTAGAAAAGAAACTAAAGACTGATCGAGAAAACATTCGATACTAAGAGTTAATACAAATGTAGCTTCCTGGGAAGAAATTTCAAAAAACCAGATACTGCAAACTCTCTTTCTCTCTTCACTGATATCTCTCTTTTTCTTTCTCTTCACTGCTCGATCGAGCTCTCTGTAATTCTACCTTTTCTTTCTTGGCTCTGATCTACCCTCATCGGTGGGCGAAGGTTTCTATTTATAGCGGCAGCAGGTGGATAGGGCACAACATGCGTGTGCTTCCCACGCTCGATCCAGAACCTTCCTGCCACGTGTCCTCATTGGGTTGGTTCCTCTTGTCTTGGATCACGTGCATCCCATTTATTTGGGAATATTCTTCCTCGTACCTGTAAGGAGATAAAAACCATTAACACGCTGTATGGCCACTAAAACTAAAGCTGCATGAGGTATATGATAACAACACGACGTGACTACTACACGAGATAAGAAAAGAACGACACGAGATACAATGGACAAGACTGACACAATCAAGGAAGGTGACACGAGGTCAGATCAGGATAGCACGAGGTGAGAAGAAAATATCACGGAGTGAAACAATAGAAGAACACGCGATTTAGAAGAAACCTGGACGAGGTTAGAACGAAACAACACGAACTAACAAACGGCAACAAAAGACGACACGAAGTGAAACAACACTTGAAAACATAAGAAAAATAACTCGAGCACAAAATAGCTCGAATGAACGACTCGAAGACGAGGCGACACGGGCTGACCACGACACGAAGACAAATAACAGAAACCGTCACGAGTTGAAGACAACACGAAGATGAAAACAGAAACCGACACGAGTTGAAAACAACACGAAGACGAAACACAGGAATTGACACGGAGTGTGGTCAAGGCGAGAAGGACACGAAGTCTAAAGAGAAAAATAGCACGAAGACAGAAGAGTGACACGGCTATCACGACACGTGATGAAGCAGTGACACTAAGAAAAAGAACGACTTGAGGAACAACAGTTAGTGACACGAAATTAAACACGCAGACATAAAAGATGACACGAGATGAGCAACTAAAGGACAGAGAGAAACGACACGAGGTTCACAGAGAAGCGACTCGGAGTTCGTCAGAACTATTCGAGCTGCTTCAGTAACATGACACGAAGACAAAGGGAGACACGACACGAAGTTAAACAACCGAGACTAGGACTCGAAGACATAGATGACAAGGATAGAACAACACGAAGTATTACCTCATACAAGTTTTCCTGTCAAGCATGGAAATCAACACGAAGTGTTGTAAGCTCAGACGACACGAAATCTTTTCGTGTTAGTGAGGGGAAACAACACGAAGTGTGGCTCAAGTGGCACGAAAACAACTCCCAAAATTAACTGAAGTGGCTCGAGGATTTACATTAACACAGAGAAACATTTTTGTTCACAAAAGTTCATAGTGTTGAAACCATCAAGACATTATGACTCAGGCAACACTAAAATTCATTTGGTCAAATTGTTCAATTGAACAGGACATTCCCTTACTGTGTAATCCATTCACTTACATGATGAAACATGATATTATCTTGAGATAAAGAAATGATTTATAGTGTGAGACATCATCAAAATCATAGGGACACAACACCGCCTAGACCGTTACAACCCTGTGACGGTCCTAGGGTGGACCGTCAGGCTTCAGGTTGCCACGAGAGGGTTGCAACCCCGTTTTTAGTCCGACCGTGGTCGCCGTGCGACGGGGCCGGTACGTGGGGTGGACCCCGTATGTCGTCGGATACGGACGTTGTTTTCCATTGACTTTAGAGTCTACTCCTTCAGTCACCCTCCACTAGTCGTAGCCTACCAGTACGCGGTACCGGTCGCACCAGGGAGTGGTGTACGGGCTTACCCTTAGAGGCGGTTTGTGGACCGGTTGCCGTCGGACCCCACGTCTTGCAGCCAGAGTCTGGCTGAGGGGAAAGCCGGTCAGAGGGCCAGACCAGGGACGCGCGGTCTGTGTGTGCACACGCGGTTGGGGGCGGTTGGACCCACGTCGACGGGGGTGACCCCAGCTAGTCACTTGTTTGTGGTTACTTGTGCGGTGTTCGTGCCTTGGGTAGGCGCTACCACGTCAGGCAGTTCACCTGCGGTGCGGTGTAAGTCGCCAGGGGACGCTACCGACTGTGCTTCTAGTGGGAGGTACTCCTGTCGAGTACGGAGTGTCAGACTGTCAGTCTCGTGTGTTTGACCTTCGGGTTTGCCGTGTCGACCGTTGAGCTTCGGTTGTCTCACCGGGGCACGTGTGCCAGTTTGCGTGCCGTGGGACCTTTATTTTATAGAGTACGGGGCTTTCCTTTCCGAGGTACTCCCCTACCGCTAGCGTAGTGGTTTCCCATTTTACGAGGTAGGGTTCGAGTGATCCCTACTGAGTCTTGTTCCGAGACTCATTCCCTGCGTGTTTTCACCGTGTTTCAGGTGAGACGCCGCCCCAGGGGAGCGTGTCTGGGGCGCAGCGAGGTGCGGGTGCCCAGAGGTAGTGCCAGAGGTCAGAGCCGGGGGATGCCCCGTGTAGCTGTACTTTCTTTTCTTGTCTCTGTACTAGTTATGGACTACTTGTGTTATTTTATTGTTATCTTGTGGACCATGTATAATGTAAAATGTTAATTCATTTCCTGCTTAGTTATAAACTATTTAATTTCTGTAATTACTTGTGATACTTGTGTAGTTCCCACACCATCCTTCTAACCCTTCCGAGTCTTCGGGCTCGTGGGTGGCGGTGCGAGTCTCGGGTTATCGGGTCTTCCCGGTAATCAGATTCTCGGGTCGTTACATCGGCTGTGCGCGCGTGGATCAGAGTGCGCAGCGGAAGCCTGGTGGGCTTGTGACCCATTGGTTCAAGATCGTATCGTTGGTTGCTACGGGTGGATTCCTGAGTTTGCGTTGAGCATTGGAGGATTGGTTCTTGTGGCGAGGATTGCGTTCCCTCGGTGATCGAGAGGGTGGCAGCGATGCCGTGAGTTGTTTCCGTTGTGTCTGAGGTGATGCCAGACTTGCGCCTTTGTATTATGCCTGCTCTGGTGACCGATGTATGTGCTGTGTGCGGAGCGTGGCGTCGTTCGTCATTATACTCTGGCCGTATCCCTCATGATCGGTGCTTTTGCGAGAATCAAGGTTTTTCTGTGCTGGAGCCCTGACAGCGTTGTCAGTTGGTTGAGGCGTTCTTCCCCAGTAACTTGGTGTTAGTCCTGAATTTCGAGGATGAAATTTCTTTAAGGGGGGAGGGCTGTAATGTCCTGAATTTTCGGATCATTGTTCGTGGGTCCCAGATCTGATTTCTCGAAGTGTCCGACTCCGTTGTGTTCGAAATTTTGTTTCGGACATCTTTCGTGTTCAGATCGGCGCGATCCGGAGTTGTTTCGAGGCCCGGAAGCGTTCCGCGGCTTTTCCGTGTGTGTTTTCTGATTCCCGGTGTGTGTTTCGATAATTCCTTTGGAACCTCGTTGCGGATGAACCGGGCCGTTCACCTAGGCGAGTGTGGTGCCGTTACGATCGGTGCATTCCGAGGATCGCGAAAATGTGATTTTCCTATTTTTGGTATTTTCTAGATTTTTTGGATTTTCCTATATATATAACCTTTTTCCCTCTCTCCCCTCTCACTTCTCTCTTCTCTCCCTCTCTCTTCTCACGCTTTCTCCCCTCTCCCTCTCTCTCCGGCGGCCGACGGGGTGGAGCGTGGGCGAGGTGGGGACGGCGCGGGAGAGGCACGGGCGAGGATGGGTGAGGATCGAGGCGGTGGAGGCACGGTGAAGCTCGACCGTGGGTTCGTGGAACGGCGAGGCTTCAACGGCATTTTCTTCGTGGATCGGCGTCCGCGGTGCGTCGAATCTTCGGTGGAGGTAGGGAGATGGATCCCCAGCTCGTGTACTTCCTTTCCCGTGAGTTTTGTAGGTCGTGGTGAGTCGAGCGGGCTTGTTTGGGCGTTTTGGGGAAAATGCATGTTTTTGGGTGTGTGAGCCGAATCTTGTGTTTTGATTGTGTTTTGGGGGTTTAAATGGATCCGGTGCTGGAGAGGTTGGGGAATGTTTTCCCTTGTGTTTCCCCTTCACCTGGGGGTGAACGGGGTGTGGAATGGGTTTTTCTGCGGTTTTTGCCATTTGTTGGCCCAGATAGAGATGGCGGACAAGAAGGGGGGTTGAATTGTCCCCTAGACCTATATGGCGGATTTAAAAAAACTTTCTGAATTGATCACAGTGGAATTAAAATCAACTACTTGATTACCCTAAACAAACATGAGATTTAACAAGTTCTCTCAATCTTTCCGATCTCACTCGTAATAACAATGCAACCGATATATACAATTATGCCTAACACGGATAACAGAAGTAGCAGTGTGCAGCGGTGTAGTGAGTAAAAAATCTATTAGATTAACCTGTGAAGGGAGATAGAAGAAAGAGACAATCACACAGGCAATCACAAAGGACACGGAGATTTTTAGGTGGTTCGGGACCACGAGGGCTCCCTACGTCCACCCCTCACCCAACCGGGTGAGGCTTCACTACACGCTACCGAAGTAGCAACACGGGGATGAACCCCAACCACACACACACACGCTGCTTCCGCAGCAATATCCACACACACACGACGGGGAACACACCCCGGACAATAAGCACACACCGAGACGCAGCTCGGTACACGATCCACAAGGGACGAACAATCACACACACACAAGCCGCAATGCCCGCGGCACAATAACTCCACAACCGTTCACCGACGGTTCACACACTCACAGACATGATGTTTAGAAACGAAGGATATGATCAATATAACTTTAGAAACCTAAAGAGATTGACTCCATTAAGCACAAAAAGGATGTAGAAGAAATTCCTATCGAAGAACAAGGGCTATAGAATGTCTTCTCTATGCCACGGGTCGGAGGGTAGCCGGATGATGACGTTGAGAGTGTCCTCTTGATCCCCTTGATGATCCGCTCCTTTTCTTCTTCTTCCACGAGCTCCAAATGTCGAGGGATGTAGATCGAATCTAGCGTTGAAGCTTCCTTGAGCTCTCTTCTTTCTCTCCTACAACAAATAGAACAAGGTTAGCCAAAGGAGATAGTTAAAACCCCAAATTCGTATGTTATATATACAAGAGGGATAAGTTGTGCAAAAGACCACAATACCCTTGCAAAACCCTAGCAAAACCACCCCAATATGTTCATTAGTAACTCAAGGGTAAGTGTGTAAATTTTCATCCCAATCGGAGGTCATTAGACCAAGTTTCGTTGACTTACGGAAATCCCGCACGGTGCTGCGAACAGGGGGGGTCGACCCATCTCATGGGGGGGTCGACCCATCTGCCAGACAGATGCTGTCTGGGCAGATTTTACAGGGGGGTCGACCCACTTGCAGAGGGGGGTCGACCCACTTTCAGCCAGAAGCTTAAAAACAGCCTGTTTGCCCAGGGGACGACCCATTGAGCATGGGGGGTCGACCCACTGACCTTGGGACCTTGAAAAATGATTCTTAAATGCATTCCCAATGATCTAAACATGCAATCCATTGAACCCAATCATGAATTAAAATATTTGGATCATGCATTCACATTTAGAACTAGTTTTGAGTCCAAGACCCAAAAGACATGTAATATGATTATGAAAGCATTGGTATGAGGCACATAGATATTTGATCACATTTTCAACTCAAGAACTTCCTCAAGAACATGCATAAATCACTTGGTAAAGTAACACCAAATCCAATCAAATATTGCATGAAAGAATAGAACTCAACATGAGCATGATGCAATATGAACTACAATTATCAAATTGACAATTTGGAAGCCAATTAACCCCAAAGCCATGAAGCATAAAGTAAGCCTAATCTCCCCACATGGAAATCCATCATAAGAAGATTCTTACCGTGATTTCAGAGATTTCTAGACTTTAATGAACCCGCACCTTTAGACAATCAATTTCATGTTATGCTTTGATCCATGCCAATGAAGAATCGAACTTGAATGCGTTATCCACACAATACCACCTCTTCAATGCATTTCAACCTTGATGAACCTGCACATTGGTATGTTGAAAGTGCAACTATATGCACAACTGATTCAAACATTTCCAAACCATATTTTTTCACAGGTTCACCTTTCAAATACAATTTAATCAAGCCAACATGAATTAGATGAATTGAGAGCAAACTCAAATCTCCACTTTGTATATGCATGAAACTGAATGTATAGACTTGGAAACTTGAAGGCACAAGACAATGTATAGACTTGGTAGAAGGCCAACGTATAGACTTGGAAGATAGAAGCCCAATGTATAGACTTTGAACTATGAAGGCCAATGTATAGACTTGAAGTGTGAAGGTCAATGTATAGACTTGGATTGAAGAAGGCCAATGTATAGACTTGATGTGTGAAGGCCAATGTATAGACTTGGTGGCCAAAGGCCAATGTATAGACTTGATGTGTGAAGGCCAATGTATAGACTTGGTGGCCAAAGGCCAATGTATAGACTTGATGTCCAAAGGCCAATGTACATACTTTGATTCCAAAAGGCAATGTGTAGACTTGGAGGATGAAGGCCAATGTATGGACTTGGCTGATGAAGGCCAATGTACAGACTTTGAAATATAAAGCCCAATGCAACAAAAAACCAATGCAATCCAATGCATGTCAATAATATGCATGAAGGCCTAGTCACCATTTTACCAATGAAAAATATCATGTATGAAATACATCAAGAGACCAAGGTCAATGCATATGACCCAAGGTCTAAGAATTTGAACCAATCATCAAAAGTGAGGTTGACTTCACAAAGCACATTTTCCATCTAAAGAAGTTATCCACCAAGCATCTAAACCTGCAAAATAAGATATTGCGACATAAGCTCCAAAGTGATCAGTGAGTATTTTTCACAATACTTACACACAGTATATAGTTATCATCAAAACCATTGTCAAAGACAACGAGGGGACGCACAGAACCCAACAATCTCCCCCTTTTTGATGATGACAATATATTGTGACAATGTTAAAGTTCTCTCCCCCTTTGTCATTAGCAAAAAAAAATGGGGGACTTAGGGAATAGATACAGAGATTCAAAAAGTAGAGCACGAACCCAGCAATTTACTTCCCATTAAGGGAAGAGTATGAACTATGAACCACACAAGGTTTGGAATTTGACATACAATCAACATGTATGAGAATTCAATGCAAAATGGTCAATTTTTTGAATTTTTTCATTATATGTAGAACTAATTATTCACAAGTGTGTGATTTAACTAACCTATATGCAAAAATGAAACCTAGCTATGTACACAGTGTAAAATGCCAAAAAGCACATTATTCTCCCCCAATTGTCAAGAACAAAAGCCAACAGACAATGGGATTATGTAACCTACAGATGCATCTATACAAACTTAAATGTGAAATGAAGTATGCAAGCAAGCAAACAAGCAAGCATGCATTGAAGTTAAGCACACATACAGTACTATAGCTCCCCCTTAATGGGGTAAGGGGATAGCAAAAGAACAGTTCATTCAAAATCAAAATGTGAGATATGAACCATAATCAAAAAAGGTAGTGCATTCATATATGCAAGGTACTACATAAGCCATGATAAGAACAAATTCAAGATATACAATCATCACAAAAATACCCAATTGAAATTTATGTAAATGAGCAATGAACTTCAAGTTTATATGGATATTAGCAGAGTTTCTAGAAAACACTAGAGGGTTATTTCCTTCCTACACTTCCATTTTGATCCTCGACTATTGGTAGCTTCGCTCAACCCCTTTTTTTTTTTCTTTTATTGGATTTCACTGTTCGGCGCGAGTCACCTCATGTGTCTCAATGGGGTTTCCCGGCTTACTAGGATTCATCACAAAATGTGGATTTTGTTTCACCTTTCGACGCGAGTTTCCTCATTTATTTCAGTGGGGATTCCCGGCTACTCAGTTAGACATACCACTTATTTAAGCATGCGGGGTAGGCAGCTTTTTCCTCACGATTCTCTCAATTTTCATGTAGAAATTTGTTTCCCATGAAGTGTTAAAAAGAATTTCTGAAATCCTTATCAATCAAAGTCATATGCATCATTTTAGGAATAATGTATGGGTAATTGCTTTGGATGTAGAAAATGAATTTGCCTATACACAGTTATGACTTCCCCTAAATGTATGCACAGTTGAAATGAATCATCCTCCTTTGTATATGTCACAATTCACACATGATCAAAATCACTGCATTTTATATAGCAAGGAGGTGAGGTCTTAGAAGATTTGCAAGGAATTGTGTTCTAAAATTATATACATGCATTCAAGCAAGGATATAGCAAACTATTTAAACAAAGTGATTTTCGGTACGCGGCGGGGAACATAGGTCCGAAGACCACCATCACGCATAGTGAAAGCTTCCGGCTAGACATAATCCAACCTTCCACAAACACTATTTTATATACCGAAAAATCATAGCAATCAAGCACACAATATGAGGAATATGCAAATGTATGCAAGCAAGTGCAAATGTATGCAGGTGAGGATGTATATGATATGTGCAGCATGTTTTATGCAACTTAAGCATGTGATCTATGTATGCACAAGTGAGTGATTATTTACAAAAAGTAAGTAAGAGTTTGAAAACTCTATGCACAATGAGAAGCATTCAAACCAAATTTTATTTGCAAGAGTTGATTATAAGTGTGAAAACAATTTATGAGAAGAGTAAAGCATTTGAAGACAGAATTTATTCACATGGAGTGAAAACAGAAGTGATCAAGTCATTCTAACATGGAACTCAAAAATTCTCAAGATTTCCAAAAAATACCATAACCAGTGAACCAAGTTGGAAGCATTTATCTCAAAACATAAATTTTACCTTTTTCAGATTTTTTTTTTCAAAGAGAACCATGTGAGACAAAAATTTTAAAACACATCATTTTCTTCCTCACCTTGAGATCCCAATGTTTATTAATTTCTTCGACCTCAAGGTACCCCTGCAAAATAGATTCTCAAGTTGGATGTTTGGGTACCCAAACCATCTTGGGTCCCGAGGGGTTAGTCCTAGCATGAACAATTGATTTTCTATATTGCCTCGCATGCCAATCATCATCCAATCTCATAGTAGAACAGTCATCCATGGAATGACCATTCACACCACAATAAAAACAGTAGAAAGATTTTCTTTTCATGGATAATTTCTCATCATTTTTCATTAAGGAACAATTATCCATCATGTGTCCTTGTTCACCACAATAATAACATGAAAAATTCTTGTTGGCAAACCATTCATCATCATCTTTCTTCATGAAGCAATGTTCAAAGACATGTCCATGCAATCCACAGTAATAGCAATGAGCATTGAAGGTTTTCTTCATTGGTTTATCAAGATTGTTAGGCTTATCAACAATTTTCAATTGTGACTTCAGTGCTTCATTATCATCATATTCCATCAAGGAACAATCATACATGTCATGTCCATATTGTCCACAATAGTAGCATGAAACATTTCTCCTTCTACTTGGTGCATGATTATGTTTAACAACAGAGGATTTTGCATGCACAGGAGAGCAATCAACAACATCTTTTTGTTTTTCAATTTCTTTATCATACAAGGACAAAGATCCATTCATCATCTTAATTTCATTTTCTAGTTTCATGATTTGCAAATGAGAGTTAGCAATCTCTTGTTCACATGAAACAATTTTCTCATTCAACAGGCAATTAACTGTTTTGTGACTTTCAATTTCTTGTTCAAGAATATGCAGTTTGTCACAATCATCAACAATCACACTTTTTCCTTTTTCAATCTTTTCAAGATTTTTCAATCTACTTTCAAGTAAGGAAATTTGAATCAACAATGCATTATTTTCATTTTGGAGTTTGTCAAATGAATTTTTGTTCATGGAGGTGTGTTCAAGTTCTTTCATTTGAAAACTCACGTTATCATTAACAATTTCATTCATTGCTCTATTTGATTCAAATTTGTCATTCAAATTTTGAAGTTTTCTATTTCCTTTCTCAGTTCTTTCAACTTTTCAGACTCATCATTAATCACCCATTTTCCCTTTTGATAGACAGAGAGCTCATCACTCAATGCCTTAATTTGTTCATTCAACTTTTCATTTTCCTCTCTCAAACAACAAATTTTATCTCTATGCATTTCAACATCAGCGAAGAGAGATTCATTCACATTTTTGAGTTCTAAGCATTTCTCACATAAAGCATTTTCATGAAAAGGATTTTCAAGTTTCTTCTTGAGCTTTTTATTTTCAGATTTTACTGTTTTATGTCTTTCAAGCAACTCATCATAGGCATCCATTAATTCTTCAAAACTTAATTCATCATCAGAATTTGAGTCAGAAGATACCTCCTTGGATTCTAGGCCTGAATGATCATCCTCACTATTTGCCATCATGCAAGCATCTTCTAGCCCTCCTTCATGAAGCTTGATCAGTTGATCCATGATTTCTTTGATCGAGCTACAATCAAGAACAAACGGAAATTTGTTAGAGTCAATTGCAGCTTTAAGAGAATTCAAAACAAAAAGATTATCAGAGTTCATTTTCCTATGTTCATCAGTCCATCTTGACTCATTTTTGGGTAAGACATGTGGACCATGACTTATTAATTTATAAGCTTAGGATCAATCCCAGAAATCCAAACACACAATTTTCCAAGCCATGATGTAAAATCAAAACCATCAAAGACAGGAACTGAATTCAGACTAGCCATCATAAAAAGATCTTTTCTCCTAGACCGTGAGGTCCGCTGAATAAAAATCAGAGACTGGGCTCTGATACCAATTGTTGGCCCAGATAGAGATGGCGGACAAGAAGGGGGGTTGAATTGTCCCCTAGACCTATATGGCGGATTTAAAAAACTTTCTGAATTGATCACAGTGGAATTAAAATCAACTACTTGATTACCCTAAACAAACATGAGATTTAACAAGTTCTCTCAATCTTTCCGATCTCACTCGTAATAACAATGCAACCGATAGATACAATTATGCCTAACACGGATAACAGAAGTAGCAGTGTGCAGCGGTGTAGTGAGTAAAAAATCTATTAGATTAACCTGTGAAGGGAGATAGAAGAAAGAGACAATCACACAGGCAATCACAAAGGACACGGAGATTTTTAGGTGGTTCGGGACCACGAGGGCTCCCTACGTCCACCCCTCACCCAACCGGGTGAGGCTTCACTACACGCTACCGAAGTAGCAACACGGGGATGAACCCCAACCACACACACACACGCTGCTTCCGCAGCAATATCCACACACACACGACGGGGAACACACCCCGGACAATAAGCACACACCGAGACGCAGCTCGGTACACGATCCACAAGGGACGAACAATCACACACACACAAGCCGCAATGCCCGCGGCACAATAACTCCACAACCGTTCACCGACGGTTCACACACTCACAGACATGATGTTTAGAAACGAAGGATATGATCAATATAACTTTAGAAACCTAAAGAGATTGACTCCATTAAGCACAAAAAGGATGTAGAAGGAAATTCCTATCGAAGAACAAGGGCTATAGAATGTCTTCTCTATGCCACGGGTCGGAGGGTAGCCGGATGATGACGTTGAGAGTGTCCTCTTGAACCCCTTGATGATCCGCTCCTTTTCTTCTTCTTCCACGAGCTCCAAATGTCGAGGGATGTAGATCGAATCTAGCGTTGAAGCTTCCTTGAGCTCTCTTCTTTCTCTCCTACAACAAATAGAACAAGGTTAGCCAAAGGAGATAGTTAAAATCCCAAATTCGTATGTTATATATACAAGAGGGATAAGTTGTGCAAAAGACCACAATACCCTTGTAAAACCCTAGCAAAATCACCCCAATATGTTCATTAGTAACTCAAGGGTAAGTGTGTAAATTTTCATCCCAATCGGAGGTCATTAGACCAAGTTTCGTTGACTTACGGAAATCCCGCACGGTGCTGCGAACAGGGGGGGGTCGACCCATCTCATGGGGGGGTCGACCCATCTGCCAGACAGATGCTGTCTGGGCAGATTTTACAGGGGGGTCGACCCACTTGCAGAGGGGGGTCGACCCACTTTCAGCCAGAAGCTTAAAAACAGCCTGTTTGCCCAGGGGACGACCCATTGAGCATGGGGGGTCGACCCACTGACCTTGGGACCTTGAAAAATGATTCTTAAATGCATTCCCAATGATCTAAACA
Source organism: Amorphophallus konjac (assembly GCA_022559845.1). NCBI lineage: Eukaryota > Viridiplantae > Streptophyta > Magnoliopsida > Alismatales > Araceae > Amorphophallus > Amorphophallus konjac. The sequence goes on from CM040126.1 coordinate 391,183,534, forward strand.
TGCAATCCATTGAACCCAATCATGAATTAAAATATTTGGATCATGCATTCACATTTAGAACTAGTTTTGAGTCCAAGACCCAAAAGACATGTAATATGATTATGAAAGCATTGGTATGAGGCACATAGATATTTGATCACATTTTCAACTCAAGAACTTCCTCAAGAACATGCATAAATCACTTGGTAAAGTAACACCAAATCCAATCAAATATTGCATGAAAGAATAGAACTCAACATGAGCATGATGCAATATGAACTACAATTATCAAATTGACAATTTGGAAGCCAATTAACCCCAAAGCCATGAAGCATAAAGTAAGCCTAATCTCCCCACATGGAAATCCATCATAAGAAGATTCTTACCGTGATTTCAGAGATTTCTAGACTTTAATGAACCCGCACCTTTAGACAATCAATTTCATGTTATGCTTTGATCCATGCCAATGAAGAATCGAACTTGAATGCGTTATCCACACAATACCACCTCTTCAATGCATTTCAACCTTGATGAACCTGCACATTGGTATGTTGAAAGTGCAACTATATGCACAACTGATTCAAACATTTCCAAATCATATTTTTTCACAGGTTCACCTTTCAAATACAATTTAATCAAGCCAACATGAATTAGATGAATTGAGAGCAAACTCAAATCTCCACTTTGTATATGCATGAAACTGAATGTATAGACTTGGAAACTTGAAGGCACAAGACAATGTATAGACTTGGTAGAAGGCCAACGTATAGACTTGGAAGATAGAAGCCCAATGTATAGACTTTGAACTATGAAGGCCAATGTATAGACTTGAAGTGTGAAGGTCAATGTATAGACTTAGATTGAAGAAGGCCAATGTATAGACTTGATGTGTGAAGGCCAATGTATAGACTTGGTGGCCAAAGGCCAATGTATAGACTTGATGTGTGAAGGCCAATGTATAGACTTGGTGGCCAAAGGCCAATGTATAGACTTGATGTCCAAAGGCCAATGTACATACTTTGATTCCAAAAGGTAATGTGTAGACTTGGAGGATGAAGGCCAATGTATGGACTTGGCTGATGAAGGCCAATGTACAGACTTTGAAATATAAAGCCCAATGCAACAAAAAACCAATGCAATCCAATGCATGTCAATAACATGCATGAAGGCCTAGTCACCATTTTACCAATGAAAAACATCATGTATGAAATACATCAAGAGACCAAGGTCAATGCATATGACCCAAGGTCTAAGAATTTGAACCAATCATCAAAAGTGAGGTTGACTTCACAAAGCACATTTTCCATCTAAAGAAGTTATCCACCAAGCATCCAAACCTGCAAAATAAGATATTGCGACATAGGCTCCAAAGTGATCAGTGAGTATTTTTCACAATACTTACACACAATATATAGTTATCATCAAAACCATTGTCAAAGACAACGAGGGGACGCACAGAACCCAACAATCTCCCCCTTTTTGATGATGACAATATATTGTGACAATGTTAAAGTTCTCTCCCCCTTTGTCATTAGCAAAAAAAAATGGGGGACTTAGGGAATAGATACAGAGATTCAAAAAGTAGAGTACGAACCCAGCAATTTACTTCTCATGAAGGGAAGAGTATGAACTATGAACCACACAAGGTTTGGAATTTGACATACAATCAACAGGTATGAGAATTCATTGCAAAATGGTCAATTTTTTGAATTTTTTCATTATATGTAGAACTAATTATTCACAAGTGTGTGATTTAACTAACCTATATGCAAAAATGAAACCTAGCTATGCACACAGTGTAAAATGCCAAAAAGCACATTATTCTCCCCCAATTGTCAAGAACAAAAGCCAACATACAATGGGATTATGTAACCTAAAGATGCATGTATGCAAACTTAAATGTGAAATGAAGTATGCAAGCAAGCAAACAAGCAAGCATGCATTGAAGTTAAGCACACATACAGTACTATAGCTCCCCCTTAATGGGGTAAGGGGATAGCAAAAGAACAGTTCATTCAAAATCAAAATGTGAGATATGAACCATAATCAAAAAAGGTAGTGCATTCATATATGCAAGGTACAATATAAGCCATGATAAGAACAAATTCAAGATATACAATCATCACAAAAATACCCAATTGAAATTTATGTAAATGAACAATGAACTTCAAGTTTATATGGATATTAGCAGAGTTTCTAGAAAACACTAGAGGGTTATTTCCTTCCTACATTTTCATTTTGATCCTCGACTATTGGTAGCTTCGCTCAACCCCTTTTTATTTTTCTTTTATTGGATTTCACTGTTCGGCGCGAGTCACCTCATGTGTCTCAATGGGGTTTCCCGGCTTACTAGGATTCATCACAAAATGTGAATTTTGTTTCACCTTTCGACGCGAGTTTCCTCATTTATTTCAGTGGGGATTCCCGACTACTCAGTTAGACATACCACTTATTTAAGCATGCGGGGTAGGCAGCTTTTTCCTCACGATTCTCTCAATTTTCATGTAGAAATTTGTTTCCCATGAAGTGTTAAAAAGAATTTCTGAAATCCTTATCAATCAAAGTCATATGCATCATTTTAGGAATAATGTATGGGTAATTACTTTGGATGTAGAAAATGAATTTGCCTATACACAGTTATGACTTCCCCTAAATGTATGCACAGTTGAAATGAATCATCCTCCTTTGTATTGTAGACACGCCATTTTTAACATTTCTGTTATTAAATTTCATATTATGCTACGATGCCCTAAAGTGGCTTACGCATTTGACTTATGTGAGTGATTAGTCATTTTTTTAGCTTTTATATAAAAATATAATAATAAAAATTCAGAAAAGGTTAGAAAAATACAAAAAAATCAAGAAAAGTTTATAAAGAAGAAAAATACAAAAAAATCGAGAAAAATTTATAAAGAATAAAATACAAAAAAATGAGAAAATGTTATTTAAAAAAAAATACAAAAAAATTAATAAAGGGTCATAAAAATACAAAAAAAAATTAAATTAAAAAAGGGTTATAAAATTAAAAAAAATTGAGAAAAAGTTAAAAAATAATATAAACAAATATAAAACCCAAATATATATATAGATATATATGGTTGTAAATATATATATGTATATGGTTGTAAATATATATGTGTGTAATATATAATATAAATATATATATATACATATATACATGGTTGTAAAAAATATATACGTAGATGTATATATATATATATAATAAATTTTATTCTAATAAGCTTAAACAAAAGAAACAAAATATTCTTAATCAACTTAAATAAAATAATATTAATCATTTACCCCACCCCCTATATTCTCGGATCTGGTTTCTTTCTTGTCTACTCATCTCTACCCCACCTTATCTCCCTCTCTCTCAATGCTTATCACACTCCTCCAATCAATGCCCAAAGAACTCATCTCCCTTTCTTCCTCTCCCTGTCCCCCCATCGTCCTCCCCCTTTTCTAACACATACCCAGCTGCAATAGCAGGCAGAAGGCCCCCCTACCACACACACACAGCCTAACCACCTCCTTCTCATCTCACACCGGCAAGCACCGGCAAGTCCTCCTCAACCTCCCACCTCCTCTTTTCTCACGGAACCACCTGCATATCATATCCATCTTCCTCACTCCCTCCATCTCGGCTAACTGACTCTCATCTCCATGGTCACCCCCCCTTGGTCTCTCCCTAACGCCAGCACCTCCACCTCCATACGACCTCCAACCAACACCCCCTTTGCATGCTAGCCGCTACCGTCCTGCCGAGCCCACGCCTGGCTTCCCCTCCATACCGCCGCGAGCCCCCATAACGCCACCGCCACCTTCACCGGCCACCTCACGGCCTGCACCATGGCGCCGTGAACCACGCCCCTGGCACCACGTCCCTCTCCACCGTCCACGACGAGCCATACCCCCTCACCACCGACGTGACCACATCATCGACAGCCGCCGTGAAACTCCCCGGACGCTGCTGCCAGACGCCGACGACGCCACCTCCACCGCCGTTCCCGTTCGTCAGCACCGGCCGCCTCGTCCAACCACGTCACCGCCACGCCGGTGCATCCCCGCGTCGCCGGCATCACCACCTCCACGCCGTCGCTACCGTCCCCGGCCGACCACACCCCGTCGCCGCCACCATGCATGCATCGTGAAGCTCTCCTCGTCAAGCCCCTCCGCCTGCACCAACGCCGCCGCGGCAGCCCACCTCGTCGACCTCGCGCGACCACCGGGAGGCCCACGTCGTCTTCGTTGCTGCGAGTCCCCTCCGCTACCGTGACCGTTGCGAAGCCGTCGTCGCCCTCTTCTGCAACTGCCGCCTGCCATCCCCCTCCCCTCGTCGCGCTGCTCTCCCTCTCTTTCTCTCCCCCTCCCGCAACCTCTCTTTCTCTCCCTCTCTCTTCCTCTCGCCGTCGCCCCCCTCACGTTCTCTCTCTCCCTCCCTCTACTGTTCTCTTCCTCTCCACCTCTCTCCCCTTTTCTTCCCCCTCTTCCTCTCGATCTCTCACCTTTCTCTTCTTTTTTTTATTATTTTTTTTCCTCTACCGTTCTCTCTCCCTCCCTCTGCTGTTCTCTTCCTCTCCACCTCTCTCCCCTTTTCTTCCCCCTCTTCCTCTCGATCTTTCACCTTTCTCTTCTTTTTTTTTTAATTTTTTCCCCCTCTGTCGTACTCTCCCTCTCTCTCTATTTCTCTCTCCCCTCACCTCTCTCTCTCTCTCTCTCTCTCTCTCTCTCTCTCTCTCTCTCTCTCTCTCTCTCCGTTCTTTCTCTCTCTCTCTCTTATTCTCTCTCTTCTCCTCTCATCCCATTTTCTCTCTCCTCTCTCCCCCTCTCTTCCTCTCTCTAACCCGCCGCGACTTCCTCTCTCTCTTGTATACTTTTTTTCTTTTTTTTAATCTCCCTTTCACTGTTTCGCCCCTTCCTCTCTCTCTCCCGATCCCTCTCTCATCTTTCCTTTTTTATTTTTTGTTGTTCCCCCTTTCCCGTCTCTCTCACATCTCTCTCTCCCTCTCTCTCTCTCTTTTCCCCCTCCCTGTCACGCCCTCTGTCTCCTCTCTCCCCCTGCCCGATCTCTCTCTCCCCATCTCCAGAACTCCCTTTCTATTTTCTCTTCCTCTCACGTGATCTCCCTTTGTCTTTTATTATTTCTATCTCACTCTCTTTCCCTCTCTCACTTTCTCTCCCTCTCACGATGTTTCCCTCGTGCACATAGTTCACATGTAGTTACGTACACATGCATTGTTTCTCCTTCACATGAAAAGTTCACATGTAGCCGCACACGTATGCACGTGGATTTCTCCCTTTTGTCCTTTTTGCCAGTATATTCCCCTCCCTTATATTAACATACTTGCATATGTATTCTTTATATTGAGAAGACTTTGTACATATATGTATATATTACATATATAATATATATCATGTACTCATGTATATATAGTATATATAATTTATATGTTAATTTAATCACATGTTTATAGAATTGTCTATATGAGTGTAATGTTAGTTTGTTATCTTTCTGAAAGTGCAGGAAGAAAAGCGACCCTCGGCCCTGTTAGTCTTCCCGTGTCCCTGTACACGGAGGGTCGTTTCGTCCCACCGTTCGCTCACCCGGTGTTTGCGTTGCCATTAGCGGCTTCTTTTCTCATTCTTATTTTATTATATTTTTAGTCTATTCTTCAGTTATTAGTGTTTTATCTCATGAATTGTTATCATATCATATCATTATTCTGACTTTGTTATTTCTGTGTTTGTTCATTTTACAGGGTAACCACTCAAAAGCCCTCTTTTTCGGCCAGCCGAACAAAGAGGAAGAAGGAGCCCATATCATCCCGCGTCAAAGGCAAAAGCGATCAACCAGTTCGGGACCCACGGTCCCTGGTGATCACACCACCAAACGCGTGTTTGTAGTAATTTTTTATTTTATGTCTATAATACCCGCGGATAGCTAAATCCCGCACGGGTCTGTTTGTACTATAATCGGTCGCGGTGAGTCATCTCACCGTGGTCATTTACTTTCAGCACTTCCTTTCTGCACTTTGTTATATTATTATTAAAACCCCGCAGGATCAATGTCCTGTGGCGGTCTGTTTACTCTCTGTTATATTTTGCTATTATAACTGTGTGAGGAGTGATATGCCGTTCCAAATTCCGAGTCTACGTGTGTTTTTGTGTCTGTCAATTTCTACTACGTAGAGTCCCAGGATACGAACTCGGTATATGAAAAACTGTTCTCGGAATGGTAGGTCACACATACCAGGAAGGGGTTCAGTTTGCGTGAGAGGATCTTCGGATCCCTATCTTTGCCTCGTACCGGAATTCGGCAAGTCTAGGTTCTCCGCGTTCCCCTACAGAGTGTCCTTTCAGGTCGTACTCTCCACTTTTTTTTCTATTACACCCCCCTTTACGCACGCGTTTCTTTCGTCATTTTTTTCCTTTCACTAAGAGAGGGAGAAACCCCATCTCTCTCTCTATGTCAGTCACGTGACGCGTTCACATCTCTGGCGATCACGGTGGGACATCTTTTGTTTTCTCTGGTTACCCAAAAATTTTCGGCACCCACGTGTGCCCCTCCACTCGGCACCCCCGCGTGCCCCTCCACTCGGCACCCGCGCGTGCCCCTCCACTCGGCACCCGCGTGTGCCCCTCCACTCGGCACCCACGTGTGCCCCTCCCTATTGCGCCCACGTGCGCTACATCATTTCCCTCGTGCACCACATGCACTCCCACGGTCCCTTGTGATTACTTAGAGGTCTGTGTTATCTCGGCACCTACGCGTGCCCCTCCACTCGGCACCCACGCGTGCCCCTCCACTCGGCACCCACGTGTGCCCCTCCACTCGGCACCCGCGTGTGCCCCTACACTCGGCACCCACGTGTGCCCCTCCCTATTGCGCCCACGTGCGCTACATCATTTCCCTCGTGCACCACATGCACTCCCCCGGTCCTTTGTGATTACTTAGAGGTCTGTGTTATCTCGGCACCTACGCGTGCCCCCCTTCATTTGGCACCCACGTGTGCCCCCCTCCACTCGGCACCCACGTGTGCCCCTCCACTCGGCACCCACGTGTGCTCCCTCCACTTAGAACTCTCGTGTGTCCCCCTTCTTATTGCGCCCGCGTGCGCTGTGTCATCCCCCTCGTGCACCACGTGCACCCCCCTTAGTCCCCTCTTTTGTCATTTTTAAGTCTGTGTTGTCTTGGAAAGTAGAACGGCTATATCTTCCTCTATCTGTTTATTGTTGTTATATTCTTGTTATATCACTGCTATACATCTGTTATATTTGTGTGCTTATCTCTGCTCCATCTGTGTGTTACATATCTTTTATTCAGCACTGCATTTCATGCATTTACCCCCTTTTCTTTCTTCTTTTTTTTTCTAAGGATTAACCTCTCGGTGAAGGAAGGACTCTCCGTCGGGAATTCCTCTCGACGGACTAGGATCTCCTCCATCGGGACCTCCGTAAGTCCCCGACATCGAAGGATTCCCTCTTCGTTCACTGGGCAGGTTGTACCACTGAAGTACCCCGAAGTTAGTTACCTATCCGTGGTGAGACGAGTGTCCCTAGTTGACATGGCGGTAAAACAAAGGTGCAACTAGGATATTTGTAAATTTTGTGTGAATATTTATATTTGTTAAAAAGACAAAAAAGAGGTAAAACAAAAACAAAAAAAAAGCGACGTAAGATCATCCACTTGTTTGGTAATCTCTGATTATTGGTGTATGCGCTTATGTTCTGGAAAAATAAAAATGGCTCAACTCTTTTGAAGAGAATCAATCGGGTCGTGGTCAGTAAGTTGACGCACGCGTCTATGCAATGGACTCAGGCCCTTCCCGTGAGACCTCACAGGAGGTCCCCACTGTTCCACGGGAAATTTCTCCACCACAGGACATCTTCCCCCTGTTGGGTGTCCTCGCCAGTACACAGCTCAGCCCTGAGCAAATTCTGGTCTTTCAGGCTATTTTAAAGGGGAAATCTGTTTCTCTCCCTTCTCAGGAGTCGACTCCGGCTCCTACATCCTACCAACAGCCGCTCCAGGCTACTGCATCCCCATCACATGTATATGTCACTCCCTCTTCTTCATTTCAAGGACAGGCGAGCCAACAGCCCGCCTCTTACCAATTTCTCCCTCCACAATCTCAAGCCCCTGTCATCCTTCATACGGTACCCCAAACGAGTCTGTCCACTGGTGGGACGTCATACCCCTCTAGTTCAGGGTTCCTTTCTCAAGCCTCAACGAGGCCTCTTTCGCCTCAGTGGTAGGCCCAACCTTCGCCCTCTTTTCCTCACCCCTCATGGCCCCAAAATTTGGTTGCCCCTCCTACCCTGGCTCAATCGAGTCACTCTACGGGAGAGCCTTACTCCCCTTCTTTTTCATGCCTTCCATGTCAAGCCGCCCCTCCAATGTCTCAAGGCCAACTCTCTACTTCACAAGTCACACCTCTCCAACAAGCTCTTATTGACAAAATGGATCAAATGGAGGAAGAGTTAAAGGAGTTCACAATTCGGCTATCGCCCCCTCCTCCTCAAGTCAACCCCCTTCACGCTAAAATCGCTGAAATAGATAAGGAGTGGAAAAAGACAAGAGATGAGTATGAGCAAGAGCTTCTTTCAAGTCGTTACGATCAAATGGATACCGTCTACCCATCACCCATTCACCACACTAATTCATATGACCCTCCATCTCCTCACTCATATCTATATACGCAAAATCCTCCATACCAATATACGTCACCTCATCTTATCAATACGCCTCCGTCACAGCATCCATTTGAACCTAATGATTATGAGCAATTGCAAATGGCACCTGATCACATTTGCGAAAATTTTGAAGATATGCCCACTCCGAGGTTTCTTCGTTCCTTCCCTCTTCCACCACCACAAGAAGATCTCTTTGCTGAGGATGAAGCCACTATCGCACCCATTCCGAGTTTTCTTCGTCACCCTCTTCCACCACTACCAGAAGACTCCCCTGCTCAGGATGAAGTCACTGACCCAACCCCAACCTATGAAACATCATGGTATTATGATGATAGGTCCATACTCCAGCAACCTACGTCAACGTACCATGAGTCTCCCACTGACCCAACCCCAATCTATGAAACATCATGGTATTATGATGATGGGTCCATGCTCCAGCAACCTACGTCAACGTACCATGAGTCTTCTACTGATTTTATCCCTATCTATGAGACATCATGGCATTATGATGATGGGTCAACGCTTCATCAACCCACGTCAATGCACCATGAGTCAACCACTGATTCTACCCTTACCTATGAAACCACCTGGTGTTACGATGACAGGTTTACACCCCAACAACCCGCATCAATGTACCATGAATCGCCTTCTATCCTTAACCCCCCACGTACCACCCATTTTCCACATACCAAGCCTTCTACTGTTACCCCTTCGATCGCACAATTAACCCTCGCACCATTGGCCTCCACGGAGCCTTCTATTAACCCTTGTCCCCAACCAAGTAATCCTCCATCGTCTCCACCTAAAACCTCCACTAGCCTTGTAACTCCGAATACAACCATTCATGTTCCTCCACTCAACCTCATACCCAAACCCGTGATTAGTCTAGAGCAGGGCCCATCTATTTTTGCACCTGAGCCAACCTCGTCTGCTTCCGAGCAGGAGGAGAAGCTCGTCGTGTTTCAACCTCCACCTACTCTTTTTACAACCCATTCCATTGAACCTCTATTACCCGCTGAGCCTGTTGCCTCCATCTCGCCTCCGCCACTTCAGGCTTCCAACATCCCTATAACTTCAAACCCAACCCCTCTTACTCCTCCACTTGACCCCTTACCCAAATTCGTGGCTAACCCTGAGCAGGGCCCATCCATTTTTGCAACCGAGTCAACCTTATCTGCTCCCGAGCAAGAGAAGAAGCTCGCTGTGTTTCAACTTCCATCTACCCCTTCCATTGAACCTCCATTGTCCGATCATGTTGTTTCCGACTTACCTCTTTCTATCACCTCTCGGAGTGGGTGTATTCTTATAAATACATGTGCCAAAGATGATGATCAAGAATCGGACAAGAAGAATTCGGTTACGGCTATGCCATTCAAAATTCAAGATTTCATATGCCGAATGCCAATTCGAGTTCTTGTACCGGTCACCTTTAAGAAGACCGAATCTCCATCTGCACCAATGTCCATCAAAAAGGACTCTCAGGAATTGGTGCTAAGTAAATCAAGGGCCAAAACAATAACGATCACGTTACTCATTGGCCAACATGCTTTCAAGGCCCTTATTACCCCTTGTTCGGTCATAGTCCAGATGGCCAATCAAAAGAAGGGGATCTCCTCATGCATAGTGATGACACATTCTACTGCTGAGGAGATGATGAATTCTATGCTCAAGGGAGGGTCAGGCCGCTCTTTATTGGAAGCTTTTGAAGTTTTGTCTACTCCCTACCAACTTCCATGCAAGGGGCGAACGTCTATGCTATCAAGCATATTCACACACGATATTCCAACGCCCTTGAGCAGTGCATCAAATAAGAAGCCCTTTATGCCGAAGGTCAAACTCCCAATGATAGATACCATCCATTTATCAAGGGAGTTATTTCTAAAGGAGCCATTCCATGTCAAGATCCCTACTGCACAAGCGGGACTCTTAAACTTTTGCTATGATTATTTTCCAAGAGAGTTACCGTTCATTTTTGAATGTCCAAGGGATTTTGTTACATCAAATGAGAGCATGTGGGCTCTGACCGCACCAATTGAACCGATTGGTCAGAGAAGGATGAGGCCATCTTTTGAAGCACATAATTGGAGAGAGCGGCCTACAAGGTCAAGAGGTCAAGAAGTCATGTTGAAGGTTGAGAGGCCACACTACGAGAGAGTATCCACCAGGAAGAAGGGAAAGCATAAAGTGGAGCTTAAGAGTGATAAATCCCATGTGGAGAAGCCATCTTGTAGCTCATCTACTGCATACCCCATTCCATCACTGCTTATGATGTTATTCATCTTCTTTTTATGGGCAATCCATTGGCTGAGAGGACGCTTCCCATCATCTAGATCTACGCAATCAAGCTCCTCTTCTTCTCTAGGGTCTTTGGACCCTCACATTCATCCTCCTCCGGAGCCTCCGGACCCTTACCTTCCACCTTGTCCGGAATCTCCGGACCCTCATATTCCACCCCCTCCGGAACCTCCGGACCCCTCCCTATTTAATTTTATGTTTTTATCCATCCCTCATCATCGTCCCCGTCTGGAACCTCCGGACCCCGCTCTGCTTAGTTCCTTGTCTTTATCCTACCCTCACATTCCATCCCGTCCGGAACCTCCGGACCCCTCCATGTTTAATTCCTCACCTTTATCCGTCTCTCATCTCCCTCCGGAACCACCGGACCCTTACCTTCTACCTCGTCCGGAACCTCCGGACCCATATATTCATCTCCGTCCGGAACCTCCGGACCCCTCCCTATTTAATTCCATCTTTTTATCCATCCCTCATCATCGTCCTCATCCGGAACCTCCGGACCCCACTCTGTTTAATTCATTGTCTTCCCGTCCGGAACCTCCGGACCCCTCTCTGTTTGGTTCCTTGTCTTTATCCTACCCTTACGTTCCACCCCCTCCGGAACCTCCGGACCCCTCTATGTTTAATTCTTTATCTTTATCCGTCTCCCATCTCCCTCCGGAACCTTCGGATTTCTCATATCATTCTCCATCTCTCTCAGGGCATCGCACCCTTCCTTTTTATATCCCTCCGGAACCTCCGGATCCATCATCTTGTTATCCATCCCTCCTAGGGCATCGCGCCCAACCTTTTCATATTCGTCCGAAGTCTCCGGACCTTTCCTTCTTCCGATTTCTCCTTTTGTTCTTCCGTGGCATTGTGTCTTTCGTCCTCTTCATCCCTTTAAATTACCTTTTTGCATACCTTTTCCCAGGGCATCGTGTCCCTCATCATTTTCTTCCTCCGGAACCTCCGGATCCATTCTCCTCTGATTCTCCTCCTTTACATCCGGACCCTCCGGATCTGCCTCTCTCAATTCATCAATTTCTAATTCCTCTCGATCTTGATCCCGAGTCTGACTCGATTCATGTCATATCAATTGTCTCGGGCATCTGCCCGTTCTCATACTGCTTTCGAGGCTTTAGTCCTCACCTTTTTCTTTGATTCCTTTCTTATCTTGTAAATTCTTCTAGGCATCTTCTGTCTAATCCTTTGTTTTTATTACCATTCCTTTACAATAAACCACAGCAGAGGCTAGGAAAGCCATAAGGAAAGTTGTCCAGAGGTATACATTGGTTGGAGGATTGCTATATAAGAGAAGCCTAACTGGTGTTCTTCTAAGGTGTTTTGATGATAATAAGTCTGGAAATGTGTAGAGGAAGCACACTCAAGCGTGTGTGGTGGTCATGTAAACGGTCAAATGCTTGTTAATAAGATCATTCGCCAAGACTTTTACTGGTCTACCATGGGGGAAGATTGTGCTATCTATGTCCATCGGTGTGTCAAGTGTTAACTTCACGCCGATAAAATTCATTCTCCATCCTCTTCACTTCATCCAGTCTCCTCCCCATGGCCTTTCTCTATGTGGGCTTTCGATGTTATTGGTCCTCTTGGTAATCCCAACTCCCTCACTAAGCAAAAATCATTCATCCTTACTACAACGGAGTATTTCACCAAATGAGCCGAAGTTGAAGCTTACGCAGAAATCAAGGCATCTACAGTCTGCAAGTTCATCATGAAGAACATCATTGCCAGATTCGGCATTCCAAGAACTGTCATCACCAACAACGGACCCCAATTCATTTCTCAGGATCTCCAGGACCTCTGCAACAGGTATAAAATTACATTGCATCATTCATCACCATATTATCCACAAGGTAATGTCCAAGCAGAGGCCACCAATAAAACCCTGATTAAAATCATAAAGAAAACATGTGAGTCTAGCGGATTTACAGATTGGCCAGAGAAGCTCATTGAAGCTCTATGGGCATATCACACCTCAATCCGTACCCCCACTGGGCAAACTCCGTTCGCCCTTACTTATGGGATGGAGGCGGTAGTTCCGTACGAAATTCTGGTTCCCTCTCTAAGAGTACAATTGGATGAGGACCTCCCCCTCGACGAACGTCGTGATTCACTCCTTGCCCAATTGGAACTCTTAGATGAGAAACGGTTGGCCGCTGCCGAGCATGCACGTGCATATCAGAATAGACTCACACGTTTTTATCAAAAGAAGGTCATTGAAAGGAAATTTCAAGTCGGTGAAATGGTAGTGAAAAGAATCTTTGTAAAACCTGGCGGCCCACGTTCTAAACTCCAACCCAATTGGGAAGGACCGTACGTGATTCAGGCTGTGCATCCTGGCAACGCCTACAGGTTAGTCAATGCTGAAGGAGTCGAGTTATCTCACCCTTGGAATGGGCTTTATCTTAAGAAGTACTATCCTTAGATAAGTGTACATAGTGTCAAAAAATGATGAAACGAAAAACAACAAAAAATTGAAAAAAATTGAAAATAACAAAAAAAATATGTATATATACAACAACAAAAGCAAAAAAAATAGGAAAAATGAAAAGAAAAAATATATATATATAGAAAATTCAAAATGCCAATGCCTGGAGACCACCATGTAGTTAAGTCATTGCATTCAACCTCCGTGTTGGGATAGGGCCTATTAAGACTTGGTAGGTTCCGAGTCTTGGTTTGCCAGAACCGTGGGGATCCCTGTCCGACTAGTTCGGCTTATACCCCCCTCAAAAGGGGCAACATACATGTACACATGTGTTCTATGAAAGATCGGTAGCATCGCTCATGGTGAGGCCTCACCCAGAAGGTCTCCAGAAGGCTTAAATCTTTATTCTCTCTCTCTCTTCGACCGAATGAGACAGCCGGCGCCCTTAAAACGCTGAGCATGGAAAACACGAACACAACCCCTAGGGCAAGAGTAGGGCCCAATTCTTCGAGCATGGGTCAGAGCACGAGAAGAGGGCAGTGTCCCCGCAGGCATCCAAGAGGGATTCCATGATGTCAAGATACTATGTCCCTCGCAAAAATATGTCAAGAAAAATCAGAAAAAAAGAACAAAATCAAAGTCAAGTGAAAAGCCTGGTCGTAACCGGGCCTGATCCCACAAATGGAACCCCTTTGACTGAAAGTCAAATTCTATACAAGAGGGGCCATGAGATGTAAATGCTCGAGATTTGGTCTGAAGTTGTCCGAAAGGGAGAGTTAAGTGTGCCCCTACTGGCTTGCCGGGTTAACGGTTTTGTCGGTCCTCTCAGGAGGTTTGCCCCTAATACTCTTCCTTCTTCCCCTGAAGATAAAGGCTCAATGGAGTTCCTGAAGGGTGAAACTCACCAAAGTCTGCAACCACCTTTCGACACAAACGTATGGTTGTCCATCTTGGAAAGCAGAAGTCATTGTCAGAGTCTCCGTGTTTCTGGCCGGTCAGGACCCTTATCTACCATCTTAATGTCTTCTAAGTCTAACCTCGGGCTTAGACCAATGCAAGCGCGTCACCTATGGGTGCGACGGCGTCTGATTCCGGGTCAGCGTCGCGCGGTTGGTCATTTGGGTTCCAGAGTGTTCCATTACATATCGTCTAGAGTTGTGAGGAAATAGACCCGGGTCGGGCAAATCATTTACCTTGAATATTTTTTGGGTGAATCCCTGTGGTCGGAAGTAACTGGGAGCCTAAGCATGGCATGACGGTATTGTCATCAGGGTAAGTCTTAGCAGGCGGGATTATCATTCGAGGAGTCTAGAGGCCCAAATCAACTTAGACGTGCACTTAGGATGCCTGGGAGGTTAGCAAGAAGCCCTCGTTCTCATGCAGGTTAGATGTTATATCAAGTGGTCATCATGCATTAGTAAAAATAAAAAAAATAATAAACAAACCAAAAACAAATAAACATAACAAATCCAAAATCCAAAAAAAAAAGAAGAAGCAAAAAATGTACATGCACAAAAAATGGAAATATAAAAGACCAAAAAAATAAACAAACAACAAAATACAAAAAAAATGAACACACCTATAAAAACAAAGAAAAGCACATCTTCGCATGATCGTATTTGTATGCACCATTCATTTTAAATTCTCGTTTGCATCCGTGTGCTTGTCTGTCGCATTCATTATCCTTTATTATTGCCTTTGTTAATAAAGGCTTGCCCCTTGACTCGTTATCAAGAATGGTTCTTCATCATATTTACTCATTGAGCAAGGGGCAAGTCAGAACAGAAATACTGACTTGTTTGCTTAGATGTATGCAGGGATTCGGGAGAAAAGAAAGAAGCAGAGAACCAAGCACAAAATATTTTATTCCACTCCCACTCAACAAAAACGAACAACAAGAGAGAGCCTACATTAGCTCCCACCCTCCTTCTCTACATTACTCGTCTCGCCGCTTTCTGGGCGAGAAACTCTAGAAGGTGCTATCCAACCATGAAAAGCGGTACTTCTACCGCTTTGGGGTCCTCTTTCTATCTCCACTCCCCGATGTCGATCTGAGGGAGCAGCAAAGAAGCTACTAACACGAAAGCCACGCTCTCGTGCTCTTCGGTAGCGTTCCTCGCCGTCCTTCAGCCACTGCTCAGCGAGGCCGAGACTGGTCCTCAATTCAAATAGTTGGGCCTCCAGGGCCCTCCTCTCCTCTTTCTCGACTGATCTTTTGGCCTTCTCTCTGTCCCTGTCCTTTTCCCTCTCAACACGTTCTCTCTCTCTGTCATCCCTTTCCAGCTGAAGGGTGATCCTCAGCTCCATGGCGTCCCGAGAAAAATTGTCATCTGAGCGACGCTGCAATTCCTCCTCCAGCTCCGCTATCCTGGCCTTCCCTTGTGATGCACGAGCAAACATCTCTTGCATCTCTTCGGCCTGCCATATCCGTCATTTCAGGGGTGTGATGAGACATAAACAGAGAAGCTCGGATAAGAGGAACCTTCACCTGCACAGAAAGCATTCCCTCTGCCTCCGCGGCGCGCTGTGTTACACGGGCAAGCTGCTCATGGAGCGAATCTAGTTCCGACGAAGGAATCCATAGACTGGAAGAGGCACCCTCTGCCCCTACTGCTGGTAGGGTTGCGTCGAGCCGAGCGCGCTATGATGGCAAGAAGTGACAGTGAGTGGCTAAACACCAAAACCTAGGGGTATAATTAGGAATATGCACTTGCATACATACTCACCGAGACATGTAAAGCCTCACGGGTGTCACCCAACTCTCCCTCCGTGTCCGCCAATCGAGCCCGCAAGTTCGCTATCATGGTATCACGGGCATCCTAAACCCATGTCATAGAGTCAGCATTACATTTAGAAAAATGAAAAAAATAAATATAAATAAAAAAAATGATCAAAAAGTGAGAAAGGAGATATACCTCCACAAGTCCCTCAGGATGGAGTCGCTCTGCATACATCGCCCTATAGAGACGTAGATAATCTTCACTATCCCGGGCGTGCGACTCCACGAGCGTGCCACCCCGCTGCCAATCTTCATATTGTTCGGGGAAGCGCACCCGCCAGTCGACACAGGTTACCGGCCCACGTGTCTTCCTCCCGACACGGGGTGGTGCGGTCATATCTACCCATTCCTGGGCAAGCCCTAGAGTCCTCATGACCAATCGTAGCCGGAGTGGCTCAATTTCATTCAGGCAGTGGACCCAAAGGTCCCGACCAAATCGAGGGCGACCTGCGATGACCCACGGTTGGTCGACATCGACCAAGCCCGAGTAAGGCCTCCAGATCACCTACGTTGGCATGCGTGTATCTCCTTAATCACTCAAAAGAACCAAAAAAAAAAAGAGACAAAAGAAAAGACAAAAAAATGGAGTCCTACCATCTCTGCGGGGAACTCTTGCAGCTCACGCCTTAATACCATCAGCTGGTAAGATAGAGAGGTTGTGCTCATAATGGGTTGCCACCGCCAGAGCTAGTGGTGCCACAGCCACACGCCACTGTCGAGCTCGCCCCATTGGGATGTAGTAATAACTCCATACCTGTGTCGTCACATGTCATCAGCATTTCATGAAATAGATTAGTTGCATAAATAAATAAACAAATAATTACCTGGAGAAACGGTATGAAGCCACTCACAGTCACCTCTCGATCTGTCCCTTGGGACAGACTTGCGAACAGATGCGCCAGCACGGCGGCTCCCCAGGCATATTGCCCTACCCTCTCTAGGTCCACCAAAAATTCTAGGAAACGACAATGGATGTCGTCTCCTTTGGAACCCAGCAGTAATTTTCCCAGCAGGAAGAGGAGGAATATCCTCAAGTCCATGTTTGATCTCTCCCAGCTACTGGCATCCACGCAGTACACAGCGCGGGACCCTCTTTCCGCTCTCTCCATGAACTCTTCCAAGGACTCGTTATCACGGTGACGAGTGTCAGTGAGCCCCAGTGCCTCCATGATAGATGCCTTGGCTATTGACCTATTCTTTTGGTCCTTTAATTCCAGACCAAGAAGCTTCTGAGCCACTTCGTGATAATCGGGGTAGGTGACCCCGGTCACCGCCTCACCATCCACTCTAAGGCCGGTGATTCGGGCCACATCTTCGAGACTGGGCACCATGTGCCCCCAGGGCATCAAGAAGGCACGACTCTCTGGGTCCCATCTCTCGCGCAATGCTTGAATGAGGGCGAGGTCGAGCTTAATGGGTTCGATCCGGAGGAATGCACCAAACCCCATCGCATCTAGTCGAGCTTTCTAGAAGTCAGGCAAGCCTCGATAGGCGGCCACCACTAATTCCCATGAAATGTGCGACCTCGTCATACTCTGTGGATTACACAGGAAGTGAGAAACTGGTGCATCATTGAAATAAAACAAGAAAAAGAATGAGAAAGGAAGAAAGGGATCATGAAGAATGAGAGGGAGGAACTGGCTCGATTACAAGCTCCGATTGGGTCCTCTCACTGAGTGGCCTTTCAACATCAGAGAGTCTCCTGGAACTACCACTGGATCTGCTCCTCTTCGAGGAGCGGGAAGACTCGCCCTCCACCCTGAAACTGGACTCTCCCTCCATCTCAGAGAATGAGAAACTCTTACTCCCTCCTATCGACTTTTCACTCTTCTAACCAGTCTCTACAACTCCGTGCTTTCAAGTGAAGCAGGCGGGGGGAGTATTTATAGGATTGAAGGGATATGATCCAGATCTCTCCCACTTCCTCTTGTAATGGGCCTTGTAACAAAGCACCCATCTTTCACTCGAAGTAAACGAGGTCGGGAGCGTAGCGGGTTGATTCACACCCTACACATCTAGGTTCCCTGTGTTCATCATGATTCAAATAAATCTGAGATGAGGTCATCTACATAGAGAAAGGACAATGCAGGTCGACTTGTTCGAATTTGGGAGTGGACTCATCCACAGGAGAAAGGACAATGGAAGTCGATATCTTTGAATCCGGGAATGGACTCATCTACATGGAAAGAGGACAGAAGGGCGGTTGGCATCTTTGAATTCGGTAGTACATCATTAAAATTTGTGATGGATTCTCCCGAAAGAAATGCCCAATGAGTCTGAGACACGATCCGTTATCTCAGGGGAGTTCTGTTAAACACGTCACATGGGGACGGCATGAAAAGAAGAGGCGTAGAAGAGAAAGAACGCATGGAAGGCAAACCCGTCACATGAGAGCATGTCGTTCCATTCATACATCTATATAAACTGTCGTGTTCACCGTGAGAAGAGAGCGGGTGTATGAGCAACTTGCTAAATCTCGCACTACCCCCTTTGTCGTCTCTCTCCTCTCCTAAGAGGGAGGTCCCTGGGAGGTCATCTAAAGCTCTGCGACGTTACAGTTGTCTCATCGTATTGCACATTCTCACCCTCTCTAGTAGCGCTCCTCGCCCTCCTCTGGCCTCTCTCGCGACCCCGACGGCCGCGAAGCTCATGAACCCGAGGCTGTTGGCTGAGCCTCCCCCTACTCTGCGATGGAGACTACACCAACCCCCGGAGCTCCTCCACCGTGAGCGCCAACTCTCCTCCAATCGGCAGTGACTCTGAAGGAGTGACGTGTCTGAGCGCTGTGTCTTCCGGAGCTTCATCACTTGGGCCTCACGTGCCCTCCTCTCCTCTCGATCTCGATGTAGCTTTATCCATGCCTCTCTTTCCATTCTCTCCCAGTTTACTTCTCTCTTCGCCATCCGGAGGAAAACCTTCAGCTCCAGGACATCGCGGGGCAGCTCCTCGATGACTTGTCGTCACACCTTCTCCAGCTTTGTTGTCTGGGCATCACACTCTGATCGAGCAACACATTTCTTCTCTGCTCAGACCACAAGAGCTAGCAAGCCCGGGATTTCCAATGCCATCTAGATCCAATCATGTCACAAGATCAGGATAAGTGGGTGAACTGTGTAGTCAAAATCCAAACCAAATCATGCCCACCTGAACTGCGAGCTCATGCTCGGCCCCTTTGGCACAAGCCATTGTGCCGCGAAGTTGCTTCTGGAAGCACATGACCTCCGAAAGAGGAGCTTAGGAACTAGAAAAGGCTCAGTTGGCCATCCTTTGCCACATGCTGGGCACCCTGAAAAGAGAAGAAGAAATGCCGTGTAATGGCTGAACATTAGGAATTCAAAATCAAAAAAAAAGAGAGAAAAATGATAAAACAAACAAAAACAAATAAGTTGCCACATGTGCCTTGCCGGATAAACTCTGCTTTCTATGTTTCCCCTGCTTGTGTGAATTGTTGTGATTGATATTTTGTACATCTGAGTGTTTATTTCTTGTGAAATATTTATGTTTACTGATGGATGCAGGCTAAAAAAAAAAGATGAAAACAAAAAGCAAGAAAAAAAAGATGAAAGAAAACAAAAGAAGAGAACAGATCATCACCCTCCCACATGTATCATATCCACATTGTGTCTTGTATTATATCTACACTATTAGAATTTGTCAAGGGCCGTATGTCTTGAATGAATTTGGAGTTTGAGTTCAAACTCTGATAACTCCAGGAGAGTTTGAAGCATACGGACAGGCCGTTAAGTTGTGCTAGAATGGGGACGACGGTTCCGTTCGGTGTGTCGATAAACGGGCCCCGGCTCCTTACCGGCTCACCGAATTGGTGTCCTGACCCAATCTTCACAGTTTAACGACGTTATCCTTGGCCAGTTGGTCTCACTGCTAAAATCATTCACTTAAGTCAATTGTGCAAGCCGTTGTGTTTAAACACTTTGAAATATGAGATATTCCATTCAGAGTCGAGTACCGAGTCTTCCCGAGGTTGCCTTGAACTGTTTCTCTGAAAGAGACCATTGTTTGGATTTGTCCCAAAATCATTTTTTTTTATTCCCCTTGAACCCGCCTTGGCTGCAGCACTTCCACAATGGCTGGTAACCGCTCCCCAATGGTGAAACCTGCAGGTTTACGACCCAGGTACTTCCGCACCGTGAAGTTGGTCCTTTTTTTTTTTTAAAGTTGTTTGTACCCCAGCGCACATTATCTCCTTCCTTGTTTGTTATCATCCAAACAATTGTGGATTTCGGAGGACCTTCTTCAAGGTTGTTTCGGTGAAACTCGGAAAAGATTCCCATCAGGAAATGTTAGAGGGCGTGTCTCATCATACCTTGGCATCCGCTTTTCAGTTCACTCCATTTCATTCCAACCCACTTCATTCCATTCCACTATATGTCTTTCCCCTACAAAGCGGACGCCAAGGCAGGGCAGCTGTAGACACGCCATTTTTAACATTTCTGTGATTAAATTTCATATTATGCTACGATGCCCTAAAGTGGCTTACGCATTTGACTTATGTGAGTGATTAGTCATTTTTTTAGCTTTTATATAAAAATATAATAATAAAAATTCAGAAAAGGTTAGAAAAATACAAAAAAATCAAGAAAAGTTTATAAAGAAGAAAAATACAAAAAAATCGAGAAAAATTTATAAAGAATAAAATACAAAAAAAATGAGAAAATGTTATTTAAAAAAATACAAAAAAATTAATAAAGGGTCATAAAAATACAAAAAAAATTAAATTAAAAAAGGGTTATAAAAAATACAAAAAATTGAGAAAAAGTTAAAAATAATAAAAAAATAATATAAACAAATATAAAACCCAAATATATATATAGATATATATGGTTGTAAATATATATATGTATATGGTTGTAAATATATATGTGTGTAATATATAATATAAATATATATATATACATATATACATGGTTGTAAAAAATATATACGTAGATGTATATATATATATAATAAATTTTATTCTAATAAGCTTAAACAAAAGAAACAAAATATTCTTAATCAACTTAAATAAAATAAATATTAATCATTTATCCCACCCCCTATATTCTCGGATCTGGTTTCTTTCTTGTCTACTCATCTCTACCCCACCTTATCTCCCTCTCTCTCAATGCTTATCACACTCCTCCAATCAATGCCCAAAGAACTGATCTCCCTTTCTTCCTCTCCCTGTCCCCCCATCGTCCTCCCCCTTTTCTAACACATACCCGGCTGCAATAGCAGGCAGAAGGCCCCCCCTACCACACACACACAGCCTAACCACCTCCTTCTCATCTCACACCGGCAAGCACCGGCAAGTCCTCCTCAACCTCCCAGCTCCTCTTTTCTCACGGAACCACCTGCATATCATATCCATCTTCCTCACTCCCTCCATCTCGGCTAACCGACTCTCATCTCCATGGTCACCCCCCCTTGGTCTCCCCCTAACGCCAGCACCTCCACCTCCATACGACCTCCAACCAACACCCCCTTTGCATGCTAGCCACTACCGTCCTGCCGAGCCCACGCCTGGCTTCCCCTCCATACCGCCGCGAGCCCCCATAACGCCACCGCCACCTTCACCGGCCACCTCGCGGCCTGCACCATGGCACCGTGAACCACGCCCCTGGCACCACGTCCCTCTCCACCGTCCACGACGAGCCATCCCCCCTCACCACCGACGTGACCACGTCATCGACAGCCGCCGTGAAACTCCCCGGACGCTGCTGCCAGACGCCGACGACGCCACCTCCACCGCCGTTCCCGTTCGTCAGCACCGGCCGCCTCGTCCAACCACGTCACCGCCACGCCGGTGCATCCCCGCGTCGCCGGCATCACCACCTCCACGCCGTCGCTACCGTCCCCGGCCGACCACACCCCGTCGCCGCCACCATGCATGCATCGTGAAGCTCTCCTCGTCAAGCCCCTCCGCCTGCACCAACGCCGCCGCGGCAGCCCACCTCGTCGACCTCGCGCGACCACCGGGAGGCCCACGTCGTCTTCGTTGCTGCGAGTCCCCTCCGCTGCCGTGACCGTTGCGAAGCCGTCGTCGCCCTCTTCTGCAACTGCCGCCTACCATCCCCCTCCCCTCGTCGCGCTGCTCTCCCTCTCTTTCTCTCCCCCTCCCGCAACCTCTCTTTCTCTCCCTCTCTCTTCCTCTCGCCGTCGCCCCCCTCACGTTCTCTCTCTCCCTCCCTCTACTGTTCTCTTCCTCTCCACCTCTCTCCCCTTTTCTTCCCCCTCTTCCTCTCGATCTCTCACCTTTCTCTTCTTTTTTTTATTATTTTTTTTCCTCTACCGTTCTCTCTCCCTCCCTCTGCTGTTCTCTTCCTCTCCACCTCTCTCCCCTTTTCTTCCCCCTCTTCCTCTCGATCTTTCACCTTTCTCTTCTTTTTTTTTAATTTTTTCCCCCTCTGTCGTACTCTCCCTCTCTCTCTATTTCTCTCTCCCCTCACCGTCGCGATCTCTCTCAGTCTCTCTCTCTCTCTCTCTCTCTCTCTCTCCGTTCTTCTCTCTCTCTCTTATTCTCTCTCTTCTCCTCTCATCCCGTTTTCTCTCTCCTCTCTCCCCCTCTCTTCCTCTCTCTAACCCACCGCGACTTCCTCTCTCTCTTGTATACTTTTTTTCTTTTTTTTTTTAATCTCCCTTTCACTGTTTCGCCCCTTCCTCTCTCTCTCCCGATCCCTCTCTCATCTTTCCTTTTTTATTTTTTGTTGTTCCCCCTTTCCCGTCTCTCTCACATCTCTCTCTCCCCCTCTCTCTCTCTTTTCCCCCTCCCTGTCACGCCCTCTGTCTCCTCTCTCCCCCTGCCCGATCTCTCTCTCCCCATCTCCAGAACTCCCTTTCTATTTTCTCTTCCTCTCACGTGATCTCCCTTTGTCTTTTATTATTTCTATCTCACTCTCTTTCCCTCTCACTTTCTCTCCCTCTCACGATGTTTCCCTTTTTACTCTCGTGCACATAGTTCACATGTAGTTACGTACACATGCATTGTTTCTCCTTCACATGAAAAGTTCACATGCAGCCGCACACGTATGCACGTGGATTTCTCCCTTTTGTCCTTTTTGTTCCGTTTTGCCAGTATATTCCCCTCCCTTATATTAACATACTTGCATATGTATTCTTTATATTGAGAAGACTTTGTACATATATGTATATATTACATATATAATATATATCATGTACTCATGTATATATAGTATATATAATTTATATGTTAATTTAATCACATGTTTATAGAATTGTCTATATGAGTGTAATGTTAGTTTGTTATCTTTCTGAAAGTGCAGGAAGAAAAGCGACCCTTGGCCCTGTTAGTCTTCCCGTGTCCCTGTACACGGAGGGTCGTTTCGTCCCACCGTTCGCTCACCCGGTGTTTGCGTTGCCATTATCGGCTTCTTTTCTCATTCTTATTTTATTATATTTTTAGTCTATTCTTCAGTTATTAGTGTTTTATCTCATGAATTGTTATCATATCATATCATTATTCTGACTTTGTTATTTCTGTGTTTGTTCATTTTACAGGGTAACCACTCAAAAGCCCTCTATTTCGGCCAGCCAAACAAAGAGGAAGAAGGAGCCCATATCATCCCGCGTCAAAGGCAAAAGCGATCAACCAGTTCGGGACCCACGGTCCCTGGCGATCACACCACCAAACGCGTGTTTGTAGTAATTTTTTATTTTATGTCTATAATACCCGCGGATAGCTAAATCCCGCACGGGTCTGTTTGTACTATAATCGGTCGCGGTGAGTCATCTCACCGTGGTCATTTACTTTCAGCACTTCCTTTCTGCACTTTGTTATATTATTGTTAAAACCCCGCAGGATCAATGTCCTGCGGCGGTCTGTTTACTCTCTGTTATATTTTGCTATTATAACTGTGTGAGGAGTGATATGCCGTTCCAAATTCCGAGTCTACGTGTGTTTTGTGTCTGCCAATTTCTACTACGTAGAGTCCCAGGATACGAACTCGGTATATGAAAAACTGTTCTCAGAATGGTAGGTCACACCTATTAGGAAGGAGTTCAGTTTGCGTGAGAGGGTCTTCGGATCCCTATCTCTGCCTCGTACCGGAATTCGGCAAGTCTAGGTTCTCCGCGTTCCCCTACAGAGTGTCCTTTCAGGTCGTACTCTCCACTTTTTTTCCTATTTCACCCCCCTTTACGCACGCGTTTCTTTTGTCATTTTTTTCCTTTCACTAAGAGAGGGAGAAACCCCATCTCTCTCTCTATGTCAGTCACGTGACGCGTTCACATGTATATGTCACAATTCACACATGATCAAAATCACTGCATTTTATATAGCAATGAGGTGAGGTCTTAGAAGATTTGCAAGGAATTGTGTTCTAAAATTATATACATACATTCAGGCAAGGATATAGCAAACTATTTAAACAAAGTGATTTTCGGTACGCTGCGGGAAACATAGGTCCGAAGACCACCATCACGCATAGTGAAAGCTTCCGGCTAGACATAATCCAACCTTCCACAAACACTATTTTATATACCGAAAAATCATAGCAATCAAGCACACAATATGAGGAATATGCAAATGTATGCAAGCAAGTGCAAATGTATGCAGGTGAGGATGTATATGATATGTGCAGCATGTTTTATGCAACTTAAGCATGTGATCTATGTATGCACAAGTGAGTGATTATTTACAAAAAGTAAGTAAGAGTTTGAAAACTCTATGCACAATGAGAAGCATTCAAACCAAATTTTATTTACAAGAGTTGATTATAAGTGTGAAAACAATTTATGAGAAGAGTAAAGCATTTGAAGATAGAATTTATTCACATGGAGAGAAAACAAAGTGATCAAGTCATTCTGACATGGAACTCAAAAATTCTCAAGATTTCCAAAGGATACCATAACCCGTGAACCAAGTTGGAAGCATTTTTCTCAAAACATAAATTTTACCTTTTTCAGATTTTTTTTTAAAGAGAACCAAGTGAGACAAAATTTCAAAACAAATCATTTTCTTCCTCACCTTGAGATCCCAATGTTTATTAATTTCTTCGACCTCAAGGTACCCCTACAAAATAGATTCTCAAGTTGGATGTTTGGGTACCCAAACCATCTTGGGTCCCGAGGGGTTAGTCCTAGCATGAATAATTGATTTTCTATATTGCCTCGCATGCCAATCATCATCCAATCTCATAGTAGAACAATCATCCATGGAATGACCATTCACACCACAATAAAAACAGTAGAAAGATTTTCTTTTCATGGATAATTTCTCATCATTTTTCATTAAGGAACAATTATCCATCATGTGTCCTTGTTCACCACAATAATAACATGAAAAATTCTTGTTGGCAAACCATTCATCATCATCTTTCTTCATGAAGCAATGTTCAAAGACATGTCCATGCAATCCACAGTAATAGCAATGAGCATTGAAGGTTTTCTTCATTGGTTTATCAAGATTGTTAGGCTTATCAACAATTTTCAATTGTGACTTCAGTGCTTCATTATCATCATATTCCATCAAGGAACAATCATACATGTCATGTCCATATTGTCCACAATAGTAGCATGAAACATTTCTCCTTCTACTTGGTGCATGATTATGTTTAACAACAGAGGATTTTGCATGCACAGGAGAGCAATCAACAACATCTTTTTGTTTTTCAATTTCTTTATCATACAAGGACAAAGATCCATTCATCATCTTAATTTCATTTTCTAGTTTCATGATTTGTAAATGAGAGTTAGCAATCTCTTGTTCACATGAAACAATTTTCTCATTCAACAGGTAATTAACTGTTTTGTGACTTTCAATTTCTTGTTCAAGAATATGCAGTTTGTCACAATCATCAACAATCACACCTTTTCCTTTTTCAATCTTTTCAAGATTTTTCAATCTACTTTCAAGTAAGGAAATTTGAATCAACAATGCATTATTTTCATTTTGGAGTTTGTCAAATGAATTTTTGTTCATGGAGGTGTGTTCAAGTTCTTTCATTTGAAAACTCACGTTATCATTAACAATTTCATTCATTGCTCTATTTGATTCAAATTTGTCATTCAAATTTTTGAAGTTTTCTATTTCCTTTCTCAGTTCTTTCAACTTTTCAGACTCATCATTAATCACCCATTTTCCCTTTTGATAGACAGAGAGCTCATCACTCAATGCCTTAATTTGTTCATTCAACTTTTCATTTTCCTCTCTCAAACAACAAATTTTATCTCTATGTATTTCAACATCAGCGAAGAGAGATTCATTCACATTTTTGAGTTCTAAGCATTTCTCACTTAAAGCATTGTCATGAAAAGGATTTTCAAGTTTCTTCTTGAGCTTTTTATTTTCAGATTTTACTGTTTTATGTCTTTCAAGCAACTCATCATAGGCATCCATTAATTCTTCAAAACTTAATTCATCATCAGAATTTGAGTCAGAAGATACCTCCTTGGATTCTAGGCCTGAATGATCATCCTCACTATTTGCCATCCTGCAAGCATCTTCTAGCCCTCCTTCATGACGCTTGATCAGTTGATCCATGATTTCTTTGATCGAGCTACAATCAAGAACAAACGGAAATTTGTTAGAGTCAATTGCAGCTTTAAGAGAATTCAAAACAAACAGATTATCAGAGTTCATTTTCCTATGTTCATCAGTCCACCTTAGTTCATTTTTGGGTAAGACATGTGGACCATGAGAGATTAATTTTATGAGCTTAGGATCAATCCCAGAAATCCAAACACACAATTTTCCAAGCCATGATGTAAAATCAAAACCATCAAAGACAGGAACTGAATTAGACTAGCCATCATAAAAAGATCTTTTCTCCTAGACCGTGAGGTCCGCTGAATAAAAATCAGAGACTGGGCTCTGATACCAATTGTTGGCCCAGACTAGATGGCGAACAAGAGGGGGGTTGAATTGTCCCCTTGACCTAGATGGCGGATTTAAAAATTCTCTTTACTGAACACAGTGGAATTAAATATCAACTACTTGATTAGCCTAAACACATGAGATTTAACAGGTTCTCTCAATCTTTCCGATCTCACTCGTAATAACAATGCAAATGTTGGAGAAAATTATGCCTAGTACGAATAACAGAAGTAACAGTGTGCAGTGGTGTAGTGAGTAAAAATCTATTAAACTAACATGTGAAGGGAGATAGAAGAAAGAGACAATCGCACAGGCAATCACAAAGGACACGGAGATTTTTAGGTGGTTCGGGACCACAAGGGCTCCCTACGTCCACCCCTCACCCAACCGGGTGAGGCTTCACTACACGCTACCGAAGTAGCAACACGGGGATGAACCCCAACCACACACACACACGCTACTTCTGTAGCAATATCCACACACACACGGCGGGGAACACACCCCGGACAATAAGCACACACCGAGACGCAGCTCCGTACACAATCCACAAGGGACGAACAATCACACACACACAAGCCGCAATGCCCGCGGCATAATAACTCCACAATCGTTCACCGACGGTTCACACACTCACAGACATGATGTTTAGAAACGAAGGATATGATCAATATAACTTTAGAAACCTAAAGAGATTGACTCCATTAAGCACAAAAAGGATGTAGAAGGAAATTCCTATCGAAGAACAAGGGCTATAGAATGTCTTCTCTATGCCACGGGTCGGAGGGTAGCCGGATGATGACGTTGAGAGTGTCCTCTTGATCCCCTTGATGATCCGCTCCTTTTCTTCTTCTTCCACGAGCTCCAAATGTCGAGGGATGTAGATCGAATCTAGCGTTGAAGCTTCCTTGAGCTCTCTTCTTTCTCTCCTACAACAAATAGAACAAGGTTAGCCATAGGAGATATGAAAACCTCAAATTCGTATGTTATATATACAAGAGGGATAAGTTGTGCAAAAGACCACAATACCCTTGCAAAACCCTAGCAAAACCACCCCATTATGTTCATTAGTAACTCAAGGGTAAGTGTGTAAATTTTCATCCCAATCGGAGGTCATTAGACCAAGTTTCGTTGACTTACGGAAATCCCGCACGGTGCTGCGAACAGGGGGGGGTCGACCATCTCATGGGGGGGTCGACCCATCTGCCAGACAGATGCTGTCTGGGCAGATTTTACAGGGGGGTCGCCCCACTTGCAGAGGGGGGTCGACCCACTTTCAGCCAGAAGCTTAAAAACAGCCTGTTTGCCCAGGGGACGACCCATTGAGCATGGGGGGTCGACCCACTGACCTTGGGACCTTGAAAAATGATTCTTAAATGCATTCCAAATGATCTAAACATGCAATCCATTGAACCCAATCATGAATTAAAATATTTGGATCATGCATTCACATTTAGAACTAGTTTTGAGTCCAAGACCCAAAAGACATGTAATATGATTACGAAAGCATTCGTATGAGGCACATAGATATTTGATCACATTTTCAACTCAAGAACTTCCTCAAGAACATGCATAAATCACTTGGTAAAGTAACACCAAATCCAATCAAATATTGCATGAAAGAATAGAACTCAACATGAGCATGATGCAATATGAACTACAATTATCAAATTGACAATTTGGAAGCCAATTAACCCCAAAGCCATGAAGCATAAAGTAAGCCTAATCTCCCCACATGGAAATCCATCATAAGAAGATTCTTACCGTGATTTCAGAGATTTCTAGACTTTAATGAACCCGCACCTTTAGACAATCAATTTCATGTTATGCTTTGATCCATGCCAATGAAGAATCGAACTTGAATGCGTTATCCACACAATACCACCTCTTCAATGCATTTCAACCTTGATGAACCTGCACATTGGTATGTTGAAAGTGCAACTATATGCACAACTGATTCAAACATTTCCAAACCATATTTTTTCACAGGTTCACCTTTCAAATACAATTTAATCAAGCCAACATGAATTAGATGAATTGAGAGCAAACTCAAATCTCCACTTTGTATATGCATGAAACTGAATGTATAGACTTGGAAACTTGAAGGCACAAGACAATGTATAGACTTGGTAGAAGGCCAACGTATAGACTTGGAAGATAGAAGCCCAATGTATAGACTTTGAACTATGAAGGCCATTGTATAGACTTGAAATGTGAAGGTCAATGTATAGACTTGGATTGAAGAAGGCCAATGTATAGACTTGATGTGTGAAGGCCAATGTATAGACTTGGTGGCCAAAGGCCAATGTATAGACTTGATGTGTGAAGGCCAATGTATAAGATGTGTGAAGGCCAATGTATAGACTTGGTGGCCAAAGGCCAATGTATAGACTTGATGTCCAAAGGCCAATGTACATACTTTGATTCCAAAAGACAATGTGTAGACTTGGAGGATGAAGGCCAATGTATGGACTTGGCTGATGAAGGCCAATGTACAGACTTTGAAATATAAAGCCCAATGCAACAAAAAACCAATGCAATCCAATGCATGTCAATAATATGCATGAAGGCCTAGTCACCATTTTACCAATGAAAAACATCATGTATGAAATACATCAAGAGACCAAGGTCAATGCATATGACCCAAGGTCTAAGAATTTGAACCAATCATCAAAAGTGAGGTTGACTTCACAAAGCACATTTTCCATCTAAAGAAGTTATCCACCAAGCATCCAAACCTGCAAAATAAGATATTGCGACATAAGCTCCAAAGTGATCAGTGAGTATTTTTCACAATACTTACACACAATATATAGTTATCATCAAAACCATTGTCAAAGACAACGAGGGGACGCACAGAACCCAACACCATTTTCGGGCGCGGACTGAGAACGCGCTAGTCTCAGGTAGCGCGTTCTTGAGGGTAGGGCCGCCCCAATGGGGCGCGTTCATCGAAGAAGATGAACAGTAAGGCGGTTCCTGTCGCGCTATAGGGTCCTAGCGCGTTCTGCCTTGTCGCGCTAGGTGATCCTAGCGCGATCTGTCCTGGTCGCGCTATAGGCCTATAGCGCGATCTGTCTTGTCGCGCTACCAGTGTATAGCGCGTTCTGTTCTGAACGCGCTATGCGAGGGTAGCGCGATCTTGAGGGGACCTACCGGGCCGCCTAGGGCGGGCAGTTTGCGGTTGATTGTTCTCCCATTGGGCCGTGTGTGTCCCGGACACCCCGTGGGTTTCGTTACCGTGTTTTCGGGTGTCTGGAGGTGCCATGTTACCTCGATAAGCGTGTCCATAGGCCTGGCGGGTCCGGGTGACCCCAGGTGTTCCGGGCTTTTGTGTTCTTGCTAGATCGAGCCACCGTGTATCGGTGTGAGTGCGATGAGGTTTCCCCGCAAGTCGTTGCTTCTCTAGAAGGTGGCTTCCGAGTGGGCCAAGCGTTTGGCCTTGGACGGTGAGTCCAGTCTCCCAGCCTGGGGCTGGAGTTTTCTTAAGTTCCCTCCTCGAGGGATGGGTCTCGGCGGTTGCGAACTACCTCGTGAGTTATCGCATTGTGATTTTAGACCTGGAGATTGGACTAGATTGACGGCCTTGTGCTGTTGCGTGTGACGGTCTTGACCCCGAGTCTTCTGACTCAAGGACCGTTCGCTGTAGTGCGTCTAGAGGACTGCCCAGAGTCCAGTGGCTTAGCGTCACTTGGTTTTTCTCGACTCTCGCGCAGGGTGCGTCCGTAGCCATGAGCTGCGAGTCCCGTTCCTTCTCCGACTGTGGTCGCCGTGCGACGGTGCCAGTACGTGGGATGGTCCCCGTACGTCATCAGATTCGGACGTTGTTTTCCGTTGACTTGAGAGTCTACTCCTTCAGTGACCCTCCACTAGTCGTAGCCTGCTTACACGCGTGTGGTCCCACCAGGGAGTGGTGGAGAGGCTACCCTGAGGACGGTTTTGGACTGGTTTCTGTCGGGCCCCTCGTCGTTAGCCAGAGTCCGCCTACGGGGGAAAACCGGTCAGAGGGCCAAACGTAGGACGCATGGTCTGTGTGTGCACACGTGGTTGGGGGCGGTTGGACCCACGTCGACCGGCGTGACCCCAGCTAGTCACTTGCTTTGTAGTTACTTGTTCGGTGTCCGTGCCTCTAGTAGGCGCTACCACGTCAGGCAGTTCACCTGCAGTGCGGTGTAAGTCGTCAGGGGACGCAACCGGCCTTGCTTCTAGTGGGAGGTACTCCTGTCGAGTCAGGAGTGTCAGACTGTCAGTCTCTGTGACTTTGACCTTCGGGTTTTGGTCGTGTTGACCGTTGAGTTTTGGTTGTCTCGTCGTGGCACGTGTAATATCTCGGACCTTTCGGATCCTTCTTCGTGGGTCCCGGATCTGGTTTTCGGAGCGTCCGGCTCTGTTGTGTCCAAAATTTCGTTTCGGACATCTTTCGTGTTCGGATCGGCGCGATCCGGAGTTGTTTCGGAGGCCCGGAGGCGTTCCGCGGCTTTTCCGTGCGTGTTTTCCGATTTCCGGTGTGTGTTTCGACTTTTCCTTCGGAAGCTCGCTGCGGGCGAACCGGGCGGTTCCCCCAGGCACGAGTGGTACCGTTGCGATCGGTGCGTTCCGAGGATTCCGTAAATATATTTTTCTAATTTTTGGTATTTTTCCAAAAAATCGGATTTTCCTATATAATCCCATTTCTTTTCTTTTTCCTTTTCTTCTTTCTCTTTCTTCTTCTTCTTCCTCCTTCCTTCCCCAACCGTGATCGCCCTCTCCTCTCTCCCTCTCTCCCATTCGGGCGCGGCGGACCCCTCTCCGACTACGGACGGCGGCGGGGCGACGGCGCGGAAATGTGGGCGGCGGCGAGGCGAGCTCGTGGGCGTGCGGCGTGCGTGGGAAGCGTGGGGAGTTCGTGAAGTTTAAAGCGTTCTTCGTGATTCGTGATTGATTCGGCGGAGCATTTACTCCATTGAGGTAGGGTGACGTTCCTTAGCCTCTAGCCGATCTTTTCCGTGATTTATAGGCCGAGGGGAGGCCGAGAGGGGCTTATTTGAGCATGTTTGGGGTTTTTTCATGTTTTGAGGAGAGTCGCCCGATCTATGGATTCGATGCATGGATTCTTGTTTTGATGGCCTAGAATCATGCTAGGGGTCCCCAGGGGTCTTCCCCTTTGATTTCCCCCTCTCCGGTGGAGGCATGGGGGCGTGGAATGGTGTTTTTAGCCGTTCCCGGCCGTTCTCGGTTTTCCGGGATGATAGCGGTCCACCAGTAACCGCCTGCATCAGGTAGCGGTCAGATGGGGACCGCCTTCATCAAGGTTTCGAGCGTTGGGGCTTGTGCTGTCGGCAGGCGGTCGCGGTCTCGCGACTGACCGCGACTGCTGGTGGCGGTCAGGGGGGCGACCGCTTTCACCGTGGGTCCGGCACGATCTTCGAGGCGGGTTTTTAACCGTTGGAGTCTGGTCGCGGTCTCCAGGAGACCGCTACCAGGTGAAGGCGGTCTTCACACGACCGCTTTCACGTTTTCATGCACCAGGGTGGTCGCGGTTCCAGGCCGACCGCGACCAGGTGATAGCGGTCCTGGGTCGACCGCTACCACAGGAGGCGGTCCTCCGGTGACCGCGACTCCCCTTCTTCACCGATTTGAGTCCCGGACGAGCTAGTCTCGATCCCTGTGCTGACCCGTAGTCCGACTGATGTGGGGCATCATGTGGAGGCTACACGTGGGGTGCCGTGGGGTCCCGGGAGGTGGTGACTTCGGCTTGTGTCACCGTGCGTCGGTGTTGGTACAAGGAGCGTTCCTCGTACCTGCGGTTAAAAAGTGTTTTTCGTTGATTTGAGAGTCTACTCCTTCAGTGACCCTCCACTAGTCGTAGCCCACCAGTACGAGGTGCTGGTCTCACCTGGGAGTGGTGTACGGGCACCCACCTTTCGAGACGGTTTGTGGACCGGTTACCGTAGGCCCCTCGTCGGTAGCCAGAGTCGGGCTACGAGGGAAAACCGGTCAGAGGACCAGACCTAGTGACGCAAGGTCTGTGTATGCACACGTGGTTGGGGGCGGTTGGACCCACGTCGACGGGCGTGACCCCAGCTAGTTACTTGTTTGTGGTTACTTGTACGGTGTCTGCGCCTCGGGTAGGACCTACCACGTCAGGCGGTTCACCTGCGGTGCGATGTAAGACGTCAGGGGACGCTACCGGCTGTGCTTCTAGTGGGTGGTACTCCTGTCGAGTACGGAGTGTCAGGCTGTCAGTCGTGTGTTTCCGACCTTCGGGTTTTTCGGTTCGACCGTTGAGTTCCGGTCTTCGTACCGTGGCACGTGTGTCGGTTTGCGTGCCGTAGGGTCTAGTTCTGTAGAGACAGGGCTTTCCTTTCCGAGGTACTTTCCTACCGCTAGAGTAGTGGTTTCTCGTTTTACGAGGTAGGGTTCGAGTGATCCCTACTAAGTCTTGTTCCGAGACTCATTCCCTGCGTGTTTTCACCGTATTTCAGGTGAGACGCCACTTTCGGGGAGCGCGTCAGGAGCGCAGCGTGGTGCGGGTGCCCAGAGGTAGTGCTAGAGGTCAGAGCCGGGGTATACCCCGTGTAGCTGTACTTTTCTTTCTTGTCACTGTACTAGTCGTGGACTACTGTTGCTGTTGTTGTTATTTCATTGTGGACCATGTAAATTGTTAATTTATTTCCTGCTTAATATTATAACTGTTTAATTTCTGTAATTATTTGTGATACTTATGTAGTTTCCACACCATCCTTTTAACCCTTCCGAGTCTTCGGACTCGTGGGTGGCGGTACGAGTCTCGGGTTATCGGGCCTTCCCGGTAATCGGATTCTCAGGTCGTTACAGCTGGTATCAGAGCGCGGTTGTGGAATTTCATGAGAATCATAGGTAATTGTAGTGGTCCACTAGTCCATAGCGATGATGTACAGGTGACGCTGGCATTGGGCATCGTGTGTTTTTCTTGACATTGCCGTTTCCGTGTTTTCTGTCTTGTGCTTCAGGAGCGAGGATGGCGCCGAGGAGGAGTTCTCGCTATCAGCAGGGGTAGTCGGCTGGAGGTCAGGAGATCCAGCAGGGGGTCCAGAGGGACCAGGAGGAGCATAGCAGAGTTCCGGGAGCTACCGAGGCCGCGGATGCTGTGAGAGCTCCGGGGGCCGAGGATTTCTTCCGTGGCATGTACCAACTCATGTCTCAGCAGTTTGACGGAGAGACTGCTGAGGGCTCATTTGTCAGGGGTGGGCCAGGCCGAGCGGTGAGGGACTTCATGTAGTTCCATCCACCTTACTTTAGCGGCCAGGCAGACCCTGATGCGGCTCGTGATTGGCTCAATGAGATGGAGCGGGTGTTCAGTTCCGCGAGGAGTGCTACCGAGGACAGAGTGGTGTTGGCCTACAACCAGTTGCAGGGTACGGCTCGGAGGTGGTGGTCTTCCGAGTGGAAGACGTCCTTTCAGCTTCGTCCACTTGAGCAGATCGAGTGGGATGACTTCGTCAGTGCTTTCGAGCGTACGTACTGTCCAGATGTTGTTGCTACGCAGCGGATGCGGGAGTTTCTGGAGCTGGTGTAGGGTGACATGTCCGTGTTACAGTACAGGGCCCGATTTATCGAGCTGGGTCGGGAAACGCACCTCACATCATGGAGCATGAGAGGGTGAAGACCACGCAGTTTGTACAGGGCTTGAGGCTGGAGCTGAGGCACCATTTGATCGCGAATGGGGCCACTGATCTAGAGACGGCGTCTCGTGTTGTGATTTCCTTGGAGATGGATATGCAGAGGACTCGAGGACCGGTCAGCCAGGGGCAGTCCTTGTCAGGTCGCAGCCAGCAATCGGGTACCCAGCAGCAGGGTTTCTTCCAGCATGCGTCGGGTGGTTCAGGAGTACCGGCACCGGCAGTGTCAGTGGCAGGATCTGCGTCCTTCAGCTCGAAGGTCAAGAAGTTCTTGAAGAAGAGTCTCCGGAAGAAGCACAAGGATCAAGGGCAGGCTTCATCGGGCAGTGTGCAGCAGCCGATTCCTTTGCAGCGTCAGGGATCAGTGGGTGGATCGCGAGGACCTTGTCCACGGTGAGGTGGGACCCACCCAGGCAGGCAGTGCACGGCGCCGATCATCTGTTTTCGGTGTGACCAGCCAGGGCACATGGCGCGTGACTGTCCTCAGAGACCGCCGCAGCAGCAGTTTCCTCAACAGCAGCAGGTTCCCCAGCAGCAGAGGCAGTAGCAGCAGCAGCAGGGACAGTATCCGCCACTACCCAGGTCAGCTAGTGTGGGAGGCAGGCAGAGGGCTCGGGGCCAGATCACGCACTTGACCAGGGCAGAGGCAGTGGCGTCACAGCTCGTGGAAGATACCGTTCAGATTTTGGGTTGTACGGCTCGGGTTTTATTTGATTCTGGCGCGTCTCATTCGTTTATTTCGGAAGATTTCGCGTCGAGCGTCGAGGAGTCGGTGACCCAGTTGTCATGTGATTTGGCAGTGGAGTTGCCTTCGGGTGACTTTATGGTCACTCCGTATTGCTTCGACCAGGTTCCGGTGTGGATCGATGGGCGGAGTATGCCAGGCAGGTTGTGTGCGTTGCAGCTTCGGGATTATGACGTGATTCTAGGCATGGATTGGCTCAAGACTCATGGAGCGGTGGTGGATTGTGGAATGAAGAGGGTCTACTTCCAGCATCCGAGCAAGAGGACCTTCTATTTCCAAGGTATCCGTTCCGCCTCTTCTCGATTCCTTATCTCTGCTATTCGAGCCCGTCGGTTGCTTGATTCCGGTTGTCGGGGTTTTCTCGCGTCAGTGGTTGTGTCTGACCGGATGGAGCCGGGTGTCGAGGACATTGCGGTGGTGTGCGAGTTTCCCGACGTTTTTCCCGAGGAGTTGCCTGGATTACCTCCCCAGCGGGAGATCGATTTCGTGATCGAGGTTGTGCCTCGTACGGGACCTTTGGCGAAGGCTCCCTACCGTATGGCCCCCGCTGAGTTGAGAGAGTTGAGGGCGCAGTTGCAGGAACTGTTGGCCAAGGGGTACATTCGTCCGAGCTTTTCCCCTTGGGGTGCGCCCGTGTTGTTTGTGAAGAAGAAGGACGGTAGTCTGCGGTTGTGCATTGACTATCGGCAGCTGAATGAAGTGACCATTAAGAACAAGTATCCGTTGCCGCGGATTGATGACTTGTTCAACCAGCTGCAGTCTGCGCGAGTGTTCTCGCGGATTGATTTACGGTCTGGTTACTATCAGCTGAGAATTCGCGAGTCCGATGTGGAGAAGACTGCATTCAGTACGAGGTACGGGCATTATGAGTTCTTGGTGATACCGTTTAGGCTCACCAATGCCCCTGCAGCCTTCATGGACTTGATGCAGAGGGTGTTTCATCCATATTTGGACCAGTTCGTGGTCATCTTTGTGGACGACATCCTTGTTTATTCGCAGTCTGCTGAGGAGCATCCGTACCATTTGGGTGTGGTGCTGCAGACGTTGCGAGATCACCAGTTGTACGCGAAGCTCAGTAAGTGCGAGTTTTGGCTCAGCGAGGTGCACTTTCTGGGGCACGTGATTTCTAGTGATGGCATTTCCGTGGACCCCGCCAAGGTCGAGGCAGTAATGCAGTGGCCGAGGCCGAGGTCGGTGACGGAGATCCGGAGTTTCTTGGGACTTGCGGGTTATTATCGCCGGTTTATCCAGGATTTTTCTCGCATTTCGACCCCGATGACGAGGCTCACGCGGAAGGATGTGCCTTTCGTTTGGTCCGAGGAGTGCGAGCAGAGCTTCAGCGAACTGAAGAGGTTGCTCACCTCGGCTCCGGTGTTGGTTTTGTCTTCTGGATCGGGAGGTTTTGTGGTGTGTACAGATGCTTCCGGCGTCGGATTGGGTGCTGTTCTGATGCAGCATGGTAGAGTGGTGGCTTATGCATCCCGGCAGCTAAAGCCCCATGAGGAGAACTACCCTACCCATGATCTTGAGTTGGCGGCGGTGATCTTCGCGCTGAAGATCTGGAGGCATTATCTGTACGGCGAGAAGTTTGAGGTGTTTACTGACCATCAGAGTTTGAGGTATGTGTTCTCGCAGAGAGATCTGAACCTCAGACAAAGGCCTTGGATGGAATTCATGAAGGACTATGACTTCACCCTGTCTTATCAGCCGGGCAGGATGAATGTCGTCGCCGATGCCTTGAGTCGGAAGGTTGCGGTCAGTACCTTGATGTTGAGGAGGTGGAGACTCTGGGAACAAGTGCCCGAGGTATCTTTCAGGCTCAAGATTCCCCAGGAGCCAAGGTTGGCGGTGCTTGCGAGTCTGACTGTCACTCCTGCTATCCGTCGTCAGATGACAGAGGCTCAGCATGCAGACCCTGAGTTGCCCCGGATTCTGGCGATGGCTGATGTGGAACTTGGCGAGGACGGTGCTGCGAGGTTTCGTGGCAGGCTGTACGTCCCAGCGGAGGAGCAGGTTCGTCGTGCGGTGTTACGCGAGGCTCATGGGAGCAGGTACACTATGCACCCGGGTGCGACGAAGATGTATCGGAACTTGCGGAGGCAGTTCTGGTGGCCTGGCATGAAGAGAGATGTCGCAGAGTTTGTGGCCAGGTGTCTGATCTGTCAGCAGGTGAAGGCGGAGCATCAGCGACCAGGAGGTACTCTCCAGCCCTTGGATGTTCCTGCTTGGAAGTGGGACCATGTGACCACGGATTTCGTGGTGGGATTGCCGAGGACCCCGAGTGGGCAGGACAGTATTTGATTGCTGGTGGATCGGCTGACGAAGGTGACTCGGTTGTTACCGGTCAAGGTCAGCTGGAGCGTCTCTAAGTTGGCTCGTTTGTATGTAGAGCGGATCGTGCCGGTGCATGGGTGTAATGCCCCGGGTTTTTCGGATCCTTCTTCGTGGGTCCCGGATCTGGTTTCTCGGAGTGTCCAGCTCTGTTGTGTCCGAAATTTCATTTCGGACGTCTTTCGTGTTCGGATCGGCGCGATCCGGAGTCGTTTCGGAGGCCCGGAGGCGTTCCGCGGCTTTTTCCGCGTGTGTTTTCCGATTCCCGGCGTGGGTTTCGGCTTTCCCTTCGGAACCTCGTTGCGGGTGAACCGGGCCGTTCACCTGGGCGCGAGTGGTACCGTTACGATCGGTGCGCTCCGAGGATCGCAAGGGTGTAATTTTCTATTTTTCTGGATTTTTCCGATTTTCCGGATTTTCCTAAAAATAGCCTTTTCTCTCTCTCCCCCTCTCATTTCTCATTTCTCTCCCTCTCTCTTCTCACGCTCTCTCCCCTCTCCCTCTCTCTCCGGCGGCCGACGGGGCGGAGCATGGGCGAGGCGGGGACGGCGCGGGCGAGGCACGAGCAAGGATGGATGAGGATCGAGGCGGTGGAGGCGCGTGGAAGCTCGGCCGTGAGTTCGTGGAACGGCGAGGCTTCAACGGCGTTTTCTTCGTGGATCGGCGTCCACGGTGCGCGTAATCTTCGGTGGAGGTAGGGTGATGGACCCTCAGCCCGTGTACTTACTTTCCCGCGAGTTTCGTAGGTCGTGGTGAGCCGAGCGGGCTAAACGGGGCGTTTTGGGTAAAATGCATGTTTTTGGGGTGTGAGCCGGATCTCCCGTTTTATGGTGTTTTTGGGCGATCCAGGGGTTTAGATGCATGCCTAGGGGCTTGGGGAAGGTTTCCCCTTTTGTTTCCCCTTCACCTGGGGGTGAACGGGGCGTGGCATGGCTTTTCCCGCGGTTTCCACCGTTTCCGGGTGCGGACTGAGAACGCGCTATACTCCAGTAGCGCGTTCTTGAAGGTCGCGCTGCCCCGATAGGGCGCGTTCATCGGAGAAGATGAACAGTAAGGCGGTTCTTGTCGCGCTATGGGGTCCTAGCGCGTTCTGCCCTGTCGCGCTAGGGGTCCCTAGCGCATTCTGCCTTGTCGCGCTAGGTGATCCTAGCGCGATCTGTGCAGTCGCGCTATAGGGATATAGCGCGATCTGTCGTGTCGCGCTATAGGTGCATAGCGCGTTCTGGTTGAACGCGCTATGGACCTACAGCGCGTTCTTGGAGGGACCAGCCGGGCTGCCCGGGGCGGGCGGTCTGCGGCTGATCGTTCTCCCCTTAGGCCGTGTGTGCCTTGGACACCCAGTGGAGTTCCGTGACCGTGTTTTGGGGTGTCTGGAGGTTCCGTTTACCTCGTTTTGCGTGCCCGTGCGCTTAAGGGTCCGGGTGACCTTTTAGCGTCCGTTCGCATTATGTTGGTCTCCGTTCGACCCGGTTGTGACCTAGTGGTCGACCTTTGGCCTTGTGAGTGTCCCGGGTACCCCGTGGGTTCTGTGTCCGCGTTTCTGGGGTGTCGGGAGGGACCGTGTTTCCTCGATTAGCGTGCCCATAGGTGTGGTGGGTCCGGGTGACCCCACGTGTTCCGGGCTCTTGTGTTACGCTTGATCGAGTCACCGTGTGTCGGTGTGTGTGCGGTGGGGTCTCCCCCGCATATCGTGGGTTCCTTCGGAAGGCGATTCCCGTGTGGGCCATGTGCTTGGCCTTGGACTGCGAGTCCAGTTGTCCGGCCTAGGACTGGAGGTTTCCCGCTTGCTTCAAGATGGGAAATCGTCGTGGCGGCTTGTGTGCTGCCCTGGGAATCGTGCTTCTGTGTTTTTCCGTGTGGCCCTTGTGAGTGGCCTTAGTCCCTTGCGTTCCCTTCCCGAGGGAGTGGTCTTGGCGACTCGTGTGTTGTCTCGGTACTCGTGCTACCGTGATTTTAGACCTAGAGATTGGACTAGATTGACGGCTTTGTGCTGTTGCGTGCAACGGTCTTGACCCCGAGTCTTGTGACTCAAGGACCGTTGGGTGTAGTGCGTC
This sequence comes from Amorphophallus konjac, assembly GCA_022559845.1. Classification (NCBI taxonomy): domain Eukaryota; kingdom Viridiplantae; phylum Streptophyta; class Magnoliopsida; order Alismatales; family Araceae; genus Amorphophallus; species Amorphophallus konjac. Next base: position 391,223,313 of record CM040126.1, read on the forward strand.
TGGTGGACTGTCCAGAGTCCAGTGGCTTAGCGCCACTTGAATTTTCTCGACTCTAACGCACGGTGCGTGCGTGGCCGTGGACTATGAGTCCCGTTTCTTCTCCGACTGTGGTCACCGTGCGACGGGGCCGGTACGCGGGGTTGTCCCCGTACGTCGTCGGATTCGGACGTTGTTTTCCGTTGAGTTGAGAGTCTACTCCTTCAGTGACCCTCCACTAGTCGTAGCCTACTAGTACGCGGGTGCTAGTCGCACCAGGGAGTGGTGTACGGGCCGACCTTTTGAGACGGTTTGTGGACCGGTTACCGTTGGGCCCCACGTCTTGCAGCCAGAGTCCGGCTGAGGGGAAAACCGGTCAGAGGGCCAGACCTGGGACGCGTGGTCTGTGTGTGCACACGTGGTTGGGGACTGTGGACGCACGTCGACGGGCGTGACCCCAGCTAGTCACTTGTTTGTGGTTACTTGTTCGGTGTCTGCGCCTCGGGTATACAGCTGGTATCAGAGCGGTGGTTGTGGGCGTACTTAGGAATTCGAAACATTGCAGTGATCAGAGTCCGTAAGGTCCAGTACAGTCGGCAGCTGGCTTAGGGTTTTGTGTTCGCTTTCCGCCTTGTTTCTCGCTTGAGAGCTTGAGTGCGCTGTGCGGCGCTGTGAAGGTAGTTGCTGTCCGCGGCTTTCGTGCCAGCATGGGGTCTAAGGATCGAGGTCGAGAGCCTTCTCCCTCATCGGTGGTGGCCCTGGTTGTGCTGCGTTGGGCAGAGGTTGCTGGCAAGCGTGAGTTCGCGGTGCTGCGTTCGAGGAACCTGCAGCGTGGTCAGGTGGCTGGTGCGGACTGTTCTTGGTTAAGTGGCCGTGAGCGTGCTCTGAGGGAGCTGCTGTCGGTTTTTGGTCACTCCAGCTTGAGGTTTGTCCAGCCCCTGAGGTGTTCTGATCGAGAAGTGTGCTCGGGTAAGCGGAGGATCTTCTCGGTGAGCTGCTGTTTCGTCGAGCCTGATGTTCTTGTCGCGCTCTGTGGCGTCAGAAATGACGTGTCGGTCCCGATTGTTCTACTGATTTCGAGGCAGTATTCGGCGGAGATGTCCCGTTAAGTCTTTGCTCCTGCGCTTATGTCAGTGGATGGGTTGTGTTCACCCTGGAGTTGACTTGAGATGTGAAGGCTCCGCGGTGAGTTCGGGACTCGAGGATGAGCGTTGGCAGTTGTCGGTTATGGCTCGTGTTGCGGCTCTTGGCGTGGTGTGTTGCAGTTCGAGGAATTGCAGCAGTGGTGCATCGAGAGATGCTGTGATTGTGGTCCGACGTGACGCTCGTCGAGTGTGTCGGAGGCGCTGACCTGATGGAAGCGATAGTTCTCCTTGGTGCTGGATGGTGCTGTTTCCAGCGTGTGCGAGGTTTGAGGTCAGGTCGAGCGTGGAGTTCTTCCGCTGGTCGAAAGTGCGCTGGTTTCTCCTTTGGTTGGAGAGATTGTGTTGGGTTAAGGTTCGTCGTCTTGCATTGCGTGTTCGGATTGGTTGGCCTTTTGTGCCATGAAGTCTGTGCGAGACGTGCTCCTTATCTTGGCAAGGCGGTTGCCTGTGAGGAGTCGTGCCCATTCCCTTGTCGTGTGAGGGTGCTGGCACTGTTCCGGAAGGACGAGTGCTGGTTGGGCGATGTTCGCTTTTTCGGCTGTGCACGTGGATTTGAGTGCGCAGCGGAAGCGTGGTGGGCCCATAACCCACTGGTTCAGGATCGTAGCGTTGGTTGCTACCGGCGGATTCCTGAGTTTGCGTTGAGCATCGGAGGATGGGTTCCTCGGTGTGAAACGTGTTGTTGCCGTGCCGTTGCTCGTGGTATTATGGTTGTTGGCACTGGCAGGATGGAGTGTTGGGGAAAAGTGCTGGCTAGTGCGCCGCATGAGTACCCTGTTCCTGTGTTGGAAGCCGTGTCAGGCGTCGGTGTTGGACCTGAATGGGGTTGTTGAGAATGTCGCCTGACGGTGGTCGAGGACGTGATGGTCGGAGTCGGTGGCTTGGTGTCCGACTTGTGTTCCCAGTCGTGTCCTCGGATGAGATCATCTTTTGAGGAAGCGATCTCTGGCAGGTTGTGGGTTCCTGTTGGTAGCTGCGAGTGACTGGTAAGGCTAGTCTCGTAGCCGACCACGGCGAGATGTTTCTTGCTTAGGTCGCCGTGAGCACTGTCCAGGTGGTGTCCCGTGGCTCTGTGGTAAGGGCGGAATCGGGATTGGCAGGTGTCCACTTGGATTGATCGAAGGATTTGATGAGACCAGATGGAAGAGTGACGCATTAAGGCGGAGGCCTCCTGTGAGGTTGGCGTCGGCTTGGTGGTCCCTGATAGGACATTGGTGTCGCAAGGTTATCCCTGGTTTGGTGACTAGCATGGGGTGGTTCCCTATAAGTCTGAGTCCCGTGAGGTGATGACCGAAGACGCCATGTTCTGTCATTTGGTTTCGTCGTGCTTCCCGAGAGGGTCGAGTTGGCGAGCAGTTGGTGACCAGTGGATGGTCTTTTCAGAGACAGAAGATGCTGGTTGTTGGGGCTCGAGCGTGGTGAGAGCCGTGTGCCAGTGAGACCTTTGGTGGTCGTTTCGGTAATGTGCCTTCCCGGACGGGATCTGGGCTTTGTCAAAGTTTGTCTTCTGACAAGAGTTGGCATAGTGTTGTGTCCGGCTTTCGGCTTGCCATGTGTGGGGTGTTTCGTGGTGTTGAGCCGATGTGCTGGTTGCGGTCTGCTGAGATGGCTGCTTGAGCTGGTGGAGGCTCTGTTTTGGTTGCTCCCTTGAGGAGGGTGTGCGACCTGTCAGCTGGTTGCGAAGCTGTTGTGCGATTTGTCTGCTGATCATTGGGTGGATCAGTAGCTGTTGCTCGTGTCGAGGGTTGTGTTTCCTCGGTGAGCGAGATTGTGGCTGCGGCGCCTTGGTGGATTCTCGCGTTGTCTGAGGTGATGTCGGACTGTGTCCTTTGGTATATGCCTGCTCTGCTGGCCTGTGTGCTCGGCGCGAGGAGCGAGGTGTTGTTTGTGATTGTAAGTCTGGCGGTGTCCCTCAGAATCGGTTTTTTCGTGAGAATCAAGGTTTTCTGTGCTGGGGCTCTGACAGCGTGTCAGTTGGTTCAGTGTTCTTCCCCTAGGACGTCGTGCTAGGTCCTGAATTTCGAGGACGAAATTCCTTTAAGGGGGGAGGGCTGTAATGCCCCGGGTTTTTCGGATCCTTCTTCGTGGGTCCCGGATCTGGTTTCTCGGAGTGTCCAGCTCCGTTGTGTCCGAAATTTCGTTTCGGACGTCTTTCGTGTTCGGATCGGCGCGATCCGGAGTCGTTTCGGAGGCCCGGAGGCGTTCCGCGGCTTTTTCCGCGTGTATTTTCCGATTCCCGGCGTGGGTTTCGGCTTTCCCTTCGGAACCTCGTTGCGGGTGAACCGGGCCGTTCACCTGGGCGCGAGTGGTACCGTTGCGATCGGTGCGCTCCGAGGATCGCGAGGGTGTAATTTTCTATTTTTCTGGATTTTTCTGATTTTCCAGATTTTCCTATAAATAGCCTTTTCTCTCTCTCCCCCTCTCATTTCTCATTTCTCTCCCTCTCTCTTCTCACGCTCTCTCCTCTCTCCCTCTCTCTCCGGCGGCCGACGGGGCGGAGCATGGGCAAGGCGGGGACGGCGCGGGCGAGGCACGAGCAAGGATGGATGAGGATCGAGGCGGTGGAGGCGCGTGGAAGCTCGGCCGTGAGTTCGTGGAACGGGGAGGCTTCAACGGCGTTTTCTTCGTGGATCGGCGTCCACGGTGCGCGTAATCTTCGGTGGAGGTAGGGTGATGGACCCTCAGCCCGTGTACTTCCTTTCCCGCGAGTTTCGTAGGCCGTGGTGAGCCGAGCGGGCTAAACGGGGCGTTTTGGGTAAAATGCATGTTTTTGGGGTGTGAGCCGGATCTCCCGTTTTATGGTGTTTTTGGGCGATCCAGGGGTTTAGATGCATGCCTAGGGGCTTGGGGAAGGTTTCCCCTTTTGTTTCCCCTTCACCTGGGGGTGAACGGGGCGTGGCATGGCTTTTCCCGCGGTTTCCACCGTTTCCGGGTGCGGACTGAGAACGCGCTATACTCCAGTAGCGCGTTCTTGAAGGTCGCGCTGCCCCGATAGGGCGCGTTCATCGGAGAAGATGAACAGTAAGGCGGTTCTTGTCGCGCTATGGGGTCCTAGCGCGTTCTGCCCTGTCGCGCTAGGGGTCCCTAGCGCATTCTGCCTTGTCGCGCTAGGTGATCCTAGCGCGATCTGTGCAGTCGCGCTATAGGGATATAGCGCGATCTGTCGTGTCGCGCTATAGGTGCATAGCGCGTTCTGGTTGAACGCGCTATGGACCTACAGCGCGTTCTTGGAGGGACCAGCCGGGCTGCCCGGGGCGGGCGGTCTGCGGCTGATCGTTCTCCCCTTAGGCCGTGTGTGCCTTGGACACCCAGTGGAGTTCCGTGACCGTGTTTTGGGGTGTCTGGAGGTTCCGTTTACCTCGTTTTGCGTGCCCGTGCGCTTAAGGGTCCGGGTGACCTTTTAGCGTCCGTTCGCATTGTGTTGGTCTCCGTTCGACCCGGTTGTGACCTAGTGGTCGACCTTTGGCCTTGTGAGTGTCCCGGGTACCCCGTGGGTTCTGTGTCCGCGTTTCTGGGGTGTCGGGAGGGACCGTGTTTCCTCGATTAGCGTGCCCATAGGTGTGGTGGGTCCGGGTGACCCCACGTGTTCCGGGCTCTTGTGTTACGCTTGATCGAGTCACCGTGTGTCGGTGTGTGTGCGGTGGGGTCTCCCCCGCATATCGTGGGTTCCTTCGGAAGGCGATTCCCGTGTGGGCCATGTGCTTGGCCTTGGACTGCGAGTCCAGTTATCCGGCCTAGGGCTGGAGGTTTCCCGCTTGCTTCAAGATGGGAAATCGTCGTGGCGGCTTGTGTGCTGCCCTGGGAATCGTGCTTCTGTGTTTTTCCGTGTGGCCCTTGTGAGTGGCCTTAGTCCCTTGCGTTCCCTTCCCGAGGGAGTGGTCTTGGCGACTCGTGTGTTGTCTCGGTACTCGTGCTACCGTGATTTTAGACCTAGAGATTGGACTAGATTGACGGCTTTGTGCTGTTACGTGCAACGGTCTTGACCCCGAGTCTTGTGACTCAAGGACCGTTGGGTGTAGTGCGTCTGGTGGACTGTCCAGAGTCCAGTGGCTTAGCGCCACTTGAATTTTCTCGACTCTAACGCACGGTGCGTGCGTGGCCGTGGACTGTGAGTCCCGTTTCTTCTCCGACTGTGGTCACCGTGCGACGGGGCCGGTACGCGGGGTTGTCCCCGTACCTCGTCGGATTCGGACGTTGTTTTCCGTTGAGTTGAGAGTCTACTCCTTCAGTGACCCTCCACTAGTCATAGCCTACTAGTACGCGGGTGCTAGTCGCACCAGGGAGTGGTGTACGGGCCGACCTTTTGAGACGATTTGTGGACCGGTTACCGTTGGGCCCCACGTCTTGCAGCCAGAGTCCGGCTGAGGGGAAAACCGGTCAGAGGGCCACGGGTAGGACCTACCACGTCAGGCGGTTCACCTGCGGTGCGGTGTAAGACGTCATGGGATGCTACCGGCTGTGCTTCTAGTGGGCGGTACTCCTGTCAAGTTGGGAGTGACAGACTACCCGTTTTGTGGCTTTGACCTTTGGGTTTTTGGTCGCGTCGACCGTTGAGTCCTTCGGCTGTTTTGCCGTGGCGCGTGTGCTGGTCTTCGCGTCGTGAGCCTAGCGCTAGTGGCTTTACCAAGGTTGGGTCTTGTTGTGCGGTACCCGCGATCAGATGGTCGGGGTTGCACCTTGGTCAGCGTGTCTAGGTCGGCTGTGTCCGGGGGACAGGCCTCTGCGACATGGTTGCCGTGTGTTGTTACTTCGGTAGGCGGTACTAGCGTGGTTTGGTGGCTTCGACTGTGTGATCGAGGTCTGCCTTCTGGCAGTAGGAGTAGCTGTAGTGCCGAGTTTTGACCGGCCACCGGTTTGCTGTTCCTGCTGTAGTTGTAGCTTCCTTTCCGCTACCGCCGTTGTTTCCGGTTGGGGTTCCGCGGGATCCCTGCTGAGTCTCTGTTTTGGAGACTCATTCCCTGCTTTTCAGGTGCAGGGGTTCTTCCTCGTGGTTCGAGGGTGCGGAGCAGAGGTTCTTAGTTGCCAGCTTGCCAGGCCGAGTGTTCACTTGGCATGTGGTACGTTTTACTGCTTTAGACTGTACTTTCTGTTGGACTGGACTCTGTTGTAGCTGTAGTTGTTCTTTCTTTCAGCTTGTTGTTGTTGGTTGTCCTGCTTTATTTCCTATTTCTTTGTGCCTCCACACTCCTTTTAGCCCTTCCGAGCCCTCCCGGCTCGTGGGCGGCGGTGCGAGTCTCGGGTTATCGGGCCTTCCCGGTAATCGGATTCTCGGGTCGTCACAATGGGGTTCCCATTTCGATCGTATCGGATCGGGATCCGCGCTTCACTTCTGGATTCTGGAGGAGTTTCCAGCGAGCTCTTGACACGGAGTTGGCATTTAGCTCGGCGTATCATCCTCAGTCAGATGGTCAGTCTGAGAGGATCATTCAGACTTTGGAGGACATGCTGAGATCCTGCTGCCTAGAGTGGCAGGGGAGTTGGATTCATCACCTACCATTGGTGGAGTTTGCCTATAACAACAGCTATCATTCGAGCATCGGTATGGCTCCTTATGAGGCTCTGTACGGGCGTCCTTGTCGGACTCCACTTGATTGGTTTGAGGTGGGTGAGCGTATTTTGACGGAACCGGAATTGGTGCAGCAATGTGTGGATGTTGTGCACCTGGTTCGTCAGAACATGTTGGCGGCCCAGAGTCGGCAGAAGAGCTATGCTGACCGTAGGAGGCAGCCCCTCGAGTTCGCCATGGGCGATCATGTGTTCTTGAGAGTTTCTCCGATGAAGGGGGTGATGCGTTTTGGACGGCGTGAGAAGCTGAGTCCCCGCTATATTGGTCCTTTCGCGATTGTGGAGCACATCGGTGAGGTTGCTTACCGGTTGCAGTTACCTCCTGAGTTGGCTTCGGTGCATGACGTGTTCCACGTCTCGATGTTGCGGATGTATATGCCCGATGACTCTCATGTGCTCGAGTTTTCCGTTTGGCCTGAGGTGACTCCAGATCTTTCTCTCCCAGAGTTTCTGATCCGCGTGGAGGATAGGCGAGAGCAGCGCCTGCGGAACAAGGTCATTCCCTTGGTAAAGGTCGTGTGGCAGCGACACTCTGGTGGGGAGGCTTCTTGGGAACGTGAGGACGAGATGCGTCAGCAGTTCCCGTACCTGTTTGAGTGAGTCTTCCTCTTCTTTCTCCTTGGGTTGTTCTCAATTTCGAGGACGAAATTCCTTAAGGGGGGAGGGCTGTAATATCACGGACATTTCTGATCCTTCTTCGTGGGTCCCGGATCTGGTTTTCGGAGCGTCCGGCTCTGTTGTGTCCGAAATTTCGTTTCGGACATCTTTCGTGTTCGGATCAGTGCGATCCGGAGTTGTTTCGAAGGCCCGGAGGCGTTCCGCGACTTTTCCGTGCGTGTTTTCTGATTTCCGGTGTGTGTTTCGGCTTTTCCTTCGGAAGCTCGCTGCGGGCAAACCGGGCGGTTCCCCCAGGCACAAGTGGTACCGTTGCGATCGGTGCGTTCCGAGGATTCCGGAAATATATTTTTCTAATTTTCGGTATTTTTCCGAAAAATCGGATTTTCCTATATAATCCCATTTCTTTTCTTTTTTCTTTTCTTCGTTCTCTTTCTTCTTCTTCTTCCTCCTTCCTTCCCCAACCGTGACCGCCCTCTCCTCTCTCCCTCTCTCCCATTCGGGCGCAGCGGACCCCTCTCCGGCTACGGACGGCGGCGGGGCGACAGCGCGGACGTGTGGGCAGCGGCGAGGCGAGCTCGTGGGCGTGCGGCGTGCGTGGGAAGCGTGGGGAGTTCGTGAAGTTTAAAGCGTTCTTCGTGATTCGTGATTGATTCGGCGGAGCATTTGCTCCATTGAGGTAGGGTGACGTTCCTTAGTCTCTAGCCGATCTTTTCTGTGATTTATAGGCCGAGGGGAGGCCGAGAGGGGCTTATTTGAGCATGTTTGGGGTTTTTCCATGTTTTGGGAAGAGTCGCCCGATCTATGGATTCGATGCATGGATTCTTGTTTTGATGGCCTAGAATCATGCTAAGGGTCCCCAGGGGTCTTCCCCTTTGATTTCCCCCTCTCCGGTGGAGGCATGGGGCCGTGGAATGGTGTTTTTAGCCGTTCCCGGCCGTTCTCGGTTTTCCGGGATGATAGCGGTCCACCAGTAACCGCCCGCATCAGGTAGCGGTCAGGTGGGGACCGCCTTCATCAAGGTTTCGAGCGTTGGGGCTTGTGCTGTCGACAGGCGGTCGCGGTCTCGCGACTGACCGCGACTGCTGGTGGCGGTCAGGGGGGCGACCGCTTTCACCGTGGGGTCCGACACGATCTTCGAGGCGGGTTTTTGACCGTTGGAGTCTGGTCGCGGTCTCCAGGAGACCGCTACCAGGTGAAGGCGGTCTTCACACGACCGCTTTCACGTTTTCATGCACCAGGGTGGTCGCGGTTCCAGGCCGACCGCGACCAGGTGATAGCGGTCCTGGGTCGACTGCTACCATAGGAGGCGGTCCTCCGATGACTGCGACTCCCCTTCTTCACCGATTTGAGTCCCGGACGAGCTAGTCTCGATCCCTGTGCTGACCCGTAGTCCGACTGATGTGGGGCATCATGTGGGGGCTACACGTGGGGTGCCGTGGGGTCCCGGGAGGTGGTGACTTCGGCTTGTGTCACCGTGCGTCGGTGTTGGTACAAGGAGCGTTCCTCGTACCTGTGGTTGCGAAGTGTTTTCCGTTGATTTGAGAGTCTACTCCTTCAGTGACCCTCCACTAGTCGTAGCCCACCAGTACAAGGTGCTGGTCTCACCTGGGAGTGGTGTACGGGCACCCACCTTTCGAGACGGTTTGTGGACCGGTTACCATAGGCCCCTCGTTGGTAGCCAGAGTCCGGCTACGGGGGAAAACCGGTCAGAGGACCAGACCTAGTGACGCAAGGTCTGTATGTGCACACGTGGTTGGGGGCGGTTGGACCCACGTCGACGGGCGTGACCCCAGCTAGTTACTTGTTTGTGGTTACTTGTACGATGTCTGCGCCTCGGGTAGGACCTACCACGTCAGGCGGTTCACCTGCGGTGCGGTGTAAGACGTCAGGGGATGCTACCGGCTGTGCTTCTAGTGGGTGGTACTCTTGTCGAGTACGGAGTGTCAGGCTGTCAGTCATGTGTTTCCGACCTTCGGGTTTGTCGGTTCGACCGTTGAGTTCCGGTCTTCGTACCGTGGCACGTGTGTCGGTTTGCGTGCCGTAGGGTCTAGTTTTGTAGAGTACAGGGCTTTCCTTTCCGAGGTACTTTCCTACCGCTAGAGTAGTGGTTTCTCGTTTTACGAGGTAGGGTTCGAGTGATCCCTACTGAGTCTTGTTCCGAGACTCATTCCCTGCGTGTTTTCACCGTGTTTCAGGTGAGACGCCACCTTCGGGGAGCGCGTCAGGAGCGCAGCGTGGTGCGGGTGCCCAGAGGTAGTGCCAGAGGTCAGAGCCGGGGTATGCCCCGTGTAGCTGTACTTTTCTTTCTTGTCACTGTACTAGTCGTGGACTACTGTTGCTGTTGTTGTTATTTCATTGTGGACCATGTAAATTGTTAATTTATTTCCTGCTTAATATTATAACTGTTTAATTTCTGCAATTATTTGTGATACTTATGTAGTTTCCACACCATCCTTTTAACCCTTCCGAGTCTTCAGACTCGTGGGTGGCGGTACGAGTCTCGGGTTATCGGGCCTTCCCGGTAATCAGATTCTCGGGTCGTTACAGCACGTGTGTCGGTTTTCGTGCCGTGAGACTAGTGCTAGTATCTTTACCAAGATTGCGTCTTGCTGTGCGGTACTCGTGACTAAGTGGTCAGGGTTGCACCTTGGACAGCGTGTCCAGGTTGGCCGTGTCCTGGGAGACATGCCTCTACGGTGCGGTTGCCGTGGGTTTTTACTTCGGTGGGTGGTACTAGTGTGGTTCGGTAGCCCCCGACCGTGTGTCCGGAGTGTGTTTCTGGTACAGTAGGAGTAGTTGTAGCGCCGGGTTTCGATCGGCCACCGAGTTTACTGTTCCTGCTATTGCGGTTGCTCTTGTAGCCTTCCTTTCCGCTACCGCCGTTGTTTCCGGTTGGGGTTCCGCGGGATCCCTGCTGAGTCTCTGTTTTGGAGACTCATTCCCTACTTTTCAGGTGAGGCGGTTCTTCTTCCTCGAGGTTCGAGGGCGGGGTGCGTAGGTTCTCAGTTGCCAGCTCGCCGTGCCGAGTGTTCACTCGACATGTGGTACGTTTTTACTGCTTTAGACTGTACTTTCTGTTGGACTGGACTCTGTTGTAGCTGTAGTTGTTTATTTATTTCTGTTAATTATTGTCCTACTTTATTTCCTATTTCTTTGTGTCTCCACACTCCTTTTAGCCCTTCCGAGCCCTCCCGGCTTGTGGGCGGCGGTTCGAATCTCGGGTTATCGGGTCTTCCCGATAATCGGATTCTCGGGTCGTCACAACTGTGGGACTTGCTTTGTTATATAATACCGAGTGTTGAGCAGTACGAAAGGAACACATCTACAAAATGTGTGTAACAGAGATGAGGATGTTGAGATGGATGTGTGACAAGACTAAGAAAGACAAGATTAGGAATGAGCGCATCCGTAAGGACTTAGGGATAGCTCCAATTGATAACAAAATAAGAGAAAATAGACTTAGTTGATTTGGATATGTGTTTCGTCGCCCTAACTCAGCACCAGTTAAAAGATGTGACCAAATCTTAGTAGATGCTAGTAAAAGAACTTGAGGAAGGTCTAAAATGAGATGGTGTGATGTTATTAGGAAAGACATTAGTTCCTTGAGTTTAAATATGAATATTACACTTGATAGAAATCTTTATCGGAATAGGAATCATGTAGCCGACCCCAATTAATTGGGATAAGGCTCTGATGATGATGATGATGATGATGATTTTGATGATGGTAGAACATTATTGACCAAGAGTTACCGAGGATGCTTTTTTGATGATAAATATGCTAACTTTGATACCTACGAAAATAACCAAACATAATTGTAAAAATAATTGCATCATAGAAGAGCATGGAAAACAACAATTTTCTTACTGTAAGATATTTATGAATCTTTAATTAATATATATATATATATGAAATTTATTAGGAGAACATTGACAATAATATTATGATAATGATACATGAGAGAGTGATGGCTGATGAAGCTCGTGAAGTGACTTCATATGGAGGAAAATTAAAATATAGATTTATTGAATACCAAAATGAAAAATAATCATGATTAAGTAATCTTAGACATTCATAATTACCACTACTAATTAATTTACTTTGCTTTATTAAACCATCTATTATATACTTAACAATTGGAGAGAAGGAAAGGAACAAAATGTGGGGAACAAATCATTCCACATAATCCGTTATCCCACCATTTATCTTCGAAATTCTCGTTATCCTTAACCCTCTTATTCTCGTAAGACCTCTTTGATTGGAGAATAAGGTGGGTTAAGATGATCTTATTCACGTTAACCTCTTTGATTACAAAAATAAGATATTCTGTCGAAAAAGTGAGTTAAGAGTCAAAAAGATAGGTTAAGGTGGGTTAAACATATTCTAACAAAAAGATATAATAAGTTAACTCGAATAAGGCCAAAGCAATATTATTTATTTTTGGGAACACCCTAACCCGTGTTAACTTATTCTCCTTAATCTATTCTTCAATCAAAGAGGCCTATAATCTATTCCTATCAAATGTAAAATGGGGGAAAGCTGTACTTATCCCAATCTTAACCCAATATCAAATTGGGCTTCAGTGAAATAACCAAATAAATGAGATGTTGTTTGATAAAGAGATAAATTCTAAGAATAATAGACATTATTTATTTTAAAATAATTTATCATTATTTTTATTCTCATATACGATTGTTATACAATATTATATTATTTTATTTCTCATTTGATAAAAAATAAAGATACAAATGAAGATCAAAATTGAAACTTAACCCAACAAATATTTAATATTTTTATTCATAACGATGATTAACAATAATGAGAATATTGTTTAATACTTTTCTGGTTAATAATATTTAGCACTAATAATATTATTTTGTAATATTATTATTCATAATGATGACTTACACTTATGAGACTATTGTTTATTTCTTTTTAATAATAATTCACACTAATAATTTGTCATTTTTAATAATTTATCTTTAATCATGATTAATACTTATAAACTTAATGTTTAATCTATTTTATTTATAATGATGATTACCACTAATGAAGATATTATTGAATAACTTTTCTATTAATAATATTTAACACTAATTATACTACTATTTAATATGTTTCCATTCTTAATCATAATTAAGACTAATGAAGTAATTCTTTAATATTTTTATTCATAATCATGATTAACAAAAATGAGAATATTATTTAAATTTTTTGGTTATTAATATTTAACATTAATAAGATTATTATATAATATTTTTATATAATGATGATTTACACTAATGAGATTAATAATAATGAAGTTAATACTTAATATTTTTTATTCATAACGATGGTAAACAATAATGAGGGTATTGTTTAACAACTTTTCATTGTTAATAATATTTAGCAATAATGAGACTACTATTTAACATATTTTTTACTTAATCAAGATCAACACTAATGAGATTAATATTTAACATTTTTATTTATAATGATGATTAACACTAGTGAGAATATTGCTTAATACTTTTTTGCCAATAATATTTAACACTAATGAGACTACTATTTAATATACTTATCTTATTAATCATGATTACCAATAATGAGATTATTATATTATGTTTTATTCATAATAATATCTAATAATAATATATTATTATTTAATAATAATTAACAATAATAAAAATATCAAGAGAGAATAAGAGGAGAGGTGAAATTGAAAAAATAAGAATAAATCATTCCAACAAAAGATTGAAATGAATTATCCTCATTTCTAACTATATTTTTTATGTTAACCACATTCCCCTTAACCCAACTTATCTACATAATCATTTGGTGATACTAAACGCAAAATAAAGTTTCACTAGAGATATCACTACTCTATATCAATACCAAATGAGATTGGTAGAACCTATTATATATCCCACGGATCCATCCCATAATCTTTTCCCAATTATTTCAAGTCAAAATCTTATTTCAACAAAGATTTCTATCAAATGTTATATTTATATTTAAACTTAAAAATTAATATCCTTCCTAATAACCTCTCACCATCTCATTTTAAAACTTTCCCAAGATCTTTTAATAATATCCACTAAAATTCGATCACATCTTTTAACTGACGATGAGTTAAGACAATGTATCGCATGTCTAAACCACCTGAGTCTATTTTCTCTCATGTTAATATCAATTAAGACTAACCCCAAATTCTGATGGATGAGCTCATTCTTAATCTTGTAGTTCTTATTCTAGTCTCTACTACACACATTTTATGAATACATTCCTTTCATACTACCCAACACTCGATATCGTATAACAAAGGTATCACGGCCATTCTATATAATTTATAGTAAATTATGAATAATAGTTGCTACACATAGTGATATACAATTGTACCGAGTGTTAAAAGCTACATATACCCATTTGGCAGAAAATATTGATGTTTGAAAGTAAAAAAATGTTTGAAGAATAGCATATACATGTTAGGAATGAAATATAATTAAGAATGAGATTCATTCGAAACAGACATATTTCATTTCTAAAAGTTGTATGTCATCCCTAAGAGTTCCTTTCATTTCAAGGAAATATATTTTCTTCCAAACACGTACATGACATTCCTAACCTTTATTACTCGTTCAAATAAATATATTTTCCCCCTACGAAATAAGACCAGACTTTTTTTCTCTTGCCTGACGCTTCGCTTGAATTCACCAGTAATCCAGTCGTTCTACTCCAACTATTTTGTCACACCAAATGGATCAATCGCAGGTAAATTTCCATTATGACTAAGCACAATTACACAGCATACTATACAACAAATACTACCTCAATTTATATTCTAATATTTAGAGAGCAGCACATCTAATGACAAGCGCTATTCTGCATTCATCCACCGATCCACGAAGACACTTCTTTTTAAATTTTGACCATCAATAATGATCGGCAAAGCTACTGTTCATCAAGTGTATACATATATTTTTTCGGCTACATGATCTAACAGTGTGGGACCGAGGGGGGAATATGGGGAAGGGAACTGGGGAAATTGGGTTCAAAACTGACGCTTCATAATTTTTCATAACTTGGGAGCAGGTGATCCCACTAACTAATAGCACCTCACATCCGATAACTAACATAAAGCACCTAACCGCAGCACTCCTCCAAGAGCACAAAACTGTCTTCTGTTGCTCATAAATGTTGAACTAACAAAGACTCAATAATCATTCTCCTAGACCACATCTAAATATTTAGGAATTTCAAGCACAGGGTGATGCGTATGCATTGCACATAACTGTCTGTTATCAAAGTAGTAAGAGTTCTACAATTCCTTTTGTTACAACCTTATTATGTTTCATCTTCTATGATGCCCAGGATTACGGGAAGGATCTGGACAAAGAGGATGAAGATGAGTGTTGCTATTGGGAACTGAATTCATCTCTGAGGCACATGATTGTCAAGCCACAGAGCCAAAGCTCAGTCCCAAACATATGGGTTCTCTTTTGTCACTACTAGCATCCCTCAAATATTATCAAATGGAAGCATATTGTGACACCATATAAATCAATGCCCTGCTAGAAATCCAGAAGACATAAGAGTTACCTAATGCATTATCAAAAGGGACAATTAATGACAAACACTGCAAGACATAAGCAATAGCCATTAAACCAATAGATCAATATGCAAACTGGAGCCAACGATTGGCGGAAACGGTCAATAAAATAGGAAGCTACAGAAGTGCAACAAATGATTATGATAAAAGTTGCAACTAGCACTTGTTGGCACAGTTATGGTTTTAACATATATATGAAGGCCTATGGTACTCACATGAATACTCTGTAATTAAAAGGAATTTTGTAAATACAATTCAGCTACAACATTTGCATGCAGTTTAATGATATTTCAGAAGAACAAGCAATAAATTTCAGCCATCACCAAATCACATTAATCATTCGAACAACAGAGTGGTGAGGCAACTCTAGCAACGCATTAGCATATTATGTTTCACCTTCCCTTTTTCTTTAGAATAGAAAAGGGAAAATTCTAGGCAGAGAGGGAGAAGGTGAGAATTACTGTTGGGTACTACATTCAACTCATGAGGCACAGCATTTTGAGCCAAAGAGCCAAACTTAGTCCCATGTCTATCAAGTATAAACCTGAGCCATCATAACACCATCGAGACACACATTCTTCACAAGCCTGACATAGAAAACTAGATCCAAAAGATGCATGATACAAGCATAAAAAAATTAATAATTCTGGCAGATTTGGGCAACCAAGTAACCTACACAAATGAGAATCAAGGCCACCAGATTGTACCAAGGATTTTTATTTTTTTTTTGGCGCCCCAAGGAGATGGAGAAAGTGCGCATGCATCATCTTTTTCGCAGTAATGCGCGTGTATTCATCGTTACAAACTACGAATCCAAGCAACATGAGGATACCAACGCAGAAGGAACGAAAACAAAAATTTCCCACAGAAATGAGAAGCCAGAGAGATGAGAGAAAGCGGGAACGAAAGCGAGTTACCAGAAACCCTAGAAAGGGGCGGCGGGGGGATGGGAACACACTTCCGGATGGTCTATGCAGTTATATACTTATATGCGGGGGGCTTGGTGTTTTTGCAAAAGCCCCTAACTCATGGTACAAATGAAGTGAGACCCCAAAATAGAAGATTATACGCATAAGATTACGTGGCAACATCCTCGATATTAATGTAATGTGATCAGGGTTTGTCGACCCAATGCGGGTCACTCCGACTCACATGATCTGACCCGACCTAAGTTGTGGGCGAGACGCCCGAGTCGTAGATCGTCACCGGGTCGCCACCATTAATTTAATATTATATTATATTATATATAAAGTGTCTTTTTTATTTTATTCTATTATTTTATATATATTATATATATATAGTCTTTTTTTATCCACACTTGGAACGAGATGGATCGAGTCAGGACCGACCCGACCCGTCCAAGCCCGTGATCGGGACGTGCGGGTCGATCGAGACGGTAAACCCTGAATGTGATTGGGATTTATTGCCGACAACGTACTGATTATTAGACCTGTAGAGTGATCGGATACGGACTGAATAGTTCGATATCTAAATTTATATCAAATTAATAATCAAATTATCTAATTAATAATTAAATTATAGATTAGACATTTTATTCAGATAATTATCCGATTGATACGAATTCGAATTCGGTTCAAATTTTAAACAGATGATTGTTAGACGTATTTAGAGGTGAGTCGTGTGAGCCACGTGGGAGCGTCGTAAATTATTTTCTTATAAAAAAAGAGTAGAAGTTATTTTTATTTCGAGCGATGTTATCAAAAAAATATATTTCATTTTAAAAAATAAGAGATAACTTATCAACCAGATGTAAGTAGAATTATTATTTTTAAATTATATTTTGAGACAAAAAAAAGAAAAAATGAGCAATGAAATAACAGGTTAAGATTTGAGATAATTATATATATAATATGCGTATCCTTATATATTTATTAAAGAATTCATATTCAGTAAGATAATATCTAATACGGATATCTCGATATCTGAATTCGTATCTAATTAATAATCAGATATTCGATATCGGATTAAATTATTTGTCGAATATTTTATTCAAGTAATTTTTTGATTAAATAAATATAAATATAAATTTAGTTCAAATTTTAATCAGATAATTATCGGGCTTACCGATTATAGTCAGATGATGGGATTCGAGAGAAAGATTGCACCACCTTGTTCTAGCTCGAATGAATAGAGTCTGCCTTAAAACAGTATTATTATGAGGTGCTATTATTTCCATAATTATTTTTTTGTTGGTTCCACCATATCTCCTTTGATCCAGGAGAATGAAAAGTTGTATGGATAGAAAATCAAATCTTCAGCAGCCGCATGGACAATTTGTTATTCGAAATAACGATTTTTTTTCTACGAAACATGTCATGATTTTGTGTCACTTAGCCGTATGGCAATTATTTTAATTTTAGATGGTCAAAATACAAGTTAAATTAAATAGTTCATTTAAAAAAAATGAGCAAAGGCTAGACTAGACTGCAAGAAGTCTTTCTTATACGGCATACCTAAAATTAGATTAGATTGGATAAATAAAGATTATTTACTGCCTCATTCTCCTCTTCCGAGTATTGTTGCCCTGATAATATATTGTTGTGTTCTGCGACAAAACAAAGTGCTCTAGTTTCAGATGTAACAGCCGGCCTAATGAAGTAGTCTTTACCTTGCTTACACACTTACTCTCAAAGCTTTACACTCTTATCCCTTGATACATACATTAGTCAAGTCCGGATCTTTTCGGTGTAAGAATAGAGATATAAGTGAATTGAGTTTGGCTAGGATAAATTAATATTATATTCTATCCGTAAAAATTTTATAAATATTATATCCAGATAGTACGAACCTTATTATTTTTGTGAGTATGAATACAGATAGATCCGTCACGGATATAGATCCGTCACGGATATAGATATATATGTGGATATTCATATCCGTCTGGAGAGGGGGATTTCTGCAGCCCACTCAAAGAGCAGCCCAACAAGACCCAACAGGGTCCAACGAGACAAGCTCACCTGAGTGACAGCCCACAGGGCCCACTTAGGAAAGAAAAGCCTAATGAACAAACACTCGAGGAACCAACCCTCCCCGGCGGCCCCTAGGCTCGGAGGGCCCGAGTAATGGTCAGGTCACAAGGAGGGTCCGGCCCAAGCTGTTTCCCTGCCCGGGAGAGACAAGCATTCGGCGACCTATCCGACCCCTCTTCTGCTGAGCTACGCTCATCACCCGGACAGGGCTGGCGTTTTAGAAGCTCGGCCAGACCGGATATTATCCGTTCGTGCTGCCGTTAAGAGTCCCCAACGGACAGGGGAATCAAGAAGCCGCCGGACTTCGAGGCGATAACGTTCCCACGATAAGGCCATGAAAGCCCACGTCGAGGACGTAACTTCCGCCGGAAACCCCTCAACTTGCAGGACTCCTGAAGGCGGCGTACTATTTAAACCAGGGATACCTTCCGGTGGAAGGTAAGGGCCATTAAGGCACTCATACACCAAAACTCCTGAGCACAATCTGCTTCACCCCTCTGGTGGAGAGGAATCTCGCGCACTAGTTTTTCTCCTCCCCATTATTGCTTCCACCACAGCTCTATTGACTTAATCATCGGAGGGTTTCTCCCCAGGGAAACCCCCTGGCCCTCTGATACGTTTCCCTGTCTTGCAGTTCATCTTCTGGTGATCCACAGCCCGCTCAGGACACAGCGCGAGATTTCGCCTCTTCATCTGGCGCCGTCTGTGGGAAACGCACGAAGAGCCAAGATGGTGAGAAGAAGCTCAGGGAGGAGGTCCGCCGGCGAGAGGGGTAAGGCCGTGGTGGCGGCAGGAGATGGCCCCTCTAGGGCCTCGCAGAATCCTCCCTCCAACGCCAGCGTCCCCACCAACGGGCCGCCACCCCCTTCGACGGCGACAGGGGTACCCCCCAACGGTGGCGACGAGGTCTTCCAGGCCCTCAATAAGAAGCTTGACGTCCTCGTGGAGCTGATGAGGGCCCAGGCGGCAAGGGATGCCAGGTCCCGCGCCCCGTCCGGGAGCCCCCCCCCCCCCCGTCGAAGTGCGTCCCAGCATACCGCCGGGGGCCGCTTCACCCTCCGCGGTCAGCAGCTCATCCGCAACAACGTTGGAGGACCCTTGCAAGCTCCGCCCCCGGAGCAAGAGGCTTCCTCCACACCCAGAAAAGGGAAACAGGGGGCGAGGCCTTCGTGCTCGGCCGCTGACGTTCCTGAGGATCGCCACGACGCTCCCCCCAGTCCCGCGGCACGACCGCAGCCGGAACTATCCCTCCGACTGAGGGATTTCGAAAGACGTTTTGCAGAGCAAGAGCGCGCCCTCCGCGCCCTGCAGAAAACCTCTTTCCCGGAGGACGAGGAGAAATCCCCTTTCTCCGAATATATCTTGAAGGCAGATGTGTCTCCCAGAACCTCCATTCCGACCTTCAAGCTCTATGATGGCCAGGGCGACCCAGCCGACCACTACGACAGCTTCGACGCCCTGGTAACTCTGCATGGAACGCCGGATCCTATCAAATGCCGAGCCTTTGCGGCCACCCTGGTCCAAGGCGCTCAGGCATGGCTCCGGGCCCTCGCCCCTGGGTCCATCCGGGACTTCAGGCAATTCGGGCGAGTCTTCAAGGAGAGCTTCGCCGGGAGCGCCCCCCCAAGGTCAGTAGCGGGGCTCCTGGCCATCAAACAGGTGCAAGGGGAAAGACTCCGGGCTTATGTCCACTGATTTAAATCGGAAGCCCTCAGAATTCCCCGCCTGGATGTGGCCTCGGCCACGACCGCTCTGACCGGGAGCACTCGGGACGAGAATCTCCGCCGCGAACTGGTCCTCCACCCTCCCTCGACCCTTGCCGAGCTAGTGACTCTGGCACTGCGCCATGCCGAGTGCGAAGAAGTACTCAGCGCTTGCCGAGACACAACCGGCTCGGGTCGGGAGGGGGACAAGAAGCGGGCCTCCGAGCCAAATCCTGGCTCGGGCAAGAATCGCGATCGGGAAGGAGAGCGCAAACGGAAGTATGAGCGATACACCCCGTTGACCGCGCCAGTCTACGAGATCTATGAAGACATCAAAGACTCGGGACTCCTCCGCCAGCCCGAACCAATGAGATCGAAGGGCCGCAAGCGCGACAGGCATTGCCTGTTCCACTGCGACAACGGGCACCACACCGGCGACTGTCACCAGCTCCAAGACGAGATCGAGCGTCTCATCCGTCAGGGACACCTGGCCCGGTTTGCAGCCGGGCGCAAAGAAGACCGAGACGCCGCCGAGGAGATCGACAACGCCCCCCGAGGGGTCCACATCAACGTCATCTCTGGAGGAACGGCATCGGGCGGCGACACCAGCCGAGGAACGAAGCGTCATGCCGAGCGGTCCAGCCAGGTCTTAGAGCCCTCCAGGGGCCCGCCGAGGGAGCCCCAGGTCATAGTCTTCTACGACCAAGACCTGGAAGGGTTGAACACCCCGCATGATGATGCCCTCGTTATCTCGGCCACAATAAACCATTGTAACGTAGATAGAATTCTTGTTGACAATGGGAGCGCCCCCGATGTATTATCTTATGATTGTTTCCTCAAGATGGGGGAAGACCCATCCAAGCTCCGCCCGATCCGAACACCCCTTTGCCTGTTTAACGGCCTGGCCACCTACCCCGAGGGAGCCCTAAGCCTGCCAGTCACCATCGGCACCCCACCCAAAACCGCTACGGCCATGGCGGACTTCATAGTGATCAAGGGTATGATAGCGTACAACGCCATTTTCGGCCGAAAAATCCTCGGCCGAATAAAGGCCGTACCATCTACCTATCACCAGAAAATGAAGTTTCCCACCAAAAATGGGTTGGGGGAAGTCCGAGGTAACCAGGCCACGGCTAGAAGGTGCTACAACATCTCGGTGGAAGCCTCAAGGCCGGACGGGAAGGATAAAGGCCCCAAGGGAATCGAAGGAAAGACCATAACCACCGAGCCCGGTGGCGAATTGCTAACGGTATTCCTAAACGATGACCCGGCCGTCGGAGTAAGGATCGGAGCCGACCTACCATCTAAGGAACAGCAGCAATACAAGAAATTTCTTTCTGAGTACGCTCAGGTCTTTGCTTGGTCCGATGATCAACTCCCTGGCATACCAGAGAAGACCGTGATGCACAAGCTCAACCTCGACCCCACCGTGAGGCCCGTACAGCAACGGAGAAGGAAGCATGCGCCCGAGAAGCAGGCGATCATCAAGGTGCAGGTCACCAGGGGACAAGAGATTGGCCTCTTCAGACCAGTCCGGTACCCAACGTGGCTAGCCAACGTCGTCCTGGTGCCAAAAATCACAGGCAAATGGCGAATGTGCGTGGACTTCACCGATCTGAATAAGGCTACCCCCAAGGACTGCTATCCGCTACCGAGCATCGACCAATTGGTTGATTCTGTAAGGTTTCGCACAGCACCTACGGGCGACGCAGCGGATAACAAAAATTTCATTTGCCCGATCCCGGTGTTATGGAAAGGTTAATCTGTGCTCTAATCGGTGTTTCTAAGACCCTAATTACGGGTTACGTGTTTCACCTTGCGCGGAACGACGCTGTCCGCTAAGCCCGATGCAGAGAAATCGAGCCGCACAGCTGTACGGCCTCTAGAGCAAATCCACACGGACCCTTGCGCAGCGACGGTACCTCCCCGGCACAACTTTCCCCGGCTCTAACACCTTCTGGAGAGAGAGAGAGCAAGGGAGAGAAAGAGGGGAGGCTTAACCTCTCCCTTAACCTTAATGCTTGGTTAGCTTAAGGGAAAGAAAGGAAGAAGCTAAGAGTTCGAATGAACTCACGTAGGTACCATATATATAGAGTTTAGGCTTATTAGAAAAGGGCTCCAAAAGATCGAAACTGTATATATGTCCTATCTCATATTATACATATGTATTAAGCTCCATTTACACTCCTTTCCAAAAGGAATTAAATGGAATTAATACATACAATTGTATAATAATAATCCGTCACCCAAGAATCCATTGTGTGTGATCCTCTAGGCCCATAGTCACTCTAGTTTAAGGCACATTAACTTCTAATTCCAATTAGAAGTAAATTAAACATATTCTTCGCTTCTACAAGAGCCGAATAATAGTTTAATTTATTCCGAACCTTCGATCACGTTGGGTCAAGCAAATCCGCGTGATCTTAGAGGACGCCGGGTTTAAACCAGCCTGTCTGGTACCTGTAAGTCCACAGTTACCGCATCGATATAATCCCTCGCTCCTTCTATGAGTCTGGTACGATCGAGGGTACGGTTTCTGTCAAACCCCATGATCGTGCCATTTGACTATGACCTCCTTAAAGTGTATGACGTCCGTTCTAAACGAACTCACACGACCCTGGCCAGGGATTTAACGGAGCGTCAATGTCATGACCCATTAACTGTCTGATATATACCCGACAGTGAGCGATCCCTTCTTGACCATTGATGATCTTCACACGTATCCTGGAGTGGTTAATGACTCGGCAACTCATGACTTATGGTTAAAGTCACTTAGCTAAGTAATTAAACCATTCCAGTCCTCGTGTAAGATCCGATCAATGTCTCAGGTCAAAGGACCAACGATGCTACTGTGACCGTTGGATCTTCAGTTGACATTAGGTATAATCAACCATCTGAAGATCCAATAGCGGATCAGTTCAGTGCACATCCTCCAAGGACATACACCTACACATATGTGTTGGTGCCCCGCACCAATGACCATGAGACTGGTCACTGACACATCATGTGTACTGGTTTAATAGGTAATCAAAGTCCCCGAGTGATTACCCTCCAACCAGGAACAGTTTAAGGTATGTGTTCATGTAAAGTCAAGTCTCATGTTCGAGATCCATCTCGAGCTGACTTTACAACCACATATCCTAGGGACAACGTAAAGTAACACAATCGCATATTTACGCTCAAACACCACTTTATTAATGAACAAGATCGTACAACTATTGGGCCTACCCGACCCGAAATTGGCCTGTAGCACACCAACACTAACAATCTCCACTTGAACTACAGCCAATTGCCCACAACTTTGAGGCCCATCTTATCCCGATGACGCTCAAATACAGTCTGTGTCAAAGGCTTAGTCAGTGGATCTGCTATGTTGTCTTCTGACGGTACACGCTCTACCGTCACATCTCCACGATCAACAATCTCCCGAATAAGGTGAAAGCGCCTGAGAATATGCTTTGACCTTTGGTGAGATCTCGGTTCCTTCGCCTGGGCGATGGCCCCATTATTATCACAAAATAATGGGATGGGAGCTGTTATCTCGGAACTACGCCAAGTTCCAAGATGAATTTCTTCATCCAGAGAGCTTCTCCAACTGACTGCCCCTCCATTCAACATGAATACAAATTCAGACATGGATTTGCAGTTATCTGTATCTGACTGGAAACTAGAATCTGTGTAAGCTCTAAGCTGTAGGTCCTCTCCTCCATAAAGCAGAAAAAGATCCTTAGCCCTTCGCAGGTACTTAAGGATACCCTTTACTGCCTTCCAGTGCTCTTCGCCTGGATTTGCCTGATATCTACTGACAATGCTTAAAGCATTGGCAACATCAGGCCGTGTACATAGCATTGCATACATGATTGACCCTATCGCCGAAGCATAGGGTACCTTATTCATGTGTGCCACCTCCTCAGAAGTTTTAGGACTCATCCCCTTGGATAGGTAAATTCCATGTCTCATGGGAATGAGACCTCTCTTGGAATTTTCCATCCTAAACCTTTTGAGGATAGTGTCTATGTACATGGATTGGGATAATCCTAGCATCCTTTTAGATCTATCTCGATAGATCCTTATGCCCAGCATATAGGATGCTTCTCCCAAATCCTTCATGGAGAAGGTCTTGGACAACCAAGACTTAGTTGATGTCAACATCCTACATCATTCCCAATGAGTAAGATGTCATCAACATAAAGGACCAAGAAGGTCACTGAGCTCCCACTGACCTTCTTGTAAACACAGGGTTCATCTTCATTCCGAATGAAGTTGAAAGATTTGACAGCCTCGTCAAATCTTAAGTTCCAGCTTCTAGATGCCTGCTTTAATCCATAAATGGACCTTTGAAGTTTGCATACCTTATTAGGATGTGGCTTGGAGGTGAATCCCTCAGGCTGTACCATGTACACCTCTTCTGACAGGTTTCCATTAAGAAAAGCTGTCTTCACATCCATTTGCCAGATCTCATAATCAGGTATGCAGCAATGGCAAGGAGGATTCTGATTGACTTAACCATGGCTACCGGCGAAAACGTCTCGTCATAGTCAATGCCTTGCCTTTGACGATATCCTTTCGCCACTAGTCTAGCCTTGTATGTGTCAACCTGTCCATCTGCACCGATTTTCCTTTTGAAAATCATTTGCAGCCGATAGGGACCTTCCCTTCGGGTACATCAACTAAGTTCCAAACTTTATTGGTGTACATGGACTGGATTTCTGAATCCATTGCCTCTTGCCATTTCTCGGAGTCTACACTATGGATCGCCTCCTGGTACGACTGAGGATCATCATCCTCATCGATACATACCTTAGAGGACCCCTCTGAGACATGTCCAACATATCTCTCAGGTTCTCTCGGTAGTCTACCAGATCTCCGTAGTGTCAGTGTTTCACCTTGAATAGGATCAACCGATACAGTCTCATCTAATGAGTTTGTGTCTATGGGTTGTGGTTCTTGGACCTCGTCCAATTCTATCTGGCTCCCACTATTTTTCTGGAGTAGATATTCTCTTTCCAGAAATACAGCTCTCTTGGCCACTAAGACCCTTTGCTCAGAAGGGTGATAGAAATAATATCCAAACGTCTCCTTTGGATATCCCACAAACCTACACTTATCGGTTCTCGACTCAAGCTTATCACTCTCGTTCTTCTTTACATGAGCAGGACACCCCCAAATTTTAATGTGATTAAAATTTGGTTTCCTGCCCTTCCATATCTCATATGGTATAGAAGGAACTGATTTACTTGATATCCTATTCAATAAATAAGCCGCAGTCTCTAACGCATAGCCCCAGAGAGACAAGGGTAGTCCTGACATAGACATCATGGATCGGACCATGTCTAACAAGGTCATGTTTCTCCTCTCGGATACACCATTGTGCTGTGGTGTATACGGTGGAGTCCACTGAGAAACTATTCCATGGTCTTTAAGATAAGAAGTGAATTCATGGCTTAAGTATTCACCTCCTCGATCCGATCGAAGAGCCTTAATACTTTTGCCAGTCTGTTTCTCTACTTCATTCTTGTATTCCTTAAACTTCTCAAAGGCTTGTGACTTATGTCTCATTAAATACACATAGCCATATCTAGAGAAGTCATCAATAAAAGAAATGAAATAGAGATAACCTCCTTTTGCTTCTATGGACATGGGTCCACACACATCCGAGTGTATGAGCTCGAGAAGGTCAACAGCCCTCTCACCATGTCCACCAAAGGGAGCCTTGGTCATTTTCCCATGAGACACGACTCACAGGTATCAAATGGCTTGTATTCGAACGAATTCAAATACCCATTTGAGTGTAAGTGAGAGACTCTTTTCTCACCTACATGACCAAGTCTGCAATGCCATAGATATGCAGAATTCACTTCATCAGCATTGGAAATTTGCATAACATTAGAACGTGTATCTAATACATAAAGACCATTGACTAATGAACCATTGGCTATAATCAAACCATTATTCATTATAGAGCACCCAGTGCTATTAAAAGCCAATGTATATCCAATGTTATACAAGCCAGAGATTGAAATAATGTTCTTAATAATATTAGGAACATAATAACAGTCATTCAGCTCCAGAATGACTCCTGAAGGTAAACTGAGGCGTGCAGTCCCGACAGCTTTGGCAGAAACCAAAGCTCCATTGCCCATCCTCAGTTCAATCTCCTTTTTGCCCAATCGCCTTCTATTTGCCAGCACCTGCACAGAATTGCAGATATGAGATGCACATCCAGTATCCAATACCCATGATGTGGATTCCATATATGACAAATTAAGGTCTATGACAAAAATACCTTCATTTAGAATTGCCTTGCAATTCCTTTTCCAATGCCCAGTTTCCCCGCATCGAAAATATTTGTCTTCCTTTTCATTCTTCTTGCCCTTCCCTTTGTCAACTTGGCGAGTTGCTTACCCGTGGCCTTTTTCTTTCCCTTCCCTTTGTTACTTGTGGTGGATATTTGGGTGGCCTTCCTTTTCTTGTTGGCCCGGCCAACAATCATTACAGACGAAGATGGTTTATCTTTCTGCATGGTTCCTTCAGCACTCTTTAACATATTGAGCAGCTCTGGGAGAGTTGCTTCAATCCTGTTCATGTTAAAGTTCATGATGAAGGAAGAAAAGGAATCAGGCAATGACTGGAGTATAAGATCAATGCATAGTTCAAGATCCAACTTGAACCCCAATGCATTGAGTCTTTCAATCCACTCCATCATTTTCAGTACATGGGCCTGTACTGATGAACCCTCAGACATCTGTGTCCTGAAAAGCCTTTTGGAGATGTCATACCTCTCAATCCTACCCTGCTCCCCGAAGAGCTGGCGTAGATTGAGAAGTATACTTCTACAATCAGTCTTTTCAAATTGCCTCTGTAGCTCGGGAGCCATAGAGGTCAACATGTAACATTGGGCAAGGGAGGAGTCCTCAGACCACTTGGCATAAGCCAGTAACTCGCCCTCGTCGGCATCAGGAGCTGGCTCAGAATGAACCGTGTCCAACACGTACGCAATCTTTTCGGCGGTAAGGACTATGCGTAGATTACGCAGCCAATCCGAGTAGTTCGGTCCAGTTAATCTATTTGCATCCAAGATGCCGCGGAGGGGGTTGGACGACGACATTGTAATCTGGATAAGAAATAAAAGATAACTTAGCATGTGTTCAAATTCTAACTTAGATGTGGTTTTCTATCTTAGTTAGTCCCACTATTTTTCGATCGAACTATATAACCCTCAGTATATAGAACGGGAGATCAACGAGATCAACCTAGTGGGTCGGAATCCCAACGAGACTGATGTACGACCTTGTGGAAAGCACAACAAGCCATACACCATCTCAAGGGCAGTCAACAAGCACTTGCATCTAATGCAATATCCGATATTCGGACCCCCGAGAAATCATCCCCTTGTGGAAAGCACAACAAAGGATATTCTCGGTTAGATCTAACCATCATTACTACATAGCAATGAGTTCATGACCCGACCCTTGTGGAAAGCACAACAAGGCCGAGTTCAATTCCTCACCCCATTGAGGCCGAGCCTTGGAGTTTAATCCCGCCCCCAAACTCATGGACCTTGTGGAAAGCACAACAAATCCATGAAATGAAGACGTTCATTCACTCCATAATGATGGAGGGCCACGACGACTCCTAGAGCCACGCTTACCAGATCTAAAATTTAATCGCGAGGGAATTTAATTTTATCTTGATCTCACCCTAGGTGGTAATATAAATATATCCAATATATTTACCGTACCTAGTAGTTTGCACAAAATAAATGCATCCAATGCAAAATAAACGCAAGTGATCATGGACTTTAACCCTAATGTAACTAAGACATCCGGCCCGCTTCCGAAGCAGCTGGATCGTCCTCGTCGGGTGTGCTCCACTTTTCAATCTCCGACGTCGCATTAATTATAACTTTTACACGGCACGCAGGCCGGAAAAATTAAATTACATGTGACTCAAATTCCAACATCCCTTAGGGCGAGTACAACAATGGAGGAAGATAGAAGTACATTGGAATTTAACAGAGAGAGAAAGGAGGTTCGCAGACCCCAATTAATTACATTAATCCAAGTCCATGATCACTTGCCAACCCATTCAAATAAAATCAATCAATGGTTATTTTCTGAAAATAATCCTTACTTTTGAATTTAAAAATGGGATGTGCAAATAAAAACAGGCTAGCTTTGTTTAATTTTAAAAATCAAAGCATGATTAACTAAAATTAAACACACAAGCAGACCAATATAAGGTAAATAATGTAAAGCACGTAAAGAACCATCATTTTCTACAGGGGCATGTAATTGAGATAATTAATTAAATTTAAATTTAAATTTAATTATCCAATAATCAAATTTAAATTCAAAATTTAAACATGCCAATAATTTAAATTTAAATTCAAACTAATTATCCAATAATTTTGTTTGAAAATAAATTTAAAATAATGCAATTATCCTCAATTAGTAATTTTCTAAAATTCAAAATTTGAATTTAACAATTATCTAATAATTAAAATTCAAATAATTGAATTTTCTACATTTAACTTCAATAAAATTTAAAATTTGAATTTTTAATTATCTAATAATTAAAAATTAAAAACTTAAATTTTACTGAAGTAACTTCAATTATTACCATTTTATCTCAAGGTAAATAGTAATTATCTCACCTCGGTAAATTCAACACGGTTAAATAAAATTAACTTTTGACATTTACCATCGAGATAACACAATTAACCTACTAGATAAAATTCTATTTAATTTACTAAGCATTTTAATATATATATATCTAATATATATATTATCAATACTGCATTTTAATAAATTAAAAACAAAGCAATTTTTTTAAAAAATAAAAAAAATATTCCCGGCGGCACCAATGGGCGCGGCCGCCCACGCGGGACGCATGGGCGGTCGCGCCCACGCCCGCGACCGCACGTGGGCGCCCGCGCCCCTCCCGCGGGTCAGCGCCCGCGGGCACTGACCCGCGGGTGCCGCGTGCGCCGCCCACGCGGCGGGCGCAGTGCGCCCACTCCGGGGCTAAAAAAAAATTTTTTTCAAAATTTTTTTTTTTAAAAAAAAATTTACTCTCCTGATGCCCAGCATCCAGGAAAAATAGAAATGCCCAACACTCCTGTCTCCAAATAATAATTGAAGATTTAAGAATGCCCCAAAACACGGTTCTTAACGGCGATAAAAACACCGACCAGAGCGCGAACCTGGCTCTGATACCACTGTAAGGTTTCGCACAGCACCTACGGGCGACGTAGCGGATAACAAAAAATTCATTTGCCCGATCCCGGTGTTATGGAAAGCTTAATCTGTGCTCTAATCGGTGTTTCTAAGACCCTAATTACGGGTTACGTGTTTCACCTTGCGCGGAACGACGCTGTCCGCTAAGCCCGATGCAGAGAAACCGAGCCGCACAGCTGTACGGCCTCTAGAGCAGATCCACACGGACCCTTGCGCAGCGACGGTACCTCCCCGGCACAACTTTCCCCGGCTCTAACACCTTCTGGAGAGAGAGAGAGCAAGGGAGAGAAAGGGGGGAGGCTTAACCTCTCCCTTAAGCTTAATGCTTGGTTAGCTTAAGGGAAAGAAAGGAAGAAGCTAAGAGTTCGAATGAACTCACGTAGGTACCATATATATAGAGTTCATGCTTATTAGAAAAGGGCTCCAAAAGATCGAAACTGTATATATGTCCTATCTCATATTATACATATGTATTAAGCTCCATTTACACTCCTTTCCAAAAGGAATTAAATAGAATTAATACATACAATTGTATAATAATAAACCGTCACCCAAGAATCCAATGTGTGTGATCCTCTAGGCCCACAGTCACTCTAGTTTAAGGCTCATTAACTTCTAATTTCTAATTAGAAGTAAATTAAACATATTATTCGCTTCTACCAGAGCCGAATAATAGTTTAATTCATTCCGAACCTTCGATCACGTTGGGTCAAGCAAATCTGCGTGATCCTAGAGGACGCCGGGTTTAAACCAGCCTGTCTGGTACCTGTAAGTCCAAAGTTACCGCATCGATATAATCCCTCGCTCCTTCTATGAGTCTGGTACGATCGAGGGTACGGTATCTGTCAAACCCCATGATCGTGCCATTTGACTATGACCTCCTTAAAGTGTATGACGTCCGTTCTAAACGAACTCACACGACCCTGGCCAGGGATTTAACGGAGCGTCAATATCATGACCCATTAACTGTCTGATATATACCCGACAGTGAGCGATCCCTTCTTGACCATTGATGATCTTCACACGTATTCTGGAGTGGTTAATGACTCGGCAACTCATGACTTATGGTTAAAGTCACTTAGCTAAGTAATTAAACCATTCCAGTCCTCGTGTAAGATCTGATCAATGTCTCAGGTCAAAGGACCAACGATGCTACTGTGACCGTTGGATCTTCAGTTGACATTAGGTATAATCAACCATCTGAAGATCCAATAGCGGATCAGTTCAGTGCACATCCTCCAAGGACATACACCTACACATATGTGTTGGTGCCCCGCACCAATGACCATGAGACTGGTCACTGACACATCATGTGTACTGGTTTAATAGGTAATCAAAGTCCCCGAGTGATTACCCTCCAACCAGGAACAGTTTAAGGTATGTGTACATGTAAAGTCAATCTCATGTTCGAGATCCCATCTCGAGCTGACTTTACAACCACATATCCTAGGGACAACGTAAAGTAACACAATCGCAAATTTACGCTCAAACACCACTTTATTAATGAACAAGATCGTACAACTATTGGGCCTACCCGACCCGAAATTGGCCTGTAGCACACCAACACTAACAGATTCAACATCGGGCAACGAGATACTCAGCTTCCTAGATGCCTATTCGGGTTATCACCAGATCAGAATGAATCCAGAAGACGTCGAGAAGACCGCCTTCATCACCGACTGCGGCGTGTATTGCTACACCCGGATGCCCTTCGGGTTGAAGAACGCTGGAGCCACATATCAGCGACTGGTAAATCACATGTTTGAGGGACAGCTAGGTCGGAACATCGAGGCTTACATCGACGACATGCTCGTCAAGACCCCCAAGGCCCAAGACCACTTCACCGACCTTGGCGAAACCTTCGGCGCCCTCCTGAAGTACAACATGAAGCTCAACCCCGCCAAGTGCGCCTTTGGAGTAAAATCCGGGAAGTTCCTGGATTTCCTGGTCACACAGCGCGGGATCGAAGCCAACCCCGACAAAGTCCAGGCCATCCTGGACATGCGTCCGCCCACGTGCGTTAAAGACGTCCAGCGTCTGACAGGGCGTGTCGCCGCTCTCAGCCGTTTCCTGTCCCGTGCGGCCGAACGATGCTTGCCCTTCTTCAAACTGATGAGGGGACCCAAGCTAGCATCTGCTACGTTCGCATGGGATGAGGAATGCCAGACAGCATTCACCGAGCTCAAGAAGTTCCTGGCTTCGCCACCGGTGCTCTCCAAGCCCGTCCCAGGCGAAGTCTTGCTGCTCTACTTCTCGGCGACGCCATCCACGGTCAGCTCGGTCCTAGTCAGAAATGACTCGGGAATCGAAAGAACTACACCAGCAAAGTGCTCAATGAGGCCGAACGGAGGTACCCCGCAACCGAGAAACTCGTGCTAGCGTTGGTTACCTCCGCAAGGCGCCTCCGACCCTACTTCCAGGGGCACCCCATCACCGTGCTAACCGGCGAGCCGTTGAAGAAGATTCTGGCCCACCCCGAGGCCTCAGGGCGACTCGTCAAATGGGCCATTATGCTCGGGGCCTACGACATCTCGTACCGGCCACGATCAGCAATCAAAGGCCAAGCGCTCGCAGACTTCATTGTCGAAAGCACCATCCCGGCCGAAGACAGGCCTTCGACCACGACCGGGCCAACCTGGGAACTGTTCGTCGATGGATCGTCCAATTCGGCAGGCAGCGGTGCGGGGATCCTCCTGAGGTCCCCCGAAGGGATAGAGCTACAGTACGCCTTGAAATTCAACTTTCCGGCATCCAACAATGCTTCCGAGTACGAGGCCCTTATCTCGGGAGCACGCATGGCCCGACGGTTGGGGGTCGAGCGAGTCAGGATCCACACCGACTCTCAGCTGGTCGCAGGTCAGGTCAACGGTGACTATGAAGCTCGGGAGGCACCCATGATCAAATACCTTCAGTTGATCTGGAGCCTGACCCAACAGTTCGAGGAATTTGGGGTAGTCCGGATAGCTCGGGAGTAAAACTCTCGGGCGGACGCCCTCTCTCGGTTGGCCTCCTCCCTAGACCCAGAAGGTACACGATCGGTCCTCCCAGAAGAGCTAGAGCGCCCGAGCATCGACACGGAGCTCCTCGCTGTTGACTCGGCCACTCCAAGTGACTGGCGCTCTCCCTACCTGTCCTGGCTACAGGACTCCCAAGAGCCCTCCGACCCTCGGGAAGCCCGCCGAATGAAGTATCAAGCTCGGCGCTTCGTCGTCCTCGACAACACGCTCTACCGAAGATCGTTCTCCGGTCCCCTCCTGAAGTGCCTCGGTCCCGACAAAGCAAGCCGAGCCATCCAAGAGATTCACCAAGGCCTGTGCGGAGCGCATGTAGGAGGTCGGCCGCTAGCCAGGATCCTGCTACGGCAGGGGTACTGGTGGCCCACCCTGCAGCGCGACTGCACGGCTCACGCACGGTAGTGCGACCGTTGCCAGCGGTTCGACCATTTGGTCCATCAGCCGGCTACGGAACTTGTCACCCTAGCCGAGCCTTACCCTTTCGCTCGGTGGGGAATCGATATCCTTGGGCCATTCCCGACGGCCCAGTCCCAGAAGAAGTTCATCATCGTCGCCATCGACTACTTCACCAAGTGGATCGAGGCCGAGGCTACGGCAAGGATCACCGAGACAGTCGTTTGGGGCTTTGTTTGGAAATCGATCATTTGTCGCTTTGGCATCCCCCGAGTGATAGTAAGCGATAACGGCCGGCAATTCGACTCTCGGTATTTTCGAGACAGATGCGCCGACCTAAATATCCGCAACCACTTCACTTCGGTCGCCCACCCTCAGGCCAACGGGCTGGTTGAAAATGCCAACAAGACTATCTTAAAAGGCATAAAAACCAGACTCGACAAGGCTAAGGGTAACTGGCTCGAGGAATTACCTAGCGTACTATGGTCGCATCGAACGACCCCTAGGACGGCAACCGGTGAAAGCCCTTTTCAGTTGGTATATGGCACCGAAGCCGTCGTTCCATTAGAGATCGCCAATCCATCTCTCCGAGTGATCAGCTTCTCACCCGAGGTAAACGGGTAAAAGTTGCTCGAGAACCTCGACCTGGCAGACGAACTCCGAGAGATCGCGAACGTCCGAGCAACGGAGTACCAGCGTCGCCTCACTCGATACTACAACGCCAAGGTCCGAGACAGACATTTCCAACCGGGGGACTTCATCCTCAGGAAGGTCGAAGCCTCTCGACCACTGGAGGCGGCGGGCAAGCTATCCCCCAACTGGGAAGGCCCCTACCGAGTGATCGAGACGCTCGGGAAAGGTGCGTACAGGTTAGCTACAATGGAAGGGGAAGCCATTCCCCGGACATGGAATGCGACCACACTGTTAGTGTTGGTGTGCTACAGGCCAATTTCGGGTCGGGTAGGCCCAATAGTTGTACGATCTTATTCATTAATAAAGTGGTGTTTAAGCGTAAATATGCGATTGTGTTACTTTACGTTGTCCCTAGGATATGTGGTTGTAAAGTCAGCTCGAGATTGGATCTCGAACATGATACTTACTTTACATGAACACATACCTTAAACTGTTCCTGGTTGGAGGGTAATCACTCGGGGACTTTGATTACCTATTAAACCAGTACACATGATGTGTCAGTGACCAGTCTCATGGTCATTGGTGCGGGGCACCAACACATATGTGTAGGTGTATGTCCTTGGAGGATGTGCACTGAACTGATCCGCTATTGGATCTTCAGATGGTTGATTATACCTAATGTCAACTGAAGATCCAACGGTCACAGTAGCATCGTTGGTCCTTTGACCTGAGACATTGATCGGATCTTACACGAGGATTGGAATGGTTTAATTATTTAGCTAAGTGACTTTAACCATAAGTCATGAGTTACCGAGTCATTAACCACTCCAGGATACGTGTGAAGATCATC
This sequence comes from Amorphophallus konjac, assembly GCA_022559845.1. Taxonomy (NCBI): domain Eukaryota; kingdom Viridiplantae; phylum Streptophyta; class Magnoliopsida; order Alismatales; family Araceae; genus Amorphophallus; species Amorphophallus konjac. The sequence goes on from CM040126.1 coordinate 391,257,027, forward strand.
AATGGTCAAGAAGGGATCGCTCACTGTCGGGTATATATCAGACAGTTAATGGGTCATGACATTGACGTTCCGTTAAATCTCTGGCCAGGGTAGTGTGAGTTCGTTTAGAACGGACGTCATACACTTTAAGGAGGTCATAGTCAAATGGCACGATCATGGGGTTTGACAGATACCGTACCCTCGATCGTACCAGACTCATAGAAGGAGCGAGGGATTATATCGATGTGGTAACTGTGGACTTACAGGTACCAGACATGCTGGTTTAAACCCGGCGTCCTCTAGGATCACGCGGATTTGCTTGACCCAACGTGATCGAAGGTTCGGAATGAATTAAACTATTATTCGGCTCTTGTAGAAGCGAATAATACGTTTAATTTACTTCTAATTAGGAATTAGAAGTTAATGGGCCTTAAACTAGAGTGACTATGGGCCTAGAGGATCACACGCATTGGATTCTTGGGTGACGGTTTATTATTATACAATTGTATGTATTAATTCTATTTAATTCCTTTTAGAAAGGAGTGTAAATGGAGCTTAATACATATGTATAATATGAGATAGGACATATATACAGTTTCGGTCTTTTGGAGCCCTTTTCTAATAAGCCTAAACTCTATATGTATGGCTCCTACGTGAGTTCATTCGAACTCTTAGCTTTTCCTTTCCTTCCCTTAAGCTAACCAAGCATTAAGCTTAAGGGAGAGGTTAAGCCTCCCCCCTTTCTCCCCCTTGCTCTCTCTCTCTCCAGAAGGTGTTAGAGCCGGGGAAAGTTATGCCGGGGAGGTACCGTCGCTGCGCAAGGGTCCGTGTGGATCTGTTCTAGAGGCCGTACAGCTGTGCGGCTCGGTTTCTCTGCATCGGGCTTAGCGGACAGCGTCGTTCCGCGCAAGGTGAAACACGCAACCCGTAATTAGGGTCTTAGAAACACCGATTAGAGCACAGATTAAGCTTTCCATAACACCGGAATCGGGCAAATTAAATTTTTGTTATCCACTGCGTCGCCCGTAGGTGCTGTGCGAAACCTTACACACACTACGCAGATTCTATTTCTAAAGTTGTATAGCAAGATTGAATGAAATAAAATTCCCTCTCCATTCATTCAAACAATTGTTGGTACATCAGATAAGCAAATGCCAGTACATCACATAGCAAAAAGTAAAAATCCGTCTAAACACCGCTTCAAGAGGCCATCGCTCGGCTGACTCGGTCTTGATCTCCTCGCGTCCAGCCACTGACTCTGCCTCGTGTGGAAACTGGCTCGGACAAGAGGTGGTCGAGCCAGTTGGCTCGGGTGGCCCGTGACAAAGGTGACAGAGGAACTGCAGAAGGAAGGCCACCTTTAAACGTTGAGGAAGGCTACCTCCCAAGTTGGCAACAACCAGGAAAAAGGAGCGCCGTGAAGGCCTCCCATCTTCCAATCTGCCAACTCCTTGGAAGGAAGGAGAGAGCAAGCAGCCCCTGAAGAGTGAAAGAAATGAAGAGCAGAAGAGGGAAAAAGAGGCTACAGACGGAGGAAGGCTTCGGTGAGGAGGGAACTTGATGCGCCTCCCCCCCCATGCAGAGGGGGAGTGGCGGCAGGCTTCCCTGATACCCCCATCCGTCCTCCGCCTCGGCGTCCACCCGGAAGCCTCGCCGGAGCTAAGAAGAGGCAAACGGCGTGCTTCCACACGCCATAGCCCTCCCCAGATCCGCGCGGCGACCGTCGGACCCGTCTCGTGCACGCGCGATGACCGTGGGATCCGTTCAACATTCCAGGACAGCGGGAGCCCGCCGCTCCCCGTCGTCGGCAGCGTCCCCCTCCGCGGGACCCTCCATGCCTAGATTGCAGCGGCGTAACGCAGAGTGAAGAAGAAGGAGTAAGGACAGATCGTCGGCGAGAATCCTTAGCGTTAAGGAGGAAGGAGCGCCCTTCGGTCTCTCTTATAGGCCAAGGGAGGCCGCACGCCTTAAATGACTCCCCCCTTTAAAACACGCCAAGGGATCCCCCTGAATGGTCACCTCCAACTCCTCGATCCCCGCCCTAGCGGGATTCACGAAGCAGCCTGACATTCAAAGCGTGAAGGAACGAAAGGACGCCCCGTCAGAAGTCTACCAAATCAGCATGCGAAAATCGCGCAGAACATATCGGCACCTCCCAACTACTCCAGATACGCCAACCAAATCACGGCAAAGATGGTACTCAAACAAAGTAAGTCGTTCATTATCACACAAAAAGGAAACTCTCTAAAAAGAGGAAAGAGAGACAAAAGGGGAAAGAGGCGAAACAAGGTAAAATACATCAGGCCTCGGGCCCACTTTGACGCTCGGGAACGGCGGAAGGGGACGCGTCATCCCCGGCACTTTCGGCGACGACCGGCTCGGACACTGACCTCGCCTGTGCGAGAACTGTCTCGGTCGTGAGCCCTCCCGAAACGCCCGGAGCCGGTGACCCCGATGGAGGCGACCCCTCCGAATCTTCCCCGACCGACGATGAGGAGCTGGAAACCGACTCATCCGAGTCATAACGCTGGCCAAAGGGGAACTCGATCGCGGAGTTTTGCTCGTCGGCGTAGTTTACCGCCCGGCGATAGCCCTGCTTGAACCCCTTTCGAGCGCCCCGGCGAAGTGCTACCTCATAATAGGGTAGGGCGGCTTCCACCTGGTTGGCTGAGTAAGTATCCGAGCTCTTATAGCGCTCGATCGCCTCCGCCTCGATCTGCCCCGCCCTTCCGACGAGCACGACCCGAGCCCGCTCCGCCTCGGCCACACGCTCCTCTACCTCGACTATCCTCCACTCGGCTTCGCTCGCACGCTCCTCCACCCGGGCTCGGTCCACCTCAGCCTCAGAGCGGAAGCGCTCCGCCACCTCCGCCCGATCTAGCAGCTCGGCGCGTTCGAGCTCCCAGCGATTGTCTAGCTCAAGGCGACGCAGACGCTCCTCCTCCAGGGATCGGCTTGTCCTCTCAAGAGACTCTCGAGTCTTGGCGAGTTGTTCGGTCAGCACCCCGGCTTCCAGTCGGCTCGCCCGCGCCACCTCCCGGAACGCGGAAAACTCCTGCCGGTGCCCCTCATGCTCCCCCTTGAGTCGGGCCAGTTTCCTTTCGCATCCTCCAAGGGTCCAGGCGAGTTTCGACCGCTCCGCCTCCGTCCGGGCGTGCGCCTCCGACATCAAAGCCGCTGACCGAGCTATGACCAGGCCGCCCTCCATCAGAACATCAAGGATCCCGGGGCGGTATTGCGCCTTTCTCCCCCCTTCGTCCTTGCGGCGATCGACCGGCAGACCCGATATTCCAAGGGCTCCGGCAGAGGGAACCACTCCGCCCTGGGCACCCCGCCAGAAGACTCTGCTCGAGCGACGGAGCTGACCGCCTCGCGCACCACGGTCGGTTGGGGTTGCGACGCCTCCCTAGGCGAACCCCCAACCTCGACCGGTGCCGCGGGATCAACCGCACCGGGAACTTCAAGCACCTGGGGCTGTAACGCCCTCGCGGGCGAAACCCCAGCCCTGTCTGTCTCGGCCCGCACCTCGCCGACCAAGACATCACCAACTCCGACCGATCCCCCGGTCTCAGCGTTAACTACTTCAGCATCGGCCCCCTCTACCCCCGTGGGGGGGAGAGCCGACCCATCGCCGCCCTCTGAAGGGCCCCCGGTCTCCTCGGCCCCCTCTCGCCTGGCAGGTGGGGGAGCTGGCCCCGAGGGGTCGACCCCATCTTGCCCCCGAGAGGGGAGCGCCGCCGAGCCGGAGTCACCCCCGGCGGTAGAAGGAAGACCTATCTTCTTGGCCCGTTTCCTGGCCTTCGCGGCCTCCCGCAACTTTCCCGCCATGGGATCCTTGCGCTTCGTACCAGTTGGTCGTGAAGATCCCTCGGGGGCCGCCCCCTTGCCCTTATCTCGGGCTTGGGCGCGACCCGCAGAAGCATCTAGTTCGTCGGCCGCCGAGTCATCTCCCAGATCAATGACCTCAGCAGCTTCCTCCAGAGGTTCCCGCCTCACGTCTGCAACAAAGGAAGGAGACCCGGTCAGGAGAAAGAGAGTAACTACCACCCCAGGGGAAGAACTTCAAGAGCGGTACCTGTCGACGTCAACCGCGTAAGAAAACACCGTTCGATGTTCTCCGGCGTCACCAGCTCCTTGGTCGACTGGTGATTATCCAGCAGACGAGCGGCCTGCCGCTCCACGTGGGGAGGGAACTCCTCCTGGCGAGGGGGAACATTCGGATGAAAATTGGGCGAAACCAGACATCTCCAAGACTCGTCCGTCGCCTCCGCCTTCACCCAGAAGAATTGGGTCTTCCACCCCTTGTGCGAGGAGTCCTTCGCTGCGAGTGAGATGCAACTCCTGTTCCTTCTCGCCTGGATAAAGTAGAAGCCCTTCCCTGCCAATGGGTGCGCTTTCAACTCGAAAAAATAGTGAAAGAGGTCCAAGGAAGGAAAAATGTCGTGCTGACGACAGAGAATCCGAAAGGCGGAGAGAAGGAGATACGAGTTGGCCACCAACTGAATAGGCGCCAACCGGAAAAACTCGAGAAGCTTAAGTACAAAAGGCTCAAAGGGAAGGCGGAACCCACTCTTCCAAGCCAGAAAAAAAGTGCAAATGTGCCCCGTACGGCTGTCCAGACTCATCTCATACGGGGCGGCGGCAGCAAAGCTGTACCTGAGAGGCAAGCGAAACCGATGCTCCAGCTTCCTCACCTCGGCTTCCCCCAACTCACTGCAATTGGGGACGGGCTCCCGCCTCACCTGCCCGATTTCCAAAGGCAGATCCGCCATCGAGCTGGAAGATGATCCCTCGCGCGAGCTCGAAGACTCCGGGGGGGAAGGAAGTTGCCGGACCGCCTCCGCGGTTACCCTCGCCAACTCCTCAAACGCCGCCGCAAGACTTTGCGTCTCCACTGTGCTCTCACGGCGCATCAAGGAGCCCCAGAAGCAAAGAAATTAAGGAAAGCCTAAAACCCTGAGAAGCCTAGAACGACGAACAGCGCCCAACGCCTATAAAACCCTGGAGGAAGGTGGCGCGTCGTTCCGTGCCCCGAGAAAAGGGGGGGCCCTTCGTTTCAAATCCGTCAGGATCATCATTACGGGCCCAGGCGACCACTACACGTGGCTCCATAACGCCAACAGAATTCCACCCACCTGAGCCACGCCGGTCCAAAGCCTCAAAAACTACTCAACCGAGCCTCCATGGCTCGGGAGTAGGAGGGGGACAAGTGGAGAGGGGGATTTCTGCAGCCCACTCAAAGAGCAGCCCAACAAGACCCAACAGGGTCCAACGAGGCAAGCTCACCTGAGTGACAGCCCACAGGGCCCACTTAGGAAAGAAAAGCCCAATGAACAAACACTCGAGGAACCAACCCTCCCCGGCGGCCCCTAGGCTCGGAGGGCCCGAGTAATGGTCAGCTCACAAGGAGGGTCCGGCCCAAGCCGTTTCCCCGCCCGGGAGAGACAGGCATTCGCCGACCTATCCGACCCCTCTTCCGCCGAGCTACGCTCATCACCCGGACAGGGCTGGCGTTTTAGAAGCTCGACTAGACCGGATATTATCCGTTCGTGCTGCCGTTAAGAGTCCCCAACGGACAGGGGAATCAAGAAGCCGCCGGCCTTCGAGGCGATAACGTTCCCACGATAAGGCCATGAAAGCCCACGTCAAGGACGTAACTTCCGCCGGAAACCCCTCAGCTTGCAGGACTCCTGAAGGCGGCGTACTATTTAAACCAGGGATACCCTCCGGTGGAAGGTAAGGGCCATTAAGGCACTCATACACCAAAACTCCTGAGCACAATCCGCTTCACCCCTCTGGTGGAGAGGAATCTCGCGCACTAGTTTTTCTCCTCCCCATTATTGCTTCCACCACAGCTCTACTGACTTAATCATCAGAGGGTTTCTCCCCAGGGAAACCCCCTGAGCCCTCTGATACGTTTCCCTGTCTTGCAGTTCATCTTCTGGTGATCCACAGCCCGCTCAGGACACAGCGCGAGATTTCGCCTCTTCACCGTCCATAAAATATGAGTCTACGTCCATATCTAAAATAAAGTGGGATTAGTGGGAAGGGGAAAAATAGGAGCCCAATCAACTCTTTTCCTTATCAAGTAAATTTTATATTTTATAAAAATGTCCATACAATTTTAGTAAGAAATTCAAACTCATAAATCTAACAAAACGGGTAACGGGCTGAATTCATATCAAAATTATAGGCCCAACATGTATAGTGAGTAATTAAGAACGGGTTCGGATCGGATATAGATTCGAGTGGACTAAATTTATACCTGATCCTAACATAAAATGGGTATTTTAAAATTATTCAAATATGAATTCGTATCCGTTTATTCAGATATTATCCAACTCATCACTGGGCCCTACAATTATTCGTTTAAAATTCAAACCGAATTCAAATTCATATTCGTTTAATCGGATGATTATCTGAATAAAATATCCGACAGATAATTTAATCAGATATCGAATATCCGATTATTAGTCGGATATGAATTCAGATATTAAGATATCCGTGTTGAATATTATCCTACCGAATATGAACTTTTAGATAAATATCTAAAGATTCACATATTCTATATATAATTAACTCAAATCCCAATATATTATCTTATCGCTCTTTTTTACCTTTTTTGTCTTAAAATATAATTTAAAAACAAGAACTGTATTTACACCCATTTGATAAGTTATCTCCTATTTTTAAGATGAAGTCTAATCTTTTAATAATATCTTTCTAAATAAAAAAAATTCACTCTTTATTTTTCTTTTAGAAAATAACCTACCACACTCCCACACGGCTCACATGACTCACATCTAAGTAGATCTAACAATTATCTATTTAAAATTTGAATCGAATTCGTATTAATTCGATAATTATCCAAATAAAGTATCCGACGGATAATTTGATTATTAATCGGATATAAATTCGGATATCACATTATCCGCTCCGTATCTGATCCGTTTACAAGTGTACTCGTCACGGATCGAGTGATGTGGGTAACCAAATTCGCGAATATTTTTGACATCCCTGTATAAGAGAGGGCCTAACTTAAGCAGTCTTTAATGAAAAAGATTGTCACGGTTTTTTGTGAACTTTTCCTCCTTTACTTTTTAACTCTTTCAATCAGTTTTAAATATAACTTTGCACTCGTAAATACAATGTTAGAATAACATTATATTTACTTGTTCAACATTATATTTATCTGTTAACCATTATGTGCACGTTGAACATGCAGATACAACACCAAACACATAAATTTAATGTTGAACATTTAAACACAATGCTATGTTAACGTTGTATTTATCTACTCATAGTTGTGTTTGAAACTAGAAAAGGGATGAAGGGAACATCAAGGACATACGGGAAACAAGCTATTCTATTCAGTTCACTAATTTTACAGCTTTGCATCACATCAGACAACATGATATTTAGGTGCAGCATTCAAGGAGGAATAATACTTGAAGGCTGTTCTTTAATTCATCATTTTCTCTTTCGGAGTAAATGTTAAGGGGGAGAAATAAGCATTTAACAAGTATTTGACTTAAAACTGTTTTTACGATGTTAAGGAGGAGAACAGCCTCACCTCCCTGAAGGAACTCACCGACGAGGTGAGTGATCAGGATGGATTTGGGACTCCGGTAAGATAGGGAACCTTTGATCTATCCGATCTTAGGTTTTCACTTTCTTTCGGGATGCCTTTCCGATGGGTAAACCATAGTTTATATTATAGGGTGTTATCACCCTATCTTCCCTCTGTCCCACCATCTACTGTGCACCCTTTCCTTAGATCCGGAAACACGGTGAGGTGTCTCCCAACGGGTTTGTTGGCCACATGCTGGCCACATGCTAACATCTCCCACTTGGCCAACAAACTATTATATCCCCACTGTTCGTGGGTGGTATAATATTTTCTTTAAATCACTCTCACTATCAGTGAGTAGTGTTTCCACTCACCATCACTTCTATACTCTCATTATCTATGAGTAGTATTTCTGATACGCTCCCACTATCCGTCAGAGGTATCATTCTTCTCATTGTCTCACTATACGTGAGTACTTTTCTGATACACTCCCACTATCCGTCAGAGGTATCATTATTTTCATTATCCATAAAAATATTTCTTTCTGGCTTATATATTCCTAAGCCCCATTAAGCCAACATGCTTAATGAAATTTTCTGCTGAGATACTTTTCGTCAAAGGATCGGCAATCATATCACGTGTGGGAACATAAGTTACTTTTATTTCCCTTTCTGTACAATATCTCGAATATAGTGATATTGTACTTCGATATGTTTTCCTCTTGAACTGTTTGCTCCACTGTTAATCAGGTTAATAGCCGCCTGATTATCACAGTACATCTCAATTGGTCCATCTACCAAGTTGAGATTCAAATCGTTCAAGAATCTTCTGATCCAAACTGCATGAGTAGTAGCTGTACTACATGCAACATACTCAGCTTCCTGTGTGTATCGAGCAACACACCCTTGTTTCTTGCTTCCCCAAGAAATAGCAGCACCACCAAAAATGAACAAATGTCCCGACGTGGACTTTCCGTCATCTTTATCTCCTCCAAAGTCCGCATCCGAATATCCGAGAACCTCAAGCGTATCAGCTTGATAAACAAGACTGTGGTGCAAAGTTCCTCTCAGATATTTCAAAATCCTTTTAACAGCTTCCCAATGTGCTGGGCCAGGATTGCTTTGGTATCTACTTACCAAACTGACTGGGTATGCCAAGTCCGGTCTAGTACACATCATTGCATACATCAAGCTTCCGATTGCTTGTGCATACGGCACCATGAGCGGCTCCTGTCCCTCTCCGGGGCATTGACCCTTACACAACCGTTTCTGATGGACTAACGGTGTTGGTGCCGGATTGCTATTATGCATTCCGAATCTCTTTAGTACAGACCTCAAATATTTTTCCTGATTTATACTCAACATTCTAGACTTTCTTTCCCTTAGGATTTGTACACCAAGAACATAGGATGCCTCACCCATGTCCTTCATCTCAAACTTTCCACTGAATTCAAATTTGACTTTATTCAATATTTCTATGTCATTACTGGCGAGTAAAATATCATCCACATATAGGGATAACATGATATACTTACTCCCACTATTCATGACATATACACAGTTATCCAACTTGTTTGAAACAAACCCTAGTTGGACAACTACTTCGTGGAATTTGAGATACCATTGTCTAGAAGATTGTTTTAAACCATATATTGATTTCTTCAACTTGCATACCTTTTCCTCTTGGCCTTCCATCTGAAATCCATCAGGTTGTTGCATATAGATGTCTTCCTTCAACTCTCCGTTAAGGAATGCTGTTTTTACATCCATCTGGTGCAGCTCCAGATCAAAATATGCAACAATTGCCAAGATCATTCTTATGGATGCAAACTTAGCCACTGGAGAATAGATTTCTTGAAAATCTATACCTGGTTTCTGCGTAAACCCCTTGGCAACTAACCGGGCCTTATATTTATCAATAGACCCGTCAGCTCGAAGCTTTTTCTTGAATATCCATTTGCATCCTATAGCCTTTCGATTCTTTGGAAGATCGCATAATTCCCATACATTGTTCCTCTTCATGGAATCAATTTCTTCGTTCATGACATCTTGCCATAATTCTGTATCATGCGATTTCATCGCATCTACATAATTCATGGGATCTATGCAATTTTCGTCTTCCATGTCTATCATCAGACATGAAGGCTCACAGGAATACAAATGATAATCATCCATCCATGCCGGTGGAGTTCTCAATCTTTTGTTGCCTATTCCGGGTTGACCAGGCTGCATTTCATTCATAGGTACTGGTTCATTTTCCATATTTTGAGGTTCTTCCTCAATTTCTGGATCATTTCTAGGGACATCATTGTAATAGTCATCATCTATTACAACTAGAGGTTCCTTCTCTTTTTCATGAGATTCCTCTTCCTCTAGATTTTCTAGAAATGTCGCATCCCTATATTCAATGATCCCTTTTTCTTTATGGAAAAATCTATAACCAGATGATTTCTCACAATACCCTATGAATCTACATTTCAATATTTTTGAGTCCAACTTATCTCTAAGTTGACTCGGAATGAGAACGTGGGCAATTGACCCCCATTTCTTGAGGTGACTCAAGTCGGGTTTCCTCCCATTCCATAATTCATAAGGTGTACTCTCTACGGATTTTGTGAGAATTCTGTTTAAGATATGATTTACCGTAAGCAATGCCTCTCCCCACAAATTCTTAGGGAGAGCTGAATGCGATAGCATACATCTAACAACATTCATCAAAGTTCTATTCTTTCTTTCTGTCACACCATTCTGTTGCGGCGTATAAGGCATTGTCACGTATCTTTTAATTCTATGTTCTTGACAATATAACTCAAATTCCTTTGAGTTATATTCCTCACCTCTATCCGTTCTTAACACCTTAATATTCTTTCCATGTTGCCTTTCCACTTCCATTCTATATTTTCGGAAGTAATCAAATGCCTCTGATTTTACAGAAATCAGATAAACATAGGCAAATCTGGAATAATCATATATAAATGTTATAAAATATTCCTTGTTGTTATATGTCTTTATACTTAGGGGGCCACAAATGTCCGAGTGGACCAACCCTAACAATTCGTTTGATCTATGACCTACTGCGAAGGGTTTCTTAGTCATCTTTCCCACTAAGCAATGTTCACAAGGTGTTAATTCTAAATTTGACAAACCCGACAGTAGACCCATCTTTATCATTTGTTCCATTTTAGATTTTCCGGGATGTCCCAATCTAAAATGCCATAGATCACATTCTGATAAAGAACACAAGGAATACTCAGAATCTTCAATATTATTATTCTCAGTGTCAATTACAGGGATACAAAATAAATCATGTTCGGGGACAAACCTCCCCATAGCAAGTACTTTCTTATCCTTCCCTATTGACACTCGATTATTATAGAACCGCACTTCCAGGCCATTTTTCATCAAGGCCGGTACAGAGATCAGATTCCGCCGGATTCCATGTGCATAGAACACATTCTTGAGGACCATGATGTTATCCCCAAGATCCAGCCTATATGTACCAACACCTTCTACATCAAGATAGGTGTTGTTACCCATATATATCCTCTGTTCTCCTGCCTTGAGCTTGTTCAGCGTCACCAGCCCCTTCTTCGTCTTGGCAATGTGACGAGTGGCTCCAGAATCGACCCACCATTCATTTGAGTCGGCAATCGCGGCATTGCATTCCGTGACGCCGATAAATTCTCTCTTTCCAGCTCTTCTATTTTCTGGGTGTTTGCTTCCACCCTCATTGCCTTACTTTTGGGGACAATTTACCATAAAATGGCCAAACTTCCTACATGTGTAGCAAGCACCACGAGGAACCTTTGTAATGCCCCGAATTTTTCGGATATTTTTCGGATCATTTTAGTGGGTCTCGGAGTGTATTTTGTGCTTTACACGTGTTTTTCCCTGATGGGCCTTCGGAACTCTTTGCAGGGCCAACCGTGGCGTTATACGACTCCGGGACAGTACCACTGCGTTGCGCTCTTCCCGAGGATCCCGGAGGTAATTTTTCATAATTTTCTGAATTTATCGAATTTTCGGGTTTTCCTATATATACTAACCCTTTTCTCTCTCCCCCTCTCATTTCTCTCTTCCCTCCCTCTCTCTTCTCTCACGCTCTCTTTCTCCCCTCTCTTCTCCGGCGGCCGACGGAGCGAGGCGGGGGCGAGGTGGAGGTGGCGCGGGCGAGGATGCGGGCGAGGACATGCGAGGATCGAGGCGGTGGAGGCGCGTGGAAGCTCGACCGCGGGTTCGTGGAGCGGCGAGGGCTTCACGGCGTTTTCTTCGTGGATCGGCGTCCACGGTGCGCGAAATCTTCGGTGGAGGTAGGGTGATGGACCCTCAGCCCGTGTACTTCCTTTCCCGCGAGTTTCGTAGGCCGTGGTGAGCCGAGCGGGCTAAACGGGGCGTTGTGGACACCGAAAATTGCACATCCAAAATGTCATGCTCAGCCCAGCATCAACAACGGCGCCGAGTGAAGAAACCCCCAGGGAAATCAAGCACAAAAGGCTCCACAGCCCGTGGGCCTCGAAGAAAATCAAATGGGCCACAACTCATGCTCACAATGGGCTCAAAATCGCCCATTTAGCCCTTCAGCGGCACGCCCAGTTGAGGCCCCAGCGGCACGCTCCCTTCAGCGGCACACCCCGCCGCGGCCCTCGCCGGCACACCCCTATGGGGGTTCACCGGCACACCCCCATGGGGGGTCTTCACCGGCACACCCCATGGGGGGTCTTCACCGGCACACCCCCATGGGGGGGTCTTCACCGGCACACCCCCATGGGGGGTCTTCACCGGCACACCCCATGGGGAGGTCTTCACCGGCACACCCCCCATGGGGGGGGTCTTCAGCGGCACACCCCCTTTGGGGTTCAACGGCACGCCCCCTGGGGGTCTTCAGCGACACACCCTTCAGGCCGTTCAGCGGCACGCCCATCCGGGGCTCCAGCGGTACGCTCTTTTGGCACTACAGCGGCACGCTTGTTCAGCCCTTCAACGGCACAGCGGTGAAGCTCTTTCAACGGGCGACGTGAGGCCCATGCCCTACACATCCTTGGCGCGCAGTGGAGCCGTCTGAGGTGGCAGCTGGTCGTTGGGCCACGTAGCCTACCCCACTGACAGCCAGTACAGGGGCAGGTCAAACCCATCATCACAGCCGGCTTCCCGCCTTCGACGGTCGTGCTCGAAGTCGTCGGTGGCTGGGAGTATAAAAGCCTCCTGGTAAGAGAACGAGAGACGAACAGAGAGAGGAGAAGAGGTTCCAACAGTAGAGGGCACACACAGGAGAAAGAGGAGAAGAAAGAAGAGAAGAAGAGGCCCTCCCGGCCTGTGCTCCGTCCGACGGCCACCGGGAAGAAACAAGAGTAAGAGAGAGAGAGCTTGTTGTATTGGGGGAAAGGGTTGGGGATAGTGGCCAATGTCTTAGGCCCGGATGTTTTCGTCTCTCTTGTATCCCATTCCTCCTGGGGGTTCTTTGTCCTTCTCCCTTTTGTCCATGGCCCCATCTGGGGGTTTGCTTTTGTAATATATATGTAGGGCCACGCCCTCTTGATTCTCATGAATGAAAACCACCTTCTCCGGGTTCCTCTTCGATCTTCGATGTTTTATGCTAGGCTTTGCGGGCTTTTCGACGGACGATCCGTTACTCCCTCTGTCTCTTCATTCCTCCGGCGTCTTTAGGGTCCTCCACGTCGATGTAGGTTTCCCCCTTCTGTTAGCCTTGGTTTCACAAGCCCTTCAATCCTCTCCATGGCCATCTGCTGTGTCCACTGGCTTAAGGGAGAGGGAGACCCTCACCCTCTCTCCAAACACATAGTGATCAAGTGGCCTGCCCTTGGCCTTGAATCCCCTTTCTTTTCTTTAAACGGCTTCTAAGGCCCCCAGCTTGCACACTCTGTTTGAACTCCCAGCGATGCCTCTTCCTGGCCCTTCGCCGGCACCCCTGTTTGGTCCCTCAGCGGCACGCCCATGGGGGTTGTCCAGCGGTACGCCCCCCCCCATTTATCCTTGGCCGGCACGCTATCTCCTCGCCTTCAGCGGTACGCCCCAAGTGCCCTCAGCGGTACGCCCTCCTCTGCCCTCAGCGGCACGCATACCAGTCTACCCCTTTGGCCGGCACGCTCCTTGGCCGGTACACCTGATCAGCCTTGGCCGGCACACCGCAGGCCTTCAGCGGCATACACCCTCAGCCTCTCAGCAGCCCACTCCTTGGCTTTGCCCCCCGAGCCCTTCCCTTTACGTTTTCCGAGGCTCTTTAAAGGTGTTGCTCCCCCGGGGGCCCATCTCCAGTTGTCGGGTTCCGCCACTCCATGTGGGCGCGTTCCCTTTATCTCCCTTACGCCCCGGGTCAAGGGGAGATGCTGCCGAATTTTTGTGGGAAAATAATAAAACATTAAAAGAGGCAAAAGGAGGCAACAAACGAGTAGGATAACTGACGAAACCTTCCAACTCATCCAGCCGCTGCCGGCATCACAACGAAAACCGAACCGGACTAATTAACCACCTGGCCGCCCGAAAACCCGACCCGCAAGAAAAGAGACCGAACCGAACCAAGAGAACAAACACGGGAGGAATTTTATATGAAACTACACAAGGGTTAAGACAAGAAGAAAAGAAAAGCCTTAAAGCAGGTAATCAAAGCTGAGTTAACCTCCATCACTCCCTGCCCAACTCCCAGCGGCACACACACACCCAGCCTTCAGCGGTACCCTCTCTTGAGCCTTCAGCGGTACGCCCCTACAGCCTCCAGCGGTACGCCCCTGCAGCCCTCAGCGGTACACTCTCTACAGCCCTCAGCGGTACGCCCCCCTGTAGCCCTCAGCGGTACGCCCCAGCCCTCAGCGGTACACTCCCGTTTTCCCCTTCGCCGGCACACTATACATATACACATATACAACTTGACCAGGGCATTAATAATAGCAAATAAATTAATAAAAATTACGCTAATTAAAGGACTCCGAATGCGTAATATTAATCACAATAAAAGAGGTGGGAGGGGTAATAGAAAAAAAATAATAAATAACAAACAAACGATAATGATAAGAATAATCATGAACAAAAAAAATCATCCCGGACACAGGCACGAATAAATAGTAAACATCAAATCAGAAACCCCAGAAGGTATAACCTGGAAAGCTCTAGATAAAAGATGCTAATGCCCACGCCGCAGCCCGCTCTCTCCCCGGGATCGGGGCAAAAGGAACAACAACGCTGCCCCCCTTTAGGTCGAGCCCGAGTCTCGGGAATTCCCCCGATATGGCCGGGCTTTGACCTAACCTCGGGCCGACATCTTAATCGGACCGGATTTGTTTTCTCGTTCCGGATACCTTCCGAACCTTCATTTAAAATTGCCGCATGCTCGGCAGACATTTGAAGGGATCTACCTCGATTTTCTCATTGTGGCGCTGTCACGGACTTGTGTCCGAATACGAAAGGTCTACGAGTGGCCGACACGGCCGACAGTTTGTGGCCTTAATACAACTTTCAGTGTGACCCAGCCCTATCTCTCTCGTATAATTAGTGTTACTCCTTTCGGCCGCGGGGCCTCTAATTTCGGCAATTAATCAAGGGTATTCCCTCGTATGAGGGATGTAAATGACGTCGTGACCTTCATGGCGCGACGGGATTCGGTCCCGACACGAACCATACAATCGTCTGACGAAGTCAGATCGAGCGCACCTTGGGCTCTTCGGAGCCCGAATAAATTGTCACTTCTGTGACTGGCACGCCCACGCACTCAATAGACGAAGCCACAATAAGCAAGCGAATTTTAGTGCGTCCACAACTCTGGCACGCCCGGTGGGACCCATCCACCCTTCATCTCTTTGCCGAAATTAGGGGCCCCACAGCCCCCTTCTTGTAATACTAACTGCGTTATCTTTTTAAATGCAGAAAAAAGTGAAGAGAGAGGCATCATGGAGCCGACAATGGGTGTCATCTGCAGCCCTGAGGTTGTGGAGAATCACGTGCGAGGTGGCTACCTGGCGGTACCCCTCACTTTCGGGAGCTTCCCTCCCACCGTGGGTTTCCCCAACTTCCTGGGGGTAGCCTTCGTCCAGATCCTCGACGTGGAAACGCCCGAGGAGCCTCAAACCAACGCTCCCGCTCCGGGAGCCGTCGAAGCTGCCGCCGGCCGAGCTGTGGCCGAAGACAACAATAGCGTCCACACAACGACGCTCAGCTGCAACGTGCACCACGTGCACCAAACTACCGGCCCGTTCCACCAAGGGTCGACATCCCACCGGAGAAGGCTCCGGAGAAGCAACATCAGCGCCGGATCAGGGCGTCGCGCCTCCAACTCCGGGAAGTCCATGACGGTTGGGGCCCTCCGAGTCCGCCTAGACGGGCAGAGGTCCCAGGTGACACCGGACCGCATCATCCCAACCGTTCCAGTCCGCAACTCCTTTGAAGGACTGGCTAAGCTGAAGGAGAAGACGAGGCCCATAGCCCCGGTCGTAGCACCAAAGAGGACGCCGGGTCACAGGCCGGCTAAACTGAAGCAAGTCTGGGTGCCTAAGGAGACCCAGCCCAACGCACCCGCCCAGGCAGGGCCCAGCATCTTCCGCCCCAGGAGGGCCCGACGCCATGACAGGGCTGAGGTAGTGACCCCCACTCTCCGACCGGCACCTGCCATCCTGGTGCCGTCCGAGGATGCTCACCGCCGTCGCCGGGGGCGCCGACACAACGCCGCCCGCCCGGCACTCAGGGCCTACTCTCCTTCCGCTGCTGTCGTCGACTCGCAACCACAGGCCGCTCTCCCTGACCAGGAGTGGGAAGGGATCGAGCAGGCCATGAGAAGCTACCTCCGAGGCCCGGGTAGCACCCCCGCTGGCCGCCGGAGACTACTGGGGGCAATGACCTCCGCCTTCCAGGAAGAAAGGGGGGAACCTGCACCTAGTATGGAGTCGAGGACCCGCCCGGAAGAGCCGCGCCAGTCCCCTGTACGGGAGGAGGCGCCGTCCCGACGGTCGGTCTTCGACAGGCTAACATTCCCAGGAGGACCGTCCCGGAGGGCGTCAAGAAGAAACAAGAATAGGAAATGGCTGACATTCACCTGCAACATGGCAGGAGTTCATGGTCGGTATGGGGCCTTACCCGCCGACCCGGAAGAATTGGCCAGAATAGCTGCCAGGCCGGGACCCCTTACCAGAAGAAGGAGAGCGGCAGGCGGCGCGACACCTGGGGAGCCCCTCACGGCCCTCACGGCCAATGTAGTCACCACCGGCGACACGAGTGGCGGACCCTCGACATCATCCGAGGACGCCCCGGCCGAAGAGACGGGGGGCATACCCAGCCTCCCCACAGCTGACCCAGCAATGCTGCTCATGATGCAACGATTCCAGCAGGAAATCGAATCACTTAAAAAGCAATTGAATGAGCGAAACACACCACCCCCAATGTCCTGGCAGACCGAGGTCACACCCGAGGTACCCAGGGACGGGGGGCAGTCTCCCGAGGCAGCTCTCCCAGCAACCCTCAATCCTCTCGGGGGCGCGCCCCCGCAGCAATCACATTGCGCAGCAGTCACCCCGCCACAGGCTCTGCTTTCACAAGGGTCCCCCATGGCCCCCCGGGCGACCGTGGTAGCCACCCCGAGCGCACAGCCCGCTCATTTTTACCCGAGCCCAGTCGACCCGGCGGCAGTCAGCCGGTTAATGCTCGAGCAGATGATAGATATGAAATTGGCTGAGAGGGGCGATGGGGGTCAGACGCCTTTCGACGTCTACCGGGTACCCTACCCGGTTCATTACGCTGCCAAGAAGCTGCCGGCTGGCGTCACCAAGCCGCCGAAATTCGAGAAGTTCAACGGGCAAGGATCTCCCAGAGAGCATATTGCCTATTATGTGAACGTCATGGGAGACTTGGCTGCTGATGAAGCCTACCTCCTGAAGTTCTTCGGCTCAACACTCACCGGGCTTGCCTTTGAATGGTACTCCGGCTTGCCGCCCGGGTCCGTGGCCGATTGGCCCGACATGCAGAAGAAGTTCAAAGAAAGATTCTACGTGGCCGAGAGAGAAGTTACCATGGCTGAACTCTACGCCACGAGGCAGAAGAATGATGAGTCGGCTCTCGACTACATTAAGAGGTGGAGGAACCTCAGCATGAGGTGCAAACGCCCCCCGCATCAGGAGGACGCAGTGCAGATCTGCAAGCAAAACTTAAAGAAAGAAATCCTAGAAAGAATGATCGGCACTGAGGTCAAGACGTTTGACCGTCTGAATAATGTGGTAGCAGAGATCGAGGCATTCTTGGCCCGATACTCCTCCACCCCGGCTATGTCAAGCCAGAGGGCCAGACAGGCGGAGAAGAAGCCGGCTCCCCCGGAGGTGCATGCACTAGACTTCCAGGCTTTCGAAAAGCAGAAGGAGAAAGCCAAGGGAGCAGCTAACCCTCCGCCACCCAGAACCACAGAACGGCGAGAAGGCCCCTCACTAAGAGAGAAGATGAGAAACAAGTTGTATTCCTTCTCCCGGGACAAGTCCAAGCTCCTGTTTGAGTGGGCAACCAGCTACAATAAGATCACATTGCCAGAGCCGAAAAGGCCTGGCGACTCAAAGAAGAAAGATGACCCGCGCTTCTGTCTGTACCACCGGGTGCTCGGGCATACTATTGAAGATTGCTACGTCTTCAAGGATGTTATTGAGTCCTTAATCAGAGACGGGGAGCTGGACATGGGGGAGCATAAAGTAGACCCCCCGCAGCCACACGAGCTGCCCAGTATAGCCTCCTCCGTCAGTATGATCTCGCTATATCAGGAGCTGCCAGAAGAATGGGCGAAGGCCTGTGCCCGTGCCACTTATGAAACCTTTATCATGGCCCCAGCTCAAGACCAAGAAGGGTGGCAGACTGCACCCGGAAAAACCAGGAAGGCGCGCGCCTCTCGACCCACCCCAGGAATTCACTCGAGGGTAGCAACGCCCCTGCCTGCACCGCCCCCAATAAACCCTGTTTGCCACGACACGGCCCCCCGGCTGGTCATGAGGCGGCCCACTCACAACAGGAAGAGCTCTGCCCCGCTGCGGATGCACAAGAAGACTAGCCCGGCGGTTGAAAGACTCCAGGCTATTATTGATGGGCTCGAAGATTATGAACAGCCCGAAATCCAGCCTGTGGAGCTGAAGGAGTATGTCCCCTGGACGGAGTTCGAATCACTCGAGCTGGCTCCGGGAACAGAAGCTGATGCAGACAAAGAGCCTCCCCTGTGGGGTGAACCTCCTCAAGAGCAGCCACCCGCTGCAGCAGGCAAGAAGAAGAAGAAGAGAAGACCCAGGGGCAAGAAGAAGAAGGAGGTTGTCTTCGCCTGCAATACCCTCGCGGCGCTGTTCGACACCTCTCTCTCCCTGGAAGAGAAAGAAGAAGAGCCACCCCATGAGCCGGCAGAAGTGAGTCAAGCTGAAGCATCCACCTCCCAGCACGCCACCAGGTCAGGGAGGAAGTGGGGGCGCCCTCCTCAGGGCAGCCTCAACATCATGCTCAGGGAGAACAACCATACCAGGTTCCCGAGCCCGAGGTCCGAGGCACTGAGATCCCTCCTCCATCAGGCCTCTATCCCGGAGGCACCAAGAGTCAAGGCGCCCCGTCGTTCGCCGAGTTCCTATCCGCTCGAGCAGGAAGGCGGGTGCACCCCCAGGGGTCCGCTGTGACCAGTAAAGCAAGCATTCCTCAAGCTCTACCGGCTACAGTTCCTGCCCAGCCGGAGGAAGAATTCAGCGGCACCCCAAACCTCGCCGAATTCATGCGAGCAGCAGAGGAGGCTCAACAGGCCCCGCCTGCTCGACAGGCCACAGCAGAACCCACAAAACAGGCATCCCTTGATCCGGCACCCCAGTCCCAGGATGAAGGCAGGCGCAGCAAGCCCGAGGAGATGAAACTGCTCAAGGTACGGGCGGCCGAGCGAATAGTCAGACATCTCAAGAAAATCCCGACCCGGTTCACGATTTGGGAGATGCTGTCCTTGAATGAAGAAACACGGCAAGCCATCATCGCCGCACTCCAGACGCCAGCACACCTTGAAGCCTGTTTGGCAGAAATACCACCTGAAGTAGCAGTGGCTTTCACAGAAGATGACATGCTCCTACCGACTTGCAGCCATAACAGGCCCCTCTACATGAAAGGGCAGCTGAACGGCCAGCCTATCAACAGGGTCTTGATCGACCCAGGAGCAGCGGTGAATATACTCCCGTACCGGGTATACCAGAAGCACTACTTTGACGTACATCTGGTCGAAGTTAAAAATGTCAAGATTGCCGGCTTTAACCAGAAATGTGAAGTTCCTATGGGGGTCGCAGAGTTCAACTTGACCTTTGATGACTTCACCACCAAGGTCCAGTTTCACGTCATCAACTCCAGCACTTCCTACAAGGCGTTGCTTGGCCGGCCTTGGCTACACCAGAACAGAGTGGTGCCCTCCACCCTGCATCAATGCATCAAGTACCCCTGTGAGGGAAAGGAAGTCAGAATCTTCGCCGACCTCCACCCGTTCGAGGTGTTCGAGTGTCACTTGTCAGATGCTAATCTGTACTTGGAGAAGGCGAAGCAAGCTCCGCAAGTCATCCAAGACAAGGGCAAGAAGAAAATGGAATCAGGAGGCTGGTTTCCTCCGCCGCCCCCAGGCTATGTAGCTCCCCCGCATGTACCATTTATTGCACAAGAAGAAGGGGTATTCAGGGCAGCCCCTCTCGCCATCTACCCCACACCGGGGGCACCCTGCCTCGAAGACCTGCTAGAAGATGTCAGGGTCCCGCCAGGGATCGTCAAGCCGATAGCAGAGATAGAATCCCAAGCAGCTGAACGACTGAAAACCTTCGAGGTGCCTAACTCTGAGGGGCCGCCCACTATTTTCTATGTGGCCGGGGAAAAGCCGGTCAGGGAAGACGATGATTGCCGGTTCCCTGACGAGTTGCATGACCCGCACGTCCCCATCACGGGACTTCCCCACATGACTGACCAGGCAGCCAGAATGGTCAGAAAGCAGAAGATTCCTCCCTACCAGCCCTCCAGCCGGAAGGAAATGTTTGAAAGAATGTGGAACCCACCAAACCTGGATCGACGGTTGCTGAAAATCACCAAGCACCCCGGTCTGGGCTTTTCACTAGAAGATTACTACGAGACTGATGTCATATCGGTCTCAGCATGGCCCGGCGACGACCCCGCAGAAGCTGCAGATTCGCTGGAAACCCACCGAGACACATGTCCCGGGGCCTCGGCCGAAGAGGCACAAGACGAAGAAGTATTCCTGTGGAAGCCTCCCAGCCGCCGCTATATGGAGAAGACCCCCTCCTTTTCCGAAGTGTCGACCTCGAGAGGGCACGCCAGCGAGGCGCCTCCACCCCGGCCGGCCGGCGAAGCAAGGAGCAGTAGCATGGGCCATGCCCCGAGTTCCCCTCGATACGACCCCGTCATGTACGCCTTGTACCATAGGCAGCAACGGGAGATCGAGATGCTAAAAGCACGACTGGCCGAGTTAACCTCGCTAGTCGCCGACCTGATCCAAGGATCTCTTCCCCCATGGGGTGGCCGGATGCCTCGGCCCCGAGGCACCAGTCCCAACACCCCCGCCCTGACAAGGCGGGAAATGAGAGACATGGCAAGCCCGCTGATCGAGCGGCCAACCAGGCAAGGGCTGACACTCCAAGAGAAGCTGCAGAAGCCTTATTCCTTTCCGAGAGAGAAGACCCGGGGCATCTTCGACTGGGCTTGCCATTACGGCAAGGTCTCCCTTCCACGGTCCAAGAGGCCGCAGGACACCCGAAGAAGCGGGAATCCACTGTTTTGCCCTTACCACCAAATACTGGGCCACGCCATTGAAGACTGCTATGTCTTCAAAGACCTTGCTCAAAGCCTCATCAACAGGGATGAGCTTAGAATGGGGGACTACGTGGTAGCCCCGCCACGTCCCCATGTGGCAGACAGCCCCAGGGCAGGAGCCTACACTGTGTCCATCCGATGCCGGGCGCCCGAAGATGCGGCTACCCCAGCCTCTGCAGGAGCGGTCTATGATGAATACACAGAAGAGCCCGAGATGCACTTATGCCCTCCTGAACCTGCGGACCTTACGTACCCGGCGGCTACGACCCTAGGGGACTGCGAGGCAAATGCAACCTCTATGCCCAGTCATGATGAACAAGGGGAGGGAGATGACGTCTTCGAGCCCGAAGACAATGAAGACCAAGACTTCGTGGATTTGTCGCCAGCCCCGCCGGAAATTGAAAATAGCGGCCAGGCCACAGTCGACGAATTGGTTGAAATCAACCTCGGCACAGAAGACAATCCCAGGCCGACTTTTTTGAGTGCTCTCATGCCTCTACAGGAAAGAGAACAATACACGAAGTTGCTGCAAGAATTCCGGGATTGCTTTGCCTGGAACTATGAAGAAATGCCCGGACTGAGCCCCGAGGTGACTCAACACATCCTGTCTATTGATCCCAAAATGGAACCAGTGAAGCAACCTCCCCGGCGCATGAGGCCGGAGTTAACCAGCCAGATCTGCAAAGAAGTCGACAAGCTCATAAACGTCGGTTTCGTGGCAGAAAATCAATACACCACATGGCTGGCCAATATTGTACCGGTGAAAAAGAAGAATGGACAGATCAGGATTTGCGTGGACTTCCGCGACCTGAATAGAGCCTGCCCGAAAGATGACTTCCCGGTGCCTATCACCGAAGTGATGATTGATGCAACCACCGGCCACGAGGCCATGTCCTTTATGGATGGGTCGTCCGGCTATAACCAAATCTGGATAGCCGACCACGACCGGGTCCATACGGCTTTCCGGTCACCCAAAGGGGTATTTCACTACAAGAGGATGCCCTTCGGCCTCAAGAATGCCGGTGCCACATATCAGCGGGCGATGACCAAGATCTTCGACGAGCTGCTATACGGCAAGGTCGAGTGCTACATTGATGATCTGGTCGTCAAGACGAAGAAAAGAGACGAGCACCTGAGCGACCTCAGGGCCGTCTTCCAAAGGCTCCGGCAGTACGGGCTGAAAATGAATCCCATGAAGTGCGCCTTTGGCGTGTCCAGCGGGAAATTCCTCGGCTTTATTGTCCGGCACAGAGGGATCGAGATCGACCCCCTGAAGATAAAAGCCATCCAGGAGCTGCCTCCTCCGAAGAGTCTGGGGGAGCTGAGGTCCCTACAGGGGCGTTTAGCTTACATCCGCAGGTTCATCTCCAACCTGTCAGGGCGTTGCCGACCCTTCCACAGACTGATGATGAAGAATGCACCCTTCAGCTGGGGTCACGAATGCCAGCACGCGTTCGACCAGCTAAAGGAGTACCTGAAGACCCCACCCGTCCTGGGGGCACCTGTCAAAGGTAGACCGCTTATTCTCTACATAGCGGCCACCGAGTACTCACTGGGGGCAATGCTCGCCCAGAACAATGATGAGGGAAAAGAACAAGCTCTTTACTATCTCAGTCGAAGGTTGGTGGGCGCAGAGGCTAAGTACACCCCGATTGAGAAAATCTGCCTTGCCTTGGTCTTCGCGGTCAAGAAGATGAGGCACTATATGTTGTCCCATGAAGTCAGCCTGATATCCAGGGCCGACCCCATCAAGCACATTCTCCTCCAGCCAGTCCCGAAGGGGCGCCTTGGCAAGTGGGCCGTGCTGCTCATGGAATTTGACATCACTTACGTGCCACAGAAGGCCGTTAAGGGGCAAGCCGTCGCGGACTTCTTCGCAGCACACCCTGTGCCCGAAGACTCTCCGTTGGCCACAGAGCTACCCGAAGACGAAACACTAGAGGTGGATCAAGTGCAACAAGCCGCCTGGCAGTTATACTTCGACGGGGCCTCGAGAACAGAAGCGACCCCGTCTGGGCATGGCAAGGTGCGTGCCGGAGCTGGCATCGTCCTCAAATCGCCAGATGGAGAAGTGATGCACACCTCCTGCTGCATTAGCAAACCCTGCACCAATAATGAAGCAGAATATGAAGCTCTAATCATCGGTCTCCAGGTCGCCCTTCAAATGGAGATCAAAATGCTCCAGGTGTTCGGCGACTCGCTGTTGGTCGTCAAGCAAGTCCAGGGGCAATTTGATGTCCGAAAACCTGAGCTGCTCCCGTATCACACTAAAGCAAAAGGGCTCATGGAGCGGTTCTACCTCCTCGAGATAGGCCACGTCGCCAGAGGGGAGAACGCACAAGCCGACGCATTGGCAAAATTGGCAAGCTCACTGGCAGTGCCTCCAGATGGATCTCTCCATATCCAAGTAATAAACCAACGCCAGGTACCCAGCATGATGGCAGAGGAGTCAGAAGAAGAAGACCTAGAGGTCACTACAGTGGAAGCCGTCAGCCTGCCCGACTGGAGAGCCCCCTTGGTGCAGTGGTTCAAACACCAGCGATTGCCTGACCGAAGAGAAGAAAAGATCAAGCTAGTCAGAACCAAGGATTCTTACGAGCTCCGAAGCGGAATATTATTCCGAATTGTGGCAGACGCCAGAAGGAAGCTGCTCCTCCGATGTTTGTCCACCGAAGAAGCTTGGAGGGTTATGAAGGAGGTCCATGCCGGCATAGCTGGCGCGCACCAGGCGGGACCGAAAATGAAAATTGAAATCAAGAAACTTGGCTATTATTGGCCTGCGATGTTCAACGACTGTTGCGAGTATGCTAAGTCGTGTCAGAGATGCCAGGAGCATGCCACTATACCCAGGAGACCTCCGGCACCATTACACCCAACAGCGCCCAGTTGGCCGTTCGCCCAATGGGGACGGACGTCGTGGGCCCCTTACCCGCATCTTCCACAGGCGGCAAATACATTCTGGCGGCTACCGACTACTTCTCCCGCTGGGCAGAGGCCATTGCCTTACGAGAGGTCACCGGAGAAGTCGTGGCCAGGTTTGTCCTCCGCAATATTATATTCCGGTTCGGCGTGCCCGACCGGATTGTGTCGGACAACGGCAGCCACTTCCGCAACCAGAAAGTTTACCGGCTAGCAGAAAAATACAAAATTGACTGGAGGACATCGACTCCTTACAATCCACAAGCCAATGGGCTGGCCGAAGCTTTCAATAAGACACTTTGCACTCTCCTGGCCAAGACTGTTAGCTCTAACAAAAGGGACTGGGAAGAAAGAATGTATGAAGCGCTTTGGGCGTACCGAACCGTATACAAGACCCCAACGGGCTGCTCGCCCTTCTCTCTTGTATATGGCTCGGAAGCAATCATCCCCGTCGAACTGGAGATACCGTCCCTCAGGGTCGCCATTCAGCATGGGCTTGTCCCCGAAGGGCAGACCAACACCGAGCGAAGGCTCGATGAACTCTCCAGTCTGGAAGGAAAGCGGCTTCAAGCCCAACAGAATATCCAGGTCTATCAGGCCCGGATTGCACGCGCCTTTGACAAACTCGTCAAGGAACGCGAATTCAAGAAGGGTGACCTCGTCATGGTCAAGAGAAGAGATCTCATGGCGGCCAACCCCAAAGGTAAGCTAAACGAGAACTGGCTCGGACCCTACGTAGTCCAGAAAGTCTACGAAGGCGGAGCCTATGTAATTGTCAACCACCGCGGGGAGGTTCAATTCCCGCCTCTTAATGGAAGGCACTTGAGGCTGTACCACGCCCCAGCACCCCCATTCAGGTAATAATATTACTCTTCGCCCCATTTTGGGGCGGATTTGCGTGATTAATGTCCGAATGATTTGGCCACCAGCCGGGTTCCCGAAAAAGGGAAGAAAGGAATAGAAAGAGAAAGAAAGAAGAAGCAAAAAGAGAAAGACAAAAAAAAAGAAGAAGAAGCAAAAAAAATGGAAAGAGGAAGAGAGAAGAAGCAAAAAAAAAGAAGAAAAAAAATGGAAAGAGAAAGAAGGAAGAAGCAAAAAAAAAGAGAAGAAAAAAAAAGAGAAAAAAAAAGAGAGAGAAAAAAAAAGAGAAAAAAAAGAGAAGCCAGAAAGGGGGAACGCCCCCCATTTCCAGTCACCGCCCCGCATCAGCGGGGGTACCAAAATTGATTTAAAAAGAAAGAAACAAACTCTTCTCTCCGTCCTTCCCGGGCGGTGAGTACCCCTTTGGCTCGGACCTCACGTCCGGGTCATTGACTAAACAAACTCTTCTCTCCGTCCTTCCCGGGCGGTGAGTACCCCTTTGGCTCGGACCTCACGTCCGGGTCATTGACTAGACAAACTCCTCTCTCCGTCCTTCCCGGGCGGTGAGTACCCCTTTGGCTCGGACCTCACGTCCGGGTCATTGACTAGACAAACTCCTCTCTCCGTCCTTCCCGGGCGGTGAGTACCCCTTTGGCTCGGACCTCACGTCCGGGTCATTGACTAGACAAACTCTTCTCTCCGTCCTCCCCGGGCGGAGAGTACCCCTTTGGCTCGGACCTCACGTCCGGATCATTGACTAGACGAACTCTTCTCTCCATCCTCCCCGGGGGGCGAGCACCCCTTTGGATCAGACCTCCCGTCTAAGTCACTGACTAAACGGACCTTTCTATCCGCCACCTCTGAACGGCAAAAGGGGTCTCTGGCCAAATACCCCTCACTCGAGACCAGCACGCGCTCCCAATATTGCGGCAAAGCCAGGGAGTTGCCCGTTCGGTATGGTGGAGTGGTCCCCTCGTCCTCCCCCTGGGAAGGCGAGCGCTCTCCTGTACCCTGACATGGGTCCCTGCCTGGTCCTTCCAAAGTGAATCCCCGCAAAGACTCATACCCTGCCAATGGGCCCCTACACGAAAAGGGGGGAAAGATGCAAGAGCGAGGGAAGAGGAAGGAGAAAACAATATGCACGGAAGAGAAAGAGGGGTGGGAAAGCTCCCTCCGGGATAAATGCATACACCAGGAACGCGTGAAATCATAAATGCTTTGCTCTATTCAAAAGAGGATCAAACTACATGTGCTGCGGGGCATACCCCTGTGTTACATTCAAAAAAAAGAAAGAGAAATTAAGGGATGCAACGCTCAGTCGATGTCCCTGAAGATGTCCTCGAGGGGGAGGATCCCGACGCAAGGGAAGTTCGTCATATCGCGCAGTCGGCCCCTCAATCCCTCAAGACGGGCGAGCTCCGCTTCGACGGACGCCATTTCAACGTCGGCAACGGCAAGAGCTTCCCTCTCCTCTGCCACCGCCCCTTCCGCCTCGGCGAGGCCAAGTTTAGCCGCAGCGAGATAGCCCTCCAGCTTCTCGATCCGGTTCTTGAAGGAACGAACGCTGCCTTCGCCTTCCTCTAGGGCCTTTCCGTGGCGTTCTCTACTGTCGCGTCGGGCCTTTAGGGCCTGCAGATATTCGTCTGCCTGAGCATCAAGGGCGGCGCGTTCGTCAGGAGCCTGGGTCTCCAGGAACTCGCGGCGCTTGACATATTTCAATAATAGCAAGACCCGCCGTGACCATTCCCCCAGCGGACAGCCAAGCACTTGCAGCGCCCCCGTTAATTGCGTTACGATGGTATGCACCTCCCGATACGACAGAGAAGCATCGCCGAGAAGCATCGTCCGTAAAGTGATCAGCATCTGACGGACTGGCGCTTCTGAGGACGTGTGACTAACTGAGGGCACGACCGGAGGGGTGAATTCTACGGTGCTGTCCACCTCTGCCCACAGGTCGGTATCTGCCGCCACTGAAGATGAAGGAAGGGCGAGGGTCAAGTCGCCCGGCCGGCGTAGCTCGACGAGAGACTCTTGGCCGACCATTGCCTGGGGAAAGGAAAGGACCATTGCCGAAGCCTTCGGTGCCCCCATCGTTTGGAGGTCACCCGCCCCCTCTGCCTCCGTCTGGCCCGACTCTGCCACTCCTCCAAGGGGCAGGGGTGCAGGGGCCGTTACCTCGGCTAGAGGAGGAGCTTCGAGTAAGGCCAGGCCCGAAGCCGTCACCCATGAACTCCTCGCTCGCGGCTGAGATCCCTCCAGATGCGCACGGAGCCCCGCAAATATCTGCTGCAAGAGCGGGTCCTCCACCTGAGCCGGGAGTTTCGGGAAGGGCGGAAGCGGAACCACTAGCTGGGGTAAACGTCCCGCTTCCACGAGCGCAGCCAGTCCCTCTCTCTCCAAACCCAAGACTGGAGCCGGCCCCTTCACCGCTATCGGGCCAATGCTCGGTCTCCGCTTGGCCACTGCCTTCCGGATACGACCAGGCGCCTTCCCCGATATCGGCATCGCCTGATCATGGGAATGGGAATCAGCTATTCGCCATCCAAAATAAACCATGCAAAAGGGAGACCGTGGAGCCCGCATACTCACCTTGGCCGCTGGGATGATGCTATCTTCAGGCGCGATCTCCCCCTCCTCCAGAGGCTCGCCCGCCGCTCTGGTAGTACCGGAGGGCTCCGCGGGCATTTCCTCTCGAAGGGCGTCGAGCAAAAGAGCCAATTTGCCCATGACGGCATCGGCTCCCGTTGGACGGTCGATCAGCGCAGCCGGGGCAGCCTCCTCTGTGATCTCAAGTTCGGCCGGTCCTCGAAAATCCTAAAGAAAAAGGGGGGGATAAGGTCGTCAGTCAATCAAAAAAAAGGGAAAGGGAGAGCCGGCCCAAACAAGCTCACACTCACAACGGTCTTCCCCACGAGGCTCGAGGAGCCAGCAAGTAAGGGGGCCCCGAAGGCCGGCTCGGGCGGCTCCGATGCCCCGGACGCGCCCTCGTCAGCAGCTACTTCGTCGGAAGAGTAGTTGTAATCTACCTCTTCCCCAGACGGAGACTCGACCGCCGTCGGCTCGGCCTGGACCGGCAGAGGAGCTTCCACCTCAGAGTCTCTGCCCAGCACGTCCTCCCTCGGGCTAGGCGAGGCTCGCGCTCCGATCTTCTTCCTCCTCACATATATCAACGTCGTCGGGAGGTCGGGATCAGGCCCCAATGACTCGGTGGCCACCGCAGCAACGCCTATCATGCAAAAGAAGATAAGCCAGGGTGAATCTACTGGCCCCTAGGACAAAAAGGGGGGGGAGCTAACCATGTAGTCGAAAATATTTACCCCCTTCAGTTCCTGCGACACGAGATGACCCGCGGGCTTCCTCAACAGGCAACGCCTTCTCGGGAGTCCCGACCGTACCCTCGCCCGTGAGATAGAAGCGCATCGTCGCCATGCGCGAAGCCGAGGCCAACTCGGGAGGCCGGTCGACCGCAGACGACACGGGCGGCCGATGAATCTCACCAGCTTCGCGGCTCGGTTCGGTCTGCGTGGCTTCGAATTCCTCGAAGGACAAGACGCGGGCCACCGGCGAGGCTGCCGTCGGAGCCGGGGATGCCTCGGTCCGCTGCCGTTTTGCCGTCTTTTGCCCGGCCACCTTGGCAGCAGCCAGTGCCTTCTTAACGGGCGACTGTGCCCGGGGCCTTCCCGTTGCCTGCGGCAAGGGAGCTGGAGCCGCCGCCGGGATCGCCTCCGCCGGGACCGCAACTTCGCCCATGTCAGGCGTGGGCATGGGCTCTTCTATAGAAGCTGAAACAAAAGAAGTATCCAGGTGTCAGGGCTCCACTCCAAGATAAAAAGGAGGAGGGAGATTCAAAAGGCACACTAAAGAGCGGGGACGCGGACCGGCAGGTTGACCTGGCTCGGGACGGGCAGCTTCGAATTCCTCGAAGGACGAGACTAGTGGCGCCAGAGGAACAGCCGTCGAAGCCTTAGCCGTGTCTGTCTTCCTCCGCTTTGTATCCCGCTGCTTAGCCGCCTTGGCGGCGTCCACCGCCTTCTTCACAGGCGATTTAGCCCGGGGCCTCTTCGCAGCCCTAGGCAAAGGAGCCGTGGTCGGGGCCAGCGGCGCGGCTTCAAAATGCGCAGGCTTCTTCACCAGCCGGAGGAGGTTCCGGTACGTGGCCATCTGCGTGCTGTCGGGATGGTCTGCAAAGAAAAGAGGGGAAAGAACGAACATGCATACACCATTAGTACCTAACTCACCGCGAAAGCCGCAGCGCTGAGGGACAAAACCGAAGAGCAAGAGGGAACTGAATACCATGAGGGCCAGTGTACAGCCGCAGCGTGATCGGCCAGTAGCTCAGGGATATCTCCTTGTCCCGACGTGCCGCCTCCCGGACTAGCCAACAAACGTCCTCAATAGTTTGACACCGGTCCGTGAGGTTGGCCAGATCCGCATGTTTCTTGGAAGAAAGGTGACAGAAAAGATTGAAGTGGTCCATGCCCCACCCATCAGCATAATAATAAGGGGTGTGCAGGCGCTTGCCCAGGATGGAGGCCGTCACATCTTCAATCTTCATCCCATTCACCCGGAGGAGGATATATAGCCACGTGGTATCCTTGTAATTCTCAGGCTTCCTCTCCTCCCGCCTCATGAACGTGCGATACAGGCAGGCCAAGTCTCTCTCCGGACGCCAGCTCTTGGCAGGAGTCCCCTCTTCCTCTATGGGGAATGGATAATTGATGAGGTCCAGACGGTCGCTCCCTACCCGGCACAGGTCCCTCAGTGTCTTCTGATAGCTGTCCTTCGCCACTGGAGGCAGCTCCACTTTCGGCGTCGGCCTCCTATCCCGGGCTTCCCGACGAGCTATCAGATATGTCGCCACCTCCTTCTCTTGCCTGTTCTTGAGCCGAAGAAGATGATCTGGCTCAATGTCAAGTACTGGCACCGGTTGCCGGCTAAGGAATCTCCTTTCGGCGCCATCCCAACAATCGGTCTTGTGCAACCGATAGAAAGCCGTCCGGGCATTCCACCACTTTATATAGTCTTCAGTCACTCGGGGCACGCGACCCGGGGCTGGCACCCTGAAGGAGGCAGAGTCCGCCCGGTGGAAGAAGTCCCACCAGCTTCTAGCGTGCTCGGCGACCGCACTTCCCCGGACGTTCCGCGAAGGCAAGCCGAATTGCGCATGATAAGCAGGGATGTGCTGGTCATACCCGAAGTTGCGGCCAAATCGGAAAGGGTAATACGGCTCCAGCAGTACGTTGTCTCCCTTCCGGAACACCAACACGCTCGGGCGGATAGCCAGCGCCCAATCCCTCAGCTCGGGCTCCAGCAACGGGCGCACCACGTTTTCCTGGCTGATAGGGTGGACATACCTCTCCACCTGGTCATCCTTGCATTCCCTCTTGTTATTCACAAGCGGGCTTGAATGTGCGGCCAGCGTCCAGAAATGAATGGTACCGGCTGCGTCCCTGGGAACCGTGGTCAACCGGCCCCGAATATCATACATCCGCATGGAAGTAGAAGCCGGTTCTGCACTCGCGAACTCCAGCATCCTCGGCACCAGCCCCCAATCCTGAAGGACTCGCGGGGCGAACTCCGGAAACAGTGAACAAACCCACGCGTTGAAGAAGTGCAGTGGGCACACGTACCGGGCCTGCCTCGGGAACTGGTGCGTGCTGATGTCTCCCAGTGCCTTATAAATCAGACAGAGCGCCGCCGGGCACAGAGAAAGTTTAACACCCCACGCCATCTGACACGCCGGGTAGATGGCATCTGGCCGAATCACCGTCTCATCCCCGTACGGCATGGCAAATGAACACAGCCAGTACGTCAGATAGGCGGCACAGTGAGTTTGTGGGTCGACCCCCGTCGGATTGGCCCCGCTCCGACGTCCCTTGGAGGGGATCTTCACGTCATGCTTGGGCTTCGCACGTTTCTTGCGAGCAACAGCGGTGCCAACGCAAGGAAAATCTTCATACTGCTTCAGCCCATCATAGAAATATTCCAGCCATACCGCCATACGCACCCGTTTCCTATCCCCACGGGCGGGCTGCTTCCCCTTGTGCGACAGCTGGTACAGCTCCCGGTATGCCTTCATCAGGTACCGGTATGAATACCCCAGAGAATAATAGCCGTCCCCATTAGTCTCGTCTTTGATCAAGTCCGGGAGGCATACTTCTTCATAAGGCTCCCCGTCAATGGGCAAGCCGCTCAGCTGGCTTAGGCTCCACAAATCAAGCGAAGTTTCTCCCTCTGCCGTGTAGAAGGTATTGGTCTCCGCACTGAATACTTCTATCATGCCGCAACAGAGACCCTTGGAGATGGGATAACCGTACCGGGAAGCGTACACGCTGTGATAGATGCCAACTCGGACCAGCAACGGGGCGTAGTTGAACAGTACGTATTCCGTGAACTCCACCGCCCCTTCTCGGAAGCTGTGGGCGTCTTGAAGCTTCAGTTCCCCGAACCAGCCCAGTGATAGTTCGTACTTGAACCTGATGGCCAAACAGTCCAATATGAACGGCTCCTCCCTATAACCCCATTTCAGGGGAGCCAAGAATAAACCAAATCGGGGCGACTCGCCATGCACCTTCCCCGCAGACATGTCCCACCTTGCTGGCGTGAACTGAGGGGCCCGCACCAATTTATCTTCAGCCGGCAGCACCCCTTCGATCCCCAGGACCGGCTTCCATTCCCGGGCTTCTCCCACCAGATACATCGGAATGCTCCTGGGGACGCTGTACAATAGACTGTCCCGGGCATGTAGGATGGCCCGCTCGACGGCTTTTATAGTGCGAAAGTCTCGCCCCTCTCGGGAGCGCAGGTGCTTCAGGAATCGGACAAGGTGCCTATCCTTCGGGAAGTCCTTCCTGTACTCTCCGGTGACCCGGTCAAATGTGAAGCCGCTGTCAACTCGGGCAAGCCTCCGGAAATCCATGGTCTCCCCGTCGGACTCAGATGACTCTGCCAAAGCGGCTATTTCTGCATGCTCCCGATCCAAGTCTTCTACATTTAGCCAGGTAACTGCTGGTACCGGGCCCCGTGGGATAAGGTCAGCACCGATAGCAGCAGAAGGAGCCGAGGAACCACTTGGGGCAGCCATTTATCTGCAAAGATACATAAACAGGAAATCAGGATAAGCCACATGCAAAAGGAAGTAAAAGGACTATGAAGGGGCGTTGCTACAAGTTAGATGAATAAATATTGCCAATTTCTGACGAAATTTTGGCAGAGTTTCCCCTAAGCCAGAGGCGTAAGGGAAAACACGGGTGCGCGTCCACAAGGAGTGACGGCCCCAACAAAGCATGGTGGGCCCCGAGAGGCAACACCAGAAGTCCGCCGATCGAAGGAGTCCTCTTCCTTAAGCTAAAAACTCCCCCTGGAGACCCTCACCGGTGCACTGCCCAGTGCCCTTCCCCGGTACGCCCTGGGCTGACCTCTTCCCCGGCACGCCCTGAAGTTGCCCTCGCCGGTACGCTTCGAGCGGTCTTCCCCGGCACACTAAGACGAGCCGTTCGCCGGCACAGCCCCTCAAGGCTTCCCCGGTACGCCCTCAGTGCCTTCCCCGGCACAGCCCCTGAGGTGCCTTCCCCGGTACACCAGCTGAAGCGGCCGCTCCCCGGTACGCCCGTGGAGCCCTTCACCGGCACAGCCAACTCCTGCCGCCCCGGCACGCTTTTAGGTGCTTCCCCGGCACGCTCGCGAAGATGGCCTTCGCCGGCACACACCCGTGGTGCCTTCTCCGGCACACCCACGGGTGCCTCACCGGTACGCCCTAGAGGCTTTCCCCGATGTCTCCCCCGGCACAGCCCGTGGTAAGGCCTTCGCCGGCACACGCCCCTGGTGCCTTCCCCGGCACACCCGTAACTCCCCTCACCGGTACACCCATACGGGTATTCACCGGCGCGCTTCTACAGACCCTCCCCGGCACGCTCCGGCGCTCCCTCGCCACGCCGGTGCCGGCCATGATCGCCGCTGCCGTCCCACGCTAAGAAAAGAAGGAAAGAGGGGAGAGGGGAAGAAAGGAACGGAGAAGAAGAGGGAGGGGGAGCCTAGGGCTCCACCGTCCGTCGAAGATGGAGAGGAGGAGGGGAGAAAAGAAAGAAGAAAGGGGGGAACAGAGAAGAGAAAAGAGAGGGGAAGGGAGGAAGAAGGAAAAGAGAAGGGGGGGCTCCACTGCCGCCTCCTCACCACGGCGACGACGACGGAGGCGGAGGGGACGCTCGGCGCCGGAGAAGAAGGAGAAAAGGAGGATGGGGGGGAGGCCGTCCGTCCGGTCGCCAAGGAGAGAGAAAGAGGGAAGAGGGGGGGGATTCGAAACGGGTGACCGTTCGAAACGCCCCCACCCCCTTTTTATATAAGAAGAGAAAAAAGGAGAAAAGAAAAGAAAAGAAAGAGAAGAAGGAAAAGGGGGAGAAAATAAAAGAGAGGCAAGAAAAAAGGGGGGGAATAGAAAAAGGGAGAAGAAAGGGGTGGGGAAATAAAAAAGAGGAAAGGAAGAAAAAAAGAGAAAAAAGGAGGGGGAGAACAAAAAACAAAAGAGAGAAAAGAAGAAAAGCAAAAAAAAAAGGAAGGGAAGGAAGGGAAAAGGAAATAAAA
The DNA here is from genome assembly GCA_022559845.1 of Amorphophallus konjac. NCBI lineage: Eukaryota > Viridiplantae > Streptophyta > Magnoliopsida > Alismatales > Araceae > Amorphophallus > Amorphophallus konjac. The sequence continues at coordinate 391,290,726 of CM040126.1, forward strand.
AGGCAGGAAGAGAAAAATGAGGGAAATGAAATAAAAAAGGAGGGGAGGAGAAGAAAGAAGAAAGGAGAATAAAAGAAAAAAAATAAAAAAAAGAAGGGGGAGTAAAATATATGTAAGATAATAAATAAGTATATATATATATATATGTATTTATATATATTCATATACATGTATATGTGCATGCACTTACATACTCATCCACTCACATACGTGGAGGGGTAAGCCGGTAACGTCCAGTAACAAATGTCCCCGGGGAAGACATTCCATCCCCCACAATCATGGTCATGCGGGCGTCCACCCGAGCAAAAATGACTTTACCCCTGCAGCCCTGCCCTTGCCATGGCACCGTCACCCCGCCAATAAACAAGCCCGTCCCTGGCACGTCGCCTCGGGCCTCAGCCACCTCCCATCACACAATATTGCCATTACGGACCCTACCTCCGAATCGGCACAAATTCCCTCCTCGCGCTGGCATTAGTCCCTTGCCAATGAATAAGTCCCTTTCCGACGCAAGGCCCCGTGCCCTAGCCACCCACTCCAACAATATTGCCATTACGGACCCTACGTCCGAATCGGCACGAACTCTCCCGTTGCGCTGGCATTGTCTTCTTGCCAACGAATGAGCCCTACCTTCCGGCGCAAGGCTCCGTGCCCTAGCCGACACTTGCATATCACCCGCTCGTCAAAAAAAAAAGGAAAGAAAATAAAATGGGGTTAAAAATAGAGATACCTCGCCGGACTTGTCTCCACACGGGGACAAAGGTAAAAATGGCAACAACCCGGCTGTGACGAAAACCCGAAAGGGCGCTACGGGCAAAATTGGGTACCCCGCCACGTGAAAACCCGAAAGGGCGCGTGGGCAAGAGCAAGAGGGGGCCGGTACCGGCGAAAACCCGAAAGGGCGCTTGTATCGGTAATGTGGTTCAAAAAGAAGAGAGAAAGAAAAGAGACAAAAGAGATCAACAAACCAAGTCAGCTCCCGGCATCCTGTCGGCACTGGCGAAGAGACCAAGAGACAATAAACTAAGTCAGTCCCCGACATCTTGTCGGCACTGACGAAGAGACCAAGAGACTAAGAGACAACAAAGCATGTCAGTTCCCGGCATCCTATCGGCACTGGCAAAGAGACTAAGAGATCAACAAAGCAAGTCAGTTCCCGACATCTTGTCGGCACTGACGAAGAGATCAAGATACTAAGAGATCAACAAATCAGGTCAGTTCCCGGCATCCTGACGGCACTGACGAAGAGATAAAGAGACCAACAAAACATGTCAGTTCCCGATACCCCGTCGGCACTGATCAAGAGACTAAGAGATCAACAAATCAGGTCAGTTCCCGGCATCCTGACGGCACTGACGAAGAGATAAAGAGACCAACAAAACATGTCAGTTCCCGATACCCCGTCGGCACTGATGAAGAGACCAAGAGACAACAAATCAGGTCAGTTCCCGGCATCCTGACGGCACTGACGAAGAGATAAAGAGACCAACAAAACATGTCAGTTCCCGATACCCCGTCGGCACTAATGAAGAGACCAAGAGACAACAGACCAGGCCAGCTCCCGACTCTTGTCGGCACTGACGAAGAGACCAAGAGACTAAGAGACAACAAAGCATGTCAGCTCCCGGCATCCTGTCGGCACTGGCGAAGAGACTAAGAGATCAACAAAGCAAGTCAGTTCCCGACATCTTGTCGGCACTGACGAAGAGACCAAGAGACTAAGAGACAATAAAGCATGTCAGTTCCCGGCATCCTGCCGGCACTGGCAAAGAGACTAAGAGATCAACAAAGCAAGTCAGTTCCCGACATCTTGTCGGCACTGACGAAGAGATCAAGAGACTAAGAGATCAACAAATCAGGTCAGTTCCCGACACCCCGTCGGCACTGATGAAGAGACTAAGAGACAACAAACCAGGTCAGCTCCCGATATCCCGTCGGCACTGATGAAGAGACTAAGAGACAACAAACCAGGTCAGCTCCCGACATCCTGTCGGCACTGATGAAGAGACTAAGAGACAACAAACCAGGTCAGCTCCCGACATCCTGTCGGCACTGATGAAGAGACAAAGAGACAACAAACTGCTTCGGTTCCCGGCACACTGTCGGCACTGATGAGGAGACCAAGAGACCAACATACTACTTTAGTTCCCGACGCTCCGTCGGCACTAACAAAGAGACCAACAAACAACAAACCAGGTCAGCTCTCGATGCATCGTCGGCATCGATAAAGAGAGAAGAGACGAAGACACCCACGGGCACCGCCCAGTTCATCCTTCGCCTACGCTACCCGTGGGTGGGGGGCATTTGTGGACACCGAAAATTGCACATCCAAAATGTCATGCTCAGCCCAGCATCAACAACGGCGCCGAGTGAAGAAACCCCCGGGGAAATCAAGCACAAAAGGCTCCACAGCCCGTGGGCCTCGAAGAAAATCAAATGGGCCACAACTCATGCTCACAATGGGCTCAAAATCGCCCATTTAGCCCTTCAGCGGCACGCCCAGTTGAGGCCCCAGCGGCACGCTCCCTTCAGCGACACACCCCGCCGCGGCCCTCGCCGGCACACCCCTATGGGGGTTCACCGGCACACCCCCAAGGGGGTTCACCGGCACACCCCATGGGGGGGTCTTCACCGGCACACCCCATGGGGGGGTCTTCACCGGCACACCCCCAAGGGGGTTCACCGGCACACCCCATGGGGAGGTCTTCACCGGCACACCCCCCATGGGGGGGGTCTTCAGCGGCACACCCCCTTTGGGGTTCAACGGCACGCACCCTGTAGGGTCTTCAGCGGCACGCCCTTCAGGCCGTTCAACGGCACGCCCATCCGGGGCTCCAGCGGTACGCCCTTTTGGCACTACAGCGGCACGCTTGTTCAGCCCTTCAACGGCACAGCGGTGAAGCACTTTCAACGGGCGACGTGAGGCCCATGCCCTACACATCCTTGGCGCGCAGTGGAGCCGTCTGAGGTGGCAGCTGGTCGTTGGGCCACGTAGCCTACCCCACTGACAGTCAGTACATGGGCAGGTCAAACCCATCATCACAGCCGGCTTCCCGCCTTCGACGGTCGCGCTCGAAGTCGTCGGTGGCTGGGAGTATAAAAGCCTCCTGTTAAAACACAAAGAAGGGGGGAGATAAAGAAAAAAAAAGGGGAAAGACGAACAGAGAGAGGAGAAGATGTTCCAACAGTAGAGGGCACACACAGGAGAAAGAGGAGAAGAAAGAAGAGAAGAAGAGGCCCTCCCGGCCTGTGCTCCGTCCGACGGCCACCGGGAAGAAACAAGAGTAAGAGAGAGAGAGCTTGTTGTATTGGGGGAAAGGGTTGGGGATAGTGGCCAATGTCTTAGGCCCGGATGTTTTCGTCTCTCTTGTATCCCATTCCTCCTGGGGGTTCTTTGTCCTTCTCCCTTTTGTCCATGGCCCCATCTGGGGGTTTGCTTTTGTAATATATATGTAGGGCCACGCCCTCTTGATTCTCATGAATGAAAACCACCTTCTCCGGGTTCCTCTTCGATCTTCGATGTTTTATGCTAGGCTTTGCGGGCTTTTCGACGGACGATCCGTTACTCCCTCTGTCTCTTCATTCCTCCGGCGTCTTTAGGGTCCTCCACGTCGATGTAGGTTTCCCCCTTCTGTTAGCCTTGGTTTCACAAGCCCTTCAATCCTCTCCATGGCCATCTGCTGTGTCCACTGGCTTAAGGGAGAGGGAGACCCTCACCCTCTCTCCAAACACACAGTGATCAAGTGGCCTGCCCTTGGCCTTGAATCCCCTTTCTTTTCTTTAAACGGCTTCTAAGGCCCCCAGCTTGCACACTCTGTTTGAACTCCCAGCGATGCCTCTTCCTGGCCCTTCGCCGGCACCCCTGTTTGGTCCCTCAGCGGCACGCCCATGGGGGTTGTCCAGCGGTACGCCCCCCCCCATTTATCCTTGGCCGGCACGCTATCTCCTCGCCTTCAGCGGTACGCCCCAAGTGCCCTCAGCGGTACGCCCTCCTCTGCCCTCAGCGGCACGCATACCAGTCTACCCCTTTGGCCGGCACGCTCCTTGGCCGGTACACCTGATCAGCCTTGGCCGGCACACCGCAGGCCTTCAGCGGCATACACCCTCAGCCTCTCAGCAGCCCACTCCTTGGCTTTGCCCCCCGAGCCCTTCCCTTTACGTTTTCCGAGGCTCTTTAAAGGTGTTGCTCCCCCGGGGGCCCATCTCCAGTTGTCGGGTTCCGCCACTCCATGTGGGCGCGTTCCCTTTATCTCCCTTACGCCCCGGGTCAAGGGGAGATGCTGCCGAATTTTTGTGGGAAAATAATAAAACATTAAAAGAGGCAAAAGGAGGCAACAAACGAGTAGGATAACTGACGAAACCTTCCAACTCATCCAGCCGCTGCCGGCATCACAACGAAAACCGAACCGGACTAATTAACCACCTGGCCGCCCGAAAACCCGACCCGCAAGAAAAGAGACCGAACCGAACCAAGAGAACAAACACGGGAGGAATTTTATATGAAACTACACAAGGGTTAAGACAAGAAGAAAAGAAAAGCCTTAAAGCAGGTAATCAAAGCTGAGTTAACCTCCATCACTCCCTGCCCAACTCCCAGCGGCACACACACACCCAGCCTTCAGCGGTACCCTCTCTTGAGCCTTCAGCGGTACGCCCCTACAGCCTCCAGCGGTACGCCCCTGCAGCCCTCAGCGGTACACTCTCTACAGCCCTCAGCGGTACGCCCCCCTGTAGCCCTCAGCGGTACGCCCCAGCCCTCAGCGGTACACTCCCGTTTTCCCCTTCGCCGGCACACTATACATATACACATATACAACTTGACCAGGGCATTAATAATAGCAAATAAATTAATAAAAATTACGCTAATTAAAGGACTCCGAATGCGTAATATTAATCACAATAAAAGAGGTGGGAGGGGTAATAGAAAAAAAATAATAAATAACAAACAAACGATAATGATAAGAATAATCATGAACAAAAAAAATCATCCCGGACACAGGCACGAATAAATAGTAAACATCAAATCAGAAACCCCAGAAGGTATAACCTGGAAAGCTCTAGATAAAAGATGCTAATGCCCACGCCGCAGCCCGCTCTCTCCCCGGGATCCGGGGCAAAAGGAACAACAACGCTGCCCCCCTTTAGGTCGAGCCCGAGTCTCGGGAATTCCCCCGATATGGCCGGGCTTTGACCTAACCTCGGGCCGACATCTTAATCGGACCGGATTTGTTTTCTCGTTCCGGATACCTTCCGAACCTTCATTTAAAATTGCCGCATGCTCGGCAGACATTTGAAGGGATCTACCTCGATTTTCTCATTGTGGCGCTGTCACGGACTTGTGTCCGAATACGAAAGGTCTACGAGTGGCCGACACGGCCGACAGTTTGTGGCCTTAATACAACTTTCAGTGTGACCCAGCCCTATCTCTCTCGTATAATTAGTGTTACTCCTTTCGGCCGCGGGGCCTCTAATTTCGGCAATTAATCAAGGGTATTCCCTCGTATGAGGGATGTAAATGACGTCGTGACCTTCATGGCGCGACGGGATTCGGTCCCGACACGAACCATACAATCGTCTGACGAAGTCAGATCGAGCGCACCTTGGGCTCTTCGGAGCCCGAATAAATTGTCACTTCTGTGACTGGCACGCCCACGCACTCAATAGACGAAGCCGCAATATAGCAAGCGAATTTTAGTGCGTCCACAGGCGTTTTGGGCAAAATGCATGTTTTTGGGGTGTGAGCCGGATCTCCCGTTTTATGGTGTTTTTGGGCGATCCAGGGGTTTAGATGCATGCCTAGGGACTTGGGGGAGGTTTCCCCTTTTGTTTCCCCTTCACCTGGGGGTGAACGGGGCGTGGCATGGCTTTTCCCGTGGTTTCTATCGTTTTCGGGCGCGGACTGAGAACGCGCTATACTCCAGTAGCGCGTTCTTGATAGTCGCGCTGCCCCGACCGAGCGCGTTCATCGGAGAAGATGAACAGTAAGGCGGTTCGGGTCGCGCCTTACGGCCCCAGCGCGTTCTGGTTGTCGCGCTATAGGATCATAGCGCGACCTGGCCTGGTCGCGCTATGGTCATGTAGCGCGTTCGTGTTGAACGCGCTAGGCACGTATAGCGCGTTCTGGCTGAACGCGCTATGCACGTGTAGCGCGTTCTTGGAGGGACCAGCCGGGCTGCCCGGGGATGGCGGTCTGCGGCTGATCGTGCTCCTCGCGGGCCGTGTGTGCCTTGGACACCCAGTGGAGTTCCGTGACCGTGTTTTGGGGTGTCTGGAGGTTCTACTTACCTCATTTCACGTGCCCGTGAGCTTAAGGGTCCGGGTGACCTTTAGCATTCCGTTCGCATTGTGTTGGTCTCCGGTCGACCCGGTTGGGACCCAGTGGTCGACCTATGGCCTTGTGAGTGTCCCGGACACCCCATGGGTTCTGTGTCTGTGTTTTTTTGGGGTGTCAGGAGGGACCGTGTTACCTCGATTAGCGTGCCCGTAGGTGTGGTGGGTCCGGGTGACCCCACGTGTTCCGGGCTCTTGTGTTACGCTTGATCGAGTCACCGTGTGTCGGTGTGTGTGCGGTGGGGTCTCCCCCGCATATCGTGGGTTCCTTTGGAAGGCGATTCCCGTGTGGGCCATGTGTTTGGCCTTGGACTGTGAGTCCAGTTGTCCGGCCTGGGGCTGGAGGTTTCCCGCTTGCTTCGAGATGGGAAATCGTCGTGGCGACTTGCGTGCTGCCTTGGGAATCGTGCTTCTGTGTTTTCCGTGTGGCCCGTGTGAGTGGCCTTTGTCCCTTGTGTTCCCTTCCCAAGGGAATGGTCTTGGCAACTCGTGTGTTGTCTCGGTATTCGTGATATCGTGGTTTTGGACCTAGAGATTGGGCTAGATCGATGGCCTTGTGTTGTTGCGTGCAACGGTCTTGACCCCGAGTCTTGTGACTCAAGGACCGTTGGCTATAGTGCGTTTAGAGGACTGTCCAGAGTCTAGTGGCTTAGTGCCGCTTGAGTTTTCTCGACTCTAGCGCACGGTGCGTGCGTGGCCGTGGACTGTGAGTCCCGTTTCTTCTCCGACTGTGGTCACCGTGAGACGGGGCCGGTACGTGGGGTGGTCCCCGTACGTCGTCGGATTCGGACGTTGTTTTTCGTTGAGAGTCTACTCCTTCAGTGACCCTCCACTAGTCGTAGCCCACCAGTACGAGGTGCTGGTCTCACCTGGGAGTGGTGTACGGGCACCCACCTTTCGAGACGGTTTGTGGACCGGTTACCGTAGGCCCCTCGTCGGTAGCCAGAGTCCGGTTACGGGGGAAAACCGGTCAGAGGACCAGACCTAGTGACGCAAGGTCTGTGTGTGCACACGTGGTTGGGGGCGGTTGGACCCACGTCGACGGGCGTGACCCCAGCTAGTTACTTGTTTGTGGTTACTTGTACGGTGTTCGCGCCTCGGGTAGGACCTACCACGTCAGGCGGTTCACCTGCGGTGCGGTGTAAGACGTCAGGGGACGCTACCGGCTGTGCTTCTAGTGGGTGGTACTCCTGTCGAGTACGGAGTGACAGACTGTCAGTCTCTGTGTCTTTGACCTTCGGGTTTTTGGTCGTGTTGACCGGTGAGTTCGGTTGTTTCATCTTGGCGCGTGTGTCGGTTCTGGCGCCGTGAGATTAGTGCTAGTGGCTTTACCGAGGTTGGGTCTTGTTGTGCGGTACCCGCGATCGGATGGTCAGGGTTGCACCTTGGACAGCGTGTCCAGGTCGGCTGTCCGGGGGACAGGCCTCTACGGCGTGGTTGCCGTGTGTTCTTACTTCGGTAGGTGGTACTAGCGTGGTTCGGTAGATTCGACTGTGTGATCGAGGTCTGCCTTCTGGCAGTAGGAGTAGCTGTAGTGCCGAGTTTTGACCGGCCACCGGTTCGCTGTTCCTGCTGTAGTCGTAGCTCTCCTTTCCGCTACCGCCGTTGTTTCCGGTTGTGGTTCCGCGGGATCCCTGCTGAGTCTCTGTTTTGGAGACTCATTCCCTGCTTTTCAGGTGTGGCGGTTCTTCCTCGCGGTTCGAGGGTGCAGAGCGGAGGTTCTCAGTTGCCAGCTTGCCGGGCCGAGTGTTCACTTGGCATGTGGTACGTTTTACTGCTTTAGATTGTACTTTCTGTTGGACTGGACTCTGTTGTAGCTGTGGTTGTTCTTTCTTTCAGCTTGTTGTTGTTGGTTGTCCTGCTTTATTTCCTATTTCTTTGTGCCTCCACACTCCTTTTAGCCCTTCCGAGCCCTCCCGGCTCGTGGGCGGCGGTGCGAGTCTCGGGTTATCGGGTCTTCCCGGTAATCGGATTCTCGGGTCGTTACAACCTTCTTTCCTCTGCCTTGGAATTTGTTGCCCTTAAACTTGGGCCTTTGCGTTCCGAGTGGACGATTCTGGCCGGTGGACTTTCGGTGTATAGCGTTGGCCTCCTGTAGGTGCGCTTCTAGTTCTTTTCTCCTGGCCATTATGTCCTGCTCAATTGCTAACCGAGCTGACAAATCTGTGACACTTATAACAGAACCACTCATTCTTAAGGTTGTGACAGTCATGTCTAATGATGCTGGCAAACTATTCAATATAGTCGCCACCTGCATCTTCTCTGGAATTTCGGTTCCAGCGGTCGATAGCTCCTTAGCCATGACAATCATTTTGTTTACATGCTCGACAACGCTATCACCTTCCTGCATCTTACATGTGTTGTAACGATACAATAAGAGAGTATTCACCTCTGTTTTGGTGTCATACTTCTCTTTGATAGCTTTCCACATTTCATTGGAGGTTTTATAGGTTTCGAAAAACTTTATTAAATTATCCTCCATGAACATGAGCATTAGGCTCTTAGCCTTTTTGTCATCTATTAACCATTGCTCCCGTTTTTTCTTTCCCACTTCCGTGGATGTTTCAATAACTTATGGAGCATTGGTGTCAATGACATGTTCTATGTTATCATGGATAAGGGCATATCATATTTTCCGGTGCCACATGTCAAAGTTGGTTCCATTAAGTTTGTCTAATTTTGTCAACTCCGAAGCAATGAGCTTACTGGCCATTATGATTATAATAAATCTGTAAATACGACAGCTTAATTTAATAAGCCTAAACATGATGACAAAAATTAATCTAAGGTTTAAGTTGATTAGTTCTATCATTTATTTGTGAGGGATTTTGTAATTTTATTTAGTCTTATTTAATTTATGATCAAAATAATTAAATATGCATAAATATCATACCCAAATATATATAATTTTTTTATTACGAAATAACAAATATCATTTTTTATGTGTCAATCCTTAATGACATGAATAATTATCTGTGAATGTAAATATAACCATAAAAAAAAATAACCAAACATGCTTCCGTCATCTAAACAAGATAATGCACACAGATCAGTAATATGTACTCAAGTATATATTTATTTAAGAAACAATTAAATAATAATAATAATTATTATTATTATCTAGACAGAATATGCGTACAATTAAGTAAAAAAAAAAGTTGAAGATATGCTACCCTTTTTAATGAAAATTGCCTTTCACATGACACCTCTGCTTGTCCCTATCGACAGATGGGAGGCCACCTCCTCCCTGTCTCTTTTTAATATTATTTTAAAATTAAAACAGACACATTAATTATCTTCACGTGAAGGGTCATTCATGTCTGTGATTTATGACAGATGGCAGGATTCATTGACCTCCATTTTATTTATTTAGTGTGCTCTCCCTCCTCCTCTAATCACGGGAAGAAAAACGAGGGCTTCCGTTCTTCTATGCCTACGGTGCCTGGGTACCGACCTGAACGTGCAGGGAGCCCGCGTGTGAACCCGGCGGCCGTGTGTGGTGTAGCTGAGGGAGCCGCAGCAGCCGCAGCGACAGCATTGGTGGCAGCGGCTTGATCGGCGTTGAGGCACAGAAGCCGGAGAGGGAGGTGCTACCGTCGAGGAACGCGGGAGAGTTGCCGACGGTAAGGAGCCGGAGGAGGGCAGCAGTGACAGCAGCAATGCGGCGGCCGCGATCAACTGCAGCAGACGGCAGCGGAGGGTTCGTCGGCGGTGGTTACTGTTCGCGGACAGATTTGCGCGTTGGAGGTCGCGACGGCAGTGGCGTGTGAGGGGTGATGCCGTCCTCCACGGTAGCGGTGGCAGCAGCAGACCGTGGCGGGGAAGACCGCGGCAGCGACGGTGGGCGGCGGTGATGAGTCTCTCTCCCTTCTCACGGGTTGGAGGAGGCCGGCAGCAGCAGACGGCGATCGTGGGGCGCAGCAGCGGCAGTTGTAGCGACAGTGGGGAAGGCCGGCAGGTGGCGTCCGATCGGTGCGAAAGGGAGCCCGGCAGGTGACGAGGCAGCCGTGTGCTCCGACGCGAGCCTAGTCAACGGCAACGGTCAGCGGCAGTGATGGGAGGCCGGCAGCGGACGGGGTGGCAGAGGATGCCGGATAGAGCAGCGTTGGCCAGCGGACAGGGGAGAGGCGGGGCACCGGCGCCGAGACCCGCTCTGATACCAGTGAAGGAACTCACCGACGAGGTGAGTGATCAGGATGGATTTAGGACTCCGACAAGATAGGGAACCTTTGATCTATCCGATCTTAGGTTTTCACTTTCTTTCGGGATGCCTTTGCGATGGACAAACCATAGTTTATATTATAGGGTGCTATCACCCTATCTTCCTTCTGTCCCATCATTTACTGTGCACCCTTTACTCAGATCCGGAAACACGGTGAGATATCTCCCAACGGATTTGTTGGCCACATGCTAACACTCCCAGCCTTTTTCCTTTTTTTTAGGGATTCAATTAGAATAATCGCATGCGGTGAGTCCAGTACGTGGAAGATTTATTCCCCACGGTGAGACCTGTAAAGTTAGAATAATCACATGTGTAGACGAGACGGAAATGCTGCCGAATGAGCAGAATTATCGTCTGATTATGTGGGGGGAAAAAACATCTAAATAAGGGCGAATACTAGAGTCATTTCTCGGAATTGTACATACAGTGATAAAAAAAATTGTTAACAGATGAATTAATTTAAATTTACCGATTGTTCGAAGATATAGATGTAGTTTTGAATTATTCAAATTTAATAAAAATAAATATATTTTTAAGCACGAAATAAAGAACTGTCAGATTTTCCTATGATAATTGACCAATAATGCGTGGTTATTCCTTCTAAACAAATTAAATAGACTATTCACTTAATTTTCAGCTTAGATTTAAATTACAAAAATCAAAAACTATTTTAAAATAAAAAATACTATTAGTCCTTGTAACATTGAAATTAAGTTTTCAAATTTCAAAATTTTACATGAAGTTACGAGTTTTAAATATGTCATTAGATTTTTTACATGTAAATCATTTTTAAAAAAATTATTTCTACAAATGTATTAATAAATATATCACTATGTAAATTCATATTGTGCAAATATATTATCGCCGTAACTATCTTGTTGTCACCCTGGTTATTTTTAACTAAAGTTACAAAAAGATAAAAATATCTTTACTTAAAATAAAAAATAAAATAATAAAACTTCCCCTCCCCTCCCCTCCCCCCTCTTTGGCAAGAACTCCCCTCCCTCCCACTGGACACCCCTACAACCTCTGATCCGTAAGAACCCCCCCACCCTCCCTCTCACCAGACCCCCCTATAACCTCCCACCGGCAAGGACCCACCCTCCCTCTCACAGGAACCCCACCCCACTACTGCAACCCCTCATTCGCCAGATCGAATCCCCCTCCCTCCCATCAGACCCCCTCCCCTGTAACCTCCCACCAATTAGATCCCACCCCTCTCTCATCGAAACCCCCCCTACACCCCCCGTTCAAGTTCACATTTGTTAGGCAATCAATTGCTCCCCAAATCAACGGCGCAAAATGGAGTGCCAAACCTCTCACTCACTCACTCACTCAGAGGATATTTTCGTCACGTCACAACCAACTAGTGAAAATTTAGAATCTTTGTGAAATATTTGTCTCGTTATCGACGAAAATTAATTGTAACGACATTTTTGCATAATATAGATTTTCATAATGATATTCTTATTAATATTTTTTCAAGAATGATTTTTTTATAAATTAAATTTTAACAATAGTTTACCTACAAAAAACCGTATTTCATTTCATAGAGTTATGTTACTCAGTATATTTGATGTGATTTAACTTTAAAAAATTTTTAAATCAAAGCAAAGAAAATTAATTAATTTAGACTAATTTTAAAGCAAATAAAAATGTTTTCATTTTCAAACTAAATTGAACCAAACTAAATTAATGTTCACAATTATGCAAGAGTACGGGAGTCTATGCTACAATACTCTCGGTAGGTGGCCGGGCACCCTCCATCCTTGTCCAGAGTCTTGTATTTTAAATTTTGAATGTACTAGTATACAAATTATTCTGCCTCAAAACAGATAGTCTAATCAAGGGGGCATAAGATTTCAAAACCATCTGTCTTAGAGAAGGGAATCAAAGCTTTCTACACAACCTCTCCATCTTTGCCATCATTTTTTCGCAAAAACTTAGAAATCTCAAACACAACCAGCATGAATATGATACGTTGACATAAGCAGGTCAAAGTCACAGATTTAGAGCAAATCCAATACCAATACCCATAAATACAAGGGATTTTTGCATACATAATATGTAAAGTTTGATTTTGTAAAATATACCCTTCGTTAGAGCAAATTATCGTGAATATCCTCGAAATATGATCAATGTCACGATTATGTCCTCGCCGTAACTCCTGTGTGTTTAACCCGAGTTAAGTGTGAGTTAAAGAGTAAGATTTATATATATATACCGCTATAAAATTTAATTTTGTCAAATATATCTTAGATCTAACGACTGTAAATGACATATTTCACGGAATATTCTCCTCCGTCGACGGCAGTAAACTAAAGAGGTATAATCATACCATTTCTATTTAAATGAAAGATATTTATGATAATATATTCAGGCGAGAGATATATTTGACAAAAGTAAATTTTATAGAGGTATATACGTAAAAATCCTTAAATATAATTATAGGGTGTTTGGAAACACTTTTTTAAAAAAAATTATTTCTATCTTATAAATTATGTCATATCAATTTTTAACTTAATTTTTAAAATCAAGAAAATAAGTCACTCTTTGTTCGGTGAAAACGTCACAATTTTTAAATTTTAAATAGATTTGTTTGGGAGCGGCCAACTCTTCCCCGAGTCTCCCCCTCTCCCTCGCTTCCCCGTCTTCTTCTTCGTCGTCGTCGTCGTCTTCTTCTTCCTACTTCGTCTCCACCTTCGCCGCCCCGCCTCTCCTGCCCGTCATCCGCGACAACCTCAACCTCACCGCCACCAGCAAGAGGGCCTGGCCGGCCACAAGCACGTCCCCACCGTTGCCGACCTCGCAGAACCCAGCTTGGCCACCCGGGCCATGGCGCAGGCAGCCTCGGCACACCCGCACCAGTACGTGATGCCATCCACTCCGCACACGGGGTCGATGAGGAAGTACCTGACGGGGCACGCCGTCACGGGCGGGGTCGACGGTGTACTGTCAGAGTCGGTGACTTCTCAGGGGAGGCGCTTGGGGCCAGAGATGCTTCTATCGTCGGCGGCGGAGTGCTCGAACCAGGCAACGCTTAGGAGTCGGGAGTGCCCCCATTATGTTATTTCTTTTCTTTTTTTTTCCCTCCCTCGGGAACTGTTCGTTGTCTCCCCCCTCCGTCCGGGCATCCGCGACGGGCCGCCTGCACACGCAGCCTCGCCCACCGCGAAGACCAGCGTCCGCTGCCACCACCCTGCGCCCCACCCGCCGCCGTCGCCGTGCGCGGGTGACCCCTACCGCGCGCAGCGGCCTGCCCGCCGCCGCGGCGAACGCCTACGCCGTTCCCGACCGCCCAGCCCGCTGCCCCACCGCCGCCTACGCCGTTCCCGGCCGGCTTCGCTCCCCGCTGCCAGGCTTGGCCTGTTCGCCCAGCCGGCCTCTGTTCGGCCGAGGCCATCAGACGCCGCCAAGCCCGTCGGCCTGTCTACACGGACCAGCCGCGAAGCAGTCACCATCGCACACCCTCCGCGGCCCCTGTTCGCCGGGGGAGGGGGGTCACGTCTGGGAGGGAGGGTGAGAACGAGAGCGACGAGAGAACGATTTCGAAAGAAAATTAGCAGTGAGTTATTTTTATTTTGAAATATATTATAAGGTGAGAAGATTCTCCCCTTGAAATTTAAGAAAGTAACATTAAGCGGAATTAGTGAGTCTCTTATTTTTTTTTAATTTAAAAGAAAAAAGAGGTAAAAACGAGTAACCAAATACCCTATTAGATTTTGATGTTGATAAAACCTATTTAAGATAGCTAGGGATCACTTTTTTTAGAGCTATTTCTGCTTAAAAAGTTACGCCATGTTAATTTTTAACATATTTTTTAAAATTGATGAAAACTAGTAATTACCTATGTTATAAAAGTGACCTAATTTTTAAGGGAGAGAGAGAGGGGCAAAGAGGCATAGGTCATCGGAAAAGAGAACGAAGAATACAAGAGAAACACGTACCCAGACGTTAGGGAAGAAGCTCGCATGAGATCCTTAGTTTTAAAAAAAAATTGGACTAACTTTTATTTTTGAGGAAACTTTTCAAACAGTAAAATTTCATTCTAAAAGATAAGAGATGACTTACCAACAAGGTCTCTATGAATTTTTTATTTTAACTATTTATTTGGAAAGAAAAAATGGTAATAAAGAACAACCAAGTACTATAAATTTTAAAAAAAATTACATAAAAAATAATATTAGAAGTGAATTAAAAAAATTATTCTTAAAAATATATTAACAGGCATATCACTAGATTAATTCAATATAAATATTATTTAAATATATTTTTTTAATAAATTTTTAGTTAAAAGAAGTGCTATGTTTATAAATAAATATGATATTTTTATACAATTTAGATTTATGCAATAATATAATTATTAATATATTTACAGAAATAAATTTTTATTTAACAATAACCTTTATTAAAAATCATAAATTTTAATTGACGATGGATAGTTAGAAACTTAGAATCTCATCATGTGAATTTTTACGGGAATCGAAAGTTATGGATGCAACACCTTACAAAACACTCAACCGGAATTTCCATCCGATATTTTTCTCTCGGAGACATTTTATTTTCTTTCAATTGGTTTGAGCAAACTTGGACAAACAAATCGTAGAAGGGTAAAAAGTTAAACGAGCGTTCTAGAAGTTCACAGGTTACAAATGATGCAAAACAATAGAAGGTCCCCACCAGGCAAGCAGCGACTCAATGTGTCTAGACGACCGTCGGTAGAAGGGAGAGCCCTGTTGGGTTGTTGCCAGTTGTAAAGGACGACCAGGTGTTTGGTGTGAGTGTAGCATTAATGTTAATGTTGTTTTTATTAGGGATTAATATATCAACATTGTACCTTGATGCATGTGACATGTGGATGGCAACGGTGGAAAGAGACGGATATAGATATTGAAGAAGAAAAGGACAGAGTCTTGAGATTCTTAAATTTTCAAGTGCGATGTTCTTAATAGTACAAGGTAAGATCATTCATCTTTTTTTTTCCTTCTTTTTTTTCAACCGTACGTAGATTCTTCTGAACAACAAAATTGCTATAGACATAAGTATTTGACATCATAATCAAACACATTTTAGTGTAAAACATTCCTCTTTAAGAACTGAGAAACACTCTATGCACCTAGTGCACAACACTTAAATTTTTTTAATAATTCTCACCCTAATTTTACTTCACCTCCATATCTACTGATGTAATTAAAAAAAAATTAATTACTCTGCACACCCCTTCCCTCCCCCTGTCGGAACCCCCACCCCCTACAGTCGGCACCGCCCTCCCCCTCCCCGTCAATTTTTAATTACTCTACACACCCCTTCCCTCCCCCTGTCAGAACCCCCACCCTCTACAGTTGGCACCGCCCCCCACCCCCTCCCCCTCCCTCTCCCCGTCTCCTTGTCTTCGTGAAGCCCCCTCCCCCTATCCCCAGCACCCCCCTCCCCCTATAGTCGTGAACCCCCCCTCCTCCTACTGTCACGAACCCCCTACCCCTCCTCCTGTCACTGTGAAGCCCCTTGCCCCAACACCCTCCTCCCCTTGTCACTGGCACCCCCTCCCCTTTTGTTGTCATAACCCCCCTCCCCTTGCCACCATGATGCCCCTTCTCTCTCCCTCTACCACCGGCACCCCTGTCCCCCTCCCCCATCTTCCTCCACTTGCAGTCGTGAACCACCCCCCCTACCGCCAACACACCCCGTCCCCCTCCCCTTGCAACTGTGAACCCTTCCCCCACCACCGTGAAGCTCCCTCCCTATGTCGCCGTTAAATCCCCCCTCTCTCTCTCTCTCTCTCTCATCGAGATATATAGGTCGTTTAACACCTGGATAATGGAAATATAGGAATCTTTTTAAAATATTCACTCTTCCATCGATGAAAGTTAATCGTAATGGCATATTTATAACGTATGAATTAAATTAGTGATATCCTTACTAATACATTTTTAATAGTAATTTTTTATCGATTCACTTTTAACAATAATTTATTTATAAAAATTCTTAAAATAATACACTATATAAGAGGTTACCTTTTTATAGTACTACTAGCATTGTCATATAAAGTCCAAACTGTCCTTTAAGTTAGAAGATTTCATACAAAAATAACCATAATTTTGTCTATAGATAAAATCTTGCGAGACTAAAAAGAACCCAAACTGGTTTTTGACCTGTGCATTAGGAGAAATATCTATCAAACATAAAATCAATATATTAATAGGGAATAAGGTCCGCATTTAATACATTTGATTTAAATATTATAAGAAAATAATATATTATTTTTTGTGCCAAGATCAAACTATTACAATTAGAATGCACTTCGGCTAAAGTACGTAGTTGAAACGAATAAGACAAAATTAATTCGACTGCATATTGATTTAATATGAATGGGTCAATTAAACAAGTTAGTCGATTATAGACGGTTGGAATGTTCAAGAGATAATTCAATTGAAGCTCAAATGTTTAGCTTGGGGATTATTGATTGAGTGAGACAGTTGAAATATTTTGACGGAAGAACGTAGTTAAAATAAATCGACTGAATTATACATTTGAAAGATTCAGTTGAATGATCACTGTTGAAAAAAGCACAAGTGCATGATTTCACCTAAGTGCATTCAATTACAAAGCTTGATATAGTTAGTTGAAATGAACAAAGGAAGTACAATTGAAATGCTCAGTTGTAAATTCAGTTGATAGAATTATAGTTGGAAATTCAATTAGAAAGACCATAGTTGAAAAGATACAGTTGAAATGTTTGTTTCCACTTGTGTAAGACAGTTGAATGAGTAAGTAAAACGACAGTTAGTTAATGACTTCGACTAGGATTAGTGAGTTAATTGCTTCAACCGCATTCAATCGCAAGATTTTGCTTCAATTAGGTTTAATCGCAAGGTTTATTTCAACTGGATTCAATCATAAGGTTTGCTCAGCGTATTCCCTCTATTTCTATTTTATATTTGCCATGGATTACAAGTGACAACTGATTAAAGATCAGTGTATATTTTTAATCTTGCAGTAAATGTTGCCCATAGCCAAGATCTTTCTATTTCTTTGCAGGCTTTCTACTGTGAGACATAAAAGTGTCTTGGGTTTGCACTTCCAACAATTCCAATAGGACTACAAAAGATAACTTCTTCTATTTTGTATTGCCTACAATGACATATGTTCTTGATGTGGAAAATGTATGTGTCAAGTCATGAGAAACACTGAAATTACACGACATAAGAAGAACAAACTTGACTTAAGGAGAAAGTAGATGATTGTAGACACAATGACTAGTCCCGTCTCTCAAATATGGATATATTAGAGAGAAGTATCCATGATCAAGTGAATGTGTCTAATAGATAGCTTACAAATGTGCTATAAAAATAAGACTTGTTCCCAGCGAAACATGACTAATAAAAACATTAAGCGATCAATTGCATTCAAGTGATGTAAGCAACCCAACTATCCATCAGTTAAGCACTTCATTGAAGAAATTTTATTCTTCAATGAGCAGAAGCTAAAAGTAAGAGCATTCAAAAAGCCTGAACCCATTGCAATCATAAAGTTTCTGCATGCGCCAACACTCTCGTTCTTCTACGCTCATTTCCTCTTTGTTTCTATGCTTTAAATTTCTTCACATGCACCTACTGTTAGGAGCCACTCTTATAGTGGAACATTTTTTCTATCTTTCTGTATAGTATTTATTATCGGTGAGTAATTAAGAATTCTTGTTGTGTGGATTGTTTGAGGGTAGGTCCATTGCTGATGAATTGGTCATCTAAATAAAAACTAGTGTGCGTGCCTACGATAGTTGTTGTGTTGAGTCGGTGCACCTGAACAAAACTCAACAAGTGTATTTCATTCATTGAAGTAGTGGAGCCCCAAACTAGTCTTAGTATTAGCCGTAGGTCACCAATATAGTGTTTGAGCTAGTATAAAATTTCTAGTGTCCATGTGGTTTGGCCTTTGTGTCTTTAATCCATTCCTCTTAGTTTAAATCAGTCACAAATTTATTTTGAAAAACTACCCATATGCCTCTAAAATCTTCTCGAATTACCCTTATATCTCTGCCTTTATGGTATTTACCCTTAAACCCTCAAATCTTTAAGAGAGTTGCATTGTGCCCCTACCATCAACGATCCCTCAAGATCTCTAACTCAAAGTGGATTAAGAGAGGTACATGACTAACCTACACATATCTCTCTCTCTCTCTTCCCGTGCTCCTCTTCCTCTGTCTTGATATGGATCCCTCCTCTACCCCCCTCTTCTCCGACGATAGCCCAACTCAAAAGCTCTCATTTGCCAGGTTTTCAAATCTTCTCTCCTCCGAGGGGATCCCAATGTGCAGATAGAGAGCTTCCATTGGAGTTCCCAATTGCAGAGTGTGAGTCTCTGATCATAGTCTTTGATTTTCGTGCTTTGGTTTCTCGATTGTTTGATGCTAGGCTTGAGAGGTTGGATTCAGTGATGGAGGGGAACATGGCAACCTAAGATTGATCACAGGGCTATTCTCTTATGAGGATACATGGGCAAGGAAACAACCTAGGGTTATGATCACAACTCTGTTGGTCGAGGGATCTCAACCCTCTTCTTCTAGTTCTTCTTCTAGTGCTATTAGTTATTCTACTACTGAAGGAACATGGGAGGGCGGGCCAGAGGGCGTGGGTGGTGGTGGTGAGGAGGATGAAGTGGTCGGCGATGGCAACAGATTGGACATGAAGGGGGCGGGAGAGGAAGGGGGAGTGGTAGAGGCGGAGGTGGGAGAGCTGTGGCCAGGCCTGTTGTGGGGTTAGGGGGAGGGAGAACCAAGAGCCGACGAGGGGGTCAAAGCCCTGGAGGTCGATAGAAAAGGAGGGGGAGGAGAGGAGGGTGCACAGGGAGAGGAGCGGGGGGGAGGAAGGCAATGGAGGAGGCGGCGCCATGGGCGACAGACAATGAAGAGAAGGGTGGGGAGAAGCAGGCGAGGTAGAGTTGGGCGAGGTGGTCCAGCAGGCTTGGTCAGAGGGGCTACTGTTGCTCCTCTTGCTCCACCAACATAGTGTATTCCTCTCTCTCTCTCTCTCTCTCTCCAACAAAATGATATATTCTCATCGTGAGTGAGTTATCACCGTTAACAAAGGATGTAATCTTAAGTGCATGATAACTCAAGTTAAGAGATTTGAGGGGTTTAAAAATAAATATCATAAAAATAAGGATATAAGTGTAATTTAGAAAAAATAAGAATATATAAATAACTTTTTCATTTATTTTTAACTTATATTTTAGCTAGCACTCCCATTTATCCACTCTTCACTTCTCTCAGAGAGGTGCTTTGTTACTAAAGTTTTAACTCCACACAACTTAAATTAATTAAGATTTCGGTCTTCACTATCTACTTCGGTCAATTTAATATAAATTATTATTTAATGAGAGAGAGAGAGAGAGATCAAGGAAGAGGGTCACATCGGTCACGTGGGGAGGGGTGGGAGAGTGGCATTGGTAGGAGGCGAGTCATGATGGAAGAGGGGGTGCCTGTGATAGGGGTCGTGGGATGTTAGCAGGGAAGAGTTGCGGGGTGCTGGTGGAGGTGGTTGTACGGTGCCGGTGGGGGAGAAGATTCATGGGGTGCCAAGAGAGGGAGGAGGGTGCAGATAGGGGGGGGGGGTTGTGTATGTTGGGGGAGTTGGTAGGGTGAGGAAGAGGTCGCGACGAGGAAAGAGAGAATAGCGATAGTAGTTAGTGCAGACGAGGGGGGGGGTCGGGTCGCACGGTCAAAAAGGAAGGGGTTCACGATGGTGACGGGTTGCGGGAGGCGGCGGGGGGGGGGGGAAGAGAGAGTAGTAGTAGTTGTTGTAACATTACTGACGAAGGAGGGGCCGTGCAGTCAGCAATGGGGAAGAGGGTCACGGTGGTAACGGACGTTGTAGGTGCTAGTTAGGCAAGAGAGATTGAAACGTATTCTTATATTTTAATTTTGAGTATGACTCGCTGCACACCCCGATTGTACTACACAATTTGGGTGTGCGGGGTTTTTGATTTTTTATTTTTTTTAATTTTTTTAAAATAACTTTCAAGATATTCTAATTTGGGATGAAAACCATGTCACCGTTAAATTACTCAAAAAGAAATAAAAAAGTATATCAAATAAATAGTGTTAAGTTTATTGTTTTAAAAATTAACTTATTTTTTTATTTTTTAAAAAAAAATGAATAGTGACATGAATTGCATCCTAAATTAGGGTAATTTGAAGATCACTTCATAAAATTTTTAAAAAATAAAAAATTAACGATGATGCACATCGGAGGTGGGCAAGCCAAGCTCTTTACTTTTTTTCTTTTGTTTGTTTTAACTTCTAACATCCCTTACAGGAACAGAATATTCCTCGTCCTCAGACAACATTTAATTGGATGGACTAATCACAAAGGCGGTTGAAGTTTCACGAAGTCAAGAGAGACTAAAATTCTAACTTACGGTGATGAAAAACTAAATGTGATAGTTTATAGGGATTAAAAACTAAGAAAACCCAAAAGTAAAATATGGCTACCTTTTGCAGCGTATTCCCCATCACTTTCTTGACCTTTTCTTGGTGAAATTTCATCTCATGAGAGACACCGTGGACCCTGCGATCTTGGCGGGGAAGAGAACATTAATGGTTCCCATCTTGTAAGTTGTTTGGTTATTGAATTAAATATTTGGATGTGCAAGGTGATAGGGTTTTTTTTTTACAGATAGCTCCGATGTCTCTGTCGTGCAATTTTACATCCATATTTGCTACTGTAACCGTGGAAATATATATGTACCCTGTCTTTACCTCAATGGTTTTATTGTTCGCTGTTCCTCTTTTGAACTCAACTCATAACTTATAGCTGAATGCTTATTTCCCCTACATATAGAGTAAAGAGAACAGTTATTTTCGTAACATTTTAAGAATTAGATTTGTATGTTGCAGATATTCATATTTGCTATGGTAGCTGATAAAAGTATAGTTTGGCAAAGTAAGATAGCACTGCATGAAACGGGAGGCCGATGACTACATCAGGTTGGCGGCAACGGCTCGATCCCTGTCTGATAGCTAGGGTTTTCTCTTTTCTTCTCTTCCCTCCGGGAGGGAGGAGAATGGGAAGGAGGGGAGAAAAGAAAAAATAATAATAAAAAAGAGACTTCTTAAGTTAATTAGATCTAGGGTTACTGAGTCCAGTTTAGGTCCAGGGCTGGATCCACCTACTTAGTGGGCCTAGTTCACCTGTTGGGTATGGGTCCAAGTGCAGTCTGGATCTAGAAACGGGTCCATATGTACTCATTTGGGAGAGCCATCTCACTCGATGGGCAGGTGGGCGATCTGACGCCCAAGATTATTTTGCTCAGATAGGAGGCAATCAGAGCTTGAATTGGGTGATCCATGAGTCCATCCTTAGATTTTTTAAACACTCCAGACATGTCGGATGATGTGGATTGGATAAATTCTACTCTGATTGGGAGGTTTGAATGAGAGAGTGTGGAGATCAAGGTGATCAGATAGATCAAGACTGATTAGGGAGTGTTGATGACAGACGTTGAGATCACAAATCGAAAGGTAGCAGGGAAGGTTACTATCTTCTTCGTGGAACTTGTCAACAGCTACAATAATTTTACACTATGGTAGCAATGTGTTAAAAACATCCTGACGCAGAAAGGACTAGTGAAAGCGGTTAAAAATAAGATTGAGAGATCGAAGAAGCTATCAGTTGAGACATAGAAGGGGATGCATGAATTGGCGAATAACACGATACAGTTGTTCCTCGTAGATAACATGGTTCATGAGGTAATCAACTTAGATGATTCGATAATAGTATGAAAAAAATTGGAGACCAAGTACAAGTCTAAGTCATTTGACAAACCAGTTATGTCTCAAAAAGAAACTATATGACTAGAAGATGGAGGAGGGAGCACTACAAGAGACTCATCTTGGTGAGTACAAGATTTTGACAGAGATGTATGCCCTGAACATGAAGATTGATGAAGAGGATATGTCACTTCTCTTGTTAACATCATTACTTGCATCATATGATTGTATTACGACTACACTGCTATTTGGGAAAGATACTCTTAAGTTAGATGATGCAATCACTTCGTTGCTCATGAACTAGTCTTGACAGAAGAGTAGCAACGATCGGGCATCAGGTGAGGGCCATCTTTTGGTTATAGGGGGATGTCAAGGGAGATCAGATGAGAGGTAGAGGTCCAAAAAGAGTAGGGATTGTTTCAAGTCACGGGTTCCTCAGCCGTGTTACTATCATGAATAAGACAACCATATAAGGAGAGATTGCCATGTGCGAAAGGAGGATGCGAAGCTACGGAAAGAGAAGGAAGTGATATCACTTATTAGGGCAATTGTGGAAGACATCGAGGACCATATGATATTGTGCATGACATCTATAGGTGAGGGAGATTCAGGTTGGATTTTAGATTCTAGCTGCTTGTTTCATGTGTGTTCAGACATGGAGTAGCTTAGCACATATCAAGCATGTGATGATAGCTCGGTCTAGTTAGCAAACAACATGGAGTGCACCGTTGTTGGAGCGGGCTTAGTGAAGATTATCATGTTTGATAAAGTGGTGCGTACACTGACGGAGGTCCGACATGTGCTAAATCTAAAGAGGAACTTGATCTCATTAGGAGTTTTGAATTCAAGAGGTTACCGATGCATTCTTGAAGATGGAGCCCTCAAAGTATGCACAGGAGCACATGTTATACTGCGGGAACAAATGATGGACAACATGTAAAGGTTAGTACAGAGGGTCGACGTAGGCATGACTCGAGCAAGTGTGTCCTATATAAGCGAGTAGTACAGATCATCGGAGGACTCGATATACTGATGATGAATTGTGGAGGAAGCGAGTCACTTTCAGTGTGGATATTGATGGTGTTCGTGGTCTCTCATGTCGACCGAGAGAGATGGTGCCACATGGAACCGTACAACGGTGCTGAGCTGTGCAAGGCACCCAACTGAGGTGTAGGCATCTACGTATAGGATGCAGGGTTGACAGACAGGTTGTGAATTCGAGACTGGGTTGATCTCCAGGTGGCTTGTGGATTCAAGTTGAGGTGGAATTTATTAGGGATGTCTTAATCCGCAAGTAAGCGAAGTCAGAGTTGGACTCATATTTAAGTCTATATGGGACTCTCGGTAGGTATTAGGAGGCAGTTCTAATAGGATTAAAAGGTAGCTAGGAGTTTTCTATAAATATTGTTGTAATCTCGGAAGTGGTATAGGAACCAAAGGTGTCGGGTGTTCGGTAGCCACTAGGGAGGAAAGTGTAATTATTATCATAGTGGAAAAATGTGGTTCTCTCTTGATATCTGTTGATGTGTGCATGTGTGTGTGATCGCTGTCTTGTCGATGTCTCAATCTTAATACGTCTGAAAGTGTATAAATTGGAATATTGGATTTTCCCATCACCGTAGTCACTTTAACTTTATTAACAAAGTTAGGTCTTCTTCATTATAAAAAAAGAGTAATACTTGCTGCAACATCCTAAGTAATTGCACCTAGGGTTATGCACCAAGTTTTTTTAAAATTTTTGAGGGATGGGTTCCAACCCCTTTAACTTGTTATGTAAGTCAATCTTAACTTGCACGACAAGTTAAATGAAAAAGATTATGTAAATAGTAACTTTCACTATTCATATAGCTTTTTTTGTTTGACATATAGGATAATTTATTTTGTGACATGATCCTCACGTCAAGATAGAGTAACGTGGATCCTATATCATAAAAAAATAAAAAAAAAATTAGTACACCGCCCTATGTGTAGTTACCTAAGGCAATGACCCAAGGCGGTATATCAAATGTTATTAAAAAAATGCAATACTATGACACCACATTTTTTTGTCATGTTCTTTTACTACATTCTTTTTTTATCATTAGATTCAAAAATTAGATGGCAAAAAAAATGACTAAGTGTCTTTTTTGTTGGGATTATTTAGGTGAATTTTTTAAAAAATTTCTACATAAGATTAATGTCAGTGTCAGAAATTTTGAATCTCAAAATTTATCCGAAACTTCGTGAGAGGAACTTAGAGGAACTTTTATAGATTATTTAACACTCTTCTTTTCTATCTTTCTCTCTTTATTTTAAACAATATATCTATCGTACAAATTGAGATAATTTTAGATCATTTAATTGGGACGAGATTATACAGATGATTTTAATCATTAGGTTCCTCTAATAATCTCAACTAAATAAATCCTAAAATTTGAGAGGCACGATCATAAAATCAAATGATCAAAATAAAAATGACAGAAAAATAAGACGCACAGAGTGGCGTCTCGCACGGAGCCATAATTTCCCGAGTTAAATTGCACGAACCAGTGTACCGATGCTTTCCCGCCATTCGGAATTTATCGACGAAGCGGAATTTCACATATAAAAACACACGTCGGTCACCCAGCGACGCCAGCCTGTCCAATTGCACACGGAGAGCTCACTCCCGCTGGCTCTGGATCACGTGACTCACTATCCATCCTCTAAAAAATTGACCATTATTGAGAGAAACAGCTAGCCAACCACCGGCAAGGACGCCAGTAAAGTTTAGGACCCCCCCAATTGCGACATATAACTCGCCAGGATGCTGCTTTGACTGCCTAAAATAAGGAGGAGAAGAAGAAAAAAAAAAGAAAAGAGAAGAGGAAGCCTCCCCTCACTCCCCACCGTTCATGCCAGATTGCCCAAAGTGAATACAGTATTCACCGACACCACGACAGACGGGAGGGCTTCCCATTTATCGATGAATGACACTGGTCCGTAGGACAGACAAAGGGGGCGCGTGCGGGTCCCACGTGAGTCATGGTCATCATCCCCCGTATAATAATAATATTATTATTATTAGAAGGGAAGTCATGATCATCTTCTTCATGTTTACCTAATATAAGAGTTTGTCACTAGGGAACGTCAATGATATTGAAAGGGAAAAAATATATATCCTGATATTTTCTCTTTTCAATATATCTTTGATAATATTGCTTGGTTAATATGTACATATATAACATAAACTTTTGATGATGTGGCACTAATCCCACCGTTGATTCTTAAGTTGGATGATAAGCTTTAATCGCCCAATCTGATTCAAATATAATCATAAAGAAAAAATATAATTATTTTTAATAATCTCGTGTCCGAACGGGTTGCTAACCTCCGGCTGCAGACCATACATGAGGCGGACTTGCCGCTTTCGGTGGAACCCCGCCGCCGCATCCTCTAAAGCTCACCTTCGGTTCTTCGCTGCGATCGGCCAAAAGCGAGAAAGCAAAGCAGGTGCCCGGATCCCCACCACGCTCCCGCGCTTTTTCGCTTGCGGCCGGCCTCGGCAATCATCAACGTCCCCTGGAGATGGGATGAAAAATGGGGAGTTTTTTTATTTATTTATTACAACACTCCTCGTGTTGTATTTATCTGCTGATTTTATGCTGTCGTGGCAGATTTGACTAAATCTGACTAACTGATAAAAAAATATCACTTAATTTTCAAAATTATTTTTCATACGAATTAGATTAAAACAACTAAACTCTAGCCGGTTCCTTTTAGCTTTTGTCGATGTTGATGATCTTTCTTTTTGTGAGTCAGATTTGAGTAAGTTGATGATTTAAATTGTTTTAAGTCTAAATCAGTGAGCATTTTTCGAATTAAAAAACTATTATATACTCTTAAAGATAAATTATTATGATACTATAATTTTAAGAAATAATTTTACATAATAAAAACTCCAGCAAAATTATTCTTTTGAAAATATATTTTAAAACAATACAAAAGCATCCCACGAGTCCGGCGGTGAAAACCTCCTTAGCACACCGCCACCACCACATGCAGGAGACATGGAGAGACTTCCCAGCCAGCTCACACTTTCCGCGTCCCTCCCCTAACCCCGCCTTGCTGGGGACCACAGAACCCCCTCCCCCGCCAAAATTAAAAGAGATCTCACCACTCCCCCGTTCCCACACCCCATCTCTCTCTCACACAAACACACACTCTCTCTCGAGCACCCAGTATAGGAGTGGCTGAATGGGCCTTTTATAAGGGAAATCCGAGTAGAAAGCGGCCATAGAGAGCTCTCTCTCCGGCAGTGGATCTCCCCCCTTCTTCCCCCTCGCTCGTCCTCAGCTCCGCTGCGGCATTTACCCACCACCGCAGGGTCTAGCAGCGGCGGGGGGGCTCGGTGGAAAAGCACAAGTCAAAAAAAGATGGGAGGCGAACGGCGGCGCTCCCCGTCTACCGCCGCGTGGCTCCTGCTCTGCTGCTGCGCCGCCGCGCTGCTCGTCGTCGTCCCCCGCGCCGGCGCCGAGGACCCCTACCGGTTCTTCACCTGGAACGTCACCTACGGCTACATCTGGCCCCTCGGCGTCATGCAACAGGTCTGCGCGCGATCCACCCCCCACCCGATCCCTCCCTCGTCCTCCTTGCTTTTCGCTCCAGATCTGACGGCATTGCCTTGTGGCGGCGGCGGCAGGGGATCCTGATCAACGGGCAGTTCCCGGGGCCGCAGATCGAGGCCGTGACCAACGACAACCTCATCATCAACGTCTTCAACAGCCTGACGGAGCCGTTCCTCATCTCCTGGTCGATCTCTACACCTTCGTTCTTCCTTCTCCTCTTCCCGCCGTCTCCTTTCTTCACATTGCTTGCTCTCTACTCTTCCTCGTTGCTTTTTACTCGTTTCTGCGTTTATCACTCCCTCCAATCTCTCTTTTCTTGAACTCCCTTTTTTTTAACCCCGGGATTCGTTAACTATTCTCTTTTTTTCCGTGAGATTCTTTTACCTATTTTAAATTTGTTAGCTGTTAGCAGTCTCTTTTTCTATATTTTATTTGTAAATTTAGGTCTCCTTATGTAGTTTAGAGGCAGATCACCGGCACACACTTACATTTTGATTTTATCAAGCCTTGTAGGATATTTTCCAGCTGGGGTCATATATGCAAAAGATGTTCTCATTAGAAATCCCCCTAAAGATTTAGGTCTTAAGCAAGTATCCTCCTAATATGTGAAGCTTAAGTGAGGGATATACTTAACTAAATATAAGCAGTACATATTAAGGATCGTGGGGTTGTCTTGAATGCATGAAGTGCATCAGGGATTATTTATTTGGCTTTCTTTAATGCATTAGTTATTGCATTTTGTTAAAAAAGAATAGGCCATACGGCTACGTTGCGAACTTTATTAAAATGGAGTTTTCTTAGTTTCGAAGTTATCTCATTTAACTTTATTTATTTGATCGTAAAACTTGTAAATTTTGTTAGTGGTTTTATTTTACAATATTTTTAATTGTTTGTTTGATTGTAAACTGATGTAAATGAGATTATGTCATCCCAATAGTATTAAGATTCTCTTATTTTAATCTGTAGTTCATACCTACAGAAAACTAAAATTGGAGAAAAAAATAGTTAAAGTCACAATTAACTAATAAGAAGCTTTATTTTATTTTATGATAATTCAAACAAAATAGTTTTGGTGTTAACATTAGATAAATACTTAGAATCGAATAATTATGTCAAAATAAATAACTGTTAAACGAATTTGATTTAAAAATTCAAATTTGACTCATTTATTTGATTGAACGAACTGAGTTCCACTCAACTCATTATCTACCATGGTCACTTAAAAAAAAACTCATTGTCTACCATGCTTGATGAATGGATGGTCGAACAAACTTAGGAAATGAAGGGTACTTTAGATTTATGGATCTTCCATGTCTCCTTCACAATATATAAGTTTGTTGGTCAAAGTGTCAAACGTCTTTTGCACGATATAAGCTCACTTGGGTAAGTATAAGGAGCGTGACAAACAACCCATCTTACTATGTAGATGGATGGTAACATGATGATAAAGGACATTCTGCACATCTATTTGACAATGCCAATTCGTGTAGCGTGGCCGCGTTACCGCGTAGGTGTGATTAATAAACACTACCTGGTACCAACTACCGAATAAGCAGAAATCCAGGTCCACGAGTCTGCCTGCCAATATTTATTTGACGTGCCAAACTGGCACGTCGTTTCAAATGTTAGAAGCGCCGCGATGGACGCGGCAGCTGTGGACGTCTCTCCTGCCAAACGTCACGCGCGGAGACGTGTCCTGTATCGTGGCCGCATATTCCTATTGATTACGTTAAAATTTTAAATCCTGTAAGTGCGTTGTATGGGGACCCGGGAGCGCCAGAGTCTCTCGGCCCTCTGATCGAGATCTGTCGGTTGTGCTTACTTTTTGATACTGGACCCACCGGAGGGTACAGCCCAGCTTGACCCGACAGGCAGGCGGTGCAATTTGAATGTGGGAGGACCACCTGGATCTAGTTTACGTATTCGGCGGGATCGCTAAAGAAAATAGTTGAGGTGACCCAAAGCCGTCCCCATTACCATGATTAAATAATCGAAGCGTGTCAGTTATTCTGCGCTGTGATACGTGAGAAAAGTTTCGTGCAAACATTCCTCAGTAATTACATCTGGGAGCGTTACATGTGTAATATTTTATTTTTAAAAAAATTAAGTGACCTCCAACTCAAATTATTTGGGCTCAGATGACGTGGCATGGCTGCCATTTAAAAATAAAAATTGAATCTTATAAATAATAAAAAAATTATTTTTCACAGTTAATATAGAATAAATTTTTTTGTGATTCTTACGTCATGTCATTTAATGACGTGATATCCACGGTCAAAAAATTTGAGATGGAAGTCATTCCAAAAAATTTTAAAAACTTAAATGTTACACAGACAACATCCATAGTGTAATTACCTGAAGTGTTGCACAATTTTTCTCGTGATACTAAAATTTATTTATTTAAGGCCGCTTTGATATTAGAAATTTAGAATAAGGTCAATTAGAATTTCTTAACTCGTGAAAGAGAAACGACGGGCTCTATCCTCACATCTCACACACAGTCTTCTTACTCGACCTCAGGTAAGATATTCGAGCCCCCGAGCTCGAATACCTTACCCTCATCCGAAAAATAAAGAAGGCCTTAATTTTTTTCCCTTCGTCTTCATCTGCATTGTATCGGTGACCAAACATAGCGATTTTCTCTTGATACAGATTCGCACCAATATTTAGTCGGTGAACCATGCCCAATACTTCTACCCTTGTGCTGTGGGTGAACCTGAAAATTTTGACTTTCACAGGTGTCTTTCATAAATTTGTAAAGGCTCTAGATCGAAAATATTCCTTTTATGTATAAGAAAAGTAGGGAAGATTTTCGACACACGCAAGCATTGCTCAGTGTTTAAAAACCCGAACAGTACTCGAGGGCAAAAAGACAAAGGTAACATGAGTGGTACTGATTTCATGGTACGTTGCATTGAAGGGTGGGAGAAGGCACATTCTTGCCTTTTTAATACTTGTTTTGGTATCTCCGTACAGTGTTAATGAACTATTTTCCATATTTGCAGGTCGATTTAGAGTGGTATTTGTCTAAGAATTATCACTGCTTACTAATTTGGGTTAGGCCATCAGGGTGCATCGTGCCTAGGTGACTTGGCTATGTTGGTCAAATGGCACTGGTTTATGCTTCAATTTTGGGGCACCAAGCCTAGTCGTCCTGGGTTGCATGTCCATGTTGGCAGTTAATTGGGCATCATAGAAGGCCAGTTTGGATGTGGACATACTTTAGGACAGGCATGTCAAGGTGGTGTTGGGCACATCAAACATGGGCCATCATGGTTTCATGAATTTTGAGTATAGAGTTGACACCAGTAACATGTTTTGTCTTTTCACATGATCAGACACATTCGCTTGAGAAGCAATAGGGCATTAGCCACTTAAGATGTCAACATGCATATGTTGGTGGAGAAATTATACCAGATTTCACTGTAAGCCATTGAGGAAGTCAAAATTCAACGTAATTTCTCTTTTATTGTAAGAAAATGTAATTAGTGATGTCTGTTTCCATTGCTTATTAATGTACATGGAGTTTGATCAATTTATTAAACTAATCACTGCTGTTTCACAGTTGTGTTGTTTGTAAAGGTAATTCTCTTGACATAGTTTTAATGATAATGCATCAATTGATCCTGGAACAGGAATGGCATCCAGCAAAGGAGAAACTCATACCAGGATGGAGTTTGGGGCACAAACTGCCCCATCCCACCAGGCCGGAATTTTACGTACGTACTGCAAATGAAGGATCAAATTGGAAGCTACTTCTACTTCCCCTCACTTGCCTTCCACAAGGCGGCAGGGGGATTTGGAGCATAAGAATCCTTAGCCGTCCGATGATTCCAGTACCATTCCCTCCGCCTGCCGGGGATTTCACTATATTAGCTGGCGACTGGTTCAAGGCCAATCATACTGTAAGTCTCCATGCTTTGCTGGAATGCCTGTTTTCAGGTTAGTAATTTAAGACACTTGTGAGGTGTATGGAGGATATAAAGTTTACCTCTCAACTGTTTAAATGTTTAAAGCTAATGTGAATATATGTAGAAATTTTGAGTTATAAAACATGGTATGATAGAATATCCTTTCTGAGAAGTCATCCCATTTCCTGTGTATCTGCTTCCCTTTAGAGCCATCTGCATGCCTTCATATCAATATTATGCATTTTTTGTTCTTTCCACTTTCAAGGTTATACTGGCCATAATTTTGATTTTTTAAAATTTTGTTTGTCTGCCCTTAATTTCTTTTTCTGCAAGTTCCACAATTTCTTTTTATGTATTGTAAGTTGTTTATCTATGTGCGGTTTTACATCTTTAATAGGACTTGCAAGCAATGTTGGACAATGGTCAGAATCTTCCCTTCCCAGATGGGCTTCTCATCAATGGACGGGGATGGAATGGGAACACATTCACAGTTGACCAAGGTGATTCTTCCAATACATTTTTATTGGCTTCCATATTAGCCAAATTATTGGTGATTGGTAACACATTTTTATTGGCTGCCAATACATTTTTATTGACCACCTATGTCAATTATGATATCCCCTGCCAAAACCTCGGGAAGGAAAGAGTTTTTGTTTCTCTTCCATTACCTTTGCTTTTATTGCATTGCTATCTTTACCAACATTTATGCTAATTTTTTCTTTTATTTTCCTAGGTAAAACATACAGGTTCCGGGTATCCAATGTGGGCTTAACTCAATCTATAAACATCCGAATTGAAGGACATAGTATGAAGCTGGTTGAGGTTGAAGGGTCCCATACACTACAGAACACCTACTCTTCTCTTGATGTCCACCTGGGTCAATCCTACTCATTTCTCTTGACAGCTGATCAACCTGGTCGTGATTACTTCATCGTGGTTTCTACTAGATTTACCAACCCTGTGCTCACAACCACAGCTGTACTTCATTATAGTGTGTCCGCTGGTGGCGTAGGAACTACACCACCAGGAGGACCCACCATTCAGATTGATTATTCCCTCAATCAGGCTCGTTCTGTCAGGTACTTACACTGCAGTACTATGCATTCCTAATGTCACATGTGTGATGAGTATGCCTAACTCCCACTCCCCTGATAACTACTTTATGGGCTTATAACTTGTTTAATGTGTATGTGTCTGTGTGTGCGTGTGCGTGTGCGTGTGTGTGTGTGTGTATGAGAGAGAGAGAGAGAGGGATTCCATAAGACCTGATGGTGACATTTATTCGCCTTTTATATCACTTGAAGTGATAAGTATAAGTGTAATGATTAAAGGGAAGACCAGTCAAATGGAAGTCTTATTATATAAAATTGTGGCCTTGCCACTTCCTAAAAAGGAAAATGGTTAACTTTCCATCTTTGCACTATGAACTCCAAGATGGTCCCAATATCATGATGATGAGCAAATGGTGTTTCTAGTTGATAATTCACCTAATTTAGGATTTGACCACCGGTTGCCTAATATTCCAGCCTGTTCTCTTCCATAAATGTTTAACTTTTAACAACTGAAGTCAAGATTAGCTCTTGAGATTCAGTGGATCATGATTTATAGCAATTTTATCACTTTATTTGACGAGTGTCACATAACTGAACTCTGCTATTTTGGTTTTGATTCAAATATTACAGTCTTTGAGATTTCTATGGTCCAGTTTTTATTATTATTATCATAAATTCTCACGACATGTGGATCCATAGAATAAACTAGTATTCCTTTTAGAGGCTGTACATGTGCATGGTACTATCATGGATATAGGATGTGAAGAGATTTTTCTATTTGATGGAAAGTAAAGATGAGATTTATGCAGTCTTTGCAAACTATCTTGTTTCAGTTTAGTCTTTTTTCTTGCTGTGAGGTTTGTGAAAAAGTTGAGATGGTATTGCCATTATTTTTTCCCTGAATGCTAATAAAATTTAGGAGATGTTGTAGGCCTATCTAGTGTGACCTTGAGCCATGGGGACTTGACTCACTGTTATTTTCTCAATCCTTTATATGCCATGACCTTTGTTGTGGTTCCATATGTATATAGTAACTTGTTTTCTCTGAACCCAGAATGAATCTGACAGCTAGCGGTCCAAGACCCAATCCACAGGGATCCTATCACTATGGACTAATCAACACCACACGGACCATCCGTCTTGCAAACTCTGCTCCCATTATAAATGGGAAGCAGCGTTATGCAGTGAACAGTGTATCTTTCATTCCAGCAGACACTCCGCTAAAGATTGCTGACTTTTACAAAATTCCTGGAGTCTTCAGCGTTGGAAGCATTCCTGACAACCCAACCTTTGGAGGTGGTTACCTCCAGACATCTGTCATGGGTGCCAACTTTCGAGACTATATTGAGATTGTCTTTGAAAACTATGAAGACACTGTGCAGTCTTGGCACATTGATGGCTATTCTTTCTTTGTTGTTGGGTATATATGAATATCTCAGACTCCTATTAGCAAGTTTCGTCTTGTTCCTTATGCTTTGTGACTGACTGACTATGCATCTATGTCAGGATGGATGGTGGACAGTGGACATCATCAAGCAGGCAAAGTTACAACCTGCGAGATGCTGTTGCTCGATGCACAGTTCAGGTATGCATGTTCCTGAGTGTTAAAATAATTCCGTATTGGAAACGGGCTAAAATAATATGTGCTTATAATAGTGGAGATCTCTCCACTCAACATCTTAAGGTTTTGAGTTGGATAGCCCAATCAGACTTCATGGTTATGATTTGGGTGCGCACTCTGAATTTGTGATAGTTCACATGATGAAGTTTAAATTGTCTGCACGTGAGGGGACATGTTAGAATAATCCGTATTGAAAATGGGCTAAAATAATATGTGCTTATTATAGTGGAGCTCTCTCCACTCAACACCTTAAGATTTTGAGTTGGATGGTCCAATCCAGTAAATTCTAATATTGAGAACTCTTTATCTTTCAGCTTCCATTTTATTACTCACCTGATAGAACATGTAAGAACAAAATTTTAGTTCTTGACTGGATAGCCTCTTCAGAAGATGCCAGGGGAAAATGTTACTAGACTCATCATGTTCAATATTTCATATGTTGCCACTTGTATCTATTACTGAACTAAACTGCCAACCTTGAACTTGAATTGGTGGAGAGGCCTAGAACTTATATAGGCAGAGAGTGGCTGAGAATATCCAATCTAGAAATAAATGGCTTTTGCTAACAACCCCCACACCTACGATGAATCTGGGGGATATTGCACAGGAAATGGCACTCCTTGAAACCGCGAGGCCAAATGGGGGGAATCCAGTTAGTGAACTGGCTCTGACACCATGTTACTAAACAAAATCACTAACCTAAAATGTAAGTTAGTGGGCAGAGAGTTTAAGAACTGATATATGCATGGAGTGTCCCATGAACACCCAGTATAGGATTAAATGCCTTTCTCCAACAATCTGATGCTGTTCTGAAATGTCTCCAATAATTGTGAAAGCTATAATGATTACAATAGACTTACATTATATGTAATGATGTGGAAATTGTCAAATTCAGTGTAGTCAAGCCATACCTGATTAATTTGGAGAAAGCTTAGGATCTGAGGCTCCATAAAGCTAAATAAGGCAGGACCATTTTATTGAAGGTGCCAAGTTTATAGCCAGTGCTAGTTTGTTGGTAGGAGTATCAAGCTTGACAGCATGAAGTCCAAGAAAACCATTGTGAAGAAAAATAAAAGGGAAAATTACTTGTATACCCCTAAAAACCTTACATATTATTTCTATTCTTCTACCTTTATGGAATTTACCCCAATACGTGTCAAATGTTTATGACGAGCATTTCGTGCCCCTACCATCAATGGTCCCTCACGATGGTTAACCCCAAGTGGGGTCAGCAGAGGGTAGATGACTAACCTACAACTAATCTTGGTGACTTTCCATCTCCCTTGCCTCAATTCCTCTCTCTCTCGAGCGGTGGTGGCCCAGCCTCCACCCCGGTAGCAGCAATAACTTCCCCCTCCTCTCTCTGAAGACGACCTTCTCATTGTCTCCCCCTTTCCACCCTCTCCATCTCTTCCTCTTTGCCTACGTATGGGCGTGCGCAGAGGGGAGGATCTCCTCCAGGGCCACCACCTCTCCCACTCCACTCTGCCCCCGCTCCCTTCTGTATATCTCACTCTACACCCTCTCCACCTCCACCTTTAGCAACATCCTTTCCCTATACCCACGGTGGCTCCTCTAGTGGCGATCTTGCGGCGGCCCTCTCTGGTATAGGCGCGCGAGAGAGAGAGAGAGAGAGATGTGGCGGCCCCCTTCGAGATCGGCGAGATAGAGAGAGATGTGTAGAGAGAGTGAGAGAGGGCACAGTGGCCCTCTCAGGCACTAGAGAGAGAGAGGGCGAGGCGGTCCTCTCTGACACTGGTGAGAGAGAGGGAGAGAATAGGGGGACAGCAAGAGAGGGGGGGGAGAAGGGCGAGGCAGCCCTCTCCAGTGCCAGTGAGAGAGAGAGTAGGGAGACAGTGAGAGAGGGGAGAGCGAGAGAGGATGCGTCAGCCCTCTGTTGCACCGGCCAGAGAGATGTGCAGAGAGACAACCAGAGAGAGGTGATGTGGCAGCCCACTCCGGCGTCAGTTATATATATATATATATATATATATATATATATATGGGTAATATAAGGGTAATATTTAAAGCGGGCACCGAGCGAGAGATGTGCGCACACATGCGTGCCCGCACACACACACACACACACAGAGAGAGAGAGAGAGAGAGAGAGAGAGAGAGAGAGAGAGAGAGAGAGAGAGAGGTAAAACGGTCATCTCCTATGAGATGTCACCTCCGTTAGGTATATCTTTTACGGAATGTAACCTTTCGGACATGGCAGCTCTAGTTAGTAGAATTGAGGGGTGTTGGGGTAAATCCTATAAAAGTAGGGATATATGGGTAATATTTAAAGCTTTTAGGGGTATAGACATAATTGTCCCAGATAAAAAATGGATATAAATAGAAAGTAAGAGAATTGAAGCTAAGAAATAACACAGATGTGTGTGAAAGATGAAAACGAGAAACTGGGCAAATATATAAGCGCTATTCTGGAGCCTCTAGGTCAATTACCTTAAATTGTACTATGCTTATTTCAATCAGTAATGAAATGTTCAGGACTTGAGAACTCTTTCAAGTTTGCTATTTCTTTTTCTGTTGAACTATTCTTAGGCGTCCATTACTACTAGTTTCATTGATAGCAATGAGAGTTCCGCTGCTGATTGTTGATCCCTTCTAAAGAGGTGGAGGTGTCATCTTAGAAAGTAGAAACTCAAGAGCTCATAGGCAGATACTCATTAGTCCGATGTTGTGATTCAGGGCTGTTTTTTACATGTTATCTTGTACAGTTACCATATTTGAACTATGGACTAGAATTTAATGTCTCACCATTGCCCCGGACAACATGCTGGCGGTGTCTATCCACTAGTCACCTAAAATTCATGGCAGCTTGTGGGCAAGTTGATGCCCCATCAGTAGTAGTCTATGCCATCTCAAACTATGCTATTGACATAAATAACTGTCCGAAGGACTTCTGCTTGTATTGGTTTCAAAGCAATTTTACATATTGAAAATATAAAGAAACGCCACTTTCAGACTAAACGTTCAACTTTGAAGTTTCAGATGTTGCCTTCTTAAGTTCTTAACGATAACAATAGCAATCTTTGCTAGTAGATAAGCTGCTATCATGATATCCTTTTGTTTTTATCAAGAGGTACAAGACAGTAATAGGGGAAAAGAAGTGTAAGAGATGGGAATCTTTATAAAGATAAACGGGACCACCTTTTCTCTGAGGTTCATCACTCTGAATGTCAGAAAGTTCTCAAATTTTAAGAGTGGAATAGGGTTTATATAACTCATTAAGGGTGCGTTTGGAACTATGGTGGAATTATGGATTTTTTTTTCATAATCCAATTTTTGTCTAAAAGTTGGTTCGGGTCAGCTTTTGGAGATTTTGAAGCCACCCATATCTTCTCTCTATCTCTCTCCTCCTTTTATAATCCACTTTTTTTCCAAAGGCTGAGGTAGAAACGCTTTTGAGGGGTGGAGCTTTCAATGATTGAAATCCTTCTGCTAAGTGTTTACAAACGTTCTCTAAAGACTTGTTTGTTATGATCTCTCGGAGACTTTGGGCATCTTGGAGTGTGTAGTGACATGCTTTTGTCTGCTTTCAGGTGTACCCTAAGTCATGGACAGCAATTTACATGGCTTTGGACAACGTTGGCATGTGGAATGTAAGATCAGAAAACTGGGCTCGCCAGTACCTTGGTCAGCAGTTTTATCTCCGTGTGTATACTCCATCCACCTCGTTGAGGGACGAGTACCCAATCCCACGGAATGCTCTTCTCTGTGGCCGTGCATCTGGCCGCCGGACACGGCCCCTTTAGAATACTAGAAACACGTGGTCGGTCTGTCACGAAAGGGTGACAGAATCCTATTTTAGAGGGCATTACTCTATTAATTAGAGAACGCTTAGAGCTCAGCTTGAGCTGCAATTCTTGTTTGAGTAATATTTCATTGTAGACTAGTTCCCCTACACGTATATTTCGTTCTTGTCGAAAAGTTGAGCATTATTCCCATGAAAGTCTCGGTTTCAAATATCTAGCAATCTACCCTATTCCCTCGTTTCCATTTGATTAATATATCTGTATTGTTCTCAAGGACATGGCATGCAGCTGTCCATGATTGCAACAGCTAAACGGGGTACGTTTCGATGATGTTTGATTTGATGCCTATTTGTACATCTCTTCGCACTTTAAGCTCATAAGATCAACAGCAAAGAGCTTTACCGTGAATGGCACATCTGACCTAGACACAGAAAAACAGAATCGACTATAGATAAGCAGGAGTGGTAGGAGAGAATAGTAATATGACGAATATCCGACATATTATCCTGGTCGATTAATTAACTAAGGTTAATTAATATATTAACATAAAATTTCCACCGAACGGTGACAAGAAAAACTTTTGACACGTCTTACCCGAGGGTTGACATGATATCATCTTTTTTTTTACCGCTCTTCTCTCTGTGCTACTAATGTCTCAAATTCAAAGAACAATATATTTAAGTTTGAGACAAAATTCATGTCGAACATTCAGTTTCAAGATCGATGGTCAAGATGTAATAAGTAACACATAAAGCATCAAAAGGTGTGACACAACTCAAACATTGCTCTTTTTGTTTAATGTACTTCTTTAGATAAAAAAGCAAATTTAAGTCAAGAGTGACATTTTTTTTCTTTCAAGAAATATATCTGAAATTTTGATTTATTTATTTATTTATTTATATTTGATGACGTCAAAATTCAAACCATTGAGAAGATGATGATGCCACTTGACCTTGTAAGAGCTTGATCTGACCTAAGATGGCCTATAATCTGTTATGGCTTCACAGTTGCATGAGATCGAACATCTGGACTCTGCTCTATAACTCTCCTTAGAGTTGGAACAAGGACTTGCAGGATCACGATCAGTCACTGTCAACAGTTGCTATCACCGGATTCTTCAGGCTCAAGCTCCAATTGGTTGACAGATAACATAGATCTAGAGTTGAACAGGAACTATCACCTTTTCTGGAAGAAGAACGAATGAGTAGGAAAATCTAACAGAACTAAGAGCTAACGAAGACTGGTTACCCGACATTTTCCGATGCTCCTCTTCTCCCATTCTACTCACTATTTATAGCCATTTATCCTACAGGAGCTAGGCCACAATTCACTTCGGCTAGTCTCCTGACTATCTAAAAAACTCAACAAATTTTTGACACGAAACAAACGATCCTCTTCCAAATAAAAGAACCCAAACCATTTTAATTAACTCGGCTTTTTCACCGTTATTAGCTGTTGGCCCCCTCTTTGAACCGGTTTAACCCAGTTTGTTGCTACAAATTCCTCCCTCCTTCGAGAGCGACCTTGTCCCCAAGGTCAAATATAGGGAATTTGATTCGAAACTCATAGTAGGCTTCTCAGGTAGCATCTTCCTTGGATTGACCCTCCCACTGGCCATCACCATGCTTGTGCTTGAGCTGTGAGACGTGAAAGACATGGTGGATTTTTGAAGTTGCAGGCAATTCAAGTTTGTAGGCAACTGCGCCAATGCGCTCTAAAATCCATTCTCCTATCAGAAACTCCTTGTCAATTATATTTCTATCAGCCAACCTTTTCATCCTGTGCTGAGCTTTGGATAGATGAAGCTTCAGTTCCTTGAAAATATGGTCCCGACTAATGAGGGACTCTTCCATTGCCTGAACATTGGAAGTTCCTGACACATAAGAAATTAGTGAATGAGGTTTGATGCCATAGACCACCTCAAATGGAGTGAACCCTGTAGCAGAATGCATGGATGTATTATACCAAAACTCCGCCCAAGGTAGTCACTGCATCCAATTGTGTTGTTGCTGGAAACATTAGCACCTTAAATAATTTTTCAGGCATTTATTTAAAATTTCAGTTTGACCATCCGTTTGAGGATGATAAGTTAAGCTCATATGTAGCTGGACCCTTTGTAGCTTAAAGAGCTCCTGCCAAAATTTACTTGTAAAGACTGCATCTCTATCAGAAACAATTACCTGGGGAAGTCCATGGAGTTCAACAACATGTGCCATGAATTCGTGAGCAACCTGGGATGATGTATATGGATGCTTAAGTGGGAAAAAGTGAGCATACTTAGATAAACGATCAATTACCACCAAAATAGTTGATTTATGCATAGAAACTGGCAAGCCTTCAATGAAATCCATATTCACATGAGTCCAGATCTGTTCAAGAATAGGTAAGGGTTGCAATAGGCCTTGTGGATGCTGATGGAGAACTTTTGTTCGCTGACACATATCACAGCTCTTAATATAATCTCTGACAGAAGTCTGTAGCCCTGGCCAATAAAAACTCCTTTTAAGTCTGTGAACCGTCTCGTGATATCTAGAATGGCCTCCTTCCTGCGAATCATGATGAGCTTGTAGTAAATTAGGAATAAGAGGAAATGATTTATGTAAATAGATTCTGTTCTTGTAATAGATCAGCCCCCCTTTACAAGAATACTTAGTAGGGTCCAATTCCCCTCCCTGCCACTTAGAAAATATCGACTGCAATATTAGATCTGATTGATATGCAACTTTGATATCATCCAGCCAGGAAGGAATGAGCATGGACATAGCAAAGCAAGTGGGGTCTGTCTGAGTTTCAAATTCCCTTGATAATGCATCTGCAGCTTTATTAGTGTCTCCCGACTTATACTCCCATCTAAAATCATAACCGAGGAGTTTCACCAACCACCTCTACTGTGCAGGAGTATGAACCAGCTGATTTAATAGGAACTTCAAACTTTGGTGGTCTGTTCTGATAACAAACTGTCTAGCCATAAGATAAGGGCGCTATTTCTGAATAGCAAGTAATATAGCCTCCATTTCTTTTTCATATGCAGAAAGACCCAACTGATGCGCATTAAACGCTTTACTCAAGTAAGCTACTGGCCTACCCTTATGCATCAATACAACTCCCAAGCCAACTCCACTAGCATCACATTCCACCACAAATTCTGCATGATGATCAGGAAGGGCTAAGACTGGGGCTGTGGACAATGCATGCTTCAACTGCTGAAATGCTTGATCAGCTAGAGGAGTCCATTCAAAATTGTCTTTCTTCAAGAGGTGAGTTAATTGAGCGGCCATGATTCCATAATTCTTGATAAATTTCTTGTAGTAATCAGTTAGCCCCAAGAACCCTCTAAGTGCTCGGACAGATTTTGGTTGAGGCCAAGAGGTGATAGCATTGGTTTTGGATTCATCCATGGAAACTCCATTTGTAGAAATAATATGTCCCAAATAGTCAATTCTAGTCACTCCAAAAGAGCACTTAGACAATTTGGCATGCAAATGATTATCAGATAAAATCTGTAAAACTTGTTTGAGATGTTGCAAATGAGGGTCCCAATCTTGACTATACACCAAGATGTCATCGAAAAAGACCAGCACAAACTTCCTCATAAATGGTCGAAATATATCATTCATGACATGTTAGAAAGTTGATGGAGCATTAGAAAGACCAAACGGCATAACTAAGAACTCATAATGACCTTCATGAGTTCTGAATGCTGTTTTATGAATGTCTTTGGGGTCCATACGAATTTGGTGGTATCCGAAACTTAAATCCAACTTAGAGAAATACCTAGCCCCATGCAACTCATCTAACAAATCATCAATGAAAGGGATAGGGTATTTATTTTTAACTGTGTGCTGGTTCAATGCTCTGTAATCGACACACATTCTCCAAGAACCATCACGCTTCTGAACCAACAAGACTAGGGCATAAAAGGGACTTTTGTTGTGTTGAACATGATCAACAGAGAAAAGTTCTTTAATTTGTTGCTCAATAATATTCTTCCGAAATGGAGAATGTCTATAGGAAGGCTGAGAAATGGTAACTGACTCATCATGTAAAGGAATGATGTGATCATACTATCGATGGAGTAGCAGGCCTTGAGGTTCAGAAAAGACAGAAATATATTGTTGAAGCAATGAAGCCAAATCAACTGGGTACTCAGAAAAAGAAAGTGATGTAGTAGTGTTGGTAGGCAATGATCCCCCATCAAGAATAAATAATTGGATGGTATACAGTGATCGTGCTTTCGACAATTCTTGTGAAAATCTAGCTTCAGAAACCAGGCTAATGTCCTTATCAGATACCCCTCGTAGAAGGTAAGTATGATTATGTAAGGTAAATTGCATAGACATTTGAGCTACATTGAAAGTGATGTCCCCAAGTGGCTGCATCCACGTGGTACTTAACACCACATCCACTCTATCTAAAGGCAAGACCAAAAAATCCAATGTAAAGGAAACCCCAGGCAATTTCAAAGTAACTCCGGGGCACAAGCCCTGAGAAGGAATCTCAACACTTGCTGCCATCTTCACCTTAAATGAAGACATGTCTGTAATAGTAAGCCCCAATTTCTTCACAATGTGGGGATCAAAAAAATTGTGGGTGCTACCATTATCCACAAGAACTATAACTGATAAAGAACCCATATGACCAATTAGCCTTAATGTGCTCGATGAAGACAAGTGTGTCACAGATTGGAAGATAAAGATGGTTCAGGACAAACTAGAGGTTCCACCTCCTGTTCAACTTCTTCACATTTAAATTCTTCAAAATATGATATGTCAGGGATGACCTGTAGTAGGAACAATTTATGCGACTGACAAGAATGTCCAGGTAGCCACTTATCATCACAGTTATAACAAAGACCTTTGGCTTTCTTGTCTTGAATTTGTTGAGGGGTCAATTTCCTGATAGGTGGCCTCGAAGAGGCTAGAGGTGGAGGCAGCATTTGTGAAGAAGAGGTTTTACTAGTGGATGGGCGGACAAAATTAAAATGAGTTGGACCCTTCCTCTTGTAATTAAACTTCAT
This sequence comes from Amorphophallus konjac, assembly GCA_022559845.1. NCBI lineage: Eukaryota > Viridiplantae > Streptophyta > Magnoliopsida > Alismatales > Araceae > Amorphophallus > Amorphophallus konjac. The sequence continues at coordinate 391,332,996 of CM040126.1, forward strand.
CTCTTGAATACGGGCCAACTCCATGGCATGCAATAAAGACTTGGGAAAGAAGGACCTTACTTCGCAGGCCAAATCCTCCCTCAAACCACTCAGAAAGATTCCCAACAAATGTTCTTCAGTAACCCCTGGAACTTTATTGCTAAGTGTTTCAAAATGGCGAGTATATTCAGATACAGACCCGGTCTACCTCAACTTGCTCAATAGCCCATGTGAGTCAATAACAGATACAAAACCAAATCGAGACTTTAAACCCCTCAAGAACTCATTCCAAGAAACTGTCGGTCTGGTACTGGTGAAATGCCAGTACCATTGAAGGGCCTCCCCTTCCAAATAGCAAGAAGCAAAGTTAAGTTTGTGTCCTTCTGGAACTGGATGACAAGTAAAATATCTAGTAACTTTAAATTTCTATTCTACCGGGTCAGAAGAACCATCAAACTTGGGAAACTCATGCATACGAGGCCTATAAAACTCTGGAAATTCAGATAACTCAGCTGATGTAGAAGTAGAATCTGACAATTTAAGAGAGGATTCGATTGTGTGAACCATCTATGCCACTCCATTAAGGTTTTCTTGAATTGCACTGGTCTATAATTGCATTTGCTGCTACATTTCCAGTTTGAACTCTTGAAATAACGATTTCACTGAATCTAAGAGATCAGATGCCATTATCGAATTGATATTCGAGCTGCCTGAAGATGGCTCAGACACCAATTTGTTATGGCTTCTCAGTTGCATAAGATCGAACACCTGGACTCTGCTCTGCAACTCTCCTCAGAGCTGGAATAGGGACTTGCAGGATCACGATCAGCCACTGTCAACGGTTGCTATCACCGGATCCTTCAGGCTCAAGCTCCAATTGGTTGACAGAAGGAGTAGATCTAGAGTTGAACATGAACTATCACCTTTTCTGGAAGAAGAACGAATGAGTAGGAAAATCTAACAGAACTAAGAGCTAACGGAAGACTGGTTACCTGGCATTTTTCGATGCTCCTCTTCTCTCATTCTACTCACTATTTATAGCCATTTATCCTACAAGAGCTAGGCCACAATTCACTTCGGCTAGTCTCCCAACTATCTAAAAAACTCAACAAATTCTTGACACGAAACAAACGACCCTCTTCCAAATAAAAGAACCCAAACCGTTTTAACTAACTCGGCTTTTCCACCGTTATTAGCTGTTGGCCCCCTCTCATAACCGGTTTAACCCGGTTTGCTGCTACATAATCAATCTAGCCCAGATAAACTGGCATAAGACCAGTCAGGGGCCAAGAAAAGCCAAGCGAAGTCGAGTAAAAAGAGCCAAACCAAGATGTCTAAAATGAAATGGTCTCAATGTGTGTGAGCTAGACCGAAGAACGACTTTTGAACGAAGTGGCTGATACATAAACATGGTCCTAACTGAGGCGATGCGGACAACGGTCCGTCGACCCAACGGGACAGATGAGGCCTCAGAGGGACTCGGTGGTAGAACCCTTTCTACGTTCATGTTAGTGTCTCTCGCTGAAGAGGAAAGGTTCCATATGTTTCGGAAGTTATTACCTTAAAAGTATTTTATATTAAGACTATCCGGTTCGATTTGACTTCTTGATTTGAACTCAAATTCGATTCGGCTCGGTTTAAAAGTTTGTGAAATCAAATCAAACTGGATAAAACAAATTTATTAAAAATATCTATTTTTATTAACATATACATAGTATATATATAATAAGTATGTATAATTTTACTTATAGACACAAATATAAATATTTTGTTTGAAAATTAATTTTAAATATACTTATATCAATAAATTCATATATTTTGTAACTAAATATGTCAATTCGATTTTAACCGAACTAAATCAAACCACATTTATTCGGTGAACCAAGGCCGGGCACAGATGCCATATCTTGAGGACGTGAGCTGACTGAGTTGACGGCAGTAGGCTGGGTTTGATAGGCCCACCAAGGAGGGTTGACTATATATATGGGCTGAGCCATTTTGGCAGAGGAGAGCCCAATGCCATATGGAGTATGGGTTGCTGTCGTTTGTGTCTGAAAGCGGTAGACTCATGGCCAAGACATGGATTAGTTCTATCGGCATTTGCTCCATCCAGTTATTCTTACCTATGCAAGAACGAAGGAAGGTGTTTCTTTTTCAACATAAACTTGATCAAAATTTGCATGGGCAAAATCTTTATGAAGAACTTAAGACCTTCCTTTAGATCATATTATTACGAGGCGTTTTCCAAGTCAGTACTCTCCCATTTAACTTCAAAGTTCAAACCCATCACCAGATGGACATAAAATATGGGGAGCTGTTAGAGACGCCCAGCAAGAAGGAAGTTTGATATATACGCTGAGTATATGCATACGCATGTCAGCGTCTGGAGCTCTTGACACCTCTGGATTTGTTTGATTGGGCGGTGGGTTTGCTGGGCATGGCCACCTTATCATCCACCTTGGCGTCCGTCGTCTCCCCCAGTATATCTTCACTTGACTCGCCACGCTGCAGGTCCTTGGAGATCATCTCAGGGACGACGAAGTTGGCTACCCAGTAGACGACGAGGAGCACGGTGCTGCATTGACCAATTTTTCAGACTCTGTTAAGAAACTGTAATGCAAACCAGATCTCTCTCTCTCTCTCTCACACACACACACACAACACATACAGTTTGTGTAAGCTCGCTCGCGCTCTCTCTCTCTCTCCTGAGTAGTGGGTGCAGCGATTAGATGCCAAGACTAGTAGTGAGTAGAGAGTCGAATTAGCACAGACCTGATGGGGATGAGCACAGAGACATCCCCCGCTGGAGTGGGGGGGTCGAAGGCGAGGTGCAGAGCTGCGCTGCTAACTGCGGCTTGGGGTACAGCTTCTACCCGGAGATGACGTGATGATCGCCGTCGATCACCGGCGGCGAGGAGGGGAAGGTGGGGTCTCTTCGGCCGTCGCAGACTCCCACCAAGCAATGAGCTCGGTGGCGGCAGTGGGTGGCAGCCGATAGCCGGCATAGTGCCTGCCCGCCTGCGACGAAGACGATCGAGCTCCTGTGTCTCTCTCAAAGGCTAAAGCTCCAGGGTGTGGATAACGAGCCTTCCATCGAGTGGCGGGAGTGGTGCGCCCCTTCTTGGGACCAGGCGTGTTCTCTGCGCCGTTGTCCAATGTGCCAGTAACAGGGAAAAACTTACTCCCCTGTCCCAGCCTCCCATTCTTTCCGAGTGCTGCACTGTACCACTCGTCACGGGTCTTTCGGTATGAGATTAGGGGGCGTAAATGAATCGAGTGCGACTCGAGTAGACCAATACCATGTCCTATCCATGAAAATTTTACAAATACCATATCTATATAGTATCTTATTATTTTCACAGGTATAGATACGAATATATCCGTCACGGGTATGAATATACCTGCGGATATCCATATATGTCTATAAAATATGAGTCTACATCCACATCTAAGGAAATGTAAGATTTATGAGAATTGAGAAAAATATAAATCCGATCAATTCTTTTATTTTCAAAGTAATTTTTATGTTTTATAAAAATATCCTTATAATTTTAGCAAAAAGTCCAGAGTCACATACTCAACAAGATGGGCAACGAGTTGAGTTCATATCAAAATCATAGACCTAATATGCATAATAAATTATTAAAAATATGTTCGGATCGGGTATAGATTCGGATGCATTAAATCTATACCATATCCGAATATGAAACGTGTATTTTAATTAAACATATCAGAATCAGAATTTATATCTATTTATTCAGATATTATCCGACCCATCACAGGTCGGGTGATACGGGTAATCAAATTTGCGCATATTTTTAACATCCCTATCCGAGACATGACAGTCATTATCCCTCGGCCAGAATGGCTTGTTTGCAAAATAAAGTAGAGCTAATTTAGATCTCACTAAAATTTATTCCAGTGGATTTGCATATTCTGACTGGGTTAAAAGTCGATTAGACTGTTCGAGAGAAAGATAAGATGGAAGAAACTAACTCCGATTATGGTATATCTAGATTAAAATTAAAAAAATATTATTTGAAATAAATTAATCCCAATTATATATAATATCCCCTAACCTATTATGCAAACAAACATATATAGACTAATAATTTATAATTAATCCCTCCCTCCATATTTAATCGCATGCTGGCATCGATCTTAAAAGAAAAGTCACCCCTTTTTATTTTTTTGAAGATACAGATGGTTTTATTATGCAAAAATCATGCAATGATTAAAACATAAAAATAAATTACAGTAAGAAAGACGCAATAAATTTAGGTGTTCTAGCTGTGCGCTCTATCATTTCCTTACACAATACTGCTTCAATGATACAAGTTGTCTGACTGTTAAGGTACACTTCTCTTTTTGAGATCTTGAATTGTGATCAGCTGCTGAGGATTTCAGATTCCTCGGATGTGCATAGAGAGAGAGAGAGAGAGAGAGGAGAGAGAGAGAGAGATGTTCAAACGTACATTTTATTCAATAATAAAAAAGCTCAAGTGAGCATTATTCACTGGAACAATAGATGCTTGCATGATGAAAGGAAACACACACTTCAGACATTCAAAATTTATTATCATCCCATGCCACCACAATGGTTTGGTCAGATCATGTTCATCAGGGGAAGCCACCTCCAAAGCCACCACCTGCACCCCCTCCAAAGCCACCGCCTGCACCACCTCCAAGTCCTCCTCCACCACCACCACCAAATCCTCCGCCGCCGCCACCGCCTAACCCTCCTCCGAGTCCAGACCCACCTCCAAAACCGCCGCCCGCACCGCCCCCGTACCCACCACCGAGCCCTCCCCCATACCCACCGCCACCGCCGAAGCCAGCGCCACCGCCCAGGCCGGCACCGCCACCGGCCCCACCACCCCCGCCGAAACCTCCACCACCCCCGAGCCCCCGACCACGGCGGAACAACTTCTGCTCCTCCAGGGCCGCATTGCCGGCCAGCTTCCGGGCACTGCCGGCGCAAGCTAGCGCACCAAGGAGGAAGAGGAAGAGCACCTTGCTAGCCATCCTGTTGCTACGAGGCTCCGCTTCTTGGCGACGCTGTACGTAGAGGAAGGGATGGGGGAGTTTATATATATAGACGTGGATGGGCCTGCATGGCAGGGGACAGTTGAGAGGAGGGATTTAAATGAAAGACGCGTTGTTCTCTCTCTTTTTTTTTTTAAAGAAAAAAAACCTCATCTCCCATCTACGCATCCGTGAAGGAGGGAGTTAATGGGAAGCCAGCCGCCCACCGTATATATGCAAAGTGGAAACACAGCCACGTACCGCAGGAGGAAGACCACAGGAGTTGGGATTCTCTGCATCTACTCCATTCCACATATGATGTTGGTACTCCATTCCACATATGATGTTGCTTTTCTTTTCTTTTCTCTCTTCCCTTTTTTTTTCTCTCTCTTCTTACTTGCTCTGTAAAAGGTTGTATGGGAGTTTCTTGTTTGTCGATGAAATAAATATGTCGGTATCCACGGAAGTTGACTTTTCATGTGAGAAATAAATGGGAGCATGCAAGAGATCAGATAGTACACCTTCAAACGTCAAGACCACCGCCACCACGAGAGTTTTATCTGATTATCCAAAAAAGACTACGTACACAAATCATGTCCTGCTCTTTTAAATTTTATTTATCCCGTATCATATTTAAAATGGGAAGATTAATTAAGTCTTTTCTTATTATATAAAACTTAACCATCTCATTCTAAACATTCTTACAATCTAATATTTGAATATCTTGATAACATCTCCTAATCGATGTTGAAAATGTAAAAAATGACGTTTCTGTAGGAGTACACAAGAGAACACGAAAGAAAGATTCTGGAGGTAGTATATATATCTCATCCTTTTGATTATCTAAAGGAATTAATGAAGATAAATTAGCTAGCCCTTTTTCTTCTTTTAATCTGGAGGTATATAATGCTCACAGTACTGGTGAGCTGGTAAGTTCTACGGTGAAAAGAATGTGTTAATAATTCATTTTTTTTGTTACATTTCACCTTTTAAAGCACATTAAAAAATGCCATATATAGTTGGTGGATGATGGGGTCGAAAACAGTCCAGAGATGGAGTTGCATACAGAAGATGTTGCTTCTCACTTTCATTAACACATATTGGCATATATAGTGGAGAGACGTTTCACAGGTCAAGGGTTGACCCACATCCCAAGAACACCCCAAGTTGCATTTTCTTGGGCCTTTCTTCAGATCCACCAAGCCCATAATTACCAGCCCAAGAAAGTCATGAGGCTTCAAAAGCTAAAGCTCACGAAGCGAAGGGGTCCAAAGTAAGGCAATCGGCATGTAAGGCGACGAAGCCCAGAAGGAGGCCTAGGAGAGCGAAGGGGTCAGGCCAAGCCCATGGCCAACACAATAAGACCACGAAGGCCCCACGAAGCAAAGAGGTCGACGGCCAAGGGCAGTCACAAACTGTCACGATGTGACAAGAGAGAGCAATGTCGCAGGTGAATTGAACTCCCCACATCATGGCCCAAGACCCAGAGGCCGATATAGGGAGTTCCCTAGTTTGTAGAGATGATCACCATGCAAATTTTTTTTTTTTTTGGGGTGGGGGGGCGGATGCAAAAGGTGGTCACGGACACTTCACGGACAATCACACTGTACTATGTTCTAAAGCAGCCACAGTTTGTGGGAGGGCACCTTTGCCGCGGACGTACATGGAAACCCTGCATGGCCTCACCTCTGCACAACAACGGGTCATTGATTTGGTTAAGCATACTGCATGTGTCCACCGCCGGCCCTCGGTAGCTGACCGCCGTCATCGCTAGCTAGTCTGTAAAAGGAAGAAGTAACATCTAAAGGAGAGAGAGAGAGAGAGAGAGAGAGAGAGAGAGAGAGAGAGAGAGAGAGAGAGAGAGAGAGAGAGAGAGAGAGAGAGAGAGAGGCAAAAATGGTATATACACATGCTTGGATATATATATATATATGGACTTCTAATTAGACTAGTTAATTTCTTCCGTCTTCCCCCATGGATCGATACGCTTTGACTGGGGCATCAGATCGAGAATTAAATCTCGATCGAGAGAACCTTTGGGGTCGAGAGGGGGGGGGTCGCTCCTCTCACTGCTCTCTTGTTGCAGGGGTGCCTATCTCCTGTCCAAACAATAAATAATTATGCGATAAGTGCAAGATATATATATATATATATATCATTGGCCCAGAATTAATTAACTACCTCCGTCCACATTTTCATCTCTACGTACAAGACTCATGCAGATCAAATGAGTTTGAATGGACCCAGTTTCTAGCTAATTACACTCTTAATTTCAAGCACGATCGAATACGCTCGCCAATTGCATCTCACTTCATCATTTAAAAAGAAACTTTGAGTGAGAGAGACTTAGCTTTGAATTTTTGGGAAAATCTCACGGGATATATACAACAAATATATATAACCAAACGAGTTCAGAGTTGGAGAACGTACCTTGCAGCGGAAACGAGATGTACACATGTCATAATAGAAGCGGAAATAGAAACACGTGCGTACTTTCGGTATCCGGATACAAGATCAGCTACCAGAGTCGACCCCTACCCGCGCGTGAATCATCGCGGAGTCACAGAGTCGGCTACTAGAGTCGACTCCAAGAGTCAACACTCTAAATCTAGGGACTAAGGTGATGGTTCTCCCAGAGATCTAGACCATACTCGTCACAGGACTAACTCGCGATAAATATCGTGCAGTCGGCACACTAACCGACTCTGTGAGTCCACACTCCAAATCCAGGGACTAAGGTGATGGTTCCCCGGCCCAGAGATGCAGACTATACTCATCACGGGACTAACCCGCGACAAATATCATGCAGTCGGCATACCGATGCACTACCCTTATCGTTATCTCTAACATATAGAGGAGAATGACAAGAAGAGAGAAGGGATAGAGAGAATCGAAAGACGAAGCTGCCGCAGTCGTCACGGACGCTATGATCTCGAGTTCTCTCTCTTTACATGCACATATCCTCTCTCTTATACATTTCTCCGGCACCTCACAAGCATACCTTGGTCTAATGGAGACGAACTCCCACCATGGTACATCTCCCGTTATCCTTATACTCAACGGACCAACTCGGGCAGCGTGACGTCGTCCACCGACACATCATCGCTAGCAGGTATATATATATATATATGTGTGTTTCTTTCTCGATCATGAGCGTACGTTTGGCATCAACGACAAACAACACATCTCCGTGGCAAAAGAGAACATTAATATTCCACGAAATTAAGAAAGAGATATCATGCATTTGAGGCCTGTATTGCATATTGCAATATTAATTAATTTCGTGCATATAATATATACTTGATCACAGTCAGCATCGATCCTCACTAGACATCGATCAACATTGGGCTGTGATCGAACATTCTCTCACTAGACGTACATCAACAAATTAAGAGATCTAGAGAGAGAGATCTAGAGAGAGAGAGAGAGATCTAGAGAGAGAGAGAGAGAGAGATGTTTAAGTGTACATTACACATTAATTATTCACCAGAACAAATGAAGAGAGGGTTACATACATCGATCATTCACTGGAATTACAAACAAATATATGGTAACTAATTACCTACACACATATATATATATATATTATTCAGTGCGCGCAACAAATAGATATATATTAGTTGGCCATGCATTACATGCACGAAGGAGTTAAGGACATCGCGCGTCATCATCAGGGGAAGCCTCCTCCGAAGCCTCCACCTGCACCCCCTCCAAATCCACCACCTGCACCGCCGCCCAGTCCTCCTCCTCCTCCTCCTCCTCCACCACCACCTCCGAACCCGCCGCCCCCTAACCCCCCGGCTCCGAGCCCGGACCCACCTCCAAACCCGCCTCCCAACCCCCCACCGGCCCCTCCTCCATATCCGCCGCCACCGCCGAAGCCGCCTCCAAGTCCACCAAGCCCCGCGCCACCACCCAACCCAGCACCCCCTCCATAGCCACCGCCCCCGCCAATGCCTGCACCGCCGCCGAGGAGGCCTCCACTAAAAGCTTCTCCCCCCACAGCGCCAAGACCCAGGCCGTGGCGGAACCAGAACTTCTGATCCTCCAGGGGCGCAGTGCCGGCCAGCTTCCGAGCAGTTGTACCGCTGGCCCAAGCAAGTGAACCAATTAGGAGGAAGAGGAAGAGCACCTTGCCGGCCATCTTCTGCTCTCGAGACTCGCTTCTTAATTAGCGACGACGTTGTGGGGGGAAGGATGGGGGGAGCTTATATATGTATATATGAGCATGGAATACTTGGACCTCTTTTGCATGAACAGTTGAGAGAAAGGCGCGCGCGGGGGCAATTATTTAATGGAGACATCATGCTTCTTGTCATCTCCCACCCAACAATCCGTGAAGGGGACGGTGCCCGCTACCCTCCGCTAGCTCAGTGGAAACAGCTCATGCATGCAAGAAAAAGCTGATCTGGTGGGTGGTCTCACCAGACGACATATATCGATCGATCGATCCCCCTTCTCCGGCCCACGTGAATTAAAGTCCACATGCCCTTCTCTTAATTTCCCCGTCCTCTTTTGGTGTTATTCATTATGGAATAACTTTTCCTGTCTTGCCTGTGAATGAAATAACTGATCATTGGGCTCCTTGGAATTATTGATCTTTCATTAATTTGAGCAGCAGGGAACAACAGTACTACGAGCTAGCAGAGGGAATGTTCACAGTTTCTTTCAAGCTAGCACAACCTGAGACATGCATGCATGTAAGGGGTACATGTCGAATGGTTAATGCAAAAGGCCGGGAGAGATACCAGATATATGAAAGGCGTTTGATCAGAACGCCTTCATCGGGCCTACCTCAGTTGTCCTTGTAGAGGCCTTGGCGCGCACTTTTTGGAACGCTCTAAAGAAGTTTTGTTAACGTTAACAATTCTTTGCATGCAGAATTAATGGAAACGACGTTACCGGGTTTCTCATGCTAAGAGAGAAGTAAATCATGCAGCCGACTGGTTGGTTGTGCAAGCCTGCAGGGTTGCCAGGGCCTCCATCTCACGGATATGACATGTTGTAGCAACATCTTCTGCGAACTGCGAGGAGCAGAATTTGTTTTAAAAAGAATGATTCATTCAACATATCTCAGATCTTGTTTGGTTAGAAATTTGATATAGTCTTAGTTCTGATAATAATATTTTTAGATTATAGAATATCAATATTAATATTGACATAGAAGAAACATGAATAGTTGTAACTAAACAGAAATAATAACAATATTGATTGTAACTAAATAGAAAGAATAATAATATTGAGAGTGTAAGAACGAAGGGGGGGGGGAGAGAGTGTGTGTGTGTTTAAACTCTAAAAGTCTGAGTTGTAACCTCTTTAATATATGTAATTAGACCTGTATTAATTAAATTCTGTGTACATTGAAGTCTTTTAACCTAAGAATATTAAAATTGATGGAGTATAACCATACATCCACTATTAATGTCAATACCAAATTAAGTTAATATTGATAGAGGCATTTGATATTTATAGCAGCCTGCAAGCAACCCCTAGCTAATTGATGACTTGCCTCTATCGTAGAAGTCAAAATAATTTTGGAGAATTCAAGATAAATATACAAAAACAGGGAGGTGCATGTCTACACCTAAATTTTGAGTGACAGAGAGTCAAATATATATATATATATATATATATATATACATATATATACATATTTTTTGTTTCTGTTTACTTACATGTCATCAATGGACGATAGGCCCTTTAGAATATGAGCCAGAGATCTACTATTAAAAATTTCCTGATTTGATATGAGCTTTCTATGACCAAACGAAGGCGAACATCTTACCTGATGCATGCCAAAAGTCAATTTATTCGTGATTATTTAGACTCTGATTGACGGCAAGATCGACACGCCCATCGACGTCAATTCCTATTTGTCTGTCAACTAATTATAGAGCAACCTCGGCTCCCTCCCCCAAACAAAAGATAGAATTTCATTTGGAAGAGCATAGTTATTCTTCGTCTATTTGTTATAAGATATTTCATAAAATACATCATTTTATTTCGATTGGAAGATAATATAATATAGAATATCTTCTCGAGAAATGTGAAATAAATTAACTCTTCTTATTCTATTTTTTTTATCAGAACAACTTATCTCATCCTTAATTTGGATAAGAATATATATATCCTAACTTAATTGAAATAACTTGTACGAGCACCCAAATTAATTAAGATGGATAAAGGCGAGTTATCCTCCAAACAAATAGGCCCCGAAACATTATTATTCTTTTTACCATTCTTATTAGTAGTATATTTCAAGAAGATGGTCCGTAGATTAACCACTCCCCCCTCATATTTTTCTTAGAGAATGTCTTGCTGCACACCCAAATTATGCAACCTTTCCTTTTATTTTTTTTAAAAATATGTTGAGGTGGGACTCATCTCACCTATTCATCCATATATTATAACTCCTCGTTGGATGGTCCAAAGAATTTTAAAAATAAAAAAATAACCAAAAAGTGGGATTATCCATTTTTTCTGAAATTTTTTTTAAGCGGATTGGGTTGTAAGAATGGGTAGGGGAGGTGGGGCCCCACCTCACCATATTTTTTTTTTAAAAAAAACTTGTTTCACACTCAAGGTGTTAAAATAACTTGTGTAGCAAGCCTTTCTCTTTTTCATGACCATTGCCAACGTAGCATCTCCCACATCGTCTTCTTTGGGCCCCTCAGGAGAAGAACATGTTCTACCGCCTTGATAGAACAGCCCACGCAACAAAACGACTTCCCAGTCGTGCGGCCTTCGTTGCAGCAAGAGCAATACTTCAAATTATTGTTCCCAACTGTGTCTAAGCATTCTGGTCAATTTACTTATAATCGATTTACATATATGTTAGTTGCAATACACCTCACAAAGGAGGGTGAATGAAAGTACTGGAAAAAAATTATGATTTTAAAATTGAACCGTGACTAATGAATGTTAAGGATTAACAATGCAAATAAGAAAGATAAAAGGCAAACGTACGTACAACTGGAGACACCAAATTTTATCCTAGTTCGTATGCCCTTCTTAGTGACTAAAATATGCTCAATATATATGCTTAGTTTTGTTATACTTGCTCTGTCATCCTTCTTTTAAGAACAAATCTTGTATTTATAGTCATGTTCACTAGCTATCCATTGGACATAGTTTGTCTTGAACTGCATGCTTCTCTCTTAACATCTTTTGTTTGAGAGAGCCAGGTAACTGTTCCGTCTAGGCTTTCTTCCTCGAGCTTGTGTCTCGTAACTTGTTCTTCCAAGACTTGTCATGATTCGACATGCAACCTATTCTCACATATAATGATCGTTAGCTTGAATCAATACGTCGTGAGAAATGTTATCTTTCTCTAGTCCTATTTGCATTGTAAAAGCCCGTCCAAGATAGCTTTACTTACATTAAAGGATTTCATGCACAAATTTAAAGGATTTTATCTGCGGATGAAATCTATGCATGACCACAAAGAAAGTTTAAATTGGTCTTTGACCAATCTGTTGGATACAATCTTCACAAAAGACAAAAATCAAATATTATAAAGATTTGCACGAGGAATATGTTTTGCATTTAAACTTTAATAAAAATAAAATCTAGTATGCTCTCTTCTGCGCCAAACTGAAATGAGTATAGTTAAGGTTCATTTTGGCTATAATACTTAGTTGATATAAATGAGAGAAATATTGATTCGACTGAGTATGGGTTAAGACTGAAGTGTGTCAGTCGATCATAGACATTTGAAGCATTGTCAAGTGTAACATCCCAGATTTAGAAGTCTGAACATACATATACAGTAGATTATTTGAGAAGGGAGAGAGCCCAATAGCTAGGTTGACAGCTAGTCGATTGAACCCCCTTAGTATTATGAATTTGTTTAAGAAAGTAGTTCGCTAGTTGTAGCATAATCCTGTATAGAAATATCTTAATGGAATAGGATCAGGCTCATTAGAAAGATTGACTAAATAATTTACAAATTCTTTATTAAACATTTTTTGGGGTTTCATCATTTAGTGGATCAGAAATGTTGAATAACCAGATATGGTGTTAAACGGCATTAGACGAAGGGAGTTAGATGAAGAAGACTCAGATGATACAGTTAGACGATAGAAGTTAGATAGAAGAGACAAAAATTAGATAATAAAAGTTAGACGAAAGAGATGAAAGTTGGACGCTAGGCGATAAAAGTTAGACGATATAAAATAGACGAAGATGAAGCAGAGAAAGGCGAAAGAAGGTAAACAATGTAACTTAGACGATGCAAAAGTTAGACGAAAAGTTGGACGATGTCTTGAAAAATAAGTGAAAGAAGCTAGATGATACGACTTGGGTGATATCATGAAAAGCAGATGGAAGGAAATAGGTGGTAGAAGTTGGACGATCATGGACAGTGCAAAAGTAGACGATAGGTGAGGAAAAGCAGACGATGTGGAAAGTAGACGAAGTAAGTTAGGTGGAACGAGACAGGCAGTGAAAAGTAGGTGATGGAAACTTAGAGAATAAATTGCCCTAACTTAGACGATGACGTGGATGCCAGAGAGTTAGACGATGACTTAGACAATGCGAAATTAGACGATACGAAAAGTTGGGTGGAGCGGAAGTTAGATTATGATGTGGATGATGAACAGTAGATGATGTATATTAGGACGATGCAAAAGTAGGCGAAATAACTTGGACGATGTAAACATAGACTGAGGGTTTATCTTATGGTAAAATTAGATGATAAAAGTAGATGTTGCGAGTTAAATGGAATAAAGTAGACGATGGATCGTCCAAATTAGAAAAACAAATAAAGTAAAAGTGGACAAAGTGAAAGTAGATGGAGTAAAAGTAAATGATGCGAAAGACATTCTAAGAAAGTCAAACGTCAATTAGTCACATGGTTTCGATTAAGATTGATTAGTTTATTACTTTGACTGCATTTAGTTGCAAGAATATATCAACTGCAATCAGTTGTAAGGATTTTGACTAGCTTTAGCTGCATGTTTTGCACTTCGACTGAGAATGATTTTCAACTTAGGACAATAGAAAAGTTTTAACCGGGAATTCTATTGGCTGCCTAAAGAGGATTCTGACTGAGTATTCAAATCGTCGATCTAGTTGGAGGCTTACACCCGAGTTAAAATGTTAGTTGCCGAGTATACTCTAAGGGAGGTGAATAGGTGTGTCGATAAAAATAATAGCATATTAAAATTTAACTATGGTTATGCAGTGAAAAATTAAATGTGAGAACACAACCAAACCACAGAAGATGCAAGATTTTATACTAGTTCGGTCAAACCTTCCTTGACTTTCCTACATCTATTCCCCCTACAACTTGCTCAGGGCATTCACTAACTTTTCGTCAAAAGTTACACTAGTTATTTTTCAGGGCCAACTCCCCAATTGACCTTCATAAGAGTCAATGGATCCTTTCTAGTGATTTTTCAAGAACTACAACTTAGTTGATTTTGATCATGTCTCAGCCAACCAACACGTCACTTCAAGTGACTTAGTTTTTCAGGTGATTGCGCACCTGCTAGCTTTTTATGAGCTAGCCACCCAGTTCATTTGTATAGTGTCCGTGGACCAAACTAGCACCCGCAGTGCTGGTTACCCAGAGCAACAAATGCTCTTCTAACCGTACCATAGATAGATCTACATAAAATGAAAACAAATGAATACAGAGACATGAGGAGGAGAAGAACAAACATAATATCGTTATAGAATACTATCCTCCTCTTTAATGTTTCGTAGGATGAACCTTTGCATGCAATGAAGTCCTCCCTTGATGTGAGTGCGCAGGAAGCAAAACGCTCAGATTACTTTGAATGCAGGAAGGCGCTTGAAGAATTTCTCGTATGCTTGTTCAACGTGCAACCATCGTGTGTTGTTCTTCAAGTCTAGCCTATTTATATCTCTGGGCTTCATTGTATCCAACGTCAATCAACGGTAGGATCCCAGTCTTAATGTTCGACAGGTCAGACTGGATGCTATCCTTCTATTTCCAAGGTAGCATGTGAGTTAAATTTTCTGTTGTTGCCGTCAGTCTGCATATTTTCTTCTTGTGCAAATTTTCCTCCTGTCTGTTACTGTGTGTATCTTTGAAACAATGCTACAAATATTTTTCACATGTAGGGACGTGAGATAGGTAGCAAATTCAAAATACAAACACCGAAGATTATCGATTTAGCACACAAGAATATGGCTTAAGATATTGCAACGTGCACAAGAAGATTTTGAATAAGTATTCTTTTTGTTTTGGATATGAATGAGTATCTCAATCGATACAGTGCAGTTAATGTGATGTAAAACAAGGGTCGGGGATGAGCGGCCTTCGAGCTACTATGTTGCACGTACATCTGCATGGGGGTTTTCAGATGGCAGTCTTGGGAGGACCGGCACTTGCAGGTGGCGGCCTGTCGCAAGGCCACCTCCTGAAGGCTGCTTCTGAAACATTTTCTCCGTTCCAGGACGTCGGTGGCTCGGCCGGGGCTTCCGTGGACGACGTTTGGAGGTCTTCTGAGGGGGTATGTGATGCGGGACGGACACGCGACTCGACTCCAAATGGATATGCGATCCTCGGACTCTAAGCAAGCTCGCGATCGTCCCTTTTCGAGGGAAGCGTCGGACGTACGCGGTTGAGAAACCGGCAAGAGCTAGGGCGGTCAAATCATAATTTCATGCCCGGATCGGGTCACGGGACGGTATCTCTCTCTCTCACAGTAGCAACGATGATATAAAAGTAAAAGGGGGCTGCGATCCTAGCATGCTCTCTAGCAGCGGCATATAAAGTATATACGAATAAAGCAAAATACCGAGTCAAGGGAGCGAACACGATACCTCTACGCTCTCGGCGTGGGGAAGATGACCCCGGCCGAATCGGTACTCTCAGAATAACAAGTAATTAATTTACAGCAATGAATATGACTGCCCACTCCACGCAGGGAGGTAAAGGGCGACACAATGGGGCCCGGGAGTAACGGGTTCGGGTTGACGGACAGCTTCTTGTGTAGCTTCGACGGTACTCGTACTCGCGACCGTGGGACCCACGTGCTGGTCAGTGGGGATGGGTGGTACCGGGGTGGCACCACTGTGGTGGGGATGTCTGGAGGGGCGCTCCCTGGGATGGCGGTGTGCTGGTTCGCCGGCAGGAGGCTGGGCGGCTCCGATCGTCACCCGCCGGAGTTGTTGGCCATGTATCTGTAATTCTATTTTACAGCGCGTGACCCGGCGAGATCTGCTGCTGCGGTCACTCCCAACGTCGTATCGACGCACAAGAGGTACCGTTGGAAAGCTCTTTCGAAGTACTTCGATATAGGGCAGAGAGATAAAATTGAATTTCCCAGATCTGGCATTAGTCGATTTTACAAGCTACTGGCTCACAGAATATGAAAACTCAGGGCAGAACTAAATTTTCTTGAGAGTTGGCGTTGACCGCATTGTAGACCTTCGACTCAGCTTTTGAGCCCTTCATGAAAGTTGTAGAGACCGAAGAGAGGAAAACGAGGATATATCGTATGAAAGGTTTGGTGGAAGTTTCGATTTTTTGTAGATTTTATACTGACCCAATGTCGAATCTGGACAACAGAGACATAATGGAATTAGGGAAAAAGACACAATTTCTAAAAATAGGTAGAGGGCTTTAGAAATTCGACAAAAAATTTTGGAGGAAGGGGATGGTGGACAGAATTTCTAATAAATTTGGAGATTCCAACAAAAATCAAAAAGGGAGTCGAAAGGTGTAAGAACTGAGCTTCTACTACACAGATCTGAAAAGGGACAGATCAGGAAGATAGAAAGACACGAAAATAGAAAAATATAAAACGAACTCTGAATGACTTGATTGTTTTACTGGAGGTTTGGAATCAAGAGAGGAACCAACTCTAAAAATATCAACTCCATATGATGTCGGAGTTGGGAGTTAAAATTCCCGGAGTGGGACTATGTCCAGCCAAACAGACCCATGGACAGAACTTCAGAAGCGGCTTCGCGGCGGCTCGATGGCGGCACGAACAGCGGCGGCGGCGGCACATAATGAAATCAGAGGTGGAGGGGCTAAGATAGAAGGGTTCACAACCCTGAAATGTAGAGGATGGAGAAGGAAAACCAGAGGAGAGAGAGGGGGGTGCGCAAGCTTCCTTGGCTCAAGACAATTCAACAATTTTCTTTTCATTAATTCATGAAAAATGGAAATACATGCCTTATATAATAAATGGAAAACGACCACTAATGCCCTCAGATCTAGGGTTGGGAGGGATATACAAGGTATAGAACTAATTAGTTCTAATAGCATATTTTCCAAAAATAAAAATGGAGGGGGGCGCCCCCTTGACCAAGGGGACATGGTAGGTAAGGTAGGTGGCCTCCTTTGAATTTTTAACCCACTTGTCTCCCCATGTGTCAATTGACCTTCTAGATGCCACCTAGGACTTTGACCAGCCCCACATGGACTCAAATGGTGCCACATGGACCAATGAGGAAGGAGTGAGGGCCCCCTTGCTGGCCCTACTGTCATTTTGCACAAAAACCCAGTAAGACTCACAATTGTGTACCCATATAACACAAGGATATACAGACAAATATAAAGGACATAAATGTAAATAAAATATGAGTGGTCTTGCTTCGATGTCCCCATTAATTCTCCCCGAGTGAGAAGAACTCGACCCCGTCGAGTAAAAGGGGTGACTGCTCGAGTAGCTCCGGCGGATCCGTCACCGTACCAAGTAGCGCGGGTACGCTCCACTCCAAGTGATCGTCACCTGCTCATTCCGTATATACTCGATATGCGCATGCTGCTATGGGAAGAGGCTAGTGGTGGAACACTCCGGGGTGGGGTCACTCTCAAGGGGAAGGAGGCGACTCGAAGACTCACTAGGAATCACCGCTGGGTCCCTGTAGGTGACTAGATCCGGGGCATAGATGTAGAACTGATCCCATACTCATCGAGCGAGTCTACTCACCTCTCACTCATAAGAGACCGACAACGAGCTCACACAAGACACATGCAGACTCACCATGTGCTAACACACGTATGCAAACCACACAAACAAGAAACCGTCTCATGCATGGCTCTAGACAAACCTATTGTTAGTTCGACCCGTACATGGGTGACGGCGGACCAGGACACCCGAACGTGTGCCATGCATGCATGTTATGTAACCGGAGATGGGTGGCATGGGGAACACCTAAACGTCCAAGTATGACCCAGTCATGCATGGACGGCCCTTTGGATTTGGGAGACTTGAGAGGGCTAGGAGAGCCGGGTGTGGAAGAGCCGGGTGTATCGGGGATGGGCTTAGGTGGGCCGGGGAAACCAAAGTCTTCATTATCCCCAAATGATGGTTCGGACTTATGGCTATGTAGAGGTTGCTTGGCCCGAGTGGAAAAGGTGGGATAGTGAACTCCGCGGAAGAAGTGGAGTGAGTATGAAAGCTCGGGAGGTTCACTAGTGAAGGGGTCAAAAGGGTCGAAGAAGGTATGACCCCATGAAGTGGATTCCCCCATGACTCGGTCCCAATTTAAGAATTCATAATCACCGTCATACATTGTGGTCGGTGGGACGACAATCATGTCTAGAAAATAGGATTCCTCCCTTGGGCAAAAGGGAACGAAGTAGGACTCGGCCGGCATCGGGAGAAATAGAAGAATCTCCGTGGTGACACAACCCACGGTGCACACGGAGATAATGGACCCTATGGCCGGATGGGTGAAGCTACGACTAGTGGGCAGGTCGAAGTCTCGGGCCAATAAGTGCGTCAACCTCCATTGCCAACTTAAACCAAGAATAAGGTCACCCAATGTATCAACATGGTGACTGGACCAGAATGTCGTGTGGTAGGAGTTGACGGACACCAATGGTAGGGTGGGGTCCATGGATGGGTAAGGAGGTGGGACCAACCCATCCTCGAGCCAACTAAGCAGCGGCTCGGCTATGTATAGCGTTCCCGTAAGAAACACGGGTGGCTCGGGCGGAGGTGGCTCCCAATATGATGGCTCCGGATGAGGATCGGAAGGTAAGGGTGGTAACGGAGCACTCACGGGTAGTGAAGGCAATGGGGTAGACAGTCCGATCGGCTCGAGACTCGGTTGGGAGTTAGATGTTTACCGAAGGGCAGCCAGGGCAGCATTGGCTCGCTGTAGGTCGTCATTAAATGGATACTCAAATGGCTCGACTTCCAGAGCGACCTTATAGGACTGCGCTAGAGAGAATGCATCGCGGACAAGACATTGGATTCGAAAGTAAAGCCGCAAACCTCTCCAGAACTCTAAAGCAGTCGTGGTGCCCTCCTCTCCAACTCCATGTTCCAATCGGTACTTATCATAGTCCCGAATGTACTCGGACACGGACCTATCGCCTTGGACGGGTCGGCATGGGTTGGCCATAGGTGCCGAAAAGATGGGAATGGATCCCTAGGAGTGGATATGCAAGGCCATTTGGATAATACACTAGACCGACTATGCAAGGTTGGGATGCATGCACACTAAGGACAAGACACCAAGACTCAGTACGTGGCGGAGTTAATCGATCCGAAGATCACTCGCGCAAGTATGCGGCCTTCCCGATAGGCGTAGCCTAACGTTCGGACAACACCTTTTTATATACCGGGTTATTGGGATGAAATGCAACCTAGACCGACTTAGACGATGACCAGACGTAAATGACACTCTTTTTTTTTTTTGATTTTAGACTCAAACTTGCTCTGATACCAAACTGATGCGGGACGGACACACGACTCGACTCCAAATGGATATGCGATCCTCAGACTCTAATCAAGCTCGGGATCGTCTCTTTTCGAGGGAAGCGTCGGACGTGCGCGGTTGAGAAACCGGCAAGAGCTAGGGTGGTCAAATCACAATTTCGTGCCCGGATCGGGTCACGGGACGGTATCTCTCTCTCTCTCGCAGCAGCGATGATATAAAAGTAAAGAGGGCTACGATCCTAGCATGCTCTCTAGCAGCGGCATATAAAGCATATACGAATAAAGTAAAATGCCGAGTCAAGGGAGCGAACACGATACCTCCACGCTCTCGGCGTGGGGAAGACGACCTCGGCCGAATCGGTACTCCCGGAATAACAAGTAATTAATTTACAACAATGAATATGACTGCCCACTCCACGCAGGGAGGTAAAGGGCGACACAATGGGACCCAGGAGTAACGGGTTCGGGTTGACAGGCAGCTTCTTGTGTAGCTTCGGCGGCACTCGTACTCGTGACCGTGGGACCCACGTGCTGGTCAGTGGGGCCGTGTGGGACCGGGGTGGCACCACTGTGGTGGGGACGCCTGGAGGGGCACTCCCTAGGATGGCGGTGTGCTGGTTCGCCGGCTGGAGGCCGGGCGGCTCCGGTCGTCACCCGCCGAAGTTGCTGGCCACGGATCTGCAATTCTATTTTACAGCGCGTGACCCGGCGAGATCTGATGCTGCGGTAACTCCCAAAGTCGGATCGACGCACAAGAGGTACCGTTGGAAGGCTCTTTTGAAGTACTTCGATCTAGGGCCAGAGAGATAAAATTAAATTTCACGGATCTGGAATTAGTCGATTTTACAAGCTGCTAGCTCACAGGATCTGAAAACTCAGGGCAGAACTAAGTTTTCCTGAGAGTTGGCATTGACCGCATTGTAGACCTTCGAGTCAGCTTTTGAGCCCTTCATGAAAGTTGTAGAGACCGAATATAGGAAAACGAGGATATATCGTATGAAAGGTTTGGTGGAAGTTTCGATTTTTTGTGGATTTTATACTGACCCTGGGTCGGATCTGGACAACAGAGACAGAATGGAATTTGGGAAAAAGACACAATTTCTAAAAATAGGTAGAGGGCTTTAGAAATTCGACGAAAATTTGTGGAGGAAGGGGATGGTGGACAGAACCTCCAATAAATTTTAGGATTCTAAAAAAAAATCAAAAAGGGAGTCGAAAGGTGGAAAAACTGAGCTTCTACTACACAGATCTTAAAAGGGACAGATCAGGAAGACAGAAAAGCACGAAAATATAAAAATATAAAACGAACTCTGAATGACGTGATTTTTTTACTGGAGATTGAGAATCAAAAGGGAAACCAACCTTGAAAATCTCAACTCCAGATGATATCGGGCTTGGGAGTTAAAATTACCGGAGTGAGACTATGTCCAGCCAAATAGACCCTTGGACAGAACTTCAGAAGCGGCTTCGCGGCGGCTCGATGGCGGCACAAACGGCGGCGGCGGCGGCACAGAATGAAATGAGAGGTGGAGGGCTAAGATAGAAGGGTTCACAATGAAATGCAGAGGATGGAGAAGGAAAACCATAGGAGAGAGAGGGGGGTGCGCAAGCTTCCTTGGCTCAAGACAATTCAACAATTTTCTTTTCATTAATTCATGAAAAATGGAAATACATGCCTTATATAATAAATAGAAAATGACCACTAATGCCCTCAGATCTACGGTTGGGAGGGATATACAAGGTATAGAACTAATTAGTTCTAATAGCATATTTTCCAAAAATAAAAATGGAGGGGGGCGCCCCCTTGACCAAGGGGACATGGTAGGTAAGGTAGGTGGCCTCCTTTGAATTTTTAACCCACTTGTCTCCCCATGTGTCAATTGACCTTCTAGATGCCACCTAGGACATTGACCAGTCCCACATGGACCCAAATGGTGCCACATGGACCAATGAGGAAGGAGTAAGGGCCCCCCTTGCTGGTCCTACTGTCATTTTGCACAAAAACCCAGTAAGACTCACAATTGTGTACCCATATAACACAAGGGTATACAGACAAATATAAAAGGACATAAATGTAAATAAAATATGAGTGGTCTTGCTTCGATGTCCCCATCAGTATGGGGGCGAGAAAAGCTTGAGGGAGCACAGGTGACGCGGCGGCGACGTGGAACTGGATCGACGGTAACTTCAGTATCACGAATAGGACGGATAATTTGCTACCTCGCGCAGCTCGGTCTCACGTCGGACGGCCTCACACCGGGCGACACTCAAACTCACAAAATGAGAAAGAGGGAAGGGGAAAAACACAAAGGCAAAGCACCTTAGGTTTCAAGCTTTTCTTTCATATCATTCATAGCATACGTAACACCCTTAGCCTTCCTTATATAGGAGGAGGCTATAACATCTATACCCATAAGATTTTCCTAATAACATTTATACCCATGCCTAATAAGACAAAACGCAACAACCAACTATTGACTTTGTGGGTTTAAATAAAAATAAAATACACACTTTGACTATGACTAGCCTAATACAACAAAAGTAAATAATACATGTATTACTACATGTATTTTACACACAATACATATGCAATACATAAATATGTGACGCCGAGTCTTCAGGAAGCCGAATCTCCGAGCCACAAGCTCGGTGCGACGGTGCGGCGTGGGTTCTAAGAAGTGGGTCCAGTAGTGGGCCTGGTGTCCCCACCAACAGGGGAAGATGAGGAAGCGGGAGAGGGAGCCTAAATAACAATTACTAACCTCATCTAACTAGTATAACATTGATAAAGACAGTGGTGGAGGTGTCCGTCGGCGGTGATAGTCGGAGGTGGTGGAGCTAGCCAAGGAGGAGGGGGAGCTCGGCTGGGGCCTCACGCCCGTCCCCATCTTAGGGCAGCCGGGCTTCTCCTGGGCCTTGGCAGCGATCAAGGCGGCGGTAGAGGTCAGAGACAGCGGATGTGGACGGCGAAGGAGGAAGATAGTAGAGCTTCGATGGGGCTTCACACCCGTCCTCTTCTCGAAGACGATGCACCGGAGCTTCCACGGACGACCTCCATGGCGGAGCGGAGCGGAGTTGGGCTTCTCACCCGGGGTTCCAAAAATGGAGGGATAAACACATAGCCATTGCTAAGTTCAAATATTTCTCATTTTCTATTTCATAATAAGAGGGGGGTACATATAAGGGGAAGGGGAAGCTAAAAAGACACAAAAATATTGATTACAACATTGGAAAACATCATCCATTGAAGCCTTCGGACCTTGGGCGTTGGTGGTTGGCAGATCGACCGGTGGAGCTTCTGCAGGGAGGAGGCGGCCTCCTGGGGACCGCCACCAAATGGCTGCCTTCTGCATCAGGGCCTGGGTGTGCTACTGCTGACGTTCTTGCTTCTGATAGGGAGGAGGCGGTCTGCTGGGGACCACCCCCAAAAGGAAGCGGTCCTCATATGGCCGCCTCTTTCTTCTGGGCCTGATGGAGCTGATGACGACGCCGCTTTTGTTCCGATCATAATGTGTCTACATGGTTTACTTTGACTAATTCAACATTGTTCCTTAGAACTATGTTCGCACATGTGACGAAGGAGGAATGCGTTAAAAAATATAGATTGTTTACGTGCATGGCTGGTGCGGATACCAGGCCCACTACTGGACCCACTTCTTAGAACCGATGCCGCACCGTCGCACCGAGCTTGTGGCTCAGAGATTCGACTTCCTGAAGACTCGACGTCACATATTTATGTATTGCGTATGTATTGTGTGTAAAATACATGCAGTAATACATGTATTATTTACTTTTGTTGTATTAGGCTAGTCATAGTCAAAGTGTGTATTTTATTTTTATTTAAACCCACAAAGTCAATAGTTGGTTGTTAGGTTTTGTCTTATTAGACATGGGTATAAATGTTATTAAGAAAATCTTATGGGTATAGATGTTATAGTCTCCTCCTATATAAGGAAGGCTAAGGGTGTGTGGACACCAAAATTTGCACACCCATGATACCCCGCTCGGCCCAGTGACGATGACGGCCCGAGCGAATAAACCCCGGGAGAACTGTCGCAAAGCCGCCGCGAGGAGTCACAACAGTGAAGAGGAACCGAGCACAAGGAGCCCCCACAATCTGTGAGCCTCGGAGAAAGCCAAATAGGACATGACTCGTGTCCCCAACGGGCTCAGAACGGGCTCAGAAACACGCCCAATTTGGCCTTCAACGGCACACCCAGGGTTGCCCAGCGGCACACCCACTTGGGGTCCAGCGGCGTACCCCTGGGGGCCTTCAGCGGTACACCCCTGGGGGTGGCTTCACCGGCACACCCCTTTGGGTGCTCAGCGGCGCGGCCCTTTGGGGGCTTCAGCGGCACACCCCTTGGGGGGGTTCAGCGGCACACGCCCATCAGGGCCCTTCACCGGCACACCCCCGTGGGTGCTCAGCGGCACACCCCCGTGGGTGCTCAGCGGCACGGCCCCGTGGCCACTCAGCGGCACGCCCTTCAGGCCGTTCAGCGGCACGGCCCCGTGGCCACTCAGCGGCACGCCCTTCAGGCCATTCAGCGGCACGCCCTTCAGGAGCTTCAACGGCACGCCGTTTTTTGGCTCCTCAGCGGCACGCCTTTTCAACTCGCCAGCGGCACAGCGTTGAAGCTTTTCAACGGCAAGATGACGTGAAGCCCATGCCCTACGCATCCTTGGCGCGCAGTGAGCTCTGTGAGGTGTCAGCCATGGGTTGGGCCACGTAGGCTCCTCCACTGACAGCCAGGACATGAGCAGGTCAAACCCATCATCACGGCCGGCTTCCCGCCTTCGACAGCCGTGCTCGAAGTCCCCGGTGGCTGGTGGTATAAAAGGCCTCCCGCTTCAGCAAAGAAGGGGGATCCAGAGAAAAAAAGAGAGAGGGCGGCCAGAAGAAGCCCAGAGAGGGACATCCACAGGAAGAGAAGAAGAGAAGAGAGAAGAGAAGAAGAGGCGCCCCGACGTGAGCTTCCTCGGGCGATCACTGGGAAGAAACAAGAGTAAGAGAGAGAGAGAGCTCGTTGTAGTGGGGGAGAGAGTTAGGAGCGGCTGGCTTTTCTCCTATACTCTGTTCCTCCCCCTCTCATCTCTTGTCTTTCGTTGGGTTTCCCCCTGCCCATAGCCTCGTTTTGGGCATCTTCTTTGTAATGTGTATGTAGGGCCACGCCCCTTTTGATTCCCATGAATGAAAACCACCCTCTACGGGTTTCTCTTCGGTTTCGTTGGCTTATGCTAGTTCTTGCGGTTTCCCAACGGGTTGTCCGTTCCTCCCTCCGTTCCCCCCCATTTCTCCGGTGTTCTTGGGACCTCCATGTTGATATGATTACTCTCCCATGAGCCTTGGCCTAATGGGCCCTTCAATCCCCCACATGGTCCTCCATTGCGTTCACTGGCTGAGAGGAGGGGGAGACCCTTACCCTCTCCCGAACACCCAGTAACCAAGTGGCCTATCTCTAGCCTTAAACTTCCCCTCTTCTTACCCTGAACGGCCTGCAAGTCCCCCAGCCCATATACTAGCCCTGTTTGAGCCTCCAGCTGTGCACATGCATGGCCATTGACCGACACACCTGTTCAGCCCCCAGCGGCACACTCTTTGTGGCCCTCAGCGGCACACCTGTTTGGGCCCTCAGCGGCACACCTCCATCGGCCCTCAGCGGCACACCCCCCATTAGCCCTCAGCGGCACACTCACCTTGGCCCCCAGCGGCACACCTTTCAGTCTCCCAGCAGCCCACTTCTTGGCCTCGCCCCAAGCCCCTTTCCTTCACGTTTTCCGAGGCTCTATAAAGGTGTTGCTCCCCCGGGGGCCCACCTCCAGTTGTCGGGTTCCGCCACTCCATGTGGGCGCGTTCCCTTTATCTCCCCTACGCCCCGGGTCAAGGGGAGATGCTGCCGAATTTTTGTGAGAAACTAATAAACAATTAAAAGAGGCAAAAGGAGGCAACAAACGAGCAGGATAATTAATGAAGCCTTCCAACTTATCAAACCACTGCTGGCACCACAACGGGAACTGAACCGAACTAATTAACCACCCGGCGGCCCGAACGTCCAACACGCAAGAAAAGAGGCCGAACTGAACAGAACATAACAAGGGAAGAGTTTTATACAAAACTACACGAAAGTTAAGATAAGAAGAAAAGAAAAGCCTTAAAAATAGGAAATTGAGGATTGACTGGACCTTCACCATCACACCTCAATTTGCCCTTGGCCGACACACCCCCTTGGCCCTCAGCGGCACACCCCGTTTGGCCCTCAGCGGCACGCTTCCATTGGCCTTCAGCGGTACACTCCTTCCCTTCGCCGGTACACCCCCCAGCCAGTGTATAGACTTTGGGCAGTGTATAGACTTCACACCCCGACGTACAGACTTTATGCTGGGCAATGTATAGACTTTGAGCAGCCAGCGTATAGACTTGAGCCAGCCAACGTACAGACTTCATGATAGCCAGTGTATAGACTTGGGCAGTGTATAGACTTCACACCCCGACGTACAGACTTTATGCTGGGCAATGTATAGACTTTGAGCAGCCAGCGTATAGACTTGAGCCAGCCAACGTACAGACTTCATGATAGCCAGTGTATAGACTTGGGCAGTGTATAGACTTCACACCCCAACGTATAGACCTATCCAGTGTACAGACTTTGGGCAGTGTATAGACTTCACACCCCAACGTATAGACCTATCCAGTGTACAGACTTTGGGCAGTGTATAGACTTCACCCCCCAACGTACAGACTTTATGCTGGGCAACGTATAGACTTTGAGCAGCCAGCGTACAGACCTTGAGCCGCCAATGCACAAGCTTAGTGATGGGTGAATAGGCAATGTATAGACTTAGACTTTATATATCACCCCCCCTTTACCGACACACCCTCCAGCGGTACGCCCTTTTCAGCCCCCCAGCGGTACGCCCTTCTCAGCCCTCAGCGGTACGCCCCTTTGCCACCCAGCGGTACACCCAATACCTCAGCGGTACACCCCCGTTTTCCCCTCCGCCGGCACGCTATATGCATATATATATACAACCTGATAAGGGCATTAACAATAGCAAATAAATTAATAAAAATTACGCCAATTGAAGGACTCCGAATGCGCAATATTAATCACAATAAAAGAGGCGGGAGGGGTAATAAAAAAGGGATAAATAATAAACAAATGACAATAATAAGAATGATCATGAATAAAAAGAAGAAAAATCACCCCGGACAAAGGCACGAACAAACAGTAAACATCGAATCAGAAATCCCAGAAGATATAACTAAGAAAGCCCCAGATAAAAGACGCTAACATCCACACTGCAGCCCTCTCTCTCTCCGGGACCCGGGGCAAAAGGGAATAACGACGCTGCCCTTTAGGTCAAGCCTGAGTCTCGAGAATTACCCCGATATGACCAGGCTCTGATCTAACCTCGGGCCGACATCCTAACCGGACCGGATTTGTTTTCTCGTTCCGGACGCCTCTCTAGTCATCATCAAAATTGCCGTATACTCGGCATACATTTGAACGGATTCGTCCCGATTTTCCCGTCGCGTTTCCATCACGGACCCGTGTCCGAGCACGAAAAGATCCACGAGTGACCGACATGGCCGACGGTTTGTGGTCTGAATACGACCCCCAGTGTGACCTATCCCTACCTCTCTCTCGCAATTAGTATTATTCTTTTCGGCTGCGGGGCCCCTAATTTCGGCAATTAATCAGGGGTATTCCCTCGTATGGGGGATGTAAATGACGTCGTGACCTTTATGGCGCGACGGGATTCGGTCCCGACACGAACCACACAATCGTCTGACGAAGTCAGATCGAGCGCACCATGGGCTCTTCGGAGTCCGAATAAATTGTCACCTCGGTGACTGGCACGCCCACGCACTTAATAAACCAACGAACGAACCAGATAATTGTTAAATAAAAAGTGCGTCCACAACTCTGGCACGCCCGGTGGGACTGATCCACCCTTCATCTCTTTGCCGAAATTAGGGGCCCCGCGGCCCCCTTCTTGTAATACTAATTGTACTACTTTCTTAAATGCAGAAAAAAAAAGGGAAGAGACATCATGGAACCAACCATGGCGGTCGTCTGCGGCCCTCAGCCCGTCCAGAATCACGTTCGAGGCGGCTACCTGGCGGTGCCCCTCACCTTCGGGAGCTTCCCTCCCACTGTGGGCTTCCCCAACTTCTTGGGGGTGGCCTTCGCCGAGATCCTCGACGTGGAAGCGCCCGAGGACGCCCAGATCAACGCCCCCGCCCCGGGGGCCATGGGAGCTGCTGCCGGCCGAGCTGTGGCCGAAGATAGCAATAGCGTCCCCACGACGACGCTCAGCTGCAACGTGCACCACGTGCACCACACTACCGGCCCGCTCCACCAAGGGTCGACATCCCACCGGAGAAGGCTCCGGAGAAACAACACCGGCACCGGCTCAGGGCGTCGTATGTCCAACTCCGGAAAGTCAATGACTGTTGGAGCCCTCCGAGTCCGCCTAGACGGACAGAAGTCCCAACCGGCGCCGGACCGCGTCGTCTCGACCGTCCCGGTCCGTAACTCTTTCCAGGGACTGGAGAAGCTAAAAGAGAGCGCAGCGCCCGCGACCCCGGCCAGGGCACCAAAGAGGACGCCGGCTCACCGGCCGGCTAAATTGAAGCAAGTCTGGGTGCCTAAGGAGACCCAGCCCACTGCACCGGCCCAGGCAGGGCCCAGCACTTTCTGCCCCAGGAGGGCCCGACGCGATGACAGGGTCGAGGTAGTGACCCCCATTCTCCGGCCGGCACCCGTCATCCCGGTGCCGTCCGAGAATGTTCACCGCCGTCGCCGAGGGCGCCGGCACAATGCCGCCCGCCCGGCTCTCACGGCCTACTCCCCTCCTGCCGCTGTCATCGACGCGCAACCCCAGGCCGCTCTCCCTGACCAGGAGTGGGAAGGGATCGAGCAGGCCATGAGGAGCTACCTCCGAGGCCCGGGTAGCACCCCCGCCGGCCGCCAGAGACTACTGGGGGCAATGGCCTCCGCCTTCCAGGAAGAAAGGGGGGAACCTGCACCTAGCATGGAGTCGAGGGCCCGCCCGGAGGAGCCGCGCCAGTCCCCTGTACGGGAGGAAGCACCGCCCCGACGGTCAGTCTTCGACAGGCTGACATTCCCAGGAGGATCGTCCAGGAGGGCGTCAAGAAGAAATAAGAATAAGAAGTGGCAGACATTCACCTGCAGTATGGCAGGAGTTCATGGTCGGTATGGGGCCTTACCCACCGACCCGGAAGAATTGGCCAGAATAGCCGTCAGGCCGGGACCCCTTACCAGAAGAAGGAGAGCGGCAGGCGGCGCGACACCCACAGGCGCCGAAGGGGCCCTACCTGAAGAGCCCCTTGCAGCCCTCACGGCCAATGTGGTCACCACCGGCGACACGAGTGGCGGACCCTCGACATCCTCCGAGGACGCCCCGGCCGAAGAAACAGGGGGCATGCCTAGTCTTCCCACAGCTGACCCCACAATGCTGCTCATGATACAACGATTCCAGCAGGAAATCGAGTCACTCAAGAAGCAGCTAAGTGAGCGGGACGCACCTCCCCCGATGTCCTGGCAGACCGAGGTTATACCCGAAGTACCCAGGGACAGGGGGCAGTCTTCAGAGGCCGCTCTTCCAGCGACCCTCGATCCGCTCGGGGGCGCGCCCCCGCAGCAAGCACATTGCACAGCAGTGACCCAGCCACAGGCTCCGCTTTCACAAGGGTCCCCTATGGCCCCCCGAGCGACCGTGGTAGCCACCCCGAGCGCGCAGCCCGCTCATTTCTACCCGAGCCCAGTCGACCCAGCAGCAGTTAGCCGTCTGATGCTTGAACAAATGATAGATATGAGGCTGGCTGAGAGGGGCGATGGGGATCAGACGTCTTTCGACGTCTACCGGGTACCCTACCCGGCTCACTATGCTGCCAGGAAGTTGCCGGCTGGCGTCACCAAGCCGCCGAAATTTGAAAAGTTCAACGGGCAGGGGTCTCCTAGAGAGCACATTGCCTACTATGTGAACGTCATGGGAGACCTGGCTGCTGATGAGGCCTACCTCCTGAAGTTCTTCGGCTCAACACTTACCGGACTTGCCTTCGAATGGTACTCCGGCTTGTCACCCGGGTCGGTGGCCGATTGGCCCGACATGCAGAGGAAGTTCAAGGAAAGGTTCTACGTTGCCGAGAGAGAAGTCACCATGGCTGAACTCTACGCCACAAGGCAGAGGGCTGACGAGTCGGCTCTCGACTACATCAAAAGATGGAGGAACCTTAGTATGAGGTGCAAACGCCCCCCGCATCAGGAGGACGCAGTGCAGATCTGCAAGCAAAATTTAAAGAAAGAAATCCTAGAAAGGATGATCGGCACTGAGGTCAAGACATTTGACCGCCTGAACAATGTGGTAGCGGAGATCGAGGCGTTCTTGGCCCGATACTCCTCCACCCCAGCCATGTCAAGCCAGAGAGCCAGGCAGGCGGAGAAGAAGCCGGCTCCCCCGGAGGTTCATGCACTAGACTTCCAGGCTTTTGAAAAGCAGAAGGAGAAAGCCAAGGGAGCGGCCAACCCTCCGCCGCCCAGAATTACAGAGCGGCGGGAAGGCCCCTCGCTGAGAGAGAAGATGAGAAACAAGTTATATTCCTTCTCCCGGGACAAGTCCAAGCTCCTGTTTGAATGGGCAACCAGCTACAATAAGATCACACTGCCAGAGCCGAAGAGGCCTGGCGACTCAAAGAAGAAGGATGACCCGCGCTTCTGCATGTACCACCGGGTGCTCGGGCATACTATTGAAGACTGCTACGTCTTCAAGGACGTTATTGAGTCCTTAATCATGGACGGGGAGCTGGACATGGGGGAGCATAAAGTAGACCCCCCGCAGTCACACGAGCTGCCCAGCATAGCCTCCTCCGTCAATATGATCTCACTATATCAGGAGTTGCCAGAAGAGTGGGCGGAAGCCTGTGCCCGCGCCACTTATGAGGCTTTTGTCCTGGCCCCGGCCCAAGATCAAGAGGGTTGGCAGACGGTGCCCGGAAGAAATAGAAAGGCACGCATCCCTCAGTCCCCCCAGGGATTCACCCAAGGGACGCGACGCCTTTGCCGGCACCACCACCGGCAAACCCGGTTTGCCACGACACGGCCCCTCGGCTGGTCATGAGGCGGCTCACTCACAACAAGAAGAGCTCTGTCCCGCTGCGGATGTACAAGAAGACTAGCCCGGCGGTTGAAAGACTCCAGGCTATTATTGATGGGCTCGAAGATTATGAACAGCCCGAGATCCAGCCTGTGGAGCTGAAGGAGTATGTCCCCTGGAAGGAGTTCGAATCACTCGAGCTGGCTCCGGGAACAGAAGCTGATGCAGATGAAGAGCCTCCCCTGTGGGGTGAACCTCCTCAGGAGCAGCCATCCGCTGCAGCAGGCAAGAAGAAGAAGAAGAGAAGACCCAGGGGTAAGAAGAAGAAGGAGGTCGCCCTCGCCTGCAACACCCTCTCGGCGCTATTCGACACCGCTCTCTCCCTGGAAGAAAAAGAAGAAGACCCACCCCGTGAACCGGCAGAGGTGAACCAAGCTGAGGCGTCCACCTCCCAACACGCCACCAGGTCGGGGAGGAAGTGGGGGCGCCCTCCTCAGGGCAGCCTCAACATCATGCTCAGGGGGGAACAACCATACCAGGTTCCCGAGCCCGAGGTCCGAGGCACCGAAATCCCTCCCCCATCAGGTCTCTACCCCGGAGGTACCAAGAGTCAAGGCGCCCCGTCATTCGCCGAGTTCCTGTCAGCTCGAGCAGGAAGGCGGGCGCACCCCCAGGGGTCCGCTGCGACCAGTAAAGCAAGCATCCCCCAAGCCCTGCCAGCTGCAACTCCTGCTCAGCCAGAGGAAGAATTCAGCGGCACCCCAAACCTCGCCGAATTCATGCGAGCAGCGGAGGAGGCCCAACAGGCCCCGCCCGCTCAACAGGCTACAACAGATCCCGCAAAGGAGGCGTCCCCTGATCAGACACCCCAGCCTCAGGAGGGGAGCAGGCGCGGCAAGCCCGAAGAAATGAAGTTGCTCAAGGTGCGGGCTGCCGAGCGGATAGTCAGACACCTCAAGAAGATCCCGACCCGGTTCACTGTGTGGGAGATGCTGTCCCTGAACGAAGAAACTCGGCAAGCCATCATAGCCGCCCTCCAGACCCCAGCACAGCTTGAAGCTTGTCTGGCAGAGATGTCGCCTGAAGTGGCCGTGGCCTTCACAGAAGAGGACATGCTCCTGCCGACCTGCAGTCACAACAGACCCCTCTACATGAAGGGGCAATTGAATGGCCAGCCCATCAACAGGGTCCTGATCGACCCAGGGGCAGCAGTGAATATACTCCCTTACCGGGTGTACCAGAAACACTATTTCGACGTACACTTGGTTGAGGTTAAAAATGTCAAGATAGCCGGCTTTAACCAGAAATGTGAGGTGCCTATGGGGGTTGCAGAGTTCAACTTGACCTTTGATGACTTCACCACCAAGGTCCAGTTCCACGTCATCAACTCCAGCACTTCCTACAAGGCATTGCTTGGCCGGCCTTGGCTACACCAGAACAGAGTGGTGCCCTCCACCCTGCATCAATGCATCAAATACCCCTGTGAGGGGAAGGAAGTCAGGATCTTCGCCGACCTCCACCCGTTCGAGGTGTTCGAGTGTCACTTGTCAGATGCCAACTTATACTTAGAAAAGGCAAAGCAAGCTCCTCAAGTCATCCAAGACAAGGGAAAGAAGAAAATGGAATCAGGTGGTTGGTTCCCTCCGCCACCCCCGGGTTATGTGGCTCCCCCACATGTACCATTTATTGCACAAGAAGAAGGGGTATTTAGGGCAGCCCCTCTCGCCATTTACCCCACATCGGGGGCACCCTGCCTCGAAGACCTGCTAGAAGATGTCAGGGTCCCGCCAGGGATCGTCAAGCCGATAGCGGAGATTGAATGCCAAGCAGCTGAACAACTGAGAACCTTCGAGGTGCTTAACCCTGAGGGGCCGCCCACTATCTTCTATGTGGCCGGGGAGAAGCCAGTCAGGGAAGACGATGATTGCCGGTTCCCTGACGAGCTGCATGACCCGCACGTCCCCATTACGGGACTTCCCCACATGACTGACCAAGCAGCCAGAATGGTCAGAAAGCAGAAGATTCCTCCCTACCAGCCCTCCAGCCGGAAGGAAATGTTTGAAAGAATGTGGAACCCACCAAACCTGGATCGACGGTTGCTGAAAATTACCAAGCACCCCGGTCTGGGCTTTTCACTAGAGGAATATTACGAGACTGACGTCATATCAGTCTCGACATGGTCTGGCGACGACCCCGCAGAAGCTACAGATTCCCGGGGAGCCTGTCAAGATGCATATCCTGGGCCCCCGGTTCAGGAGGCACAAGACGAAGAGGTCTTCCTTTGGAAACCTCCCCGCCGCCGCTGCCTGGAGAAGACCCCCTCCTCCTCCGAAGTGTCGACCTCGAGAGGGCACACCAGCGAGGCACCTCCACCCCGGCCGGCCGGCGAAGCAAGGAGCAGCAGCATGGGCCATGCTCCGAATTCCCCTCGATACGACCCCGTCATGTACGCCTTGTACCACAGGCAGCAACGGGAGATCGAGATGCTAAAAAGGCGGCTGGCTGAGTTAACCTCGCTAGTCGCCGACCTGATCCAGAGCTCCCTCCCCCATGGGGCGGCCGGATGCCTCGGCCCCGAGGTACCAGTCCCAACACCCCCGCCTTGTCAAGGCGGGAAATGAGAGACATGGCAAGCTCGCTGACCGAGCGGCCAACCAGGCAAGGGCTGACACTCCAAGAGAAGCTGCAGAAGCCTTATTCCTTTCGAGAGAGAAGACCCGGGGCATTTTTGACTGGGCCTGCCATTACGGCAAGGTCTCCCTC
Organism: Amorphophallus konjac; assembly: GCA_022559845.1. Lineage (NCBI taxonomy): Eukaryota > Viridiplantae > Streptophyta > Magnoliopsida > Alismatales > Araceae > Amorphophallus > Amorphophallus konjac. The sequence continues at coordinate 391,366,538 of CM040126.1, forward strand.
CCACGGTCCAAGAGGCCGCAAGACACCCGAAGAAGCGGGGACCCACTATTTTGCCCTTACCACCAGATGCTGGGTCACGTCATTGAAGACTGCTACGTCTTCAAAGACATTGTCCAAGACCTCATTGAAAGGGACGAGCTCAGGATGGGGGACTATGTGGTAGCCCCGCCACGCCCCCACGTGGCGGACAGCCCCAGAGCAGGAGCCTACACCGTGTCCATCCACTACCAGGCCCCTGAAGATGCGGCTGCCCCGGCCCCCGTCCGAGCCGTCTACGATGAGTACACAGAAGACCCCGAGGTGGCCCCGTGCCTTTCTGCACCAGCGGACCTCACCGACCCGGCGGCTACGGCCCAGGAGGACTGCGGGGTGAATGCAGCCTCCATGCCCAGTCATGATGAACAAGAAGACGAGGATGCCATCCTCGAGCCCGAAGACAATGAAGACCAAGACTTCGTCGATTTGTCGCCAGCTCCGCCGGAAATTGAAAATGGCGGCCAGGCCACAGTTGACGAATTGATCGAGATCAACCTCGGCACGGAAGGCGACCCCAGGCCGACCTTTCTAAGTGCTCTCGTACCCCCTCGTGAGAGAGAACAATACATAAAACTGCTGCAAGAGTTCCGGGATTGCTTTGCCTGGAACTACAAAGAAATGCCCGGACTCAGCCCCGAGGTGACTCAGCACATCTTGTCCGTCGATCCCAAAGTGGAACCAGTGAAGCAACCTCCCCGGCGCATGAGGCCGGAGCTAACCAGCCAGATCTGCAAAGAGGTCGACAAGCTCATAAATGTCGGCTTCGTGGCGGAAAATCAATACACCACATGGCTGGCCAATATTGTACCAGTGAAAAAGAAAAATGGACAGATCAGGATTTGCGTGGACTTCCGCGACCTGAATAAAGCCTGCCGAAAGATGACTTCCCGGTGCCTATCACCGAAGTAATGATTGACGCAACCACTGGCCACGAGGCCCTGTCCTTCATGGATGGGTCGTCCGGCTATAACCAAATCTGGATAGCCGACCACGACCGGGTCCATACAGCTTTCCGGTCACCCAAAGGGATATTTCATTACAAGAGGATGCCCTTCGGCCTCAAGAATGCCGGTGCCACATATCAACGGGCGATGACCAAGATCTTCGACGAGCTGCTGTACGGCAAGGTCGAGTGCTACATTGATGATCTGGTCGTCAAGACCAAGAAAAGAGACGAGCACCTGAGTGACCTCAGGGTCGTCTTCCAAAGGCTCCGGCAGTACGGGCTGAAGATGAATCCCATGAAGTGCGCCTTTGGCGTGTCCAGCGGGAAATTCCTCGGCTTTATTGTCCGGCACAGAGGGATCGAGATCGACCCCCTGAAGATAAAGGCTATCCAGGAGTTGCCTCCTCCGAAGAGTCTGGGAGAGCTGAGGTCCCTGCATGGGCGTTTAGCTTACATCCGCAGGTTCATCTCCAACCTGTCAGGGCGCTGCCAACCCTTCCACAAACTGATGATGAAGAATGCACCCTTCAGCTGGGGTTACGAATGCCAGCACGCGTTCGATCAGCTAAAGGAGTACCTGAAGACCCCGCCTGTCCTGGGGGCACCCGTCAAAGGCAGACCGCTGATTCTGTACATAGCGGCCACCGAATATTCACTGGGGGCAATGCTTGCCCAGAACAATGATGAGGGAAAAGAGCAGGCTCTCTATTATCTCAGTCGAAGGTTGGTGAGTGCGGAGGCTAAGTACACCCCGATTGAGAAGATCTGCCTTACCTTGGTCTTCGCGGTCAAGAAGATGAGGCACTACATGTTGTCCCATGAAGTAAGTCTGATATCCAGAGCTGACCCCATCAAGCACATTCTCCTCCAGCCAGTCCCAAAGGGGCGCCTTGGCAAGTGGGCCGTGCTGCTCATGGAATTCGACATCACCTACGTGCCACAGAAGGCCGTTAAGGGACAAGCCGTCGCGGATTTCTTCGCGGCACACCCTGTGCCCGAAGACTCCCCTCTGGCCACCGAACTACCTGAAGATGAAACACTAGAGGTAAACCAAATACAACAAGCCATCTGGCAGTTAGACTTCGACGGGGCCTCGAGAACAGAAGCGACCCCGTCCGGGCATGCCAAGGTGCGGGCCGGAGCTGGCATCGTCCTCAAATCGCCAGACGGAGAAGTGATGCACACCTCCTGCTGCATTAGCAAACCCTGCACCAATAATGAAGCAGAGTATGAAGCTCTGATCATCGGCCTCCAGGTCGCCCTTCAAATGGAGATCAAAATGCTCCAAGTGTTCGGCGATTCGCTGCTGGTCGTCAAGCAAGTCAGGGACAGTTTGATGTCCGAAAACCTGAGCTGCTCCCTTATCACACTAAGGCGAAGCGGCTCATGGAGCGGTTCTACCTCCTCGAGATAGGCCATGTCGCCAGAGGGGAGAATGCGCAAGCCGACGCATTGGCACAATTGGCAAGCGCACTGGCAGTGCCTCCAGATGGATCTCTCCATATCCAAGTAATAAACCAGCGCCAGATGCCCAGCATGATAGAAGAGGAGCCAGAAGAAGAAGAACTAGAGGTCACTACAACAGAAGCCGTCGGCCTACCTGACTGGAGAGCCTCCCTGATGCAGTGGTTCAAACACCAGCAATTACCTGACCGAAGAGAGAAAGGATCAAGCTAGTCAGAACCAAAGACTCTATGAGCTCCGAAACGGAATATTATTCCGGACCGTGGCCGATGCCAAGCAGAAGCTACTCCTCCGATGCTTGTCTATTGAAGAAGCTTGGAGAGTTATGAAGGAGGTCCATGCCGGGACAGCTGGTGCACACCAGGCGGGGCCGAAAATGAAAATTGAAATCAAGAAACTTGGCTATTACTGGCCTGCAATGTTCAACGACTGTTGCGAGTACGCTAAGTCGTGTCAGAGATGCCAGGAGCATGCCACCATACCCAGGAGGCCTCCCGTGCAATTGCACCCAACCGCGCCCAGTTGGCCGTTCGCCCAATGGGGAACAGACGTTGTAGGCCCCTTACCCGCATCTTCCACAGGCTGCAAATACATTCTGGCGGCGACCGACTACTTCTCCCGCTGGGCAGAGGCTGTTGCCTTACGGGAGGTCACCGGAGAAGTCGTGGTCAGGTTTGTCCGCCGCAACATTATATTCCGGTTTGGCATGCCCGACCGGATTGTGTCAGACAACGGCAGCCACTTCCGCAACCAGAAGGTTTACCGGCTAGCAGAAAAATACAAAATTGATTGGAGGACCTCAACTCCTTACAATCCACAAGCTAATGGGCTGGCCGAAGCCTTCAATAAGACACTTTGCACTCTCCTGGCCAAGACTGTTAGCTCTAACAAAAGGGACTGGGAAGAAAGAATGTATGAAGCGCTTTGGGCGTACCGAACCGTATACAAGACCCCAACGGGCTGCTCGCCCTTCTCTCTCGTATACGGCTCGGAAGCAATCGTCCCCGTCGAACTGGAGATACCGTCCCTCAGGGTCGCCATTCAGCATGGGCTTGTCCCCGAAGGGCAGACCAACACCGAGCGGAGGCTCGACGAACTCTCCAGTCTGGAAGGAAAGCGGCTTCAAGCCCAACAGAATATCCAGGTCTACCAGGCCCGGATTGCACGCGCCTTTGACAAGCTCGTCAAGGAACGCGAATTCAAGAAGGGTGACCTTGTCATGGTCAAGAGAAGATATCTCATGGCGGCCAACCCCAAAGGTAAGCTAAACGAGAACTGGCTCGGACCCTACGTAGTCCAAAAAGTCTACGAAGGCGGAGCCTATGTAATTGTCAACCACTGCGGGGAGGTTCAATTCCCGCCTCTTAATGGAAGGCACTTGAGGCTGTACCACGCTCCGGCGCCCCCATTCAGGTAATAATATTGCTCTTCGCCCCATTTTGGGGCAGATTTGCGTGATTAATGTCCGAACGATTTGGCCACCAGCCGGGTTTCCAAAAAAGGAGAAAGGAATAGAAAGAGAAAGAAAGAAGAAGCAAAAAATAGAAAGACAAAAAAAAGAAGAAGTAAAAAAAAGAGAAGAAAAAAAGTAGAAAGAGGAAGAGAGAAGAAGCAAAAAAAATGGAAAGAGAAAGAAGGAAGAAGCAAAAAGAAAAAAGAAAAAAAAAGAGAGAAAAAAAAAGAGAAGAAAAAAAAAGAGAGAGAAAAAAAGAGAAGCCAGAAAGGGGGAACGCCCCCCATTTCCAGTCACCGCCCCGCATCAGCGGGGGTACCAAAAATTGATCTAAAAAGAAAGAAATAAACTCTTCTCTCCGTCCTTCCCGGGCGGTGAGTACCCCTTTGGCTCGGACCTCCCGTCCGGGTCATTGACTAAACAAACTCTTCTCTCCGTCCTTCCCGGGCGGTGAGTACCCCTTTGGCTCGGACCTCCCGTCTGGGTCATTGACTAAACAAACTCTTCTCTCCGTCCTTCCCGGGCGGTGAGTACCCCTTTGGCTCGGACCTCCCGTCCGGGTCATTGACTAAACAAACTCTTCTCTCCGTCCTTCCCGGGCGGTGAGTACCCCTTTGGCTCGGACCTCCCGTCTGGGTCATTGACTAAACAAACTCTTCTCTCCGTCCTTCCCGGGCGGTGAGTACCCCTTTGGCTCGAACCTCCCGTCCGGGTCATTGACTAAACAAACCCTTCTCTCCGTCCCCTCTGGACGACGAGAAGTCCGGCCTCTGACCGAGGCCCCCGCTTAAGGCCAGCACGCGCTTCTAATATTGTGGTAAAAACCAGGGGGTTGTCCGTTCGGTATGGTGGAGTGGTCCCCTCGTCCTCCCCCTGGGAAGGTGAGCACTCTCCTGTACCCTGACATGGGTCCCTGCCTGGTCCTTCCGAAGCGAATCCTCGCAAAGGCTCATACCCTGCCAATGGGTCTCAACACAAAAGGGGGGAAAGATGCAAGAGCAAGGGAAGAGGAAGAAGGAAACACTATGCGCAGAAGAGAAAGAAGGGTAAGAAAGCTCCCTCTGGGACGAATGCATACACAAAGAACGCATGGAATCATAAATGCTCTGCTCTACTAAAAAAAAAGGACCAGACTACAAGTGCTGCGGGGCATACCCCTGTGTTACATTCGAAAGAAAAGAAAAAGGAATTAAGGGATGCAACGCTTAGTCGATGTCCCTGAAGATGTCCTCGAGAGGGAGGATCCTGACGCAAGGGAAGTTCGTCATATCGCGCAGTCGGCCCCTCAATTCCTCAAAACGGGCGAGCTCCGCTTCGACGGACACCATTTCAACGTCGGCGACGGCAAGAGCTTCCCTCTCCTCCGCCACCCTCCTTTCCGCCTCGGCAAGGCCAAGTTTAGCCGCAGTGAGGTAGCCCTCCAGCTTCTCGATCCGGTTCTTGAAGGAACGGACGCTGCCTTCGCCCTCCTCTAAGGCCTTTCCGTGGCGTTCTCTATTATGGCGTCGGGCCTCCAAGGTCTGCAGGTACTCGTCTGCCTGAGCGTCAAGGGCGGTACGTTCGTCGGGAGCCTGGCTCTCCAGGAACTCGCGGCGCCTGACATACTTCAGCAACAGCAGAACCCGCCGCGACCATTCCTCCAGCGGGCAGCTGAGCACTTGCAACGCCCCAATCAACTGCGTCACTATGGTGTGCACCTCCCGATACGACAGAGGAGGGTCGGCGAGGAGCATGGTCCGTAGAGTGATCAGCATTTGACGGACTGGTGCTTCTGATGACATATGGCTGACTGAGGGCACGACCGGAGGAGTGAATTCCACGGTGCTGTCCACTTCTGCCCACAGGTCAGCGTCCACTGCCGCTGAAGAGGAAGGAAGGGCAAGGGTCAGACCGCCTGGTCGGTGTAGCTCAAACAGAGACCCTTGGCCAGCCACTGCCTGGGGAGTGGACGAGACCATTGCCGAAGCCTCCGGTACTCCCGTTATTTGGAGCTCCCCTGCCTCCTCTGCCTCCGCCTGACTCGCTTCTGCCACTCCAAGGGGCAGGGGTGTGGCTGTCGCTGCTCCGGCTAGAGGAGGGGCTTCAAGTAAGGCTGGGCCCGAAGTAGTCACCCATGAACTTCTCCTTCGCGGCTGGAACCCCTCCAGATGTGCACGGAGCCCCGCGAATATTTGTCTCAGGAACGGGTCCTCCATCTGGGCCGGTAGCTTCGGAAGAGGTGGAAGGGGGACTAATAGATGGGGAACGCTTCCTGCCTGCACGAACACGGCAAGAGTCTTCACCTCCGGAATAGATGCCGGAATCGATCCCCCCGCTCGTGGCTGACTGGTAATCGGCCTCCGCTTGGCGATTGCCTTGCGGGAGCGGCTAGGCATCTTCCCGGTCGTCGGCACCACCTGCTCACGTGAAATACGGTTAGCCGCCCGTCGCCGGGAATAATTTACGCAAGGACGAGAAGTGGGAAGAACCATAAAACCCTGCTTACCTCAGCCCCCGTAAGGACACGGTCTGTGGGCGCAATCTCTCCTTCCTCCAGAGGCTCGGCCGCCGCTTCGGAAATACTTGAAGCCCCTGCGACCGACTCTTGCTCAAGAGCCTCGAATAGAAGGGCTAGTTTGCCCGAGCCCACATCGACCCCTACCTGACGGTCGATCGACGCAATTGGGGTACCCTCCTCCACAGCCTCCGGCAAGTCAAGCCCCTGAAACCCGGAATTGACAAGAAAAGGTCATTAGGTAACCAAGAAGGAGAGGAAGGAGCCGGCCCAAGCAAGCCCACACTTACGGCAGTCTTCCCCACAAAGCTCGGGGAGCCAGCAAGTAAGGGGGCCCCGAAGACCGGCCCGGGCGGCCCCGATGCCCCGGACACGCCCTCGTCAGGAGCCACTTCATCGGACGAATAATTGTAGTCTACCTCTTCGCCCGACGATGACCCGACTGCCGCAGGCTCTGTCGGCAAAGGGGCCTCCACTTCGAGGCCAATGGCTGGCGTGCCCTCCCTCGGGCTAGACGAGGCCGGTACCCCGGACTTCAGCTTCCTCCTCACATATAGAAGCGTCGTCGGGGGTTGCACGCGGGGTCCGAATACTCCAGCGACTGCCTCTGCTGTGCCTGTCACGAAGAAGAAAAGAGTGGATCACCTCAAACCCAGTCGGCTCTCCGAAAATAAAGAAGTCATTTAGGCTGATAAAAACAAATACCCTCTTCGGCCCCTACAACCCTGGATGACCCACGGGCTTCCTCGACGGGCAGAGCCTCCTCGGGAGTTGCAGCCCTGCCCTCGCCCGGGATTGACACAGGCGCCGGTTCCTTTGCGCCGCCCGCGGAGAAGAAACGCATCGTCGCCGTACGCGAGTGCGAGGCCAACCCAGGAGGCAAATCGATCACGGACGACGCAGGCAGTCGATGAACCTCACCAGCTCCGTAACTCAGCCCGGTCTGGGTAGCCTCAAATTCCTCAAAAGACAGGACAGGGGCCACTGGAGGGGCTACCGTCGGAGCCAGGAATTCCTCAGCCCGCCTCCGCTTTGCCGCTTGTGGCCCGGCCACCTTGGCAGCAGCCAACGCCTCCTTAACAGGCGACTTTGCTATGGCCACGGCTTCACCCATGTCAGGCACGGGCACAGGAGCAGGCTCCCTCGCGTGAGGAACAGGTGTGGGCACGGGCTCTTCCACAGGAGCTGAGACAAAAAATATTCAAGTGTCAGGGATCTGCTCCAAGATGGAAAATAAAAAAAGGGAGACTTAAAAGACACGGCGATAGTCGAAGGTACTGACCGGCAGGTTGGCTGGGCTCGGGTCGGGCAACCTCGAATTCCTCAAAAGAGGGGACCCGTGGCGCCGAAGGAACGGCGGTCGGGGCCTTGGCCGCCTCTGTTTTTCTCCGCTTCGTGTCCCGCTGCTTGGCCACCTTTGCGGCGTCCACTGCTTTCTTCACGGGAGATTTTGCCCGGGGCCTCTTCGCTGCCTTGGGCAGAGGAGCCGCAGTCGGGGCTAGTGGCGCGGCTTCAAAATATGCAGGCTTCTGCACAAGCCGAAGGAGATTCCGGTACGTGGCCATTTGCGCGCTATCGGGGTGGTCTGTCAGAAAGGAAAAGAGAAAGGACAGACACGCACTCATGATTAGCATCCAACTATCGGCAAAGGCCGCAATGATAAGAGACGAAGACAAGAGAAGAAAAAGAGATCAAGTACCGTGAGGGCCAGTATACAGTCGCAGTGTAATCGGCCAGTAGCTCAGGGATGGCTCTTTGTCCCGACGTGCCGCCTCTCGAACGAGCCAGCACACATCCTCGATCTTCTGGCACCGGTCCGTAAGACTGGCCAGATCCCCGTGCTTCTTCAGGGAGAGGTGGCAGAAGAGGCTGAAGTGGTCTATGCCCCACCCGTCAGCATAATAGTACGGGATGTGCAGGCGCTTGCCTAGGATGGAGGCCCTCTGATCTTCGATCTTCAGTCCGTTCACCCGGAGAAGGACATATAGCCATGTGGTGTCCCTATAATTCTCGGGTTTCCTCTCCTCCCGCCTCATGAATGTGCGGTATGGGCAGAGCGCATCTCTCTCCGGACGCCAGCTCTTAGCGGGAGTCCCCTCTTCCTCTATGGGAAATGGATAATTGATGAGGTCCAGGCGGTCGCTCCCCACCTTGCAAAGGTCCCTCAGTGTCTTCTGATAGTTATCCTTCGCCACCGGAGGCAGCTCCACTTTCGGCGTCGGCCTCTTATCCCGGGCCTCCCGACGAGCTGCCATGTATGCCACTACCTCCCTTTCCTGCTTGTTCTTGAGCCGAAGAAGATGATCTGGCTCAATATCAAGTACTAGCACTGGTTGCCGGCTGAGGAACCTCCTTTCGGCGCCATCCCAACAATCGATTTTGTGCAACCGATAGAAAGCCGTCCGGGCATTCCACCACTTTATATAGTCTTCGGTCACTCGGGGCACGCGACCCGGGGCTGGCACCCTGAAGGAGGCAGAGTCCGCCCGGTGGAAGAAGTCCCACCAGCTTCTAGCGTGCTCGGCAACCGCACTTCCCCGGACGTTCCGCGAAGGCAAGCCGAATTGCGCATGATAAGCAGGGATATGCTGGTCATACCCGAAGTTGCGGCCAAATCGGAAGGGGTAATACGGCTCTAGCAGTACATTGTCTCCCTTCCGGAACACCAACTCGCTCGGGCGGATAGCCAGCGCCCAATCCCTCAGCTCGGGCTCCAGCAACGGGCGCACCACGTTTTCCTGGCTGATAGGGTGGACATACCTCTGCACCTGGTCATCCTTGCATTCCCTCTTATTATTCACGAGGGGGCTTGAATGTGCGGCCAGCGTCCAGAAATGAATAGTACCGGCTGCATCCCGGGGAACCGTGGTCAACCGGCCCCGAATATCATACATCCGCATGGAGGTAGAAGCCGGCTCTGTACTCGCGAACTCCAGCATCCTCGGCACCAGCCCCCAATCCTGAAGGACTCGCGGGGCGAACTCCGGAAACAGTGAACAAACCCACGCGTTGAAGAAATGCAGTGGGCACACGTACCGGGCCTGCCTCGGGAACTGGTGCGTGCTGATGTCTCCCAGGGCCTTATAAACCAAACAGAGCGCCACCGGGCACAGAGAAAGTTTGACACCCCACGCCATCTGGCACGCCGGGTAGATGGCATCTGGCCGGATCACTGTCTCGTCCCCATACGGCATGGCAAATGAACACAGCCAGTACGTCAGATAGGCGGAACAGTGAGTCTGTGGGTCGACCCCCATCGGATTGGCCCCGCTCCGACGTCCCCTGGAGGGGATCTTCACATCATGCTTGGGCTTCGCACGTTTCTTGCGAACAACGGCGGTGCCAACGCAGGGAAAATCTTCATACTGCTTCAGCCCATCATAGAAATATTCCAGCCATACTGCCATACGCACCCGTTTTCTGTCCCCACGGGCAGGCTGCTTCCCCTTGTGCGACAACTGGTACAGCTCCCGGTACGCCTTCATCAGGTACCGGTATGAATACCCCAGAGAATAATAGCCGTCCCCGTTAGTCTCGTCCTTGATCAAGTCCGGGAGGCATACTTCCTCATAAGACTCCCCGTCAATGGGCAAGCCGCTCAGCTGGCTTAGGCTCCACAAATCAAGTGAAGTCTCTCCCTCAGCCGTGTAGAAGGTATTGGTCTCCGCGCTGAATACCTCTATCATGCCGCAACAGAGACCCTTGGAGATGGGATAACCGTACCGGGAGGCGTATACGCTGTGGTAGATGCCAACCCGGACCAGCAATGGGCATAGTTGAACAGTACATATTCAGTGAACTCCACCGCCCCTTCTCGGAAGCTGTGGGCGTCTTGAAGCTTCAGCTCCCCGAACCAGCCCAGTGATAGTTCATATTTGAACATGATGGCCAAACAGTCCAATATGAACGGCTCCTCCCTATAACCCCATTTCAGGGGAGCCAAGAATAAGCCAAATCGGGGCGACTCGCCATGCACCTTCCCCGCAGACATGTCCCACCTTGCTGGCGTGAATTGAGGAGCTCGCACCAGTTTATCTTCAGCCGGCAGCACCCCTTCGATCCCCAGGACCGGCTTCCACTCCCGGGCCTCTCCCACCAGGTACATTGGAATGCTCCTGGGGACGCTGTATAGCAGACTGTCTCGGGCATGCAGGATCGCCCGCTCGGCCGCCTTTATGACGCGATAATCTCGCCCCTCTCGAGAGCGCAAATGCTTCAGAAATCGAACAAGGTGCCTATCCTTCGGGAAATCCTTCCTGTATTCTTCGGTGGCCCGATCGAATGTGAAGCCGCTTTCAACCCTGACGAGTCTGCGGACGTCCATGCTTTCACGGTCAGACCCCGATGACTCAGCCAAGGCGGCAATCTCCGCGTGCTCTCGGTCTAGGTCCTCCACATTGAGCCATGTGACTGCCGGCACTGGACCCCGCGGAATGAGGTCGGCACCGACAGCGGCAGCAGGGGCAGAAGAACCACTTGGGGCAGCCATTTGTCTGCAAAGATACACAAATAAGAAGATCAGAATAAATCATAAGTAAAAGGACTGCAAAGGGGCTTTACTACGAGTCAAACGAACAAGATATTGCCAATTTCTGACGAAATTTCGGCAGAGTTTCCCCTAGGCCAGAGGCGTAAGGGAAAACACGGGTGCGCGTCCACAAGGAGTGACGGCCCCAACAAAGCATGGTGGGCCCCGAGAGGCAACACCAGAAGTCCGCCGGTCAAAGGAGTCTTCTACCCTAGCTAAAAATCCCCTTGGCCCCTTGGCCGGTACAACTCACCCCCTACGGGCCCTCACCGGTACACCCATGGGTGCCTTCCCCGGCACACCCATGGCAGCTTCCCCGGCACGCCTCCGAAGGCCCCTCACCGGCGCGCCCACAATGGCCTCCCCCGGCACGCCCACCAGGGTTGTTCCCCGGTACACTCGTGCATGCTGTTCTCCGGCACACCTCCTACCCGCTTCCCCGGCACACTTGGAAGCGGTCTTCCCCGGCACGCTCCGAGAGCCCCTCGCCGGCATGACCTAAAAGGCCTTCCCCGGCACACCCGCTAACGCCTCTCTCCGGCACACTGATACCCTGCACTGCCCGACACAGTCCGAGGGAGCCCTTCCCCGGCACGGCCCGTGCGAACCCTTCCCGGCGTGGTCGCCAACACCCTCCACGGCACGCCCATGGCGCGCCTTCCCCGACACGCTCGGATGAGTCTTCCCCGACACGCTCGGACGGCCTCTCCCCGGTGCGCCCTCACAGCCGCTCACCGGCGGCCACCCATGACGCTGGAGACGAAGGAGGGAAGGGAAGAGGAAGAGAGCAGGGGAGAAAAGAAGAAAGAAAAGGAAAGAAAAGGAAAAAAAAGAAGGGGAAGATAGACGAAAAAAAAGGGGATAAAAAAAAAGAAGAAAAGAAAAAAGGGGGAGGGAGAATAAAGAAGAGAAGGGGGAATAAAAAAACGAGTGGCGGAAACAAAAGGACTCTACCAAATAAATATGAATACATATATGCATATATACATATATATATATATATGTATACATGCACACATACATATACATCCACTTATATATATATACCTACGTACGCATAAGTGAGGCACCAAAAAATAAGATCCTCTCGAGGAAAACATTCCATCCCCACAAGTCGGGTCATACACACATCCGCACAAGCAAAACAACTTTACCCCTGCACGCGGCCACCTTTGCAATGGTGCCATTCCCACGCCAGCAAACAAGCCCGTCATTGGCACGTCACCTCATGCCTAGCCACCCGCATCACACAATATTGCCATTACAGGCCTTACGCCTGGATCGGCAGAACCTCTATCCTTGCGTTGGCATTAGTCCCTTGCCAATGAATAAGCCCCATTCCGGCGCAAGGCCCTGTGCCCTAGCCACCCGCATCACACAATATTGCCATTACGGGCCTTACGCCTGGATCGGCAGAACCTTTATCCTTGCGTTGGCATTAGTCCCTTGCCAACGAATAAGTCCCTTTCCGGCGCAAGGCCCTGTGCCCTAGCCACCCGCATCACACAATATTGCCATTACGGGCCTTACGCCTGGATCGGCAGAACCTCTATCCTTGCGTTGGCATTAGTCCCTTGCCAACGAATAAGTCCCTTTCCGGCGCAAGGCCCTGTGCCCTAGCCACCCGCATCACACAATATTGCCATTACGGGCCTTACGCCTGGATCGGCAGAACCTTTATTCTTGCGTTGGCATTAGTCCCTTGCCAACGAATAAGTCCCTTTCCGGCGCGAGGCCCCGTGCCCTAGCCACCCACTCCGCACAATACGGCCATTATGGACCTTACGTCCGAATCGGCACAGATTCTCCCGTTGCGCTGGCATTCTATTCTTGCCAACGAATGAACCCTATCTTCCGGCGCAAGGCTTCGTGCCCTAGCCTATACACGCATATCACTCACTTGTCAAAAAAAAAGAGAAAAAAAATAAAATGGGGTTAAAAATAGAGATACCCCGCCGGACTTGTCCCTACACGGGGACAAGGGTAAAAATGGCAACAACCCGGCTGTGGCGAAAACCCGAAAGGGCGCTACGGGCAAAATCGGGTACCCCGCCACGTGAAAACCCTAGAGGGCGCGTGGGCAAAAGCAAGAGGGGGCCGGTACCGGTGAAAACCCGAAAGGGCGCTTGTATCGGTAATGTGGTACAAAAAAAAAGAGAAAGAACAGACAAGAAGAGATCAACAAACCAGGTCAGCTCCCGACATCCTGTCGGCACTGACAAAGAGATAAAGAGACCAAGAGACCAGGTCAGTTCCCGGAATCCTGTCGGCACTGACGAAAAGACTAAGAGCCCACAAACCAGGTCAGCTCCCGACATCCTGTCGGCACAGATGAAGAGACAAAGAGACCAAGAGACCAGGTCAGTTCCCGGCATCCTGTCGGCACTGACGAAGAGACTAAGAGACAAGAGGCCAGGTCAGTTCCCGGCATCCCGTCGGCACTGACGAAGAGACAAAGAGACCAGGTCAGTTCCCGACACCCCGTCGGCACTGACGAAGAGACTAAAAGACAACAAGAGACAACGAACTGCTTCAGTCCCCGACACCTCGTCGGCACTGATGAAGAGGCAAAGAGACAACAAACTGTCTCAGTTTCCGACACCTCGTCAGCACTGATGAAGAGAATGAGAGACCAATATGCTGCTTCAGTTCCCGACATCCCGTCGGCACTGATGAAGAAATCAATAAATCTGGTCAGCTCCCGACACCCTGTCGGCACTGACGAAGAGACTAAGAGACAATAAACCAGGCCAGTTCCCGACACCCTGTCGGTACTGGCGAAGAGATAAAGAGACTAAGAGACAATAAACCAGGCCAGTTCCCGACACCCTGTCGGTACTGGCGAAGAGATAAAGAGACCAAGAGACCAACAAAGCATGCCAGTTCCCGGCATCCTGTCGGCACTGGCGAAGAGACAAAGAGACAACAAAGCATGCCAGTTCCCGGCATCCTATCGGCACTGGCGAAGAGACCAAGAGATCGACAAAGCATGCCAGTTCCCGGCATCCTGTCGGCACTAACAAAGAGACCAACAAACAACCAACCAGGTCAGCTCTCGACACCCCGTCGGCACCGACGAAGAGAAAAGGGACAAGTACACCCACGGGCACCGCCCGGCTCATCCTTCGCCCGCGCTACCCTTGGGTGGGGGGCATTTGAGAGTTGTGGATGCACTTTTTATTTAACAATTATCTGGTTCGTTTGTTGGTTTATTAAGTGCGTGGGCGTGCCAGTCACCGAGGTGACAATTTATTCGGACTCCGAAGAGCCCATGGTGCGCTCGATCTGACTTCGTCAGACGATTGTGTGGTTCGTGTCGGGACCGAATCCCGTCGCGCCATAAAGGTCACGACATCATTTACATCCCCCATACGAGGGAATACCCCTGATTAATTGCCAAAATTAGGGGCCCCGCAGCCGAAAAGAATAATACTAATTGCGAGAGAGAGGTAGGGATAGGTCACACTGGGGGTCGTATTCAGACCACAAACCGTCGGTCATGTCGGTCACTCGTGGATCTTTTCGTGCTCGGACACGGGTCCGTGATGGAAACGCGACGAGAAAATCGGGACGAATCCGTTCAAATGTATGCCGAGTATACGGCAATTTTGATGATGACTAGAGAGGCGTCCGGAACGAGAAAACAAATCCGGTCCGGTTAGGATGTCGGCCCGAGGTTAGATCAGAGCCTGGTCATATCGGGGTAATTCTCGAGACTCAGGCTTGACCTAAAAGGGCAGCGTCGTTATTCCCTTTTGCCCCGGGTCTCGGAGAGAGAGAGGGCTGCAGTGTGGATGTTAGCGTCTTTTATCTGGGGCTTTCTTAGTTATATCTTCTGGGATTTCTGATTCGATGTTTACTGTTTGTTCGTGCCTTTGTCCGGGGTGATTTTTCTTCTTTTTATTCATGATCATTCTTATTATTGTCATTTGTTTATTATTTATCCCTTTTTTATTACCCCTCCCGCCTCTTTTATTGTGATTAATATTGCGCATTCGGAGTCCTTCAATTGGCGTAATTTTTATTAATTTATTTGCTATTGTTAATGCCCTTATCAGGTTGTATATATATATGCATATAGCGTGCCGGCGGAGGGGAAAACGGGGGTGTACCGCTGAGGTATTGGGTGTACCGCTGGGTGGCAAAGGGGCGTACCGCTGAGGGCTGAGAAGGGCGTACCGCTGGGGGGCTGAAAAGGGCGTACCGCTGGAGGGTGTGTCGGTAAAGGGGGGGTGATATATAAAGTCTAAGTCTATACATTGCCTATTCACCCATCACTAAGTCTGTGCGTTGGCGGCTCAAGGTCTGTACGCTGGGTGCTCAAAGTCTATACGTTGCCCAGCATAAAGTCTGTACGTTTGGGGGTGAAGTCTATACACTGCCCAAAGTCTGTACACTGGATAGGTCTATACGTTGGGGTGTGAAGTCTATACACTGCCCAAAGTCTGTACACTGGATAGGTCTATACGTTGGGGTGTGAAGTCTATACACTGCCCAAGTCTATACACTGGCTATCATGAAGTCTGTACGTTGGCTGGCTCAAGTCTATACGCTGGCTGCTCAAAGTCTATACATTGCCCAGCATAAAGTCTGTACGTCGGGGTGTGAAGTCTATACACTGCCCAAGTCTATACACTGGCTATCATGAAGTCTGTACGTTGGCTGGCTCAAGTCTATACGCTGGCTGCTCAAAGTCTATACATTGCCCAGCATAAAGTCTGTACGTCGGGGTGTGAAGTCTATACACTGCCCAAAGTCTATACACTGGCTGGGGGGTGTACCGACGAAGGGAAGGAGTGTACCGCTGAAGGCCAATGGAAGCGTGCCGCTGAGGGCCAAACAGGGTGTGCCGCTGAGGGCCAAGGGGGTGTGTCGGCCAAGGGCCAATTGAGGTGTGATGGTGAAGGTCCAGTCAATCTTCAATTTCCTATTTTTAAGGCTTTTCTTTTCTTCTTATCTTAACTTTCGTGTAGTTTTGTATAAAACTCTTCCCTTGTTATGTTCTATTCAGTTCGGCCTCTTTTCTTGCGGGTCGGACGATCGGGCCGCCGGGTGGTTAATTAGTTCGGTTCAATTCCCGTTGTGGTGCCAGCAGTGGTTTGATAAGTTGGAAGGCTTCATTAATTATCCTGCTCGTTTGTTGCCTCCTTTTGCCTCTTTTAATTGTTTATTAGTTTCTCACAAAAATTCGGCAGCATCTCCCCTTGACCCGGGGCGTAGGGGAGATAAAGGGAACGCGCCCACATGGAGTGGCGGAACCCGACAACTGGAGGTGGGCCCCCGGGGGAGCAACACCTTTATAGAGCCTCGGAAAACGTGAAGGAAAGGGGCTTGGGGCGAGGCCAAGAAGTGGGCTGCTGGGAGACTGAAAGGTGTGCCGCTGGGGGCCAAGGTGAGTGTGCCGCTGAGGGCTAATGGGGGGTGTGCCGCTGAGGGCCGATGGAGGTGTGCCGCTGAGGGCCCAAACAGGTGTGCCGCTGAGGGCCACAAAGAGTGTGCCGCTGGGGGCTGAACAGGGTGTGTCGGTCAATGGCCATGCATGTGCACCGCTGGAGGCTCAAACAGGGCTAGTATATGGGCTGGGGGACTTGCATGCCGTTCAGGGTAAGAAGAGGGGAAGTTTAAGGCTAGAGATAGGCCACTTGGTTACTGGGTGTTCGGGAGAGGGTAAGGGTCTCCCCCTCCTCTCAGCCAGTGAACGCAATGGAGGACCATGTGGGGGATTGAAGGGCCCATTAGGCCAAGGCTCATGGGAGAGTAATCATATCAACATGGAGGTCCCAAGAACACCGGAGAAATGGGGGGGGGAACGGAGGGAGGAACGGACAACCCGTTGGGAAACCGCAAGAACTAGCATAAGCCAACGAAACCGAAGAGAAACCCGTAGAGGGTGATTTTCATTCATGGGAATCAAAAGGGGCGTGGCCCTACATACACATTACAAAGAAGATGCCCAAAACGAGGCTATGGGCAGGGGGAAACCCAACGAAAGACAAGAGATGAGAGGGGGAGGAACAGAGTATAGGAGAAAAGCCAGCCGCTCCTAACTCTCTCCCCGACTACAATGAGCTCTCTCTCTCTCTCTTACTCTTGTTTCTTCCCAGTGATCGCCCGAGGAAGCTCACGTCGGGGCGCCTCTTCTTCTCTTCTCTCTTCTCTTCTCTGTGGATGTCCCTCTCTGGGCTTCTTCTGGCCGCCCTCTCTCTTTTTTTTCTGGATCCCCCTTCTTTGCTGAAGCGGGAGGCCTTTTATACCACCAGCCACCGGGGACTTCGAGCACGGCTGTCGAAGGCGGGAAGCCGGCCGTGATGATGGGTTTGACCTGCTCATGTCCTGGCTGTCAATGGAGGAGCCTACGTGGCCCAACCCATGGCTGACACCTCACAGAGCTCACTGCGCGCCAAGGATGCGTAGGGCATGGGCTTCACGTCATCTTGCCGTTGAAAAGCTTCAACGCTGTGCCGCTGGCGAGTTGAAAAGGCGTGCCGCTGAGGAGCCAAAACGGCGTGCCGTTGAAGCTCCTGAAGGGCGTGCCGCTGAATGGCCTGAAGGGCGTGCCGCTGAGTGGCCACGGGGCCGTGCCGCTGAATGGCCTGAAGGGCATGCCGCTGAGTGGCCACGGGGCCGTGCCGCTAAACCCCCCAGGGGGTGTGCCGCTGAGCACCCACGGGGGTGTGCCGCTGAAGGGCCCTGATGGGCGTGTGCCGCTGAACCCCCCCAGGGGGTGTGCCGCTGAAGCCCCCAAAGGGCCGTGCCGCTGAGCACCCAAAGGGGTGTGCCGGTGAAGCCACCCCCAGGGGTGTACCGCTGAAGGCCCCCAGGGGTACGCCGCTGGACCCCAAGTGGGTGTGCCGCTGGGCAACCCTGTGTGTGCCGTTGAAGGCCAAATTGGGCGTGTTTCTGAGCCCGTTCTGAGCCCGTTGGGGACACGAGTCATGTCCTATTTGGCTTTCTCCGAGGCTCACAGATTGTGGGGGCTCCTTGTGTTCGGTTCCTCTTCACTATTGTGACTCCTCGCGGCGGCTTTGCGACAGTTCTCCCGGGGTTTATTCGCTCGGGCCGTCATCGTCACTGGGCCGAGCGGGGTATCATGGGTGTGCAAATTTTGGTGTCCACAGGGTGTTACATATGCTATGAAAGATATAAAAGAAAAGCTTGAAACCTAAGGTGCTTTGCCTTTGTGTTTTCCCCCTTCCCTCTTTCTCATTTTGTGAGTTTGAGTGCCGCCCTGTATGAGACCGTCCGGCGTGAGGTCGAGCTGCACGAGGTAGCAAGTTATCCGTCCTGTTCGTGATATCGGAGTTGCCATCGATCCATTTCCACGTCGCCGCCGCGTCAGATTTGGTATCAGAGCATAATAATCGGCGTCTCCGTCAACCCCGACGTCCCCGTCCCCGTCGCCTCCCCCTCTCTCTCTCGATTGTTAGAAGTGAAAAAAAAAGAGAAAAGGAATAGTTGAGTTTTATCTGTTGGGTGAGAGGAAAAAAATAGAGAAAGAAAAAAAATTTAAGCAAAAAAAAAAAAAATCCCTGCGTTCTTTCTCTCCCTCTCAATTTCTCTCTCAATTTTCTCTCTGTTTCCCACTCTCTCTCTCCCGCGCTCATTCTCTCTCTGTCTCTCTTTCTCCCGTGAATCTCTCTCGTATTCCCTCTCTCTCTCTATGTTACTCTCTCTCTCTCTCCTCCCAGCGACCGCCGAGGCCACCCACCCGTGTGCCGCAGTGCCCCACCCCGCGCGCGCCACCACCGCGCCCACTGCGGCCGCCATCGCCAGCAAGGTGCTCGGCCACCTGCCCGTCCGACCGCCCATGCGAGCACCGCTCGCCCCCACCCCCTGCGGGCACCGCTCGCCCCCCCCCCCCCCGCGCCCCTGCTGCTGTCCGCCCGCGCAGGCAACCTCGTCGCCCGCACCGGTCCATCCGCGTGGCGCCTTCGCCAGCCGCGCCCGCGCGCCCATCGCGCCTGCCAACAGGACGCCACCCTCCTCTGCGCGAATCCCCCCCTCACCTGCACGACCGCCAGACGCCCTCCATCTCCCTCTCCTCGTCAGTTCCGCACGTCCACCGGGTCAGCCCTCCGCCAGCCGCCTCTCCTCGTCGACCCACCTCCCTACTTGCCGTCGCCGCTCATCAACCCACACGCGGACCACCTCCTGCAACCACCGCCTCCCTCTGCTAGTCCACAGCCGCTACCACCTTCGACCCCACCACACCGCCGTCGTGACCCTCTCGTCGGACACACCCCATGCACACGGCGTCCGCGTCCGACAACCTCCACCTCCGCCACGGCAACTTCTCACCTGCGCCCATCACCCTCTCTGCAACCATCGGCGCCCCCCACCTCTGGCCGCCGTGACCACCCAGCAACGCCCCAGGCCTCCACCTCCGCAAGCCGCGGCCGCCTTGACTTCCCGCTCGGCCGCCAGCTTGCTTTCCTCATGTGAAGGCCGCAACCAAGTTACCAAACCTTTGTGAGCCGACTACGTCGGCCACGTGAGAAGCCAGCCACATGCCGACCTCTCTTCTTCTACCGCGTGCAGAGCACCCGGGTGGAAAAGCACTCGCCATCTCCTGCTAGCTGGCATGAAGCCGGTCCGCGCGTGAAGAGCCCGACGTCCCCCACGTTGAAGATTTTGGCCGCCTGCGTGTTGTTGCCGCTTACATGGCCCACCTTGAAGCCCTGCCACCTATCGCGTGGTCGCCCGCTCCAGGGGAGTTGACCACCGTCTCCCGTGCGTGATTTGAGCAGAAGGAAGCCTCCCGTGCGTAAGTTGCGCAGCCGCAAAGTTTGAACAAGGAGTTTGGCAAAAGAGGTTTAATTTTTTTTTTTTTGAAAGTTTCTCTCCCGTGGGTTGGAAAGTCTGCAGGTTTGAAAAAAAAAGGGTACGTGAAGCGTTGAAAAAAAAGGAGGTTAAAAGTTGAAAAAAAGAGTGTTAAATATATATAATATATATATTTGAGGTATATATAATCTCATATATATATATATATTTATATATATCTATATATATATTTTTAGATTAATTTATTGATCGTGACACCCAAGTCCGCAACGAAGGCTCGAATAACGCCCGAGTCACTTGGACGTCGACAGACGGTCCGTGACTTACGGATTGTAATTGACCGTGAGTCTCCCTGCGCGGAGAAGTCTTGGATTAATTTGTTCCCCTGCGTGGGAAAATTTTAAGTTAAGTGGTGCCCACCGAAATGCCTCTGAAAGCCGTAGACAGCGGAGAAAACGCGTGGTTTCGGCGCGTGTCAACAACGCCAACTATGCACTCAACCCAAGGCCTCCACAAATGCCCCGACTTCCCCTCCAACAAGGTCCTTTCCCCTCTCGTCCTCCACCCCAAAACAATCCACCCCAGAATAATATGCCTCAAGCACTTCAACCCCAGCAACAACCCCGACCCCAGCAACAACAACCGCCACCTCAGTACCACCAAGTTCCACCCCCAGGGAATTATGGCCCCCCACAGCAACAAAGGAGATCGATTGGCCCCAAGAGAGCCTATTACCCACCATTGCCAGAAACTTTGGCATATATTTTCAGCGCCCTCATGGCCTCAAACACACTCACCCTACCCAGGGAAAGGCTCACGTGGCCCCCGAATGTTGATACCTCCAGATACTGCATCTATCACAGGCAACCAGGACACATAGTAGAGAACTGCTTTCAGTTATGAGACACAATGGACGCCTCAAAGAAATTCTGTCGGATCGGCCCTGGAAAGCCGTCGGCGTCTAACCGTTAGACGTCTTCGTGTTTGGATTCTTCCGGAGCGTCCGGTTGGGAGCGGCGCCGTCCGCGTGCTGCACGATTTCCTTAGTGAGGTGGCTTCCGCTCGGATCCCAAAGAAGCGTCACGTTCCCCCGCTCAAAAGGTGAAAGGAAAGAAAGGGGAGCACTCAAGTGATTCAAAATGTGAAAGTCACTGCGGGGTGTCATATGGTAATATGAGATTTACTCAATATGATGTCAGGAATAGCGTATCTACAGCTGTCCCGCCTTGACGTCTGCTTTGTAAGGGAGTGGCACGTAGTGGAATGGCATTAAAGTGAAGTGGAATGGAGTGAGAATGGACTAAAAAGTTGATGGCAAGGTGTGATGAGACACGCTTTCAACATTATGGTTTGGAATGTTTTCAGAGTTTTCAATGAGACGACCTTGAAGAAGGTCTTCCGAATTCAACAATTGCTTGGACGGAAATCAAATAAGGAAGGGGAAAATGTGCGCTCAGGCACATGTAGAAAAAGAGACCAACTTCTCTATGTGGAAGTACCTGGGTCGTAAACCTGCAGATTTCACCTTCGGGGAGCGGTTACCAGCCAATGTGGAAGTGATGCGGCCAAGGTGGGTCAAATTGAATAAAAGTAATCCAAACAAGGGTCTCTTTCGAAAGAACAGCGTAGGGCCGTCTCAAGGAAGCTCAGTGTTTCATTCGGAGTGGAATATCTCATATTTGTAAGAACTGGAGCACAATGGTCTTCACAATCGAATTACTTTGAATGATCTTCCGCAATGGAATCAAAGTCCTACATGAATGCATGCTGGGTTTAAAGGAAAACTTAAACAAATTAAAATAGAAAATAGCCAAGGATAATATTATCAAGTTGTTAAGAATGGGTCAGGATACTGATCCGGTGAGCTGATACTGAGCCGGGACCCGTTTATCCACGCACCAACTCATCGAATGGAACCATCGTCCCCTTACTTTCGCAGCTTAACGGCCTATCCGTTCAACCCAAATTCCTCTGAAATTATCACTGTTTTTGTTGAAGTGAAACTCAAATTCCAGATCAGTTCAAGTCGTAAGGTTCTTGACATGTTCTAATAGCATAAATATCATATAATACAATGCATGACATGGTGGGACTAGTTACCGGATGGTGGCACATGATGGGACGGTGGCGTCCATTGGTGAAACATGCACTGATCAACATGATTAAAAGCAGCAGAGTTGCATCACAGTACAAGGGAGATCAAGACAAAATACCTTTTGCTGAAGTCAACGACGACGACTCGACAATGATGTGACGTCTCTTGGCCTTTACCCCCTTCCCTTCCTATAAGTACCCCCCTTAGGCTAGTTCAGCCAAATGTACCAAGGAGAGCTTTGAAAGCTCAAGAGGAGGAGGAGAGGAGAATCTAGGGATTTCCAGGATGGAAGGAGAGTCTTCTCGCCCTGTGAAGAGGAGCAGGCCTAGCAGCGAATTTAGGCGACTCTCCGACCTTGAAGGTCATCTGAGTGGGATGATCCGGTCGCATATGGTGAGTTGACTCATTTCAAATTTCATGTACGACTTCTCCCTCACTTCTTCCTTCTTTTGTTTTCTTCCCTTTTCCAGCCATACCCTCTCTTCCTAGGTCCGAGGAAATTCTCGAAATTGCCATGGCTTTCGAAGCTGACTTCCAACATTACCATCGGCATGAGGGCCATAATCACGAGGTGGCACCTTCAGGGGCTCCTAGTTCACGCCAAACATTACAAGAAGATTCGTATGGACTGGGCGGCTATGGGCGCGCTGGTGGAGAACTGGCATCCTCAAGCGCACACCTTCATCTTCCCTTCTTTCGAGGCGAACATCCTTCTCGAGGAGGTAGAACTCCTACTCTGGTTAAAAAGGTTCAAAAGTGATGGCAGGATAAAGATTACGTGAATGCTAAAGAGGGTGACTTCCGAGGAGGTCCTTGGAAGCTTCATGCCGCCTGGTGCCATTAGAAACGTCCGTACTCAGAAGGGGATCGATCTGTAAAAACTCACGGAATGGGCCATGGACGCCCTGAGAGGATCGCCAGACGATGACCGCTTGGAGGAAATCATGAGGGGATTCACAATCTGTTTGGCGGGAGCTCTCTTATTCTCTTACACTGACAACATAGTGGAGGAAGACCAGCTGAGCGCGATTTGCGGGATTTGGAACGGCAGAAGGGTGGGACCCGCCGTTCTTGCCTACCTTTACAGTGGTCTTACTGCTTCCAGCATGGGTAAGCCTCCCTTCGGTTGCGCACTTCTCTTGAATTATTGGATCGATTTGCATTTCAAATTTGATCACCGCGAGGGGATGCTAACTGCCTCGAAGATCTTCCAACAAGTCCCCTCTACCACATAGCCGACGTGTTAGGCTTTGGTGGTAATGTAATGAATCGCATCCCGTGGCTGAGGAAGCGTGAAGACTGGTTGTCCCACTTCAAGACCATGACGCAAAGCTTCTTCACTTGTGCGCCGACATGCCTACTTTCGTGCGAACTCTTCACGAGGTCTTCCCCCGAAGCTGAACTCCAACTGATCGGCGCGACTGAGTTTGCTTTGTACAATGCGCATCGGTGCTGCATCCAAATCGACCTTCCCCGCCACTTGTTCCCACTGTTATCTGATATTGCTCCTCTAACGAAGAGAGAGTCGGGTATGGAAACGGATGCCAAGGAAGTGAAGATTATCAAATCATCATGGAAGATAAGCACTTCGGGAAAGGCGTTAGTGCATGTGGAGGAAGAGCGTGAACTGTGGAGAGCTTATGTAACCGAACTGGGGAAATTAAGGCCCGAAGCATCTAAACCCCTGATGTAGCCCACTCTATTTTGAATGAAATAAAATGTGGGGTTGTGTGCAAAATTGGTTCCATTTTTTTTAACATTTCCTTTTTTATGATTTTTCTGTGGTTCTTGATGTTTTTATTTTACCTTTTGTTGTTTTTTCTTTTGCTTGCCCCCCCTTTTTTTTGTCTTGAACGCATCCACAGAGGTGGACGCTTTTTTGTTATTTTATTTTTATTTTGTTATTTATTATTATTTTTTGATTTTTAATTGAAGCGTCCACGAGATTGGACGCTTTTATATATTTTTTATTTTTATTTTTCTTTTATTTTCTTTCCCCCCCGCCTTTTTTTATATATGTACATATATATATTATTTTTTTTATTTTGACGCGTCCAGGACCCTGGACGCGTCTTTAATAATAATTATTATTATTTGAAAAAACTTTTTTTTTTATGTTTGAACGCGTCCAGGCGCCTGGACGCGTTCAAAAGAGTGTTTTTTTTTAAATATGAGAGGCCGCCTATGCGGCCTCTCACTTTCCACACCACTTCCTCTCTCCTCTCTGGGTTCTTCTACCTTCTTTCGACCCTTTTACCCTTATTCTGGACCCATGGAGCTCGGGGAATCGAGCCAGGGAGTCAAGAAGCGGAAGCGGCTCGTCCGTCATCCGCGGAGGACTCGAGATCGTGCAGAGGAGGCTCCTGTGGACGAGGAGATGATCCCACTAGCCGTGGAGGGACCCGAGGGACCTGGCGACGCGGGAGAGGATGAGCATGACTCGATAAGCACCTTAGAACTCCTCTATTGCATTATTGTGTGATTTCATGCGGGAAATGGGGGCGAGAGATGGCGTTGGAAGGGAGGTGAGAGAGAGAGAAGACTGACTGTTGAGGTGTCCAACCCAGTGGACGCCTCCATGTTTTTTTTATTTTTTTATGTATTTTTTTGTTATTTATGGAATTAATTAAATAAAATAAGATAAATGCATAGAGACGTCCAGGTCCTTGGACGCCTCAAATAATTTATTATTATTATTATTATTATTTTGGATTTTTAAAAAAACAAAGAAAATAAAGAGGCGTCCAGGCCCCTGGACGCCTCAAAAAAGTAATAAAAAATTAAATTTTTTGTGGTCTTTTTTATTTATTTTTGTTGTTATTATGTTCATTAATTACAGCCCTATTTTTACTGATGTGATTTTTGTGTTTGTTCTTTGTGGTATGCAGGGCGTGATGAAGAGCCGGATCAGCTGGTCCTTGGTAGTCGCAGCGTACCGAGGGTTACCAGACTTCCAGAGGGCGCGGGTGGACGCCATGGGGTTTGGGGCGTTCTTGAGGATTGAGCCCTTCCGGCTCGACCTTCCCCTTATCCAGGCGCTGAGGGAGCGGTGGCATGCGCCGAGTTGAGCGTTCCTGATGCCCTGGGGGCATATGGTGTCGACACTAGAGGACGTAGCTCGAATCACCGGCCTGCGAGTGGACGGAGAGGCCGTCAGCGGGGTCACTTACCCCGACTACAGAGAGAGCGCCTTCGAGCTATTGTGGCTGGAGACGACCGCGACTGACAGAGACAGCAAGACAGTCAGCTGGGTAGACATCATGGAGGCGATCGGATTCGTTGACCCACGCCAGCGGGTTAGCGAGACTGGAGCAGAGTTTCTAGCACGACTGGAGGGAGACGCCCGTGAGGCTTTTACCCAGGACCCGAGCGAGCGAGAGCTGGCGGATCTGGACCTCCGGAGGTTCCTCTTCTTTTTTCTGGGCCGCCTTCTACTGGGGACGAAGGGGGACGGCATCCATTGCCGCTTCCTCGGGATCCTATCGAACCTGGATCGAGTGGGGGATTATGCGTGGGGAGCAGCTCTACTCGCCCACTTGATTACCGATCTCTCTCAGGGTACAGAGAGGGAGACGACAGTTAGTGGCTTTGCACCTTTTCTCCAGGTAAACATTTTATTTATGCATTTTACCGTAATTATAGTTATGCCATTATTTATGCTAATGATGCATGCTAGATGCAGGTATGGAGTTATTATTACTTCCCGATGGGGAGAGCCAGGCAGTGGAACCGGAGAGCCGTTCCCTTAGCGCGGCGGTGGAGGCCGGTCACAGTTGCGGCACCGGGCAGCTACCAGCTGACGTCACTTCGGCGTGAGTTGACTTAGTACCCTGAGGCCATGGTATGATGCATATGATTTCTTTTCGTTTTATGACTCTTACTTATTTTAGCGAAATGGTAACTAATATGATGCACGTATGGTGATGCAGGTGGTATGGAGGCCCTACCTGGGTATGGCCAATGCTGGCCAGCGTTGGGTCGTAGCGGTCCGACCTCGTTTTGGGCGGGACTTGTGGGTCCACTGCCTGAACGAGATCGATCCGCTGCGACT
Organism: Amorphophallus konjac; assembly: GCA_022559845.1. Lineage (NCBI taxonomy): Eukaryota > Viridiplantae > Streptophyta > Magnoliopsida > Alismatales > Araceae > Amorphophallus > Amorphophallus konjac. The sequence continues at coordinate 391,392,386 of CM040126.1, forward strand.
TAGGCTGGTCATGAGGACTTTGGGGCTTGCCCAGGAGTGGGTTGATGTAGATGAGCCGGGCCATGTCGGGCGGAAGACCCGGGGCAAGGCGAAGATCGTTGACTAGCGTACGCGCTTTGTAACACCCTCAAATATAGCTAAGTTGTACTCTATATCACCGAGGCGCCTTTTGAAGTATCGGCTCAGTTCTTGAAAGAACTCTGAAGTTAAGCGTGCTTAATGGGGAGTAGTACTGTGGTGGGTGACCTCTTGGGAAGTCCTCCATTCTGGAGTCGATCACCCATAGAAAGGGATAAAACCGTGAGGCCGGCAGGCCAAAGCGGACAATACCTCGACGGTATAGAGTACGGGGTGTGACAGAATGGTATCAGAGACTTACCCCAGCCGGAAGTGTGGGAACTAAGTGCCATGCAGGGAAAAGTGCTACTCTATGGGAGCCACCTCTTGAACCCGCAATGGGACAAAGTGCTACATAGTGGGAGCCACCTCTTGAGCCTGTAGGGGCCACCTCTAGAATCCTACCTGCATGGGGGTTTAATTGTGTGCTATATGTGCCCAGCGATGAGGACGTCGCCTATATAAGAGGGGTAGATTGTAACACCCTCAAATATAGCTAAGTTGTACTCTATATCACCAAGACGTCTTTTGAAGTATCGGCTCAGTTCTTGAAAGAACTCTGAAGTTAAGCGTGCTTAATGGGAAGTAGTAGTGGGATGGGTGACCTCTCGGGAAGTCCTCCATTCTGGAGCCGATCACTATTAGAAAGGGACAAAACCGTGAGGCCGGTAGGCCAAAGCGGACAATACCTCAATGGTATAGAGTACGGGGTGTGACACGCTTCCTTGCACAGTACCAGGACTGGCAGCAGGGTGGAGTCCCTGTGGTGTCCTACGCACCGGACAACACCGACTACCTGCGACGGTACCGGGCTACGTACGCGGAGCGTCTCTACCTCGGTGGGGCGACATGGGTAAGTATGAGATGAAGATCCTTTTCTCTCCTCTCTCTTCTTTTTATATGTATGCAAATTAATCTATATGCATGAATGCAGGATGCTCGTGACACCATCATTGCCGACTTGCGAGTCCAGCTGGCAGACGCCAGGCAGTAGCTGGCAGCCGTCCGACAGGAGTTGTAGATCCTGGTGAGTGTGAGCGACGTCACGCGGTTCGGGGAAGAGCGGAGAGAGGACGCGGAGCGCGCGCGCGGGCCTCTTTTCTTTTGTTTTGGTGTTGGTGTTTGTTTGCTGCAACACAGAAATAAGAGAAGAGAGAGAAGGGGCCACCACGGGAGATTGCTCCGGCGGGGCGAGCGGGACAAGTGTGATATAGCAAAATATGGGGTTTAAACGGCCATAGCGGGAAGTGACTCGCCGCGGCCTCGGGGGGATGGGAATGGTGCAAAAATTAAATAACAAGAATTGAAACGGCCATTGGGGAAGTGACTCGCCGCGGCCTCGAGAATATGAGCAGATAATAAGATGATAGAATATAGAGAGAATACAAAGAGTGGGAATTTAAACGGCCATTGGGGAAGTGACTCGCCGCGGCCTCGAGAACACAAACAGATAAGAATATAACGTATAAGAACGTGAATTTAAACGGCCATTGGGGAAGTGACTCGCCGCGGCCTCGAGAACACGAATAGATAAGAATATAACATATAAAAACGGGAATTTAAACGGCCATTGGGGAAGTGACTCGCCGCGGCCTCGAGAATATGAGCAGAATATAACAGAGTATAAAGAGAATATAAGAACGGAAATTTAAACGGCCATTGGGGAAGTGACTCGCCGCGGCCTCGAAAATAAGATGTGATCGCCAGGGGCCGAAAGACCCCAAAATAAGAAAGTGATCGCGCCTACCTCAAGAGCGGGAGATGGCGGGTTGCTTCTTCCTCTCCCTCCGGCCGGCCGACGGAGAGGGCTTTCCTCGGCTACCCTTGCAAAACAACGACAAACAAATGACAAGTGGATTAGAAAGATGGAGGTGTAGTATTCAAATCCTTGCGATAAAAATAACGAAATGATGGCAAGACACACACCTGGTTGGTGTTATCTTTTAAACCCCTCTCGGACTCGAGTAGGAGGAAAATGAGATGATGGATGCAAGAAGTATAAAAGAAGAGGCGCCCTTATGAAGGGGGATAGAGGATGCGAGATGATGAATGCAAAAGAACTACGAAGAAAAAGGGGAAGAAAAGGCTTATTGGATGAGCCGAGGGTGAAATCCGGCGGAGCTCCGGCAGCGTGGGGACGACGTGGAAGCGCGGTGGATGAAGACGACCTTCCTCTCGCGAGCGTGAGCACCCGAGAAGCCGGCAGAACCTCCACCTACAAAAGAACCCACGGGTTAGAAAATGACTCCGTAGCCTCTGGGCTCCGGCAGCCTATCGGATCACTTCGAAGCTCTCCCAGAACTGAGGGGGTGGGCCTCTATTTATAGAGCTCCGGAGGGTGGAGGCGTCCAGGACCCTGGACACCTCCATCAGGGCCGAAATAATATTTTATTCTATTTTTATTGATTTTTTTGGAATACTTTTGTGGAGGCGTCCAGGGTCCCGGACGCCTCAAGCAGGTCCACCGAAAGCCGACGACGGCCGCACGCGGTTTGGCACAACGCGTGGTTTTGTGAGCGGCGCCTCGTGATTCAGAAATGGGCGCGTCCAGCTGACCGGACGTCTCTATAATTTGGATTTTTTCACACACGACAAACCGTCGTTCGGTGGCCGGCGCCCGTGAGGGTTTTGATGGAGGCGTCCAGGGGCCTGGACGCCTCCAAAATTATATTATTTTTTATTTTTCTTTTGTCTTTTATACCAGGGCTGGCATTTTGATTTTTTTATTTGTTTTTATGGAGGCGTCCAGGGGCCTGGACGCCTCCATTAATATATATATTTTTATTTATTTTTTGTCTTTTTATGCCAACGTGGCATTTTATAATTTTTTATTATTAGTTTTTATGGAGGCGTCCAGGGGCCTGGACGCCTCCATTAATATATATATTTTTATTTAGTTTTGGGCCCTGAGAAAATAAATAAAATAAATTAAAAGATGGGGGCGTCCAGGGGCCTGGACGCCCCCATAAAGACCCACCCGGGTCCTCGGACAACGTGTTGGCGGCTGCCCGGCAGATACCCTTCTTGGTTCCAGAACCTCTGATGCGTCTGACTGGTGTTGATGCCGTCCGAATGCCGTGACGAGACGATTCTGGATGCCGAAAAGGGCGGAAGAAGACTCAAGAAAAGGAAGCACTCAAGTGATTCAAAATGCGTAAGCCGTCGCGGGGCGTTGTATAGTAATATGAGACTTTCTCAGGAGACGTCAGGAATGGCGTGTCTACAGCTGCCCCGCCTTGGCGTCTGCTTTGCAAGGGAGCGACACGTAGTGGAATGGTATCGAAGTGGAGTGAATGAGTGGGAGCGGACTGATAAGTTGATGCCAAGGTGTGATGAGACACGCTTTTGACGTTACTGTTTGGAATCTTTCCTGGAGTTTCAATGAGGCGACCTTGAAGAAGGTCTTTCAAATATTGACGATTGCTTGGACGGAGATCAAATAAGGGAGGGTGAGATGTGCGCTCAGGCACGAAACAAAAGGAGACCAACTTCTCGGTGTGGAAGTACCTGGGTCATAAACCGGAGGTTTCACCTTTGGGGAGCGGTTACCAGCCAATGTGGAAGTGCTGCGGCCAAGGTGGGTCAAAAAAGGTAAAGGAATATCTGAGGGTCTGTCCAAACAAGGGTCTCCTTTGGAAGAGCAGCGTCGGGCTGTCTCAAGGAAACTCAGTATTTCATTCGGAGTGGAATATCTCATATTTGTGGGAATTGGAGCACAACGGCTTTCACAATCGAATCACTTGAATGATCTTCCGCAATAAATCAAAGTCCTATATGAATGCATGCTGGGTTCAAAGAAAAATTTAAAACAAACTAAAATAGAAAATAGCCAAGGATAATATTGTCAACTTGTGAAGAACGGGTCAGGATACCGACCCGGTGAGCTGATACTGGGCTGGGGCCCGTTTATCCGCGCATCAACTCACTGAATGGAACCGTCGTCCCCATTCTATCACAAATTGACGGCCTATCCGTACAACCCAAATTCTTCCGGGATCATCACCGTTTTTGTTGAAGGGGAACTCAGATCCCAGATTCGTTCGGGCCGCACGGTCCTCGGCATGTTCTAGTAGCGTACGTATCATATACTACGATGCATGACATGGTGGGACCAACCAATGAAAGGTGGGACAGGAGATAGGACAAAGACGTCCGTTAGTAAAACCTGCACAGGCCAGCAAAGGTTAGCAACATCATAAAGTAGCAGAATCATAGCAGAATCGCACCACAGTTCAAAGGAGATCCAGACAAAATCCTGACAATGACCGCTGATGTGACATGTTCTGTCCTGTAGCGATCTTCCCTTCCTATAAGAACTCCCCTTAGGCTAGTTCATTCAAATGCACCAAGGTGGGTTTTGGAAGCTCAGGAGAGGAAGGAGAGGAGAATCTAGAGATTTCAGGATGGAAGGAGAGTCTTCCCGCGTTATGAAGAGGAGCAGGCCTAGCAGCGAGATCAGGCGACTCTCCGACCTCGAGGGTCATCTGAGTGGGACGATCTTGTCGCATATGGTAAGCTGATTCATTTCAAATTTTCCATGTGAACCTTCTTCTTACTTCCTTCATTTCTTATTTCTTTCCTCTTCCAGCCATATCCACTCTTCCCAGGCCCGAGGAAGTTTTCCAAACTGCCATGGCTTTCAAAGCTAACTTCCAATATCTCCATTGGCATGAGGGCCATACTCTCGAAGTGGCATTTGCAGGGGCTCCTTATTCACGCCAAGCATTACGAGAAGATTCGTATGGACTGGGCGGCTATGGGCGCACTAGTGGAGATCTGGCATCCCCAGACCCACACTTTTATCTTCCCGACCTTCGAGGTGACCATCCTCCTCGAGGAGGTGGAACTTCTGCTCGGATTGAAGAAATTCAAGAGTGACGGGAAGGTGAAGGCTATGCGGATGCTGACACGGGGGACTTCTGAAAGTGTCCTTGGAAGCTTCATGCCGCCCGACGCAGCCAGAAAGGTCCGTACTCAAAAGGGGATCGATCTCCAAAAGCTTGCGGAGTGGGTCATGGACGCCCTGAGAGGGTCACCAGACGATGACTATTTGGAGGGAATCATGAAGGGGTTCACCATTTGTCTGGCGGGTGCTCTCTTGTTCCCTTATACCGACAACATGGTGGAGGAAGACCAACTGGGTGCTATCTGCGGGATCTGGCGTGGAAAGAGGGTGGGACCCGCCGTCCTTGCCTATCTTTACAGCGGTCTTACTGCCTCGAGCATGGGTAAGCCTCCATTTGGTTGTGCACTTGTCTTGAATTGCTGGCTGGATTTGCATTTCAAATTCGACCACCGCGAGGGAATGCCAACCGCTTCGAAGCTCTTCCAACAAAGCCCTCTTCATCACATAGCCGACGTGTTAGGCTTCGGTGGTACCGTAGTGAACCGCGTTCCGTGGCTGAAGAAACGTGAAGACTGGCGGTCTCACTTTCGCACCGTGACACAAGGCTTCTTTACTTGCGCACCGGCATGTTTGCTTTCGCTAGATCTCCTCATGAGGTCTTCTCCCGAAGTTGATCTTCAACTGATCGGCGCGACCGAGTTCGTCCTTTATAACGCGCATCGGTGCTGCCTCCAGATTGGCATCCCACGCCATTCGTTCCCGCCACCGACTGGCATCGTTCCTTTGAAGAAGAGGGAGTTGGGCACTGAAGCGGACGCGAAGGAAGCGAAGGCCATTAAAGCTCCCTGGAAGACAAGTGTTGCGGGAAAGGCATTAGCGCACGTGGTGGAAGAATGCGAGCCGTGGAGGGCTTATGTAACCGAACTGGGGAAGTTAAGGCCTAAGGCGCCTAAACCCCTGATGTAGCTCATTCTGCTTTCTGATGGAATAAAATCTGGCATTGGATGTTTCGGACCCCTGTCCCCTTAATTATTATCTTTTTTGTGGTTTTTCTTTTTCTTTCTTTTTTTCTTTTGTTTGGATTATATACATACTCTAACCCCTTTTTTCTTTTTATTATATTTTTTATTATTTTTTATTATGGGGGCGTCCAGAGGCCTGGACGCCCCTGTTTTTTTATAATATTTTTTTAAAAAAAATTTTTTGGGGGCGTCCAGGGTCCTGGACGCCCCTAATTTTTTATTTTTTTATTTTTGATTTTTTGTTTTGGGGGCGTCCAGGCGCCTGGACGCCCCTAAGTTTTTTGAATTTTTTAAAAAAATAAAAAAGTGGGGGCGTCCAGGCGCCTAGACGTCCCAATTAAAGCTCAATCTATATACGGCTCCCCCCCCTTACTCACTTACTGTTCATTCAAACGATCCGGTCAAACCAGACAGACCCATTCTTCGCCCCAATGGAGTTAGGAGGCCCGAACCGAGGTGGAGACAAGCGTAAACGACTGGCTCGTCGTCCGAGGAGACTGAGAGACGATGCTGAGGAGGCCGTAGCAGAGGAGATTGCTGCGGAGGAGGAGATGGAGGTGCCGCTTCTGGCCGCGGAGGCCGCTGCGGATGCTGGTGACGCGGGAGAGGACGATCACGACCCGGTAAGTACTTCGGAATTCTCACTCTGTGGTTCAATAGGCTAAAACGGGCGTGCGAGAGGCTGTGAGAGAAGGCCGGGTAGTGAGAGAAGGAGGCGTCCAGGGGCCTGGACGCCTCCACTTTTTCTTTTTATTTTTGTTTATTTATTTATTTACGTAAATAATAAAATAAAATTAAAAAATAAGGAGGCGTCCTAAGCCCTGGACGCCTCCATAAAAATATACATATTATTAATAAATTTTGTTTTGGGTTTTGGGTTTTTTCTAAAAAAGAAAAAAAGCAAATTGGAAGGAGGCGTCCAGGGCATTGGACGCCTCCACAAGAAAATATAATTTTTTTAAAAAAGTAAAAATAAAATAAAAAGAATAAGTAGTATATATACAGTGTTATTGTTTATTACTGTTCATGATGCTGATGTGTTCTCTGTTGGTTTTGTGGTGTGCAGGGCGTGATGAAGGGCCGGATCAGCTGGTCCCTGGTGGTGGCAGCATACCGCGGGCTGCCGGACTTCCAGAGGGCGCGTGTGGACGCCATGGGCTTTGGAGCTTTCCTTAGGATCGAGCCCTTCCGGCTCGACCTTCCTCTTATCCAGGCACTGAGGGAGCGGTGGCACGCACCGAGCCGGGCGTTTCTGATGCCCTGGGGGCACATGGTGCCGACACTAGAGGACGTGGCTCGGATTACCGGGCTACGGGTTGACGGAGAGGCAGTCAGCGGGGTCACCTACCCCGACTACCGAGAGAGTGCCCTGGACCTGCTGTGGTTAGAGACGAGCGTGACTGATAGAGACAGCAGGGTAGTCGGCCGAGTGGAGATCATGGAGGCGCTCGGATTCGTCGACCCGCGCCAGCGGGTTAGCGAGACTGGAGCGGAGTTCTTGGCTCGACTGGAGGGGGATGCTCGTGCAGCTTTCACCCAGGATCCGAGCGAGAGGGAGCTGGTGGACCTAGATCTTCGGAGGTTTCTTTTCTTCTTCCTGGGCCGCCTTCTGCTGGGGACGAAGGGGGATGGCATCCACTGCCGTTTCCTCGGGATCTTGGCGGATCTGGACAGAGTGGGACACTACGCGTGGGGAGCGGCTCTGCTTGCCCATTTGATTGCTGATCTCTCCCAGACTTCGGAGAAGGAGACGACAGTCAGCGGCTTCGCACCTTTCCTCCAGGTAAACATTTTATTTATGCATTCCCACAGTTAAATATGCAATTATTGTACTAATGATGTATGATGGATGCAGGTGTGGAGCTATTACTATTTCCCGATGGGGAGGGCTAGGCATGGGAACAGGAGGGCCGTGCCTCTGGCGCGGCAGTGGAGGCCGGTCGTGGTTGCAGCACCCCACGGCTACCAGCTGGCGTCACTTCGTCGGGAGCTGAGCGAGTATCCCGAGGCCATGGTATGATGCGTATGATTTTTTTTGTGTTTATGCGTGTGACTGAATGGTAACTAATATGATGTATGTATGGTGATGCAGGTGGTGTGGAGGCCCTACCTGGGCATGGGCGATGCTGGCCAGCCTGGGTTGTAGCGGGTCTTCCTCGTTCAGGCGGGACGTGTGGGTCCATTGTCTGAACGAGATCGAGCCGCTGCGGCTTAGACTGGTCATGAGGACGTTGGGGCTAGCCCAGGAGTGGGTTGATGTAGATGCGCCGGCCCGCATTGGGCGGAAGACCAAGGGGAAGGCGAAGATTGTGGACTGGCGTACGCGCTTCCCAGCACAGTACCAGGACTGGCAGCAGGGCGGGGTCCCAGTGGTGTCCCATGTACAGGACAGCACAGATTACATGAGACGATATCGAGCTACGTACGGGGACCGCCTCTCCCTCGGTGGTATGGCAGGGGTAAGTGTGAAATGAAAATGCTTCACCCTTCTATATGTATATGCATGTGGTACTGACTTATGTGCAATGCAGGATGCTCGTGACAACATGATCGCCGACCTGCGGGCCCAGCTGGCGGACGCCAGGCGGCAGTTGGTGGCCATCCGACAGGAGTTGGAGATCCTGGTGAGTCTATGCAATGCATTTTTTGTGACCTGGATTTTTGATGCTTAGCCTTTGACTGACGTTTGCCCCGTGTTTCAGCGGGCCCACCAGACAGCGGCAGCCGGGATGGCTGGTGGAGCGGGTTCCAGTTCGCGGGGCCCTCCTCCGGAGGTTTCTGCCCTCCAGGAGCAGCTGGCGCACGCGGTGGCTCGGGCTGAGGAGGCCGAGCGTGACCGCGAGGCTCGAGTGAGTGTTTGCTTGGCCCCGACCCTTTTCTAGCTGCTTTCCTTCTATCACTGTTCTCTTACGGTGCATGCGTGCTTTGACAGGTGGCCGAGATTCGGGAGGCCCTGGCCCGTGCTGTTCGTGCTGAGCAGGAGCGCGATGCCTGGGTGGCAGAGCGCGATGCCTGGGTGGCAGAGCGTGACGCCCGGATTGCGGAGCTGGAGGAGGAGCGTCGACGGGAGGCTGAGGAGCTCCCTCGTGACGTGCTGGATCTGCGGATCGCCCTCGAGCTGTCGAGGAGAGAGGCGATGAGGGAGAGAGAGGAGAGGGAGAGGGATAGGGAGAACGTGGAGAGAGAGAGGGAGAGCGTGGAGAGAGAGAGGGAGAGGGATAGGGAGAGAGAGAGGGAGGAGCGACAGCGGGATCAGACCGAGAGGAGGGCTCTAGAGGCCCAGCTGCTGGAGCTCCGATTGAGTCTCGGCACGGCGGAGGGGAGGCTTCGGGAGAGCGAGGAGCGGTACCAGAGGGCGAAGGAACGCGGGGCGCGACTTCGTCAGTCTGGTTCTTTTTCCATGGGCAGCTATCTGGTCTCTTCGGCCGAGGAGCGTCGTCGCGCCTTCGAGGCTGGAGTGCCACCGCAGGGCGAGGCGAGCACGGCTTCTCAGGGTTCGCAGAGGCCCCCTAGGGATCCCCGGCAGAGGAGGGAGGAGAGAGATGACCAGGAGGGTGGTGGTGAGAGTTAGAGAGTTGCTTGTACACGTCACCCTTCTCACTGTATGATGTACTTTCGGCTATTATATGAAATGGAAATGGCTTTTTTGTGTTGTGTGTACCTTTCTCTCTCCCACACTTTCTTCTTTGCACTGAGTTGTCCTTTGAGGCACGCTCCGCGAGACCTTGCCCTGAACAGCGGGGAACTACGCTTTGCACGGGGGGATTTTGTTTCCTTTTCCCCCTTTTGGGCGCGTCCAGGCGCGAGGACGCGTCTTAATCCTTGAATTCAAATTTAAAGCGTCGGGTGGCCTTTCTTCTCCCGTGCCTTACCCGCAAACGAGCCCGCCTTCTGCCGAAACTCGCTTGCCCCTTTCTCGTCTTCCTCCTCTTTTGATCGATGGAGTTCGGTGGGCCTGACCACGGTGAAGGTGGAGAGGGACGCGGGACCCCTCGCCCAAGGAGGGACGCGCCCGAGCACGGAACGGCGTCCATGGAGGAGGAAGGGCCGCTCCGGGCCCCCGAGGGACCTGAGGGGCCCGATGGCGTGGGAGGAGGTGAACACGGTCCGGTAGGTGCTTCGATCTCTTCCTCTTTTAATTCATTTTGGGTTTTGAAGCGAGCCGCGCGAGGGGGAAAGGGTTCGGCGAGTGTTGCACTCAAATGATGGACGCGTCCTAGACAGGGGACGCGTTCCTTTTGACTGATGTGGGACCCCTTTCTTGGTGCAGGACATGGCAAGGACCCTGGGTCTGGCCGATGAGTGGGCGAGTGCGGACGAGCCGAGCCGCGTCAGGAGGGAGAGTCGCGGCAAGGCGAGGCTCGAGGAGTGGCCCGTACGTCTCCCTGGACAGCAAGGGGGTATACTGGTGCAGGACAGTGCCGACTTCCTGCGGCGGCAGAGAGAGAGCTACGCGGGGCTTCCCCAAGCTGGGGACACGCGTGGCATCGGCGGCTCGCGCGCCCAACTGTCAGAGACTAGGCGGCAGCTGGCCGTCGCTCAACATGAGTTGTCGCTCCTGGTAAGTTATGTGCCGCACTTTTAACTTCAGATTTTGGAGTTTCACTGACGGCCGTTGTTTATTTTGTTCCAGCGTGCCCAGCAGACAGCGACGGTGGGAGTGGCTGGCGGATCTTCCAGTTCCTCGGCCCCTTTTCTCGAGATTGCCTCCCTCCGGGAGCAACTTGCCGGTGCGGTGGCCCGCGCGACCCGGGCGGAAGAGGAGCGTGACGCCTGGGTGGCGACTGTAGCGGAGCTGCGGCATCGCGGTGAGGAGAGACCTTCTCCAGACATCCTGGAGTTAAGGGTTCTTCTGCAGATGATGAGGAGAGAGGCAGAGAGAGAGAAAGCCGAGAGAAGGTCCGAGCGACAGCGGGATCTGACCGAGAGGAGGGCCTTGGAGGCCCAAGTGAGGGAGCTCCAGCTGGGCCTTCAGGCCGTCGTGCAGAGGCTAGGAGGGATGGAGACGCGCTACGAGAGAGCGCGAGAGTTCGGGGAGCGACTCCGCCAGTCCGGTCGCTTTGCCGCCAGTGGCTTCTTTGCCACGCCAGGGGAGGAGCAGCGAGTCACTGCTGCGGAGCAGGCGCCCAGAGGCGAGGCAGGTGCTACTGCACGGGGATCCCGGAGGCTTCTGAGGGACCCTCACCTCGGGGGAGAGGAGGAGAGTGCCCAGAGAGATGAGTGATGGTGAGGATTGGCGAGCTAGTGGACCCGCCACCTCTCTATGATTGTAGTGTTTGTGACAGCTTATGTAGAATTATGAATGGAGTGATTTGATTTTCTGCTGTTTATTTGTTCTTTTGTGCGTTCCTTCTTCCCTACACTTCTTCTCCTTTGCACTGTTCCCATGTGATAGGTCTGTCGAGACTCCGCCCCAAGCAGAGAATCGCATCTTGTTGTGACCATTTTCCACGGGAATCTGCCGTCGAAGTCAATAATGACGGCCCTAGTTCCTTTTCCCGATGCTGTGTCAAATTTTGCGGACGTCCTCCAAATCATGATAGGGTATCCCTAGACAACATAGGGGCTATTCGTCCTATTCTTCGTCCAGTCAATCACCCTGTGCGAGCGGTGAAGCGACACATGGGACCGCTTGGCAGGTGCCTCATTGCGAGGGCTATCATTGACAGGTGATGGAGGCAATCTTGGCCCGCACTCCTTCCATTTCTATAAATTCTTGTCCCTTTTATCTTCCCAGGTATATCGAGAGCTAACTCGAGGAGCACAAGTTCTTACGGGAGAGGAGGAGTTCAAAATTCTGAGAGTTGGATGGAGGGCGAATCTTCCCATTCCTCGAAGAGAAGCAGGTCCAGTGGTAGTAGTTCCAGGAGGCTTTCAGACCTTGAAGGGCACTTCAGCGAAAGGGCCCAATCACAACTCGTAAGCCAAGTTTTCTTGCCCTTTTCTCATTCTTTCTTCCTTTCTTCTGACCAAACCTCACCCCCATTCCTTGTATGTGTAGGTTGTGATGAAATCACAAATCTTATGGGAGTTGGTAGTAGCAGCGTACAGGGGCCTCCCAGATTTTCAGAAGGCGAGGCTAGACGTGATGGGATTTGGTACCTTCCTTCGGATCGAGCCGATCCAGCTCGACCTAGTCCTGATCCAAGCCTTGTGTGAGAGATGGGACCCAGTGAGCCGGGCATTCCTGATGCCCTGGGGGCACATGGTGCCCAGCTTGGAGGATGTGGTCCGGATCACAAGCCTGAAGGTAGAGGGCGAGGCAGTGACCGGAGTCACTTACGCGGACTACAGAGAAGGTGCCCAGAAGTTACTGGGTTTGGACCTGGATGGTCGGAAAAATAGGTCGGTAGCTAGGGCGTCCCTGATGGATGCATTAGGGCTCACCGACACTCGTCGGCGGGACGATGAATCCTCAGAAGAGTTCATGGAAAGGATAGAAATAGGATGCCGCGCCGTGTACTGCACAGATTTCGGCGACTGGGAAAGATGCAACATAGATTTGAGGAGATTTCTCCTCTTCCTTTTGGGGAGATTGGTACTGAGCTCGAAAGGGGACGGTATCCAATGTTGCTTCCTGGAGCTGCTGTCAGACCTTGAAAGAGTAGGGTATTATGCCTGGGGAGCCGCCATGCTGGCACACTTGTTTGCAGGCCTATTCCAAGAAACGGATCGTGAGATGACTGTGAGTGGTTTCACACCATTCATCCAGGTATTTTTTGGTTTTGCTTGTTTTGTATTTTTTTGTGTTTTTGCAAAGTTCTGATGACCTGCGCCGAGCAGCTGTGGAGCTATTATTACCTCCCTATGGGGAGAGCTCGGCATTGGCGACCTGCGATGGTGCCGCTAGCCAGGCGGTGGGAACCCATCATGAGTGCGGCACCCCTAACCTACCAACTGATGGTGCTAAGGCGGGAGCTACAGGAGTTCCCTGCAGCGATGGTAAACTGGAGACCCTACTCAGACATGGTCGATGCCGACCAGCCGTGGGTTCTAGCAAGTCGTGCCCGGTTCGGACGGGAACTGTGGATGCACTGCCTGAATGAAATCGAGCCGCTTCGGCTACGATTAGTTATGAGGACTTTAGGACTGGCTCAAGAATGGGTGGATTCAGCTGCGCCACCTCGTGTCGGGAGAAAGACGCGGGGACCGGCGACCTGCATTGACTGGCGCGTGCGATTCCCCGAACAGTATGAGGACTGGCAACGGGGTGGCACGATTGTAGAATCGCAGGCGCGGGATAGCGAAGGACTACTTGCGTCTATATAGGACAAAGTACGCAGAGCGGCTCCAACCCCGGGGACTTGTGGAGGTAGGTTTCCCCTTTTTCTCTTTTCTTCTTTCTCCTTTTTTGGTTTTCTGGTGAAAATGCTGACTCGTATGGCTGCAGGATGTCCGGGATGCCATGATAGCGAATTTACGAACTCGCTTGGCAGAGATGGAACAACAGTTGGGCGATGCCCGCGGAGCTACGAGCGCCTTGGTAGGTGTACAGTACGTTCCTAATTAAAACCCCAGATTCCAGATGTTGGCTGCTAATTCACGCGGTCGTAGCATGCCCAGATTGGCGCGGCTTCCCCAGCGATGGGAGTAGGTGGTGCCTCTTCCAGCTTGTGGATTCCCACCTCAGAACTTGACTTGCTTCATGAGCAACTTGCTCATGCCACGCAGCATGCTGCGGAGGCAGAAGGGATGCTCTGTATACAGGTAAAAGTTTCAGTGTTGAGTTCTCTTGTTTACGCCTTATCGTGTATCTGAGATGGTACACTCGGCAGGAAAAGGAGACGGAAGAAGCGCTTGGCCAAGCTGCGCAGAAGGAGGCTAGGATAGCAGAACTGGAGAGGGAACTGCGGCGTCATCCTGATGACGACTCCTCTAGGGATGCTGTGGAACTGAGGATCACTCTCCAGTTGGAGAGGGAAGACCGTGAGAGAGAACGTGCAGAGAGAGAAAGAGACGCAGAGAGAGAAAGAGCCAACAGATTGACTGAAAGGGAGGAACGAAGGGCCATGGAGGCCCAACTATTCGAACTCCGAATCAGCCTTGGTCTTGCTGAACAGTGGCTGAGAGATGGTGAGGAGCGCTACCGAAGAGCACGAGAGCGTGGCTTTCGTGTTGGTAGCTTCTCTGCTGCTTCCGTAGATCAACGCCGGGATGTGGGAATAGGAAGAGGAGTACAGAGCGGTAGGAGTACCGCTTTTCGTAGTTGGGTAGCACCTTTGAGAGTGTTTTGTCCGGAGAGTAGTGGGACGAGTAATGCAGAGAGAGAGGGCGGAACTTGATGTAATTTTTTTGGTTTTTGGAATAAAATACAAGGTTCGGTTTGTTTGTTTTCACCTTTGCTTCTGTTGCCTGAATCCCTGCACACATCACTGAAACAAACAAATCAGAATTTCTGTTCTGACTTGGCCCCTTGCTCAATAAGCAAATGGTCACTGTGACTGTCCTTGATAACTGGTCAAGGGGCCAAGCCTTTATTTAACGAAGGCAAGGGAAAGATGCGGTGATGATAAATGCGACAGGCAAGCACACGAATGCAAGCGGTATTAAAAGTGAGATGCTGCACGCAAATGTAATCATGCAAAATTGATTTGTTTTCTTTTTTTATATTTGATATTTTTTTGTTTTATCATAAAAAGATTTTTTTTGTTTGCAAATATGTACATTTCTCTTTTCCATTTTTTTTTGCTTTTATCATTTCGATTTTTTTATTGCTAACGCCCGGCAAGCACCCAAATGGCACCTAACCTTCGTGAGAACAGGGGTTTCTTACTAACCTCCCAGGTATCCTAAGTGCACATCTAGGTTGATTTGGGCCTCTAGACCCCTCGAATGATGATCCCGCCGGCTAAGACTTACCCTGATGACAATACCGTCATGCCATGCTTAGGCTCCCAGTCGCTTCCGACCACAGGGATTCACCCAAAAGGTGTTTGAGGTAAATGATTTGCCCGACCCGGGTCTGTTTCCTCACAACTCTAGATGGTATAAGATGGAACACCCTGGAACCCTAACGACCAACCGCGCGACGCTGACCCGGAATCAGACGCCGTCGCACCCATAGGTGACGCGCTTGCATTGGCCTAAGCCCGAGGTTAAACAAGAAGACATCAAGGTGGTAAACAGGGGTCTTGACCAGCCAGAAACACGGAGACTCCTTCGCAGCGATAGCTTTTGCTTTTCAAAGTAGGCAACCAAATGTGTATATTAAAATAAGGTCGCAGACCCTAGGCAGTTTTCACCTTTCAGAAACTCCATCGAACCTTCATCTTTAGAGGGAGAAGGAAGAGTGTAGGGGATAAACCTCCTGAGAGGACCGGCAAAGCCGTTAACCCGGCGAGCGAATAAGGGCCCATTAACTCTTTCCTTTCGGACAACTTCGGACCAAATCTCGAGCATTTACATTCCACGGCCCCTTTTGTGGATTCAGACTTTTGCTTTGAGGGGTTCCGTTTATCGCAACAGGCACGGTCACGACCAGGCTTTTCTCTTGATTTTGACTTTGTATTTCTTTTTGTGAGGGAGATATAGTCGTTTGACGTTTGTGGGCTCCCTTTTCGTATGCCTGCGGGGACACTGCCCTCTTCTCGTGCACTGATCGATGCTCGAGGAAATGGATCCTACTCTTGCCCTTGGGGTTTGAGTTTCGGTTTCTCATGCTCAGCGTTTTAAGGGCGCCGACTGTCTCATTTGGTCGAAGAGAAAAGAATAAAGATTACAGCTTCCGGAGATCTTCTAGGTGTGGCCCTACCGTAGGTGATGCTACCAACTTTTTTGAATAAAATACATAAGTGAACACATGTTAGCTTCCTTCGAGCGAGCATAGGCCGACGTGGCCGGACAGGGATCTCCACGGTTCTGGCAAACCAAGACCCGGTGCCTACCAAGCCTTAATGGGCCCTATCCTAACATGAAGGTTAGATGCAGAGACTTAACTATATGGTGACTGCCGGGCATCGGCATCTTGAATTTTCCATATTTTTAGTGGTTTTCAATATTCTTTATTTTTTGATGTTTTTATCTTTTCATCATTTTTTTTGTTTTGTGCTAAGGGTAGTATTTCTTAAGATAAAGCCCATTCCAAGGGTGGGATAACTCGGTCCCTTCGGCGTTGACTAGCTTGTAGGCGTTGCCAGGGTACACGGCTTGAATTACAAATGGTCCTTCCCAATTGGGTTGGAGTTTAGAACGCGGCCCTCCAGGTTTGACAAAAATTCTTTTTACGACCATCTCACCGACTTTGAATTTTCTCTCAACGACTTTCTTTTGGTAAAAGCGAGCGAGTCTATTTTGATACACACGCGCGTGTTCGGCAGCGGCCAGTCGCTTCTCATCCAAGAGTTCCAACTGGGCGAGGAGTGAATTACGACGATCGTCGAGGGGAAAGTCCTCGTCCAATTGTACCCTGAGAGAAGGGATCAGAGTCTCATATGGGACTACCGCTTCCATACCATAAGTAAGGGCAAATGGAGTCTGCCCGGTGGGGGTACGGATTGAAGTGCGATAGGCCCATAGAGCTTCGATAAGCTTTTCTGGCCAGTCTGAAAACTTGCTAGACTCGCAGGTTTTTTTGATGATTTTGAGCAATGTTTTATTGGTGGCCTCCGCTTGGCCGTTACCTTGTGGGTAATATGGCGATGAATGATGCAATGCAATTGCGTACCTTTTGCAGAGGTCCTGTAGGTCCTGAGAAATGAACTGTGGCCCATTGTCGGTGACGATCGTGCTTGGGATGCCGAATCTGGCGAGATGTTCTTCATGATGAACTTGCAGACTGTTGACGCCTTGATTTCCGCGTAAGCTTCGGCTTCGGCCCATTTGGTGAAGTATTCCGTCGCAGTAAGGATGAAAGATTTCTGCTTGGTGAGGGAATTGGGATCACCTAGGGGACCAATGATGTCGAATGCCCACATGGAGAAAGGCCATGGGGAGGATATTGGATGAAGTGAGGAAGATGGTGAATGGATTTTATCGGCGTGAAGTTGACACTTGACACACCTACGGACATAGACAGCACAATCCTCTTCCATAGTGGGCCAATAAAAGCCTTGGCGAATGATCTTCTTGGCGAGCATCTGACTATTACGTGGCCACCGCACACACCCGAGTGCGTCTCTTCTACACATTTCCAAACCTCATCGTCACCAAGACATCTTAACAGAATACCAGTAAGGCTCCTCCTATAGAGTAGACCTCCAACCAAAGTATATTTCTGAGCCACCCTTCTTATGGCTTTCTTGTCCTCTGTGGTGGCCCCTTCAGGATAAGACTGATCTTGGCAGTATTTGACAATTTCATAGAACCATGGTTTCTCTTCATCAGCCAGTTCTTCTTCGGCCTCTGCCAACATGATTTCCCTCTTCTCAAGGATATCTTCCTGCAGGATCTTCCTTGCTATCCTGTCTTTGATATTTACGTAGGAAGCATCATCGATTGCAGGGGCGTGAAGTTTATAGATGGAAATGGACTTAAACCATCTTCCTAGAGGGAACCTTATGGATGATGCCAACGAGGCGAGGGCATCGGCGAGAATATTCTGATGACGAGGGACATGAACAAAGATCAGTTTGGCGAACAGTTTGGCAAAGGCAGCAGTGAGTTCTTGGTATGGCTTGAGTTTGGGATCGCGAGTGCGATATTTAGTGAGCACCTGGCGAAGGATGAGTTGACTATCACCTACGACTCGCAACTCAGTGATACGAAAAGAATGAGCGAGTTCTAGGCCAGCTAGAAGAGCTTCATATTCGGCTATATTGTTGGTGACTGAAATTTGAGCTGGTATGCCAATGGGAATGTGAGGCCTTCAGGCGACAGGAGGGCGATGCCGATTCCTCTCCCTTGAGAATTCAGAGCTCCATCAAAATATAGTGTCCACATTGGCTCATCTGATTGGTTGACGGACATTAGTTCCTCATCTGGAAACTCTGATTGGACGGGATCGAACTTGGGAAGAGGATGGTGAGCGAGATGCTCGGCTATGGCATAGCCTTTAATCGCCTTTTGCTGGATGTAGGTGATGTCGAACTGAGAGAGAAAACTTTGCCAGCGTGCTAGCCTATCCGTAAGGACGGATTTCTCCAGAAGGAATTTGATAGGATTCATCGAGCAATCAAGTGGACCTCATGAGCCAAGAAGTAGTGCTTCAATTTCTGCACTACCCAAACGAGGGCAGCACAGGTTTTCTCCATGCCGGTGTACTTCTGCTCACAGGGATTGAGAAGTTTGGACAAGTAATAGGTTGCCCGTTCCTTGCCTTCTTCATCAGCTTGTGCGAGGACGGCTCCCACGGAGTCATCCAAGACTGAGACGTAAAGGATCAGAGGTTTTTCTGGTTTGGGTGGAATGAGAACGGGTGGACTAGCCAGATATTCCTTCAACCCTTCAAAAGCTTTCTGACATTTAGAATTCCAGTGGAATTCTACTCCTGGCTTGGTCAACTCGTAGAGAGGTCTACACCTTTGTGAATGTTGAGACACAAACCGACGAATAAACTGCAACCTCCCGATTAAACCTCGGACTTCCCTCAAATTCTTGGGAGGCGGCATATCCCTGATAGCCTTGGCTTTGTCGGGATCAATCTCGATCCCTCTTTTGCTCACAATGAACCCCAGCAATTTACCTGACGACACACCAAACACACACTTCTTCGGGTTCATTTTCAATTGGAACTCTCTTGACCTTTGCAAGACCTTAGCCAAAACTTCTGGATGTTCCATCCTGGTCCTTGATTTCACCAATAAGTCATCCACATACACTTCCAGATATATGTGCATCATGTCATGAAATATGGCCATCATCGCTCTTTGGTAAGTAGCTCCAGCATTCTTTAACCCAAACGGCATGACCACGTAACAATATGTTCCCCAAGGGGTAGTGAATGACGTCTTCTCCTGATCCTCTTCTGCCAAACGAATTTGATTGTATCCTGAAAATCCATCCATGAAAGAGAGGGTTTCGTAGCCTGCCGTGTTATCAATCAGCACATCAATGTGAGGTAAGGGAAAATCATCCTTTGGACACGCGCGGTTAAGGTCCCGGAAGTCGATGCAAATCCTGACTTTCCCATCTTTTTTCATGACCGGGACAATGTTCGCCACCCATTGAGGATAAAGGACGACTCTAATGAACCTGGCTTTGTGGAGCTTATCGACCTCTTCCTTCATTTTCAAAGCCATCTGAGGGTGGAAACGCCTTAACCTTTGTTTTACCGAGATGGACCCTGGTTTTAGGGTTAAACGGTGTTCGACCAAGGTTGAATCCAGACCCGGCATATCCTCGTAGCTCCATGCAAACGTGTCCTTATATTCCTTGAGAACCTCAATTAATGCCTCTTCTTCAGAGGGTGGTAGGTTGTCACTTATGAGGATGATCCTAGGATCTTCCTCAGTTCCCAAGTTGACTTCTTTGGTGGATTCTTCTACGGCGGTTGACGGCTCGTCGAATCTCCTCATTCCACTAGCGTATGCGCCCGCCGCATCCTCATATTCTTCACCCTCATCTTCAGTGGGGCATTCTTCATCCGTGATCTCGTAGACTCCATACCCTTCATCAGATGCACAGTCGCCCTCGCATTCTATTTCGGGTAGCTGGATGGGATTTTCTAACAACTGGGGAATGACAAGAAGGGCCTGACACCTGGCGGCCAAATCCAGAAGGAATCGACGAGGGATCTGCCTACCCTTGGATTTCTTCCTAGGTACTACCCTTGGCCTATCATTCCTAGATTGACTGACAATATTTACAGAAGAAGAGGAAGATGAAGAGGATGGTGTAGAATGTACAGGAGAAGACCCCTCAGAGGAGGGGTAGAAAAGGTCGCTCATCGGACCTTGGACGGGTGGTCCGCAAGGCGGTACGCACCCGTGGGAGATGTAGGAGGTTTCCTCAACGAAGATGTGTTGTTGGGGAGTTTGAAAATTGACGTTTTTTTTTCGTTTTCATTTTTAATGACAAAGCAGTGAAAGAGATTGGAGGAGAGAGAAAGGGGTTATGGCTAGAGGATTGTGAGGCTCATAGAGCAGATCATGGTTGAAGACCTGGCGCGGGTTGAAAAGCCCGCGCAGGTATGTAAGCAAAGAAGGGGACCTGGGAAGATCATCAGACAATTGTCTGGCCCAGGAAGAAGATATCAGCAAAGGCTGAGACGAGTGGATGGAGAGGATGGCGGCTAATGAGCCGTCGACGGCAATGTTGAGGACGGATGAAGATCCGTCGATGACAGAGTCCTTCTGGCGAGGACGAGGATAGTTTGGAACCTTGGCAAGAGTGGTAATATTCTCTGGTATTTCGGAGATCAATGGTGGTCCTTCAAGCTGCGGAGACGAGAACATCCTTTCCAGTGCAATCGAAATGTCCCGTATGTCGAACCATTTGTCCCACTCGCATTCCGGATCTTTGATCTTGCCTCTTTTGGTGATCCTCGGACATTTTTCAGCCAAATATACAGCATGTGATCCCCCATATGCTTCTCGTGGGTGATCTCCCATCTGAACAACGGGCCCTCTGTTGAAGTGGTTTGATAGAGTCCACGTGAGGGGCTTCCAATCTGCCTTGAACGGTCCTTTGAAGCCTAGGCCAAACCTGCGGTTCGGCCTAATTTCTTTGGCGGCTTGAGCATACCCTGTAACTGTGCGCCCAGACCTTTTCCCTGTTGATAGCCGATGTTCCTCATAATCTCCCAACCTTTGGAGTGAAAAGGGAGACATGATGTTGCGGTTGCCCTGACCGGCTCCTTTGGTGCTAGTGGAATGTGAGATGGATCACGCACGTCCAGCAGTGATAATATGGGCCGATGAGACGGCCAAACAGAAGGCAGAGAGGTGTTGATAGCATCCACTGCGTGAAGGACAGGTGTACTGACCACTTTAATAATTCTCCCATTGTAAGGAAACTTCAGGCACTGATGGTTGGTGGAAGGCACAGCGTCCATGGCTTCGATGTAAGGGCGACCCAGTATAGCCTTAAATGTGGGGTCCATGTCGAGGACATGGAATTCCGTGGAATTGCCATGGGGCCTAGTTCTGCCTTCAGAATAATCATCCCCTGCGGCGGCCTTTTGCTATTGTCATAGGCCGTGACCGTGATCGAGGAAGGTCTTATTTGTTCCTCGTCGATCCCACACAACTGAAGAGTGCACATGGAGATCACATTTATGGACGCACCCGTGTCCACAAGACACGGGTTTATGGATACCCCATTAATTTTTATTGAAATGCACAATGCATATTTCCGAGCTTCCTTGGGAGCGAGCTCGTAGTTGTTGAACATGATGGCCGGTTGTGTGTCTGTTGGGGTCAGGACGGTCAAAATCTTTTCTACAGGGAGGTCCTCGTTCACCATGACCCTTTGAAGGTACTCCATTAAGGCTGCCTGGTGGGATGTGGATCTTTGAAGTAGCTCCAGGATGGAGATTCGAGCAGGTGTCTTATCCAGGTGTTTCAATAGATCATACTGTGCTCCAGGGATAGCTCTTTCTGGTTGTTCTCCATCATCCTTCTCTGGCTGAGATAGCTCAGGATTCTGACTGTTGTGGGGGAAAATCCTGTGGAAAATCCTTCCACTCCGGAGCACCATTGCCTGCGGCTTTTGTACCTCTATGGGGGTAGCAGTGGATTTTAACAGGGGTTTGAGGGGTAGTAGTGGAGGAATGGTTGATGAAGCAGGGGTGATGACGGGAGCAGGGATTCTGATGAGGGGTTTGTTAGGTGGAGGCATGGCGGTGGTAGAGGGGATATCGCGCGGATTATGAAGGATAAGGGGTCTGGAAGGTGGAGGCGGAGGCAAAGTGGAAGTGGGTAAGGTTTGAAACAGGTAATGGTTTTGAGGTGGATGGTGGGTGATGAGGGGTTTTGAAGGCATTAGTGGTGATGTGGTGGAGAAAGACGGGGTTATGTATGGTTGACGGATGATAAGGGGTTTAGAAGGCATAGGGGTAAATGTGGTAGAGGTGGATGGTAAGGTGGGGGAGTGAGAGAAGGTGAGAGGGTGTGAAGGCGTAGTGGAGAGTGTCGGTTGATAGGAGGTCGGGGTACGGATGAGAGGGCGTAATGGTAGTGGAAATGGTGATGGTGATACTGACGCGGGTGGATGAGAGAGAGGTGCTACCCGGGCAAGGTGAGGGGGTTGCATGACGATAGGTTTGGAGGTAGAAAGAATGGAGGTACTTTCCTGGTGCCACATTTGCTCTCTCCCGACTTTCGGGAAGGAGGAGATGGGGTTAACCTGATGATTGGGCTGTTGGTGCTCCGGTAATGTATTCTGGATTATGCCCATGTCGGGCTGTTGTTGTGGGGCCTGCTGAGCCTGCTGTTGTTGTTGTGGTTGCTGTTGCTGTTGCTGTTGTAACTGCTGATGTGGCCTCTGAGGAGGTCTCCTAGCCTTGAGAGCCGCGACGTACCGTCTCATCTCATCCCAATCTATTTGATGTTCATCATTCATATCATGGATGTAATCTTTGAAATGGAAGCAGTAATCCACTGTGTGTCCCGGCTGCCTGTGGTAGACGCAGTAATTGGAGGTATCAACATTGGGGGGCCACACAGGCCTTTCTCTGGGTAGGGCGAGTTGGTTTGATGCCATGAGGGCATTAAAAATGTCTGCTAAGGTTTCCAGCAATGGTGGATAGTAGGCTCTCTTGGGACCGAGCGGCCTCCTTTGTTGCTGTTGGGGACCATAGTTCCCCGGGGGTGGAACTTGGTTGTACTGAAGCGGTGGTTGTTGTTGCTGAGGTTGTGGTTGTTGTTGTTGGGGCTGGCGCAATGGAGGCATATTATCCTGGGGTGGATTATTTTGGGGTGGAGGACGAAGAGGGAAAGGACCTGGTTGAAGGGGAAGTCGGGGCATTTGTGGAGGCCTTGGGTTGACCGCATAGTTGGCATTGTTGACCGCACTGACTTGCTCATTTGTCACGACCCCTTCTGTGGCTCCGCCCGGGACACCAGCGCTTGTCTTTCTAACCACTTTGGGCTTCGGCGACTCAAACATGTTCATGATGGGGGAGTCTTTTAACTGGGTTTGGATGTATCGGGCCCTTTCATAGAGTTCCTCCATTGTAGTAAGTTTATTCATGGCCAGGACATGTCTGAACTGTGGGGTTGCATTAGACACAATCATCTTCACTTGTTCGGGCTCGAGAGGGTATCCCTTATTCTTTCCGCCAGAGACCTCCATCTATCAGCATATCGGACAAAATCCTCGTCGGGTTTCATCTTTTCGGCCACTAGGTCGGTAATGGAGAGTGAGGGACCGACCCTATCCCTATATTTCTGCAAGAACCTTCTCTGGACTATTTCAAAATTCTCGGCCTCGCGGGGCTCCAGAGAATAGAACCACTCAAGCGCGGGACCATCCAATGATCTCCGAAAGAGGTATGCCAGGGACCTCTGATCGTTTTGCCAGTAAGAGGACTCATACATGAAATCCTTGAGATGAATGAAGGGGTTGCCGGTACCATTGTATCTGCGGTATGTGGGCATTTCGGAGGGAGGAAGATGAATGACGGGAAGGATTGGCAAAGCAACCTCCGGGGTGGCTTTCACGTCCACCATCCTTCTCAGATTTTGAAACTGCTCGTCCATGCGGTTGAACCTATTGAGGAGCGATTGGGCGAGCTCCTCTGGGGGTGAAGGTGGCACTTGCCACTGGGGAAGAAACTGTCTCCCGGAGACTTGAGGGGGGAACCCCGAATGAGAGGGAGCTGTCGGACCGCCGACAGTTGGCCCTGGCTGAAGCGGCGTGTGGGGAACAACGGGAGTTTGAGATTGTGACGGGAACTGGAATGAGGGTGGTTGTTGGCTCGCTTGACCTTGAAGCGAGGGAGACTGGATGGCTTGCGCCAATGAAGGAGATGGAATGGCCTGCACAGACTCTTGGAGAGGTGCGATGGCCGGAGTTGGTTCCTGGGGCGTGGGGGAAACAGATTTCCCCTTTAGAATGGCCTGGAAGGCCCGGAGCTGTTCAGAGGTAAGCTCCGTGTTGGCGAGGACGCCCAGTAAGGAAGAGATATCCTGTGGTAGGGACGTGTCCCCGGCAATAACCTGCACCTCATGTGAGGGGTCATGAGAAGGACCCGAGTCCATAGCATAGACTCGCGGGTCGGCTGTCAAACCACGACTAGGGTGGTTTTCCTCAGAAGACTCGTGAGACATGCTCACAGTTTTCCCAGAACGCAAAAACATACACTAGCAAGTAGGTAGCAGAGATTATCAAACAAGTGGATGCCTTTACGCCCTTTTTTGTGTTTTGATTTTGGTGATTTTTTTTTATGTTTTTAACGAGATCCGAAGTTCACACAAAATGGGGACCCTAGTTTATTTTTGTTTCACCGCCGTGTCAGCTAGGGTCTCTCGTCTCACCACGAATGAAATGACTAACTCCGGAGAACTTCAATGGTACAACCAGCCCAGTGAACGAAGAGGAGATTCTTCGATGTCGGGGACTTACGGAGGTCCCAGTGTAGGAGATTCTAGTCCGTTGAGAGGAATTCCCAAACGGAGAGTCCTTCCTTCACCGGGAAAGGGTGATCCTCAAAAAATGAAAAAAAGGATAGAAAAGAGGAATGGATGTATGCAATGGAATGCTGACAGATATATGGAGTGGGAAAACAACAGAAATAAGAGACATATAATAAACAAACAACAGAAATCAAACAACAGAAATACAAAGAACCAATCATAACTGACGGTGCTGCAGTGAGCACAACGGGGGCGCGCGCGGGCGCGAAGGTGGAGAGGCACGGATGGTGCCGAACTTGCAAGGGTAGCCGAAAGGAAGCAGTAGAAGTCCCACCGTGATCGTCAATCTGTGAGCGACGTCACGCGGTTCGGGGAAGAGCGGAGAGAGGACGCGGAGCGCGCGCGGGCCTCTTTTCTTTTTGTTTTGGTGTTGGTGTTTGTTTGCTGCAACACAGAAATAAGAGAAGAGAGAGAAGGGGCCACCACGGGAGATTGCTCCGGCGGGGCGAGCGGGACAAGTGTGATATAGCAAAATATGGAGTTTAAACGGCCATAGCGGGAAGTGACTCGCCGCGGCCTCGGGGGGACGGGAATGGTGCAAAAATTAAATAACAAGAATTGAAACGGCCATTGGGGAAGTGACTCGCCGCGGCCTCGAGAATATGAGCAGATAATAAGATGACAGAATATAGAGAGAATACAAAGAGCGGGAATTTAAACGGCCATTGGGGAAGTGACTCGCCGCGGCCTCGAGAACACAAACAGATAAGAATATAACGTATAAGAACGTGAATTTAAACGGTCATTGGGGAAGTGACTCGCCGCGGCCTCGAGAACACGAATAGATAAGAATATAACATATAAAAACGGAAATTTAAACGGCCATTGGGGAAGTGACTCGCCGCGGCCTCGAGAATATGAGCAGAATATAACAGAGTATAAAGAGAATATAAGAACGAAAATTTAAACGGCCATTGGGGAAGTGACTCGCCGCGGCCTCGAAAATAAGATGTGATCGCCAGGGGCCGAAAGACCCCAAAATAAGAAAGTGATCGCGCCTACCTCAAGAGCGGGAGATGGCGGGTTGCTTCTTCCTCTCCCTCCGGCCGGCCGACGGAGAGGGCTTTCCTCGGCTACCCTTGTAAAACAACGACAAACAAATGACAAGTGGATTTGAAAGATGGAGGTGTAGTATTCAAATCCTTGTGATAAAAATAACGAAATGATGGCAAGATACACACCTGGTTGGTGTTATCTTTTAAACCCCTCTCGGACTCGAGTAGGAGGAAAATGAGATGATGGATGCAAGAAGTATAAAAGAAGAGGCGCCCTTATGAAGGGGGATAGAGGATGCGAGATGATGAATGCAAAAGAACTACGAAGAAAAAGGGGAAGAAAATGCTTATTGGATGAGCCGAGGGTGAAATCCGGCGGAGCTCCGGCAGCGTGGGGACAACGTGGAAGCGCGGTGGATGAAGACGACCTTCCTCTCTCGAGCGTGAGCACCCGAGAAGCCGGCAGAACTTCCACCTATAAAAGAACCCACGGGTTAGAAAATGACTCTGTAGCCTCTGGGCTCCGACAGCCTATCGGATCACTTCGAAGCTCCTCCAGAACTGAGGGGGTGGGCCTCTATTTATAGAGCTCCGGAGGGTGGAGGCGTCCAAGACCCTGGACACCTCCATCAGGGCCGAAATAATATTTTATTGTATTTTTATTTATTTTTTTGGAATACTTTTGTGGAGGCGTCCAGGGCTCCGGACGCCTCAAACAGGTCCACCGAAAACCGACGACGGCCGCACGCGGTTTGGCACAACGCGTGGTTTTGTGAGAGGCGCCTCGTGATTCAGAAATGGGCGCGTCCAGTTGACTGGACGTCTCTATAATTAGATTTTTTCACACACGACAAACCGTCGTTCGGTGGCCAGCGCCCGTGAGGGTTTTGATGGAGGCGTCCAGGGGCCTGGACGCCTCCAAAATTATATTATTATTTTTTATTTTTCTTTTGTCTTTTATACCAGGGCTGGCATTTTGATTTTTTTATTTGTTTTTATGGAGGCGTCCAGGGGCCTGGACGCCTCCATTAATATGTATTTTTTATTTATTTTTTGTCTTTTATGCCAACGGGCATTTTATATTTTTTATATTTTTTTTTATGGAGGCGTCCAGGGGCCTGGACGCCTCCATTAATTTATTATTTTTTATTTAGTTTTGGGCCTTGAAAAATAAAAATAAAATAAATTAAAAGATTGGGGGGCGTCCAGGGGCCTGGACGCCCCCATAAAGACCCACCTGGGTCCTCGGACAACGTGTTGGCGGCTGTCCGGCAGATACCCTTCTTGGTTCCAGAACCTCTGATGCGTCTGACTGGTGTTGATGCCGTCCGAATGCCGTGACGAGACGATTCCGGATGCCGAAAAGGGCAGAAGAAGACTCAAGAAAAGGAAGCACTCAAGTGATTCAAAACGCGTAAGCCGTCGCGGGGCGTTGTATAGTAATATGAGACTTTCTCAGGAGACGTCAGGAATGGCGTGTCTACAGTGACCTTATTCAGTGCACTACACATTTTTTTTATTATTGTGACCTGGATTTTCGATGCTTAGCCTTTGACTATTGCTCCTATGTTTCAGCGGGCCCATCAGACGGCAGCAGCCGGGATGGCTGGCGGGGCAGGTTCTAGTTCCTGGGGCCCTCCTCCGGAGGTCCCTTCTTTCCAGGAGCAGCTGGCGTATGCAATGGCCCGGGCTGAGGAGGCTGAGCGTGACCGCGCGACTCGAGTGAGTGTTTGCTTGACCCAGGCTCCTCTTCCAGTTGCTCTTCTTCATACATTGATCTTTTACGGGGCATGTGGGGTTTTTGACAGGTGGCGGAGATTCGAGATGCCCTGGCTCGTGCGGTTCGTGCCGAGGAGGAGCGTGATGCCCGCGACGCTTGGGTGGCAGAGCCTGATGCGCGGATAGCAGAGCTAGAGGAGGAGCGACGACGGGACGCTGAGGAGCTTCCTCGCGACGTGCTGGAGCTACGGATTGCCCTCGAGCTGTCGAGGGGAGAGGCGATGAGAGAGAGAGAGGAGAGGGAGAGGGAGGACAGGAGGGTAGAGCGGCACCGAGATTGGGACGAGAGGAGGGCTCTGGAGGCCCAGATGATGGAGCTCTGATTGAGCCTTGGCTTAGTGGAGGGGAGGCTTCGGAAGAGTGAGGAGCGGTATCAGAGGGTGAAGGAGCGCGGGGCGCGACTTCGTCAGTCTGGTTCCTTCTCCATGGGTAGCTTCCTGGTTTCCTCGACCGAGGAGCGTCGTCGCGCCTTCGAGGCTGGCGTGGCACCACAGGGCGAGGCAAGCACCGCCTCTCAGAGTTCGCAGAGGCCCCCTAGGGATCCCCATCGGAGGGGGGAGGACAGAGATGATCAGGAGGGTGGTGGCGAGAGTTAGAGAGTTGCTTGCACACCCCACCCTCTTCACTTTATGATGTATGACTGCCTATTTGTTATGTGAAATGGAATGGTTTCTTCTGTTGCTTGACTACCTTGTGTGCATTTTCCCTTTCCCACGCTTCTTCTCTCACACCTGTTCTTTCGAGGTACACTTCATGAGACCTCACCCTGAAAAGTGGGGAATTACGCCTTGCGCAAAGGGACGACCTTTTTCTTTTTTTGGACGCGTCTCAAGCTCTTGAATTCGAATTTAAAGCGTCGGGCGGCCCTCCTTCCGTGTCTTGCCCGCAAACGAGCCCGCCTCCCGTCAAGATTTGCTCGCCTATCTTCGTCTTCTTCCACTCTCGATCGATGGAGTTTGGTGTGCCAAATCGTGGTGAAGGGAGAGAGGGGCAAGGAACTCCTTGCCCGAGGAGGGACGCGCAAGAGCACGGAGAGCCGTCCATGGAAGAGGAAGGGACCCGAGGGGCCCGATGGCACGGAGGGAGGTGAACACGGCCTGGTAGGTCCTTCGATCTCCTCCTCTTTGATCCATTTTGAGTTTGGAGCGAGCCATGTGAGAGGGGAAAAGGGGTCGGCGAGTGTTACACTCAAATGATGGACGCGTCCTTGACAGGAGACGTGTTCTCGTTGTTTGACGTAAGACCCTCCTTTCTTGATGTAGGGCATGGCAAGGACCCCGGGCTTGGCCGATGAATGGGCGAGCGCGGATGAGCCAAGCCGTGTCAGGAAGGAGAGTCACGGCAAGGTGAAGCTCGAGGACTGGCGCATACGTCTCCCTGGACAGCAAGGGAGCGTATTGGTGCAGGACAGCGCCGACTTCCTGCGGCAGCGGAGAGAGAGTAATGTGGGACCTCTCCAATCCGGGGATGGGCGTGACATCAACGGCTTGCGTGCCCAACTAGCAGAGGCTAGGCGACAGCTGACCGTCACTCAACAGGAACTGGCGATCCTGGTAAGTTAAGTGTTGCATTTTATTTATTTTTTTTTTTGTTTTAAATTTGGAGCTTAGCTGATGGCCGTTGTTTGTTTGTTCCAGCGGGCAGCGATGGCAGAAATGGCCGGCGGTGCATCTTCCAGCTCCTCGGCCCCTTTTCTTGAGATTGCCTCCCTCCGAGAGTAACTTGCCGGTGCGGTGGCCCACGCGGCCCGGGCTGAAGAGGAGCGTGATGCCTCGGTAGTAACTATAGCGGAGCTGCGGCATCATAGTGAAGAGAGGCCACATCCGGACATCCTCGAGTTGAGGGTGTTCCTCCATGTGGCCAAGAGAGAGGCGGAAAGAGAAAGGCTAGAGAGGGAGAAGGAGAGGGAGGACAGAAGAGCCATGGAGGCATGTGGACGTCGAAAAATATCGATGATGGTCATACGGCATGCACGTCTCGACACTAGAGAGCAAGCCAAAGACGGAAATGCCAAATAAACCTCATGCCTTGCCCGATCAGGATGAGGAGTCGCTTGGTGGTCCGCTAGCCGATGAGGGAGCCCCCCGGGTGGAAGATACGACCACAACTCTACAGCCGGCCGTGCCGAGAGCTGAATCGAAGAAGAGTCGGGAACTCCGACACAGCCCGACGTGCACCGAAAGTCACGTATGGTCTGGGACCGAGCCCCAGAGGCTGCGAACGGAATATTACAGAGGCCATACATCGCAACCGGAACATCCTGGGAATGCCGACATTCATATAAACGGCCGCGACTTCGAGAAGAATCAGTTTAGTGCTTAAAATGGCACGAAGGGGCCTTAAAACGGCGCGCCCCCCTCTTAAAACGGCGCGCCCCTTTTCTTTTCTTTGGCTACACGGCGCGCTCGAAGGGGCCTCCATCTTTGATGCTTAAAACGGCGCCCCTTCGAATATGGCGTCGTTTTAACCCCTTTGATGCTTGAAACGGCGCCCCTTTGAATGTGGCGCAGTTTTAACCCCTAAACCTATTCTCTGAAGCGCTTCCCGGGCGTGCAATCGACCCATCCCGTCATCAATACTGTCCCCTGTTTCCTGCGAACAGCACGTCGACGAACTACTTAAAATGGCTAAATGTCTGCTTCGATCCGTTGGGCTACCAAGCATGTTCTTCAAATGGAAATTCTCGAGCCCTGCACCGTCGAGCGCTCATTCCGTCAGTCGGCCGCCCATTCCCCTGCAAATGATGAAAGCAACGTGGCTCGCGGTGGATATGCCAGCGAAGGAGGAGACCATGCCTCTGCCCCTCTCCCGGTCACACTGTAGCTGCGGCGGAGGTGACGTCCACGACAGCGGCATTCGACACGGTGACCCCAGCAACGTCAGCAACGGCAACTGCGAATAGAACAAAAAGCCATAGAAACGGGAAGCTTGCTTCCCTGCTCTCCCTATAAATACAAGCCCCAGGCAAGAAGCAAAAAGAGGAGGGACGCTCTACTAGCGGCGAAGCCCTGCTCCGAAGTGTGGAGAAAAAGAAAGAAAGAGTGGGAGAGAAAGGGTGAGGAAGAGTGAAACCCAGCCGTGTGAGGGTGGGTCATTGTCTTTCTCCTCTTCCTTTGTATTCTGCTCGGCGACGTCCAGCCCCGATGTAGTTCTCTCTGTTTAAGTGGAAACGAAGCTGGGGCCTTTAACCCCGATCCTTTCTTATCCCCTTTATGAAACCTGATTTTGATGCTCGCTCATCCCCTAAATCTCCCTTCCGCCATGTTCTTGTGTCAACTTCAGCTCTCACGCGGTCTTCAGCCACGCGATCACGGCAACCCTCGGGTCACCGAAGTTCCTTTGTAGGCTGGCCCTCAGGACCTCCGGTCCCGGACGAGGGGAGTCGATACGATCGCAACAACCCATGGGCCATCGGACTCCCTTGTAGGCTAGCCCTCGGGACCTCCGGCCCCAAATGGGTTAATTTTACTGGTGTCGTCGCTTATGCGCACACCGGGATGTTCCGGGGCCGTCGGAGTTTTCTCCGTATGGCGCGCCCCATTTTTTTCCCTGGACCCTTTGGGTCTAGGGGAGATGCTACCCAAATTTTTCCAGGTGAATAACCCATAAGAACGAACGAGCATAATAAACTCTGTGGGGAAGAGAACGGCATATGTAGAAAACCACTGAAACAAACCGAATCTCTGAGTTCTTGCATAAACTTTTCTAATAAAACACTTGAAGCATTCATGCTAATTCACCTCAATAAACGACTAAAACGATTAAACCCCCTTTTCATCAACCTAATCTTTCAAATAGATGAACAAACCTGTCATTAACCCAACCTGCAGGTGAAAGAAAAGAAAACACACAGTCAAAAGCAATAAACCCTCGGGAGGGGCTAATCCGGTGCGGTCACCATTCCACCGCGCCGTTTTAACCTCCCCACAATAGCCCCATCTCCTTCTTTGGATGCTAAATGGCGCGCCCATTTCAACTCCTTATCTTCCCATTTCGGCGCGGCCTTAACCGACGCGCCCTCCTCTTCGAGCCCAAATCCGGCGCGCCCCTCTTCTTGGCCAAAATCGGCGCGCCCCATGGGTGCCTCTACCCGGCACGCCCCCCTTACTGCCTCTACCCGGCACGCCCCCTGACTGCCTCTATCCGGCGCGCCCCTTGACTCACTCCGCAACCGGTGTGCTTCGTTAAAAAAAGGGGGAGTTAACTAAGTAGAAGAAAAGGCTTGAATTAATGAATAAAGCGAAAGAAGAGAACGCACGTTACCGAGTTCGGGCTTTGCACTTAACAACTCGCTCCCCCAGACTGTGCAATGATGCCACGTGGTATCGGATGTGGACCTCGGGATCCCCGACATGGTGATGATCCTTGCACCTCTTGGGCCGATAGTTCATCAGCTTGACCCACTTCTTCCGGGATCCGATCCCGCACCCACATGAGACATGCCGTACCTACGTCAGATATCCGAATGTCTTTGTTGTCACCTTCGATGTTTCGAATATGGACTCTCGACCGAATACTGGATGGTCCGTTAGTGACTGATATATATATATACCGAGATCTAATCCCGCACTTGCATTAAATTTGCCGCACTCGCAGCAAGTATTCGTATGGTTTTGAACGTCGTTTTGCATACCGATGCTGAGGGTTTAAATCATGTCAACCCAACTCGCATGCTTTAATAAAGAATAATCTTTAGGTCATTTGGCCACTTTCCTTGGCGATTAATCAGAGGTCTTCCCCTCTCCGAGGGGATGTAATTAACGTCGCGGCCTTTATGGCGCGGCGGGTCTCCAGTCCCGACCCGATATCCACAATCGTCTGATTAGTCAGACGGAGCGCACTCCGGGCTTCGGACCACTCCAGTCTTGAAGCCCGAACACATTGTCACCTAGGTGACTGGCACGCCCTCGCACTAGATAAACCGATAAACCGATAAAAAGAACACCCCGATATTTTCACCACTCGAAATTTAGTGCGTTCCACAAGGTCTAGGTGAGAGAGATCCAGCTAGGCCTTTGAGCTATTGGACAGAGGCTAGAGGACATGGCGGCAAGCTATGAGAGGGCACGAGAATTCGGGGCGCGACTCTGCCAGTCTGGCCAGCTCCATATGGGTGGCTTCTTTGCTATGCCAGGGGAGGAGCAGCGGGTCGCCGCTACTGAGCAAGCGCCACGAGGAGAGGCGAGTGCTGCTGTACGGGGCTCCAGAAGGCCCCTGAGGGACCCTCACCTTAGGGGGGAGCAGAGGGACGCCTAGAGGGATGAGCGTGAGTGTGATGGGAAGAATTAGCGGGTTGGTGGTCCCACCTTCCCTTTTGTGATGTTCATGACTGTAGTGTTCATGAGAGCTTATGTAGACCTATGAATGGAGTGATTTATGTCCATGTTGCTCATTTGTCCTCTTGCGCGTTCCTTCCTTCCTACGCTTCTTCTCTTTTACCGTTTCTATGTGACGCGCTCGACAAGGCCTAGCCGCGAAATAGAGACTCGTGCTTTGCCATGCCCCTTTTTCCACGAGAATCTGCCATCGAAGTCAACAACAACGGCCTTCGCCTATTCCCTATTGCATCCATTCAGACTTGATGGGTCATTTCTGAGTCGTCGTGTCGCACCACTCAATCAGCTTCCCTGTGCGAGCGGTGAAGTGACACATGGGATCGCAAGGAAGGTGCCCTAGCATGAGGGGGGTTATTGATGGAGGCAGTCATGGCTCGCACTTCTCCCATTCCCATAAATACCTCCCCTCTTTGTTCTCCCAGGGACATCGAAAGCCATCTTGAAAAGTAGGGGCTTCCATAGCACGGAAGAGTTGAGAGTTCTAAGACTTGGGATGGAGGCCGAATCTTCCCACTCTTCGAAGAGAAGCAGGTCCAGTGGTAGCAGCTCTCGGAGACTCTCGGAGCTTGAAGGGCACCTCA
Source organism: Amorphophallus konjac (assembly GCA_022559845.1). NCBI lineage: Eukaryota > Viridiplantae > Streptophyta > Magnoliopsida > Alismatales > Araceae > Amorphophallus > Amorphophallus konjac. Next base: position 391,425,574 of record CM040126.1, read on the forward strand.
ATGAAAGGACCCAATCGTAACTTGTAAGCTGAGCTTGCTCGTCTCTTCTTCCAGTTCCTTCTTCCTTTTCTCTTCTAGCAAAACTCCTCTCCATTCCTCGTGTATGCGCAGGGTGTGATGAAATCACATATCTTGTGGGAGCTAGTAGTGGCAGCATATCGAGGTCTCCCGGATTTTCAGAGGGCTAGGCTAGATGTGATGGGGCTTGGAGTCTTCCTCCGGATTGAGCCGATCAAGCTCGACCTCGCCCTCGTCCAAGTATTGCGCGAAAGGTGGGATCCAATAAGTCGTGCCTTCTTGATGCCTTGGGGGCACATGGTGCCTAGCCTGGAAGATGTGGTTTGAATCAAAGGCCTTAAAGTGGATGGCGAGGCGCTGACTGACATCACATACTGTGACTACAGAGAGGCTGCTCAGAGGTTACTAGGAGTGGATTTGGATGATCGTAAGAATAGGTCTGTAGCAAAGACGCCTATCATGGAGACATTGGGGCTTACTGACGTTCGTCCACGTGATGATGAGTCCTCAGAATAGTTCATGGAGAGGATTGAGCGAGGGTGTCGCGCCGTCTACTGCGTAGACGCGAGCAATTGGGAAAGAGCCAACATGGATTTGAGGAGATTCCTCTTCTTCCTGTTAGGAAAGCTGTTATTGGGCTCGAAAGGAGACAACATCCATTGCCGCTTCTTAGAGTTCCTGGTAGACCCTGAGAAAGTGGGGCGATACGTCTGGGGAGCAACCATGCTGGCGCATCTATTTGCGAGCCTGTCTGAAAGGACAGACCGAGAGATAACAGTGAGTGGTTTTACGCCGTTCATCCAGGTACCCGGCTTTTCTCTTGGTTTCAACTGTATCTCCCTTCTTTTTTTTGTTTTGTTTTATTTTGTTTTATTTTGTTTTGTTTTATTTTGTTTTTTTTCGATATGTTAATGACACATGACGGTGCAATTATGGAGCAATTATTACCTCCCAATGGGAAAAGCCCGGCATTGGCGACCGATGGCGGTGCCGCTGGCGAGGCGGTGGCAACCTATCACGAGCCCAGCCTCTCTATCCTACCAGCTGATGGGGTTAAGGCACTGTAGACATGCAAAATTGCACGCCCGTATGTCCCGACTAGTCCAGCATTAACGACGGCTTCAACTGAAGAAACTACGTGAAAGAGGGCCAACCGGACTCCCCGAACACATATACACTGCCGTGAAGCTATCTCCGGAGTCACGACAGCGAAGAGAAATCAACTCCCAGGAGCCCCACAATCTGTGGGCCTCGAAGAAAATCAAACGAGCCATAACTCAGTGCTCCCAATGGGCTCAGAACTGCACATTTAGACCTTTAGCGGCACGCCCCTGGCCCCTTTCAGTGGCACGCCCTTGGGCCTTCAGCGGCACACCCTCTTGTTGTGACTCCTATGTGTTGATGGTGTTGACATGTAACTTTACTTCATATGGCAACACATTGTTTTGATTGATTGGCAACACTGTTTATGTTTTGATGAAATTACTTTTATCAGATTGTCTGTGTGTTCTATGCATTTTATCTTATTTTCACACTGAACACACACTCAAAGTCTCACAGTCTATACATTGCTTCAGTAACGTAAGTCTGTACACTGTCCGTGTCTCTTGCAGCATCCTAGCAAGTGTGTACATTACCTGTCGATTACAAAGTGTATACATTGTTATGGGTCGACCCCCTGTTCTCATAAGTCGACTCATCTGTTTGTGCATAGTCTACACATTGCCCGTCGCTGTAATGTCCATACATCCACAGTGCATTACACAGTCTATACACTGCACGTTCAAGATCAATGTATATACATTGCTACATTACCTGCTAGAGTGAAGTCTGTACAGCCGAAGCACACATATCAAGTCTATACTTTGAAGCTACTGTGCAAGTCTACACATTGGCCTTCAGGCTTGAAAGTCTGTACATTGGACTGTGTCAACTCATTGTCTTGACATACACTGTAGCGTCAACTCATTGCATTGGCTAAGTCTATACACTGTCCGTCTCATTTAGAGTCTAAGGCAAAGTCTGTACATTGGACGGTGTCAGGCGAAGTATGTACATTGAGTGTCTCAATGAGCGTCTCATGTAAGTCCACACATTGGACTGTAGCATGCATTTGTCAATGGCATCTAAGTCTGTACAATGACCGTCTTCCTTAGCGTCTTAATCTTCCAAGTCTATACAGGCTTCTGTTTTACAAAGTCTGTACATTGGTCTCAGACTCCAAAGTCTATACATCGCCTGTTGACTGCAAAGTCTATGCAGAGCTCAAGAGTTCGAAGTCTATACATTCATTCACTATAGCTTGCACGAGGTAAAGTCTGTCCATTGGCCTCCATGCCTCAAGTCTGTACATCGCTGTTTGCCAATGTCTGTACATTGGCATCTGTTCCGTCGTTGCGATTCAAAGTCTGCACATTGGGTTATTTACCCACGTTCAGCTTCGAAGTCTATACATCGATGCCTTTACCTACGTTGCAGTTCAAAGTCTATACAGTCGATGTTTTCCATTGCTTCAAGTCTATACAGCCATTCTTTTAGAAAGTCTATACATCAGTCTTCACCTCAAGTCTGTACAGTCCTTTGTTGACAAGTCTTCACATCGTGAAGTCTATACACTCAACTCCTTCACATCTTGCAAAGTCTGTACATTGCATTCATCAGCTGTGAAGTCTATACATCGCTTGTCTTCATTCGAGTCTCATGAAGTATGTACATAGTGCATCAGTTCTGAAGTCTATACATCGTCTGTCTTCATTTGAGTCTCACTGAAGTCTACACATTGCATCTTCTCATCGAAGTCTACACATTGCATCTTCTCATCGAAGTCTACACATTGCATCTTCATTTGTGAAGTCTACACATTACATCTTCATTCATGAAGTCTACACATTGCATCTTCATTTGTGAAGTCTGTACATTGCATTGATCTTCACTTAGTCTATACATTGACAGTCTTCATATCACCTAAGTCTGTACGGTTGTTGCTTCATACAGCAAGTCTGTACATCGCTTTCACTTATATGAAGTCTATACAACGCAGTTCTTCTGATAAGTCTATACAGAGTTGTTATTTAATCTGATCATCCGATACTCTGTCTGACAGGGATTCTCTACTGAGATTGCTGACATGGCTCGTGATCCCAGGAGGACGAGGTGACCAGATGCGGCCACGTGGATGGAAGCACCTCGAATCTGGAGAATTCCTTGGGCGGGAAAATGTGGAAGCCACGCGCCCTTATCCACCTGCTGCTGTTATATATATCAGTCTTCATCTTCTGTAAAAGGCTGATCGAAGTTGGCGAAGTCTATACATCTAGTCTGAAGCAGCAGCCACCGAGATCCACTGTGAGAGGAAGAAAAGCAGAGAAGAAGAAAAGGAGAGAAGAAGAAAAAGAGAGATGAGTTGAGAGAGTTATTGTGAGAGCTTGTGAATCAGTCTCTTGGTCCAGTTACCAGAGCTGATATTGCTCAACTTTGAGCTACATACGTTTTGGTTTTCTTCCATTCGATTGTGTGTTTTGTTTGTTTTCAGTCTTGCTATTTTCTCTTTGAAAACTCTTGTTCTATCAAGCTGTTAGTCAGCAGTTTCAAGCTGTGAGGCAGCGGGTTACAGAGGTGTTCCTCTGGTCGGCTAAGCTGTAGTGCCCAGCAGAGCAAGCTGTGAAGCTCAGCTATTGTAGAGGGTGTTCCTCTGGTCGGGATAAGCTGTAAGCCCCAGCCGTTGTTGGCAAGCTGTAGAGCCCAGCTGATTGAAGCTGTGTATCAGCAGTAATCCACATTCGAGTTGAATGTGGGGTGGACGTAGGTCGGATTGACCGAACCACCTAAAAGCCTTGTGTCTCTCGTGTGTTTGATTGCTTGTTCAGCAGATCTTGTGTGTTTCATTTGATGCATTGGCTGTGTTCATTTAGTGTTCTTCTAATTCCGCATTTGATTCTAGGCCTAATCTTTAAATAGCCAGTTGATCTATTCACCCCCCCTCTAGATCCACATCCTGTGGTGATAGAGCCTTCCATCTAACTTCAACACTTGGTATCAGAGCTAGACTCTTCTACAAGGACTTACCACCCGAAGAGGATAAGCACAGATGGACGGAAGAGGGATGATAGCTGAAGGACACTCCACATCCAAGCCCCCGTACTTCGATGGAACCAACTACGCATACTGGAAGCACCGTATGCAGGCATTCTTGAGGGCTAAAGATTATGAAATTTGGAAGGTGGTTAGCAAGGGACCTTTCGAGCTGTCCCCAAATGAAGATGTATGGACCAAGGAGGAAATTAGAAGGTCCACGCTCAACTGGAGTGCAATCAATGCAATCCAGTGCTCTTTGCATCCCACCGAGTTCTCACGAATATCTGCCTGCTCCACAGCGAAGGAAATGTGGGATGCACTTGAAGTCATCTATGAGGGGACTTCACAAGTCAGGGAGACTAAGACTAATCTACTAGTTTCAGAATACGAAGCTTTCAAGATGAAGCCTAATGAGACGATCAAAGAAATGTATGCTCGGTTGACTATTATCACAAATGGTCGCAGAGGCTGTTGACACCTAAAATATGTCAGAAGAGATCATAGTAGATTCACAGTTCTGAAGATCAGTCGAGGGCACGGCTCACGTACCATCCCTGGGAGATCTAAGAGTCTGAACAGAAGAAACCCACTACCCCTATCATGTTGTTCGACTAAAAGCCGTTTATGGCTAGGTCACTGTCCAGTACTGCTGTCATTCAGATAGTCAAGCTGATAAAACTATACCAACATTCAGGCGACCATCCGCCTGCTGAAACAGATGTTCAGACATCTCTGATTCTCCGAAGAAGGGACGCACAATGCCTCACACGTGTTGTGAATGCAAGGTGCAAACAAGCCCCACGGGGTCTTAATATGCATATGCCAAAAGTCCCACTGTCGAAAGGAGTCCACCAAGTGGATCCTGGACCGAATGGGCCGAACGACAAGAGAATGGGCCAAGCCCAAATATGAGACCCGACGCGCCGATGACTGCCGCGCCGGGAGGATGATCCTGGCACGCCGGGAAGTGCACGCCGAAAGGATGAGGGCCTGGCCTCTATAAGAGGCCTGCCCTTCGAACAAAAAAGAAGAGGACGGAAGAAAAAAAGAGGCAGAGCAGGAGAAGGAAGAAAAAGGAAGAGAGAAAGGGGAGTGTTTAGCCACCGAAGAGAAAGAGGGAGTTCGAGAGCCCTTGAAAGAAGCTGAAGAAAGAAAGAAAAAGGAGAGAGGCAGAGGCTCGAAGAGGGATCCAGGTGGGAGTGCCGGGCGCCTGAAGCTCTTTCTCTTTCCCCTCCCTATCCGTTTGAATTTCTTTTGTATTTCTAATTTCTAGCATCTTTGCTTCAATAGCATCGAATGCCAATGTAACCCTGCTTTCAGGGATTAGGCCTAGATTTCTTTCTCCGTTGAGTCAGATTTCTTTCTCTTAATTAGCATGCTTGTAAGTCGTCTGGATGAAATAAATGATGAGAGAATGGGTTGAATTCCGCCCTTTCATTACCTTCTTCTTGCTGTCTCTGCATCCGAGGTTCGATATATGCTAGGGATATTGATAACTGGGCGTGGTTTATCGTTTGGTTTTCTAATTCTGCCGAAGCATCCTCGCTACTATTATTTATCATCTCCCCCTCCAGTCACATTTCGAGGGCCTGAGACAGTCTATCTCATGGTTCCTCGTATGTGAAAAGGGGGACGTGGTACATGGATTTATGTCCGTGGTTCTGCTCCCAATGAGGCCCAGAGGAAGGGTGTTCCCCCAAAGTCTTCCCCCTCCGATCATCCAAAACAGTCGGGATTAAATCTCTCTCTGAACAACTCCCAAAACCCTATTCTAAGACCTCCTCAAAACCCTTGCTGAAAGCCTCCCGGCGCCGGTGTCTCCCGACGTGAGTTTCACGCCGGGAGCTCCCCACGCCATTTGGACCTCCCTGTCGTGCCGAGTCTATCTAGCTTCCGTGCCGAAACCACCCCCCTTCTTTGCGTCGATACCCTTATGTCGTCTGGCCATCCTGATGCCTTCGTCATCACAGCAAGCCATACAGACCTCGTCCACTATATACTCTCCTCGTGGGTGTGCATTGCCCTTCCTTTTGGCCTTACAGGAGCTATATCAAAGGGGTTAATTCTCCCCCTACATCCTGTAGCCCCCTTAAACCACGGAGTCCTGCCATTGCAGGCTTTCCGATGGATTGCATTGGGGATATTGCAATAAAGGGGGGTGAGGTCTTATATGACTCAGACCCTTGAATCACAGGCTACGCCCGGCTCTCGTTTAAGGTTTCCACTCCGGCACTCGTGAGTGGATAACCCATAATATTCTCTTGGCATACTCCCAAAATAAGGGGAGATGCTGCCAAAATTTGCCCAGAGCTTTACCTTATCATACTGTTCCATCGGAATTGCATATTTAACCCCTCAATGTGGCGGGAGCCTGAACTATATCATCTCATGGCATCTTGCCATCGCAGAGGACATATCTCCGTGTTAATGAGCTCTTTGGACCCCCCTCTGGGAATGAATCCATCCTCATCTCCCATCATCCCCATTGAATGCCCTGAGGAAACCCTCATAAGACCCTCTGTTGACATCAATAAAACCCCTCTCGGCGGCACAATCCTCCCGGCGCCAAGGCCTCCCGGCGCCAAACTCGCGCCGGGTGGGGGGCGCGCCGAGACCAACCCGCGCCGGATTGGGGGGGCGCCGAGTGCCCTTGCCATGGCGCACCGGGACCCGTCGTGCCGATTACCTCTTAACCTTTCTTCGCACCGGGAGCATGCCGTGCCGTTTGATCTTCGCTCCGACTCCAGTGCCGTGCCATTTCACCTCAATGATAGTTATCATCTGAGTGTCTGATGCCTTCCCCATTTCATCAAACCAAACATAGCCTAAATTCATTGTTCCATCACTATCAACTTCCGGGTTAGTCTTCGTTACCTTACGAGGAAACTATGATTCTTCACCCAGGTCCATGGGAGATATATTAATGGGAGGTTTCACCCCCCCTACATTATACCGAACCCGACATTTCTTCGGTCACCCCGCTGACCCTCGGAGTTCTTCCGTTGCATGTCCTCCAATGGTCCTTTAAAGGGGAATATTAATGAACGGCACAATGGTACGCACTACCCCGTCATATTTGGATCCTTCTTGGACCCAGGGCTACGCCCGATTCTCTTTTTTTGGTTTCTACTCCGACTCTCCGTAGATGGATGTCCTATATTCTCATTTGGTACAGTCCAAAGGGAGGGGACATAATGCCGAATTCGTGCTATAACATCGTTATTGCACCTCGCATATCGCGGTTCCTCGTGCATGCCTGCATCGACCCTCGGGTATATTAAATGGTGTTGACGGAAGGTCGGGTTATGCCCAACCAGAAGTCTCCACTATGCGCGATGGTGGTCCTCTGACCCACGTCCTCCGCCACGTACCAAGGGTCCATATTTCGATGAATTATGCATCCCCTGTATGATAAACAAACGCATCGTGCATGCCTTTGTCACAATCACTGTGTAGCTCTTTTTATTCTGGCTTTGACAGCCCGCTATCTCGGCAATTAATCAAAGGTGTTCCCTCCTCATGGGGGATGTAATTAACGCCATAACTTTTATGGTATGGCGGACTGCTTGTCCCGACCGAACCTCACATTCGCCCGACACGGGTCAGAATGAGCGCATAACAAAATCGTCACTCATGTGACTGGCACGCCCGCGTTGTCAATCGGTCAGTTGACTACCAGTTAGTCAAATGGCTGATCGATACGTGAAATAAGACATGTATACATATACACACACACATATATATATATATATATACATGAGATAAAAAGAGACAAGACGGTCGATAAAAAACGTCGCAAACAAGTCTGGCACGCCCGGTGGGACCAGTGTCACCTTTCATCTCTTTGCCGAGATATCCGGGCTTCGAAGCCCTCTCAAAGGCTACTGATTATTTACCTGTTCGTCTTTGCAGGCAGATCAATGACGATCCACGGGATAACTGGTGTCGGTTTCGATCATTCGATCGTTGCTGGACACGCGCAAGGGTACCTGGCGGTACCCATGGAATTCGGCAGCTTCCCTGCCGCTGTAGGCTTCCCCAACTTCTTGGGGTTAGCCTTCGTCGATATCCTGGAGGTTGAAGCCCCAGAGCCTGCCAAGGAAGTCACAGAGAAGATGGAGCCTCTGAAGGTTCCCTGCTGCGAAGACTTGCTTGAAAGCCCGGCCCCGGCCGCTAGCTGCTTGGTACACCACGTCATACGTGGGACCCACCCCAGTGTCATCAACAAGCACCCTGGAGGACGCCAGCGTCGCCAGGTCCGCCAGAATGCTGCTGCAATCACCGAAACCCTATCGCAGTCTGGGAAATCTATGCTTGTTGGAGGCATGCGCGTCTTCCTTGACGGACGCACGGCCCAGGTGACCCCAGACCGAGTCATCCCCAACATCCCTGTCCGCAATACCTATCAAGCTCTCGCTGGAAGGAGGGCAGAAAGAGAAGAAGCCGGCCCCTATGGCCAAGGAAGCTCGGCACTCAAGCCGAAAAAGTTCAAATAGGTGTGGGTTTCCAAGCGGACCCGACTTGCCTACCATCTGACACCCATCCGCCGCCGTCCTATGAACGACGAGGCGGGAGCGAGAAGAGAAAGGGGCTTGTCCCCGAAGAATGAAGAAGAAGTGGTTGCGGATCCTCCGCACCGCAGAAGTTTCCGGGCTGCTGCCCGCCAAGCCAACGTCCCAGTCACGGGATGAAGATTCCAACATCCCGTCAACAGAGCTCGGCTGGCCTATATCCCTCCTGCTGGAGGTCGACAACTATCCCCCGTACTCTATCAAGAGTGGGGTCAAGAGGAGGTAACCTGTCTAATCAGGAACTACTTTCGAGGGCTGGGCAACCCCTCGCTGGGTCAGCAGCGACTAATGCAGACAGTCGCCACTGACGAAGACTACTTCCCGTCAGTGGCGGATGAAGAAGATATGGAAGATAGAATGATGGTGTCGTCAGTCGACGACAATGGGTACAACGACGGTTTCGAGATCGAAGCCGATGAAGCTTCCCCGAGCGAGAAAAAGAAAGAAGAGTTTCTGTGTTCGAGAGGCTGACCTTTCCGCAGCAAGCCAGACGGAGGGTCCATCGACAGAGAAGAAGGATGCAGGTCTTTACTTGCAACATGGCCGGTATATCTAGCCGATATGGGGGGCTTCCTGAAGACTCCCAAGAATTGGCTCAATTGGCCGTACGGCCCGGGCCAGCTACCCGCAGAACAGAAGCGGCAAGAGAGCTTCTGGCGACCATGAGAGGGAAACAACCCCAAGTCTATCCCCGCTGGGATGATAAGGCCCCCGTCTTGACCGCTAATGTGGTGACGACGGAAGAAGAAGACGACGTCCTCCTCGACATCCTGCCTGAGGGTACGTCCGGGGAAACGACAGAGGGTATCCCCACCACTATAGATCCATCAGTTCTGATGCTGCTGCAAAAATATCAACGGGAGATAGATTCTCTGAAGAAACAGCTGATAGAAAAAATTGAGCATTCATCAGCTTCTAAACCACCCGAAGTCCAGGGTGAATCATCCCGAGGAGTGGTTCGTCGTGACGAACCTCCACCGCTCTATACACTGTCCCAGCCATCAGAGCCAAGCATGGCGACAGCGCAACAGCGGCCGCCACAGCCTCAGCCGCTGCTACCTCCGGTGCTCCCCCAGGTGCATCCGACACCCCCGCTGCTGCATCCTCCACAGGCGACCACCCTGGTCACCCCATACCTTCAACCAGCGCATTTCTATCCGGAGCCAGTCGACCCCACGGTCGTGAACCGGATGATGGTGGAAAGGATGATCGAGCTGAAGCTCGCAGAGAAAAGTGAAGGCGACTACGCCGCGTTCGATGCCTATCGGGTGCCCTACCCGCAACTCCATGCGGCTAAACGGCTTCCCCCAGGGGTCAACAAGCCGCCCAAATTTGACAAATTCAACGGGAAGGGGTCCCCTAAAGAGCATATTGCATATTATATGACCGTTATGGGTGATCTGGCCACCGACGAGTCATATCTGCTGAAGTTCTTCGGGTCCTCGTTGACGGGGCTCGCATTCGAATGGTACTCCAGCCTATCGGCCGGATCAATTAATGATTGGTCGGATATGCAGAGAAAATTCAGAGAAAGATTCCATGTCACAGAGAGGGAGGTCACAGTGGCCGAACTCTACTCAACAAAACAAAGGGCAGATGAGACAGCCCTTGATTACATCAAGAGGTGGAGGAACCTCGGAATGAGGTGCAAGCGGCCCCCGCATCAGGAGGACGCTGTGCAAATATGTAAACAAAATCTCAGGAGGGAGGTCCTGGAAAAGATGATTGGTATGGAAATTCGGTCGTTCGACCGGCTGAATAATGTGGTGGCTGAGGTGGAGGCTTTTCTAGCCAAGCCTGTCCCGACGTCGACTGCCAGCACAGCCCAGAAAGGCAAGGCTGCGGAACGGCGCCCCACACCTAAAGAAGCGAATGCGCTTGATATCAAGGCGTTCGAACAACAGAAGGAGAAAGGCAAGAAAGCGGCTCCCCCGCAACCTGCGAAAGCTCCAGATGATAAAGAAGGTCCTTCGCTGAGGGACAAAATGAAGAAAGCTTATTCCTTTCCAAAAGACAAGACCCGAGTCCTATTCGACTGGGTAACAGAATACAGCATGGTCACTCTGCCCGAGCCAAGGAGGCCGGAGGACCTGAAAAGAAAAGACAGTCCGAGATTCTGCCCCTACCACCAGATGTTGGGACATCCAATCGAAGACTGCTATGTTTTCAAAGACGTCATCGAAGGGATGGTGAAGAAGAATGAGATAGAGCTGGGAGAGTACAAAGTAGATCCTCCTCAGCCACATGAAGCCCCTTTCAGGAGGGCAGCAATCAACATGATCTCCCTCTACCAGGCATTACCTGAGGAGATCTCTGAAGCAAGCACACGGAGCACCTACGAAATCCATTTTTTGGAGCCCGTGAAAGAACAACAGGGGTGGCAGCAAATCCCTGTGAAGCACAAGAAGAAGAGGGCACCCCGCCCAAAAGAGGGGGCACATATCCGTGGCATTACACCCCGGCCTGCTCCGCCAGTGGTAGCACCCGTATGGGTCACTCCACCTACAGCTGTCAGAATACATACGCCTAACAGGAGGAGACAAACTCCGCTGCCGGTAATCAAGGAAACCAATCCTGGAGTCCTTCGACTGCAACACTTAATTGAAGGGCTAGATGAATATGTGCAGCCTGAACTGAAACCTCTGCTGGTACGGGACCACGTCCCATGGCAAGAGCTGGAGCAACTCTCACTCAAGCAAGGGGAGGAAGCTGAAGCAGCACCACCTCAAGAGAGCAACCTGTTCTAGGGGCAAGCACCTGCAGAAACCAAAAAGAAGAAAAGGCAAAAGAAGAAGAAAAGAAAGGCCGCTGGGGCCCATAAAACACAGGTTGTCTCCTTCAATGCCCTGTCAGCACTCTTCAACCTACCCGGAGAAGAGGAAGAAGAAGAAATTTGCTTCACACTCCATGCTGGGGGAGGCAAGGCCGAGGCCGCAACTGCTGCGCATGCCACTCGGTCAGGCCGAAAATGGGGGCGCCATCCACCACCCAATCACAACATTATGTTCAGAGGGGAGCAACCCTACAAGACACCTCCGCCGGAAGTTAAGGGAGTCCAAATCCCTCCTCCGTCAGGCCTATACAACAAGAGTGGGGGCAAGGCAGTCCCTTCATTCCTTGAATTTATGAAGATGTCAAAAGGGAAGCAGCCCTACCAAGATGCTAACCCTACACCCGGGGCCGTTCACCCGCAGCCAGCGCAATCTACTGAGGATGCGAATGCAGATGGAGCTTGCCCTACAGTAGCTAATAAAGAAGACCCGACAGTCGGTGCCAGTCAAGAGGGTGCCGAGTCCGAAGAAGATGAAGCAGGCCCGTCTGGACCCACAAATCAAAACCTCCCCAAGCCTAGATGGGCTGAAGAGATGAAGCTCTCCAATGTCCGGGCTGGGAGCCGAATAATGAAGTTGCTCAAGAAGCTCCTCGCTCGATTTACGATCTGGGAAATTCTCTCTTTGAGTGAAGAGACTCGACAGGCGATCATCACTGCTCTGCAGACGCCTGCTCATTTTGAAGCCTGCATAGCTGAGGCTATACCAGAAGCCAGTATGACCTTCTCTCCAGAAGACATGCTACTACCTACTGCCAGCCACAACAGGCCACTATATATGAAAGGGCACCTGAACGGAAGAGAACTGAACCGGATTCTGGTCGACCCTGGTGCAGCAGTCAACATCCTGCCATATAGAATATACGAGAGGTACCACTTTAATGTGCATCTCGAGAAAGTCGGGGATATGCGTATCGCTGGCTTCAACCAAAAATGTGAAGTATCTATGGGAGTGGGAGAGTTCACACTGACCCTAGCAGATTTCACTACAACGGTGCAGTTTCATGTCATTGACTCTCGCACCTCCTACAAAGCACTGCTCGGCCGCCCATGGCTGCATGAAAATATGGTGGTGCCCTCCACGCTCCACCAATGCATTAAATATAGTCTCCAGGGGAAGGAGGAGAGGATATTTGCTGATATCCACCCCTTCGAGGTGTTTGAATGTCACTTGGCGGACGCCAACCTATATACGGGGCCTCCCCGGAAGGTTTCTGAAGCTGAAGCCCCCGTAGGGGCGTCGAAGAATAGATCGGGTGACGGTTGGTATCCACCACCGCCGCGCGGATATGTCAAGCCGAAGGTGGTCTCCCACATCACGACTTCTGGAAATGTCGGCAGGGTGACACCCCCAGCATTATACCCCAAAGCTAAGGAAGTACATGTCGATCGACAGCACGACCGCATCGGAGTCCCGGCTGGCCTCACCAAGCCAGTCTCCGGCCTCAATGATCCCACTGTCGAACCTTTCAAAGCTTGGGAGGTGACACAGGAAGATGGGCCCAGCAGCTTGTTCTATACAGCTGAGGAGCATCCCACTCAGGAAGACACAGACTGCAGCCTCCCTGAGGATCTAGCCAACCCGCGGGTTCCTGTTCAGGGCTTGGCATTTACAACTGATCGAACGGCCAGGATGTTTCAAAAGCAACACATCCCTCCCGATCAGTCTCAAAAACGCAAGGAAGCTTTCCAGAAGATGTGGTATCCTGCAAATCTGGATAAGGAAATGAGACATGTCTCTCAACATCCAGGGTTGGGCTTCACCCTGGAAGAATATTATTATAGTGGGCGGTACGAGGTGGATACTATCTCCGCCTTCTATCCTACTGAAGATAGCCCTCTGAGGGCAACCTTTGATGAATATCCGGCGGAAGCTGAATATCTTGAACTCGCTCAGTCCCGAAATCAAGAAGCAGAAACCTCGGCCCCTTTCCGATGCTGGGAGCAAGTTCATCCTGAAGAAGCGGCCTTTCAAGCCGAATTTGATACGGCTAGCAGCAGCGAAGCCGAAGACATTCAAGAAGTAGGAGTCTCCCCCTCTACAGGGGTCCTACTAATGACAACTTCAACACCCTTTCTGCCAATCAGGGAGGCCTTGGTCAACTCCAATCAAGGGGAGCCAGCTACCAGAGAAGAAAAAGCCACTTCTGCGGAAGATACAACTGTCCCAGAAGGTGAAACTTCCTCAACTTCTGCTGCAAAATTAGCATGCTGTCCGGGCCTGGCAGCGAACAGTCACCAGCCCGTCATGGCTGCAACCTCATCCACAAACACCAAGGCTGTTCTTTCATCCTTGGAAGCTACAACGGCAATGGATCTGCTAATAGAACAATCCACCCAGCCGCTAGCACAAGAGATCAAGAAACCTCAGGAAGCTCTGGCGGTATCTGACGAGGAAGTCGAAGTACTCGACCCTCAAGATGGCATTCCAGACTTCGTTGACCTCCAACTGGCACCTCCGGAGATAGAAGACGGAGGACAAGCCACAGTCGATGAACTGATAGAAGTCAACCTGGAAAATGAGAAGGACCCTAGGCCTACCTTCCTCAGTGCCCAACTGTCCCCAGAAGAACGGGAGCTGTACATTCGACTACTGCTAGAATATCGGGATTGCTTTGCCTGGACTTATAAAGAGATGCCGGGTCTAAGCCCTGCTGTCTCACAACATGAGCTGGCAACCAACCCTGAAGCCGAGCCGGTGAAGCAACCACCGCGGCGCATGAGGCCAGAGCTCATCACCCAAATTTGTGCTGAAGTCGACAAGCTCATTGACGTGGGATTTGTTGAAGAAAACCAGTACACCACATGGCTGGCGAATATCATCCCCGTGAAAAAGAAGAATGGACAGATCCGGATATGTGTCGACTTCCGAGATCTAAATAAAGCCTGCCCCAAAGATGACTTCCCGGTGCCAATAACCGAGGTCATGATCGATGCTACAATCGGCCATGAAGCCCTGTCATTCATGGATGGGTCTTCCGGCTACAATCAGATTTGGATTGCGGAGCATGACCAGGTCCATACTGCTTTCCGAACTCCTAAAGGCATTTATCATTACAAGAGAATGCCGTTCGGACTAAAGAACGCTGGCGCAACCTATCAGCGCGCAATGACCAAAATCTTTGATGAATTGCTCTACCACAAGGTCGAGTGCTACATAGATGACCTGGTGGTCAAAACCAGAAGAAAAGAAGATCATCTGCAAGACCTCCGGATTGTTTTTCAGAGGCTGAGGCAGCATGAGCTAAAAATGAACCCTATGAAATGTGCGTTCGGAGTGTCGAGCGGAAAATTCCTGGGCTTCATCGTCCGATATCGGGGAATCGAGATAGACCCCGCAAAGATCAAGGCGATTCAGGGGTTACCTCCGCCAAGGAACATCTCCGAGCTGAGATCACTACAGGGCCGTTTGGCTTATATCCGACGTTTCATTTCCAATTTGTCAGGGCGATGCTAGCCTTTTCACAAGTTGATGATGAAAGATGTCCCCTTTTATTGGGATGAAGATTGCCAGGCAGCCTTCGACAAGCTAAAAGACTACCTGAAAACTCCTCCAGTGTTGGGCGCACCGGTGAAAGGACGACCATTGATACTGTATATAGCAGCTACACACAATTCTCTGGGGGCAATGTTGGCCCAGAATAATGAAGAAGGGAAAGAACAAGCCCTCTATTACCTCAGTCGAAGACTGGTCAGAACTGAAGAGAAATATACTTATATTGAGAAGATCTGTCTGGCGCTGGTCTTCGCAGTTAAAAAGCTCCGACACTATATGTTGTCGCATGAAATCAGCTTGGTATCCAAAGAGGATCCCCTGAAGTACATTATGTCTCAACCGGCCCTCAAAGGCCGCCTGGGCAAATGGGCGGTAATCCTTATGGAGTTTGATATCTCCTACGTGCCGCGCAAGGCCGTCAAGGGCCAAGCTATTGCAGACTTCTTCGCTGAGCACCCAGTGCCTGGGGATTGCCCGTTGGAGCCGGAGCTTCCTGAAGATGAAACCCTAGAAGCCGTGCAAGTACAGCCCTCCTTATGGCAACTATACTTTGATGGTGCTTCCAGAATTGACACCTCTGCCACTGGGTCAGCCAGGGTCAGAGCAGGAGCAGGCATAGTCCTGACATCCCCAGAAGGAGAAGTGGTGCATACATCCTGTTCCATAAACAAGCA
This sequence comes from Amorphophallus konjac, assembly GCA_022559845.1. Lineage (NCBI taxonomy): Eukaryota > Viridiplantae > Streptophyta > Magnoliopsida > Alismatales > Araceae > Amorphophallus > Amorphophallus konjac. The sequence goes on from CM040126.1 coordinate 391,441,237, forward strand.
ATACACAAACAATGAAGCAGAATATGAAGCCCTGATAATTGGGTTGCAGATTGCTCTGTCCATGGGAATGCAGATGCTGGAAGCATTCGGAGATTCCATGCTAGTTATAAAACAACTGGAAGGAGAGTTCGAGGTGAGAAAGCAAGAGCTCCTCCCCTATCACCAGTTGGCAACTCGCCTGATGTCAAGATTTTACTTCATCAGCATCAAGCACATCAACCGAGGCCGGAATGCTCAGGCGGATGCCCTCGCTAAGCTGGCTAGTTCATTGGCGGTCCCGCTAGACACAAGCCTGAATATAACAGTGATCAACCGCCGACAGGTCCCCAGCGTGACAGAGGTTCTGGCCGACGAACAAGAGATGGAAGTAGCAGTCATCGAAGGGGTTCAACAGCCTGATTGGCGAGAGCATCTCCTACACTGGTTTCAACACCAGCAACTTCCAAAAGAAAAGGAACAGAGGATGAAGCTCCTGAGGATCAAGGATTCTTACGAGATGAGAAGCGGGACCTTGTTCCGAATTATGGCAGATGCCCGAAGGAAAGTCCTACTCCGTTGCTTGTCTTCAGCAGAAGTAGGACAGGTGATGCAGGAAGTCCATGCAGGATTAGCTGGAGCACACCAGGCTGGCCCGAAAATGAAAATTGAGATAAAGAAGCTGGGTTACTATTGGCCCACTATATTTGATGATTGCTGCAAGTTTGCCAAAGCTTGTCAGAAATGTCAAGAACATGCTAATGTGGCAAGGAGACCTCCGGTGCCACTGCATCCCACCCTGCCGAGCTGGCCATTTGCTCAGTGGGGCACGGACGTGGTAGGGCCGCTGCCAGCATCTTCGTCAGGGTGCAAATACATCTTAGCAGCTACAGACTACTTCTCCAGATGGGCAGAAGTAGTAGCACTAAGAGATGTGACGGGAGAACTAGTTTCAAGATTCTTCCGGCAGAATGTAATATTTCGATTCGGGATCCCCAGCCGAATCATCTCCGACAATGGCAGCCATTTTAGAAATCAGAAGATTTATCGGCTGGCCGACAAATACAAAATCGACTGGAGGACATCTTCCCCCTACAACCCTCAGGCCAACGGACTCGCAGAAGCCTTTAACAAGACATTGTGCACGTTGCTGGCAAAGACTGTCAAGTCTAATAAAAAAGATTGGGAGGAAAGGATGTACGAAGCACTTTGGGCCTATCGTACTGTCTACAAGACCCCAACTGGCTGTTCCCCCTTCTCCCTTGTCTACGGGTCAGAAGCTGTGGTGCCAATCGAGCTTGAGGTTCCTTCATTGCGAGTTGCCATCCAGCACGGACTAGTCAATGGTGAGCAGGCCAATGCAGAAAGAAGATTGGAAGAGCTCATTGAGCTCGAAGGAAAACGCCTCCGGGCGCAGCAAAACATCCAGCTTTACCAAGCTCGCATGGCCCGTGCTTTTGACAAGCTAGTCAAGGGTCGAGAATTCAAGAAAGGAGACCTGGTAATGGTCAAAAGAAAAGAAGTGATGGCCTCCAACCCCAAAGGGAAGCTGGTCGAAAACTGGGTCGGGCCGTATATCATCCGCCGAGTATATGAAGGGGGTGCCTACGTCCTGGTAGACCACAAAGGGGTTATCCAGTTCTCTCCCCTCAACGGAAAGCATATTAAGCTGTATCATGCAGCGCAGCCAACATTCCCTGAGTAATCAGTCGGAATATCTTTCCTTGGTTTAGTGGCATTCCGGCCTAACCAAGCTACCTTTTCCTTGGTTTAGTGGCACTCCGCCCTAACCAAGCTACCTTCTCCTTGGTTTAGCAGCGCTCCGCCCTAACCGAGCTACCCTCTCCTTGGTTTAGTGGCACTCCGCCCTAACCAAGCTACATTTCCCTTGTTTAGTGGCACTCCGCCCTAACCGAGCTACCATCTCCTTGGTTTAGTGGCACTCCGCCCTAACCAAGCTACCTTTCCCTTGTTTAGTGGCACTCCGCCCTAATCAAGCTACCCTCTCCTTGGTCTAGTGGCACTCCGTCCTAACCAAGCTACCCTTTCCTTGGTTTAGTGGCATTCCGCCCTAATCAAGCTACTTTTCCTTGGTTAGCGGCATTCCGCCCTAATCAAGCTACCCTTTCCTTTGGTCAGCGGCACTCCGCCCTAATCGAGCTACCTTTCCTTGGTTAGTGGCACTCCGCCCTAACCGAGCTAACCTTTCCTTGGTTAGTGGCACTCCGTCCTAACCGAGCTACCCTTTCCTTGGATTAGTGGCACTCCGCCCTAACCGAGCTACCTTCTCCTTAGTTTAGTGGCACTCCGCCCTGACTGAGCTATCTTTCCTTGGTTTAGTGGCACTCCGCCCTAACCGAGCTACCTTTTCCTTGGTTAGCGGCATCCTGCCCTAATCAAGCTACCGTTCCTTGGTTTAGTGGCATTCCGCCCTAACCAAGCTACCTTCTCCTTGGTTTAGTGGCACTCCGCCCTAACCGAGCTACCTTTTACTTGGTTAGCGGCATTCCGCCCTAATCAAGCTACCGTCTCCTTGGTTAGCGGCATTCCGGCCTAATCGAGCTACATGTCCTTGGTCAGCGGCATTCCGCCCTAACCAAGCTACCTTTCCTTGATTAGCGGCATTCCGCCCTAATCGAGCTACCTTTCCTTGGTTAGCGGCACTCCGCCCTGATCAAGCTACTTTTCATCGGTCAGTGGCACTCTGCCCTGATGGAGCTACCCTTTCCTTGGTTAGCGGCACTCCGCCCTGATCAAGCTACTTTTCATTGGTCAGTGACACTCTGCCCTGATCGAGCTACCCTCTCCTTGGCTAGCGGCATTCCGCCCTGATCAAGCTACCCTCCCTCGGCTCGCATTCCGAATAAAAAGAAAAGAAAAAAAAAGAAGGAAAAGGAAATGGGGTTAAAAATAAAGATACCCCGCCGGACTCGCTCCCATATCGGGACAAGTGCAAAAATGGCCGTAACCCAGCTGTGGCGAAAACTCGAAAGGGCGTCGCAGGCAAAATCGGGTACCCCGCCACGTGAAAACCCGAAACGGCGCGTGGGCAAAAGCAAGAGGGGGCTGGCTTCGGCGAAAACCCGAAAGGGCGCTTTGATGCGGGACGGACACGGGAGACGACACTATACAGTGCCACCCTCGGACTCTAGATGAAGACGCGACCAACAATACACACCAGGGAGACACTAAGCCCGACACTACGAGCTCCTAGTGGCAAAACATCGCTAACAGAAGTACAAGCTCACTCGGCGTCCCATGCGAGGGAAAGCGTGGATCGTTCGCAGTTAAGGAACCGGCAGAGTTCAAGGTAGTCAGACTCACTTCCGGACTCGGATCGAGTCGCGGGACGGGTCACTCTCACGCTCACAGCGGTGACATGGACACACGGGCTAGGAACCTACACTCTTGGCAGCGGCCTAAGACCGTATACTAGCTAAGCAATGTAACGCCAAGAAGTTAAGACCTTTACCTCCACGCACCCGGCGTGGCGAAGACACCCCGGCTGACTTACGGACCCCTGGTTAACATAATTCACAGCGGTACAAAAGGATTCGACCCACTCCACGCAGGGAGGTAAAAGGTCACATGTGGGCCCCGGGGATCACGCAAATCAGGTTGACAGGCAGCATCTTGATGTTGACTCGACGCGCCGAACTCCGCGTTTTCGCGCTTTCCGAACGGCGGGTTCTGCGGGCCCGTGGGGCCCACGGATGGCGCTGTCCTCCGGATCTGCAGAGGTGGGTCCCACTATGATGGAGACCCCTGGTGGCGCGCCTCCACGGACGGCGGTCGGCCGGAAACACCAATCGGTGGCCGAACAACTCCGATCTCCAAGTTTTTGGAATGCTGCCCACGGATTTCTGCTTGCTGTTTTCAGGTGCGCGCTCCGATGAAAATGGCCGCTGTGATCAGCCCCGTCGCCGGAATGGGATGAAACCAGCGCCGTTGGAAAGAGGACTCAAAATCCTCCAACTTAAGGCCAGTGGATTCCTCTGAACCTTTGCGGACCTGGACCTTAACTAATTTTCAATTCTCTGCTACACAGTGCCAGAACTCTTAGATCAGCATATCAGTTCCCTGTAAATGGCCATTGACCGCCTACTTACAGTGGGATTCAGACATCAAGCTCTTCTTCGAAGTGATTGATATTTAAACCATGAAGAGGGGACAATTTTTGGAATTGGATTCCGAGGTGGTGGTGATTTGATAGGAGTTTTAGAGTGTCTGGTGGTCAGATCTGGGAACTGGCAGAAAGTACTGTAGCTAGGGAAGAACTCGATTTTTGTAAAATATAAGATGGACTCACAAAAATTCAATAAAATTTGGGGATAGAGGGGATAGTGGACAGAATGCCCCGTAAAATTGGGAGAACTAAAAAAAATCAAAAAGTGGACCTAAGACTTAAAACGCCGGGCGGGTGGAAATGGAAACAGATAGGAGACAGATCTGGAAACTGGGATTGGACGAAAATAAAAAAATACCAAATGAGCTCTTTATGACCAACCAAAATTCTGAGGACATGCTGGACACCTTTGGAACATCCAGTAAAATTCCCAGCTCGATCTGAGGCGTGGCTGAGACTGAAATTTCGTAGAAGCTGCTGTGGTACTGCGCGGATAGAACTCCGGCGGTGGCGATGGCGGCTCGTGGCGGCGGCGGCGGCGACCGGAACTGATAGGGTGGAGTCACACCACCAAGAGGCAGCCTTCACAGCTGCAAGGGGGAGAGGGAGAGAGGAAGGGGGCGGCCTATGCCTTGCTCCAACATTAAGTTTGATTCAAATGGCATTAATTCATCAAAATGGGAAAATACAAGCATATATAGGTCACCCATCTAATCCATCCTCCACCGTTGGATCTAGGGGTGTGAGATGGAGGGTTGGGATGGCTTGTGACCATTCCACAAAAATATAATTAAAAAAATAAGGGGGGACAGCCTATTGACTAGGGGGGAACAAGCTTGACATGGTAGGTGGGTGTTGGTTGGAAATGTTGACTATTTTGGTCCCTTGTCCCCCATGTGGACAATTGACCATTCAAACTTCTAGATGCCCCATGTGGCATGTTGACTGACCCCACGTGGGACCCTAGGCTGAGGTGGCCCAATGTGGTGGGGCCCGGGGGGCCTGTGGGGCCCACGGGGTCCGAAATGCTCGTAAGTCCCTATTACACTCAAAATGGCAAAACCGAATGCAACGAAATAAATACAAATGAAATACACATAAAGTCTAACTAAATATAATAAAGGGGGAGGCTCAAGGCGGAGTCTCCAGGCTGTCTCCGAGCCAGATGGATGCTGAGGTGGCTCGTGTCGTACTCCGTGTGCGGTACCGGTGGCTCGGCGTGTCGTGCCGATCAACTGCTCGGGTGTCCGCACCAATTCTCCCCAGGTGGGAGAAACTCGACCCTGTCGAGTAAGGGTCGGCATCGCTCCTATATCGCTCCAGAAGGTCCGGATCGATCTGCTGCAACTCGCCATGTGTGATCCATGTGTCCTCAGTAGCGGGCCGTCCTCTCCATCGCACTAGGTAGCGCGGGTAGGATCCACTCCTGGTAACTGTCACCTGCTCATCCAGTATATGATCTATATGCTCACGCTGCCGTAACAACGGGGCTGGAGGTGGACACTCAGGTGTGGGATCACTCTCAAGGGGAGGAGATGGCTCGAAAGGCTCACTCGGGATCACCGCTGGGTCCCTATATGCAACTAGATCCGAAACATTAAAAGTAGAGCTTATACCATATTCCTCGGGCAAGTCCACAACGTACGCATTGGATCCAACGCGTTTCAACACTCTAAAGGGACTGGCTCCGCGAGCTTGCAACTTCTTAACGGTTCCAGAGGGAAACCGTTCAGGTCTTACCCTGATCATGACGTATTCGCCCTCGTGGAACTCTCGCTGGTGTCGGTGGACATCGGCCAACTCCTTGTACCGTGCATTGCTGGCCTCAACTGTGACGACGGACATCGTCATGCAGACTCCTAACATGATTAGCAAAAGAAAAGAAACACAAGATGCACACACGACCTAACATGCTTAGCAAAAGAAAAGAAACACACGGATGCACACACGACCCTAAACAACCCTACAGTTAGTACGACCCAATCATATGCAAGGTGGTCCAGGACATCCGAATGTGTGCCATGCATGCATTTGACATAACTGGAGGTTAATGGCATGGTGGATTCCTAGACATCCTACGATGCACCAATCATGGACATTGGGTTTGGATGTGGGAAGTCCGGGAGTTTTGGGTGGTTTAGGTGGACCGGGGAAACCAAAGTCTTCATTACCCCCAAATGACGGTTCGGACCTATTACCATGTGAAGGTTGCCAGGCCCGAGTAGGAGGGGTGTGATAGTGGACTTCCTTAAAGAGGTGGAATGGAGGTTGTGGGCCAAAGGGCCCATGAAGAAAGGGATCGAAGGGATCAAAGAATGTGTGACCCCTCGATATGGATTCCCTCATTTCAAGGTCCCATGTGTGGAATTCTAGAAGGTGTTGATGGTCACCTTCATCCGTGAAGGGAGATGAGACGGTGGGGGTATGATGGTGGACTCTCTCGAAAAGGTGGAGTAAATATGGTGGGTCACGGGGTCCACAAGAGAATGGGTCGAAGGGATCAAAGAAGGTATGACCCCTCGGACTAGGCTTCCACAAATCACTGTCCCACATTTGGAAATCTTGGAGGTGTAAATGATCACCTTCATTCATTGTGAGAGGTGGGACGGCAGTCATAGGTAAAAAGTAAGATTCCTCCCTTGGGCAAAGGGGAATGAAGTCGGACTCGGCCGGCATAGGGAGGAGTAGAAGAACCTCCGTGGTAACATGACTCACGGTGTACACGGAGGTGATGGACCCTAAAGCGGGATGAGTGAAACTACGACCGGTGGGTCGGTCGAAGCCTGGAGCCAACAAGTGCGTAAATGTCCACTGCCGGTCTAACCCTTTAAGAAGGTCATCCAATGTATCCACATAGTGACTAGACCGGAAAGTGGTGTGAAATGAATTGATTGGCACCCGAGGTAGGATAGGGTCCATAGATGGGAGGGGAGATGGGGCCAGGCCATTCTTAAGCCAGCTAAGGAGTGGCTCGGCTATAAGTAACTTTCCCGTTAGAAACACGGGTAGCTGTGGCTGAGGCGGCTCCGAATAAAGATCGGAGAGTGAGGTTTCTCCAACCCCTTTATCCCCTAGGGCTAGAGATGTCCGAGTGGGACACTGTCCGGCAAAGTGGCCAAATCCCTGGCAGCGATAACACTGTTGTCGTGATCCTCTACGCTCCTTGATAAGTGGACCCTTACCCTTATCCTCTTGACGGACAGGGGGTGTAGGCAATGGAGCTCTCATGGGTGGGGGAAGAAGATCCACCAAGATGGGGAGAGGACCTCGGGATGGCACTCTAGATGACACTGGATTGGGACTACCGGTTGCTACCTCCTTAGGGTCATGCTTGGTTCTATCTCGGCTAGGAGGTAGGCAAGGGGGAAGCAGGGACTCAATATAATCACACATCCTATCCACCTTATCCAAAATGATTTGGAAGAGTTCGGCAATGGTGGGGTTTGGAGTAGGAGCGATGTGATGGACTCCCCCATATGAAGTCGGCTTAGTCGTGGACCTAGGCTCTTCTACATGCGCGGCGCGTTGCCTCCGATTATGGCCCACTTGGGTGGAAGTGATTGGGTGGGGTTGGTTGGAGGTGACCGGGCCGGGTAGGTAGACCTTCCTAAGTTCGTCCTTCATCTCATGCCACGACTCAATGGGCCTTTGCCTCCTAACCTCTCTCATGCGCTCAATGCTCTCCCATTTCCAGGCGGCTTTGTGGACAAGCCTCTCTCGGGCAAAACTAACTTGCATGGCATCGGACATGGTGTAACATTCAAAATATTTGTCCATGGTGGCCTCCCAATTGAGGTAGTCGCCCGGGTCATTAGAGCCATAAAAATCTGAGGCTTCGGGCCTACGGAAGGGGAGAGGATGGTTGCCAAGCCCATGGGTAGACCAACGGCCATATTGCCCGAGTGATTGGGACTCCATGAGAAACTCGGAACTACAAGATGGGCATGATGACAAGAGACAAGACAAACCGACTAATGCAAACACACACTAGACAATGCACTTAGACCGAAACCAATATCCTGTACGGGGCGGAGTTAACCGATCCGAAGATCACTCCCGCAAGTGTGCGGCCTTCCCGATAGGCGTAGCCTACCGCTCGGACAACACCTTTTAAGATACCGAACTATCGGGATGAAATGCAATTTTAAAACACTCTTTTTTTTTGTTTTGAAAATAATGATGGTCCTAGACTTGACTTAGACCATGATGCATGCAAGACTTATGCAATGACTACCCTAGACTCGACTCGCTCTGATACCAAACTGATGCGGGACGGACACGGGAGACGACACTATACAGTGCCACCCTCGGACTCTAGATGAAGACGCGACCAACAATACACACCAGAGAGACACTAAGCCCGACACTACGAGCTCCTAGTGGCAAAATGTCGCTAACAGAAGTACAAGCTCACTCGGCATCCCATGCGAGGGAAAGCGTGGATCGTGCGCGGTTAAGGAACCGGCAGAGTTCAAGGTAGTCAGACTCACTTCCGGACTCGGATCGAGTCGCGGGATGGGTCACTCTCACGCTCACAGCGGTGGCATGGACACACGGGCTAGGAACCTACACTCTCGGCAGTGGCCTAAGACCGTATACTAGCTAAGCAATGTAACGACAAGAAGTTAAGACCTTTACCTCCACGCACCCGGCGTGGCGAAGACACCCCGGCTGACTTACGGACCCCCGGTTAACATAATTCACAGCGGTACAAAAGGATTCGACCCACTCCACGCAGGGAGGTAAAAGGTCACATGTGGGCCCCGGGGATCACGCAAATCAGGTTGACAGGCAGCATCTTGATGTCGACTCGACGCGTCGAACTCCGCGTTTTCGCGCTTTCCGAACGGCGGGTTCTGCGGGCCCGTGGGGCCCACGGATGGCGCTGTCCTCCGGATCTGCAGAGGTGGGTCCCACTATGATGGAGACCCCTGGTGGCGCGCCTCCACGGACGGCGGTCGGCCGGAAACACCAATCGGTGGCCGAACAACTCCGATCTCCAAGTTTTTTGAATGCTGCCCACGGATTTCTGCTTGCTGTTTTCAGGTGCGCGCTCCGACGAAAATGGCCGCTGTGATCAGCCCCGTCGCCGGAATGGGATGAAACCAGCGCCGTTGGAAAGAGGACTCAAAATCCTCCAACTTAGGGCCAGTGGATTCCTCTGAACCTGCGCGGACCTAGACCTTAACTAATTTTCAATTCTCTGCTACACAGTGCCAGAACTCTTAGATCAGCACATCAGTTCCCTGTAAACATCCATTGACCGCCTACTTACAGTGGGATTCAGACATCAAGCTCTTCTTATAAGTGATTGATATTTAAACCACGAAGCGGGGACAATTTTTGGAATTGGATTCCGAGGTGGTGGTGATTTGATAGGAGTTTTAGAGTGTCTGGTGGTCAGATCTGGGAACTGGCAGAAAGTACTATAGCTAGAGAAGAACTCGATTTTTGTAAAATATAAGATGGACTCACAAAAATTCAAGAAAATTTGGGGATAGAGGGGATAGTGTACAGAATGCCAAGTAAAATTGGCCGAACTAAAAAAAATCAAAAAGTGGACCTAAGACTTAAAACGCAGGGCGGGTGGAAATGGAAACAGATAGGAGACAGATCTGGAAACTGGGATTGGACGAAAATAAAAAAATACCAAATGAGCTCTTTATGACCAACCAAAATTCTGAGGACGTGCTGGACACCTCTGGAACATCCAGTAAAATTCCCAGCTCGATCTGAGGCCGTGGCGGAGACTGAAATTTCGTAGAAGCTGCTATGGTACTGCGCGGACAGAACTCCGGCTGTGGCGATGGTGGCTCGTGACGGCAGCGGCGGCGACCGGAACTGATAGGGTGGAGTCACACCACCAAGAGGCAGCCTTCACAGCTGCAAGGGGGAGAAGTAGAGAGGAAGGGGGCGGCCTAGGCCTTGCTCCAACATTAAGTTTGATTCAAATGGCATTAATTCATCAAAATGGGAAAATACAAGCATATATAGGTCACCCATCTAATCCATCCTCCACCGTTGGATCTAGGGGTGTGAGATGGAGGGTTGGGATGGCTTGTGACCATTCCACAAAAATACAATTAAAAAAATAAGCGGGGGACAGCCTATTGACTAGGGGGGGAACAAGCTTGACATGGTAGGTGGGTGTTGGTTGGAAATGTTGACTATTTTGGTCCCTTGTCCCCCATGTGGACAATTGACCATTCAAACTTCTAGATGCCCCATGTGGCATGTTGACTGACCCCACGTGGGACCCTAGGCTGAGGTGGCCCAATGTGGTGGGGCCCGGGGGGCCCGTGGGGCCCACGGGGTCCGAAATGCTCGTAAGTCCCTATTACACTCAAAATGGCAAAACCGAATGCAACGAAATAAATACAAATGAAATACACATAAAGTCTAACTAAATATAATAAAGGGGGAGGCTCAAGACGGAGTCTCCAGGCTGTCTCCGAGCCAGATGGATGCTGAGGTGGCTCGTGTCATACTCCGTGTGCGGTACCGGTGGCTCGGCATGTCGTGCCGATCAACTGCTCGGGTGTCCGCACCACGCTTGAGTCAGTAAAGTGGTAATTTCCAAATGCCTCTCCTACTCTCCACCCAATAAAACTCCGAAAGGGACAATCATCAAAGTCCCGCCGGAAATCCTTTAACACACCCTTTTCGACCCTCGTCATCATCGACGAGATCGGTCGATCTCTACCCTCAACTCGGACCTTACGTCCCTATTGATAATCCCATCTTTGTTTCGGCAGTAACATATGCCGACGAATAAACCCTTTTCGACCGTCGTCATCCTCGACGAGATCGGTCAATCCCTACCCCTAAGCTTGGACCTTACGTCCCTGTTGATAATCCCATCTTTGCTTCGGCATGTGACCCATGCTGATGAATAAACCCATGGTCGACCGTCGTCATCATCGGCGAGATCGGTCAATCCCTACCCCTAAGCTTGGACCTTCCGTCCTTGCTAATAAACCCACCTTTGTTTCGGCGATAACCTATGCTGGTCAATAAACATGTGTTTGACCCTCGTCATCATCGGCGAGATCGGTCGATCTTTACCCCTAACTCGAATCTTACATCCTTGCTAATAGACCATATCCTTTGCTTCGACATCTAGCCGGTGTCAACGAACCGAAGCAGGGTTCAATCCTTGTCATCACCGACAAGGTCTGTCAACATTTTCATGGTCCAGATCTTCTGTATCCTATACAAAAAAAAGAAAAGAAAATGGGGTTAAAAATAGAGATACCCCGCCAGACTTGTTCCTATATCAGGACAAGTGCAAAAATGGCTATAACCCAGCTGTGGCGAAAACCCGAAAGGGCGTCGCAGGCAGAATCGGGTACCCCGCCGCGTGAAAACCCAAAAGGGCGCGCGGGCAAAAGCAAGAGGGGGCTGGCCTCGGCGAAAACCCGAAAGGGCGCTTAGGTCAGTAACGTGAATAAAAAAATTGAATGATGAATAGTGATGATTCATTCTCTGTCCGGAAGACCCCTTTCGAGGTCGTGGCAGAGTCTTCATCTGATATCCCGGCAATATACATCTATTGTCATACCCTTTCGACCCTTGTCACCATCGGCAAGATCGGTCGCTACCCCTTCCGGTTCTTGTCACCATCGGCAAGACCGTCTACCCTTTCGACCCTTGTCACCATCGGCAAGATCGGTCGCTACCCTTTCGACCCTTGTCACCATCGGCAAGATCGGTCGCTACCCTTTCGACCCTTGTCACCATCGGCAAGATCGGTCGCTACCCTTTCGACCCTTGTCACCATCGGCAAGATCGGTCGCTACCCCTTCCGGTTCTTGTCACCATCGGCAAGACCGTCTACTCTTTCGACCCTTGTCACCATCGACAAGATCGGTCGCTACCCCTTCCGGTTCTTGTCACCATCGGCAAGACCGTCTACCTTTTCGACCCTTGTCACCATCGGCAAGATCGGTCGCTACCCTTTCGACCCTTGTCACCATCGGCAAGATCGGTCGCTACCCTTTCGACCCTTGTCACCATCGGCAAGATCGGTCGCTACCCCTTCCGGTTCTTGTCACCATCGGCAAGACCATCTACTCTTTCGACCCTTGTCACCATCGACAAGATCGGTCGCTACCCTTTCGACCCTTGTCACCATCGGCAAGATTGGTCGCTACCCTTTCGACCCTTGTCACCATCGGCAAGATCGGTCGCTATCCTTACCCGGTTTTTGTCACCATCGGCAAGACCGTCTACCCTTTCGACCCTTGTCACCATCGGCAAGATCGGTCGCTACCCCTTCCGGTTCTTGTCACCATCGGCAAGACCGTCTACCCTTTCGACCCTGGTCACCATCGGCAAGATCGGTCGCTATCCTTACCCAGTTTTTGTCACCATCGGCAAGACCGTCTACCTCTTTCGACCCGTGTCACCATCGACAAGGTCGGTCAACATCTCCCCAATCAGGGTCAATAATGGAATTACCACAAGCAACCGGCAGTCACGGTTTCGACGCCTCTTGTCAGCAAGACCTACGTCGGTGCCAACCTGACAACTTCTGGAACCCCGTCCCGCGGTGGAGCGAGGCCCCCATCCTTTCCTTGAGAGGGTGGACGCTCTCCTGCTACACGGACATGAAGGTACTTCCGAGCAGGTCACCAGAATTGCCGCAAGACACAACAAATGCAAGTGTGGATGTGAACACAAAAAAATATAGTGAAGGAAACTTCTATCTTCATTACAAAAGGGGAAGTGAATACAAAAGAAGCCCATTTGAGGGGACGGATTACAAAGGCGGACCAGCTAAGGCCGCCTGAAGATATCAGCAAAGTCAATAAGCCCGACCTGAGGAGCCGCCCCCAGTTCAAGGAGCTGCGCTTCCTCTTCCTGAACCCGAGTCACCTCAATCACTAGAGACGCGACTCGGCCCTCCAGCAAAGAAGTTCTTTCAATGCCTTGGACTTCCGCAGCCTCCAACCGCGGTATCTCGGCTTCTATAGTAGCCAATTCAGCGCGGAGTTCTTCCCGTCGGCTACGTAGAATGTGCGCCCGGGTTACGGAAGCTTTAACCTGAGCCCTGCTCTCCTAAAGATCAGAGATCAGAGACGTCAGCTCCGCCTGACAATCAACTCTCTGCAGTTTGAGGGCCGCCAGCCGGTCACCCATCATCTTCTCGAGAAAGTCCCGGCGATTCACAAACTTCAACAAGAAAAGCACCCGCTGGGTCCAGATATCTAGAGGGCAGCCCAGCGCCTACAGCCCGATCGTCAGTCGCGCAGTCGCTTCCTTCAACTGGGAATAAGACAGCGCTGGCTGAGATTCCACAACCTGACGCAGCATCTCTACATGCTGCCAGACAAATTCCTCCGATGAGGTAATGCCCAGGGAAGCCGCCGGAGGCACCTCGAAGGTCACTTCCTTGTCTATGGCGGCCCATAAGCCGGTGTCAGGCTCGGAAGAGGAAGATGGAACGGCCGTCAAAGTCGAAGAAGCAGATACCACGACAACATGTTCCTGCTCCGTCAGACTCCTGTTAGGGCTTCCTTCAACGAAGCCTAGGAGGGACGGAGGGTTTGACTCTGGCTCCGGCACGAATGGAATAGCAGAATCAGGCGCGATCGTCATTATGGCCGCCGATATAAAAGCAGATCCCCTCCGCGGGTCAGCCTCAGCCCTCAACTCTGTCGTCGACGCCAGGGCGAGACTCTCCCCCGACTGGCTCGGCTCCGAGGGTAATCCTCCAACAGCCGCATGTATCCTCACCGGCACGGGGCGGAGTAGGGTGATTGTCCCTGAAGGAGATGCAGTGGCCAATGGTAGCAGATCCGAGGCCTCTGACGAGACCACAGCAGTATCAGAAGTCGATTCCGGGGAATGAATAGCGGCTTCGGGTTCCTGGAATGAAAATTCATGTAAACACCAAGGTGAAAAAAAAAGAGGGGGATATGTGGCTCCGTAAAGGGGCGAATGGAGTTTACTATGATGACGGCATCCATCTCTTCAAGCCCCTGAATAGAAGATTCCAACCCTGCAGACGAAGCAGCAAAAGGAGGGGTTATCTCCGCCTCCACGTCCAATCCAGCAAATTCATCCTGTACCACTCCCTCAGACAGCGCCCTCGGCAGCCTCGGAGGACTGAAAATCAAAGCATCACTTGATAGTATGAAGGGGCATGTCGCCCCTTTGCTGCCTACCGCAGACCCTTGTTCATCACCTTCTGAAGAATGATGGTCAGTCTCTTCGTCAGAAGGGGTGGCAGAGCTACTCGAAGAAATATCTATGCTGATCTCGGGTTGACCCGCCTCCTCCGTCGCCTGACGGGACGCTGAGCGGGTGAGCACGCGCCGCAATGGGATAGCACCCTTCTTCAGCACAGTCTTATGTCCCATGGGCTGTGAAGGAGCTTCCACCACAGGCGCCTTAACCGCCGTGCTGACCACTCCTGCCATCACAATAAAACAAGTGCGTAAGGCAGGATGGAAAGCTCAATAAAAAAAAGGGGAACCTAAAGAACCACAATTGTGCAGCTCACCCTCAGCCTCGCTGGCAGGCGTAGGAGAAGGAAGTCTAACATCCTCCTCAATAGTGGGGAGACTCTCCCCTGCAGCTCCAGCTGTCTCAGTCACCCCTACCGGGGCTATGATGGAAGGCCCTATCTCTCCGGCCTCCAGGGCGGCTTCCTCAGCATATGTGGTGTCAGCCGCTCCTTGAGCTGAAGCTATACAAAGAAGACATCAAAAAAATGAAAATGAAAATGCCGTGAAAAGAGCATTCCCTTATACCGCACAAAGAAAATAATGTCACCTTCAGCTGCTTACTGAGTAGCTTCTTTCCGAGCGGCAAACTGTTCAAATGATGGCACCTCGGGCAGGGGAGTCTCAGTCGCATCAGTCGAAGGCCGCTTGGAAGAAGTTTTTCGAGCCTTCCTCGCTCGGCCTATTGCAACTTTCATTGCAGAAGCCGCTCTCTTTTTGCCAGGCGGCAGTGGAGTAGTAGTCGGCGCTGGTACAGGGACCTCAAAATATTTCGGCTTCTATGCCTGGGAGATGATTTTTCTATAAAGCCCCTGCTGCTTGATATCCGGATGGTCTGTCAAGTGAAGCACATGCCGTTATGAAGGAGCAAGGCAACAAACTAATCTACGTGTCAACGGAGGAGCACTTACCTGCCCGGCCGTTGTAAAAAGACGAGAGTGGCCAATACTGATAAGCCACCTCCTTGCTTCGGGATGCAGCCTCCCGAATGAGCCAGCAGACGTCGCCAATCTTCTTACACTTGTCGACCAGGTCGGCCAGGTCCGCATGTCCGTGGTAAGCTATACAATGATACAAGCCGAGGTGGTCAAAGCCCCAGACATTGGCATATGAAAAGATACGAATAGAGGCTTGTCCAGAACACTAGCTGCGGGACTCTCAAGGGTCAGTCCGTGGATGCTCATCAGGACAAACAGCCAAGATGTATGCTGATAGTATGTCGGGGTTCTGTCCTCTCTATTAACAAATGCCCGACATGGGCAAAAGCGATCCACCTCGAACTTCCATGAAACTGCTTTGGATAGCGGCTCCTCGATAGGGAACGGATACTGCTGAAGCTCCAGGCGGGAACCGCCAATCTGGCACAGGTGTTCTAAATTCTGCATAAAAGCATCTTCACTTATGTCAGCAAGCACGGGTATCAGTGGTTCAGCCGCTCCCTCCTTGATGGCTTTTCTGCTCGCTATGTATGTCTCTGCCTCCTTCGGGTGGTGGGAAAATAACCTCTTCAGATGGGCTTCGTCAATGTCAAAAACGGGCCCAGGCTGCTAACTCAGAAAGGTGCGCTCAGCCACGTCCCAGCATGTCATCCGGGCATTGCGGTAGAAGCTCGTGCGAGCATTCCACCATTTTATATACTCAGGAGTGACCCGGGGGACTCGGTTCGGCATCAGCACTCTGAAAGTATTGGCGTCCCGGCGATGAAAATAGTCCCACCAGGAGCGAACTTCGGCCACAACAGTCGAACCGTGCTTTGACCTGCTGTCCAGAGGGAATAAGGCGATCGAAGGTGAAATATGCTGATCGTAGCCGAAATTCCGGCCGAACCTGAAGGGATAGTAGGGTTCCAAATAAACGGCGCCCCCCTTTCTGAATACTAAAACACTGGGGCGGATTGATAAAACCCAGTCAATGAGTTCAGGCTCCAAGACTGGTCGGTTCACGGTGTTGCCCGAAATGAAGTGTGTGAAAGTCTCCACTGCCTCGAGCTTACACTCACGCTGATGATTCACTAATGGAGATGAATGTGCAGCCAGATTCCAAAAGTGGATAGTCCCCGCTGAATCCGTTGGAACCCTTGCCAGTCGGCCACGAATGGAGAAGAGTTGCTGGGACACTGGACCCGGTTCAGCACTTGCAAACTCCAGCATTCTGGGATACAATGTCATTGTCTGCAAAGTCCGGGGAGCTAGCTCCGGAAATAAGTTGCACACCCAGGCATTAAAAAAATGAAACGGCCCCACCGTTCGGAAGGAGCGGGGGATCCGATGCCTATGAATATCTCCAATAGATTTGTAAATCAGGCATAATGCAGCCGGACATATTGCAAGCCGTATGCCCCAAGCCATCTGACAAGCCGAGTATATTGCTTCCGGCCGAATAACTGTCTCATCCCCCTGCGGGAGGGCAAAAGTACACAGCCAGAAGGTAAGGTAAGCAGCACAATGGGTAAGGGGATCCACCCCCATCGGATTCGGCCCCCCGCGGCTTATCCCCCGAAGAGAAGCAGGCAGCTCTGACTTGAACTTAGGTGGCCTACTGGGTTTACCCGCAACAGGAGCTACGTGAGGGAACTCGCTGTACTTCAAAGGGCCCCCGAAGAAATACTGAATCCAATGTCCTGCTCGGACTCTCAGTTTGCTGCTCTTCTCCCGGGGCTGGTATCCCTTTGAGGATCCCCTATTCAGCGTCAGGCAGAGGGAGCGGTATGCCTTCATCAAGTACCGGTACGAATAGCCGAAGTAATATTCACCTTCACCGTCTGTTTCGTCCTTGATGAAGTCATGAATGCAGACCTCCTCATAGGGCTCTCCGTTAATCGGCAGGCCTGATAACTGTGATAGGCGGATACTGTATCTGTTTCGGAGCCAGAGGACTCATCGACTATGGCGATCCTCCCAAGTCCCCGATCCAGCTGTCCAACATTCCTCCAAGTCACAACGGGACCAGAAGCCCTGCCTTGAGGAGAAGAGTCAACATCAGCACTGCCGGAGGCAACGCGGCTAGAAGAAGAAGCCATTTCCAGCAAGCTGCAGACATAAAACCAAGGAGAAAGAATAAGAAGGTGATATAAAGAAAAAAATTAGAAAAGAGATGTTAAGAAGAAATTTTGACAGCATCTCCCCTTGTCCGGAGTATGCCCAGAAGTCAAATGGGAGAACACCCACCAGGAGGGGATGACTCCAAAATGAAAAGGGACGGAGTCCCGAATGAAAATCTTCCCGGAGGGAAGGTTTCCACGCCGATCGCTCTGAGGCGGCGGGAGGAGAAGAACACAAAGAGAGAGAAAGCTCAAGGAGAAATGAGCTTTCTCCTCTCGCTCGACGCCTAAAAAGGCCGAAAGAAGAAAGGCGCGCGGAGATCGCCGCCGCGCCGTGAGGAAGAAGTGCCAAAAGGCGCACCGAGGTGAGCAGCGCGCCGAGAGGAGCACCGCGCCGAGAATTCCTACGTCGAGGCCACCACCGCGTCGAGAAGGTAGTGCCGGAAGCGTCTATGGAGCCGATTACCCCACCAGGGGTGATATTATCACCAGATCAAGCCAAAAATGCTGGTGTTCATCCAAATTTGCTTATAAAGCATGGAAATCACACGGGCAGAATGAAGACTCAGAGTCAAAAGAATAGCCAAGGCACAGGAGCAGACCTGAAGAGACCACGAAGCGCAGTGTGGGAACGTGATGTACACCCGCATGTCCCGTGTCACTCATGCTTCGCTCACGCCACCCACGGGTGGGGGGCATTTGTTGACACCTAAAATATGTCAGAAGAGATCATAGCAGATTCACAGTTCTGAAGATCAGTCGAGGGCACGGCTCACGTACCATCCCTGGGAGATCTAAGAGTCTGAACAGAAGAAACCCACTACCCCTATCATGTTGTTCGACTAAAAGCAGTTTGTGGCTAGGTCGCTGTCCAGTACTGCTGTCATTCAGATAGTCAGGCTGATAAAACTATACCAACATTCAGGCGACCATCCGCCTGCTGAAACAGATGTTCAGACATCTCTGATTCTCCGAAGAAGGGACGCACAATGCCTCGCACGTGTTGTGAATGCAAGGTGCAAACAAGCCCCACGGGGTCTTAATATGCATATGCCAAAAGCCCCACTGTCGAAAGGAGTCCACCAAGTGGATCCTGGACCGAATGGGCCGGACGACAAGAGAATGGGCCAAGCCCAAATATGAGACCCGACGCGCCGATGACTGCCGCGCCGGGAGGATGATCCTGGCACGCCGGGAAGTGCACGCCGAAAGGATGAGGGCCTGGCCTCTATAAGAGGCCTGCCCTTCGAACAAAAAAGAAGAGGACGGAAGAAAAAAAGAGGCAGAGCAGGAGAAGGAAGAAAAAGGAAGAGAGAAAGGGGAGTATTTAGCCACCGAAGAGAAAGAGGGAGTTCGAGAGCCCTTGAAAGAAGCTGAAGAAAGAAAGAAAAAGGAGAGAGGCAGAGGCTCGAAGAGGGATCCAGGTGGGAGTGCCGGGCGCCTGAAGCTCTTTCTCTTTCCCCTCCCTATCCGTTTGAATTTCTTTTGTATTTCTAATTTCTAGCATCTTTGCTTCAATAGCATCGAATGCCAATGTAACCCTGCTTTCAGGGATTAGGCCTAGATTTCTTTCTCCGTTGAGTCAGATTTCTTTCTCTTAATTAGCATGCTTGTAAGTCGTCTGGATGAAATAAATGATGAGAGAATGGGTTGAATTCTGCCCTTTCATTACCTTCTTCTTGCTGTCTCTGCATCCGAGGTTCGATATATGCTAGGGATATTGATAACTGGGCGTGGTTTATCGTTTGGTTTTCTAATTCTGCCGAAGCATCCTCGCTACTATTATTTATCATCTCCCCCTCCAGTCACATTTCGAGGGCCTGAGACAGTCTATCTCATGGTTCCTCGTATGTGAAAAGGGGGACGTGGTTCATGGATTTATGTCCGTGGTTCTGCTCCCAATGAGGCCCAGAGGAAGGGTGTTCCCCCAAAGTCTTCCCCCTCCGATCATTCAAAACAGTCGGGATTAAATCTCTCTCTGAACAACTCCCAAAACCCTATTCTAAGACCTCCTCAAAACCCTTGCTGAAAGCCTCCCGGCGCCGGTGTCTCCCGGCGTGAGTTTCATGCCGGGAGCTCCCCACGCCATTTGGACCTCCCTGTCGTGCCGAGTCTATCTAGCTTCCGTGCCGAAACCACCCCCCTTCTTTGCGTCGATACCCTTATGTCGTCTGGCCATCCTGATGCCTTCGTCATCACAGCAAGCCATACAGACCTCGTCCACTATATACTCTCCTCGTGGGTGTGCATTGCCCTTCCTTTTGGCCTTACGGGAGCTATATCAAAGGGGTTAATTCTCCCCCTACATCCTGTAGCCCCCTTAAACCACGGAGTCCTGCCATTGCAGGCTTTCCGATGGATTGCATTGGGGATATTGCAATAAAGGGGGGTGAGGTCTTATATGACTCAGACCCTTGAATCACGGGCTACGCCCGGCTCTCGTTTAAGGTTTCCACTCCGGCACTCGTGAGTGGATAACCCATAATATTCTCTTGGCATACTCCCAAAATAAGGGGAGATGCTGCCAAAATTTGCCCAGAGCTTTACCTTATCATACTGTTCCATCGGAATTGCATATTTAACCCCTCAATGTGGCGGGAGCCTGAACTATATCATCTCATGGCATCTTGCCATCGCAGAGGACATATCTCCGTGTTAATGAGCTCTTTGGACCCCCCTCTGGGAATGAATCCATCCTCATCTCCCATCATCCCCATTGAATGCCCTGAGGAAACCCTCATAAGACCCTCTGTTGACATCAATAAAACCCCTCTCGGCGGCACAATCCTCCCGGCGCCAAGGCCTCCCGGCGCCAAACTCACTCCGGGTGGGGGGCGCGGCGAGACCAACCCGCGCTGGATTGGGGGGGCGCCGAGTGCCCTTGCCATGGCGCGCTGGGACCCGTCGTGCCGATTACCTCTTAACCTTTCTTCACGCCGGGAGCATGCCGTGCCGTTTGATCTTCGCGCCGACTCCAGTGCCGTGCCGTTTCACCTCAATGATAGTTATCATCTGAGTGTCTGATGCCTTCCCCATTTCATCAAACCAAACATAGCCTAAATTCATTGTTCCATCACTATCAACTTCCGGGTTAGTCTTCGTTACCTTACGAGGAAACTATGGTTCTTCACCCAGGTCCATGGGAGATATATTAATGGGAGGTTTCACCCCCCCTACATTATACTGAACCCGACATTTCTTCGGTCACCCCGCTGACCCTCGGAGTTCTGCCGTTGCATGTCCTCCAATGGTCCTTTAAAGGGGAATATTAATGAATGGCACAATGGTGCGCACTGCCCCGTCAGATTTGGATCCTTCTTGGACCCAGGGCTACGCCCGATTCTCTTTTTTTGGTTTCCACTCCGGCTCTCCGTGGATGGATGTCCTATATTCCCATTTGGTACAGTCCAAAGGGAGGGGACATACTGCCGAATTCGTGCTATAACATCGTTATTGCACCTCGCATATCGCGGTTCCTCGTGCATGCCTGCATCGACCCTCGCGTATATTAAATGGTGTTGACGGAAGGTCGGGTTATGCCCAACCAGAAGTCTCCACTATGTGCGATGGTGGTCCTCTGACCCACGTCCTCCGCCACGTACCAAGGGTCCATATTTCGATGAATTATGCATCCCCTGTATGATAAACAAATGCATCCTGCATGCCTTTGTCACAATCACTGTGTAGCTCTTTTCATTCTGGCTTTGACAGCCCGCTATCTCGGCAATTAATCAAAGGTGTTCCCTCCTCGTGGGGGATGTAATTAACGCCATAACCTTTATGATATGGCAGACTGCTGGTCCCGACCGAACCTCACATTCGCCCGACACGGGTCAGAATGAGCGCATAACAAAATCGTCACTCATGTGACTGGCACGCCCGCGTTGTCAATCGGTCAGTTGACTACCAGTTAGTCAAATGGCTGATCGATATGTGAAATAAGACATGTATACATATACACACACATATATATATATATATACATGAGATAAAAAGAGACAAGACGGTCGATAAAAAACGTCACAAACAGAGGCTTCGGGAAAAAATATTCTAAGTATGATGTAGTTAGGAAGATCTTGCGATCCTTGACTCTAATTTGGCACACCAAGGCCACAGTTATGGAAGAGTCAAGAGATCTGCACAATACTAAGGCAGATGAGCTGATCGGATCTTTAATGGCTTATGAGATGAATCTGCCGAAGATAGAGGAGGTTGACAGAAAGATGAAGCCTATAGCTCTAAAGGCTGGTGCTAGCAGATCCAGTCGATCCAGCCCCAACGGATCATCAACTGAAGAGAGCTTGTCTGAAGAAGAAGTGGCAAATGTTGATATTGCCATGATTACTAGGGAATTCTGGAGATTTCTCAAGAAGGAAGGAAGAAGATTCAGGCGAAGAAATCCCAACAGTGGCCGCCGAGACACAAGGTATAAATCAAACCCTGTAAAGAAAGCTGAGACTAATGTTTGCTATCAATGCAGGAAGGCTGGTCACTTTAAAGCTAAATGTCCGACAAATCAGAACCTCAAGGACAAGTCCAAGAAAAAGAACACAAAAGGGAAAGCTATGGTGGGTACCTGGAGTGATGAGGACGAGGGATTTTTGAGCATCACTTCGGACAGTGAAGTTGAAGCTGAGAAGCTAATCTGTCTCATGGCAACCAGCTCAAAAGATAGAGAGGAAGAATCTGATGAGGTATCCTCTCGCTATGAAAATTTTACTATTACTGATTGGATGTTTGCTTATGATGAACTTACTGATAGAGTAGATGAGGTCAGAAAAGAAAACAGGCATCTACGAAGAAAAATTAAAATCATGCAAAATGATACTTCATTGTCTGATAAAATTGCCTGCTTAGAAACTGAGAACAGTAAGCTGAAACTCACATGTTCTGAATTTGAAGAAATCAATAAAGAACTGAAATTTTCTAAGGAAGAAAATGTGAGATTAGACAATGAAATTGATGCATGGAAACTAAAAATTCAGAATTATGAAAATGAGATAAAATTTGTTTCTGAAAAATATGAAGCTGTCCTCAATGTGAATAATGAGTTGAAAAAATCTATTGATGAAGTTCAGAAAGATAATGAGGATAAGCTAAAAATAATTGAGAAAATGACCCAAGGATCTGAAAATTTAGATGCATTATTAGGGTCAAAGGTAAATTTCAGAAGAGAGGGCCTAGGATTCAACTCTAGTGCAACTAAAAGCTTTGGAATGAAAACTATTTCCTTTGTTGCACAAAAGGAGAAAGGACCTCTGATCAACATGAATTCTAATAATGCTGTAAAGACAAATTTGAATCTGAAAAGGTTAAATGCAGAGGAGAAGGGCAAACAGAAAGTAGGTGAGCCTAGTAGAATTGGGACTTCTAAACCTAGCTCTAGTGCTCAACCCAAGGTTAGGGGTCAGCCTGCTCAGGTAAACAAACCCCATGTCAATGCCAAAAAGTCTTCACCACCATCATCACAGAAAAGGACCCAACCAAAACCTATGAATAGGTCAGCAGGGTCAAGGGTGCAGGGAAGACAAAATATTTTCAGAAGTCAGCCCAACAAATTCAATCCACCTAGAGTTCAGTCCTACTACCCCACACAGCCAATCTATCCTAATGGGTGTGGGTGGACTAGAACTCAAGGGATTCATACAGGGTATATTCATCAACCTACACACTTTTACAGACCCTATGTCAGAAATTGGGAAAATGGGTATGGTAGTCGGATGCCTAGGAATTACCAACATTTCCACAGTCAGCCCAGGAACTACTATGGCCAAAACTTTATGAATGCAACCTGGCCGAAGCATTGGCACAATAACAAAAATTCTGTGAATAACTCTGTTGGTGCAAATAAGAAGAAAGTCAACAAGAAAAAGCAAAACAAAAAGAAATCTGGAAAATCCACTAAACAGAACTGCTTCAAACAAATGTGGATTCCCAAAACCATGCTCTCTTTCTTCACTTGCACTTCATCTGCATTGGAGCCCAATCAAACTTGGGTTCCAAACTCTTTACCCTAATTGTGTGTGCAGGTATGCCTGGCAGCCAAGAGTAACTTGTGGTACTTGGACAGTGGCTGCTCCAGGCATATGACAGGAGATAAGGTCAAGTTTTGCATGCTAACTGAAAAGCTAGGAGGCCTTGTCACCTTTGGAAGCAACACAAAGGGTAGGATCATTGGATCAGGTAAGGTAGGTAAGTGTTCTACCTGCTGCATTGATGATGTTATGCTGGTTGAAGGGTTAGCTTATAATTTACTTAGTATCAGCCAGTTGTGTGATAAAAGACATAAAGTCTTATTTGATTCTCAATGCTGCAAGGTTTTTGAACCTGATTCTGAAATTGTCAAATTTTCTGGAAAAAGAATAAATAACACATACATGATAGATTTAGATGATATTCAGCATTCTAACCTATGTCTTACTGCTAGTAGAGAAGATTTAGCATTTTTATGGCATCGTAGGTTAGGCCATACGAGTTATACTATTTTGCATAAAGTAAACAAGCATAGCATGGTTAGAGGACTCCCTGAAGTCTCTTTTAAAAAGGACAATAAATTTTGTAATGCATGCACTCAGTCCAAGTTGACTAGAAAATCATTCAAATCTAGGACAGAAAATCTATCCACTAAACCTTATGAACTGATACACATGGACCTATTTGGGCCAACTAGGTCTGTCAGTTTATCAGGGAAGAGGTATGGGTTTGTCTTAGTAGATGATTTTTCTAGGTATACTTGGGTATTTTTTCTGTCACATAAGAATGATGCATTCTCAGAATTTTAGGAGTTCTGTATAAGAATAAATCAGAAAATTGAAAATATTTTGACTGATCATGGAGGTGAGTTTGAAAACTCACACTTTGAAGAATTTTGCAGGTCAAGTGGGATTCATCATAAGTTCTCCTCACCCAGGACACCTGAGCAGAATGGTGTTGTCGAGAGGAGGAACAGAACTCTAGTGGAAATGGGACGAACTCTCTTAGTTGAAGGTCAACTGCCAAGAAAATTCTGGGCTGAAGCAGTCAACACAGCCTGTTATGTAATTAGCAGGGCAATGGTAAGACCTTCCACCCAGAAAATCCCTTATGAGATTTTGAGAGGTAAGAAACCTTCAATCGCCCACTTCAAGGTCTTTGGTTGTAAATGTTTTATACATATAAATGACAAGAGGGACCTTGATAAATTTGAGCCAAAAGGTGAACCAGGAATCTTCCTCGGTTATTCTGAAAACACCCGGGCTTATAGAGTGTTCAATTTAAACTCAAAAATTGTTGAAGAATCTCCACACATTATTTTTGATGAAACCTTGATGGAAACTAACCATGGTTATTGCAGGAACAAAGATGGGAACATTTTGAAAGATGAAAACTCTGCAGACCAGTCTGATGGTGAGGAAGATAAAGAAGAGCAAAATGAAGAATAACCTGAAGTTCAGGGGGAGGTAAGTGAAATTCCTGAAACTCAGATTGCTAATATTATATATCTTAAAGATCACCCTGTGAATAATGTCATTGGCAATCTGAATGATCCCCCTAGAACTAGAGGTCACTTTAGAATTCAGGATGAATTAAATGCATATGCTCTTGTCTCTCAAATTGAACCCAAGTCCATTGACTGTGCCCTCAAGGATATGCATTGGATTAATGCCATGCATGAGGAGCTTAATCAGTTCGACAGGAACAAGGTGTGGCACTTGGTCCCACCTCCTGATCATGGAACAGTCATAGGGACTAGGTGGGTTTTCAGGAATAAATCTGATGAATTAGGGAATATTGTTAAAAATAAAGCCAGACTTGTTGCTCAGGGGTACAACCAGGAGTTTGGTATTGACTTTGAAGAGTCATTTGCCCCTGTAGCCAGATTAGAAACTGTTAGAATTTTATTAGCTTATGCATGTTCCCTAGGTATAATCCTCCAGCAGATGGATGTAAAATCTGCATTCTTGAATGGGGAAATTAATGAGGATGTCTATGTTAGACAGCCCCCTGGGTTTGAATGTATAGATTTCCCTAATCATGTTTACAAATTAAATAAGCTCTCTATGGTCTTAAGCAAGCTCCCAGAGCTTGGTACGACAGGTTGAGCAAGTTCCTCACTGATCAAAATTCACTAGAGGAGTAGTTGATCAGACCTTGTTTACAAAGGTGAGTCATTCTGAAATTCTTATTGTACAGATTTATGTGGATGATATCATTTTTGGGTCAACTAACCCCAAATTGTCTGAGGAATTTTCTAAAACAATGACTAATGAGTTTGAAATGAGCTCAATGGGTGAGCTCAAATTGTTTCTTGGACTGCAGGTTACACAAACAAAGGATGGAATGTTTATCACTCAGTCCAAGTACACAAGGGATCTACTCAAGAAATACAAGATGGATAACCTTAAAGAGATAGCTTCTCCAATGGGTACCTCTACAAGCTTGGATGAAGACACTAAAGGTAACCCATTTGACCAGAAGTTATACAGAGGTATGATCGGATCCCTTCTCTACTTAACAGCATCTAGGCCTGATATTCAATTCGTTGTAGGATTATGTGCTAGGTTTCAGGCCAGTCCTAAAGAAAATCATTTTAAAGCAGTGAAAAGGATTTTTAGATATCTGCTAGGCACCCAAGAGCTAGGATTATGGTATCCTGCTAGGTGTGAGTTAGAGATTCTAGCTTCCACTGATGCTGATTATGCTGGGTGTCGAGTAGATAGAAAAAGCACTAGTGGCTATTGTCAATTCCTTGGTGGCTGTCTAGTATCTTGGGCATCAAAGAAGCAACACACTGTAGCCTTATCTACAGCTGAGGCTGAATATGTTGCAGCAGGTAATTGTGCTGCCCAAGTACTTTGGATTAAGCACCAACTAGATGATTATCAGATAAAACTGGAATGTATTCCAATTCTATGTGATAATACTAGTACCATATGCCTTGCTAAAAATCCTGTTCATCATTCTAGGACTAAGCACATAGAAATAAAACATCATTTTCTAAGAGATGCTGTGAACAAAAAGGAAATTGAACTGGACTTCATTGAAACAGACAAACAAGTTGCTGATATCTTTACTAAGTCACTTGGAAATGAAAATTTTAAATTTTTTAGAAGAGAACTTGGCTTGTGTAAATTTCAGCATAATGAATGAACTCTTTGTTGACTTGAATAAAACTTTTGAGCTGCTTTGAATAAACTTCTGATTTGGACTTGCTGTTGATTGATTGAATAAACATTGTGCAACAGACTTATGATAATGCATGACTCTCATAATTTTTTATTGCACTCATGATCATCATTGCATATATATGTCTAAATGCATGATATGTATATATTTCTGCATGATTGTTTTGCACTGCATTTCTCTGCATAATATAGCATAATAGGTCTGAATAAGCATGAATTTCAAAATCATTTGTTCAGTCACTATTCGCAAAACCACATGCACATAGACAGGGGGGAGTATTGCATATGATTTAGAGTTGAGTCTGACAGTATGGCAATCTTTTAGTCAGTTCTAATATTAAGCAATAGAAACCAGATTTCTTCCTTCATAAGAACTTTAATTGCTTAAAGACTGACTTAATGGTTTAAATTTATAATCTTTAGAGTTGAAAGACTACAATCTGTAAATAAGGATACTGAAAATTGATAAACCTCTCAACCCTTATCTTATTTCATGTCAGACAAAGCTAATTATATCTGAAATCTGAAAACTCATCTGAAATCATGTTAGAGAAGCTAAATATGTGTATTGTCCTTAAACAAGTCATTCTGAAACAAATAAAGGGCAGCTAAGAAAGATATTGAAAAATATTAAAAATTATTTGAAAAATAGCATTGACAGAGTAATGACCGATAAATCACTGAGAAACTGAGTGATCCATCAAAGAAGTGGACACCACTCATGTCATGAGGTGTATCAGCTATCTCTGTATAAAATGATCAAAACAGTAGGTTATTTTCACTGAGTACCTGGGGGTAACTGGCGTCTAATAAACATGTACCCTCACACAAAAAGGTGTCAATCAATTCTATTGAGTTTGATCATAGGCAAGATGGTCCATCATGTTGAGTATCTAGGGGTATTGGCGTCTGATAAACGTATACCCTTACGCAAAAAGACTTTTGGTACCTGAATGCCCTAAATGAAATAATATTGAAAATGCTGTTCCTTCAAAGAAATTTCATGGATGTCAATTGTTTAATTTCAATACATGACCTGGTTTCTCTTAACACACTTTACTGAGTCTATGAAAGTAAGATATTCTTAAACTGTATCTCTCATGAAAATATGACTCTGGTTTATTGTTTTATCATGCACATCTACCTTATCCAATGACTGTAGTGCATGAACTCTCATTTTTATAACCTTTAAACCAGAATTTCAATTTCTAAGCCATTTTTCAGTTCATATGACTGAAGGTTCTGTGCTTTAGTTGCCTAATTTCTGAACTACTTGCTAAGAATGCCAGTCAGCTGAACTTTCTTTTTCCTTCCCTTGCACTCACTTTCCCTCCTATTTGTTGATGGCAAAGGGGGAGAATATTGTCTGAATTCATTCCTTCAGTTCAGGGGGAGAATTCTGAATTGAGAATTCTGCATTCAGGGGGAGTGTATGCATCTGCATCATGGTATGGCAAAGGGGGGAAATTTTGTTAGCAGGGAGTTGCTTACATTTGTAGCATGCAGCATGTCATTCATAGCATCTACATGCATCTGCATAA
The DNA here is from genome assembly GCA_022559845.1 of Amorphophallus konjac. Lineage (NCBI taxonomy): Eukaryota > Viridiplantae > Streptophyta > Magnoliopsida > Alismatales > Araceae > Amorphophallus > Amorphophallus konjac. Next base: position 391,469,313 of record CM040126.1, read on the forward strand.
CAATCTGAATAACAAATCATGTCCTTCATCAAAAAATGCATCTGTATGACAGGATGTTGCTACTCTATATGATAGGGGGTTGCCATCATCAAAAAGGGGGAGATTGTTGTGACTCCTATGTGTTGATGGTGTTGACATGTAACTTTACTTCATATGGCAACACATTATTTTGATTGATTGGTAACACTGTTTATGTTTTGATGAAATTACTTTTATCAAATTGTCTGTGTGTTCTATGCATTTTATCTTGTTTTCACACTGAACACACACTCAAAGTCTCACAGTCTATACATTGCTTCAGTAACGTAAGTCTGTACACTGTCAGTGTCTCTTGCAGCATCCTATCAAGTGTGTACATTGCCTATCGATTGCAAAGTGTATACATTGTTATGGGTCGACCCCTGTTCTCATAAGTCGACTCATCTGTTTGTGCATAGTCTACACATTGCCCGTCGCTGCAATGTCCATACATCCATAGTGCATTGCACAGTCTATACACTGCACGTTCAAGATCAATGTATATACATTGCTACATTACCTGCTAGAGTGAAGTCTGTACAGCCGAAGCACACATATCAAGTCTATACTTTGAAGCTATTGTGCAAGTCTACACATTGGCCTTCAGGTTTGAAAGTCTGTACATTGGACTGCGTCAACTCATTGTCTTGACATACACTGTAGCGTCAACTCATTGCATTGGCTAAGTCTATACACTGTCCGTCTCATTTAGAGTCTAAGGCAAAGTCTGTACATTGGACGGTGTCAGGCGAAGTCTGTACATTGAGCGTCTCATGTAAGTCTACACATTGGACTGTAGCATGCATTTGTCAATGGCATCTAAGTCTGTACAATGACCGTCTTCCTTAGCGTCTTAATCTTCCAAGTCTATACAGGCTTCTGTTTTACAAAGTCTGTACATTGGTCTCAGACTCCAAAGTCTATACATCGCCTGTTGACTGCAAAGTCTATGCAGAGCTCAAGAGTTTGAAGTCTATACATTCATTCACTGTAGCTTGCACGAGGTAAAGTCTGTACATTGGCCTCCATGCCTCAAGTCTGTACATCGCTGTTTGCCAAAGTCTGTACATTGGCATCTGTTCCGTCGTTGCGATTCAAAGTCTGCACATTGGGTTATTTACCTATGTTCAGCTTCGAAGTCTATACATCGATGCCTTTACCTACGTTGTAGTTCAAAGTCTATACAGTCGATGTTTTCCATTGCTTCAAGTCTATACAGTCGTTCTTTTAGAAAGTCTATACATCAGTCTTCACCTCAAGTCTGTACAGTCTTTTGTTGACAAGTCTTCACATCGTGAAGTCTATACACTCAACTCCTTCACATCTTGCAAAGTCTGTACATTGCATTCATCAGCTGTGAAGTCTATACATCGCTTGTCTTCATTCGAGTCTCATGAAGTATGTACATCGTGCATCAGTTCTGAAGTCTATACATCGTCTGTCTTCATTTGAGCCTCACTGAAGTCTACACATTGCATCTTCATTTGTGAAGTCTACACATTGCATCTTCATTCATGAAGTCTACACATTGCATCTTCATTTGCGAAGTCTGTACATTACATTGATCTTCACTTAGTCTATACATTGACAGTCTTCATATCACCTAAGTCTGTACGGCGGTTGCTTCATACAGCAAGTCTGTACATCGCTTTCACTTATATGAAGTCTATACAATGCAGTTCTTCTGATAAGTCTATACAGAGTTGTTATTTAATCTGATCATCCGATACTCTGTCTGACAGGGATTCTCTACTGAGATTGCTGACATGGCTCGTGATCCCAGGAGGACGAGGTGACCAGATGCGGCCACGTGGATGGAAGCACCTCGAATCTGGAGAATTCCTTGGGCGGGAAAACGTGGAAACCACGCGCCCTTATCCACCTGCTGCTGTTATATATATCAGTCTTCATCTTCTGTAAAAGGCTTATCGAAGTTGGCGAAGTCTATACATCTAGTCTGAAGCAGCAGCCACCGAGATCCACTGTGAGAGGAAAAAAAGCAGAGAAGAAGAAACGGAGAGAAGAAGAAAAAGAGAGATGAGTTGAGAGAGTTATTGTGAGAGCTTGTGAATCAGTCGCTTGGTCCAGTTACCAGAGCTGATATTGTTCAACTTTGAGCTACAGTCGTTTTGGTTTTCTTCCATTCGATTGTGTGTTTTGTTTGTTTTCAATCTTGCTATTTTCTCTTTGAAAACTCTTGTCCTATCAAGCTGTTAGTCAGCGGTTTCAAGCTGTGAGGCAGTGGGTTGCAGAGGTGTTCCTCTGATCGGCTAAGCTGTAGTGCCCAGCAGAGCAAGCTGTGAAGCTCAGCTGTTGCAGAGGGTGTTCCTCTGGTCGGGATAAGCTGTAAGCCCCAGCCGTTGTTGGCAAGCTGTAGAGCCCAGCTGATTGAAGCTGTGTATCAGCAGTAATCCACATTCGAGTTGAATGTGGGGTGGACGTAGGTCGGATTGACCGAACCACCTAAAAGCCTTGTGCCTCTCGTGTGTTTGATTGCTTGTTCAGCAGATCTTGTGTGTTTCATTTGATGCATTGGCTGTGTTCGTTTAGTGTTCTTCTAATTCCACATTTGACTCTAGGCCTAATCTTTAAATAGCCAGTTGATCTATTCACCCCCCCCCTCTAGATCCACATCCTGTGGTGATAGAGCCTTCCATCTAACTTCAACACCTCTGCCCTGTTCAGCGGCACGCCCTTGTGCCTTCAGCGGCACACCCTCTGCCATGTTCAGCGGCACGCCCTTGAGCTCTTCAGCGGCACACCCCGCTGGCTTTCAGCGGCACACCCCTCTGCCCTGTTCAGCGGCACACCCGTTGCCCTATTTAGCGGCACGCCCTTCAGCGGCACAGCCCTTGAGCTCTTCAGCGGCACGCCCTGGTAGCTCTTCAACGGCACGCCCTCAGGCCCCCCCCTCCAGCGGTACGCTCTTTCAGCGGCACGCACTTTGGGCTCTCCAGCGGCACGCTCGCTGTGTCTTTCAGCGGCATGCCTTTTAGGTCCTCTAGCGGCACACTTGTTGAGCCTACCAGCGGCACGGCCTTCAGGATTTTTCAACGGCACGTCCGGTAAAACGACATGACGCCCATGCCCTACAGATCTTTGGCGCGCAGTGGGCTGTCCGAGGTGTCGGACGGGGGTTGGGCCACGCAGGCTACTCCCCTGACACCGAGGACGACGGGTCAAATCCCCAATCAATGCCACCGGTTTCTCGCCTCCGACTGCCGTGCTCGAACGCCTCCGTCGTGAGGGGTATAAAAGCCCCTCTCCTTCGACACGAAAAAGAGGAGGAGGAGGAAGACACACGCGCAGACAGTGAAAGGGAGAAGAGAAGAAGAGAAAGAGAGGAAGAGGAAGAAGAAGAAGATAAGAGAAGAAGAGAAGAAGAAGAAGAGGGGAGGCTCTGCCCCCCCCCCTTGCTGCTCCGTCCTCCATCATCCGTGCAGAGAGAAGAAGAGAAAGAGAAAAGAGGAGAAGAGAAAAAGAGAAAGAGAAAAAAAGGAGAAGAAGGAGAAGAGAAGAAGAGGGAAGAGAGGAAGAGAGGGGATAGGGTTTGCCGCTCCCCCCATCGTCGCCGTCTGTGCGAAGAGAGAGGAGAGTGCTGCCGCTCCACCTGTCGCCACCTCCTGAAGAGAAGAAGAAAAAGAAGAGAAAGAAGAGAAGAAGAAAAGGGGGGAGAGGGCCTGCTGCCCTTCCCCTCCCCGCTGCAACCTCTGCTCATTTGCCTAAAGGGAGATGCCCTTCCGTTTCTCCTTGGACATCCAGGCCCAACGCTTCTATCCTGAGGCCCCTTGAGTCTCTCTCCCTCCTGCCAAGATTTCCTTCGGCCTAGCCAACCAGCATCCCCGGTCCACCCTTAGCCCTTCTGGCCGGCATGCCCAGCCTTCCACCTTGCCCGGTGCACTGTGGTTGCACCAACCCGACATACGCTGAACCCCCAGCGGCACACCTTGGCCCCCGTTCACCGGCCCAACCCCTGGGAGCCTTCCTCGGCACAGCCCATCCCCCCAGCCTGGCACAGCTTCCTAGCCGGTACACCCCCCCATTGGCCGATACACTGCCCTTTGGTTCTTCGCCAGGCATACCCTCCATGTGCCTCTAGCGGTACGCCTTTGGCTCACCCGCTCGCCGGCACGGTCCCCCTTGGCCTTTGCCCGGTACACCCTCTATAGGCCTTCAACGGTACACCCCAGGCAGGCCTTCACCGGCACACTCTGGCCTCCCCCAGCCCGGCACCCCCTCTCGTGCCTTCCTTGCCCGGCACATCAGTCCCCAACCCCTCCTTCTTGCCCGGTACACTCCCGGCCAGCCTTGGAGAGGTTTCCCGTCCGTCGTTTCCTCCGAGTTTTCCAAGGTTTTGTTAAGGTGTTGTCGCTCTCGGGTGCCCACCTCCAGTTGTCGGGTTCCGCCACTCCATGTGGGCGCGTTCCCTTATCTCCCTTACGCTCAGGTCAAGGGGAGATGCTGCCGAATTTTTGTTAGAAACAATAACGTACTAGAAGGACAAAGGGAAGCAACAAACAAATGGGGCAATAACGAATTAAAAGGCAAAAAGAAGGCAACAAACAAATGAAAAGAACAATGGTAAAACACTTCAACCAAGACAAGGGAACCGCAATCAATACAAAGAGAGCCAAATCGAACGACAACTAAACAACTTGAACATTCGTCCTCATGGGAGAAAGAATGGAAACTGATCAAAAGAAGAAAAGAAGAAACCCTTGCAAACTTAATAAAACCCAAGAAAAGAAGAAAAGAAAAGTCTTAAAAGAACTAGAGGGAGAGTGGGCCCTCATCGGTATTTCCAACCTAGCCCTTCAGCGGTACACCCTTTTAGCCCTTCAGCGGTACACTCCTCAGCCCTTCAGCGGTACACCCTTTTAGTCCTTCAGCGGCGCACTCCTCAGCCCTTCAGCGGTACACCCTTTTAGCCCCTCAGCGGCACACTCCTAGCCCTTCAGCGGTACACCCTTTTTAGCCCTCTAGCGGCCCACTCTCTCTCCAAAAATATATATAATGATAATAATAAATTAATAAAAATTATGATAAATAAATAAATCTGAACATACATAAGAAATAAACAAAAAAATGTGAAATAGTAATAATAATAGTAGAAAAGAAGAACATAATAATAAAAATAAAACAAAATAAAACAAAAATCATCCAGAACAAATACATAAAGGGGAATAAACAGCACCAGATCTTACGACTAAAAATCCCAGATAAAGAAGATGGTAAAAATCTATATCGCAGCCCCGACTCTCCCGTGGCCCGATGCTGAAGGAACAACGATGCCGCCCTTCTAGGTCGGGTCTGAGTCTCGGGAATGATCCCGAACTGGCCATGACCCGACCTCGCCTCGGGCCGACATTTCGATTAAACCGGACTCGTTTCTCAGGCCGGATCCCTTCCGAGCCACTACGGAGATTGCCGCACGTTCGGCAGACATTTGAACGGGCTCACCTCGATTTCCGCCACGTTTCTATTACGGACCTGTGTCTGAACATGAAAAGACCCGTGAGCAACCAACATGGCCGACGGCTCCCACCCCGACGTGGTCGTAACCCGGTATTGCTCTGGGCCGATAGCTCGCCAAATCGGATTCACCCTATCGGGATTCGTTCCCCCCTTTCATTGAAATTGCCGCGAACTCGGCATACATTTATACAGGGTTGTTTCTGTCTACGTCGTACCTTCTATATGGACCCTTGTCCAAATATCAAACGGTCCGCAAGTGACCGACGAAATCTGAATAGAACGAGATGGCTCCCGTCATCTCTGGACCCTCTGCATGGGAATATCAACAAGGCCTTCGTGGGCTATGCTTGGACCTCGGGTCCGTCCCGACTATGGTAGTTGTCTGACCCACATCCTCGGCCTACAGCTCGCTCCCTTCGAACACGTTCTCGGTTTTGGAATCTAGTCCAGGGACACTTCCCCGTTGCCCTCCGACACCAAAAACATTAATAATGCCCGTGCAAGCCCCGTTTGGACCGCGGGAGGCACCCCCGGTATGGTCCTGACTCGATCTCGCACCGGGCCAACAAATTCATTGGTTTCCTGCTACGCTAACCGAGATTTAACCAAATGTTTTCAGTGTCTCGTAATAGTATATGTGCCGTATCCTGGCATACATATGTTCCAGGTCCTCCTACGACGACTACAATATTCCCAATACCGGACACCCGTCCGAACATTAAACGGTCTCCTGAATGACCGACACGTTTCGAACGTCCTCTTCCCTAGACACAGGGCTTTCCAGCCGATTCAAGGGATATTCTCCGTTGCCCCTTGGCACCGGATATATTAATGACGCTCATGCAAGTCTTGTTTCGACCGCGGGGGGCCCACCGCAGTATGGTCGCAGCTTGCTCTTGCACCGGGCCAACATATTTACTAGTTTTTGACCGCTCTAACCGAGGCTCAGCCGAACGTTCTCCGCTCTTCCGAACAATAGATTTGTCGTACCTCGGCATACATGCGTTCTGGTTTTCCCGCGACAACCGTGATCTTCTCGAGCCGGACATTCGTCCGAACATTAAATGGTCAGTACACGACTGACATGACCGCGAATGGTTTTCTTCTCGCCCTCACGCGAGGATTTCAATACCTCGTAATAGACCTTCCATGCAATTGATTTCTTGGCCATGAGGCCTTGAATCCCGGCGATTAATCAAAGGTGTTCCCTCGTATGGGGGATGTAAATGACGCCGTGACCTTTATGGAGCGACTGGTTTTGGTCCCGACACGAACCACACAATCGTCTGACCGAGTCAGATCGAGCGCACCGTGGGCTCTTCGGAGCCCGAATAAATTGTCACTTTGTGACTGGCACCTCCACGCACTTAATAGACAAATCAACCATTCCCAAAGAGACGAGCATAATAAATGAACGAAAAGTGCGTCCACAAGTCTGGCACGCCCGGTGGGACCTAAACCACCCTTCATCTCTTCGCCGGGATTTGGGGCCTCGTGGCCTCCTAATTAACGATGTTTGCCTGCTTTGATGAATGGCAGGTGCTGTCTTCGCCAGTCCTATGGGGAGAAAAGCCAGACTCGGTGCAGCTACCTTCGTGGCCTCGAGGACGCTGCTTCGAAGCATATGCAGCTTCCAGGAATCATGGGGGCTGTTATAAAAAAAAGAGAAGAGAAAGAGAAGAGAAGGGAGGGAAAATCAAACCCCCCCCCTTTTTTTTCCTCAAGAAGAAAGAGAAGAAAAGAAGAAAAGAAGAAAAGAAGAAAAAGAGAAAAGAAAGAAGTAAAAAAAAAGAAGAGAAAGAATTGGCAAGAGAGGGTTGTACGGCCACGTCCGTCGAGACTCGTGCTGAACGAAGATTACCACTGTGGGGTTGATGCGGTGGAGCGAACCACTCATCCCCTCCCTGAGGGGGTGAGCGCTCTCCTGCACCTCCACCCTGGTCAATCATACAAAAAAAGGGAGAAATAAAGAAGAAAGGAAGAAAAGTTGGCCAGCATTGTCGACTGAAAGAGCAAGAAGAAACCCGGTATCCTGCCCGACTCTAGGAGGTCCCGAGTCCGTGGTGCAGTGACCCTGCTCGTTCCTCCTTCCTGCTGCATCCATCCGGCACAAAACGGCCCCCGAGTGGTTGTTAAAAGACCCAGCGAGCCACAATTGTAGCTTGGTGAATGGTTGCCCGCCGTGGGGGAATGCTTTATAGCAATAAGGCCAAGCACGGCCACCACTCCCGAAGAGAGCGTGCACATACCCCGCCATGGGGGATGAGAAGAAGATATATACCCTGCTACGGGGGCATAGGAGGCAAAAAAAAAAAAGAAATACACCCCATTCCCAGGGGCACATGAAGAGAATCCGCCCCGACTAAGGGGCACACAAAGCAAAAGCTATACCCCGGCTTCGGGGCATTTGAAGAAGAATCCGCCCCGACCTGGGGACATAAGAGGAAATAGAGTTGCACCCCGGCTTAGGGGCATTTGAAGAAGAAATACACCTCGATATGGGGGCACCTGAAGCAAAAAACATACCCCGCCATGGGGGCATATGAAGAAAAGAATTCACCCCGGCCTGGGGACACACAAAAAGAGAAACTCACCCTGGCTTAGGGGTATGTGAAGAAGGAACGCACTCCGGCCTGGGGGCATATGAAACAAAAGCACACCCCATACTAGGGGCATATGGAGAGGAATGCACCTCGCCCTGAGGGGCGCAAAAAATATAAGAACACACCCTGGCTTAGGGGCATTTGAAGAAAAAACATACCCCGCCAGGGGGCATAGAAGTCATGAAGAATACGCCCCGGCTTAAGGGCATTTGAAGAAGTCACATCCCGCCTCAGGAGCATGAGAAGCAACAAGGATACACCCCGGCCTAGGGGTATTTGAAGAAGAAATATACCCCGCTTGGGGGCATAGAAGCTGTAAAGAACACGCCTCGGCTCATGGGCATTTAAAGAAGCTACATCCTGCCTTGGGAGTATAAGAAGAAAAGAGTCCACCCCATCTTAGGGGTATTTGAAGAAGAAACACACCCCGCTATGGGGGCATAGAAGTCATAAAGAATACGCCCCGGCTTAGGGGTATTTGAAGAAGAAGGATACCCCACCTCGGGGGACATTGCAAGCAGCGATACACCCTGCTTGGGTGCATAGGAAGCAAACCACACCCCACTCCTGGGGACACATAAAGAGAGTACACCCCGCCATGGGGGCACATGAAGAGAATTCACCCCGACTCGGGGGTACATGAAGCAACAAAGAATACACCTCGCCTTAGGGGAGTCTGAAGAAGAAGCATACACCCCACTAACGGGGGCACAGGAGCCATCGAGAATACACCCCACTTTGGGGGCACAAGAAGCAAACATTCCCCAGCGTGTCGGGGCAGAAGAAGAAGAATTTCCCCCCTCGGGGGGCAAAAAAAAAAGAGCAAAGATACACCCGGTGCCCGGGGTACATGAAGAGAAAGACACCTCCCTTTGGGGGCACAACAACCAACAAAGATACACCACGACTGAGGGACACATGAAGAGAAATACACCTCTGCTCTAGGGGCATACGAGACAAAACTATACCCCGATTTAGGGGCATTTGAGGCAAAGACTTCACCCCGCCTTAAGGGGGGGCATAAGAAGTGAAAGATATACCCCACCCCGGGGGCACAAGAAGAAAACACACCCCACCTTGGGGGCGTAAGAAGCCAAGAGATATACCCCGCCACGGGGCAGTAGAGGCAAAATGCATTCCCCCCGGGGGCACGTAAAGCAACATACCCCTCGCCTCGGCAGCATATGAGGCCAAGAAGCTATATCCCGGCTCGGGAGCATAAGAAACAAAAGATATACCCCACGTCCGGGGCATATGAAGCCAAGAAACACACCCCCATCTCGGGGGTATTTGAAGAAGAAGCATACCTCACCTCGAGGGCCTAGAAGCTATAAAGAACACGCCCCGACTCAGGGGCATATGAAGAGAAGTCTACCCCGGCCTAGGGGTATTTGAAGAAGAAGCATACCCCGCCAGGGGACATAGAAGCCATAAAGAATACGCTCCGGTTTAGGGGTACTTGAAGAAGCTACATCCCGCCTTGGGAGCATGAGAAGAAAAGAGAATCCACCCGGCTTAGGGACCTTTGAAGGAGCATACCCCAGGCTCGGAGTCCATGAAGCAACATGCACCCCCCCCCCCCGGGTGGGGGGGGGGGACATCTGAAGCAGAACAAACAACATCCCCCGGCTTAGGGAAGCATATGAAGAGAGGAATACGCCCCGATATGGGGGCACGTAAACAAAGAAGAAGAATTCACCCCGCCTCGGGTGCATAAAAAGCAAGAACTACGCCCCGCATCAAAAGCGGCAATACATTCCACTCTGGGGGCACTGGAAGCGGAATACACCCCGTGCCGGGGGCATATAAAAAAAAAAGGGATACCTCTCTCTGGGGCATCAGAAGCAGCAATACGCCCCACCTTGGGGGCATCAAAAGCAGCAATACACCCCACCTTGGGAGCATAAGAAGCAAACATTCCCCCCGGTGTGTCTGGGAAGAAGAAAAGAATTCACCCCGGCCCGGGGACACTTGAAGAAAGAAGCACATCCCGCCACGGGGGCACATGAAGAGAACCCCTCCCGCCTCGAGAGTATAAGAAAGAGAAGAATACACCCTGGTCTGGGGGCTATTGAAGAAACAACACACCCCCTCCATGGGAGACAAAGCTACACCCCGACCCGGGGACACATGCAGAGCATCCACCCCGCTCAGGGGGCACAAAGAGGTACACTCCGCCCTTGGCGCATAAGAAGCAGAAGCATTTACCCCGATCCGGGGGCGTAAAGAAGCAAAGAGTCATACATCCCGACATGGGAGCACATGAAGAAAGAATATACCCCGACCTAGGGGCGTCAGAAGAAGAAACATACGCCCCGATCCAAGGACATAAGAAGCAAGAGAATACGCCCTGCGAAAAGGGTATAAGAAACATGAAGAATGTACCCCAGCCTGGGGGCACAGAAAGAGACATACTCCGCCCTTGGAGCATAAGAAGCAGAAGCATCTACCCCGACCCGGGGCACAGAAACGAAGAGACATATATCCTGATCTGGGAGCATAAGAAGGAAGATATACTCCGCCCAAGCGGCATCTGAAGAAACAACATACCCTGCTTCGGGGGCACAGAAGCCGTAAAGAGATAAACCCCGGCCTCAGGGGGGGCATAAGAAGCAAGAGATACACCCTCGTGCCGGGGACATATGAAGAGAAGCACTCCTCCGCCTTCAGGGGTAGAAAGAGAGCAGAATTCGCCCCCACCATGGGGGGGTATAAGAAACAAAAGACACACCCCGTACCAGGGGCATATGAAGAAGAAACATACCTCGTCTCGAGGGCCTAGAAGCTATAAAGAACATGCCCCGGCTCAGGGGAATATGAAGAGAAGTCCACCCTGGCTTAGGGTATTTGAAGAAGAAACATACCCCACCTGGGGGCATAGAAGCCGTGAAGAGTATACCCCACCATGGGGGCATTTGAAGAGAGCTACACCCCACCTCAGGGGAATTAAAAAAAAACACACCCTGGTCTGGGGACATAGAAGCCAAAAAAATACACCCCGTCTGGGGACACAGAAGCAAAGAGGCAAAATACACCCCTCAGGGGGGGATGCATACCAAATGAAGCTACACCCCAACCTGGGGGCACATTAAGAGAAATACACTCCAGCGTGGAAGCATTAATGAGAAAAGAAGAGCAGAATAAAGAAAAAGACACGCATGAGGCAGACGTGGTCTTCGAGCCCGCCTCATCACACAAAAGAAAAGAAGAAAATGAAGAAAAGACACATGAGGCAGACGTGGTCCTCGAGCTCGCCTCATCACACAAAAGAAGAGAAGAAAAGAAAAAATACACATGAGGAAGACGTGATCCTCGAGTCCGCCTCATTACGCAAAAGAAGAGAAGAAAAGGAAGAATAGACACATGAGGTAGGCGTGGTCCTCAAGCCCGCCTCTTCACACAAAAGAAGAAGAGTAGAACCAAAAGAAGATACATGAGGCAAACGTGATCTTCGAGCCCGCCTCATCTAACAAAAGAAGAAAAAGGAAAGAAAGAGTCACGAGGCGAACATGGTCTTTGCACCTGCCTCTCTACAAAAGAAGAAGAGAAGAAAAAAGAGAGACATGAGGTGAACATGGTCCTTGAACCCGCCTCTTCACACAAAAAAAAGAGAAAGAGTCACGAGGCGAACATGGTCTCTGCACCTGCCTCTCTACAAAAGAAGAAAAGAAGAAAAAAAGAGAGTCACGAGGCAGACACGGTCTTTGCACCCGCCTCTCCATAAAAGAAGAAGAGAAGAAGAGAAAGAACAATCATGAGGCAGACATGGTCTTTGTACCCGTCTCTTCACACACAAAAAAAAGAGAGAAAGAATACACATAAGGCAGACGTGGTCTCCGAACCCGCCGCTTCACAAACCCTTCCCCTCGGCTCTCGTATCCTACTACCCGACGCCCTTTGGCTCAGTTATTCCGGCCAAGGCCCACTATCAAGATTAATCCACCCGTCCCACCGCGCTCTCCTATATCTTTTCGGCTTTATAGCCTACTTCTAACATCTCTCGGCTTGTCAGCCTACTCCCAATATCCCTTGGCTTTTTAGCCTACTTTTCAGTATCCTTCGGCTCTTATGGCCCGCTTTCCCAACTTTGGCTCTTGCGGCCTGCTTCCCTTTGGCTCTTATAGCCTGCTGCCCAATTTTGGCTCTTGTAGCCTGCTCCCCCGATTTGGCTTCCGTAGCCTACTTTCCATAATTTCGGCTCTTGCAGCCCGCTTCCCAATATCTTTGGCTCTCGCAGCCTGCTTCCCAGAATTCGGCCTTTACGGCCTGCTTCCCAAAATTCTGCCTTCACGGCCCGCTTCCCATAATTTCGGCTCCTGTAGCCCGCTTCCCAATTTCGGCTCTTGTAGCCTGCTCCCCCGATTTGGCTTCCGTAGCCTGCTTTCTACAATTTTGGCCTTCACGGCCCGCTTCCCATAATTTTGGCTCCTGCAGCCCGCTTCCCAATTTTGGCTCTTGTAGCCTGCTTCCCCGATTTGGCTTCCGTAGCCTGCTTCCTAGAATTTTGGCTCTTGCAGCCCGCTTCCCAATATCTTTGGCTCTTGCAGCCTGCTTCCCAGAATTTGACCTTTACGGCCTGCTTCCCGGAATTCGGCCTTCACGACCCGCTTCCCAATTTCGGCCTTCACGGCCCGCTTCCCATAATTTTGGCTCCTACAGCCCGTTTCCCAATTTCGGCTCTTGTAGCATGCTCCCCCGATTTGGCTTTCGTAGCCTGCTTTCCACAATTTCGGCCTTCACGGCCCGCTTCCCATAATTTCGGCTCCTGCAGCCCGCTTCCCAATTTTGGCTCTTGTAGCCTGCTTCCCCGATTTGGCTTCCATAGCCTGCTTCCTATAATTTCGGCTCTTGCAGCCCGCTTCCCAATATCTTTGGCTCTTGCAGCCTGCTTCCCAGAATTCGACCTTTACGGCCTGCTTCCCGGAATTCGGCCTTCACGGCCCGGTTCCCAATTTTGGCTCTTACGGCCCGCTTCACAATATCTTCGGCCTTTACGGCCTGCTCCCCAGAATTCAGCCTTCACGGCCCGCTTCCCATAATTTCGGCTCCTGCAGCCCGCTGCCCAATTTTGGCTCTTGTAGCCTGCTCCCCCGATTTGGATTCCGTAGCCTGCTTTCCACAATTTCGGCTCTTGCAGCCCGCTTCCCAATATCTTTGACTCTCGCAGCCTGCTTCCCAGATTTCGACCTTTACGACCTGCTTCCCAGAATTCGGCCTTTACGGCCTGCTTCCCAGAATTCGACCTTCACGGCCCGCTCCCGTAACTTCGGCTCTTGCAGCCCGCTTCCCAATTTCGGCTCCTGCAGCCTGCTTCCCATAATTTGGCTCTCGCAGCCCGCTCTCCTTGATTTCTGGCTATTGTGGCCTACTTCCAATATCAATTGCGGCTTGTATGGCCCGCTTCCCCAATGTCCTTTCGGCCCTTCGCGGTCTCCTTCCTCAGCACCCTGGCTGCTGCTTTGATTCTATATGCACATACAAGATACATATACGTAACGACAGTATGTTCTTACACAAAAAAAGAAGGAAAAAGAAAGAAAAGAAAGAAAAATAAGAATTGCTTGGCTACCCTGCTTGCATGTTTGCGTAATATAGAGTAATACACCTCCTTGGAATTTTCTAGGACCGCGTTTCCTTGCTAAATAATAATGCTGCCCCGATTCCTGATGCACGGGCGTCACGGCACGCGCTCGAAGGGAACCCGATTATGGCGGGTGCACGCGTCAAGGGGAAGAGTCATGGCTGAATCGCTAAGCCCAACTCACAAAATAAACCTGAGGCAACGCTCCCACACTTAGCACTTAATGTGTTCAATAGCCTTCGACTATAGGGATTGCCCGAATTTCTTCTTAGCACTCTACGGAGACTTGAATTCCTGCACTCCCGTGAAAGGTAATCGTGAGGAAAAAGCTGCCTACCCCCACTGTAAAAAAAAAAGGAGAGAAAAAAAAGAGAGAAAAAAAGAAGAGAGAGAGAAACGCAGATCCGAGTAGCCGAGAATCCCCACTGAAACAAATGAGGAAACTCGCGCGAAATGGTGAAGCGAATCACAATAAGGACGAATCTTAGTAGCCGGGAATCCCCATTGAGACACATGAGGAGACTCGCGCAGAACGGTGAAATCTGCTATCAAAATAAACAGATGGGGGCTGTGTGAAGCTACCGAAAGTCGAAAGCCTGGAACTAATGTGTAGGCGCTAGAGTGATCCTCGAGTGTCACCAGGAAAACCTGCATATCCCTATGGTTAGGGCTCTTTGTTCACACATTTGCACTACCACGCTACAGAGAATTGCCTCGGGTGAAATGCGTGAATTTAGGCTATGCATGTAAGACATGCGATATCCTCTTGACGGGTGCACCACCCCTCAATTGTGCCTCGTGGTCCGCACCGTGTCTACGAATTTTGGGCGATGTCCCTATCTATCCCCTATAGAGGGAGCTGCCATACTTATATTTATGTTATGTCTGCTAATGAATGCTTGCATGCTTGAATAAAAAATTATAATATAAAAAAAGTAATAATAATAAATAATAAAAATACGTGTATATAATAAACTCAATTTCGGCTAGCGAAGCCTACTTTCCCAACTCTGGCTCGTAGAGCCCAATCTTGGCCCCCATGGCCTACCTCTTGCCCTCACAGCTCGTTAATCTCCCAACTCCGGCTTCTACAGTCTACTTCCCCTATTTGGGCATTCACATATGGCACCCCAATTTTGGCTCTTGTAGTCTGCTTCCCTGATTTGGCTTCCGTAGCCTGCTCCCTATAATTCTGGCTCTTGCAGCCCGCTTCCCAACTTTGGCTCTTGCAGCCTGCTTCCCCAATCCGGCCTCCACGGCCCGCTTCCCGTAACCTTGGCTCTTGCAACTTGCTTACCTTTGGCCTTCGTGGCCTGCTCCCCGATTTCGGCTCTCGTGGCCTACTCCCCGATTTGGCTCCCGCGGCCCTCTTCCCATGATTTCGGCTCTTGCAGCCCGCTTCCCAACACCCTTGGCTTTTATGGCCTGCCTCCCCAATTCGGCTTCCATAGCCTACTTCCCAACTTTGGCTCTTGTAGCCTGCTTACCTCGGCCCCCATGGCTCGCTTTCCCAATTCTGGCTCTGGCAGCCTGCCCGCTCCCCAATTTAGGCTTTTGTAACCCGCTTTCCCGATTCGTGGACACTAAATAAATTCTCACCCCATGTTTACGTGCAGGGGAATATAGAAGGGGAGAAAAGAGAAGAGAAGGTGAAGAGAAGAAGAGAGGAAAAAGAAACTCTTGAAGTGCTCCAACGGCGTAGTAGCCTGCAAGGCCTCCAGCGGCACACTACTAAGTGCCCTCAGCGGCACACCCATTGTGAAGCCTCCAGCGGCACGCCCTTCTGCCGCTCCAACGGCACACTCCCAGCCCCGGTGGCACACCGATGACATGCCCCATCTGGCACGCTCCCACGCGCCCCCGGTGGCACACTTTCGGAGTGCCTTACGTGGCACACCCTCCTGTGCTCTCCCCCAGCGCGCCTTTAAGTGTACCGGCGGCACGCTCTGGCGGGATGTACTCTCTTTATGTGTAAAAGAGGAAAGACGGTAAAAGAGGAAGAGAATAAAAAAAAAGAAAAAAAGGGGAAGAGAAGGGGGAATTTCGACAAGAGAAAAGAAGATAAGAAAGGAGAAGAAGAGAAATAAGAGAGAGAAAGAAACAGAAATAAGAGAAAGTAATAATAATAATGATATATACATATATATGTGTATATACATATGTCTCCCGTCCGCACGCCCCTACGTATCGACGGGCAGCCGCACGGGCAAAGACGGCTCCACCCCTGCGTTGGCGTTAGTTCCTTGCCAATAAATAAGTCCTTTTCCGGCGCAAGGCTTCGTGCCCTAGGCACCCGCTCTTACACAATATTGCCATCACGGACCTTACGTCCGAAGAAGCAAGAAAAAAAACCCGTTGCGTTGGCATTATCTTCTTGCCAACGAATGAACCTTATCTTTCGGCGCAAGGCTTCGTGCCCTAGCCACCTTCTCTCATGCAAATCGCCATTGTGGGCCTTACGCCCGAATCGACAGAATCTCTATCCATGCGATGGCATTAGCCCCTTGCCAACGAATAAGTCCCGTTCCGGCGCAAGGCTTCATGCCCTAGCCACCCACTCCATACGATATTGCCATTACGGACCTTACGTCCGAATTGGCGGAAAATCCCCTGTTGCGTTGGCATTGTCTCCTTGCCAACGAATGAACCCTGTCTTTCGGCGCAAGGCTTTAGGCCCTAGCCAACAATCACATGTTATCCACTCGTCAAAAAAAAAGAGAGAAAAGGGCTTAAAATAGAGGTGCCCCGCCGGACTTGCCCCTACACGGGAACAAGGGCAAAAATGGCGATAACCCAGCTATGGCGAAAACCCGAAAGGGCGCTACAGGCAAAATTGGGTACCCCGCCACGCGAAAACCCGAGAGGGCGCGTGGACAAAAGCAAGAGGGGGTTGGTGTCGGCGAAAACCCGAAAGGGTGCTTGCACCAGTAATGTGGTTTAAAAAAAAGAAGAAGAAAAAGAGACAAACAAACCATGTCAGCGCCCGACACCCTGTTGGCACTGATGAAGAGAAAAAGAGACAAACAAATCATGTCAGCTCCCGGCACCCTGTCGGCACTGACGAAGAGATAAAGAGACCAACAAACCAGGTCAGCTCCCGGCACCCTGTCGGCGCTGACGAAGAGACCAAGAGATCAACATATCATGTCAGCTCCCGGCACCCTGTCGGCGCTGACGAAGAGACCAAGAGACAACATATCATGTCAGCTCCCGGCACCCTGTCGGTGCTGACGAAGAGACCAAGAGACAACAAGCCAGGTCAGCTCCTGGCACCCTATCGGCACTGACGAAGAGACAAAAAGACCAACAAAGCATGTCAGTTCCCGACACCCCGTCGGCACTGACGAAGAGACAAAGAGACCAACAGAGCATGTCAGCTCCCGACGCCCCGTCGACGCTGACGAAGAGACAAAGAGACCAACAAATCATGTCAGCTCCTGGCACCCTATCGGCACTGACGAAGATACCAAGAGACCAACAAGCCAGGTTAGCTCCCGACACCCCGTTGGCACTGACGAAGATAAAAAGAGACCAACAAGCCAGGTCAGCTCCCGACACCCCGTCGGCACTGACGAAGAGAAAAAGAGACCAACAAACCAGGTCTGTTCCCGGCACCCCGTCGGCACTGACGAAGAGACAAAGAGACCAACATATTGCTTCAGTTCCCGGCATCCCGTCGGCACTGATGAAGAGACCAACATACTGCTTCAATTCCCGGCACCCCGTCGGCACTGATGAAGAGACAAAGAGACCAAAAAACCATGTCAACGTCCGACACCCCGTCGGTGCTGACGAAGAGAAGAAGAGACAAATAAACTGCGTCGGTTCCCGACACCCCGTCAGCACTGATGAAGAGAAGAAAAGGACAAACAAACCATGTCAGCGCCCGACACCTTGTTGGCACTGATGAAGAGAAAAAGAGAGAAACAAATCATGTCAGCTCCCGGCACCCTATCGGCACTGACGAAGAGATAAAGAGACCAACAAACCAGATCAGCTCCCGACACCCTGTCAGCGCTGACGAAGAGACCAAGAGACCAACATATCATGTCAGCTCCCGGCACCCTGTCGGCGCTGACGAAGAGACCAAGAGACAACATATCATGTCAGCTCCCGGCACCCTGTCGGCACTGACGAAGAGACCAAGAGACAACAAGTCAGGTCAGCTCCTGGCACCCTGTCGGCACTGACGAAGAGACAAAAAGACCAACAAAGCATGTCAGTTCCCGACACCCCGTCGGCACTGACGAAGAGACAAAGAGACCAACAGAGCATGTCAGCTCCCGACGCCCCATCGACGCTGACGAAGAGACAAAGAGACCAACAAATCATGTCAGCTCCCGGCACCCTGTCGGCACTGACGAAGAGACCAACAAGCCAGGTCAGCTCCCGACACCCCGTCGGCACTGACAAAGAGAAAAAGAGACCAACAATCCAGGTGCTCCCGACACCCCGTCGGCACTGACGAAGAGAAAAAGAGACCAACAAACCAGGTCAGTTCTCGGCACCCCGTCGGCACTGACGAAGAGACAAAGAGACCAACATACTGCTTCAGTTCCCAGCATCCCGTCGGCATTGATGAAGAGACCAACATACTACTTCAGTTCCCGGCACCCCGTCAGCACTGATGAAGAGACAAAGAGACCAATAAACCATGTCAACGCCCGACACCCCGTCGGCGCTGACGAAGAGAAGAAGAGACAAATAAACCGCGTCGGTTCCCGGCACCCCGTCGGCACTGACGAAGAGAAGAAAAGGACAAGCAAACCATGTCAACGCCCGACACCCCGTCGGCGCTGACGAAGAGAAGAAGAGACAAGCATGCCGTGTCAGCTCCCAGCACCCCGTCGATGCCGACGAAGAGGAGAAGAGACTAGCACACCCACGGGCACCGCCCGGCTCATCCTTCGCATGCACTACCCGTGGGTGAGGGGCATTTGTGGACATGCAAAATTGCACACCCGTATGTCCCGACTAGTCTAGCATTAACGACGGCTTCAACTGAAGAAACTACGTGGAAGAGGGCCATCCGGACTCCCCGAACACATATACACTACCGTGAAGCTATCTCCGGAGTCACGACAGCGAAGAGAAATCAACCCCCAGGAGCCCCACAATCCGTGGGCCTCGAAGAAAATCAAACGGGCCACAACTCAGCGCTCCCAACGGGCTCAGAACTGCCCATTTAGCCCTTTAGCAGCACGCCCCTGGCCCCTTTCAGTGGCACGCCCTTGGCCCTTCAGCGGCACACCCTCTGCCCTGTTCAGCGGCACGCCCTTGGGACTTCAGCGGCACACCCTCTGCCCTGTTCAGCGGCACGCCCTTGAGCTCTTCAGCGGCACACCCCGCTGGCTTTCAGCGGCACACCCCTCTACCCTGTTCAGCGGCACACCCGTTGCCCTGTTCAGCGGCACGCCCTTCAGCGGCACAGCCCTTGAGCTCTTCAACGGCACGCCCTGGCTGCTCTTCAACGGCACGCCCTCAGGCCCCCCCCTCCACCGGTACGCTCTTTCAGCGGCACGCACTTTGGGCTCTCCAGCGGCATGCAAAATGTGTCTTTCAGCGGCACGCCTTTTTGGTCCTCTAGCGGCACACTTGTTGAGCCTACCAGCGGTACGACCTTCAGGCTTTTTCAACGGCACGTCCGGAAAAACGACGTGACGCCCATGACCTACAGATCTTTGGCGCGCAGTGGGCTGTCCGAGGTGTCGGACGGGGGTTGGGCCACGCAGGCTACTCCCCTGACATCGAGGACGACGGGTTAAATCCCCAATCAATGCCTCCGATTTCCCGCCTCCGACTGCCGTGCTCGAACGCCTCCGTCGTGAGGGGTATAAAAGCCCCTCTCCTTCGACACGAAAAAGAGGAGGAGGAGGCAGACACACGCGCAGACAGTGAAAGGGAGAAGAGAAGAAGAGAAAGAGAGGAAGAGGAAGAGGAAGAAGATAAGAGAAGAAGAGAAGAAGAAGAGGAGGGGAGGCTCTGCCCCCCCCCCTTGCTGCTCCGTCCTCCGTCGTCCGCACAGAGAGAAGAAGAGAAAGAGAAAAGAAGAGAAGAGAAAAAGAGAAGAGAAAAAAAGGAGAAGAATGAGAAGAGAAGAAGAGGGAAGAGAGGAAGAGAGGGGAGAGGGCTCGCCGCTCCCCCCATCGCCGACGTCTGTGCGAAGAGAGAGGAAAGGAAGAGAGGGGAGAGTGCTGCCGCTCCACCTGCCGCCACCGCCTGAAGAGAAGAAGAAAAAGAAGAGAAAGAAGAGAAGAAGAAAAGGGGGGAGAGGGCCTGCTGCCCTTCCCCTCCCCGCTGCAACCTCTGCTCATTTGCCTAAAGGGAGACGCCCTTCCGTTTCTCCTTGGACATCCAGGCCCAATGCTTCTATCCTGAGGCCCCTTGAGTCTCTCTCCCTCCTGCCAAGATTTCCTTCGGCCTAGCCAACCAGCATCCCCGGTCCACCCTTATCCCTCCTGGCCGGCATGCCCAGCCTTCCACCTTGCCCGGTGCACTATGGTTCCACCAACCCGACACACGCTGAACCCCCAGCGGCACACCTTGGCCCCCGTTCACCGGCCCAACCCCTGGGAGCCTTCCCCGGCACAGCCCATGCCCCCAGCCCGGCACAGCTTCCTGACCGGTACACCCCCCCATTGGCCGGCACACTGCCCTTTGGTTCTTCGCCCGGCATACCCTCCATGTGCCTCCAACGGCATGCCTTTGGCTCACCCGCTCGCCGGCACGGTCCCCCTTGGCCTTTGCCTGGTACACCCTCTATAGGCCTTCGACGGTACGCCCCAGGCAGGCCTTCACCGGCACACTCTGGCCTCCCCCAGCCCGGCACCCCCTCTCGTGCCTTCCTTGCCCGGCACATCAGTCCCCAACCCCTCCTTCTTGCCCGGTGCACTCCCAGCCAGCCTTGGAGAGGTTTCCCGTCCGTCGTTTCCTCCGAGTTTTTCGAGGTTTTGTTAAGGTGTTGTCGCTCTCGGGCGCCCACCTCCAGTTGCCGGGTTCCGCCACTCCATGTGGGCGCGTTCCCTTATCTCCCTTACGCTCGGGTCAAGGGGAGATGCTGCCGAATTTTTGTTAGAAACAATAACGTACTAGAAGGACAAAGGGAAGCAACAAACAAATGGGGCAATAACGAATTAAAAGGCAAAAAGAAGGTAACAAACAAATGAAAAGAACAACGGTAAAACACTTCAACCAAGACAAGGGAACCGCAATCAATACAAAGAGAGCCAAATCGAACGACAACTAAACAACTTGAACATTCGTCCTCATGGGAGAAAGAATGGAAACTGATCAAAAGAAGAAAAGAAGAAACCCATGCAAACTTAATAAAACCAAAGAAAAGAAGAAAAGAAAAGCCTTAAAAGAACTAGAGGGAGAGTGGGCCCTCATCGGTATTTCCAACCTAGCCCTTCAGCGGTACACCCTTTTAGCCCTTCAGCGGTACACTCCTCAGCCCTTCAGCGGTACACCCTTTTAGCCCTTCAGCGACACACTCCTCAGCCCTTCAGCGGTACACCCTTTTAGCCCCTCAGCGGCACACTCTTAGCCCTTCAGCGGTACACCCTTTTTAGCCCTCTAGCGGCCCACTCTCTCTCCAAAAATATATATAATGATAATAATAATGATAATGATAATAATAAATTATTAAAAATTATGATAAATAAATAAATCTGAATATACATAAGAAATAAACAAAAAAATGTGAAATAGTAATAATAATAGTAGAAAAGAAGAACATAATAATAAAAATAAAACAAAATAAAACAAAAATCATCAAGAACAAATACATAAAGGGGAATAAACAGCACCAAATCTTACGACTAAAAATCCCAGATAAAGAAGATGGTAAAAATCTATATTGCAGCCCCGACTCTCCCGTGGCCCGGTGTTGAAGGAACAACGATGCCGCCCTTCTAGGTCGGGTCTGAGTCTCGGGAATGATCCCGAACTGGCCATGACCCGACCTCGCCTCGGGCCGACATTTCGATTAAACCGGACTCGTTTCTTAGGCCGGATCCCTTCCGAGCCACTACGAAAATTGCTGCACGTTCGGCAGACATTTGAACAGGCTCACCTCGATTTCCGCCGCGTTTCTATTACGGACCTGTGTCTGAACATGAAAAGACCCGTGAGCAACCAACATGGCTGATGGCTCCCACCCCGACGTGGTCGTAACCCGGTATTGCTCTGGGCCGATAGCTCGCCAAATCGGATTCACCCTATCGGGATTCGTTCCCCCCTTTCATTGAAATTGCCGCGAACTAGGCATACATTTGTATAGGGTTGTTTCCGTCTACGTCGTACCTTCAATATGGACCCTTGTCCGAATATCAAACGGTCCGCAAGTGACCGACGAAATCTGAATAGAACGAGATGGCTCCCGTCATCTCTGGACCCTCTACATGGGAATATCAACATGGCCTTCGTGGGCTATGCTTGGACCTCGGGTCCGTCCCGACTATGGTAGTTGTCTGACCCACATCCTCGGCCTACAGCCCGCTCCCTTCGAACACGTTCTCGGTTTTGGAATCTAGTCCCGAGACTCTTCCCCGTTGCCCTCCGACACCGAAAACATTAATAATGCCCGTGCAAGCCCCGTTTGGACCGCGGCAGGCGC
Organism: Amorphophallus konjac; assembly: GCA_022559845.1. NCBI lineage: Eukaryota > Viridiplantae > Streptophyta > Magnoliopsida > Alismatales > Araceae > Amorphophallus > Amorphophallus konjac. The sequence goes on from CM040126.1 coordinate 391,491,607, forward strand.
CCCCGGTATGGTCCTGACTCGATCTCGCACCGGGCCAACAAATTCATTGGTTTCCTGCTACGCTAACCAAGATTTAACCGAATATTTTCAGTGTCTCAGAATAGTATATGTGCCATATCCCGGCATACATATGTTCCAGGTCCTCCCGCGACGACTACGATATTCCCAATACCAGACACCCGTCCGAACATTAAACGGTCTTCTGAATGACCGACACGTTTCGAACGTCCGCTTCCCTAGACACAGGGCTTTCCAGCCGATTCAAGGGATATTCCCCGTTGCCCCTTGGCACCGGATATATTAATGACACTCATGCAAGTCTTGTTTCGACTGCGGGGGGGGCCACCGCAGTATGGTCGCAGCTTGCTCTTGCACCGGGCCAACAGATTTACTAGTTTTGACCGCTCTAACCGAGGCTCAACCGAACGTTCTCCGCTCTTCCGAACAATAGATTTGCCGTACCTCGGCATACATGCGTTCCGGTTTTCCCGCGACAACCGCGATCTTCTCGAGCCGGACATTCGTCCGAACATTAAATGGTCAATACATGACTGACATGACCGCGAATGGTTTTCTTCTCGCCCTCACGCGAGGATTTCAATACCTCGTAATAGACCTTCCATGCAATTGATTTCTTAGCCATGAGGCCCTGAATCTCGGCGATTAATCAAGGGTGTTCCCTCGTATGGGGGATGTAAATGACGCCGTAACCTTTATGGAGCGACGGGTTTTGGTCCCGACATGAACCACACAATCGTCTGACCGAGTCAGATCGAGCGCACCGTGGGCTCTTCGGAGCCCGAATAAATTGTCACTTTGTGACTGGCACGCCCACGCACTTAATAGACAAATCAACCATTCCAGAAGAGACGAGCATAATAAATGAACGAAAAGTGCATCCACAGGCGTGAGTTGCAAGAGTTCCCCGTGAAAATGGTGATTATTATTTCATCATCATCTTTTTCTCCCATTTTTTTATATTAAGAAGATGTATGTGACCTGACCCAGGTGGTCTGGAGGCCTTATGCGGGTATGACTGACGCCGATCAGCCATGGGTCATAACTAGCCGTGCCCGGTTCAGAGGCGACCTCTGGATGCACTGTTTGAACGAAATCGAGCCACTTCGGCTACGATTGGCCATGAGGACTCTAGGGCTGGCCCAAGAATGGGTGGACATGACTACCACACCACGTGTCGGGAGGAAGACGCGTGGGCCGGCGACCTCCGTTGATTGGAGAGTGCGGTTCCCTGAGCAATACGAGGACTGGCAATGAGGCGGCACTCCCGTGGAGTCACATGCTCAAGACAGCGAGGATTATCTGCGCCTCTATAAGGCGATGTATGCAGAACGACTCCATCCTGAAGGGACCATGGAGGTGAACAATATTTTTTTCCTTTTTTTTATGTTAACCTATGTCCTGGCCACAGGATGTTCGCGACACTATGATAGCGAACTTGCAAGCTCGCCTGGTAGGCACAGAGCGACAGTTACATGATACTCGCGCAGCCTTGAGTTCTTCGGTAAGCCTACATACACACGATCATAGACCAAGATTCTTGGCGTTAGGTCCTCGGTGTCACCTTATGTGTGTTGCAGCGCGCCCAGCTTGATGCGGCTTCCTCAGCAATGGGGGCGGATGGTGTCTCTTCCAGTTTGTGGATCCCCACTTCCGAACTTGATTTGCTTCATGAGCAGCTTGCTCATACTACGCAGCGAGCCGCGGAGGCAGAAGGCATGCTCTCCGCCCAGGTAAGAGTCTGGTCATTGAATTTCACTTATTCGTACCTCCACATACCTGAGATGATGGTTATGGCAGACGAAAGAGGTGCAAGATGCACTTGCCTGCACCGCGCAGGGGGAAGCCAGAATAGCGGAACTGGAGGAAGAGTTACAGCATCGTCCAGACGATGGCTCTTCTCGGGACGCCGTGGAGCTGAGGATTACCCTTCAGCTGGAGAGGGAGGACAGAGAGAGAGAACGCGCGGAAAGGGAAAGAGACACAGAAAGATGGAGAGCCGACATATTGATTGAGAGGGAGGAGCGTAGGGCCATGGAGGCCCAACTGTTTGAACTCCGAACCAGCCTCGGTCTTGCTGAACAATGGCTGAGAGATGGTGAAGAGCGCTACCGTAGAGCACGAGAGCATGGCTTTCGTGTTAGTAGCTTTTTTGCTGCTCCTGTCGATCGACGGGGAGCAGAGACAGAAAGAGGGGTACAGAGCAGCAGAGGCATCGCCTCGCATGGTTTAGCAACACCCTCCAGGGTTCTTCGCCATGAGAGTGGAGAAAGGGGTAACACTGAGAGAGAGGATGAAACTTAATGTACAATTTCTAGAAGGAAATAAAGGAATGAATGTTCAGTTTCATGTCTTCTGCCTTCATTCTTGCTTTTCAATCCTGTACACATTGCTCAATGAAACAAGTCAGTTTTTCCGTTCTGACTTGACCCCTTGCTCAAGAGTGGGTGATTATTTTGAGACTAGCCTTGATTACAAGTCAAGGGGCCAAGCCTTTATTAATTAAGGTAAGAGTAAAGATGATGAATGCAACATACGGGCACACAAATGGGAACATAACGTAAAAATGTAGCACACAAATGAGATCACATGGATGCATTTTTTGTGTTGTTTGTTTATGCCTTCTTTTTTTACATAATTTTTTTTTGAAACTTTTTTTTCTTTGAAAGACACTTGTTATTACAATCGGCATGGTTTTTGGACAAGGGGTGCTTAAATCGTTCTTAAGTATCCTAATACGGGGTTAACGTGCTCCAAGAGGATTCCCACTTTGGGACTCACCCGAGGACGTCTTCCGAGGGCCACTTCATAATTTTTTTCTTTTTCTTTTTTTTTTTTTTTTGGGGGGGGGGGGGGGGTTAATGCCTAGCGGGCAATCTTATGGCACCTGACTCTTATGAAGACAGGGTTTCTACTAACCCCCCAGGTATCCTGTGCGCACATCTAGATTGATTTGGGCCCCTAGACTCCTCAAATGATAATCCTGCCGGTTAAGACTTAACCTGATGACAAAACCGTCATGCCATGCTTAGGCTCCCAGTTGCTTCCGACCGCAAGGATACATCGAAGGAGTGTTCGAGGTAAAAGATTTGCCCTACCCGGGTCTATTTCCTCACAACTCTAGATGGTATAGGATGGAACACCTTAGAACCCTAACAGTCAACCACGCGACGCTGACCCGGAATCAGACGCCGTCGCACCTATTGGTGACGCGCTTGCATTGACCTAAGCCCGCGGTTGAAGTAAGAAGCCATCAAGGCGGTAGATGGAGGTCTTGACCGGCCAGAAACACCGAGACTCCTTCACGGCGATGGCTTTTGTCTTTAGAAGTAGACAATTATATGTGTGTTTTGCTAAAACGAGGTCGCTTGCCTTAGCGGGGCGCGCCTTTCAAGATTTCCACTGAGCTTTCATCTTTGAGGGGAGAAAGAAGAGTAGTGGGGTAAACCTTCCGAGAGGATCGGCAAAACTGTTAACCCGATGAGCTAACTGGGACCTACTCGACCTCTCCCTTTTGGGCGATTTCGGACCAGACCTCGAACAGAATTACGTTGCCCCTTTGTGGATTTTAGTTTTCGTTTTGAGGGGTCTCGCCTGTTGAAATCAGGCACGGCCACGACCAGGCTTTCATCTGACTTTGGATTTTTTTTTTTTGAGGGAGACATGATGATTTGATATGTAGGGATCCCTCTTGTATGCCTACGGGGACACTGCCCTCTTCTCGTGCTCTGACTCGAGTTCAAGGAGATAAATCCTACTCTCGCCTTCAGGGTATGGTATTTTGGTTCCCTTATGCTCAGCGTTTTAAGGGTGCCGGCTGTCTCATTGGGTCGAGATAGAAGAGAACAAAGATTACGACTTTCATGGAGACCTTCGAGCACAGCCCCACAATAAGCAATACTACCAACCTTTGATAAAAACAGATGCGTGTATGCGTACTGCCTTCTTTTAGTGGGCGTAAGCCGACATGACCGGACAGGAATCTCCGCGGTTCTGGCGAGCCAAGACCCGAGACCTACCGAGCCTTAATGGATCCTACCCTACATGAAGGACAGATGCAAAGACTTGGCTGCATGATGAAAACTAGGCACTCTTTCTCTTCTTTTTTTTTTGAAACTTCCCTCGAGTTCTGCTTCGCTTGATCCCAAAAACGATGTGTGAGAGTGTGCGCAGGTTAACCCCGAGTTAGACTACAAAGACCGAAGAGTGAATTTCTAGCTCCGATGGCCCTCGTACCATGCCGGTTGTTACACTTATCTAAGGGTAGTATTTCTTAAGATAAAGCATGCTCCAAGGGTGGGATAACTCGGTCCCTTCGGCATTGACAAGCTTGTAGGCGTTGCCAGGGTACACGGCTTGAACCACATATGGTCCTTCCCAATTGGGTTGAAGTTTAGAACGCGGCCCTCCAGGTTTGACAAAAATTCTTTTCTCGACCATCTCGCCAATTTTGAATTTTCTCTCAATGACCTTCTTTTGGTAAAAGCGAGCGAGTCTATTTTGATAAACACGCGCATGCTCGGCAGCGGCCAGCCGCTTCTCGTCCAAGAGTTCCAACTGGACAAGGAGTGAATTACGACGTTCGTTGAGGGGAAATTCCTTATCTAATTGTACCCTGAGAGAAGGGATTAGAGTCTCGTACGTGACTACCGCTTCCATCCCATAAGTAAGGGCAAACGGAGTCTGCCCGGTGGGGGTACGGATTGAGGTGCGATAGGCCCATAGAGCTTCGATAAGCTTTTCTGGCCAGTCTGAAAACTTACTAGACTCGCAGGTTTTCTTTATGATTTTGATCAACGTCTTGTTGGTGGCCTCCGCCTGACCATTACATTGTGGGTAATAAGGTGATGAATGATGCAATGTGATTGCGTACCTTTTGCAGAGTTCTTGAAGGTCCTGAGAAATGAACTGTGGCCCATTGTCGATGACGATTGTGCTGGGGATGCCGAACCTGGTGAGGATGTTCTTCATGATGAACTTGCAGACTGGTGAGGATGTTCTTCGTGTGCTCATCTCACCACGAATGGGTCGACTAACTCCGGGGAACTTCAATGGTACAACCAGCCCAGTGAACGAGGAGGGAATCCTTTGCTGTCGGGGACTTACAGAGGTCCGGTGGAGGAGATTCTAGTCCATCGAGAGGAATTCTCGAATGGAGAGTCATTCCTTCACCGAGAGAGAGTGATCCTTAGAAAAAAAATAAAAAAAACTAGAAAAGGGGTGGATACATGCAATGAAGTGCTGAACAGATATACAGAACATAAGAAAACAACAGAGATAACAAAGATATAATCAACACCCAATGGATCACAAGGGACTAGGGGCGAAGTGCACGAGGTGCACGAGGGATAAGAACTGAAAGTGCTACTATGAGCACAACTGGAGCGCGCGAGGGCGCAAAGGTGGAGGAGCACACGGCGGTGCTGAAATTGCAAGGGTAACCGAGGGAAAGCGAAAGAGGTCCCATCGTGATCACCAATCTGTGAGCGACGTCACGCGGAATGCCGGGGGAGGCGAAGCGGAGCGCGGGGGCTCGTTTTGCTGCAACACAGAAAGAAGAGAGAAGAGGAGAGAGACCACCACAGGAGATTGCTCCAGCGGGGCGTGCGGGACAGATGCAATGTAATAAGATATGGGGATTAAACGGCCATAGCGGGAAATGACTCTCCGCGACCTCGGAGGATGGGAATAATGCAGAATTTAAATGATAGTGATTTAAATGGCCATTGCGGGAAGTGACTCGCCGCGACCTCGAGAATATGAGCAGATATGAGAGCAATACAAGATATAAGTAGCAGAAATTTAAATGGCCATTGCGGGAAATGACACTTCGCGGCCTCGAGAATATAAGCAGATATAAGCACAGCACATAATATCAATGACGAAAATTCAAACGGCCATTGCGGGAAATGACTCACCGCGGCGTCGAGAATATGAGCAGATATAAGGAAAGGAATATAAGAGACAGAAATTTAAACGGCCATTGCGGGAAATGACTCGCGGCGACCTCGAGAATATAAGCATATATAAGCACAGCACATAATATAAGTGACGGAAATTTAAACGGCCATTGCGGGAAATGACTCTCCACGGTCTCGAGAATATAGCAGATATAGGAACAGCACAGAATATAAGTGACGGAAATTTAAACGGCCATTGCGGGAAATGACTCTCCGCAGTCTCGAGAATATGATGTGATCGCCAGGGGCCGGAGACCCCAAAATAAAGAAAGTGATCGCTGTAGACACGCCATTCTTGACGTCTTATGAGAAAGTCTCATATTACTATACAACGCCCCGCGACGGCTTACGCATTTCGAATCTCTTAAATACTTCCTTTTCTTGGGTCTTCTTCTACCTTTTCCGGCATCCGGAATCGTCTCGTCACGGCATTCGGACGGCATCAACACCAGTCAGACGCACCAAGAGGTTCCGGAATCAAGAAGGGTGTCTGCCGGGCGGCCGCTGACGCCTGATCTGAGGACCCGGTGGGTCTTAATGGGGGCGTCCAGGCCCCTGGACGCCCCCATGTTTTTAATTTATTTTATTTATTTTCTCAGGGCCCAAAACCAAATAAAAAATATATATATTAATGGAGGCGTCCAGGGCCCTGGACGCCTCCATAAAAAACAAAAATAAAAAATGTGTGTAAAATGCCAGTTGGCATAAAAAAACAAAAAATAAATAAAAATATATATATTAATGGAGGCGTCCAGGCCCCTGGACGCCTCCATAAAAAACAAATATAAAAAATTAAAATGCCAACCTTGGCATAAAAGACAAAATCAAAATAAAAAATAACATATTTTTGGAGGCGTCCAGGCCCCTGGATGCCTCCATCAACTCTCTCACGGGCGCCGGCCACCGAACGACGGTTTGTCGTGTGTGAAAAAATCCAAATTTTGAAGACGTCCAGGCCCCTGGACGCGCCCATTTCTGAATCACGAGGCGCCGCTCACAAAACCACGCGTTGTGCCAAACCGCGTGCGGCCGTCGTCGGTTTTCGGTGGACCTGTTGGAGGCGTCCGGGACCCTGGACGCCTCCACAAAATATTCCAAAAAAATTAATAAAAATAGAATAAAATATTAGTTCGGCCCTGATGGAGGTGTCCAGGGTCCTGGACGCCTCCACCCTCCGGAGCCCTATAAATAGAGGCCCACCCCCTCAGTTCTGAGGGAGCTTCGAAGAGATCTGATAGGCTGCCGGAGCCCAGAGGCTACCGGAGTCATTTTCTAACCCGTGGGGTCTTTTGTAGGTGGAGGTTCTGCCGGCTTCTCGGGTGCTCACGCTCGCGAGAGGAAGGTCGTCTTCATCCACCGCGCTTCCACGCCATCCCTACGCTGCCGGAGCTCCGCCGGATTTCACCATCGGCACATCCAATAAGCCAATCCTTTCCTTTTCTTCTTAGTTCTTTTGCATTCATCATCTCGCATCATCTATCCCCCTTCATAAGGGCGCCTCTTCTTATATACTTCTTGCATCCATCATCTCATTTTCCTCCTACTCGAGTCCGAGAGGGGTTTAAAAGATAACACCAACCAGGTGTGTGTCTTGCCATCATTTCGTTATTTTTATCGCAAGGATTTGAATACTACACCTTCATCTTTCTAATCCACTCGTTACTTGTTTGTCGTTGTTTTGCAAGGGTACCCAAGGAAAGCCCTCTCCGTCGGCCGGCCGAAGGGGAGGAAGAAGCAACCCGCCATCTCCCGCTCTTGAGGTAGGCGCGATCACTTTCTTTATTTTGGGGTCTTTCGGCCCCTGGCGATCACATCTTGTTCTCGAGGCCGCGGCGAGTCACTTCCCCAATGGCCGTTTAAATTCCGTTCTTATACTCTCTTTATATTCTGTTGTATTCTGCTCATATTCTCGAGGCCGCGGCGAGTCACTTCCCCAATGGCCGTTTAAATTCCCGTTCTTATATGTTATATTCTATCTATTCATGTTCTCGAGGCCGCGGCGAGTCACTTCCCCAATGGCCGTTTAAATTCCCGCTCTTTATATTCTCCTTATATTCTGTTATATTCTTATCTGCTCATATTCTCGAGGCCGCGGCGAGTCACTTCCCCAATGGCCGTTTCAATTCTTGTTATTTAATTTCTGCACCATTCCCGTCCCCCCGAGGTCGCGGCGAGTCACTTCCCGCTATGGCCGTTTAACCCCCATATCTTGCTATATCACATTTGTCCCGCTCGCCCCGCCGGAGCAATCTCCCGTGGTGGCCCCTTCTCTTTTCTCTTATTTCTGTGTTGCAGCAAAACAAAAAGAAGGAGCCCGCGCGCTCCGCGTCCTCTCCGCTTCCCCGAACCGCGTGACGTCGCTCACAGATTGGCGATCACGGTGGGACTCTACTGCTTCCTTTCGGCTACCCTTGCAAGTTCGGCACCATCCGTGCCTCTCCACCTTGGCGCCCGCGCGCGCCCCCGTTGTGCTCACGGCAGCACTATCAGTTGTGATTGGTTGTTTGTTTATTATATGTCTGTTATTTCTGTTGTTTTCCTACTCTATATATCTGTCAGCATTCATTGCATACATCCATCCTCTTTTCTATCCTTTTTTTCATTTTTTGAGGATCACCCTTTCCCGGTGAAGGAAGGACTCTCCGTTTGGAATTCCTCTCAACGGACTAGAATCTCCTACACTGGGACCTCCGTAAGTCCCCGACATCGAAGAATCTCCTCTTCGTTCACTGGGCTGGTTGTACCATTGAAGTTCCCCGGAGTTAGTCATTTCATTCGTGGTGAGACGAGAGACCCTAGCTGACACGGCGGTGAAACAAAAATAAACTAGGGTCCCCATTTTGTGTGAACTTCGGATCTCGCTAAAAACACAAAAAAATCATCAAAATCAAAACATAAAAAAAGGCGTAAAGGCATCCACTTGTTTGATAATCTCTGCTACCTGCTTGCTAGTGTATGTTTTTGCGTTCTGGGAAAACTGTGAGCATGGCTCACGAGTCTTTTGAGGAGAACCACCCTAGTCGTGGTTTGTCAGCCGACCCGCGAGTCTATGCTATGGACTCGGGTCCTCTCATGAGCCCTCGCATGAGGTGCAGGTTACTGCCGGGGACACGTCCCCACCACAGGATATCACTTCCTTACTGGGCGTCCTCGCCAACACGGAGCTTACCTCTGAACAGCTCCGGGCCTTCCAGGCCATTCTAAAGGGGAAATCTGTTTCCCCCACGCCCCAGGAATCAACTCCGGCCATCGCACCTCTCCAAGAGTCTGTGCAGGCCATTCCATCTCCTTCATTGGCGCAAGCCATCCAGTCTCCCTCGCTTCAAGGTCAAGCGAGCCAACAACCACCCTCATTCCAGTTCCCGTCACAATCTCAAACTCCCGTTGTTCCCCACACACCGCTTCAGCCAGGGCCAACTGTCGGTGGTCCGACAGCTCCCTCTCATTCGGGGTTTCCCCCTCAAGTCTCCGGGAGACAGTTTCTCCCCCAGTGGCAAGTGCCACCTTCACCTCCAGAGGAGCTCGCCCAATCGCTCCTCAATAGGTTCAATCGCATGGACGAGCAGTTTCAAAATCTAAGAAGATGGTGGACGTGAAAGCCACCCCGGAGGTTGCTTTGCCAATCCTTCCCGTCATTCATCTTCCTCCCTCCGAAATGCCCACGTACCGCAGATACAATGGTACCGGCAACCCCTTCATTCACCTCAAGGACTTCATGTATGAGTCCTCCTATTGGCAAAATGATCAAAGGTCCCTGGCATACCTCTTTCGGAGATCATTGGATGGTCCTGCGCTTGAGTGGTTCTATTCTCTGGAGCCCCGCGAGGCCGAGAATTTTGAAATAGTCCAGAGAAGGTTCTTGCAGAAATATAGGGATAGGGTCGGTCCCTCACTCTCCATTACCGACCTAGTGGCCGAAAAGATGAAACCCGACGAGGATTTTGTCCGATATGCTGATAGATGGAGGTCTCTGGCGGAAAGAATAAGGGATACCCTCTCCGAGCCCGAACAAGTGAAGATGATTGTGTCTAATGCAACCCCACAGTTCAGACATGTCCTGGCCATGAATAAACTTACTACAATGGAGGAACTCTATGAAAGGGCCCGGTACATCCAAACCCAGCTAAAAGACTCCCCCATCATGAACATGTTTGAGTCGCCGAAGCCCAAAGTGGTCAGAAAGACAGGCGCTGGTGTCCCGGGCGGAGCCACAGAAGGGGTCGTGACAAATGAGCAAGTCAGTGCGGTCAACAATGCCAACTATGCAGTCAACCCAAGGCCTCCACAAATGCCCCGACTTCCCCTTCAACCAGGTCCTTTCCCTCTTCGTCCTCCACCCCAAAATAATCCACCCCAGGATAATATGCCTCCATTACGCCAACCCCAGCAACAACAACCACAACCTCAGCAACAACAACCACCGCTTCAGTACAACCAAGTTCCACCCCCGGGGAACTATGGTCCCCAACAGCAACAAAGGAGGCCGCTCGGTCCCAAGAGAGCCTACTATCCACCATTGCCGGAAACCTTAGCAGACATTTTTAATGCCCTCATGGCATCAAACCAACTCGCCCTACCCAGAGAAAGGCCCGCGTGGCCCCCCAATGTTGATACCTCCAAATACTGCGTCTACCACAGGCAGCCGGGACACACAGTAGATTACTGCTTCCATTTCAAAGATTACATCCATGATATGAATGATGAACATCAAATAGATTGGGATGAGATGAGACGATACGTCGCGGCTCTCAAGGCTAGGAGACCTCCTCATAGGCCACAGCAGCAGTTACAACAGCAACAGCAACAGCAACCACAACAACAACAGCAGGCTCAGCAGGCCCCACAACAACAGCCCGACATGGGCATAATCCAGAATCCATTACCGGAGCACCAACAGCCCAATCATCAGGTTAACCCCATCTCCTCCTTCCCGGAAGTCGGGAGAGAGCAGGTGTGGCACCAGGAAAGTACCTCCATTCTTTCTACCTCCAACCCTATCGTCATGCAACCCCCTCACCTTGCCCGGGTAGCACCTCTCTCTCATCAACCCGCGTCAGTATCACCATCACCATTTCCACTACCATTACGCCCTCTCATCCGCACCCCGACCTCCTATCAACCGACACTCTCCACTACGCCTTCACACCCTCTCATCTTCTCTCACTCCCCCACTTTACCATCCACCTCTACCACATTTACCCCTACGCCTTCTAAACCCCTTATCATCCGTCAACCATACATAACCCCGTCTTTCTCCACCGTATCACCACTAATGCCTTCAAAACCACTCATTAACCATCACCCACCTCAAAATCATTGCCCACTTCAAGCCCTACCCACTCCTACTTCGTCTCCACCGCCACCTTCTAGACCCCTTATCCTTCATAATCCGCGCAATATCCCCTCTACCTCCACCATGCCGCCACCTAACAAACCCCTCATCAGAATCCCTGCTCCCGTCATCACCCCTGCTTCATCAACCATTCCTCCACTACTACCCCTCAAACCCCTGTTAAAACCCACTGCTACCCCCACAGAGGTACAAAAGCCGCAGGCAATGGTGCTCCGGAGTGGAAGGATTTTCCACAGGGTTTTCCCCCACAACAGTCAGAATCCTGAGCAATCTCAGCCAGAGAAGGATGATGGAGAACAACCAGAAAGAGCTATCCCTGGAACACAGTATGATCTATTGAAACACTTGGACAAGACAGCCTGCTCGGATCTCCATCCTGGAGCTACTTCAAAGATCCACATCCCACCAGGCAGCCTTAATGGAGTACCTTCAAAGGTCATGGTGAATGAAGACCTCCCCGTGGAGAAGATTTCGACCGTCCTGACCCCAACAGGACACACAACCGGCCATCATGTTCACAACTACGAGCTCGCTCCCAAGGAAGCTCGGAAATATGCATTGTGCATTTCAATAAAAATTAATGGGGTATCCATAAACCCATGTCTTGTGGACACGGGTGCGTCCATAAATGTGATCTCCATGAGCACTCTTCAGTTGTGTGGGGTCGACGAGGAACAAATAAGACCTTCCTCGATCACGGTCACGGCTTATGACAATAGCAAAAGGCCGCCGCAGGGGATGATTATTCTGAAGGCAGAACTAGGCCCCATGTCAATTCCCACGGAATTCCATGTCCTCGACATGGACCCCACATTCAAGGCTATACTGGGTCGCCCTTACATCGAAGCCATGGACGCTGTGCCTTCCACCAACCATCAGTGCATGAAGTTTCCTTACAATGGGAGAATTATTAAAGTGGTCAGTACACCTGTCCTTCACACAGTGGATGCTATCAACACCTCTCTGCCCTCTGTTTGGCCGTCTCATCGGCCCATATTGTCACTGCTGGACGTACGTGATCCATCTCACGTTCCACTAGCACCAAAGGAGCCGGTCAGGGCAACCGCAACATCATGTCTCCCTTTTCACTCCAAAGGTTGGGAGATTATGAGGAACATCGGCTATCAACAGGAAAAGGTCTGGGCGCACAGTTACAGGGTATGCTCAAACCGCCAAAGGAAATTAGGCCGAACCGTAGGTTTGGCCTAGGCTTCAAAGGACCGTTCAGGCAGATTGGAAGCCCCTCACATGGACTCTATCAAACCACTTCAACAGAGGGCCCGTTGTTCAGATGGGAGATTACCCACGAGAAGCATATGGGGGATCACATGCTGTATATTTGGCTGAAAAATGTCCGAGGATCACCAAAAGAGGCAAGATCAAAGATCCGGAATGCGAGTGGGACAAATGGTTCGACATACGGGACATTTCCGTTGCACTGGAAAGGATGTTCTCGTCTCCGCAGCTTGAAGGACCACCATTGATCTCCGAAATACCAGAGAATATTACCACTCTTGCCAAGGTTCCAAACTATCCTCGTCCTCGCCAGAAGGACCCTGTCATCGACGGATCTTCATCCGTCCTCAACATTGCCAGTCGACGGCTCATTAGCCGCCATCTTCTCCGTCCACTCGTCTCAGCCTTTGCTGATATCGTCTTTCTGGGCCAGACAATTATCTGATGATCTTCCCAGGTCACCTTCTCTGTTTACATACCTACGCGGGCTTTTCAACCCGCGCCAGGTCTTCAACCATGATCTGCTCTATGAGCCTCACAATCCTCTAGCCATAACCACTTTTCTCTCTCCTCCAATCTCTTTTCACTGCTTTGTCATTAAAAATGAAAACGAAAAAAAAACGTCAATTTTCAAACTCCCCAACAACACATCTTCGTTGAGGAAACCTCCTACATCTCCCACGGGTGCGTACCGCCTTGCGGACCACCCGTCCAAGGTCCGATGAGTGACCTTTTCTACCCCTCCTCTGAGGGGTCTTCTCCTGTACATTCTACACCATCCTCTTCGTCTTCCTCTTCTTCTGTAAATATTGTCAGTCAATCTAGGAATGATAGGCTAAGGGTAGTACCTAGGAAGAAATCCAAGGGTAGGCAGATCCCTCGTCGATTCCTTCTGGATTTAGCCGCCAGGTGTCAGGCCCTTCTTGCCATCCCCCAGTTGTTAGAAAATCCCATCCAGCTACCCGAAATAGAATGCGAGGGCGACTGTGCATCTGATGAAGGGTATGGAGTCTACGAGATCACGGATGAAGAATGCCCCACTGAAGATGAGGGTGAAGAATATGAGGATGCGGCGGGCGCATACGCTAGTGGAATGAGGAGATTCGACGAGCCGTCAACCGCCGTAGAAGAATCCACCAAAGAAGTCAACTTGGGAACTGAGGAAGACCCTAGGATCATCCTCATAAGTGACAACCTACCACCCTCTGAAGAAGAGGCATTAATTGAGGTTCTCAAGGAATATAAGGACACGTTTGCATGGAGCTACGAGGATATGCCGGGTCTGGATTCAACCTTGGTCGAACACCGTTTAACCCTAAAACCAGGGTCCGTCTCGGTAAAACAAAGGTTAAGGCGTTTCCACCCTCAAATGGCTTTGAAAATGAAAGAAGAGGTCGATAAGCTCCACAAAGCCAGGTTCATTAGAGTCGTTCTTTATCCTCAATGGGTGGCGAACATTGTCCCGGTCATGAAGAAAGATGGGAAAGTCAGGATTTGCATCGACTTCCGGGACCTTAACCGCGCGTGTCCAAAGGATGATTTTCCCTTACCTCACATTGATGTGTTGATTGATAACACGGCAGGCTACGAAACCCTCTCATTCATGGATGGATTTTCAGGATACAATCAAATTCGTTTGGCAGAAGAGGATCAGGAAAAGACGTCATTCACTACCCCTTGGGGAACATATTGTTACGTGGTCATGCCGTTCGGATTAAAGAATGCTGGAGCTACTTACCAAAGAGCGATGATGGCCATATTTCATGACATGATGCACGTATATCTGGAAGTGTATGTGGATGACTTATTGGTAAAATCAAGGACCAGGATGGAACATCCAGAAGTTTTGGCTAAGGTCTTGCAGAGGTCAAGGGAGTTCCAATTGAAAATGAACCCAAAGAAGTGTGTGTTTGGTGTGTCGTCGGGTAAATTGCTGGGGTTCATTGTGAGCAAAAGAGGGATCGAGATAGATCCCGACAAAGCTAAGGCTATCAGGGATATGCCGCCTCCCAAGAATTTGAGGGAAGTCCGAGGTTTAATCGGGAGGTTGCAGTTTATTCGTCGGTTTGTGTCCCAACATTCACAAAGGTGTAGACCTCTCTACGAGTTGACCAAGCCAGGAGTAGAATTCCACTGGAATTCTAAATGTCAGAAAGCTTTTGAAGGGTTGAAGGAATATCTGGCTAGTCCACCCGTTCTCATTCCACCCAAACCAGAAAAAATCTCTGATCCTTTACGTCTCAGTCTTGGATGACTCCGTGGGAGCCGTCCTCGCACAAGCTGATGAAGAAGGCAAGGAACGGGCAACCTATTACTTGTCCAAACTTCTCAATCCCTGTGAGCAGAAGTACACCGTCATGGAGAAAACCTGTGCTGCCCTCGTTTGGGTAGTGCAGAAATTGAAGCACTACTTCTTGGCTCATGAGGTCCACTTGATTGCTCGAATGAATCCTATCAAATTCCTTCTGGAGAAAGCCGTCCTTACGGATAGGCTAGCACGCTGGCAAAGTTTTCTCTCTCAGTTCGACATCACCTACATCCAGCAAAAGGCGATTAAAGGCTATGCCATAGCCGAGCATCTCGCTCACCATCCTCTTCCCAAGTTCGATCCCGTCCAATCAGAGTTTCCAGATGAGGAACTAATGTCCGTCAACCAATCAGATGAGCCAATGTGGACGCTATATTTTGATGGAGCTCTGAATTCTCAAGGGAGAGGAATCGGCATCGCCCTCCTGTCGCCTGAAGGCCTCACATTCCCATTGGCATACCAACTCAAATTTCCAGTCACCAACAATATAGCCGAATATGAAGCTCTTCTAGCTGGCCTAGAACTCGCTCATTCTTTTCGTATCACTGAGTTGCGAGTCGTAGGTGATAGTCAACTCATCCTTCGCCAGGTGCTCACTAAATATCGCACTCGCGATCCCAAACTCAAGCCATACCAAGAACTCACTGCTGCCTTTGCCAAACTGTTCGCCAAACTGATCTTTGTTCATGTCCCTCGTCATCAGAATATTCTCGCCGATGCCCTCGCCTCGTTGGCATCATCCATAAGGTTCCCTCTAGGAAGATGGTTTAAGTCCATTTCCATCTACAAACTTCACGCCCCTGCAATCGATGATGCTTCCTACGTAAATATCAAAGACAGGATAGCAAGGAAGATCCTGCAGGAAGATATCCTTGAGAAGAGGGAAATCATGTTGGCAGAGGCCGAAGAGGAACTGGCTGATGAAGAGAAACCATGGTTCTATGAAATTGTCAAATACTGCCAAGATCAGTCTTATCCTGAAGGGGCCACCACAGAGGACAAGAAAGCCATAAGAAGGGTGGCTCAGAAATATACTTTGGTTGGAGGTCTACTCTATAGGAGGAGCCTTACTGGTATTCTGTTAAGATGTCTTGGTGACGATGAGGTTTGGAAATGTGTAGAGGAGACGCACTCGGGTGTGTGCGGTGGCCACGTAAATAGTCAGATGCTCGCCAAGAAGATCATTCGCCAAGGCTTTTATTGGCCCACTATGGAAGAAGATTGTGCTGTCTATGTCCGTAGGTGTGTCAAGTGTCAACTTCACGCCGATAAAATCCATTCACCATCTTCCTCACTTCATCCAATATCTTCCCCGTGGCCTTTCTCCATGTGGGCATTCGACATCATTGGTCCCCTAGGTGATCCAATTCCCTCACCAAGCAGAAATCTTTCATCCTTACTGCGACGGAATACTTCACTAAATGGGCCGAAGCCGAAGCTTACGCGGAAATCAAGGCGTCAACAGTCTGCAAGTTCATCATGAAGAACATCCTCGCCAGATTCGGCGTCCCAAGCACAATCGTCACCGACAATGGGCCACAGTTCATTTCTCAGGACCTACAGGACCTCTGCAAAAGGTACGCAATTGCATTGCATCATTCATCGCCTTATTACCCACAAGGTAACGGCCAAGCGGAGGCCACCAATAAAACATTGCTCAAAATCATCAAAAAAACCTGCGAGTCTAGTAAGTTTTCAGACTGGCCAGAAAAGCTTATCGAAGCTCTATGGGCCTATCGCACTTCAATCCGTACCCCCACCGGGCAGACTCCATTTGCCCTTACTTATGGTATGGAAGCGGTAGTCCCGTACGAGACTCTGATCCCTTCTCTCAGGGTACAATTGGACGAGGAATTTCCCCTCGACGATCGTCGTAATTCACTCCTCGCCCAGTTGGAACTCTTGGATGAGAAGCGGCTGGCCGCTGCCGAACACGCGCGTGTGTATCAAAATAGACTCGCTCGCTTTTACCAAAAGAAAGTCGTTGAGAGAAAATTCAAAGTCGGTGAGATGGTCGTAAAAAGAATTTTTGTCAAACCTGGAGGGCCGCGTTCTAAGCTCCAACCCAATTGGGAAGGACCATTTGTAATTCAAGCCGTGTACCCTGGCAACGCCTACAAGCTAGTCAACGCCGAAGGGACCGAGTTATCCCACCCTTGGAATGGGCTTTATCTTAAGAAATACTACCCTTAGCACAAAACAAAAAAAATGATGAAAAGATAAAAACATCAAAAACAAAGAAATATTGAAAACCACTAAAAATATGGAAAATTCAAAATGCCGATGCCTGGCAGTCACCATGTAGTTAAGTCCCTGCATCTAACCTTCATGTTAGGATAGGGCCCATTAAGGCTTGGTAGGCACCGGGTCTTGGTTTGCCAGAACCGTGGAGATCCCTGTCCGGCCACGTCGGCCTATGCTCGCTCGAAGGAAGCCAACATGTGCTCACTTATGTATTTTATTCAAAAAGTCGGTAGCATCACCTACGGTGGAGCATCACCCAGAAGATCTCCGGAAGCTGTAATCTTTATTCTTTTCTCTTCGACCAAATGAGACAGTCGGCGCCCTTAAAACGCTGAGCATGAGAAACCGAAACTCAAACCCCAAAGGCAAGAGTAGGATCCATTTCCTCGAGCATCGATCAGAGCACGAGAAGAGGGCAGTGTCCCCGCAGGCATACAAAAGGGAGCCCACAAACGTCAAACGACTATATCTCCCTCACAAAAAGAAATACAAAGTCAAAATCAAGAGAAAAGCCTGTCGTGACCGTGCCTGTTGCGATAAACGGAACCCCTCAAAGCAAAAGTCTGAATCCACAAAAGGGGCCGTGGAATGTAAATGCTCGAGATTTGGTCCGAAGTTGTCCGAAAGGAAAGAGTTAATGGGCCCTTATTCGCTCGCCGGGTTAACGGTTTTGCCGGTCCTCTCAGGAGGTTTATCCCCTACACTCTTCCTTCTCCTCTAAAGATGAAGGTTCGATGGAGTTTCTGAAGGTGAAAACTGCCCAGGGTCTGCGACCTTATTTTAATATACACATATGGTTGCCTACTTTGAAAAGCAAAAGCTATCGCTGCGAAGGAGTCTCCGTGTTTCTGGCTGGTCAAGACCCCTGTTTACCACCTTGATGTCTTCTTGTTTAACCTCGGGCTTAGGCCAATGCAAGCGCGTCACCTATGGGTGCGACGGCGTCTGATTCCGGGTCAGCGTCGCGCGGTTGGTCGTTAGGGTTCCAGGGTGTTCCATCATATACCATCTAGAGTTGTGAGGAAATAGACCCGGGTCGGGCAAATCTTTTACCTCAAACACCTTTTGGGTGAATCCCTGTGGTCGGAAGCGACTGGGAGCCTAAGCATGGCATGACGGTATTGTCATCAGGGTAAGTCTTAGCCGGCGGGATCATCATTCGAGGGGTCTAGAGGCCCAAATCAACCTAGATGTGCACTTAGGATACCTGGGAGGTTAGTAAGAAACCCCTGTTCTCACGAAGGTTAGGTGCCATTTGGGTGCTTGCCGGGCGTTAGCAATAAAAAAATTGAGATGATAAAACAAAAAAAATGAAAAGAGAAAATGTACATATTTGCAAGCAAAAAAATCTTTTTTATAAAATAACAAAAAATGCCAAATATAAAAAAGAAAACAAATCAATTTTGCATGATTATATTTGCGTGCAGCATCTCACTTTAATACCGCTTGCATTCGTGTGCTTGCCTGTCGCATTTATCATCACCACTTCTTTCCCTTGCCTTCGTTAAATAAAGGCTTGGCCCCTTGACCAGTTATCAAGGACAGTCACAGTGACCATTTGCTTATTGAGCAAGGGGCCAAGTCAGAACAGAAATTCTGATTTGTTTGTTTCAGTGATGTGTGCAGGGATTCAGGCAACAGAAGCAAAGGTGAAAACAAACAAACCGAACCTTGTATTTTATTCCAAAAACCAAAAAAATTACATCAAGTTCCGCCCTCTCTCTCTGCATTACTCGTCCCACTACTCTCCGGGCAAAACGCTCTCAAAGGTGCTACCCAACTACGAAAAGTGGTACTCCTACCGCTCTGTACTCCCCTTCCTATTCCCACACCCCGACGTTGATCCACGGAAGCAGCAGAGAAGCTACCAACACGAAAGCCACGCTCTCGTGCTCTTCGGTAGCGCTCCTCACCATCTCTCAGCCACTGTTCAGCAAGGCCAAGGCTGATTCGGAGTTCGAATAGTTGGGCCTTCCATGGCCCTTCGTTCCTCCCTTTCAGTCAATCTGTTGGCTCTTTCTCTCTCTGCGTCTCTTTCTCTCTCTGCACGTTCTCTCTCGCGGTCTTCCCTCTCCAACTGGAGAGTGATCCTCAGTTCCACGGCATCCCTAGAGGAGTCGTCATCAGGATGACGCCGCAGTTCCCTCTCCAGTTCTGCTATCCTAGCCTCCTTCTGCGCAGCTTGGGCAAGCGCTCTTCCGTCTCCTTTTCCTGCCGAGTGTACCATCTCAGATACGCGATAAGGCGTAAACCAAGAGAACTCAACACTGAAACTTTACCTGTATAGAGAGCATCCCTTCTGCCTCCGCAGCACGCTGCGTGGCGTGAGCAAGTTGCTCATGAAGCAAGTCAAGTTCTGAGGTGGGAATCCACAAGCTGGAAGAGGCACCACCTACTCCCATCGATGGGGAAGCCGCGCCAATCTGGGCATGCTACGACCGCGTGAATTAGCAGCCAACATCTGGAATCTGGGGTTTTAATTAGGAACGTACTGTACACCTACCAAGGCGCTCGTAGCTCCGCGGGCATTACCCAACTGTTGTTCCATCTCTGCCAAGCGAGTTCGTAAATTCGCTATCATGGCATCCCGGACATCCTGCAGCCTTACGAGTCAGCATTTTCACCAGAAAACCAAGAAAAGGAGAAAGAAGAAAAGAGAAAAGGGGAAACCTACCTCCGCAAGTCCCCGGGGTTGGAGCCGCTCTGCGTACTTTATCCTATATAGACGCAAGTAGTCTCGCTATCCCGCGCCTGCGATTCTACAATCGTGCCACCCCGTTGCCAGTCTTCACACTGTTCGGGGAACCGCACGCGCCAGTCAATGCAGGTCGCCGGTCCCCGCGTCTTTCTCCCGACACGAGGTGGCGCAGCCGTATCCACCCATTCCTGAGCCAGTCCTAAAGTTCTCATAACCAATCGTAGCCGAAGCGGCTCGATTTCATTCAGGCAGTGCATCCACAGTTCCCGTCCGAACCGGGCACGACTTGCTAGAACCCACGGCTGGTCGGCATCGACCATGTCTGAGTAGGGTCTCCAGTTTACCATCGCTGCAGGGAACTCCTGTAGCTCCCGCCTTAGCACCATCAGTTGGTAGGTCAGGGGTGCCGCACTCATGATGGGTTCCCACCGCCTGGCTAGCGGCACCATCGCAGGTCGCCAATGTCGAGCTCTCCCCATGGGGAGGTAATAATAGCTCCACAGCTGCTCGGCGCAGGTCATCAGCACCTTGCAAAAACACAAAAAAAATACAAAACAAGCAAAACCAAAAATACCTGGATGAATGGTGTGAAACCACTCACAGTCATCTCACGGTCTGTTTCTTGGAACAGACCTGCAAACAAGTGCGCCAGCATGGCAGCTCCCCAGCATAGTACCCTACTCTTTCAAGGTCTGACAGCAGCTCCAGAAAGCAACATTGGATACCGTCCCCTTTCGAGCTCAGTACCAATCTCCCCAAAAGGAAGAGGAGAAATCTCCTCAAATCTATGTTGCATCTTTCCCAGTTGCCGAAATCTGTGCAGTACACGGCACGGCATCCTATTTCCATCCTTTCCATGAACTCTCTGAGGATTCGTCGTCCCGCCGACGAGTGTCGGTGAGCCCTAATGCATCCGTGAGGGACGCCCTAGCTACCGACCTATTTTTTCGACCATCTAGGTCCAAACCCAGTAGCTTCTGGGCACCTTCTCGGTAATCCGCATAAGTGACCCCGGTCACTGCCTCGCCCTCCACCTTCAGGCTTGTGATCCGGACCACATCCTCCAAGCTGGGCACCATGTGCCCCCAGGGCATCAGGAATGCCCGACTCACTGGGTCCCATCTCTCACACAAGGTTTGGATCAGGACCAGGTCGAGCTGGATCGGCTCGATCCGAAGAAAGGTGCCAAAACCCATCACGTCTAGTCTGGCCTTCTGAAAATCTGGGAGGCCCCTGTACGCTGCTACTACCAACTCCCATGAGATTTGTGATTTCATCACAACCTACACATACAAGGAATGGGGGTGAGGTTTGGTCAGAAGAAAGGAAGAAAGAATGAGAAAAGGGCAAGAAAACTTGGCTTACGAGTCGTGATTGGGCCCTTTCGCTAAAGTGCCCTTCGAGGTCCGAAAGCCTCCTGGAACTACTACCACTGGACCTGCTTCTCTTTGAGGAGTGGGAAGATTCGCCCTCCATCCAACCCTCGGAATTTCAAACTCCTCCTCTCCCGTGAGAACTTGTGCTCCTCGAGTTAGCTCTCGATATACCTGGGAAAATAAAAGGGACAAGAATTTATAGAAACGGAAGGAGTGCGGGCCAAGATTGCCTCCATCACCTATTGATGATAGCCCTCGCAATGAGGCACCTGACATGCGGTCCCGTGTGTCACTTCACCGCGCGCACAGGGTGATTGACTGGACGAAGAATACGACGAATAGCCCCTATGTTGTCTAGGGATACCCTATCATATTTTGGAGGACGTCTGCAAAATTTGACACAACTTTCGGAAAAAGGGACTAGGGCCGTCATTATTAACTCCGACGACAGATTCATGTGGAAATGATCGCAACAAGACGCGATTCTCCGCTCAGGGCGGAGTCTCGGCAGACCCATCACATGGGAACAGTGCAAAGGAGAAGAAGTGTAGGGAAGAAGGAACGCACAAGAGAACAAACAAGCAGCAGAAAATCAAATCATTCCATTCATAATTCTACATAAGCTGTCACAAACACTACAATCATAGAGAGGTGGCGGGTCCACTAGCTCGCCAGCTCTTGCCATTATTTCCATGCTCGTCCCTCTAGGCGTCCCTCTCCTCTCCCCCGAGGTGAGGGTCCCTCAGAAGCCTCCGGGATCCCCGTGCAGTAGCACCAGCCTCGCCTCTTGGCGCCTGCTCCGCAGCAGTGACTCGCTGCTCCTCCCCTGGCGTGGCGAAGAAGCCACTAGCGGCAAAGCGACCGGACTGGCGGAGTCGCTCCCCGAACTCACGCGCTCTCTCGTAGCGCGTCTCCATCCCTCCTAGCCTCTGCACGATGGCCTGAAGGCCCAGCTGGAGCTCCCTCACTTGGGCCTCCAAGGCCCTCCTCTCGGTCTGATCCCGCTGTCGCTCGGACCTTCTCTCGGCTTTCTCTCTCTCTGTCTCTCTCCTCATCATCTGCAGAAGAACCCTTAACTCCAGGATGTCTGGAGAAGGTCTCTCCTCACCGCGATGCCGCAGCTCCGCTACAGTCGCCACCCAGGCGTCACGCTCCTCTTCCGCCCGGGTCGCGCGGGCCACCGCACCGGCAAGTTGTTCCCGGAGGGAGGTAATCTCGAGAAAAGGGGCCGAGGAACTGGAAGATGCACCACCAATCATCCCCGCCGCCGCTGTCTGCTGGGCACGCTGGAACAAAATAAACAACGGCCGTCAGTGAAACTCCAAAATCTGAAGATAAAAGTGCGGCACGTAACTTACCAGGAGCGACAGCTCATGCTGAGCGATGGCCAGCTACCGCCTAGCCTCTGATAGTTGGGCGCGCGAGCCGCCGATGCCACGTGTGTCCCCAGCTTGGGGAAGCCCCGCATAACTCTCTCTCTGCCGCCGCAGGAAGTCGGCGCTGTCCTGCACCAATACACTCCCTTGCTGTCCAGGGAGACGTACGTGCCAGTCCTCGAGCCTCACCTTGCCGCGACTCTCCCTCCTGACGCGGCTCGGCTCGTCCGCACTCGCCCACTCATCGGCCAGGCCCAGGGTCCTCGCCATGTCCTGCACCAAGAAAGAAGGGCCTCGCATCATAACAAAGAACGCGTCCCCTGTCTAGGACGCGTCCATCATTTGAGTGCAACACTCGCCGAACCCTTTCCCCCCGCGCGGCTCGCTTCAAAACTCAAAATGAATTAAAAGAGGAAGAGATCAGAGGACCTACCAGACCGTGTTCACCTCCCTCCGCGACATCGGGCCCCTCGGGTCCCTCGGGGGCCCGAAGCGGCCCTTCCTCCTCCATGGACGTCGTTCCATGTTCTTGCGTGTCCCTCCTCGGGCGAGGAGTTCTTCGTCCTTCTCCACCTTCACCATGGTCGGGCCCACCGAACTCCATCGATCAAAAGAGGAGGAAGACGAAGGGGGCAAGCGAGTTTCGGCGGAAGGCGGGCTCGTTTGCGGGTAAGGCACGGGAGAAGAAAGGCCACCCGACGCTTTAAATTTGAATTCAAGGACTAAGACGCGTCCTCGCGCCTGGACGCGCCCAAAAGGGGGAGAAAGGAAACAGAATCCCCCCATGCAAAGCGTAGTTCCCCGCTGTTCAGGGCAAGGTCTCGTGGAGCGTGCCTCGAAGGACAACTCAGTGCAAAGGAGAAAGTGTGGAAGAGAGAAAAGTACACACAACACAAGAAAGCCATTTTCATTTCATATAATAGCCGAAAGTACATCATACAGTGAGAAGGGTGACGTGTACAAGCAACTCTCTAACTCTCACCATCACCCTCCTGGTCATCTCTCTCCTCCCTCCTCTGCCGGGGATCCCTAGGGGGCCTCTGCGAACCCTGAGAAGCCGTGCTCGCCTCGCCCTGCGGTGGCACTCCAGCCTCGAAGGCGCGACGATGCTCCTCGGCCGAAGAAACCAGATAGCTGCCCATGGAAAAAGAACCAGACTGACGAAGTCGCGCCCCGCGTTCCTTCACCCTCTGGTACCGCTCCTCGCTCTCCCGAAGCCTCCCCTCCGCCGTGCCGAGACTCAATCGGAGCTCCAGCAGCTGGGCCTCTAGAGCCCTCCTCTCGGTCTGATCTCGCTGTCGCTCCTCCCTCTCTCTCTCCCTATCCCTCTCCCTCTCTCTCTCCACGCTCTCCCTATCCCTCTCCCTCTCCTCTCTCTCCCTCATCGCCTCTCTCCTCGACAGCTCGAGGGCGATCCGCAGATCCACTACGTCGCGAGGGAGCTCCTCAGCCTCCCGTCGACGCTCCTCCTCCAGCTCTGCAATCCGGGCGTCACGCTCCGCCACCCGAGCGTCGCGCTCCTGCTCGGCACGAACAGCACGCGTCAGGGCCTCTCGGATCTCGGCCACCTGTTAAAGCACGCATCCACCGTAAGAGAACGGTGATAGAAGGAGGGGAGCCAGAAGGAGAGTCGAGGTCAGGCAAACGCTCACTCGAGCCTCGCGGTCACGCTCGGCCTCCTCAGCCCGAGCCACCGCATACGCCAGCTGCTCCTGGAGGGCAGAAACCTCCGGAGGAGGGCCCCGCGAACTGGAACCCGCTCCACCAGCCATCCCGACTGTCGCTGTCTGGTGGGCCCGCTGAAACACAGAGCGAACGACAGTTAGATGCCAAGTATCAAAAATCCAGGTCACAAAAAATGCATCGCATAAACTCACCAGGATCTCCAACTCCTGTCGGATGGCCACCAACTGCCGCCTGGCGTCCGCCAACTGGGCCCGCAGGTCGGCGATCATGTTGTCACGAGCATCCTGCATTGTACATAAGTTAGTGCTACATGCATATACATATAGAAGAGTGAAGCATTCTCATTTCACTTACCCCTGCCATACCACCAAGGAAGAGGCGGTCCCCATACGTAGCCCGGTACCGTCTCAGGTAATCAGTACTGTCCTGTACATGGGACACCAATGGGACCCCGCCCTGCTGCCAGTCCTGGTACTGTGCTGGGAAGCGCGTACGCCAGTCCACAACCTTCGCCTTCCCCTTGGTCTTCCGCCCGATGCGGGCCGGCTCATCGACATCAACCCACTCCTAGGCTAGCCCCAACGTCCTCATAACCAGCCTCAGCCGAAGCGGCTCGATCTCGTTCAAGCAATGGACCCACACGTCCCGCCTGAAACGAGGAAGACCCGCTACAACCCAAGGCTGGCCAGCGTCGCCCATGCCCAGGTAGGGTCTCCACACCACCTGCATCACCATACATACATCATATTAGTTGCCATTCAGTCACATAAGAAAACACAAAAAAAAAATATACGCATCATATCATGGCCTCGGGATACTCGCTCAGCTCCCGACGAAGTGACGCCAGCTGGTAGCCGTGGGGTGCTGCAACCACGACCGGCCTCCACCGCCGCGCCAGAGGCACGGCCCTCCTGTTCCCATGCCTAGCCCTCCCCATCGGGAAATAGTAATAGCTCCACACCTGCATTCATCATACATCATTAGTACAATAATTGCATATTTAACTGTGAAAATGCATAAATAAATTGTGTACCTGGAGGAAAGGTGCGAAGCCGCTGACTGTCGTCTCCTTCTCCGAAGTCTGGGAGAGATCAGCAATCAAATGGGCAAGCAGAGCCGCTCCCCACGCGTAGTGTCCCACTCTGTCCAGATCCGCCAAGATCCCGAGGAAACGGCAGTGGATGCCATCCCCCTTCGTCCCCAGCAGAAGGCGGCCCAGGAAGAAGAAAAGAAACCTCCGAAGGTCTAGATCCACCAGCTCCCTCTCGCTCGGATCCTGGGTGAAAGCTGCACGGGCATCTCCCTCCAATAGTGCCAGAAACTCCGCTCCAGTCTCGCTAACCCGCTGGCGCGGGTCAACGAATCCGAGCGCCTCCATGATCTCCACTCGGCCAACTACCCTGCTGTCTCTATCAGTCACGCTCGTCTCTAACCACAGCAGGTCCAGGGCACTCTCTCGGTAGTCGGGGTAGGTGACCCCGCTCACCGCCTCTCCGTCAACCCGTAGCCCGGTGATCCGAGCCACGTCCTCGAGTGTCGGCACCATGTGCCCCCAGGGCATCAGAAATGCCTGGCTCGGCGCGTGCCACCGCTCCCTCAATGCCTGGATAAGAGGAAGGTCGAGCCGGAAGGGCTCGATCCTAAGGAAAGCTCCAAAGCCCATGGCGTCCACACGCGCCCTCTGGAAGTCCGGCAGCCCACGGTATGCTGCCACCACTAGGGACCAGCTGATCCGTCCTTTCATCACACCCTGCACACCACAAAACCAATAAAAAATACATCAGCATCATGAATAATATTAAACAATAACACTGTATATACTACTTATTCATCTTATTTTATTTTTATTTTTAAAAATATTTATGTTTTTTTTGGAGGCGTCCAACACCTTGGACGCCTCCATTTCATTTTCTTTATTTTAATTTTAGAAAAACCCAAAAAATAAAAAACAAAAATAAATAAAAAATATATATATATTATCATGGAGGCGTCCCATGGCCTGGACGCCTCCTTTTTTTTAATTCTTTTTTATTATTTACAAAAAATAAATAAATTAAAAAAAAGGAACAAAAAAGAAAATGTGGAGGCGTCCAGGCCCCTGGACGCCTCCTTCCCTCACACCCGGCGTTCTTCACACAGCCTCTCGTCCGCCCTTTTAACCCAGTGAACCAATAGAATGGAGGCCTAAGGGGCTTACCGGATCGTGCTCGTCCTCTGCCGCGTCGCCAGCGTCCACTACAGCCTCCAAGGCCAAAGGAAGAGCCTCCTCACCCGCGGCAATCTCCTCCGCCGCAGCAGCCCCCTCGGCATCATCCCTCAACCTCCTCGGACGACGAGCCCGTCGTTTCTGCTTCTCTGGACCCTGGCTCGATCCTCCTCGCTCCATTGGGACGAAGAATGGGTCGTCTGGATTGAATGGGTGGTTTGAATGAACAGTAATTGAGCAAAGGGGGGGAGGCCCCCCCCCCCCATATATATAGAATCCACCCTATTTGGGGCGTCCAGGCGCCTAGACGCCCCCACTTTTTTATTTTTTTTCAAAATTCAAAAAAATTGGGGCGTCCAGGCGCCTGGACGCCCCCAAAACAAAAAAAAACCAAAAAAATAAAAAATAAAACATAGGGGCGTCCAGGACCCAGGACGCCCCCAAACCAAAAAAAAAACAAAACTTAAAAAAATCAAAAAAATAAAAAATTAGGGGCGTCCAGGCCCCTGGACGCCCCCATCATAAAAATTTCAAATAATAATAATAATAATAATAAATATATAATAAAAGTAAAAAAGATAAGAGTATGTATATAACCCAAACAAAAGAAAAAACACAAATAAAAAGAAAAATCACAAAAAATAATAATAATTAAGAGGACGGGGGTCCCAAAACATCCAAATGCCAGATTTTATTCCATCAAGAAAGCAGAACGAGCTACATCAGGGGTTTAGGCGCCTTAGGCCTTAACTTCCCCAGTTCGGTTACATAACCCTCCACGGCTCGCATTCTTCCACCACGTGCGCTAAGGCCTTTCCCGCAACACTTGTCTTCCATGGAGCTTTAATGGCCTTCGCTTCCTTCGCGTCCGCTTCAGTGCCCAACTCCCTTTTCTTCAAAGGAACGATGCCAGTCGGTGGCGGGAACGAATGGCGTGGGATGCCAATCTGGAGGCAGCACCGATGCGCATTATAAAGGATGAACTCGATCGCGCCGATCAGTTGAAGATCAACTTCGGGAGAAGGCCTCATGGGGAGATCTAGCGAAAGCAAACATGCCAGTGCGCAAGTAAAGAAGCCTTGTGTCACGGTGCGGAAGTGAGACCGCCAGTCTTCACGTTTCTTCAGCCACGGAACGCGGTTCACTACAGTACCACCGAAGCCTAACACGTCGGCTATGTGGTGAAGCGGGCTTTGTTGGAAGAGCTTCGAAGCAGTTGGCATTCCCTCGCGGTGGTCGAATTTGAAGTGCAAATCAAGCCAACAATTCAAGACAAGTGCGCAACCAAAAGGAGGCTTACCCATGCTCGAGGCAGTAAGGCCGCTGTAAAGATAGGCAAGGATGGCGGGTCCCACCCTCTTTCCACTCCAGATCCCGCGAATGGCACTTAGTTGATCCTCCTCCACTATGTTGTCGGTATGAGGAAACAAGAGAGCACCCGCCAGACAGATAGTGAACCCCTTCATGATTCCCTCCAAATAGTCATCGTCTGGTGACCCTCTCAGGGCGTCCATGACCCACTCCGCGAGCTTTTGGAGATCGATCCCCTTTTGAGTACGGACCTTTCGGGCTGCGTCGGGCGGCATGAAGCTTCCAAGGACGCTTTCAGAAGTCCCCCGTGTCAGCATCCGCATAGCCTTCACCTTCCCGTCACTCTTGAATTTCTTCAATCCGAGCAGAAGTTCCACCTCCTCGAGGAGGACGGTCACCTCGAAGGTCGGGAAGATAAAAGTGTGGGTCTGGGGATGCCAGATCTCCACTAGTGCGCCCATAGCCGCCCAGTCCATACGAATCTTCTCGTAATGCTTGGCGTGAATAAGGAGCCCCTGCAGATGCCACTTCGAGAGTATGGCCCTCATGCCAATGGAGATATTGGAAGTTAGCTTTGAAAGCCATGGCAGTTTGGAAAACTTCCTCGGGCCTGGGAAGAGTGGATATGGCTGGAAGAGGAAAGAAAGAAGAAATGAAGGAAGTAAGAAGAAGGTTCACATGGAAAATTTGAAATGAATCAGCTTACCATATGCGACATGATCGTCCCACTCAGATGACCCTCGAGGTCGGAGAGTCGCCTGATCTCGCTGCTAGGCCTGCTCCTCTTCATAACGCGGGAAGACTCTCCTTCCATCCTGAAATCTCTAGATTCTCCTCTCCTTCCTCTCCGGAGCTTCCAAAACCCACCTTAGTGCATCTGAATGAACTAGCCTAAGGGGAGTTCTTATAGGAAGGGAAGATCGCTACAGGATAGAACATGTCACATCAGCGGTCAATGTCGGGATTTTGGCTAGATCTCCTTCCCATTGTGGTGCGATTCTGCTATGATTCTGCTACTTTCTGATGTTATTAATCCATGCTGGCCTGTGCAGGTTTTACTAACGGACATCTTTGTCCTATCTCCTGTCCCACCTTTCAATGGTTGGTCCCACCATGTCATGCATCGTAGTATATGATACCTACGCTACTAGAACATGTCAAGGACCTTGCGGCCCGAACGAATCTGGGATTTGAGTTCCCCTTCAAACAAAAACGATGATGATCCCGGGAGAATTTGGGTTGTACGGATAGGCCGTTAATTTGTGGCAGCATGGGGACGACGGTTCCATTCAGTGAGTTGGTGCGCGGATAAACGGGCCCCAGCCCAGTGTCGGCTCACCGGATCGGTATCCTGACCCGTTCTTAACAAGTTGACAATATTATCCTTGGCTATTTTCTATTTTAGTTTGTTTTAAATTTTTATTTTAACCCAGCATGCATTCATATAGGACTTTGATTTATTGCGGAAGATCATTCAAGTGATTCGATTGTGAAGGCCGTTGTGCTTCAATTCCTACAAATATGAGATATTCCACTCCGAATGAAATACTGAGTTTCCTTGAAACGGCCCTACGTTGCTCTTCCAAAAGGAGACCCTTGTTTGGACAGACCCTCAGATATTCCTTTTTACCTTGTTTGACCCACCTTGGCCGCAGCACTTCCACGTTGGCTGGTAACCGCTCCCCAAAGGTGAAACCTGCAGGTTTATGACCCAGGTGCTTCCACACCGAGAAGTTGGCCTCTTTTTATTTCATGCCTGAGCGCACATCTCACCCTCCCTTATTTGACCTCCGTCCAAGCAATCGTCAATATTTGAAAGACCTTCTTCAAGGTCGCCTCATTGAAACTTCAAGAAAGATTCCAGACAGTAACGTCAAAAGCGTGTCTCATCACACCTTGGCATCAACTTATCAGTCCGCTCCCACTTCATTTCACTCCACTTCGATACCATTCCACTACGTGTCGCTCCCTTGCAAAGCAGACGCCAAGGCGGGGCAGCTGTAGACACGCCATTCTTGACGTCTCATGAGAAAGTCTCATATTACTATACAACGCCCCGCGACGGCTTACGCATTTTGAATCTCTTAAATACTTCCTTTTCTTGGGTCTTCTTCTGCCTTTTCCGGCATCCGGAATCATCTCGTCACGGCATTCGGACGGCATCAACACCAGTCAGACGCACCAAGAGGTTCCGGAATCAAGAAGGGTGTCTGCCGGGCGGTCGTCGACGCCTGATCTGAGGACCCGGGTGGGTCTTAATGGGGGCATCCAGGCCCCTGGACGCCCCCATGTTTTTAATTTATTTTATTTTATTTTCTCAGGGCCCAAAACTAAATAAAAAATATATATATTAATGGAGGCGTCCAGGGCCCTGGACGCCTCCATAAAAAAACAAAAATAAAAAATATGTGTAAAATGCCAGTTGGCATAAAAAAACAAAAAATAAATAAAAATATATATATTAATGGAGGCGTCCAGGCCCCTGGACGCCTCCATAAAAAACAAATATAAAAAATTAAAATGCCAGCCTTGGCATAAAAGACAAAATCAAAATAAAAAATAACATATTTTTGGAGGCGTCCAGGCCCCTGGACGCCTCCATCAACTCTCTCACGGGCGCCGGCCACCGAACGACGGTTTGTCGTGTGTGAAAAAATCCAAATTTTGAAGACGTCCAGGCCCCTGGACGCGCCCATTTCTGAATCACGAGGCGCCGCTCACAAAACCACGCGTTGTGCCAAACCGCATGCGGCCGTCGTCGGTTTTCGGTGGACCTGTTGGAGGCGTCCGGGACCCTGGACGCCTCCACAAAAATATTCCAAAAAAATTAATAAAAATAGAATAAAATATTAGTTCGGCCCTGATGGAGGTGTCCAGGGTCCTGGACGCCTCCACCCTCCGGAGCCCTATAAATAGAGGCCCACCCCCTCAGTTCTGAGGGAACTTCGAAGAGCTCCGATAGGCTGCCGGAGCCCAGAGGCTACCGGAGTCATTTTCTAACCTGTGGGGTCTTTTGTAGGTGGAGGTTCTGCCGGCTTCTCGGGTGCTCACGCTCGCGAGAGGAAGGTCGTTTTCATCCACCGCGCTTCCACGCCATCCCTACGCTGCCGGAGCTCCGTCGGATTTCACCATCGGCACATCCAATAAGCCAATCCTTTCCTTTTCTTCTTAGTTCTTTTGCATTCATCATCTCGCATCATCTATCCCCCTTCATAAGGGCGCCTCTTCTTATATACTTCTTGCATCCGTCATCTCATTTTCCTCCTACTCGAGTCCGAGAGGGGTTTAAAAGATAACACCAACCAGGTGTGTGTCTTACCATCATTTCGTTATTTTTTATCGCAAGGATTTGAATACTACACCTTCATCTTTCTAATCCACTCGTTACTTGTTTGTCGTTATTTTGCAAGGGTACTCAAGGAAAGCCCTCTCCGTCGGCCGGCCGAAGGGGGAGGAAGAAGCAACCCGCCATCTCCCGCTCTTGAGGTAGGCGCGATCACTTTCTTTATTTTGGGGTCTTTCGGCCCCTGGCGATCACATCTTGTTCTCGAGGCCGCGGCGAGTCACTTCCCCAATGGCCGTTTAAATTCCCGTTCTTATACTCTCTTTATATTCTGTTGTATTCTGCTCATATTCTCGAGGCCGCGGCGAGTCACCTCCCCAATGGCCGTTTAAATTCCCGTTCTTATACTCTCTTTATATTCTGTTGTATTCTGCTCATATTCTCGAGGCCACGGTGAGTCACTTCCCTAATGGTCGTTTAAATTCCCGCTCTTTATATTCTCCTTATATTCTGTTATATTCTTATCTGCTCATATTCTCGAGGCCGCGGCGAGTCACTTCCCTAATGGCCGTTTCAATTCTTGTTATTTAATTTCTGCACCATTCCCGTCCCCCCGAGGTCACGGCGAGTCACTTCCCGCTATGGCCGTTTAACCCCCATATCTTGCTATATCACATTTGTCCCGCTCGCCCCGCCGGAGCAATCTCCCGTGGTGGCCCCTTCTCTTTTCTCTTATTTCTGTGTTGCAGCAAAACAAAAAGAAGGAGCCCGCGCGCTCCGCGTCCTCTCCGCTTCCCCGAACCGCGTGACGTCGCTCACAATCGCGCCTACCTCAAAAGTGAGAGATGGCGGGTTGCTTCTTCCTCTCCCTTCGGCCGGCCGATGGAGAGGGCTTTCCTTGGTTACCCTTGCAAAAGAAGAAACAGATAAATAACAGGTGGATCAGAAAAGATGACAGTGTAGTATTAGTCCCTTGATGAAGAACAATGAAATCGTGGCAAGACACACACCTGGTTGGTGTTATTTTTAAACCCCTCTTGGACACGAGTAGGAGGAAAATGCTATGATGAATGGGGGATCGTGCAAACATGCATAAAAACGGATCTCCCTTATGAAAGGAGATGACGGATGACGGGATGATGCATGCGATAGAAATGACAAAAGAGAAGAGGAGAGAATGGCTTATTGAAGATGCTGATGGCGGGATCCGGCGGAGCTTCGGCAGCGTGGGGACAACATGTGTGGCGACCCGAGATCCGGATACCGGGAGGATGCCGATACCTTTCGAATCCTGGCCCGCCGCCCACGAGCGGGAGGCTCGGAAGGGCTAAAAAGAAGTGTGGAGGTACAAAGAAATAGGAAATAAGGCAGGATAATTCAACAATTAATAGAAATAAATAAACAACTACAACAGAGTCCAGTCCAACAGAAAGTAGAGTCTAAAGTAGTAAAACGTACCACATGCCAAGTGAACACTCGGCCCGGCAAGCTGGCAACTAAGAACCTCCGTACTGCACCCTCGAACCTCAAGGAAGAAACGTCGCGCCTGAAACGCAGGGGTGAGCCTCCTGTCACCAGCCCAGTAGGGATCCCGCGGAACCCCAACTGAGAAACAACGGCGGCACGGAAAGAAGTAACTACGAAAGCAGGAAAGTAACTACGGTGGCCGGTAAAATCTCGGCTCTACAGCTACTCCTACTGTACCAGAAAATACGACCTAGTCTCCCGTCGGGGGACAACCAAGCCACGCACCCGACCACCCGATTCCACGATCGGGGACCACCAGACACGAACCGCCCTAGCCACGCTACTAGGAAAACGCCACGATACCTCCGTAGCGGAGGCATGCCCTCACAAAAAGGGCCCGAGCCAAAACCACACGGTCAGGGAACACGGTCATGACCTCACCGTCGTGAACACAACGCTGTCTGGGGAAAGGCCCTCGGTGACGCTCACCGGAAACCCCAGACCTCGACTCCGGGAACACTCTCGAAACCACTCACGAAGTCCCGTCTCGCGGACGGAAATAGAACCCGGTACACGACAACTCATGTCACGTGACAGGAGCACCACCCACTAGAAGAACGACCGGATGCGTCCCCTGACGTCTTACACCACGTCACAAGTGTCTAGCTACTACGTCCCAGGCGGAGACTCAGACACACACAATAACCAGTACCACAGAACAAGGACTAGTTGGGGTCGCGCCTGCCGGCGCCGTCCGACTCCCCCAACCTCGTGTGCACACTCAGACCATACGCCCTAGGCATGTCCTCTAGCTGGTAATTCCCCCTAAGCCATGACTCGGCTGTACGTTGGGGCCCTACGGTAACCAGCCTACTCACCGTCTCTGTCGGGTCAGCCGCTCCACCACTCCCAGGTGGGTCAGCACACGCGTGCCGTAAGAAGGCTACGACTAGTGGACGTGTCACAGAACGTGGACACTGGAAACCACGCATGCACCCATTGCGAGTAACGCGAAGTAACAGGTGGCTCAAAGCCACCCGACTCTGGACAGCCCAGTAGACCTACTAAACCCAACGGCCTTTGAGTCACAAGACTCGGGGTCAAGACCGTTGCACACGACAGCACTGAGCCGTCAATCTGGCCTAATCCCTAGGTCCAAAACCACATTGCGATAACTCATGAGGCAGTTCACAGTTGCCGAGACCCATCCCTTGAGGAGGGAACTTAAGAAACCTCCAGCCCCAGGCTGGGAGACTGGACTCACCGTCCAAGGCCACACGCTTGGCCCACTCGGAAGCCACCGTCCAGAGAAGCAACGACTTACGGGGAAACCTCACTGCACTCACACTGATACACGGTGACTCGATCTAGCAAGAACACGGAAGCCCGGAACACCTGGGGTCACCCGGACCCGCCAAGCCTATGGGCACGCTTATCGAGGTAACATGGAACCTCCAGACACCCCAAAAATACTGTAACGAAACCCACGGGGTGTCCGGGACACTCACGAGGCCAAAGGTCGACCACTGGGTCACAACCGGGTCGACCGGAGACCAACACAACACAATCGGAACGCTAGAAGGTCACCCGGACCCTTAAACCCACGGGAACACTAATCGAGGTAAACGGAACCTCCGGACACCCAAAGACACGGTCATGGAACTCCACGGGGTGTCCGGGACACACACGGCCCAAGGGGAGAACAATCAGCCGTAGACTGCCCGCCCTAGGCAGCCCGGCAGGCCACCCCAAGAACGCGCTACACATGCATAGGGCGTTCAGGCAGAACGCGCTATACATACCTAGCGCGTTCAACAAGATCGCGCTATACTTCTATAGCGCATTCAGAATAGAACGCGCTATAAGCCTATAGCGCGACAACACAGAACGCGCTACTCACCCCTAGCGTGATAAAAATCGCCTTACTGTTCATCTTCCTCGATGAACGTGCCCTATCCGGGCGGCGCGACCTTCAAGAACTCGCTACCTGAGACTAGCGCGTTCTTAGTTTGAAACCGGAAGAACGGGAAAACGGCGGGAAATCCATTCCACGCCCCATCCACCCCCAGGTGAAGGGGAAACAAAGGGGAAAATATTCCCCAACCTCTCTAGCACCGAGAAGACCCATTTAAACCCCAAAAATACGATCAAAACACAAGATTCGGCTCACACACCCAAAAACATGCATTTTCCCCAAATCCCTCGAATAAGCCTGCTCGGCTCACCACGGCCTACAAAACTCATGGGAAATGAAGTACGCGAGTTGAGGGTCCATCTCCCTATCTCCACCGAAGATTCGACGCACCGTGGACGCCGATCCACGAAGAAACGCCCACGAAAAACCCCGCCGGTGCCTCACGCTCGCGAACCGGCTTCATCGCGCCCCCGTCCCTCGATCCTCGACCCATCCTCACTGTCCTCCCCGCCCGCGCCACCCCGCCTCGCCCCTGCCTCGATCGTCGGCCGCAGGAGAGGAGAGAGTGAGAGGAGAGCGTGGGAGAAGAGAGAGAGTGAGAGAGTGAGAAATGAGAAGAGAGAGAGGGGTGGGAGGGTTTATATAGGAAAAACCCAAAAAATTTCGAGAAATTCCAAAAGTTAGGAAAAATTACCTCTGTGATCCTCGGAAACGCACAATGCACTGATGCCATCCCGGAGTCGGAGAATGCAACGGTTCACCCTGCACAGTGTTGCGAATGTCCAACAGACAAACACTCGCGTAAAACCCAAAACGCAACCTGGGACCCACAACGGTGCTCTGAAAATTTCAGAAAATTACCGGCGTGCTCCTCACCACGCCACGGACCCAAGGAAATTCACGGGCACACCACCAATGGGAGCGACAATCCGGTACAAAAAGTCCGAAGCTCACTCGGACACGATCCGCAACGCGCGAAAAGACGATCCGAAACCCACGGATCCTGATCCGAAAAATATCTGAAAAACCCGGGGCATTACAGCCCTCCCCCCTTAAAGAAATTTCATCCTCGAAATTCAGACTAGCACCAAGCCACAGGGGAAGAACGCCTCCACCAACTGACAACGCTTTCAGGGCCCCAACATAAAAAAAAACCCGATTCTCACAAAAACCACGATCATGAGGGATACGGCCAGACCATAATCACGAACGACGCCTACGCTCCGCACACCGCACACACATCGGCCACCAAAGCAGGCATAATACAAAGGCACAAATCTGGTATCACCTCAGACACAACGAAAACCACTCACGGCATCGATGCCACCCTCTCGCTCACCGAGGGAACGTAATCCTCGCCACAAGAACCAATCCACCGGTCAACGCCCATGCTCGGCGGACCAACCAAACAGCAGCTTCGCAACCCGCTGATCGATATCACCCCCCTGCACCACGGACAACCATCACTGAGCTTCTACCAGCTCACACCTCAGAAACGGCCACCAAAAGGCCTCGCTGGCACGCGGCTCTCTCCATTCTCGAGCCCCTACAACTAGCATCTTCTGTCCATGAAAGACCATCCTCTACGCACCAGACATTCGTCAACGGGAAACCTCCACCGGCCCAGCAGGCACGATCTGACTCACGGTAGGCCATCCGTTGACTCTCGCACAGACCACCACCACATCCCGATGGATCCCCGCACCAACTCTACCCTTCAGGGGAGCACGGCGGGACCTAATGACACCATCTCCCCTCGGTCCTCACGTCACTCGACTCAGACTTACGGGGAATCCTCCCTTGCTGGCCGCAGACTAAGGATCAATATCCAACGCCAACGTCTCATCAGAGACCTCCACACACAGGCATCGACCACCGACCTGTCTCATCGAATCCTATCTCATCGAAACCTCCATCACAATTAATCCAAGAGGACGCCTACCCATCCCGACTCCCGATCTTATCACAGAGCCACGGGACACACAACCTCTTACAATCTACGACACACTTCTCCAAAACACGATCTCATCTGCGAACGCAACATCCAACGCAAGAACATGGTACTCATGCGGCAACCTCGCCAGCACCTTTCCCCAACTCTCCACCTACCAGTGCCATGAACCACAAGATCTCAAGCAACGGCATGGCAACAACACATCTCACACAACCGGAGACAACGCATATCGATTAACCAATCCTCCGCTACTCTGAACTTCCTCAGAAATCCACCTGCAGCAACCAACGCTACGATCCGCGCACTCTGATCCATACGCACAGCCACCACATTGACAACTCGGGATCCACCAACTCGACAACCATCTGCAACCCCGCAGACTCCGATCCTCCGTACATCGGGAACCGCAACGCCAATCACAATTCTCGAGAACACCGCCCAGCCGGCACTCGTCCTTCCGGAACAGCGCCAACACCCTTACACATCAGGGAACGGGCAAAGCTTCTCACAGGCAACCACCTTGCCAAAAACACGGAACATGTCTCACACAGATTTCATGGCACATAAAGGCCAACCAATCCGGATGCACAATGCAAGACGACGAACCTTAACCAACCGCGATCTCCTCAACCATGGGAAGAACTCAATACACTTCCAACCAACGGAAGGAAAACTCCACACTCGACCTGACCTCGAGCCTCGCGCATACTGGGAACAACACCTTCCAATACCAAGAAAATCATCACTTCTGTCAGGTCAGCTCCTCCGACACACTCGCCAAGTGTCCCGTCAGACCACGATCACAACATCTCTCGATGCACCACCGCTGCAATTTCCCGAACTGCAACACGCCACGCCAAGAGCCGCAACACGAGCCATAATCGACAATCGTCAATGCTCATCCTCGAGCCCCGAACTCGCCACGAAAGCTTTACATCTTGAGCCAAATCATGGGCGAACACAACCCATTCCCATACGAGAGCGTAGGAGCAAGACTTACTGGGACACCACAGCCCAATCCTGCCTCAAAATTCGCAAAGATAATCAGGATCGACACGTCACTTCTGACGCCACAGAGCATGACAAGGACACCAGGCTCGACAAATCAACAGCTCAACACAAGATCCTCCGCTCGCCAGAGCATAATTCTTGACCAGAGCACCCGCTCCAACACCTCAAATCACAACCTTAACACCGCAGGGGCTGGGTAAACCTCATGCTGGAGTGGCCAACTCTATGACAACTCCCTCAGAGCATACTCATGTCCACTTAACGACGAAAAATCCTCACCAGCCACCTGACCTAGCTGCAGACTCCTCGAAAGCAGCACCGCAGCAACACACCCGCCGGCAACCTCTGCCCAACGCAACACGACCAGGGCCACCACCCAAGGGAGAAAGCTCTCGACCTCGATCCTCAGACTCCACGCCGGCACTCCAAAAAAACAGCAACCACCTTCACAGCGCCACCACCGCGCACTCAAGCTCTCACAAGAGAAATCAAGCGGAACATAAGCATGAAACCTTATGCCAGCTGCCGACTGTACTGGATCTTACGGACTCTGATCGCTGCAATATCTTGAATTCCCATGTACGTCCACAACCACGCTCTGATACCCACAGTGGCGACCCGAGATCCGGATACCGGGAGGAGTCCGATACCATTCGAATCCTAGCCCGCCGCCCACGAGCGGGAGGCTCGGAAGGGCTAAAAAGGAGTGTGGAGGTACAAAGAAATAGGAAATAAGGTAGGACAATTCAACAATTAACAGAAAAAATAAACAACTACAACAGAGTCCAGTCCAACAGAAAGTAGAGTCTAAAGTAGTAAAATGTACCACATGCCAAGTGAACACTCGGCCCGGCAAGCTGGCAACTAAGAATCTCCGTACTGCACCCTCAAACCTCGAGGAAGAACCGTCGCACCTGAAACGCAGGGGTGAGCCTCCTGTCACCGGCCCAGTAGGGATCCCGCGGAACCCCAACTGAGAAACGACGGCGGCACAGAAAGAAGTAACTACGAAAGCATGAAAGTAACTACAGTGGCCGGTAAAATCTCGGCTCTACAGCTACTCCTACTGTACCAGAAAACACGACCTAGTCTCCCGTCGGGGGACAACCAAGCCACGCACTCGACCACCCGATTCCACGATCGGGGACCACCAGACACGAACCGCCCTAGCCACGCTACTAGGAAAACGCCATGATACCTCTGTAGCGGAGGCCTGCCCTCACAAAAAGGGCCCGAGCCAAAACCACACGGTCAGGGAACACGGTCACGACCTCACCGTCGTGAACACAACGCTGTCTGTGGAAAGGCCCTCGGTGACGCTCACTGGAAACCCCAGACCTCGACTCCGGGAACACTCCCGAAACCACTCACGAAGTCCCGTCTCGCGGACGGAAACAGAACCCGGTACACGACAACTCACGTCACGTGACAGGAGCACCACCCACTAGAAGAACGACCGGATGCATCCCCTGACGTCTTACACCGCGTCACAAGTGTCTAGCTACTACGCCCCAGGCGGAGACTCAGACACACATAGTAACCAGTACCACAGAACAAGGACTAGTTGGGGTCGCGCCTGCCGGCGCCGTCCGACGCCCCCAACCTCGTGTGCACACTCAGACCATACGCCCTAGGCCGGTCCTCTAGCTGGTAATTCCACCTAAGCCCAGACTCGGCTGTACGTGGGGGCCATACGGTAACCAGCCTACTCACCGTCTCTCTCGGGTCAGCCGCTCCACCACTCCCAGGTGGGTCAGCACACGCATGCCGTAAGAAGGCTACGACTAGTGGACGTGTCACAGAACGTGGACACTGGAAACCACGCACGCACCCATCGCAAGTAACGCGAAGTAACAGGTGGCTCAAAGCCACCTGACTCTGGACAGCCCACTAGACCTACTAAACCCAATGGCCTTTGAGTCACAAGACTCGGGGTCAAGACCGTTGCACACGACAGCACTGAGCCGTCAATCTGGCCTAATCCCTAGGTCCAAAATCACATTGTGATAACTCATGAGGTAGTTCACAGTTGCCGAGACCCATCCCTCGAGGAGGGAACTTAAGAAACCTCCAGCCCCAGGCTGGGAGACTGGACTCACCGTCCAAGGCCACACGCTTGGCCCACTCGGAAGCCACCGTCCAGAGAAGCAACGACTTGTGGGGAAACCTCACTGCACTCACACTGATACACGGTGACTCGATCTAGCAAGAACACGGAAGCCCGGAACACCTGGGGTCACCCGGATCCGCCAAGCCCATGGGCACGCTTATCGAGGTAACATGGAACCTCCAGACACCCCAAAAACATGGTAACAAAACCCACGGGGTGTCCGGGACACTCACGAGGCCACAGGTCGATCACTGGGTCACAATCGGGTTGACCGGAGACCAACACAACACAATCGGAACGCTAGAAGGTCACCCGGACCCTTAAACCCACGGGAATACTAATCGAGGTAAACGGAACCTCCGGACACCCAAAGACACGGTCATGGAACTCCACGGGGTGTCCGGGACACACACGGCCCAAGGGGAGAACAATCAGCCGTAGACTGCCCACCCTGGGCAGCCCGGCATGCCACCCCAAGAACGCACTACACATGCATAGCGCGTTCAGGCAGAACGCGCTATACATACCTAGCGCGTTCAACAAGATAGCGCTATACTTCTATAGCGCGTTCAGAATAGAACGCGCTATAGGCCTATAGCGCGACAACACAGAACGTGCTAATCACCCCTAGCGCGACAAAAACTACCTTACTATTCATCTTCCTCGATGAACGTGCCCTATCGGGGTGGCGCGACCTTCAAGAACGCGCTACCTGAGACTAGCGCGTTCTCAGTCCGAAACCGGAAGAACGGGAAAACAGCGAGAAATCCATTCCACGCCCCATCCACCCCCATGTGAAGGGGAAACAAAGGGGAAAATATTCCCCAACCTCTCTAGCACCGAGAAGACCCATTTAAACCCCAAAAACACGATCAAAACACAAGATTCGGCTCACACACCCAAAAACATGCATTTTCCCCAAATCTCTCGAATAAGTCCGCTCGGCTCACCACGGCCTACAAAACTCGCAGGAAATGAAGTACGCGAGTTGAGGGTCCATCTCCCTACCTCCACCGAAGATTCGACGCACCGTGGACGCCGATCCACGAAGAAACGCCCACGAAAAACCCCGCCGGTGCCTCACGCTCGTGAACCGGCTTCATCGCGGCCCCGTCCCTCGATCCTCGACCCATCCTCGCCGTCCTCCCTGCCCGCGCCGCCCCGCCTCGCCCCCGCCTCGGTCCGTCAGCCGCCGGAGAGGAGAGAGTGAGAGGAGAGCATGGGAGAAGAGAGAGAGTGAGAGAGTGAGAAATGAGAAGAGAGAGAGGGGTGGGAGGGTTTATATATGAAAAATCCAAAAAATTCTGAGAAATTCCAAAAAATAGGAAAAATTACCTCTGCGATCCTCGGAAAACGCACAACGCACTGGTGCCATCCCGGAGTCGGAGAATGCAACGGTTCACCCTGCACAGTGTTCCGAAAGTCCGACGGACAAACACACGCGTAAAACCCAAAACGCAACCATGGACCCACAACGGTGCTCTGAAAATTCCAGAAAATTACTGGCGTGTTCCTCACCATGCCACGGACCCAAGGAAATTCACGGGCACACCACCAATGGGTCCGACAATCCGGTATAAAAAGTCTGAAGCTCACTCGGACACGATCCGCAATGCGCGAAAAGACGATCTGAAACCCACGGATCCTGATCCGAAAAATATCTGAAAAACCCGGGGCATTACAACGTGGAAGCAGAACGGATGGAGCTAGCCTTCCTCTCGCGAGCGCGGGCACCCGAGAAGTCGGCAGAACCTCCCCCTGCAAAAGACCCACGGGTTAGAAATGGGATCCGACAGAGTCTCTCCTTCCTCTGTCGGATCTGAAGCCCCTTCCCTTCGAGGGAGGGGGTCCCCTATTTATAGAAGGAAAGCTGATTGGGGCATCCAGTCTCTTGGACGCCTCACTGTTGAGGCATCCAGGAGCCTGGACGCCTCAATAAATATTTTTTTATTTTTTTTATTTTTTATCTTAATATATTCATTGAGGCGTCCAGGCTCTTGGACGCCTCAATGATGAGGCGTCCGGGGCCTTGGAAGCGCCCATTTTCGCCCATCGAATCATCGCCGAAAGTCGTAGACAGTGGAGAAAGCGCGTAGTTTTGGCGCGTGACTGTGACTTACGAAGGGCGCGTCTAATTGTAAGACGTTTTTATCTTTTGGGTTTTTTTCGAAACGTCAAATCGAGCGGCGGATCGGCACCGTCCGTGTGTCTAAGCAGTGAGGCGTCCAGGCACATGGACGCCTCAAAGGACAGGCCTACAAGTGAGGCGTCCAGGCTCCTGGACACCTCAATGAGACACAGTGAGGCATCCAGGCACCTGGACGCCTCTAAGAAATTCTGTCAGATCGACCCCGGAAAGCCGTCGGCGTGTAACCGTTAGACGTCTTCGTGTTTGGATTCTTCTGGAGCGTCCGGTTGGGAGCGGCGCCGTCCACGTGCTGCACGATTTCCTTAGTGAGGTGGCTTCCGCTCGGATCCCAAAGAAGCGTCACGTTCCCCCGGTCAAAATGTGAAAGGAAAGAAAGGGGAGCACTCAAGTGATTCAAAATGTGAAAGCCACTGCGGGGCGTCATATGGTAATATGAGATTTACTCAAGATGATGTCAAGAATTGCGTGTCTACAGTTTTGTAATAAATTAAATCCTCCCTGCGCGGAGTGAATTCATTA
Source organism: Amorphophallus konjac (assembly GCA_022559845.1). Lineage (NCBI taxonomy): Eukaryota > Viridiplantae > Streptophyta > Magnoliopsida > Alismatales > Araceae > Amorphophallus > Amorphophallus konjac. Next base: position 391,533,787 of record CM040126.1, read on the forward strand.
TAACCACGAAGCTTCGTCGACACCATGCGGGCACGCACGTCCCCGCTCGCCTTTGTCTCCGGTCGGAGCTAGACTTCTCAATCTAGCTAGGTACGTGCTCCCCCCACTTGCTTATTTAGTATCCTATTCAATTGCCGCGCGACGAAGTGAGAGAGAGCCTGATCCATGCAGCCAGTCTCCTGAGTGCATCGCTGTGGACGGCAAGAGAGAGCTTGTATGTACCCATCCTTTAAAGCCCTAGAACTGCTGCATTAGAGCACCCTAACTGTCAGGAGGTAGTTCCACAACTACCCCACCTACTGGCGAGCAACTTTCTCTGACCGATCCCTTCAAATTGACCCTTTGCATATCAGCTGGGTCCACACATTGCTAATTGTCGATCCCAGGACTACATCATTTAGGTCCAAGCTCGTGCATGCCACGTCGATCTAGGAATTCATCAGGCCGTCTAGAGCACATTTCAACTCTATAAACACCCATGGATCGGGAGAGATATATGGTCGATCCTGACCTCATCACCTAGTTTGAGAAAATTGATGTAATATTCGATGGCACGTATGTCGAGTACATGCAGGTTGGAGACATTACCGAGAGTTCTAGCCAGAAAAGATTGGGTGTAGTTCGATGTATCTCAACACCCCAGGAGGACGATTGGCGTCGAACCTCCATCTTCCAAACCTACATCATGGTGAACTCTCATCCCTGTAAGGTAATCCTTGACAACGGGAGCTGTATCAATGCAGTCTCTTCAGACTTTATCTCCTGTTTAGGTCTACCTACGCACCCTCATCCAAGGCCATACAATGTGGCTTAGGTCGATGACACGTCTATCCCAGTCACCACCACATGTGTCATTCCCATCCAATTCTATTCCTACCAATGACAATCTTATGTGACGTAATGCCTATGAAGGCCGGGAGCGTCATCTTAGGACGACCATGGATTTATGATGTAGACCTCGCTACATTTGGTCGGTCCTATCAGTGTTCCTTCTCCCACAATGGGAGGATGATTCAGTTATACCCGACACCCCCAAAGGTGACCTCGGGTAAGAGTTCCCCCTCCACCCCCACTGGAACTCCCAAAATTCAGGAGAATCCCCAAATTTCCACTGAAAGGAAACCTCCCCTTCCCTCTTCTCCTGCATCTATCACACCCATTTCTGAGGCCCCTAAGGTTAGTCATGACCTAATTAGGTTCCTTGACTCCATAAATGTCGGTGAGCTAAACAGAGAGGTTGTTGAGGGTGCCCATGTTTTGGCTGTTGACGTCATCATCACACCTAAGGAGTCCCGAGTCTCAGTCACAACTGAAGTCCCGGCAATACTGCAAGACTTCCAAGGCATCGTCCCCGAGGACTTACCTTCTCGACTCCCTCCAATGCGTGATGTACAACACGCTATTGAGCTTGCCCCTGGGTCCACCCTACCCAACCTTCCCCTCGAGTCTAGAATGTCCAAGTCAGCCGAAGAGTTTGCACAGCATGTTAAGAGTCTGCATGAGTCAGCTGGTTCGCATAGGCGTCACCATGAATTTCAAGAAGGTGACTTGGTTATGGTACGGGTCCAATCCGAACGACTCTCCTCGGGAGCCATTAAAAAGTCGCAAGTCCGTAGTGATGGTCCCTTCCTGATACTGCGGAGGATTGGCTCCAATGCTTATGTTGTGGACTTACCTCCCGAATATGGGATTAGCTCTACTTTTAATGTGACAGACCTAGTGGCCTACAAGGAACCCACAGCGATTCCTAGTGATCATTTCGAGCCTTCTCCTCCCATTGAGAGTGAGCACATCCCTGTACGTCCTACAGTCTCAAGAGCACCGTGCGAGCAAATTGAGAGATACTGGATGAGCATGTGACCACTACACGGAGCAGGGTGTACCAGCGCTACCTTGTCCGCTGGCGGGGCCGTCCACCATCAGATGATTCCTGGATCTGTCGGGAAGATCTCCAGCGCCTCGATCCAGATCTGCTGGAGCACTACCAGAGCAGTGCCCCCCTTACTCGATGGAGTCGACTTCCAGCCGCCCCGGGAGGGTTGGTGGGGACACCAGGCCCACTACTAGACCCACTTCTTAGAACCGACGCCGCACCGCCCCACCGAGCTTGTGGCTCGGAGATTCGGCTTCCTGAAGACTCGGCATCACGTATTTATGTATTGCGTATGTATTGTGTGTAAAATACATGTAGTAATACATGTATTATTTACTTTTGTTGTATTAGGCTAGTCATAGTCAAAGTGTGTATTTTATTTTTATTTAAACCCACAAAGTCAATAGTTGGTTGTTGGGTTTTGTCTTATTAGGCATGGATATAAATGTTATTAGGAAAATCTTGTGGGTATAGATGTTATAGCCTCCTCCTATATAAGGAAGGCTAAGGGTGTTACGTATGCTGTGAATGATATGAAAGAAAAGTTTGAAACCTAAGGTGCTTTACCTTTGTGTTTTCCCCCTTCCCTCTTTCTTATTTTGTGAGTTTGAGTGTCGCCCGGTGTAACACCGTCCGGCGTGAGGTCGAGTTACGCGAGGTAACAAGTTATCCGTCCTGTTCGTGATACCGGAGTTGCCGTCGATCCATTTCCACGTCGCCGCCGCGTCAATGGCGTTGTAGCATTTAAGTGTTGTTTAAGCACCTTGATGTTTATTTTATCATTTAGTACAGTTAATAAGTCAAAAGTGTTCCACGTGGACCGCCCAATAAAAAGTGAGACAAAAAAATGTATCATTGTTTAATATAAGTAAACGAAGTATCGTCTACCCATGTGTCTAACTATCATAATCATTTTTTATATTAAACGAAGTATTGCGTATCCTTATTTTTATCGTTATTCACTTAGACGATATTTAGTCTATTGTTTCGTCTATTTCTAATCTTCTTAGATGTAGTTCCGTCTACCATAATTTTCGTCATTTTTCCTTTAGACAGAACGTTGTCTAACTCATCGTCTATCGTATCTTCAGTTAGACAATATATCATCTAATACTGATCTTTTATCTTTTTCCTCTTAGACGAAATATCATCTAACTCATCGTCTATCGTGAGTTAGGCGATGTATCGTCTAATGCTCCTTCAAGTAGACGATGCATCATCTATCGTTGAACTTTTATCCTTGTTAGACGGAGCACCATATGTATGTTCTGACTTAGACAACGTATCATCTATCGTTCTGTCTAACCACAGACTTTTAAATAAAGTTTCATCTAATGTAACTTTACCCAATGAGACGATGTATCGTCTATCCTTACTTTTGTATCTTTTTTTAGTTAGACGATATATCATCTAACATATCTTGAGTTAGACGATATATCATCTATCTCTTCATCTATCCTAAGTTCTTAGACGATGGATCGTCTATCCTTCCGTCTATCCTTAAGATTTAGACGATAGATTGTCTAATCTTTCGTATATCTTAAAGATTTAGACAGAGGATTGTCTAACTTAATTTCTCGGCGTTTTATTCATTAGACGTAATATCTCCTAATCCTATTTCTTTTGTTTACTTAAACGATATTCTATTCATTTTATCTCAGATATTTATGGAGATATGAATTTAGGTTAAATTTATAATATTGAGATAAATAATTATTCCTAAATTGGTATATTTCCTTCCCAATACATACATTTTGTTCCTAAAATGTTTTTTTTTCAAATAGGCATATTTCATTCTTAATACATATTTCTCATTCATAAAATGTATATTTTATTTTTAAGAAGTTGAGTCCGAGCCTTTTTCTCCTATCAACACATCATGTGAGTCTTACAAGTGATTCTACCGTACCATCATCTCACAACTACCTACCAATAATAAATGAATTTACAAAATGACTGAATACATGGTTTTAAGCTAAACTTAATGTGCAATTTGGCTTGGGGTATCTTTGCTTATACACTATTCATACTTACAAAATGACTGAATACATGGTTTTAAGCTAAACTTAATGTGCAATTTGGCTTGGGGTATCTTTGCTTATACACTATTCATAACATAAAAACTATAGATTTATCATTCTTAGATTTAAATTTGTACAGATAATATTACAAATATTTGTAATTAAAAAAATCATATAATGGCCTTTTACATCGATCATTTTTCTGCATAAAAATTTTATGCGTGTAAACGATGTCATTACACGTGTTTTTTCTTAAATTGTTGACTTAAAGATACCTATATAACCTTAGTGGATGCACGAGTGATACAGGGTTCATGAAAGTGGTATTCTTGCAACCGCACCCTCAGTTTTATCCTTTGAGACGAAGTCAACCTCCAACGAAACAAAAAAAAACAGAAACAGAAACAAAAGACAACAACTCGAACTCCCAGGCCAAACTCCAAAACCATCTGAGTCTTCGCGACTCCTCCCCTCCACGCCGCCTCTCTTCCCACGCTTCTCTCACAAACTAGAGCACCACTATCGGGAATTTCGCCAAATCCTCCTAAGTTCGCCCCGCCTTTGGCAGCGGGTTAACCCATAGTTTGCCGTCTTTAATTCCGGAGTTAACGTAATTTAATTTAACAGGCTCAAGATTCCATAATCAGATTAATAAATAGTTAACATGAGTTAACTCGGGTTAAGCTACCTCACCTTCGGAGGTGGGATAACTTAATCCCAAATGTCAAATGCCGTATGTGCCCTTTGTCACGGGCGGGATTAATATCACATGTCACCCCCCGCCACGCGCGGCGCTCGAAGCTCGCACTGCCATCGATGACCTCGTCCTCCTCCTCACGAACTGCAGAGTCATCGTCCCTTCCCCTCTGTTGCCGTCATTGCCCCTTCTCCTCTCCGACCCCCCCCCCCTCCGGTGCTACCCCCTCTGTCGCCTGCATCGCTGCTACCCCTCCCACGCCGGCGCTGCTCCCCCTCCATCGCAATCGCTACCCCCTTCCCCTCCCCAGTGGCGGAGCCAGGAATATTTGAAAGGGGGGGCAAAATAAAACTAATATAATAATATTCATTCATTTTCGTTCAAGTAGAAGATATTTTACAATTGAGTTGTCCACGACGAGTCTTCATATTCTGAAAGCGTTGCATTATTGCCTCATTGTCAATGCTCTCGAGTATCTCTTTCTTAATATATATCACTAAATTATCATTCATCCATTGATCACCCATTCTATTGCGCAATCGATTCTTCACAATTCTCATTGCTGAAAATGCTCTCTCTACAGTGACTGTAGCAACCGGTAAAGTCAATGCCAATGTCAACAACAAATAAACTAATGGATAGATAATATCTTTTCTCTTTTCAACCATCCTTTCAACAAGTTCTGTAATTCCAACCAGTTGAGTAAAATCATCATCAGATCGCATGTCAATTATATAAGTCTTCATCATGCTTGAATCCAGAAAGATCATTTGTAACTTATAATAAACAAATGTTAATCAAATTTGCTGAGTTCTATCCAAATGAGTTCTCTTCTGTGCAATTACAAGTACTTGATAACCAGTTAATAGCTCGGCGTTTACTTCAGTGAATCGACTATTAAGCTCTTGGAGTTGCATATCTAAAACTGAATAAAATAACTCAACACGATAGTGATGCAAATTTGTAATTTGTTGAGCTCTTCGTCTTGAACCTCCTCGAGGCATAAAAATATCATCCATATTAGGAATGCCAATCTCATATTTTACACAAAAAGATGAAACCTCTAACAAATGAGAATCTCACCCACCATTTCTCATTGTTTGCATCCGTTGTTTTGAGATGTCAACTAATTTCATAGCATTATCAATATCTTGATCTTTCCGTTGCAGTGCTTGTGATAGCTCATTTGTTATTCCTAAGATCCTTTTCATTAAATGGAGATTAAACACAAAATCATAAGTCTTAATTGACTCCAATAATATATATGCTTCAGCCCTTTGCTCTGAATTTGAACCATCTTCCATCATAGTCTCAACCACATCAAGTATAGATGCAAACATAGAGATTAAATTAACCAATGCATTATAATGAGAACCCCAACGAGTATCCCCTGCTCTTTTTAAGCTTCTATCTTGATTTAAACCTCTCCCACTTTCAAGTTCACCAATTTCAAGAGCTTTAGCAATTTCTGTAGCTTGTTTTTCATGGAGTTGATCATACCGCTTACATGAAACTCCAGCAACATTGAATAACATAGCAACCAAATTGAAAAATAGAGTAATTTCTACATGAGATTTAGCAACTGTAATTATTGCTAATTGAAGCTGATGTGCAAAATAATGGATATAATAAGCACATTCATTCTCTCTCATAATAAGTGTTTTAAGCCCATTCAACTCACCACGCATATTACTTGCTCCATCATACCCTTGACCATGTATTCTTGATATAGTTAATCCATGTTTGGATGATAATAACTCAATGCCTTCCTTGAGTGTTTAAGATGTAGTATTTAGAAGATGTACAATGCCAAGAAAATATTCTACCACATGTCCACTTTTGTCCACATATCGCAAAGCAACTGCTAATTGTTCCTTATTTGACATATCTCGACATTCATCTACTAAGATTGAGAAAAAAGCATCACCAAGATCATCAACGATAGCATTTGTTGTCTCCATAGCACTTGCATGAGCTATTTCCTTTTGAATTTCAGGTGCAACTAGTTTCAAATTTTCTGGAGCATTATTTAAAACAACCTGAGCAATACTTTCATTATGCTTAACAAGAAAGTGTAGCAATTCAAGAAAGTTATCTTGATTTCTTGAGTATTCAGATTCATCATGTCCTCTGAAAGATAAACCTTATCTTTTAAGAAAACGAACACAATCAACTGATGCCTCTAAACGAATTCGATAAGCATGTTTTTCCTGCTCTGATTGCTTAATCAAAATTGACTGAATATTTTGATTCTGCTTGAATAAGCTCTCACACTTTCTTCTAGCTTCATTATGTGCACTGTTATGTCCTCCAACATGACTTTCTATTTTCTCCTTTTTCTTCCAATTTTTAAATCCATCGACAACAAATGCATCCCCTCCGCCCTCTTGTTTCTCAAGTCTAAAACAATAACAGTATAAATAGAAAATTACATCTTTCTCTTTACTGTACTCCAACCAATCCTTGTACTCATTATACCATGCAGGATTAAATCGCCGTTCTACTTTACCAAACTTAGTCTGTGAAAATTTAATATCCTTAGGTTCAAAAGGACCTTTTTGTAAATATGCTCTTCTAATTTGATCTCGATCATTTGGATGGTAATCAACAATCCTTTTTCTCAAGCCTGGATCTGACGGAAGATTTTCAATGTCCACAACTTCAAATTGTCTCTTGGATGAAGTCGATATCTCAATAGCCGCATTGTCATTAACTTTGTCATGTGCTGCTTTTAGAGTTATCCCTCTCTTCAAAAATTTATCTATAAAAAAGTATATAATTACTTTAAGTTAGCATTATAATGAAAATAAAATTTTCCTTCTATATATTTAAACTTTGCAACTTACCCATGTCAAAACTCTCCAATTAAGTGCTTCTGCAGTTTTTTCCCTAATTGACACTTTGGTGGGAATCAATATCTACAGTGCAATGATTTAAATAAGAAACCAATATCCATTATCCAACATATGTATACAATCACAATTCTAATAAAAGATTAATAAATTAAACTATTGAAGGAATAGAGAGAATCTTACCTGTTCAACAAACAAAAGTTAAATCAAGTGGGTAGAAAAATAGTCCTCAATGAAATGTCCGATAGCCTTTTTTATTTATGTGCACAGCTCGATAGACTTTTTTTATTTCTCCGAAGCAAACCTGCATGGCTATAGACAAAGTTTTTTAGCGAGCAGTTGCAATACCTTTTTACGGTTCTACTTATTGGGGAGTTAAAAAAATAAATCTAAGCACAAAACATGTGTAATCGAAGAATCAACACGGATATAAATTTATCCGCACACCTTTTGACGTCCATGCACAATCACAATAATTTTTATGCCATCTATATACAAGTACCCGAGTCGAAAAATCACCAAACCAACACAAGCACAATCACACACAAAATGAACTAGATTTTTAGCGTCAAAAAATCCCCCACGACATGGAGGGGAAAAATCACAGGACAAATCGACAGTACTCTACTATGAAAAATAGTAGTATACTAGTATTAGTACACATTTCCTCTCTCAAGATGTACCCAAATCTTGAGGAATACAAATAAGAGAGTGAAAGAATACGGAATTACCTTATACAGAATAAATCCCCAAATAAAAAACTTCAGGTTCAGGAGAGCAAACAACATCAGAAATAGGCTTCACAAGATCGAGCTCTTTCTCTCTTGCTTCTTCTTTCTTTTTCAATCTCTCTTTCTCTCCCTTCCTTCAAGCAAGAAGCAGTCACGTAGGGAGAGAATTGTCGACACCGTGCCACTGTCGTGTTTTCTCTTTTCACTTGTTTAGGTGTGCTGTGTGTAGGCAGAACGGCAGTCGGTAGAAGATGAAAAGACTTTTCAGTTTTCACGAGGCCACACAGTTGAGTGCTTTCGGTTAAATCATGAGGCCACACAGTGGCGATGGTGGGGAGGTAATATTGATTGGAGGTATTGATTGGAGGGTACAGTATAAACTATAAATGGTCCACTATAAAGTCACACTATAAGTCTATAAAGGTGGGAGGACCAATCATGGAAATCGGACTCTTCTTTTCAGCCGGTGGGAGGACCAATCATAAAAACGATGGGGCCTGGGGGCAAACATACATAAATCAAGGGGGAGCAATTGCCCCCCCTTGCCCCCCTGGCTCCGCCACTGCCCCTCCCCCTCCAGCGCTAACCCTCCGTTGCCTTCGCCGCCCCTCCTCCCCCTCCCCCCCCCCATTGTCGTCACCATCGCTGCCCCCGTCCCCCTCACCCTCACCCACCGGCACTATCCCCTCCCCCTCCGTCGCCATCGATGTCCCCTTCCTCCCCTCCCCCTCCGACGCTACTCCCTTTGTCGCCTGAGCCGCCCCTCCCTGATGGGGACATCACCGGCAATCTCATTTGTTCGAGGATCCTGATGATCGCCAGCAGTGCTACATCTTGTTCGCCAATTTATTCCGAGTCATATGCTGTTTTTTTTCATTTTCTTATTATGTAATTTTCCTTTTATTTGAGTCAAGTCCCTAGGTTAAGGAGTCATCTACCTAGGTTAATTGGCATTAGAGTAGTTAATGAGTCAGTTGGGCCCAATTAAGTGGGCTAGGCCCATGGGCGCCCACTTCTCCCTTGGTTTATTGTCACTAGTCTAAAACTCAGGGTCTTATGTTAAATTATGGGATTCCTATAAATAGGACCCCAATCCCACCATTTGAAACTAATGAATGAATGATTGAAAGAAAATTTGAAATTCCACTACAATTGTGAGAATCTCTCTCTCTCTCTAAGGGGTGGATTCCCCTCTCTCTCTCTCTAAAGGGGGCGAACCCCATTCTCTCACCTCCCCACCCCCAATTTCAAAATTCTCTCTCTCCTCCCCATTCACCTCTCATTAAGACCCCTCCCCCTTCCCCATACACTCATTCAATTCCCCTCCAACCCCTAGGTGGAATTCCCCTCTCCTAGGCACCTCTCCATTCTCCCAAGCAACCCTTCCTCTTCCTCAAGCAACCATTCCTTTCCCCAAGCCACCCCTTCCCTTCCCCAACACACCTCTCCATCTCCCAACACACCCCTTCCCATCCCCAAGACCCCCATTAACAACCCCCATTAAGTCACATTCCAACCTTGGGAGAGATCTCTCCTTCCCTCTCTCTCCTTCCCAACCCAAATTCGCAGCTCCCCCTTCCTCCACCTGCTAGACCATCTTCCAGCCCCCATTCTACCCCTACCACACCTTGGATCACCCTCTACCAGACCCCCACACAGCTCGGGGTCGCCCCCACACCCATCCACCCCATCTCCCATCCCATCTACCCCGTTTCCCATCACCTATCACCTCCCGGTTCATCTCAGTTTTTTTTTAACTCAAGTCAATACCTATTACGGCAGGGAGAGGACGAGCGATCACCCCTAGGGAAGGAGAGAGGCGCTCAACCCCAACCGCCCAATAGCAAAATGTATATATATATGGTGAAATGAGAGAGTACAAGATCGTCTAGGGCCGAACAGAGGGGCACCCTACCTTATCAAGCCGGTAGGGGCCTTTTACAGACAGTGGAAGATCAGCCCAAGATTGCCAAAAGGAGGGAGATGACATGGAGCATCCCACGGCAGCCAACATGTCGGCCACCTGGTTAGCCTCCCTAAACACATGGGAAATAGAGACATCAAGTGAGGAAAGGGCGGCAGCCACATCAACCAAAATGAAAGAGAGCTTCCACGGGCAAGAGAAGTGGCCGTTAACAATGTGTGCCAACACAAGTGAAGCCGGTTCATCTCAGTTCGCAGGCAGCAGTCAAGGGTCAAGTTGCAGAGACAGCCACATCTTCACCGCGCATCTTCTAGAGGTGTATCATATATTGCCGGAAATCTCTTTTAGTCGGCTTCGCAGGCGAGGTAATCCCGCTCCATTCCGAGTTTGGGGTAGCCCGGGAGAACCTTTCTCCCCCGACTGCGCAGACCTAGCCCAGACTGCAACCAGAGGCAACTTTCAGAAGCTCCTGCGGCCACATCTTTGCACCCCTTGGCGAGCCACTTGACCGGGACGATCCTCCACCAGTCCCCTATCCAACCCAGCCAGCGGGGAGTCATTTGGAGTTCGGAGCTTCTTGCACCACTTTTTCTACCACCGGAGCGTCGTTCAGGTCAGCCAGGGCCTGTCCCGATACCTCCCTACTTCTAGGGCCGCTGTTCTCGACCCCGACTCCCCTGGTGCCGTTCTTGCTTGCTGATCGAAGAGGACGCGGCCACGCTCGTAACCGTTTTGGTCCCGTGCCGTTCTGATCACGGGAGCACCCGGGGAGGCTTCATCTTCCCACGGTAGCATCCTGAAACCTGCTCGAACTAGAACCAGACAGCGCTGGTCCAGCACCTGCTCCGACCACCAGCGATACTTTGAGAGCTCAAAAAAATTCAGGAGTCATCTTGGACCAGTTAGTGACGATTTGGCGCTGGTTTCGTCGGCTTCTAAGTTCAGGAGCGTCCTCGGGAGCGTCAACAGCGAGCACCTATCAGACGGGCAGACAGGCGGGCAGAACCACGTTGGGTCATTTGGCTTCTTCCTTAGCCCCACTCCCCGCCCCGCCTGGCCGACTTACCGCCCCTCCCTGTGTAGAGGTAGTGTTTGCTTGTACCCTACTCTCCCCACCCCGAGTTCCCCCTCCTGCGTGAGGAGTAGTGCATGTATTAGCAGGTCCTCGGCCGAAGCATCATCGGCGTGGCGTGCGGGTAGCCCACGCTTCCCCGCTCGCCCTCGTCTCCGGCCGGGATCTGTGTCTTCACACCGATCAGGTGAGCTTCAGACCACTCTCCTCTGCTGGTTTCTTACCTTTACTTAGCTTAGTATTATCTCTAGTTGCGCCGTCGGCAGTGAGAGAGGGCTCGTTCCAACTTTCCATCTAATCGAGTGCCACCGCAGGTGAGTTGTGAGGGAGACACTACATCCCACGCCCTCGGCGTGCCCGCCACCCTTGAAATTGGGCATCCCTAGCCCATTGGGGTCCATCCCCAACCAGCCATACTCTTGGAACCCCAAGGTCCAACCTCGGACCCTCACCATCATCGTCGGTCCGCCTACGGACCCGGGTGCGCGCCACGCGGGTGAACCCGCTTGTGAGATATCGCCGTTCGGTCCGGTTGCTTGCAAATTTAGGTCCAAGGGGTCGTGTCACATCAATTTGGTATCAGAGCAAGTTCTAGACTTGTCTCTACTAAGTCTTGTCCTAGGGCCATTGCATGCATCACCCTTGTCCTCCATCATGACTACCTCATACTTGGCATATTCGCCACTCTTAGGCCCATTAGAAGCCTTTGTGTTTGTTGGAACCCACCCTAGTATATATCTAGAGTGGGAGGACTCCATAGATCTACACTTTGGGAGGTTCACTCTATCAGGGCCTATGCAAGTCAACTATGCCAAGAGTTTGCTCTGGCGCCAAGCTAGGAAAGAATGGGAGAATATTGTAGGTTTGAGAGAAGCCAAAGGGGAAGCACCCATTGAATCTTGGGAAATGAGGGCCGATCTTAGAAAGATCTATGCACCACAATCCAAACCTCTTCAACCAACCGATCTTCTACCCCCGACCCCAACTCCAACCCAAGAGCTTCCCCGACCAAGCCCAACCCAAGTCCACCCATGTTCACCACCCCGAGAGTACCATGCACCGACCATTATCACTCCACGCACCATAGACTTTCCTACCCCATTATCCTTGGAAGTTGTGGCCCACACACATACCCAAGTGGAGATGGATGCCGATCCGGATCCACCTCCCACCATAGAGAACATCCTAGACCCCCCACTTCCACCCACCTCTCCTAGTCCGGGTCCTCATGAGCCACACACCCTCACCATGAATGAGTCCATACTCCAATGGCTCAAGCGAGGCCCCACCATTCTTAGCTTACCACCCTACCTCTCACCCTTGGGGTATCAAGCCCAAATTGTGTCCACCCGGTCTTCCCATGCCACACTTCAAACCTCCTACCTTGTGGGAGACTTAGGGGACCTAGTGGACTGCTTACAATGGTAAGTCCACCTGACCGAAATGCTAGCCATAGGACCATCAGAGTCTAGCACCATCTTCCTAGCATACCCCACCACTTGTTCCATCCCCTCCATCTACACTAGTGGCCATTATACGAGTGAAATCCTCCTCTTTCTCCCCAAGGATGAGAAACCCATCTTGGCCCACTCCCCACCCATTGAGGTTCCAATTGATTTGATTGGCCAACCCACTAGAGACCTTGACCCAATTACCTTGGAGGAGGATGACTCACCATTTGAGAACCTTGAAGACATAGAGTGCCTCCCTTTAGGAAGACCTTTCCACGACCCATTTGATCCCTTCCTATGGGAGTCTAGTTCCCTATGTGACCCACCCACCTTACTCACCACCCACCTTACCTTACCCCCACCCACCATGTTGGGCCAAACCCCTCCCTTCCAAGAATCAGATTACACCATGGGAGCCATGACTTTGGGCAATATACACTTAGGGATCGAGGAAGTGTCCCACTTCATGATATCAACCTTCCTAGACCCCTTTGACCCATTCCAATGGAATTCCAAAGGCCCACACATAGGAGACATCTTTGGTACAAAAGTGCATATGTCTTGGCGTACAACACCACTTGGCATGATTCTTAAGTCGGGTCCACTCGTTCATATCACCCACATGTCAAGTAGGATGCATGATTGGTTCATATTCAGGTGTATCGGCCCTCCCTCATTTAACATTGGTCATACACATGTCAAAAGCATCTACGGATGTCCGGGTCCCCTGATATTTATCACCACTTTGCATGATAGGTACACCTACGGGTGCCCTGGCCCACCTAGGCCGACCAAAGTCTACACGGCATCATTGCATGATAGGTCTACATATGGTTGTCCCGGTCCCCCTTTGCATACCACACACTTCCCACCCACACCACACCGTAGCTCATGGCATACTCATTCAAGCAAGCATCTAGCAACGGGCGGTGAGGTTCACAAAGAGCGGGCAAAGACTCGCGAGCACCACTTGGAATTCCAAATAGGCAACCTATCAATGATGGCATTGGAGTGGCTCTACCCTAGAGTCACCTCCAACTTGAGGGCACAAGGACTTGGACCTTGTCAAGTTCCGAGTGACTTTGATAACCCAGCTTATGGGTTGGACTTGCTAATGGGTTTTGGGATACACCCCACTTTCGGCGCGGCGGATCTAGCACCCTATATGGGCACCGCGGTGGAACACAGTGAGCACCTTGAGCCTACCCCCATCTTTGTGAGTGATACCCTCGAAGAGCCTCCACATTTTAGCCTGAGAGTCCGACGTGTGCACACGGAGGCAATACTAGGCAAGCAGGGTACCGTCGCCAGCAAGAGGGTGTGCCCAAGCCACCATGAGAGGATGAGTTTGGAGGTTGAGGTTCACCCCGAGCTGCTTTAGAGGACCACCTCCCCAGTGGACCCATACTCGACGGAGTCGAGTTCTCCGCACCCCAGGGGTATGATGGGGACATCACCGGTAATCTCATTTGTTCGAGGATCCTGATGATCGCCAGCAGTGCTACATCTTGTTCGCCAATTTATTCCGAGTCATATGATGTTTTTTTTCATTTTCTTATTATGTAATTTTCCTTTTATTTGAGTCAAGTCCCTAGGTTAAGGAGTCATCTACCTAGGTTAATTGGCATTAGAGTAGTTAATGAGTCAGTTGGGCCCAATTAAGTGGACTAGGCCCATGGGCGCCCACTTCTCCCTTGGTTTATTGTCACTAGTCTAAAACTCATGGTCTTATGTTAAATTGTGGGATTCCTATAAATAGGACCCCAATCCCACCATTTGAAACTAATGAATGAATGATTGAAAGAAAATTTAAAATTCCACTACAATTGTGAGAATCTCTCTCTCTCTCTCTCTCTAAGGGGTGGATTCCCCTCTCTCTCTCTCTAAAGGGGGCGAACCCCATTCTCTCACCTCCCCACCCCCAATTTCAAAATTCTCTCTCTCTCCTTCCTATTCACCTCTCATTAAGACCCCTCCCCCTTCCCCATACACTCATTCAATTCCCCTCCAACCCCTAGGTGGAATTCCCCTCTCCTAGGCACCTCTCCATTCTCCCAAGCAACCCTTCCTCTTCCCCAAGCAACCATTCCTTTCCCCAAGCCACCCCTTCCCTTCCCCAACACATCTCTCCATCTCCCAACACACCCCTTCCCATCCCCAAGACCCCCATTAACAACCCCCATTAAGTCACATTCCAACCTTGGGAGAGATCTCTCCTTCCCTCTCTCCTTCCCAACCCAAATTCGCAGCTCCCCCTTCCTCCACCTGCTAGACCATCTTCCAGCCCCCATTCTGCCCCTACCACACCTTGGATCACCCTCTACCAGACCCCCACATAGCTCGGGGTCGCCCCCACACCCATCCACCCCATCTCCCATCCCATCTACCCCGTTTCCCATCACCTATCACCTCCCGGTTCATCTCAGTTCGCAGGTAGCAGTCAAAGGTTGAGTTGCAGAGGCAGCCACATCTTCACCGCGCATCTTCTGGAGGTGTATCATATATTGCCGGAAAGCTCTTCCAGTCGGCTTCGCAGGCGAGGTGATCCCGCTCCATTCCGAGTTTGGGGTAGCCCGGGAGAACTTTTCTCCCCCGACTGCGCAGACCTGGCCCAGACTGCAACCAGAGGCGACTTTCAGAAGCTCCTGCAGCCACACCTTGGTACCCCTTGGCGAGCCACTTGACCGGGACGATCCTCCACCAGTCCGCTATCCAACCCAGCCAGCGGGGAGTCATTTGGAGTTCGGAGCTTCTTGCACCAATTTTTCTACCACCGGAGCGTCATTCAGGTCAGCCAGGGCCTGTCCCGATACCTCTCTACTTCTAGGGCCACTGTTCTCGACCCAGACCTCCCCTGGTGCCGTTCTTGCTTGCTGATCGAAGAGGACGCGGCCAAGCTCGCAACCGTCTTGGTCCCGTGCCGTTCTGATCACGGGAGCACCTGGGGCGGCTTCATCTTCCCACGGCAGCATCCTGAAACCTGCTCGAACCAGAATCAGACAGCGCTGGTCCAGCACCTGCTCCGACCACCAGCGATACTTCAAGAGCTCGAAAAAATTCAGGAGTCATCCTGGACCAGTCAGTGACAATTTGGCGCTAGTTTCGTCGGCTTCTAAGTTCGGGAGCGTCAACAGCGAGCACCTATCAGACGGGCAGACAGGCGGGCAGAACCACGTTGGGTCATTCGGCTTCTTCCTTAGCCCCACTCCCCTCCCCGCCTGGCCGGCTTACCTCCCCTCCCTGTGTGGAGGTAGTGTTTGCTTGTACCCTACTCTCCCCACCCCGAGTTCCCCCTCCTGCGTGAGGAGTAGTGCATGTATTAGCAGGTCCTCGGCCGAAGCGTCATCGGCGTGGCGTGCGGGTAGCCCACACTTCCCCGCTCGCCCTCGTCTCCGGCCGGGATCGGTGTCTTCACACCGATCAGGTGAGCTTCGGACCACTCTCCTCTGGTGGTTTCTTACCTTTACTTAGCTTAGTATTATCTCTAGTTGCGCCGTCGGCAGTGAGAGAGGACTCGTTCCAACTTTCCATCTAATCGAGTGCCACCGCGGGTGAGTTGTGAGGGAGACACTACATCCCACGCCCTCGGCGTGCCCGCCACCCTTGAAATTGGGCATCCCTAGCCCATTGGGGTCCATCCCCAGCCAGCCATACTCTTGGAACCCCAAGGTCTAACCTCGGACCCTCACCATCATCGCCGGTCCGCCTACGGACCCGGATGCGCGCGACGCGGGTGAACCCGCTTGTGAGATATCGTCGTTCGGTCCGGTTGCTTGTAAATTTAGGTCCAAGGGGTCGTGTCACATCACTCCCCCTCCGGCGCTTCCCCCTCCCACACCAGCATTGCCCCCTCCCCCTCACCCACCGACCCCTCCCCCTTCGTCGCCGTCCCTACCCTCTCCCCCTTCCAGACCTTCCCCTCAGGCGCCGACCCCTTCCCCCGCCGTCACTGTCCCTCACCCACAGACCGCGCCCCCATCTCTCTCTCTCTCTCTCAACGCACATATTCGCATACACCAAATGAGTTTTGTTGTCATTTTACACAGTAAATCCAAACTTAACTCATTTTTTTGCCAAATCACAATTACAATAAATTGGATTAATCCATTCACTTAACCCAATGACAAACAAAGTAAATAAGAATAATTTTAAGTTAACTTAATCTACTTATTTTATTCCAGATTATTTTTGATCCACAACCAAAGCGAAGCCTAGGGTGGATTTGAGATGGAGTTAAATTAACAGTCAGAAAACTTAATCCGTCTAAAGTAATCATGAGTTAATTCATTTTTGATTTGATAGGAGGATATTTAATCCGAAAATAAAGAAGTGAGCTAATCTATTTTTAATTCAATATAATTTGATAAGTAGTACATTAACTCAATAATAATACAACTAAAATATTATATTTATATATTTTTTAAAATTTTCAATGTATCTCTCATTCTCTCTCTCTATCTCTCTCCCCTCCCCTCTTTCTCACGTCACTCTCTCTCTCTCATACATTAATTACTAATTTAGGTTAGTATTCATATTTAAAATTTTATTTTATTTTAAATTATTTTAATATATGTTATAAATTAAATATATCATAAAAATATTTTTGATAAATAACATAATTAATCTCACTAATTAAATTTCAAAACATAAAAATGTCATTAATTACGAGTTTTGATTATTGTTCATCTTGAAAAACTTTTTTACTTTATTTTTTATTTTATTTTAAATATATTCTATAATTTGAATATACCATGAACATAAATTTTGTATAAATAACAACAATAATCTCACTAATTAAAATTTTAAAGTAAAAAATAACATTAATTATAAGTTTAGGTTACTGTTCATATTTAAAAATTTTATTTTATATTAATTTTTTAATATTTATAATATATTATATAAATTGAATATACCATGAAAGTAATTCTATTTTGATAAATAACATCAATAATCTCACTAATTAAAATTTAAAAGTCAAAAATGGTATTAATTATGGGTTTATGTTACTATTCATATATGAAAATTTTTATTTAATCTTAATACTTTAATATTTTAATATATTCTATAAATATAATATACCATGAAAATAAATTTTGTTTTATAAATAACATCAATAATCTCACTGATTAAAATTTAAAAGTTAAAAACAACATTAATTATGGATTTATGTTACTATTCATATTTGACATTTTTTATTTTAGCATAACTTTTAAATATTTTTAATATAGTCTACAAATATAATATTCCATAAAATTAAATTTTGTTTTATAAGTAACATCAATAATCTCACTAATTAAAATTTAAAAATCAAAAATGACATTAATTATGGGTTCATGTTATTGTTCATCTTTAAAAAAATTTATTTTATCTTAATTTTTAAATATAATTAATATATTCTATAAATATAATATACTATGAAAATAAATGTTATTAGATAAATAACATCAATAATATCACTAATTAAAATTTAAAAGTTAAAAATGATATTAAATATAGATTTAAGTTATAGTTCATCTTTAAAATTTTATATTTTATCTCATTTTTAAATATTTTAAATATATTGGATAAATTGAATATATTATAGAAAAAAATTATAAATAATATCATTAATCTCCATATTTAAAATTTTAACATCAAAAATATTTTAAAAATTACTATTGATCTTAATATCTTTATTTTTTAACTTTTAGAAATATTTTTAATAGATTCTATATGATAAATATACCTTTAAAATAATAAGTTTTTGATAAAATTATCATTAATATTACTAACTAAAATTTTAACAATGATAAAAAATATTAAACATAAATAAATAAACGAGAGAGCACGAGAGAGAGAGAGAGAGAGGTGTAACATTAATTAGGAGAGAGAGAGAGAGAGAGAGAGAGCTTAACGTTGGGTTAACTCGTTGATAAATCGATATCAAAGAGGGGTCTAGGATTTTACAAACTGATCTAGTATAAGTTAAATCACTTGTATCGGACCATGTCACCTGATGGGAGGGACGGCCAGCGAGTGACACGTGACCGGTTCTCACTAGATCGCACGAAACCATATGTCCAGCTATGTACCCGACTGATTCGTCGTGGAATCGACGTAGTACCTGTGAGCCAGTTCGGCTCGTGTCTATTCAACAGTTTATGTTACATAATAAATTTATTAATACATAAATAACTTATGTTCGTATCTTAATTATGGTTAGAAGAGTAAGTAAAGTTAATTATATATAACTTAGCACGAATGTATGGTCACAAAAAAAATATTATATTCTACTATTTTCAGATGAATATATTATTTTATAATTTAAATGAATTAATATTAAAATGTTATTTTTAAAACTTAAAAGAATATTGAGATTTTTAAAAGTAATTCAAAAATATTCAAAAAAATGCCCCCCCCCCCCCCCCTTGACCGTACCGACGCGGTGCCGTACGGGGCGTGACTATGACATGACCAGTATGACAGGTTCGATAAACCATGAATCCCCCTCTACTCGGATATCCAATCCGCTTCCCCGGATCGCTTCTCCCCCCTCTTAATTCCTCTGTTTTTGCTGCAATTTGGCTCGGTTTGATCCCCCACGGGATTGATCGAGTAATTGGGTGTTTGGCGAGAACCATATACATATCCCAGAATATTCTCAGTGCTTTCTAGCGTTTCGATCGGGGGGTCGGCAGCCACGTTCACCGGGATGTTTGGGAAGCCGAAGCAGGAGGCCAATATATACCCTCACCACGCTTGACAAGTTGAACGAGGTGTGCGTGCGCAGTAGGGGTGAGTACTGTTTGGTTTGAAGAGAATTTTTCTCAAATTAAATCGAATCGAATTAAGGCTTCAACCCGAATCAAATCAAATCAAACTAATTTGAAATCAAATCAAATCAAACCGAATTAATTCGGTTTGGTTCGATTTGGTTCGGTTTGAACCATATTCATCTCTCATTTTATAAATTAGATTGGATTCAAACAACGTTAGAGAAAGGTAGAGTAAAAGAATTTCTATCAAATAAAGTAAATATTAAAAAATAACATACAAAGTTATAACCTGTAAAAACAAGCTCCATAATATTTTCACATAAAAAACTAAGAACTTCAGTTACAGTAAAATAGAAGGTGATTTGAAACTTATTTCATAACGTCGAAAACTCCATTAGAATGGCGGGAATTTGACTTTTTAAATTCGGATTTATAGTTACATATACATTTATATTAATTTGATAAACATATTCTTAAATTCGGGTTATTCGATTTGGTTTGATTTTATTTGATTTCTTGAACTTCAAAATCAAATCAAACCAAATTTTTTAATACGGTTCGATTTGAATCCAAACCAAAATTTTTTAAATTTCAACCCAAACCGAACCAAATCGTTCGATTCGATTTAATTTTCGAGTTGAACCCAAATAATGTTCACCCCTAGTGCGCAGTGCCACTTCCTTTCCGCTGCCATGCACCGTGCCAATTCCCACCCGCTGTTCTCTCTGCAGGATCCATCCAGAGTCCAGACAACCAAGACATGTATGTAATTCTTTTTGGTATTGCCTCATGTTTTTTGGCGAAGGAGTTCACCAGCGCCAAGAATAACAGAGGGGCAAAGCACAAAATTGTAACCTTGTGTGTAATTTGATATATATGAGGGGAGAAAAAAAAAGGTCCTCCATTACCCTCTGGATCCTTTATAATTAATCGATCCCCTCCCCGTATCAAACATGTTGCACCCAACGTAATGGCACCATATATATATATATATATATATATATGCATTTGAGCAGTCCCACAACCGTTCATTCATTTGCACTTCGTGGGCACCAAATGCATGCACGTCTTGGGCCTCCTCGATCCCCTCCCCCTATCAAACATCAAGTCGAACAGCTCGGGAACTTCCAATTACGGATTCATGATCGGGTTATTCATGTTATCATATAGGAGGTTAAGGGAGCTTTAGGGCATGTTTGTTTGCGGAGTTGTCGGAGGGATAGTCTAATTGGGGAGAGAGAAAGAGCCGATGGACCTCGCCTTCCCCTCACAGTCATCCGCGCTAACCGGGGTCGGTTAGCGCAATCGACCCTCGGGAGTCGATTGCGCTAACCCTGCCCGGTTAGCAAATGGGGCCTTAACGATTACCCCGGCCAGCTGAGTAGCGAGCAATAGTCATAACAGAGAAATGCTAGTTACCATCCTGGATGGGTGAAAAAGTTACTCATCCAATATATTATCGGTTTATGTCGTTGACAAATGAGTTCCACGCATTAAATTCTTTAAATACTTCTTAAATACTTTTATACATTTTCATCTATTTATCACTATTCATAAATTTATCATCCGTAGATAATTATTTGTCACCCTTGAATAACATTGAAAATCTCATTCGTCATCTTAGAAATATACGAAATTGACCAGAGTTGACTATTTGTCACAATTACATGTTACCATTAGATAGTTATTTTTCACCCTTAGATGATTATTTGTCATCCTTAAATAACATTGGAAGTCCCATTCGTCGCATCGGGAATGCGGGAAAACTGAACTATTTGTCACACTTGCATAACTATTTGTCACCCTTAGATAATTATTAGTCACCCTTAAATAGGTATTTATCACTCTTAAATAGCATTCGAAGTCTCATTCATCGTCTCAAAAATATGCAAAAACTGACAGAAGTTAGTTATTTATCACCCTTACATAATTATTTATCATCATCAGATAACTATTTTTCACCCTTAAATAGTTAGTTGTCACCCTTGTAGCATTAAAAATCTTATTAAAAATACGTGTAAAATTGACAAAAATTAAAACCCCCACACTACATATGTGACCCAACGAAAGATAAGACGGATAATAAATTTACCCTCTTTCACGAGTAATAAGCATTAATAAATGTGTTGCAATGCTATTGCATGTCAGATGATAACGGGCTCTGGAGGGCTTTCTCCTCTGGCTCTCGTAGAGAGAGTGGGGGAAGAGAGAGAGAGAGAAAGGGATAACGAACCAAAAGAGCACGGACGTACGGTAGTATTAGGGTAAAATAATGGTATTGATTAATCTTATTAGTGTTGATTAAAATTATTAGTGCTAATTAATTATGCTAGTTAATATTATTAGTGTTAATTAATCATGTAAATTAATCTTATTTATGTTTATTAATAAATGTATTATATAATTATTATTTGGTTATGTTAGAATTAACAATATTAGTGGTAACTATGATTATTAAGAATAAATATATTAAGTAAGATTAAGAACATTAGTGTTAATTATGATCGGTGAAGAAAAATATTAGTATTAATCATAATCAATAAGAAGGGTATTTTTTTCGACGTTTATTCTTATTCTTATTTGTATCTCTATTTTTTTACCAAATGAGTAATAAAGATAGCATTATATTTATCTCTACGATTTACACATGTACTCAAAATTTAAATTTATCTTCAAAATCAAACGAGGGCTTAAGAGTTGGGGGCATTCTCTGGTCGTGCGTGCTTTGATAAGAATAGGCATTTCGAGGAATCGGAGGTATTTCTTCAACCCAACAGGGGTTCTCGATGGAAAGGTCTCATGGTGGAGGAAATTGGGACTTCCAAGTGTTATCTAATTCTAAATTTTGGCCAAACGATCTCTCTTTTCCGTATGGTGTCATCCATTTGTTAGAGATGACTGGCAGGGTCCCAATGGTTATTTATTAATGAGCACTAGCACGGTCTGCTAGCACTAATAATATTAATTAACACTTATAAAAATAATTAATGCTGTTAATTAATACTAGCATTAATTAATACTAATAAAATTAAGTAAGAACATTGTAATTAGTTAATTACTAATAATTAAATACCATATTTATTAATTAACACTGATATGATTAATTAATCTTAATAAAATTAATTAAGACTAATAAAATTAATTATCACTAATGATAAACTAACATAACTTGCCCCGATCTTAACCCCATTTTTGAGATAACCACGTTCTCCCTAATCCATTTATTCCGTTCAATTTTATTACTATCAAATAAAGAACGGAGTACGGAGTTGAAGCGGAGATATCCCCACCTCTCTTTGTTAAAAAACCAGTGCACCAGAGCCTTGTTGTTAGAATTACTACAACCTGGTTTTAAATTTCTTGGATTTTACAACAGTAATCACTACAGAAACTCTGTACTGCTGAGTCTCGTGCAAAGTTACTACAACCTGGTTTTAAAATTCTTGAATTTTAAAACAGTAATCACTAATCAACAATGAAACACCAAACGACGACATTTCATGATGTTGTACATCAGTTCACAGCACATCAACGAATTCGGGTGCAGAAAATTGCATGAACATCGGAATCCGATTTGTTTGGTCATGTCTACTTCGCGGCCCAAAACACCAGGACGCCAGTGCCAACAAAAACGGGTCATAACATGCCGCAGCCTACCTATTTTCAGGGCACCTTGATCAAAAGACGTGTCCTCGTGTCTAACCGACCACTAGTAGTCGATATACATATAATGATCCAAAGACTAGGATGGTCCCTAAAAGAGCAGCTATGCAGATTATATACAATTATAACTCCGCATGAACTCAAGATACTGGGAGATTATTTTTTTCGCAAGCATACACATGTACATTGTTTTTAGGCAATAAAGCTTATGCATGTACATTCGCTTCCCAAAAATGATTGGCCAATGGAAGACAGGCTTCCAGAAGGAAGCAAAGCATTCAGCACTAATTCCTTAGTCTCCGCATGAACAACTTCTGTGATACTGGGAGATTATTTTTCCCAAGCATATACGTGTACGTTTGCTTCCCAAAAGCGATGCCAATGGAAGACAGGTTTCCAGAAAGAAGCAAAGCATTCAGCAGTAACTCCTCACCAACTATACAAAAAAAATTTTTAAAAAAAAAGCTAAGCATTGCCGAAAAAGGCGTTTGTAGATATAACCTGGCCCGGGCTTTTATCTAAAAGTTAGGATACCTGTTCAACACTGTGGTTAGTTCTGGAAGAGGAACTTCAAGTCTGCTTCCGTTAGCTTTGCCATTGCTTCTGATGACTCGCCGACGGTCCTACACATAACGACGTGACAAGATGAACTATAAGAGGCTAAGACAGTGTCGGAGGAACTATGACTCAATGATGTTGTATGAATCGGTTATCATTACCCTTCAAACACCATTTCCTTCTTCTTTTGCAACTTCAGGATCCTCTCCTCGATTGTATCCTCAATGACAAATCTCACCGTTCTGAACAAACATGTTATGCCATGCTATGGTGAAAGAATGCAACAGACGAATTGAAATAAATGATTAGCTAGACAGCCATAACACACCTGATGGGCTTATATTGGCCAATTCGGTGAATCCTATCTTGAGCCTGGTGCTCAACAGCGGGATTCCACCAGGGATCCATCAAGAAGACCTGAGAAAATTACATAGCAACAAAAGCCATCAAAGCCAGGGAATCCTTTTCTTCTCATTAGAATTCACCTCAATGACAAATAAAGTGGAATGGTGGTGCCACTCTCTCTCTCTCTCTCTCTCTCTCTCTCTCTCTCTCTCTCTCTCTCTCTCTCTTACAGGTTTCTCTATCTTTGTTCTCATTGTGCGCCAAATTTCCACTACAAGCCCTACACTAGTGGGCAAGCCGGCTCAAGGTGAATAAGTCGAATCCTCTAGTTACTAATTCAAAAAGCGGTTTGAGTATTAATGTGATTGATTGTTTGCAATATGGCCATGTGAGGATTTTTTTTTTTTTTTTGAAAGTGACCTTGTGAGGAGCTTATTGCTTTGAGAAGATGGATTTATGGATTTGAATAGGTAATGACTAAACTGAGTTGGCAAGAAACAGCCTGGGGTATGCTAGCTTTAGGGCCGGGTGATATATTCCAGAGCAGGCACCTGTGATGGCCCCTGTCAACCTGGAACACGGGCCCAGTATGTTCCCTCTCTGGGTGCCTTTGGTGAGCCACCAATGTAACACAAAACAAATGGAATATATATATATATTTTTTCAACCCTAGAGAGTTGATGTGTCCCTCTTCATATTTGATAAAATAACAGTATGCTACATTTTAAAGTGATCTAATGCATGCTTGGCATAGATTGTGAGAGAATGGAGAAGCCTAGAGACATTTTTGCAGAAAAATATAGACTGGAAAGAAATGGAGGCCACTCACATGTGAAGCAACTGTTAGATTGAGGGCAACACCCCCAGCTTTTAAACTCATGAGAAAAATTTTACAGTCAGCATTTTCAGTGAAGAAGTTGATTGCCTTCTCTCTTTCTGCAAGACTCATACTCCCAACTAACTGAACACACTTTATGCCAGACTGCAAAAGTTTAAGGTCAGACTTAGCACTGCTATCACGTCACTCTAGTAGGTTCTAGAATCAAATTGCAGTGATTCATTACCATCTTTAAGGAATAATTTATCAAATCCAGAAATGATGTGAACTGGCTGAACACGATTCCTTTTGCAGAGCTATCACCTTCAATCATGTGCACTATCTCTTCTCTCTGCACCAGCAAAACTTTGATACTAGTAAGCCACCAAAGAAGACCAAATATTAGCAACAAAAATGTAGAATAAGCATCAAACAGAATTATCATTCTTACGATATCAAAATAAGAAAAAAAAATCTTCCATCAATAACCCCTTTCACCTTTTAATTACTATGTGATCAAAAGACAACATAACTGGATGCAAATAATATAACTTACTTCAATAATGATCCTACGCCTGAGCAATGGTACAAAAATTGGCCACACCCAACACGATTGTCTGATAAACATTGTATCCCGTCAAAGCCAATTGGCTGATAAACATTGTATTTCATGAAAGCCAATCTAATTTTAAAAAGAATTCCAAAAATAAGAAGAGAAATAATAAAGATCAGCTGATCATTCATAGAATGGGTCAAGCTAACACCCCTCTAACTACACATATTTCCCCTCCCACCCTCCCTCACACACCTGACAAAATCATGGATGGCAGTTTCGGCCGAAATGTATCGATTTCGGACCGAATCGATCAGAAACTAACCGGCCAAAACTCTTGGCCAAAAAATAGTATTTAATTTGATTTGGGGCCGAAACCGAAACCAAAACGGTTTCGGACCCGGCCGAAACCGACACCGAACCGAAATTGCCTTTTTTGGATAAAATTGCTTAGCTTCCACTTTGTGATTTTTCTACCCGATGAAATTGCACATCTTTTCATTTACGATATTCTATTATTCATATTTTCAGCCTACCTTTTAATTAGACGCATCCAAGAAAACTACATAATCAACCCTATTAAAATTTAGCTCATTCAAGTAAATTAGCTTGTCTTTGGCCAATTCATTAGACAAATCCCAATTATCAATAGCTTAGCCTAAGAATTACCAGTTTTTCTTAAAGTGGATGATACCATATCATTTATAAAAGTGAAGAATTTACAAGTAATAAGGGAGTACTCCCAAAAACTCCCCTATACAAAAGGTGAGACAAAAGCCTTCCTACCCTTGAAGCAAGCGTGAAATTAGAAAATTACAATTGCCCTCTCTACATAAAATCTCCCAAACTTTTCACAAAAGCGAAAATTGCCTCTATATCCCTAAAATTTTTTAAGAATAACCCCTGCACCCCTACCTTTATGGTATTTATCCCAATACCCCTCAAATCTTTATGAGAGTCACACCAACCCATGCCGTTAATAATCCATCACAATCGATAATTCAAGGTGCGTTAGGAAGAGAAAAATGACTAACCTAATATATATATATATATATATATATATATATATATATATATATAGAGAGAGAGAGAGAGAGAGAGAGAGAGAGAGAGAGAGGATATATATATAGAGAGAGAGAGAAGGGTAAGGGTGGGACGTGGATGCCTGGATGTCGATTCTCCACCACCGGACCTGATTCAAGAACGACTCTGGTGGCTCGACTGGTGTTTATGGCTGTCTCCTATGGAGGGTGCAATGGATGAAGATATGGTGTGATCGTTGTGACCATTGTGACGAGAAGTAGCTTCCTGGCAGTAGGGGGCAGCAAAGAGGAAGCTAAGGCAATGGCGAAGAATGACCACCTCATGGCTGAAGGAGTACTGATCCGATAAGGGAGATGGGGTCTGCCTAGGGGGACCCTTCCCAGACACTCAACAAGAGAGGGTGCACCTCACCCTCTTAGGCGTCCTACTGATCTTGTGTGAGAAGGTGGGCGCCACATTCTTACTCGGACCGATCGAGACTATAGCAGAAGGTCCGATCAAGCTATTCACCGGCAAGGATCGGCTCGCTATTAAAGTGAAGGCTAGAGTTCGGAGCAAGAAGCAGGTCCCAACTATGGTGGCGATGGATGTCCTGGTAATAGGTGCTCGATAAAGATCGAGATGCAACTGGTGCAAAGCAAGAGCGCTGCAATGCCTATCAGAGCCAAAGAAGCTGAACGGAAGAGTGTTGAGAGTTCAACTTTGAACTAACCCCTTGTCGCTCCTAGGTTGGGTTCTCACGTAGCTCCAGACAGAGGTGGATACCTGACAGGGATGACCTGTGACTTACCCGATTATGGATGTCACCGGTACAAAGGAATTTTGGGTCTCCCACCTGACCCAATTCAAACACCCCGTGACTTAATCGAATCCGGGGGTCACAGGGGTAATAGGTATCACGGCACCGACACTATTCATCTCTTCCACCCCGATTCGGCCACACTGTTCATACGATGCCGTGGGGCGATCCGAGGGTTCCACCGGTGTCCGCCGACGACCGGGAGGCTCTGGAAGATCCATGGACGCAACCAGCGAAGAAGAAGACCTATATGGTGGGTTTCAGCGCTTCCAAGCGTGGTGAGCTGAGGGGGGAAACGGCGGCCTACCTACACACCCAAAGGTCGGATGGCGGTAGAGGGGCAGTTCCGGTCAACCTAGAGGACGGTGACCCCACTGGCCTCGCCGAGCAGGAATCGGAACCTCTCCACAGTCGGCCCCCTGAGACAAATCTCGAAGCAGACGGTTGCCCAAACCTAACCATAGTTCTCAGAGGCTCCGAGCCCCTCATGTTCCCTACTTCTGTTGACACGGTGACCACACATAGGTTCCCGATGTTGGGGGAGGAGGATCTGAGGCTCTGGTCCCCTCTTGGTCCTTACTTCTCTTGGCATGGTGACGGCGCACAGGTTCCCAGTGTTGGAAGAGGATCTAACCTTATACAAGGAAGACCAAGCTGAAGACTCAAATCTAATGGTCCTGGAAAGCCTGGCACATGGAGGTAGTGCAACTCCGAATAAGTATCAGCCAGAGGGGCAAGTCCATGAGGGGGCTGGTTTGGGGAGAGAGGATGTGAAAGAAATGATAGGAGTAAAGGAGAGATGGATGGAGGAGCAGATTCAAGAACTAACGGATAAGGTTTTGGTGTCCTTTGCGAGAATCGAGAAAGACATCAAAAGTTCAAAAAAGGTGGTTGCTTTCTGTGGCAAGAAAAGTAGAGGGGGAAATCCGCGAAACAGAGAGAATGCAAGGGACGGGGTAGTCAAGGGAAGTAAAAGGGAGAGGAGGGGCATGGGACAGTCCACTCTTTGTCTCTATAAGGATAGTGACCTGGAACATAAGAGGGATTGGGGAAAGGGAGAAGAGAAGGACAATTAGAGAGTTAGTCAGAAGATGTAAATTCAATAACTTGTGTTTGCAAGAGTCGAAATGTGAGGGGATGAGGAGAGTATCATGAGGGAGATAGGAGGTGCCAGATTACCTTGGAAGGTGGCTTCACCAGTAGAAGGAAGAGCAGGAAGCATCATAGTGTTATGGAATGAGTTTGAGATGAAAGAGGTAGAGGAGCTTAAGCATGTTGGAAAGGGAGTTGTTTCTCTCTCCTTTCGCAGCAACAAGGATGACTTCATGTGGAAATTTACAGGGGTCTATGGACTATAGAGTAGGGAGAGCAAATGATCTAGAGACTTGGCACTGAGGAAGGGGGGCTCTAGAGCAATGTCATCTATCAGAATTACAGCAGAACTGGAATATGAGATTTGACCATCCCACCTCAACACCACGTCACACCTATGGAAGGGCATTCTTAAGAGCATTGACATTATCAAGACATGGGTCAGAGTTTTGCTAGGTGACGGCCACCAATGTCAGTTTTGGAGGGATAGATGGTGCTCTGCTTACCCATTATAGGAGGTTTATCTGTAGCTATTTGCCATTGCGGTGGAGCTCACAGTAGTTTTCAGCCATATGTATGAGGGACAACGGGTAGAAGACACATGGAGCCTAGTTTTCGGGAGACACTTGAGGAGGAGTTCAGCCAACTCAGGCAGCTACTAGGCATGCTTCACCACATCGTGCCAGACACAACAATGCCAGGTGTGGAGATGGAATAGGGAGGGGCACTTTTCAATCAGATCAACATATCATGTTATTGCCGATGGTGGGCTGCACCACCCACTAATGAAGCAAGTTTGAGGACTGTGGAGCCCTCTCAGGGTTAAAGTGCTTATGTGGAGAATCTCCCACGATACTCCCTACAAGTGATAGACTAGCTGCCTTCATGGAGGGAATTTCTACAACTTGTTGCCTTTGTGGGGAGGAAGAAGAGAACATTAATCATTTGTTCATGCGATGCTCTTTTGTCTTGGAGGTCTGGGGCCACATCCTAAACAAGGTGACTTCTCAGTGGCAGCCGACAGACAATGTACACCAACTCATGAAGAAGTGGCATAGGTTGTGGCCCTCCAAGGGTGACAAGCAAGTATGGTGGCACATCCTCCACACCACACTGTGAACTCTTTGGGAGAGGAATGTCAGAATGTTTAAGAAAATAGCCACTATTCCAAATAAAATAGCAGATTCTGTAGAGGAAAGGGTCAGGAAATGGGCAAAGTGTTTAGGCAACGTAGAAACAATCTTCTACTTTTTGGCTTTTGTTGGGGGATAAACACATTCACACCCTCTTGGTGTGAACTTTTAAAAAGGAGGTGTTGGGATTTTTTGGATTTTTCTCAATCCATGCTCGTAAATCCCTCTCTTTTTATCAAATATAATCAATGATTTTTTTTTGAAAAGTGGGTAATACCACTATTGTATTAAAATGTAAAAAGGATGTACAAGTGTAGAAATGTAGACAATATACTCTCAAAAAGAAACCTCACACAGCCAAAACACTACACACACCAAGATGGTGTGTCCACACCATTAACCCTCCAACACAAGTAAAATAGAGGATTGTTAGGGTTTACATTGCACAAAGCCCTCGCCCATTCTATAACTCTCGCAAATGAAGGAGACAAGGCCTTCCATCACTCTAGGTTCTCTCCTAAATATTCTATTGTTCCTCTCCCAATAATGCCTAAAGAGTCGCATGTAGGATAATCCACCATGTGAGCCCATCTCCTTTGGAGCCTCCATGGCCTTCCCCAGTGTTGGATCAATTGATGTACACTCTTGTGCAATGTAGGAGTACTAAGCGTCCAGTTGGCAAACTAACCCCAAACCTCCTGAGAGCATGAGCACTGTGCAAACAAATGATCTAAGGTTTCGTCCTCCTGTCCACATGGAGAGCAAGTATTCCAGGTACTCTAGATGAAGGAGACGATCCTATCACACGTAGACAATCGCCCGTGAGAAATCCTACACACGAAGACCTTCACCTTCAAGAGACTCTTGGGTCCCCAAATCTGAGCAGTGAGCCAGTGACGAAGACCTCCATCAGAGATGATGGTGTAAGCTAAACTCATTAAGAAGGAGCCCTTCTTGCCCCATCTCCACCATAGCCGGTCCTCTCTACAAGGCTGTGGTCCAAAATCTAGTCTAGAAGGACAGAGAGCAAGTCCTACAGTTGATCAATCTCAACAGGTCTGAGGTTCCTTCTGACAACGGAGGCCTAGGTGCCTCCTGAAGTGTGAAAGTCGAAGTACTCAACAATTGACACTTTCGGATATGTCGCAATTGCATATAGACCCGAAAAAGAGTCTACTAAGGTGAAGTCTCAACACCATCTATCCTTCCAGAAAAGGCATTTCTCACAACTTCCCAAGCGGACACGAACATTGGCATGCATGAAATCCTTGTAGGACCAACTCCCCCTCTAGAGGGGTAAAATAAGCTGCCATGATGCCAAAACGATACCAAAAGTCCTCTCTCTGTCATAATATCTCTGCTTGATGACTTTGTCTAGAATCCTTCTACACCTGCTCTAAACTTCCACATTCATATGCACAAGAGAGCCAAGTTGAAATCTTTGATACTCTTGATGCCCATCCTCCCATTTCCTTACTCTCCGCCACTCTACCCCAAGCTATATTATGCCAACCCCTAGTCCTCTCATCATTGCCATGTCAGAAGAATCTCGCCTAAAAAGATTCAAACTTCTTAGCTACCATCTTCGAGTTCCTATAAATAGAGAGGAAGTAAATTGGTAAACTATCAAGCACAGAGTTACACAACACCAATCTCCCCCCGTAAGAGAGTAGCCTCGCTTTTCCATCTTGCCAATTTAATCCCGTACCACTGCACCACTAGCTGCCAGTCTCCACAATGTAGGGCCCCTAGGGAGAGCGGAAGCCCCATGTAAGAGAGGGGGAAGGACCAAATTCTGCATCCCAGAATGAGTGCTGCCTTGATAAGAGCTCCATCTTCCATATTCACACCCACCAAAATATTCTTGTCAAAGTTAGCCTTCAGCTCACTGACCTCTAACAGCTCCAACATCAGCCTAACCACATAAAGTTGTGGCTCCTCTTCTGGTAGGAAGAGAACAATATCATCCATATACTAAAAATGAGAAATGGTCGAGCTACCTCTCCCTACGTGAAAACCTTTGATCAACCCCGTAGCCTCTACTCTCGACCACATCCTACTGAGAATGTGAGCCACCAGCACAAACAACAAAGGAGACATGGGGTCTCCTTGACGGAGACCTCTACCATTATAAAAGGAGTCAGTCTGCTTCCCATTGATAAGGATTGTAAAAGTAGCAGAAGATAAGCATGCTTGAATCTAGTCACTCCATCTATCATCAAAACCCATTCTCTCCCTCACCTAAAATAAACAAGTCCAATTAACTATATCATATGCTTTCTCAAAGTCTAGTTTCAACATCACCCCTCTCTTCCTATGGACCTTTGTAGCAAAGAGACACTCATAAACTACAAGAAAATTCCCTTGAATGTGTCTACCTCTTATGAAGGCCCCCTAGAAACCACTGACCATAATGCCAATCACTTTGTGAAGTCTAGTCACTTGGATCTTTGTGAGAATCTTGTAAGGATCATTGAGAATACTAATCAAGGTTGGCAGTTTCGGCCGAAACCGATACGTTTCACTTGGATCTTTGTGAGAATCTTGTAAGTACCATTGAGAATACTAATCAAGGTTGACAATTTCGGCCGAAACCGATACGTTTCGGCCAAAACGTATCGGTTTCGGCCATACCCGATACGAAAAAGGGCCACTGCACTGTAGCAAGCTGAAACTAATAGGTGGTGTATCAATTTCGGGCGAAACCAATACTGCACTGTAGCAAGCCGAAACTAATAGGTGGTGTATCAATTTCGGGCCCGAAATCGGATGGTTTCGGCCCGAAACCGTCCGATTTCTGCCGAAAGGGAGTTCACGTGTTGTACCCCCCCCCCCCCGATTCGGGTTGTTCTCAGCCGAAACCCTCCCCCCTCCCCTCCCATGTTGCTGCTGCCTCTGCCTGCCGCTGCTGCTTCTCCCTCGGTGCTGCTGCTCCGGCTTGGCTGTCGCAGCCGCACGCGCGCCCTCCTGCTACGGACCGTCCTGACGCGCCCTCCTGCTGCTACTGCCACAGCCAGCTAGCCCCCAGCCACTCAGCCAGCCCCAGGCCAGCGGCGCCCAACAACTGCTGCTGTTGCTGGTGTGGTGCTGCTGCTGCGGCAAGCTGGCAACGACAGCTGCTGCTGCTGTCGCAGCCAGCCAGCCCTGCCCCAGGCGGCCAGGCCAACCCCGCCCAACCGCGCCCTCCCTGTTGCTACAGGCCAGAGCTGCTGCTGTTACTGCCACCGTCGGACGGACCGCCCTACTGCCACCCTGATTAACTGAATTAGGGCTAAGTAAGTTTTTTTATTTGTGCAACCCTAATTAGTTCATATTTCAAAATAAACCCTAATTAGATACTTAAAATTAGATTCATTGTTAAATAAGTTTCATTGTCGAATTTGGGATTGGATTATGCCGAGATTTTATTGTTATGAAAGGTCATTAAGGGTTAATTGATAATTAAGCCCTAAATAGTTCATAAAATTTTGGGGTTTCGTCTAATTCGCCGTTCTTAGCCACAATTGAGGGTTAATTAAGTTTAATTAACGAATTTGGGGTGGGATCATGCTGTGATTTTATTTTTGTGAAGGGTCATTAATGGTTAATCGGTAATTAAGTCCTAATTAGTTCATCAAAATTGGGACTTTCGTCTAATTCAACTTTCTTAACCACAATTGAAGATTAACTAAGTTTCATTGACGAAATTGGGGTGAGATCATGCTGGGATTTTATTTTTATGAAGGGTGATTAAGGGTTAATTGGTAATTAAGCCCCAATTAGTTCATAGAAATTGAGACTTTCGTCTAATTCGACTTTCTTAGCGACAATTGAAGCTCAATTAAACTTCATTCAATAATTTGGAGGTCTATCTTGTTGAATTGCCTTTTTTCATTGTACTTAAAAGAGATTATCTTTGACTGTCATAATACAGCATCATGTCTAGACGTCAGCAAACACAGGAGTAGCAAGGGCAGGAGGATCTGGGGTGGGCCCACTTGTCCTTAGTTAATGCTAAGAGAAGAAAGATGAAATGCAATTACTGTGGTAGGGAGATACATGGCGGAATTATCAGAGAAAAGTAACATTTGACAGGGGTAAGAGAAGAGGTGAAAGAATGTGACCACTGTCCCCAAGAGGTGCAAGAAGAGATGCGCCAATACCTTCTGGGCAAAAAGGAGAGGATGCAACAAAGGGCTGAGGATGAGACTGAAATTGCTGAGGAAATTTCTGGCAGAAGGGTTAGGAGGGATAATGATGAAGGCACTGAGGATTCTGATCCAGAGCTGACTGAAGCAAGAGAGCGTGAACAAACCGCTCGAAGGAAAGGGAAGGCACTCATGGGTTCAAGGACCTACGAAAGTACAGCGGCACGACGTCCTGACATTGGTGCTGCCCCACATACGCAGAGAACAGGTCCCATGGACAGCTATCTCCATAGAAGGCCCCAAGCTACACAACCTAAAATCAAGTCTGCATTGAGAGGGGTAAAAAAATCAGCAGAAGTTGCAGGGCATGCAATTAAAAGTATCTGCAAATGATTTTTTCATGCAGGTGTCCCTGTACATGCAACTGAAAGCAAATATTTCCAACCCATGCTAGATGCCATAGTAGATGCTGACCTTGACTTGAAGGCCCCATCACGTCGAGACATATACGGGCGTGGCCTTGAGGGAGAGGTTGAGAAACTCCATGACTGGGTTGAAAACTTCAAGCATATATGGATGGAGAGAGGATGCACTATTATGTGTGATAACTGGACTGGTACCACGAAGAAATCCATGATTAATTTTTTGGTCTATTACATCGAAGGTACAGTATTTGTAAAATCTGTAGAAGCATCAAACTATGAAAAAAATGCAAATTATTTGTTTCATATGATGGATAACATGGTAGACCAAATTGGAGAAGGCAATGTTGTCCAAGTAGTGACTGATAATGAAGCTAGTTATAAGACTGCAGGGAAGAAATTGATGCAGAAGCGCAGTCACTTATACTGGCTCCCATGTGCTGCACATTGTCCAGATTTGATTCTGGAAGACATTGGCAAAGATAATCATGTGAAAAAAATAGTTGAAAAGGCACAAGATTACCCAATATATTTATGGCCATCCTAGGATATTGAACATGTTCAGGGAGCATGCAAGTGGAGGCGAGATATCATCTGTGCAGGGCCAACCAGATTTGCTTCAAATTTTATTTCTTTGGAGTCTTTGCACAGGTATAAGATTGATCTCAATTCTTGATACTTGATCCTTATAGATATGTAACAGTATTTGATTCAAATTTCATTTATTTGCACAGGTATAAGAATGAGCTGAATGCTTTCATGTACCACAATGCCCTGCGGGAATACATCGACAAGGGCAATGTTGATGCTTAGATGGAATATTTGGATGTCTGCCAGATCGTGGACGACAACAAATTTTGGGGCAAGGTCTCACGATACATGAAAGTAGTCACCCCCCTCGTGAAGGTCCTAAGAATGGTGGATGGCGATGAGAAGAATGATATGGGATATCTGTATGAGGCCATGGACCGTGCCAAATTGGAGTTGCAGGAATCCCTTCCCAAAGAATATGCAAAGTGGTGAAAAATTATTGATCATAGATGGGACACCACATTATATCACGACTTGCATGCAGTTAGTGAGTGATTATTTGTATTGATACATTATTGTTTAGGTTATTTTATATGTAACATTTAGTTAATTATACACAAATGCAGGTTATTTCCTCAACCCTCGATTTATGTACGATGCCAATGTACATGTTGATGGCGAGGTGCTCCAAGGGACTTTAAAAGTCATTGGTCGTTTATCGAGGACACCAGAAAAGCGGCTTCAGGCGGAAGTAGAGGTTGGCCTTGTTGATTTCATGAATAAGAGGTATAGAATTTACTTAAACAGTTATGCTAATCTATTACTTTATTTATGTAGATGGACTGCTATAGAATGAGAACTGGGACGTATTCCGACTCCCAATTGTAATACGCAGTGGAAAGAGTGAGCCTAGGTATGAGGTTATCTTTGTGCTTTCTTTGCAATTACATCACGGAGAATTGATTTTTATTTACAACTTATATTTATTTGTTTATGGTTGGTGGAACAGCTGACTGGTGGGTAATGGTGAATAATAGAGATTTGGGCAGTTCTGCATTGGCTTTCATTGTAATCAGGGTGTTGAGTCAAACCACATCAGCAAGCCAATGTGAAAGAAATTGGAGCACGTTCAGCCTTATACACTCAAAGGTTCGCAATCGGCTAAAGGCTGAACGGTTAGACAAATTAGTTTACTGCCACTACAATATGAGGTTGAGAATAAAAAATATGAAGTTGAGACAACAGCTGCGGGACAAACGCGTCGCTGAGGATGCCACTGCAGAAATTGATGTAGATGCCTTATTTGATGATGATAATCACTTGCAGTCTTGGGTGGAGACACGAGAGAAGGTTGATGAGCCCGTATTTGATATTGATGATACAACATGGGTAGAGGGCATACTAGATGAAGATGAGCCAAGAGATCCCGAATTCAGAAGAAAAACAAAGAGGGTCAGAGATACTCATGCGCACCAGAGAAGGGACCCACCTGGGATTGTTGATGACACTGAGGAGCAGCATGATTTTCAGCCAACTAGACACTCAGACTCAGATAGCAGGCCAGTCACTCCTAGAATGAGCAACAAGGATGGCAGTATCGATTTCGGTACCGGTTTCGGCCGGTACCGAAACTGATACGTACCGATTTCGGTATCGGTTTCGGTTTCGGCCGAAACCGGTTGAAACCATTCAAAAAATTAAAAAAAATAATGATTCTCTCTCGTTTCGGCCGAAACTGGACGGTTTCGGACCGAAATAGGTCAGTTTCGGCCAAAACCCTTAATGGTTTCGTCTAAAACCATTAAAAAACTATTTTTTTTAGGTATCGGACATGCTACAGTGTTGGGGTCCGGTTTCGGATCGGTACCGGCCGAAACCGATACGTTTCGGCCGAAACGTATCGGTTTCGGCCGAAACGTATCGGTTTCGGCCGAAACGTATCGGTTTCGGCCGATACTGCCAACCATGATGGGCAAGCCACCTGCATCATTCAGAAGAAGTACATCAGTGCATGGGCTAACTGAGAGGACAAGTGCTGCTGCTCGAGAGGACCTGGCAATTGAGCAGTTGAAGCAGATTTATGTGAGACACGCCAAGGGCAGGAGGATTCATGTCAAGGGTGGCTAAAGAAATCAGACCAAAATAGAAAAAAGCATCCCCAAAGGCCAAAAGACGACTGGTTTCTGCTGGTGGTGATGATGATGATGATGATCCCAATGCAGCTGCAGGTGCTACAGGTGCTGTAAGTGCTACTACTGGCGGTGCTGGTGGTCTTTCCTCCTTCCACGCAGACACAGGCAGAGGATACAGTCAGGGTGAGCGAGGACATGATTCACAGAGTCAATATGGGCATCCATCAGGTTATGGAGGTGGCCAACAGGAGGCAGCCATTTATGAGTGGGGTCATATACCAACATTCCAGTTCCATCCATATTCGACCAGTTCCTCTTCTCTTCCTCAAGATTCTTATGTTGATATCGGATTCCAATCAAGCCAACCAAACACTCCAAGAGGGATCCAAAGAGGGATGTAGGACTTGACTACCTCATTGTTTGGTTATAGTGAATATAGACCATACATGCAACCTTCTTATGAGTATGAACATGATAAACCAGACGATGAGGGAGAAGGTTCTTCTAGTTATTATCCATATTAGTGTATCATCATTTAGGTAAGGATCATGTTTATTGTACAGTTTGAACCTTTTTCATGTTTAATATGTGCTCAATATTTGTTTAATAACTTCAATGCTTGAACCCATTAGTCTTCTTGTGTAATGCACTTAATCTTATTTCATGTTTATTCCCCTGTGCTTGAACCTAATTCATGTTTAATATGTACTCAAGAATATTAGTTTAACATGTTCAATGTTTGAACTTCAATGCATACTTCATGTTTATTGCACTTAATCTAAGTTCTTTACAATCAAATACATGTCTAATGAATTTTATGATTTCTATGTAATTATTCATATTTTTCTGAATTATTTCTGATTTTTTAGACTTATTTTAATTTTTTTGATGCTTTTCAATGGGTTTCGGACTCGGCCGAAACCGAGTCCAAAACCGATACTGACATCCATGATACTAATGGGTCTGAAGTCCTTGAAACACTGAAAACCTGACTTCTTAGCATAACCATTTTCAAAAAAACTTTAAAAAATGGAGACATTATGGCCCTCCCCTCCCTCAACCAAGAACATAATAATACTACTAATTTTGAATATCCTTACGTATTTTAATTAATATGTGCCCCACCAACTATTTTCAAGGCACCGTCTAGGGCAATAAGGCATTGAAAGGGTGTTGAGGCGACAAGTTATAGTGGGCAATGCAACTTGGACACCTAGGCAAGTATGGAAAAAGGATGCTTACACTAGCACACTCTCAAATGCCTAAGAGAGAGAGAGGAGGGGGCATGTTTTCAAATGCTTTCTGTGTAATTCTACTACGTGATGGTATTATGGATATCCAGCTTGTGATGTAATTTGAGAGTGTAGGAAGCCCAAAGCGAATCCATTTACTTGCCCACTCTAGCCTGAGTGTTCTACAATTTGTAATACAACTTCTGCAAGAAGAGAAGAAGAAAAGAAGTGGAAGGACAAATAATTATTTCCACTTTGTTTTATTTGTCTTTATTTGTTGAAGCAATATTATGTTTGACACAACTCTTTTCACTTTCTTCCCAAATTTAACATCACGGAATATTAGGAGGATTTGAGAATACCCTGATGCGGGACGGACCACGGACTCGACTCCAATTAGGAATGCAACCCTCGGACTCTAAACAAGCTCGCGATCGTCCCTTTTCGAGGGAAGCGTCGGACGTGCCCGGTTGAGAAACCAGCAAGAGCTAGGGTGGTCAATTTTCTCTGGTGCCCGGATCGAGTCACGGGACGGTCTCGCTCTCTCTCGCAGCAGCGGTAATGTAATAATATGAAGCGAGCTAATTACCCTATCATGCTCTCTAGCAACGGCATATGAAATATATACGAATAAAGCAAGTTGCCGAGCAAGGGAGAGAACACGATACCTCCACGCTCCCGGCGTGAGGAAGACGATCCCGGCCGAATTCGGTAACTCCCGGTAACAGTAATGAATTAAATTACAGCAATGAAATATCGCCCACTCTACGCAGGGAGGTAAAGGGCTACACAAGTGGGCCCGAGAGGACCGATCTCGGGTTGACGGGCTGCACTTGATCACCCCGTCGGCACGGTTCGGACAGCGTATGCTGCTGGTTGTGGGGCCCACGCACTGGTCGGTGGGGCCGTGTGGGACCGGAGTGGCACCACTGTGGTGGGGACGCCTGGGGAAGCGCTTCCTGGGATGGCGGCGCGCTGGTTCGCCTGCCGGAGGCCGGGCGGCTCCGATCGACATCGGTCGGAAAGAGTGCCCACGGATCTGCTGCTTCTGTTTTCAGGCACGCGCTCCGGCAAGATCGACTGCTGCGATCAATCCTGATGTCGGATCGAAACACAGGAGATACCGTTGGAAAGCTCTTTCGAAGTCCTTCAAACTAGGACTAGAGAGATGAACTGGATTTGCACGGATCTGGCCTTTGTTGATTTTTGAAGTTGCTGTTGGACAGTTCCCGAAATCTCAGAACAGCAGAGCAGTTTCCTGAGAACGACCTTTGACCGCGGGGTAGACCTCAGATTCAGGCTTCGAGCTCTTCATGAAAATTATAGAGGGGAGGGAGAGGAAAACGGCAATATTTTTTGTGAAATGTTTTGTTGATATTTGGGTGGGGAAAAGTATTTTAGACTGGCGGGTGGTCAGATCTGGACAGAGATAGGCAGAACTGTAGAGGGATCTGAAAGTGAATTTTAAAAATAGGTGGTGGCCTATGGAAATTTCACGAAAATTCTTGGGTGGAGGGGATGGTGGGCAGAACCTCCAGTAATTTTGGGGGTTCCAGCAAAAATCAAAAAGGGGACCAAGAAGGTGAAACTCAAGGTGGCTGTGACTAGATCTGAACAAAAGACAGAACTGGTGAGTGGAGATGCACGAAAATGGAAAATTATAAAACGGGACTAATTTTTTTTCAATTTTTCTGGAGGGTTATGATGAACCCTAGAACGTACCCTGAAAATATCAGCTCCAAAAGATGAGAGAATTGGGAGCTAAAATTCTCGGAGTGGCCTTCTGTCCAGCAAGACAGAACTTGGACAGAGCTTTCGACGGTGGCTCGTGGCGGCTCGATGGCGGCACGAACAGCGGCGACGGTGGCACAGAATGAAATTAGATGTGGAGGGGCTAAGATAGAAGGGTTCACAACCCTGAAATGCAGAGGATGGAGAAGGAAAACCAGAGGGAGAGGGGGGCGCACCAGGCTCCTTGGAGCTCTCTTGACAATTCACCAATATTTTCTCTTCATTAATTGTTACAAATGGGAAAATACAAGCATATATACTAAATGACAAATGACCAGAAATGACCTCAGATCTAGGGTTTAAGGAATATTAAATGTTTCAAACAAAATAAATAATCCTAATTAGATCTAATGGGGGGGTCCCCTTGACCATGGGGAACATGGTGGGAAAGGTAGGTAACCTACCTTTGAAAATTTAATCCACTTGTCTCCCATCTGGTCAATTAACATTCAAACCTTCTAGATGGCCACCTAGGATGGTTGACCTGCCCCACATAACTTAGGTGGCCCAATGGGGAAGGGCTGGGGGCCCCCTTGCTTGGACCTACTGACATTTTGCATATAAACCTACTAAGACTTACAATTGCGTACCCATATAACACAAGGGTATACATACAAATATAAAAGGACATAAATGCAAACAAAATGTGGACGGTCTTGCTTCGATGTCCCCATCAATTCTCCCCGGGTGGGAAGAACTCGACCCCGTCGAGTAAAGGGGTGACTGCTCAAGTAGCTCCGGCGGATCCGTCACCGTACCAAGTAGCACAGTACGCTCCACTCCAAGTGATCGTCACCTGCTCATTCCGTATATACTCGATATGCGCATGCTGCTATGGGAAGAGGCTAGTGGTGGAACACTCTGGGGTGGGATCACTCTCAAGGGGAAAGAGGCGGCTCGAAGACTCACTAGGAATCACCGCTGGGTCCCTGTAGGTGACTAGATCCGGGGCATAGATGGAGAACTGATCCCATACTCATCGAGCGAGTCCACTCGCCTCTCACTCATAAGAGACCGACAACGAGCTTGTACAAGACACATGCAGATTCACCATGCACTAACACACGTATGCAAACCACACAAACAAGCCACACAAACAAACCACACAAAGAAGAAACACACTGACTCATGCATGACCCTAGATAAACCTATTGTTAGTCCAACCCGTACGTGTGTGACGGCGGACCAGGACACCCGAATGTGTGCCATGCATGCATGTTATGTAACCTGAGAAGGGTGGCATGGGGAACACCTAAACGTCCAAGTATGACCCAGTCATGCATGGACGACCCTTTGGATTTGAGAGACTTGAGAGGGCTAAGAGAGCCGGGTGTGGAAGAGCCGGGTGTGGGTGTATCGAGGATGGGTTTAGGTGGGCCGGGAAAACCAAAGTCTTCGTTACCCCCAAATGATGGTTCGGACCTATGGCTATGTAGAGGTTGCTTGGCCCGAGTGGAAAAGATGAGATAGTGAACTCCGCGGAAGAAGTGGAGTGAGTATGAAAGCTCGGGAGGTTCACTAGTGAAGGGGTCAAAAGGGTCGAAGAAGGTATGACCCCGTGAGATGGATTCCAACATGACATGGTCCCAAGTTTGGAATTCATAGTCACCGTCATACATTATGATCGGTGGGACGACGGACATGTGTAGAAAATAAGATTCCTCCCTTAGGCAAAAGGGAATGAAGTCGGATTCGGCCGACATAGGGAGGAATAAAAGAATCTCCGTGGTGACACAACCCATGGTGCACACGGAGGTAATGGACCCTATGGCCGGGTGGGTGAAGCTAAGACTAGTGGGTTGGTCAAAGCCTCGGGCCAATAAGTGTGTCAACTTCCATTGTGAATCTAATCCTATAACAAGATCATCCAAGGTATCAACATGGTGACTAGACCGAAATATAGTGTGGAATGAGTTGAACGGCACTAATGGTAAGATGGGGTCCATGGATAGATAAGGAGGTGGGACCAAGCCATCCTTGAGCCAACTAAGAAGCGGCTCGGCTACATATGGCGTACCCATTAGAAATACGGGTGACTTGGGCGGAGGTGGCTCCCAATGTGATGGCTCCGGATGAGGATCGGAAGGTAAGGGTGGTATCAGAGCACTCACGGGTGGTGAAGGCAATGGCGTAGGTAGTCCGATCGGTTCGGGACTTGGGTGGGAGGTAGATGCTTGCCGAAGGGCAGCCAGGGCAACATCATACCGATACTCAAATGGCTCGACCTCTAGAGCGACCTGATAAGACCGCGCCAGAGAGATCGCGTCACGGAAAAGGCATTCCAACTGGAAGTGAAGGCGCAAACCTCTCCGGAACTGAAATGCGCCCGTAGTGCTCTCCTCTCCCAAGCCATATTCCAACCAATACTTATGATAGTCCCGAATGTACTCGGACACGGACCTATCGCCTTGGATGGGTCGGCATGGGTTGACCATTGGTGCCGAAAAGATGGGAATGGATCCTTAGGAATGAATATGCAAGGTCATTTGGACAAGACACTAGACCGACTATGCAAGGTTGGGATGCATGCACACTAA
The DNA here is from genome assembly GCA_022559845.1 of Amorphophallus konjac. Classification (NCBI taxonomy): domain Eukaryota; kingdom Viridiplantae; phylum Streptophyta; class Magnoliopsida; order Alismatales; family Araceae; genus Amorphophallus; species Amorphophallus konjac. The sequence continues at coordinate 391,575,939 of CM040126.1, forward strand.
GGACAAGACACCAAGACTCGGTACGGGGCGGAGTTAATCGATCCGAAGATCACTCGCGTAAGTGTGCGGCCTTCCCGATAGGCGTAACCTAACGTTCGGACAACACCTTTTTATATACCGGGTTATTGGGATGAAATGCAACCTAGACCGACTTAGATGATGAGTAGACGTAAATGACACTCTCTTTTTTTTTTGTTTTTAGACACCCTAGACTCAAACTCGCTCTGATACCAAACTGATGCGAGACGGACCACGGACTCGACTCCAATTAGGAATGCAACCCTCGAACTCTAAACAAGCTCGCGATCGTCCCTTTTCGAGGGAAGCGTCGGACGTGCGCGGTTGAGAAACCGGCAAGAGCTAGGGTGGTCAATTTTCTCTTGTGCCCGGATCGGGTCACGGGACGGTCTCGCTCTATCTCGCAGCAGCGGTAATGTAATAATATGAAGCGAGCTAATTACCCTATCATGCTCTCTAACAGCGGCATATGAAATATATACGAATAAAGCAAGTTGCCGAGCAAGGGAGAGAACACGATACCTCCACGCTCCCGACGTGGGGAAGACGATCCCGACCGAATTCGGCAACTCCCGGTAACAGTAATGAATTAAATTAGAGCAATAAAATATCGCCCACTCCACGCAGGGAGGTAAAGGGCTACACAAGTGGGCCCGGGAGGACCGATCTCGGGTTGACGGGCTGCACTTGATCACCCCGTCGGCACGGTTCGGACGGCGTATGCTGCTGGTTGTGGGCCCCACGCGCTGGTCGGTGGGGCCGTGTGGGACCGGAGTGGCACCACTGTGGTGGGGACGCCTGGGGAAGCGCTTCCTGGGATGGCGGCGCGCTGGATCGCCGGCCGGAGGCCGGGCGGCTCCGATCGGCACCGGTCGGAAAGAGTGCCCACGGATCTGCTGCTTCTGTTTTCAGGCGCGCGCTCCGGCAAGATCGGCTGCTGCGATCAATCCTGATGTCGGATCGAAGCACAGGAGATACCGTTTGAAAGCTCTTTCGAAGTCCTTCAAACTAGGACTAGAGAGATGAACTGGATTTGCACGGATCTGGCCTTTGTTGATTTTTGAAGTTGCTGTTGGACAGTTCCCGAAATCTGAGAACAGTAGAGCAGTTTCCTGAGAACGGCCTTTGACCGCGGGGTAGACCTCAGATTCAGGCTTCGAGCTCTTCATGAAAGTTATAGAGGAGAGGGAGAGGAAAACGGCAATATTTTTTGTGAAAGGTTTTGTTGATATTTGGGTGGGGAAAAGTATTTTAGACTGGCGGGTGGTCGGATCTGGACAGAGGTAGGCAGAACTGTAGAGGGATCTGAAAGTGAATTTTAAAAATAGGTGGTGGCCTGTGGAAATTCCACGAAAATTCTTGGGTGGAGGGGATGGTGGGCAGAACCTCCAGTAATTTTGGAGGTTCCAGCAAAAATCAAAAAGGGGACCAAGAAGGTGAAACTCAGGGTGGCTATGACTAGATCTGAACAAAAGGCAGAACTGGTGGGTGGAGATGCACGAAAATGGAAAATTATAAAACGGGACTATAATTTTTTTTCAATTTTTCTGGAGGGTTATGATGAACCCTAGAACGTACTCTGAAAATATCAGCTCCAGAAGATGTGAGAGAATTGGGAGCTAAAATTCTCGGAGTGGCCTTCTGTCCAGCAAGACAGAACCTAGACAGAGCTTCCGACAGTGGCTCGTGACGGCTCGATGGCGGCACGAACGGCGGCGGCGGTGGCACAGAATGAAATTAGATGTAGAGGGGCTAAGATAGAAGGGTTCACAACCCTGAAATGCAGAGGATGGAGAAGGAAAACCAGAGGGAGAGAGGGGGGCGCACCAGGCTCCTTGGAGCTCTCTTGGCAATTCACCAATATTTTCTCTTCATTAATTGTTACAAATGGGAAAATACAAGCATATATACTAAATGACAAATGACCAGAAATGACCTCAGATCTAGGGTTTAGAGAATATTAAATGTTTCAAACAAAATAAATAATCCTAATTAGATCTAATGGGGGGGCGCCCCCTTGACCATGGGGAACATGGTAGGAAAGGTAGGTAACCTACCTTTGAAAATTTAATCCACTTGTCTCCCATGTGGTCAATTAGCATTCAAACCTCCTAGATGGCCACCTAGGATGGTTGACCAGCCCCACATAGCTTAGGTGGCCCAATGGGGAAGGGCTAGGGGCCCCCTTGCTTGGACCTACTGACATTTTGCATATAAACCCACTAAGACTTACAATTACGTACCCATATAACACAAGGGTATACATACAAATATAAAAGGACATAAATGCAAACAAAATGTGGAGGGTCTTGCTTCGATGTCCCCATCATACCCCCTTGCATGACTATCAGCAAAACTTTGTGCCTTCCAACAAATGATCAAGTAATCCACAAAATACAATATTATACTACCATTCTAGCCAATTAAAATAACAGTAAAATATTGTTTAAAATATATACTACTCATAAAAATATAAGACTGAACCAGGCTTCATCTAGACACCTTGCATTGCCACCTGGTGAGGCCACCACGCATGTGCCTTGGCCTAGGGATGATCTTCATGATTACTGGAGTCTTCTTATTTTTATAATGTACTTTCACTTTATTTGAGTCTTATTTTTAAAGTTTCAGGATATTCTATTAATTTTTACTTGTAGCATCCAATAAGGAGTCTTATTTCTTATGTCCCAATTAGGAGTACGATAGGAGTTTAGTTGCATCCTATTCCAATTCCTACTAGGGTTCTTATTTTAATATTCTAACTAGGATTTGTATAGGAGTTTAGTTGAGTCTTATTCCTCTTAACAGTATTTTTGGGTCTTGAGTCTATAAATATGGTTGTACTCTATCTTTAGTCATGGAATAACAGAGTTGAGAACTTTTCTATTGTGTTTGAGTGTCCCCGAGGGAGACCAAATTGCTCCAAGAGGGAGAACTCCTAGAGGGAGAGGACAAGACACTGGGCACAAGGCCTACATATCCACCACTACTGCCACTATCAGCTTTCTTCTTTCCTTCTCCTTCTTTACAGTTCCCAAGAATACCAGCCACAGCCACAGCATCTCTCACCCTTCTTTTCCTTCTTGTCCTCCCCAGTTTCGTCCTTTCTTCCTCCATCTCCTTCCTCTCTCTGGTCACGAACACAGCAACACTACCCTCCCTCTCCTCTCTTTATTCTGTTTGGTTCTCCTCCTTGTCTTCCTTTTCCCTTGTCTTTCTTTTGTTTAATCTTTCTTCCTACCAAAGACCACCACACTCGACATAAGAAAGTTGCAGTGTAAACAGCAGCCCAGTGCCCCTCATCTGCTTTCCACCACACAGTGCATTTGTCCAAACACCATAGCATCGATGACAGATCAACACTCGAGTTGATTGTTCCGCATCACCACCTAAGCAGCAAGGCAACAGATTGTCGAGTTGCTCACCTTCAGCACCTAGACAATTGTGCTGCCTCCAAATTTTCATAAATTCCAACTACCTTTTAAAAATCAAAATATTCAATCTGAAAGAAAATACAACTATTTTAGAATTAACATAACATTTTTGAAGTCTGAGAAAATTAAAAGCAGTATCATTAAAAAATTCAAGCCCCAACAACATTTTATTCCTATAGAGCTTCAGGAATGGCAGCATAAGACAGTAAACAAAATTCTAAATCTTGGCAGACATACAAGAAAATGGCTTATAAGGTGTTTGGTAGCTATTTTTTGGCTCTTTTCTTTCCTAAAATAAAATTTTGGGAAAGGAACCCCACTTAGACATGTTTGGTGAGGCCTCACCTATTTTTTAGGATGGAATCCCATCCATTATAAACTTTCCCCCAAAAAAACAGCCCCAAGACATTTTTTTAAGAATAGAATCAATAGATTGCACGAAACCTCGGCCTCGCCTGCGCGTCAGGTACGTCTTCTTCCGCCTATGAAGCCCGCCCACTGTCCTCGAGTGCATCTCCAACTTCACCTGTCAGTGCTGCGTCTGGCATTTCGATGCTTCGCGCCTCCGGGGCCATTGCCAATGTCACCCTTTGCCACCCCACCCTCCACACTTACGCTGCACAGCCGCTTCGGCATGTTCTCCCTCGCCGAGACCTTCCTTCACATCCCAAACCCCACCAGCACCAACGTCATCCCCATCGCCAACACCACCACCGTCGCCACCCCAGTCACCTCCTCGTCTTTGATGTCCATCGCCACCTCCACTGTCAAGTCAGCCTTCACCATCTCGCTCGTCGAATCGCCGGGCCGGGTGATATGGGGGAACAATGGGGGGCACGGAAGCGCTGTGGTGCTGGTGTTGGCATCCTTCACGAGCCAACTGTAGGGTCGTCGTTGGTGCTGCACAATGCCGACGGAGTAAGTGACGTCATCGCCTGGCGACTGCCGACAGAGTTGCTGCACTGGTCCTCCCACCCCGAGTGTGGACTCTAGAGCCGATGACAAACAGGTCGGCGGTGGAATCCAAGTGTCGTCGAGTCTGTCACTGGTCATCATGATCGCTGACTTGACATGCGGATGTCCAGTCCAGGTGGGAGTTCCAGAGCAGGGCGATGATCCCAGACAGGTGGAGGCACCCCATGGACATGCCAGGATAGAAGGGAGCCATGGCAGAGCTCGCTGTGGAGGTGCTAGCCGGCGATCAAAACACCACCTCAGACTAGGTGGTGTGCAAACCCTACATCCGCCACGGCATCCGCTTCTGCCGGTTCTTTCTTTTTTTGAGATTTATTTTCAGCTAAGTGAGGAATGAACAATACATAGTGCTATTCATTCCTCAATGTTACTATTCCTCTGAGAGCTCCGATGCATAGTAAAAGTGAGGGTACTGTTTATCCCTCAATTTCACTATTTCCCCAAAAGTTCCCTCCTCTACAGGCCGGCAGCCAATCTCCTCTCTCTCTCCGTTCCTCTGCTACAATGTCCCCTCCCTCATCCGTCGTCACGACTTCCCCTTCCTCTCTCCACCGCCGCGGCGTCCCCCCTCCTCCCCCTGCCACCACGGCCTCCCCCCTCCTCCCTCTACCATGGTCTCTCCCTCCTCCCTTCACCACCGCCTCTGTCGACCCTACTTGTGCCGCCAACCCGCCGACCTGAGTTTCCTCCACTACAGTTCGACACGTGCGATATGCACCAATGCAATGCGGCACAGCAAACCATGGTTCTACCAAGCAGGTCTACACAAAATTTTAAAATTATGACACTATTGCCAAACAGGTAGTTACCTGTTTTCGTCAATTTCAAAAATTGGGTTGAAAATTGCCAAACAGGTAGCATATAGAAAAAATAATGGGCACAGAACCGGGACATTAGTTACATTCCAGCCAATGTGATTGTAAAGGGAAAAGAAGACAATAAAACTTAAGACAGTTGGAAAGTTTGGATGATTAAAATACAAACCACAAGCTGAATTTCATTTCAACAGGAGGAACGCTATTATATTACACCTTTTGTCACCCGTTTTAACAAACTCATCAGGAGTCACTGGATCCAACAATCAAATGGCTCCTACTAAAGGAACCTTCAGCGCATCTTTTTCATGCAAATGACCTTTAATAAGAGTTTTCTGAACAAATGATTGGGAGCTTCGACTGAGTGTAGTGAAAAGGGTGGCAAAAACTGTGGTATGAATATCATAGCATTCATCAAGAAATTTAATGCTTTACATCTACAATTCAAATATTGAGATCATAGGTCCTCGGGGGCTTAACACTCATTGCCACACAACTAGTCAGCTTCAGTAAGTCCAAGTTCAAGTTAACATATAAATAAAAGTAAATGTCAAGTCCTAGCTATAGGCCATCAACATTTGACAAAATAAAATGCCTACCGGGTTCTTGATTGCCCAGTCCACATACAGAAGAATCCAAGGATATGCTGAAGGCAGCAACAATTGTACTACAAATTGCAAGCTGAACTACTATAATACCATATTTCAATTAATATAATTTAACATGGGCAGTTCCCATGGTCCGGTAAAGTAGTCATTGAATAAAAGATATTCTTCATTGCAAACTTTTCACAAAACGACATTGCACTCATTAAATCCTGTTTGGGAGTTCTAATTAGACATCAATAAGCAAGGCGCACAAACTAATAAGGAAGAAAAGCCAGAAACATTTCTCTACATCCAGGTGGTGGAGAGTAGAACAAAAGGAGGGAAATCATTGGAAGAGATAATAAAAATTTGAAAGCCAGACCACCATACCAGTGCATCAATCTTTGTGCTTGTCTTGAACTTTTGAATACTAAGCCGGTTAAGAATACTTGAATGTTTAAAACCCTCTATACTATTTTTGGCCCTCTTTTCTCCTGAGTTGGCAGTTGTTAGGTCAACGGTAAGAGGTTTTGAACATGATGGACATGTGACACTTCCAACGGCTGCTGAATAATCAATTAAACAAGCTCTGCAAAAAGAATGGTCGCAGGAGGTAACCTGATTCAACAAAAACCAAAGATCCTCAAATAATTAAAAATAAATAATCGGAAGGCATGACAAAATGTTGCACGTTATAGGGAAGGGTTGTTTGCATGAAAATCATTGTTAAATGATAATTTGCAAAAAAATCATTCCTGCAAATGTATTAGCAGACATATCACTGTATAAATTTGAATTGTGCAAAAATGCTATATTTATTTCAGGCATATCACTTCTTGTTGCTAAAAACTTACAAAAAAAACCACGCTGAAATGACATTTATGCACTATTTGAATTAACCGAGTGATATGCCTGCTAATACATTTATAGGAATGATTTTTTTTATAAATTCACCTCTAACATTGGTTTTCATGCAAAAATCCCTATAGGGAATTATTAATCATGATAGCTACTCACCACCGGATCCTCAGCACGGTCATGGCAAATGCCACACTTGCCTTCAGAAGTAATGTCCTTATCATCATTGGGTACATCAGCAGTTTTAGAATAGATAACAAGATATGGATGATCAACTGCCTGTAATAAGCAAAAAATGAGCCAACAGGATGTAAGCATACTCTTGATGACAAAAGCAAGGAGCAAGAGAGACAGTGAAGAAACAATAAACAATGGTGACCATAAGCATGATGCAAAATGGCTAACTCAAACGGGTCCAACAAAGTGACTAAATGAGATCAGCAAGCGTCATAATAAACTGGCGAAATAAACATATCGCGCTCACGAACCCCAAGAGAGATAAAATGCAAAAATAACAAAAACTACGCTCAAAGTAGCCGCCCTTTGCAGTGAGAAACGTCAAACCAAACGGTAGATTGAACCACCACGGTCTAGGGTATCAATCCACACTCAAACGACGCCCTCAGGCCGGTCGCTCAGGTACACACAATCCGACAACAAATAATGAAACAGGCTAGGAAATCCTACTATGCTCACACAGCAGCAAATGTGACAAAATACTACAAAAGAAAGAGATCGGGGGGAGTCACCGAGCACTCACCGACTCGCTGCGAAGCGAGCCACACACAAACGAGGCAGAGTAGATAACAGCAAAGCACCAGCCTGGATCGTCCTGTCTGCAAGGAACGACGTCGAGACAGACAGTGAGACACTGTCAGAAGCGTACGGCGCTACTGTGTCACCGCATGAGACAGGCTGCTGACACGTCATGATGCTACAGTAACGACAATTGCCATTCCCGGACAGAGGCGGCGGTGCCCAGTTGGATGTTGTGCCGTCACTCACCGGGCGAGGAATGCGGGAAGGCAGAAGAAGACGACGACAGGTGGATGGCTGGTTGCACAGAAAAGGGGGGTGATGGCGACGGTGAACAGGGCGGCAGGTCCAACCAACAGTGGCCTGGGGTTGTCGCAGAGTCGACATACTAACCAGGGCCAGTGTGGTAGCAGAGCTACGGCGCTGCTGCTCGTGGTGGAGTGGTAGTGCTGGTGGCGGCTAGGCTGCTTGACAGAAGAGGGGGGGAGGCAGCACCTTGGTAGAAGTACTGAGGTGCTGTGCAGTGCCAGATGGAAATGGCCGTTTGGAGGGGGGACCACGGCTGGCCGCGAGGCAGGCGGGACTGCACGACCGGCGGTAGCCGTCGACGGCTCCGGACCTCCGGTGGTGACTTTATCTGGGCACGGTGCAGGGTCGCCGGAGTTCCCTGATGTAGCCAAGCTCGAAAATAAGATGAGAATATGGGGGAAGATAAAGGGGAGGCCGAGTCTGACAAGGGCGTATGGAAGAAAGAAGAAGAGGGGTGGGCTGTGCTCGCATACTGGGGAAGAGAGGGAGAGAGGGAGTTGGAAGGGGAGGAACCAAACAAGAAGGTTTGAGTCCCTTCCGGGACAAATGGCGGCTTACTGGGCTTCCAAATCTAATTCTTCATTAGCCAACAAATAGAGATTACATGAGTACTTATAGGGGTTCAAACCCTAATGGTTCCCCTCAAAAAGACAGACCAAACTACCCTACTGAAAGAAAAATAGAGGGAAATCGTGCAAAAAATACTAACGAAATATAAAAGACACTAAATGGGCCTCAAATGGGTCATACATCAACCAAAATGTCTCAAAAATAACAGAAATACAAATCAATCCTCAAATAGCCCATCGTCAAGCCAAATAGAAGCCCGAGTCGTTGCTGACATCCTCCTGCGGCGGTAAACAAGGGCCGGGTCGAACCGGGTCCAAGCTCACGTGTCCTCGCCAAAGTAGTAAATCTCCCTAAATGTTTTCATCAACCTCACATTCACTATGCATGTGTACAATGAGCATTTACATAATTCCCAGCCCAAGAATAGTAAAGTGGGTATCACAGTAACCAGTAAATACATGGAAGTCCAATAATGCCAAATATTTTAATAATGTCAAGCATAAACAACTATATGGACATCACTACCAACAATAAACTGTAAAAGGATATCATAACAGAAAGTAGAAAATGAGAATTAACGATTTTCAAAATTAAAAGCAATCATACCTGGCGCAATCGTGTAAGAAGATCAAAGATATGGGCATAATTGTTCATTAAGGTCCCAGCAGAAACATATCTGCAAAGAGGAAAGTTAAGCACGTTTATTCATTTTATCTGTAAGTGAGAAACAACTTGAATACTAGCAATATATAGACAAGCACATAGAGACAAGGACTGTGTGCAGGAAAGGAGGGGAAAGATCTGTCCATAGCTCACAAGGCTCTGAAAACAAATTGAAATAAAAAATGGCAATCACATTTTACATCATCAGAAAGCCTTGTTGCATAAATTGGGGGCTTCTATACATTCAAGGAACCCCCGACTTTCCAGCACTCTTTGATTAGCAGCTTTGCATAGGACTAAGCCTCTACATGGCACCAAATTTCTGGCCAAAAGACTTGCATAGTAAAATGCCCATCAAGACATGGAGAAACTGTCTACTTGTAACTTGTAAGTTGTCAAATAAGAGAGGCAAGTAACCAATGGACCATCTAAGTCCTAAATGCTGATTTAAAATTTGTGTAACATTTCCCTCAAGCCACCTTAAAGAAATGACATTAGGAGGAAAACTGATAGAAAACCTAAGGGCCAATACACAGAGGCTACTCAGGCTAGAAGGTAGAAAGCATCCACTTGACTAGCAAATGGTCTGAAGAATAATGAAGCAAAGGTTTAAGCCCTCCTTAGTCCTTAAAGCCAGCCAAAAGCAAAAGCTACAGAAGAAGAAATCAAGGAATTAAAATAAAGACCTGATGTACAAAATAAGAAAAGGCATTTCAAAAATTGAACAACCCATTTTCCTTGAGCAAGGATTTGACAACATCTAATGGGATATAGTTTTCTCTGTATCTTAAATGTTAAATAGATTTTTTCAAAGTGGTTGGTACCCCAAATTGAATGTTAAATGCATACATACATACATACATACATATATATATGTGTATATAAATATATATATATATATATATAAGCTGCAAGCTTAGGCTGGTCAACTTAACCCCTAGCAGGCCAACCTGATGGCTGGGTCAGAAAGCTCAGGTTCCATTGGGTCATGGCTAAGGTAAGTATAAGCCAACAACTGGTGGAGTCAGAACATGATGAGGGATCAGGCAACCTCACCAAACCCGAGGCCGCCATTTATAAAAAGGATCACTTCCATGCATGGGAGGCTCACATTTAGGTCCCCATATAAAAGCTTTTTCCTTACCATCCCCAACCCAAATCCCCCATTCATAGGTCCCTGCGTTCCCAGGCATGTCTCCATCAATTCCAATCTATGTTATCGAAGGCGTGCCTAGGTGCTGAGGCGAGGCGAGGCGGTGACAGCCTGCCTCGCGTCGGGGCCCAATTCGCCTAGGCGAACGCCTAAATCAATTTTGGGTCGCCTCTGACACCTAGGCGCGCTTGGCCCGCGTTGGACGTCTCAGCCCAGCCCACTGCCAATTGGATCCACGTACCGGTGACACAGTACCCGCTTCGCCCGCATACCGGATCCGAGTATAAATGGCCCTCTTCTCCTAGTTTCGATCCCCACTCCCCATTTTCATTCCCTCCCCTCCTCCCCTGAAACCCTAACCCTCTCTCGTGCAACCTCTGCGGCAATTAGCCTCCGGCGAGCGGCGACAAGCGGCGACCTGTAAGGACGATGACATTTCTCCCTCTTTCGCGGGGAAGAATGGCAGTTTCGGTTTCGACCGGGTCCAAAACCGAAACAATATCAGTTTCAGTTTTGATTTTGGCTCGAAACCAAATAAAATACTATTTTTTTGTAGGAGAGTTGGTGCCCGATTTTGCCCAGATGATTTCGGATCGTCCAAGGCGAAATCCGATATGTTTCGGCCGAAACGTATCGATTTCGACCGAAACTGCTATCCATGTTCGCAGGCGACGGTAACCCCCTCACCCCTCTTTCTCACGCGCACACCCTCTCTCTGACTCTCTCTTTCTCCCTCTCCCCCCCTCTCTCTCTCTCTGTCACACGCAGAGGCACACATAGTCACACACGCACTTGGCCCTTCTCTCTCTTTCACACACACTATCTCTGTCTCTCTCTCACACACGCACAGGGCATCGTCCCCTCTCCCACTCTGTCTAACTCTATTTTCTCACTCTGTATCTCCCTCTCCCTCTCTCTCTATCTCTCAAACACAGAAACACAAGCACAGTCAAAGGGAGGGGTCGAGCCCCTCTCACTGTCTCATGACTCACCCTCAGACCCTCTCTCTCAACCTCTCTAACACACACAGACATACAGAGAGGGGCCGAGCCCTTCTCTCACTCTATCTCATCCTCAGTCTATTCTCTCTCTCTCACACACTACCTCCCTCTCCCACTCTCTTGATCACATAGACACACACGCATAGTCAAAGAGAGGGCCGAGTCCCTCTTTCACAATCTCACTCTCAGTCTATCTCCCTCTCCCTCTCTCTCTGTCACACAGACACGCACAACCAGAGGGAGGACCCTCTCTCACTCTATCTCACCCTCTCTCTCTCTCTCATAGTGACGATCAATCGTGCGGGACAATCGGCGTCAACGACGGCAACTATCTCTGTTGGACTTTGGAGAATTTCGAGCAATAAACAGTCAGTAAAAACATTTTTTTAATTTGTTGTTTGATTTATTTTTGGGCAATCTTATTTCAATTTGTTGTTTAATTTAAGCTTTATTCTTGTTTAGGAATGAGTGAATTTAAAAAATGAATTGACTTTATATATGCAATTTTTTATATTTACTTTCAACAAATATATTTTTGTGATATTTAGACATATAGTTTTATCTCTGAATTGTATATTTATTTAATAAAATCTCGTCTCAAACGGCTGGCCTATCGCCTAGGCATTTGAGGCGACCCCCCTGGTTGCCTCGGTTGTCTCACGCCTCTGACTACATAGATTCCAATTAAAAACAACACATCCACCAGTACAATTCAATGTAGAGACAACATCAAGCTGCATAGAGTCTACAGGCAATAACACAGAGACTCCATCTGATGAAATCTCCTGAGCTCTCATGCCCATGCTTTCCCTCTCCTATCCCATTCTTATGTGCATATCTTCCTCACTGATTCCATTATGTTACAACCCCCCCCCCCAAACACACAGTCCTCCCAGTGCCAATGGTTCTCGGATGACCCCCCCCCCCACCCCCCCAAAAGGACATTTGGTCACTGAAAACTATCTTAGGGTGTAAGTTGCTGCCTCTTCCAATAAATAACATGAGTGTAAGTCTACAACCCCTACCCGATGAAGGGCTGGTTATGCAAGTTGGATCAAGATAGGATGTCATTGAATGGGTTGGGTTGGACTGAGTGAGGGTCAAGTTGGGTCGGCTTAGGCTTGAATGATTCTTGGCATGGGTTTTGCTAGGATTGATCCCGACCCATTACCATTTGCAGCCCTATCAAAGCAAGAGTAGACTGAACATGCACATCCGTGCAAGGTCACTCCTAGAGTAAATAACTAGAGCAAAAAAGTTTGCAAACATGATGATTAAAGTGTGCAAAGTGTTCAACACTGGCATTAAAAAAAAATGATGTCAGTGTCAATAGAGATTATGCAAGAAGTACACAAAGGACAGGAATAAGCAATTATTTTCACCTTAATTGGTAATCCATCATCATAAACACAAAAGTTGACTAGGAAAAAAAACAATAGTGATGGGTTATCAACCTGAAGTGAATCACCTAATTTTGCCAAAAAATATTTTATAAAAGTAGTCAATGGGCATCAAAGGTTACCAAAAATCAACCTGATTCCCAGAAACAGTCAGTCTGTAGCGAAATTTTCACTTAGCAAAATATAAATCATATAAAAAAATAAAAAACATTTATAATATTCTTAAATCATATTTTATAATTTAATAATTGTTTCCTTAGATCTCCCTCTTCTTGTAGTAACTTCCACTCATGCAACACTCCCTTGGCAGAACATGATATAGTCATATAGCCTATCATGAATATGTTTAAGCTGCCTGGTCAACCCTCTCCATTCTTGTCTGCTTTAGGAAAAACATCTAAATTTTTCCTATCATTTGCATTTCCCATTTTGTATTTTAGCATCTTTCCACTTTAACATTCCACCTTTAAATGCCATCATATTCTCATATACCTTTTTATAACTTAATATTCCTCTTTGTTTAGGAATAAAAGTCCAATACCTAGTTTATAAAACTTATGCTTTAGCCTCAAAGATATTTGCCTATCACACAAATGCAAATCTTCATTTCATCCAGTCTATTAATTCTGTGACTACACATTAGATAAACATCTTTTGGGCCAAAAACAAAAACAAAGATTGAGAACTATCCATTATGAGGTAGATGACTATCAACGCTAAATGTCCTCCTTTCAAATTTTTTTCCCATCTCAAGGCTAGCTATTGAACTCATACTCTATGGTATACATTAGCCCCTTTACTCTCCAGCTCATCTGCCTCTATCACATCATTCCATTTTTGTAATTTACTCTTCAATCCATTCTCCAGATTTGTCATTAATGCAACATCATCGACCATCTCACTCGGTCATTTCCCTCAAATGTCATTATCCTATTTATGATGGCATAATATTGAGTTTTATTTGCCAAAAAAACATATCAACAATGGATGCTTAACATAGTGCCTCTTTTAACACTCCACTTATAATGACTAAGCAGATGAAATTTAGTTTATGCTTAAATTTAATTGAAGCATACCAGTTCACCCGATTTTATTAAGTGTATTAAGAATGCTGATTTTGCAGAAAACTTCCACAAGCAAGAAGAAAGGATAAAATGAAAAAAAGCTAAGTAGAATAAAGGACGTCTCTTATTAGAAACCCAACTAACATGTCAACTAATTAATATCAATAGCAAAAATGAATTAAATTAATTGTACACAGTAGACAAGAAATTACACAAAATTAAGAGGTGCCAGATGAATATCTACAGTCAAACAATCTACAATGCCAATAGAAAGGAAGTTACACAAAATTATGGGGCACCAAATGAAGATCTATGGTCAAACAATTTAAGAATTGTACCAAACATCAAATTTACAAATTACCTATTCTCACAGCCCTGGACATGAACCTTATGCTCTCCATCCCTAAAAAGATGTACCAGCCAAAAGAAGCCTCAATAATTGAGCCTAATAAGAAGTTCATTGCTCACTAACTTCCCTCATAAATATGAAGATCAGCTTCCTTGGTTTCACAATTTTGTTCTTCATGAATCCTAATGCATTTGAATTCTCCAAACTTCATTAGCTGAGTTTCTCTTGAGGGTTGCCAGCATCACAGGAGGCAGAATTCAAGCAGATCTTTGAAAGAATGAGTAAGCTTACAAAGCAACTTGCCATCTTGGGAACACATATGAACACGTTGAGAGGGAGAGGAAGGGTTGGAGAGATGTTGATAGAAGGGCAAATTGGCAATCCATGGCTCCTCTAAAATGATCTCTTTAAGTCACCAGAAGTTAAATGAAATGGATCATCTTATGAAATGTCGTCAGCTACAGTTCAACACAAGCGGCAAGCTCAATCAAACATGCATATTCCCAAAAGTCAACGCAACCTTGGTTTAAATGCTCTCTTGAAGATAGTTCAATGTAAAACATACCATACTGAAACGAAATGCACTCTTGAATCCACTTTCCAACACCAAGATGTAAGTTTTCTAATTTGATTAATTTTCTAAGTTAGCCTTCACATAAGAGTTTTCTACAGAGATGGCACCCTCTTTTCTCCCTGATCCATATGTCCCATCCCTCTCCTCGGGGTAAAGATTCTGCCGTTATACAACTGAGTTCAAATATTCCAACATAAAAAGCTCACCATCATTTAAGAATCTCCTAAACCTATGTACACCTCTAAATCACTCAATTCTCTGGCTCAACATATGACACATCATGATTTGCTACCGGTCTAAACAAGGGAATAGGTCACATTTGTACCTCAACCCATTCTAGATCTGACCAAAAGAGGTCAAAAACCAGATTGAGAACCAGAATTCAGAACCAGACTGGTCTTGGCCATTCCCTTCAACTTGGGAGCTGTTTACACGCGGAATTTTCAGAACATCCAATTTCGTTGGATGAATATGTCGTATATTTTGACATATTTGTTAATTCCGCGCTTTTGGGGTTTATCAGACGATTTAGGATTCGTGTACTGGACTTTTCCCCACCGACCGAAGTCGGTGTTAATTTACATCGGTACAAGTCCGAACACCTTTGATTAACTGTCGAAGAACGCCTTTTGCCTCTATATGTTGTGACATAAATGATCTTGACGATCGCCCATTACAGGTACATACTCTTGCAAAGAAATTTGAAGACTTTATTTCTTAAGATATATGATTTGGAATTACAATCGGTTCTTCAAGATCTTCACATATGATCCCGATTGTGTAATCGGGTCTTCAGGATAGCATCCGATCGCAACCAGAGCCTTTGAATTTACTTCAGTCAACATTTAGATCTTGGAACTTGCTTTCACCCTGATCGGGTCATTAAATTCACTCGTCCTTTGATCAGACGGTTGGACTTGAATTTCGCCAGGATCGGACCATTGGATCGCCAAGATGATCACTGCCGGTTCGTCGAAATTGCTTCATGGCCATAATCACTCTTTTGATTGTAATTGGACTCTTAAGTTGGCTTGATGTCTATAAAGGACATTCCCGCCTGAGGCGGGGTATATTTATGATTTTCCTCCATCAGAGTACTTCTGTGGCTTTCCCAAACTTTGGGATATTCTCGCAATTTTATCTTCTTCCTGAGCATTCTTGTCATTCTGACTTTTCGGCATATATTTGACCTTTCCTGACTTCTCGGAGATAGCCTCGTCACTTCTTGACTTCTTGGGCATATCTGCCATTTTGACTTCTCGGAGATAACCCCATCACTTCTTGACTTCTTGGGTATTCCGAGTCTCAATTTCTGAACTTCTCAGGGCTCTATGAAAAGATATATGGATTTGGATGGTTAGCCATAAGCCGAACCCAAGAGAGCGCACACTGCTTCAAGGAAGGGACGTGATCTCGCTCCACCGAGTCATGCAAACAGCGCCAACCGGAATAAGAGCATTCTATGGTGATTTTGAGACAAACCGTGAACTTTGTGTAGTTTCTAGACTGAACAATGACTTTCATGCAGTTTTTCCACAAGTGCGGTATTTCTGCAGTTTTCTGATATTTCAGGGTCTTTTTGCATTTGCCCATCATTTGGGGTATTTTTGTACTTTTCCCGCTATCGGGGATATTTCTGCAATTTTCCCATCATCGAGGGCATTTCTGCAATTTTCCCACTATCGGGGGAGATTTCAGTAATTTTCCCATTACCGGGGACATTTCTATAATTTTCCTACTATCAGGGACATTTCTGTAATTTTCTGCCCACCGGGGATATTTTTGTAATTTTCTGACCACTGAGGGTATTTCTGTAATTTTCTAACCACCAAGGGTATTTCTGTAATTTTCAAACCACCGGGGACATTTCTGTAATTTTCTACCCCCTGGGGGTATTTCTGCAATTTTCTGACAGTAGAGGACTTTCCTACAATTTGCCGATCATCCAATAGCCTATCTTCAATTTCTTATCATGAAAGTAACGCCATTTTGATTTTTCCTTCGGTCATTCTGATATTTCCTTAGATGTATCTTCATTTTATTTTTCCTTTCCTTTGCATATACATTTGATTTTCCTTGCATGCATTTCCTGTCCATGTACAGTAGTACAACATTGTCCCTTCTCATGTACAACTACGATTTGCACAAGGGGCCTTTTCACATCCCTGACAGCGTACAGCTCTGCACAAGGGGCCTTTTCATATCCCTGACAGTGTACAGCAGTGCACAAGGAGCTTTTTTATGGCTTAGGAGGTGACACATCTCTTAGGCTCACCACTCTCAAAGGAGGTGACCAAAACTTCCAAAAAGGAGCCTTTTGTGTGACTATACCCCAACCCTTCATCATTGCTTACTGCAGGCTATGTGTTGTGCTGTACTGTAGGCCATGTGAAGCTCTACTGTAGGCCATGTGAAGCCTTCTTTATGTGCTTCTCTCCCCAGCTTCATTTGCAATCTGCACGGTGGAATCAATCCCAACCAACCTACAGTATTGCTAGGTTTGATTCACCTTGCTGGACAACAGAAGAATATGATAGTTGTCCAGATGCAGGTGAAGTTACATCCGATTCAACTGCATTATATTCCCGAATCATAACTCCATTTTCAGCCATATAATGAACTACCTCAGTGGGTAGCCTTCTCTTATCAACGTAAAAGAAAGATGAGTCATCTGTTACTATAGCATATGCATGCACAGCAGGACAGTAAGATACATCATTTCTTCTGATATTATAGAGCCAAGCAACCTCACCGAGTGCAGCTCAGCAGAGTTCTTAAGAGCTTTCGCAAGGGCTAAAGGGGATGGCTGGAGGATAACTACATCTTTCTGTTTTATAATGTTGTTGTAACATGGCATTTCTGCACATGTCTGTTCTCAACATCAATATGGCATTTATGCATCTTTCTGTTCTGTAATGTGTTGATGCCATTTCTGACCTTTGTGTTGATGGCATTTCATCTGTTGATTATTTGCATTCATGGCATTTCTGAGTATTGCATTTTGCATCTTTGTTGATTGGTTGCATTGCTGCATTCTCCCGGGGAGGTGAAAAGTCTCTTAAGTTCACCATTCCTAAAGAAGGTAACCAGATCCCCCCGGGGGGACCACTTTTATTGCCTTAGCGGGATGCTTTGCCTGCTTTCCTATGAGCCAACTTCCCATGAATTAAACAAAGACTCCTTCGCAGCAATAACACATAGCTTTCCTATGCTGCTCACGGGAGAATGAGGAGGCAACTTCCCATAAATTAAACAAAGGCTTGCGGCTGCTGTCTTCCTATGCACTGCCGCTGCTGTTCTTCTTGCGCTCCTCTCTCCTTTTCTTCTAGTGGAGGCCTCCTTTTATAATAGCTTGGAGTAAGGGCGGAGGGGGCTTCTTTGTCTTCTTCTCCGGTGGAATCCCAAGAGGTGACCTCTCAACTTCCTCCTCCCTGTCTCTTACCCTTCCATTAACTGCAGCACTTACTTCTTTTTCCTTCCTTTATTCTTTCTTTTCTTCTTCCTTCTTTTTTTTCTTAGCCGCATGGGCCATGGGCGGAGGGAGGTCCCTCCGGCCTGTGATAGGGCGGAGGGGCCTCCTCCGGCCTGTGACAGGGCGGAGGAGTCTCCTCCGGCCTGCAGCAGGGCGGAGGAGGGCCCTCCGGCCTGCTGCAGGGCGGAGGAGGCCATCCTCCAGCCTGCACAGGGCGGAGGGAGGCCCTCCGGCCTGCACAGGGCGGAGAGAGGCCCTCCGGCCTGCAGCAGGGCGGAGGCCTCCCTCCTGTGGCCTGTGCTGGGCGGAGGCCGGCCCTCCGGCCTGCTGCTGGGCGGAGAGGGATTGGCAGGCCCCCCGGGTGTCCTTTTCTCCTATAAAAAGGCTCCGTACTTCACTAAAAAAAATCCCACTTCAACATGTGCAGCTAGCTTATTTTTTTAGCTTGTACGGAGGATCTCCATCTTGGCTTTTTTTCTTGTGAAAGCATGTGGGTGTTGACACTTGTCACTCCTTCCATACACACATATATAGATGTGCATATATATTTCACAGGACAGCAGGGTTCTTGACTAGTGTTGCTTCATTTCAAGAAATGTCCCCCGAGGGTCTGAACATTACAGTCTGCAATTTTCCTATGTGCTGCAGTTGCTTCATTTCTTGACTATATTTCACATCCTTCATACTTTGGAAAATAGTCTAAAATCATCATTTCCTGGACCTTCGGAGGGCATTGACGAGCCGTTTTGTGAACTCTTGTCAAATATATGCACTTTTCTTCTTCAAGATAATTTCTGAATATCTGAATATTTTATGGGGTCAACAGGAGCAAACCAGTTTTACCTTTATGTGGCTGCTCTGGCTGGCTCACAAAAGGATACCAAAATATATTTAATAATAATAATACACCCCACTTTGGACAGATACAGCTGGTTCTGGTCATTTCTCACTCAAATGGTTTTACCTTGGTTTCAGCTAATTCAGGTCAGTTCCAGTTGGTTCCAAGTCAAAATCTGACAAACTTGACCCATTTGTCCTAAGTCAGTCCCAGTCCAATTCAGCCAACTTTTAGTTCAATGTTTGGAGATAGAAAATTGTTTCCATCTCATATCTCCAATCAGCATATCACAAACATATGCACTACGCATCGACATTCACTCCCCTTGGGGAATAGTATATATTCTAATGTTTGCATCTCCGTTTTAAAGCTGTGTTATTATATTTTCTTCTGATAATTTGTTCCATGCACTTTTATCAGTCTGCCCTCCAGGAACAACATATAGAGACATTTAGAAAGGACTTCAATACCAAATTTTCAAAAAAAAAAATAAAGGAGTTTAATATGAAGATGTAACATTCTTAGCTTGCATTGCGCCCTCTCGTTCATTTTATAAAAAGATCTCCATCCTGCTTCAGTTCCCTACAGAATTTACTCTTCATGGAATGAATCTGCTTGTATGCTGCTGCAGGTGGAGGCAGCAAAGACATAATGTAAATGGGCATTGCAAAGCACAACCTCGATAAAGTGCACCTTCCATGAAGTTTAAGTACCATGCTACCCGCCCACCAAGATTTTGTTACAACACTTTGATGTAATGTCATTCAAACTTCATGGTTTTTAACACGTAAATTTTTTGTTACAACAGTTCAATGTAATGACATTCAAACGTCATGATTTAAAATGTTGAGGTAACCTCAAACATGAAATATAGATGGCCTTCCCTTGCCACTTTACATGAATAACCAACCCAAGTTCCTATTCTTCATCTGTATACAGTCCAACCATACCTAACTACTCAATGTTTACTTTGAAACAAGCAATGAACTCAAAACAGATATTTTTAGAAAGACATTCCTTTTTTAGAAGTTTTATACAAAAATATTGTGCAAAACTGCTTCTCTTACAAATAGTTAACAACCGTCAACACTATAATATCCCAATCTACAAACATCCCAGCCTCCATAAGATTTTCATACATCATGCTAAACCCTTCAGCAACTAAATCAAACAAAAGTAAGAAACACAAATCCATTTGTTGAACATCTCTATGACTGCAGAACTAACATTGTGGTTTGCCATTGTTCAAACCAGAAATTTAGCATGGCTAGAGTGAGGTTTCCATCCACCAGAATCCATTACAAAAGAAAACACCTCCTTTAAGTAGCTTCAACAAAGCCAAATTAACCATCTAATGTGCCTAGCGCCTTTCGAATGCCAAACATTATAAGAAAGCCTTCTGTTTAAAATAAAGCTCAGAAGTTAATATAATGTCAAAACATTACCCAAAATGAACAAGTTGGAAGCAGACATCTAACACCACAATGCTTCTAAATAATAAAGTGAACACATAACAATAATATTTCATTCCTAATCAAAAAGTGTGGGCAGAAAAAATGTTGGCTAAATGGACTTACGTGTCAAATTGTGTCTGACTTTGAGTATATAAAGCTTCGTAAAATTCTTGTTCATTCTTATCCAAAATGTCACGCCTCAAAGAAACCTACAAAAATCAGGTTAAACTTGCATTTTTTTGCTAAAGATAATAAAAAGACTAAACTAAAGTGTTTCAACTACAAAAGTCTTTCATTCAAAATGTGTGATTGACATCATGAGCTTGAATACTTACTATTCTTGGCGGAAGAGCAAGGTCTGATGCTCTCCCTTTCTTAGTACGCCGTAGCACAATGCTTTTCAAAAGCTTGTCCTTCAGCAGAATCATGGCCCTTCTTCCCTCAATCAAATGCCCCTTACTTTGTATTGGTTTGGTTATATACTAGTATGAGAAGGTCACATATCAGAGAAGAGACATATACAACATATAAAACATCAATCAAATTGTAGAAGAGCAACACTCCATATGACTCACTCTATTCCACCAGCAAAAATGTCTTGCTGTCCCATGAGAACAGGTATGACAGTGCTGAGAAGTACTGCAACATCCAGAAGACATGCCACCTTTGTTAAACATGGGAACGTGTGCAAGCATAGCATATGAATAAAAAACACCTAATTGAACGATCATTTAAAACTCCATGGTCAAAAGAAGACAACAGCTGCAACTCTAAAACTAGGCAGTTTGTGCAAATGCACATGGATGAAATGAGTATTTAAAACTTCGAAGGTCAACGTGAAGACATAAAACAGCTAAGGACAATAGCTATAGCCTTGAAAGTTTGACCTCTTGGTAACCTCTACTCTGACCAACCCTGATCAAGGTTGGTTGTATTGGTATCACCAATGCTCGGGAGCCCATACTGCCTAGGCACACCATTTCATAGACAATGCAGGTGCCTCATTGAGTAACCAGTTACTATTGCAAAGTTTTAACATAACACAAGTAATTTTTACTTTTCAAAAAAACTCAACTATTTTTTATTGATATTGAATTTAAATAATGAAGGATAGGAGGGTTAACATAACTTGCCTACAAGAAACTAGGTGGAAAAGATATAAAGCTAAAGATATTGATGGATATAAAATTTGATATACGGATAATAATAACTCTAGAAATGGTGTTGCTATAATAATAGATAAAAACTTAAAAGATAGAGTTGTAAAAGTTAATAGATTGGGGGATAGATTGATGTTAATTAAACTTATCTTAGGTGAGGATATTTTGAATATAATTAGTGCATATGCACCTCAAGTAGGATTAGAAGAGAGTATTAAAAAGTAATTTTGGGAGGCTATTGATAGTTTGATCCAAAATATCCCTAGTGAAGAGAGAATCTTTATTGGAGGGGATCTTAATGATCATGTGAGTAAAGATAATAGAGGTTATGAGAGGATTCATGGAGAACTTGATTTTGACAATAGAAATGATATGGGATATACTATTCTTGATTTTGCTATGGCTTATGATCTAGCAATTACTAATACCTTTTTTAAGAAAAGGACGAACACTTAATAACATACAAGAGTGGATCACATATAAGTCAAATTGACTGTTTTCTTATTAGGAAGGTCGATAGAGTTTTATGTAAAGATTGTAAAGTTATTCCAGGTGAGAGTCTACCCATCAACATAGGTTGTTAGTAATGAATGTCTTTATCCCTAAATTCAAAAGAAAGATCATTATAAATATGTGTTCTAAGATTAAATGATGGAATTTAAAATATAAAAGTTTAGAAACATTTAAAAATCACCTATTAAAGGAAAATATTTCAAATTTAGAACAAGAAACTGATGTAATGTGAATAATGTTACAAATTGTATAACGTGTAGCAAAACAACTCTTAGGCGAATCTAAAGGTAAAAAGAATTTAGAAAAAGAGACTTGGTAGTAGAGTGAGAAAATACAAAATACCATTAGAGTAAAAAATGAGTGCTTTAAAGTTTGACAAACTAACAAAAATAATCAAACTCTAGAAGCTTATAAAATTGATAAAAAGAGGGTTAAAAAATAGTTAACAAAGCTAAATCAAAAGCATATAAAGATTTATATAATAAATTAGGAACCCGAGAGGATGAAAAGGACATATTTAAACTTGCTAAATTAAGATAAAGGAAAAGTAGAGATTTAGATCATATTCGTTGCATTAAAGGTGAAGATCAAAAGATTTTAACTAAGGATCTTGAGATTAAAGAGAGGTGACATAGTTATTTTCTGAAGTTAGTTAATGGAGATTGCGTCAAGGATTCTTCTTTAGAAGGTAACCAAGAGTCCAGAATATTTAATAAATATCAATATTTCATGTGTATTAAGATGTCAGAAGTGGAGGATGTTTTAAGGAAAATGAAAGTAGGCAAGGCCTTAGGACCAGATGGCATACCTATTGAAATATGGAAAGGCCTAGGAGACATTGGTACTCAGTAGCTAACTAAATTTTTTAATAAAATTTTAAAAGAACGAAGAATGCCAGAAGTTTGAAGGAAAAATATTGTAATTCCTTTCTATAAAAATAAAGGAGATATTCAAAGTTGCAATAATTATCATGGAATTAAGCTTATGAGTCATACTATGAAACTTTGGGAAAGAGTAATCGAAAAACGCCTCCGATATATGACTACTGTATTGGAAAATCAGTTTGATTTTATGCCGAATAGATCTACTACAGAAGCTATTTTCTTACTACGGCAACTAATGGAGAAGTATAGAAAGATGAGAAAAGATTTGTATATGATTTTTCTTGATTTAGAGAAGGCGTATGATCGAGTACCGAGAGAATTGATTTGGTAGACATTAAGAAAGAAAGGAATCTCTCAAGGATATGTTGATTTGATTAAGAATATGTACGACGGTGTTGTTACTAGTGTTCGAACTATTGCTGGAGAGACTGGTGAATTTTTGATTTCTATAATGTTGAATCCACAAAACTGCGGTGTTGAGATACAAGGGCTCAGGGTCATAAGCACATGAACCACAACTCATTTAACCAATACAGGACTATTGCCCAAAGACTATGCCCAAATTCCAACACTCCCCCTCACGGCCAAGATGAGCCATGGACATTAATTGGGTGGAGGTGACAAGAGGAGTTGGGTTATTTGGTCTGCTCTGATACCATGTTGAATCTACAAAACCGCGGTGTTGAGATACAAAGACCCACGATCATAAGCACATGAACCACAACTTATTTAACCAATACGGGACTATTGCCCAGGGACTATGCCCAAATTCCAACAGGTTTGCATCAAGGCTCTGCACTAAATTTGTATCTCTTTGCCTTAGTTATAGATGAAATAACAAAACAATTGCACGAGGATATCCCTTGGTGTATGTTATTTGCAGATGATATTGTCTTAATTGATGAGAGTATTGATGCTTTAAATGTTAAATTACAGCGATGGAGACTTGCCTTGGAGTCTAAAGGTTTTAAAATTAGTAAGAGTAAGTCAGAGTTTATGCATTGTAATTTTAGTAATGGGAGAGTGATACAAGAAGACATGGTTCTAATTGATGGACATAACATTCCGAAGAGTAATAGCTTTCGATATAGACCTGTCAACGAAGCGGATACGAAGCGAATATATGACTATCCGTATCCGCTCCGTTTTTCGATTTGAATTATCCGATTTTGATCCGCTCCGATTTGACTCGGATACGAAGCGAATATCTGACTATCCGTATCTACTCCGTTTTAAAATCCGAATTATCCGATTCGAATTTAAAAGTATATAAATATAATTATAAAATATTAAAAGTATATAAAATATAATTATAAAATGTCAAAAATATATAAAATAAATTTTAAATTAAAATACAACTATAAAATATCTAAATTTCTCTATAATATCATTTATTTTATAATATATTATTTAAAAATATGTATTATATGATATATAATATTACGGACGGATATTTTTCGAAGCGAATATTATAATATCCGTATCCGCTCCGATTCAAATTCAGATATTATCCGTATCCGAAAAAACGAATACGAATCGAAGCGGATCCGGATAATATCCGTATCCGTTGACAGGCCTATTTCAATACTTAGGGTATATCATACAAGAGAATGGGGAGATTTATGACGACGTTACACATAAGATTAAGGCAGGCTGGTTAAGATGGAGAAGCGCATCAAGAGTCCTCTGTGATCGCCGTAAGCCTGTGAAACTCAAAGGGAGGTTTTATAGAACGGTTGTGAGACCTGCTTTGTTATATGGTACCGAGTGTTAGGAAGTACGAAAAAAACACATTCACAAAATGTGTGTAGCAGAGATGAGGATGTTGAGATAGATGTGTGGCAAGACTAAGAAAGACAAGATTAGGAATGAGCGCATCCGTAAGGACTTAGGGATAGCCCCAATTGATAGTAAAATGAGATAAAATAGACTCAGGTGGTTTGGTCATATGCTTCGTCGTCCTAACTCAGCACCGGTTAAAAGATGTGACCGAATCTTAGTGGATGCTAGTAAACGAGCTCGGGGAAGACCTAAAATGAAATGGTGCGATGTTATCAGGAATGACATTAGCTTCTTGGGTTTAAATATGAATATAGCATTTGATAGAAATCTTTGGCGGAAGAGGATTCATGTAGCCAACCCCAAATAATTGGGATAAGGCTCTGATGATGATGATGATGATGATGATGATGATGATGATGATGATGATTGAATTTAAAATTTGGCTCTACACTAATCATAAACAAAAAATAATTATGTCCTATTTCACTTTCCAAATAACGTATAATAGACATAAAATACCACATAGTTATGCACAAGAATTAGATGACATACTTGTTGCAACATAGAATCATTACTAAATACTACCACACATTTAATGAAATGTAGCACATTTTAAAATTATGAACCAAGATTAAGTATTACAATTGTCTTATATTCGAGACATGCCTGTCAGGTTGGGCCTACATAGCTGCAAAAAAAAGAGTGACTTTAAAGTGAAAAGGTGAAGTTATGCAGTTTGTAATAGAGAGGGATCCGACTGAAGTACATGTCTATTAATACAAAAAAGGCAGCTAAATATTCTATGGCGTAAAACTAGCTATAAATTAGTCTATTGCATCTCTTTTATTGTTTGGAAGTAAAAAATGCAAAATATGTTAAAAAAGAGATTAAACAAGAGGTCTCATAAGTGGAGGGAAAAATTCAAAAAACAAACGTCACATCACCATGGTACCTTTTGCCTCAGTTGGTTAGCACATTAATTTTGATACAATATTTAGTTTTGATATTAATAAATCTAGAGTATAGGATCTCAATATTGGTATTGATGTAGGAGTATGCAGGATAGCGAATAAAGGGAAATAATACAATTAGGAGTGGACGAAGAAGAAGAGAGGAAATCTTTGGACTCTCAAAATGTATCATTTTTGAAACAGGTTTGGATCTGCACTAAATTTGGTACAGCACTGAATTCTTCTAACATAAAAAATATTAAAATTGATAGAATATAACCAAACACCCACTGTCAACAACAATATCAAAAGTATTACCAATAGAGGTGTTTGATCCAGCAACCAAACACCCCATTATTCATTGGGGGGAAAATGCTGCATTGATTCATGTCAAAATGCATGAAAAAAATTCAAAAAACAGCTGCAGGCATCAAAATGCTCACCTGTAGTCAAGTATCTTACAGTCACAATCCTTACAAAAGTAGAATGAATAAGGGTTGATTTTCAAGAAACGGACCTGTATGGTACATGAGAAAATTAGTCAAAGAGTCAGAGAGAAAATTTCAGAGTCTCCAAATGAAAAGGCATGGTCTACAAACCAAAGAGTAAAGTTCTCCAAC
The DNA here is from genome assembly GCA_022559845.1 of Amorphophallus konjac. Taxonomy (NCBI): domain Eukaryota; kingdom Viridiplantae; phylum Streptophyta; class Magnoliopsida; order Alismatales; family Araceae; genus Amorphophallus; species Amorphophallus konjac. The sequence continues at coordinate 391,602,138 of CM040126.1, forward strand.
ACGATTTTGAAGGGGAGTGCCACTTAAGGCCCATTTATAGATAGACTGTAATGCAAAAACAGCCCTTGCAGTACTGCTACGTCTATCTTTTATAAAATGTGCCTGCATCAGCAAATGATTAAGATACACATTTGTATTTGGTTAGTATCCCAATAAAACAGAATCCACTTGAATTACATACATAGCCAGAATCATCCTTTGGTTTTTACTGCATTCTTCAGATGTTTGGTAGTGAAGGGAAAACAGGTACATAAATGGACATGTATCTGCGACTTGGGTTTTCATGCATTCTAAAACAGAAAAATATTGGGTTCACATTGAGGAACTGAAAATTTCAGAAGAAGAAACAACAAGTAGTGAACATAATCAGCCATGAAATCATGTACAAATTTAGAGAGACTAATAAACAGTAAACCCAAATTTGAATCAAGGATTTGGCAAAGTCTTCTCACAAGCTGGGTTGTAGCAGCAACCCTTTAAAGTGGTACCAAGTTCCTGGCAACGGCAACCTTGAACAAGAGACAGGTTTGACAAGGGTGCAGCAAAATCAGTTGATGGATAGAAAAACTATCTAAATGATTTTACAGCTTAAGCTCATGCAACCAGGAGAGCAGCCATCAAAATTTCCCCTAGAGTGTAAGAGTCAAAAAAAAGGATAGGATAAAGTTTGATAGAGACATTGGCACTTGTCCAATCTTCAGCCAGGATGTAAAGTGTTTCTGTGTAAGATAAAAAAACTGTCAATCCACATATAATCCAGCTGATTTTGGTCCAAGTTGGACTCATTAGGACAGAGTCAGTCCAATTTTGGTTTTTTTTAATGTTTCCAATTGGGATCAGTCTTAGGGACCAGAATCAGATCTGCCCCTGCCAACCCATTCCAAATTGGCTTATTCCCTATTACTCTTCAAATTGGAGAGCAGGAGAGGAAGCAGAAGCATCTTCAACCAAAAACATTCAGGAAAGTTTCTGCCCCAGCAAAACAAAATTATGAATCCTAGATGGCAAAATTGGTTGACTTCTTGTACAGGAATAGTGGTGCGGAAACCTCCTAGGCCTTGCATGCAGAATTTTTTCACATTTCTCCTGCAAAAACATGTCTTGTTTGTCATTTTAAAAGCAAGATCAGATTGACCCTTGAACAAGAGAATGATATGTATGTAATCAAAAGAATGCCAGGAGTTTTGCCCATCAACGATAAAACCTCAAAAAACACGAAGGCCTCTTTGTACCTTGTCAGTACTTGGTAGCAGAAGCAGCTGAAAAACTTCACAAGAAACACTGACATTTTAGGAAATAACACACTGCGAATTAAGAAAAAAGATTTTAAACTCGGGAAAATCCATTGTTGATGCCAGAGACATCACCTAGAGAGAAATCGCTGCTTGTCATAACATAAGAACTGACCGGTCACCTTGATAACCTCTACAGTTTCTATAGTGTTTTCAGTACAGTTTGGATGGTTTCAGAAACTAATCAGCTGTCAGAAAAAGCATCGGAAGCATAAATACTTACCTCATCCAAAATAATGCGCTCCCAGCGCACAGAATGCAAAACTGAATTCGTCAGTGATGAGGCTGCTGGGGTATCAAAGGCCTCCTCGTGCTTTCTAGTACTTCGAGAACCTTTCCTTCTCTTGTTCCGATAGTCTGACTCATCGTCAAACTCAAATGGTCGATCCAGTTTTAAACTAGATGCATCTGTTCCCTTCTTCCTCATCTGTTTCGACTGCTTCTCTGTTTTCTGTGCGCCCGGGCCACAGAAGTACTTCAGATGGACCTTCATCTTGTTAGGGTACAACATCTTCCCACACCAGTGGCATTTCTCCTTGGGTGGCATCACGTTCCTCCGGAAGTCTCCCTCGATGGTGGAGTACGTAGTCAGTACGAAATCGTAATCATTAAAATCATACTTCGTGTTAGCCCGCTTGGCTCCATGGTAGACTAGAACCCTCACACTGCCTTTCCTGGTGTACCTCTCAATCTCACCCACCCACTGGATCACTGCAACTACAGGGCAGATGACGAGTGTGCATCTGGTCACTGGGAGCTGTGGCCCAGAGGACGACGGAGGAACACCAATATCGGGCCAGCCAGCAGCCGACCGGAGAGATCGAGCTGTGAGAACAAGAGAGATGGCCTGAATGGTCTTCCCCATCCCCATCTCATCCGCAAGAATCCCCCCCCTGGAACTAGAATCCTCCTGCTTCAGCGCCCAAGCCAGCCATTCCTTCTGAAACCTGAGCAGGGGCAGTATCACATCAGGCGAAGGGTCGACGTCATCCACAGCCAGCTTCGCCTCATCAGGCAGCTCCCATAACCCGCCATTCCTCTCATGCTCATCAATCCACCTCTCGTTCTCCTCCTCGAGCACCTCCCAGATCAAGGGATTGCCCTCCGCTTTCCTAGCCCCCTTCTTCGACGCCTTCTTCCTCGACGCAGCAACACTTCTCACCTCCGCCGCCACATGCCCCGGCAGGACGTCCATCCACTCCATCCCAGTAACAAAGCTCCCCGCATCCTCCGGGACCGCCGGAACGGAGGAGGGACCGGCATCGTCCCCCGCTCCCCGGCCCCCCGGCGCCTGCTTCCTCTTCCCCCGCCCGCCGCTCCCCTCCACCCACTCCTCCTCGCTGTCGCCGGTGCTGACGGCGGGCTCATCATCGGAGAGATCGATCACATAGTCGTCATCGGACGAGGACGCCGCTGCACCAGCGTCGTCGTAGCAAGAAACCCCCTCAGCGAAGGCCCTCCCTCGCTTCCCTGCAAGAACCAGAAAGAACCACTCGCCGTCAGGGCACAAACCGTCGAGAAAATCGGCAAGCGGTGGGGGTAGGCGGCGGGGAGACCTCTCCTAGGGTTCCGACGGGCGAGGCGCTTCATGGCAGGGCGATCGGGGCGGCGGAAATCGAGGGGTCGCGGAACGTCGCCACCGGAGGGGAGCAGTTGGAGAAGGAAGAAGAAGAGAGGTAGGAAGAGACGAAGGGGTCGAGAAAGCGCCGCCGTCTCGCTTGGCCTTTTTGGAGGGGGGCACAGGTATTTATACCTGGTTTAGATGCGCGTCTTTCTTTTTAACTTCCCTCGTTGCTTCCCTCCCATTGGAGGGAAATGGGGCGCGCGGGAACTTGCCGGGCAGGCGTCTGGGGTACGTGGCGTCCAGTCCTACCGGCGTCGTGCTGGTGGGGCGCCGGCTCCGAGGTTCGTGTGCGAATCATGTCGTGCCACGTAACCGTTTGAAGGGCGTTTTCGGTACGAGGGTGCGGTCTCTGTGGCCGGCGCCGCTTGGTGTCCGCGTCTTGGGTGCAACTCGTTCTCGACTTTTTACCGTGGGCCATGGGATAATTGGCAAAACAAAAAGAGTTGGCTCTTGAGTTGTCATTGGGGGGTTGGAGCCGGGATGACCTCAGCTTGAGTAGGGAGTGTCGGCACCGTGGATTTGGCGACCAGACCAATGGAAAATAAGGGCGTTTGAGCGTTGCGATGCCGGGGTTCAGACTGTCAGTTTCTTCTTTATTCTATTGTGTCTAGTTGAAAGCGTTTGAACCCGCTCTTAGATTTGGATGCTTTCTAGTGAACGGTGAGGAGGTGTTTAAGTACATTGTCTTGATGAAATAAATATGATTAGGTTTTGCTTATAAATGACGGCCTTGGAAAAAGATGTACAGCACACTATACAAAGAAATAATACAGTTACATTACAACTGATTAGTATTCTTATTGATGAATTAGGAGAGAACTTTACAAACATTGTTGGATCAAGGATAGCGGTTGTTGAAGTCCCTTTTTTGTCATGATATTTACACATTTTTAGCAATCATTGAGGGTCTCTTTGTTTGCGGAGTTGTCGGCGGAACCGCACAACTGATGAGAGAGAAAGAGCCCGTGGGCCCCGTCTCCCCCTCACAGATAAGTCGTTAATCTAAGTCGATTAACGTGCTCGACCACCGGTTAACAAAGGCCCCCTGAATGTTCCCCCTAATTAATTATTTTCACATGATTTTCTCGTAATTTCGTATATGTACGGTGACGTTTCCATTTATATATACCCGGACTGTTGTAAGTTCGAAGGTCAGACCACGTGGAATAAATTTCCTGCAAATCTCGACACCTGCAAAGAGTACTTACTCTTACGTAGGCCAACACGAATTCAAGGATGTATTCCCTCCTTTGGCACAACCATCCGAAACAAAATTTCAACCCATAGCCTCGAAGGAGGTGTTGGCACCTCTAGATTATATAATTTTGTGATAGTTTGAACAGATGCACGTGTTGATGGTCTGCATGCATATATTTACTTGGACATATTCAAAGCCTATATGTATCAGGAGTCTCATGTTCATACGAAGTGAGCTACATCCATGTTTTAGTAGTCTACTTACCCAACGGTGTTTCCATGATCTAAGTCCCCATCGTTGCACCAAAAGCTCAAGTTTTCGGTGAAGGTGGATCGTATTTCCTATATGACATTATAGAACCATACTACTATATATGTTGTGGGCGGATTTAAGGGGCTTCGCACATGGATCTCATAATTGTTTCTAAGATCAAACCCCAACCGTTGTGTCAAAGGTTCGAGCTTTCATCGAAGATGAACTGTATTTCTTATATGACATTGCAGAACCCCAATACGCGTTGTGGTCAGGCCTGAGAGGCTTCACATATGGACCTCATAATGCATGCAACGGGCTGGACTGTCAAACATCGATGTCCTATGTGGGCCCCATAATTCGCGTGGGACAGCGAATCTATAAGTGTTAGACAATGACTTTTCCTTTAAAAAAAATATTATGTTATATTATAACAAAATAAACAAATAATTATCTCAATAATTGATATTACATGTGAGGAGAGCCTTTCTCGCCAGCTCAATAACCATCGTAGGAGCCCAACTCTCCAATCCTACTACGTCGTCTAGACGGCCCAGTACGCCCCCTACCCCATCGCAGGCCCAGTGCAGGGACCGTACCTACGTGCGCCTTCTCTGACAGTGGCCACGGTACACGACAGCTACTGTGCATTAATGGTGAACGGCGCTCCAGTCCAGCAACGAGATCGGGACGTCACCCGCACCACTCCCCCTATCAGCACAGGCATATGCCCTCTCCGGAGAGCCCTACCTCATTAATGGTCAGCGTCCCTATCACATTAATGGCGGAGCTATCTCCCATGCGAGAGACGGTGAGTCAACGGCCCATGCCTCCCTTCCTTGTCAGGCACGTATGGGCCTCCTTTCCTCGTCAGGCACGTGAGCTGGGAGGCTCATGTCTCCCCCAGCCCTGACAATCCAAATCGTCCTGCGGTGGTATAAGTAGGACTTTGGCCCAACGGCCAAGAGGTACGTAAGAAACCTCCCTTAGAGCTCTCTCATTCTTAGTCTTTCCCCCTCCCAAACACTCTTTTCCTCTACCGTTGCCTAACTTGACCGTCGGAGGGTTGTCCCCTGAGATAACTCGCAAGGCTCCTTCTGACCTTCTATCGGTGGTTACAGGTCCTTCTCCAGTGAGGCTCCCAATCCTAAGCAAATAAATCACTGGAGGTGTAGATCAAGAAGTGGACAACCATTCCCTCACCGATATAATAGGTTTAACCTAAATACATGTCTCTGATCCTCGAATATCTAGGATAATAACTAATATCACGTGAGTGTGAAGTCTTCAATATAAAAGTGAAAGGAACAATTGAAAGGCGAAACATAATCTTGTATTTCATCTTCACAAAAAAGGACAAACATACTCATAAGGTGAAACATTTGCCTTGGTGATTTGAAAGGTGAAGTGTTTACCTTAACTCATTTAAAAGACCCTTAAACTCTGAAAAGGCAAAGAATTCACCTTCTTGAAGTATTCACCTTAGCATCCTCCTCATCACTAAATGATAAAAAACATGTAAGATGGAGCACTCAACTTGGCACCCCATTAAAGCGAAGCAAACTCCGTCTCAACAGAAAAAGACAAAAGAAGCTCATATAAGGCAGAGGATTCGCCCTAGCCAAAACTTCCGCCTCATTACAAAACGACAAAATTAAAGACAAGGCGAAACATTCACCTAAGGTCCCTCGAAGGCGAAGCATTCACCTTAGCAGACTCGAAAGGCGAAGCATTCGTCTTAGCCAAAGTTTTCATCTCATTACATAATGACAAAACGGTTAACAAGACGAAGCATTCACCATAGGACTTATAGAAGGCGAAGCATTCGCCTTAGCACCTAAGAGAAGGGGAACCATTCGCCTTAGTACTCAGTAAGGCGAAATATTCACCTTATTTGAAGCAATCGCCTTATTACATAACAACAAGAATCTAGATAAGGCAGACAATTCATTTTAGAAGGTAAGGCGTCTTTGCCTCAAGTAGAAGAAGACAAAATAGTAGGATAAGCCGAAGCTTCCACCTTAACAAAAGAAAAGGAATCACTTCAAGAATGAGAGATGCATTTCAAAATCACATCATCTTAGATTGATGTCATCCTTAGGTCTCTGGAGGGCAATGCATTTGCCTTAGTAAGATGACAAGGTGAAGCATTCACCTTAGCTAAAGCATCCGTCTCAATACAAAACGATAAAACTCTAGAAGGTGAAATATTCGACTCAGTAAAATGAAAATGTGAAGTACTCGCCTCATCAAAGAGTATTCACCTCAGCACCCCCCGATAAGGCAAATCCATTTTGCCTTAAAAGAAAACAACAAAATTAGTCATAATGTGAAATAATAAGTGACACTCTACCTCAATGTAAAATGACTGAAGAGGCGAAATCTCGCGCTGTGTCCTGAGCGGGCTGTGGATCACCAGAAGATGAACTGCAAGACAGGGAAACGTATCAGAGGGCCCAGGGGGTTTCCCTGGGGAAAAACCCTTCGATGGTTAAGTCAGTAGAGCTGTGGTGGAAGCAGTAATGGGGAGGAGAAAAACTAGTACGCGAGATTCCTCTCCACCAGAGGGTGAAGCGGATTGCTCAAGAGTTTGGGTGTATGAGTACCTTAATGGCTCTCTCCTTCCATCGGAGGGTATCCCTGGTTTAAATAGTGTGCCGCCTTCAGGAGTCCTGCAAGCTGAGGGGTCTCCGGCGGGAGTTACGTCCTCAACGTGGGCTTTCATGGCCTTATCGTGGGAGCGTTATCGCCTCGAAGTCCGGTGGCTTCTTGGTTCCCCTGTCCGTTGGGGACTCTTAACGGCAGCACGAACGGATAATATCTGGTCTGGCCGAGCTTCTGAAACGCCAGCCCTGTCCGGGCGATGAGCATAGCTTGGCGAAATAGGGGTCGGATAGGTCGGCGAATGCCTGTCTCTCCCGGGCGGGGAAACGGCTTGGGCCGGACCTTCCTTATGACCTGACCATCACTCGGGCCCTCCGAGCCTAGGGGCCGCCGGGGAGAGTTGGTTCCTCGAGTGTTTGTTCATTGGGCTTTTCTTTCCTGAGTGGGCCCTGTGGGCTGTCACTCAGGTGAGCTTGCCTCGTTGGACCCTGTTGGGTCTTGTTGGGCTGCTCTTTGGGTGGGCTACAGAAATCCCCCTCTCCACTTGTCCCCCTCCTACTCCCGAGCCATGGAGGCTCGGTCGAGTAGCTTTTGAGGCTTTGGACCGGCGTGGCTCAGGTGGGTGGAATTCTGTTGGCGTTATGGAGCCACGTGTAGTGGTCGCCTGGGCCCGTAATGATGATCCTGACGGATTTGAAACGAAGGGGCCCCCCTTTTCTCGGAGCACGGAACGACGCGCCGCCTTCCTCCAGGGTTTTATAGGCGTTGGGCACTGTTCATCGTTCTAGGCTTCTCAGGGTTTAGGCTTTCCTTAGTTTCTTTGTTTCTGGGGCTCCTTGATGCGCCGTGAGGGCACAGTGGAGACGCAAAGTCTTGCGGCGGCGTTTGAGGAGTTGGCGAGGATAACCGCGGCGGCGGTCTGACAACTTCCTTCCCCCCGGAGTCTTCGAGCTCGCGCGAGGGATCATCTTCCAGCTCGATGGCGGATCTGCCTTTGGAGATCGGGCCGGTGAGGCGGGAGCCCGTCCCCAATTGCAGTGAGTTGGGGGAAGCCGAGGTGAGGAAGCTGGAGCATCGTTTTCGCTTGCCTCTCAGATACAGCTTTGCTACCGCCGCCCCGTATGAGACGAGTCTGGACAGCCGTACGGGGCACATTTGCACTTTTCTTCTGGCTTGGAAGAGTGGGTTCCGCCTTCCCTTCGAGCCTTTTGTACTTAAGCTTCTCAAGTTTTTCCGGTTGACGCCTATTCAGTTGGTGGCCAACTCGTATCTCCTTCTTTCCGCCTTTCGGATTCTCTGTCGTCAGCACGACATTTTTCCTTCCTTGGACCTCTTTCACTATTTTTTCGAGTTGAAAGCACACCCGTCGGCGGGGAAGGGCATCTACTTTATCCAGGCGAGGAGGAACATGAGTTGTATCTCACTCGCAGCGAAGGACTCCTCGCACAAGGGGTGGAAGACCCAATTCTTCTGGGTGAAGGCAGAGGCGACGGACGAGTTTTGGAGATGTCCGATCTCGCCCAATTTTCATCCGAATCTTCCCCCTCGCCAGGAGGAGTTCCCTCCCCACGTGGAGCGGCAGGCCGCTAGTCTGCTGGATAACCGCCAGTCGACCGAGGAGCTGGTGACGCCGGAGAACATCGAACGGTGCCTGCTTACGCGGTTGACGTCGACAGGTATCGCTCTCGAGGCTCTTCTCCTGGGGTGGTAGTTACTTTCTTTCTCCTGACCGGGTCTTCTTCCTTTGTTGCAGACGTGAGGAGGGAACCTCTGGAGGAAACTGCTGAGGTCATCGATCTGGGAGAAGATGACTCGGCGGCCGACGAACCAGATGCTTCTGCGGGTCGCACCCAAGCCCGAGATAAGGGTAAGGGGGTGGCCCCCGGGGGATCTTCACGGCCAACTGGTACGAAGCGCAAGGATCCCATGGCGGGAAAGTTGCGGGAGGCCGCGAAGGCCAGGAAACGGGCCAAGAAGACAGGTCTTCCTTCTTCCGCCGGGGGTGACTCCGGCTCGGCGGCGCTCCCCTCTCGGGGGCAAGATGGGGCCGACCCCTCGGGGCCAGCTCCCCCACCTGCCAGGCGAGAGGGGGCCGAGGAGACCGGGGGCCCTTCAGAGGGCGGCGATGGGTCGGCTCTCCCCCCCACGGGGGTAGAGGGGGCCGATGTTGAAGTAGTTGGCGCCGAGACCGGGGGATCGGTCGGAGGCGGTGATGTCTCGGTCGGTGAGGTGCGGGTCGAGACAGGCAGGGCTGGGGGTTCGCCCGCGAGGGCGTTGCAGCCCCAGGCGCTTGAAGCTCCCGGTGCGGTCGGTCCCGCGGCGTCGGTCGAGGTTGGGGGTTCGCTCGGGGAGGCGTCGCAACCCCAACCGACCGTGGCGCGCGAGGCGGTCGGCTCCGTTGCTCGAGTAGAGCCTTCTGGCGGGGTGCCCAGGGCGGAGCGGTCCACTCTGTCGGAGCCCTTGGAAAGGCTTGGTATTACGGGCGACCTGTACCGGGTCTGCCGGTCGATCACCGCAAGGACGAAGGGGGGAGAAAGGCGCAATACCCCCCCCGAGATCCTTGATGTTCTGATGGAGGGCGGCCTGGTCATAGCTCGGTCAGCGGCTTTGATGTCGGAGGCGCACGCCCGGACGGAGGCGGAGTGGTCGAACCTCGCCTGGACCCTTGGGGGATGCGAGAGGAAGCTGGCCCGACTCAAGGGGGAGCATGAGGGGCTCCGGGAGGAGTTTTCCGCGTTCCGGGAGGTGGCGCGGGCGAGCCGACTGGAAGCCGGGGTGCTGACCGAACAGCTCGCCAAGACCCGAGAGTCTCTTGAGAGGACAAGCCGATCCCTGGAGGAGGAGCGTCTGCGTCGCCTCGAGCTAGACAATCGCTGGGAGCTCGAACGCGCCGAGCTGCTAGATCGGGCGGAGGCGGCGGAGCGCCTCCGCTCTGAGGCCGAGGTGGATCGGGCCCGGGCGGAGGAGCGTGCGGCCGAGGCGGAGCGGGCTCGGGTCGAGCTCGTCGGAAGGGCGGGGCAGATCAAGGCGGAGGCGATCGAGCGTTATAGGAGCTCGGATACTTACTCGGCCGACCTGGTGGAAGCCGCCCTACCCTACTTACTACGAGGTAGCACTTCGCCGGGGCGCTCGAAAGGGGTTCAAGCAGGGCTATCGCCGGGCGGTAAACTACGCCGACGAGCAAAACTCCGCGATCGAGTTCCCCTTTGGCCAGTGTGATGACTCGGATGAGTGGGTTTCTAGCTCCTCCTCGTCGGTCGGGGAAGATTCGGAGGGGTCACCTCCATCAGGGTCACCGGCTTCGGGCGTTTCGGGAGGGCTCACGATCGAGACAGTTCTCGCACAGGCGAGGTCAGTGTCCGAGCCGGCCGTCACCGAAGGCGCCGGGGATGACGCGTCCCCTTCCGGGTGTAGCAATACACGCCGCAGTCGGGTGTAGCAATACACGCCGCAGTCGGTGATGAAGGCGGTCTTCTCGACGTCTTCTGGATTCATCCTGATCTGGTGATGACCCGAATAGGCATCCAGGAAACTAAATATCTCGTTGCCCAAGGTTGAATCAACTAATTGGTCGATGCTCGGTAGCGGATAGCAGTCCTTGGGGGTAGCCTTATTCAGATCGGTGAAGTCCACGCACATTCGCCATTTACCCGTGGTTTTTGGCACCAGGACGACCTTGGCTAGCCACGTAGGGTACAGGACTGGTATGAAGAGGCCAGTCTCTTGTCCCTTGGTGACCTGCGCCTTGATGATCGCCTGCTTCTCGGGCGCATGCTTCCTTCTCCGTTGCTGTACGGGCCTCACGGTGGGGTCGAGGCTGAGCTTGTGCATCACGGTCTTCTCTGGTATGCCAGGGAGTTGACTATCGGACCAAGCAAAGACCTGAATGTACTCAGAAAGAAATCTCTTGTATTGCTGCTGTTCCTTAGGTGGTAGGTCGGCACCGATCCTTACTCCGAGGGCTGGGTCGTCATTTAGGAATACCGTTAGCAATTCGCCACCGGGCTCGGTGGTTACGGTCTTCCCTTCGACTCCCTTGGGGCCCTTTTCCTTCCCGTCCGGCCTTGAGGCTTCCACCGAGATGTTGTAGCACCTTCTAGCCGTGGCCTGGTTACCTCGGACTTCCCCTAACCCATTTTTGGTGGGAAACTTTATTTTCTGGTGATAGGTAGATGGTACGGCCTTTATTCGGCTGAGGATTTTCCGGCCGAAAATAGCGTTGTATGCTATCATACCCTTGATCACTATGAAGTCCACCATGACCGTAACGGTTTTGGGTGGGGTGCCGATGGTGACCGGCAGGCTTAGGGCTCCCTCGGGGTAAGTGGCCAGGCCGTTAAACCCGCAAAGGGGGGTTCGGATCGGGCGGAGCTTGGATGGGTCTTCCCCCATCTTGAGGAAATAGTCATAAGATAATACATCGGGGGCGCTCCCATTGTCAACCAGAATTCTATCTACGTTACAATGGTTTATTGTGGCCGAGATAACGAGGGCATCATCATGCGGGGTGTTCAGCCCTTCCAGGTCTTGGTCGGAGAAGACTATGACCTGGGGCTCCCTCGGCGGGCCGCTGGAGGGTTCTAAGACCTGGCTGGCCCGCTCGGCATGACGCTTCCTTCCTCGGCTGGTGTCACCGCCCGACGCCGTTCCTCCGGAGATGACGTTGATGTGGACCCCTCGGGGGGCGTTGTCGATCTCCTCGGCGGCATCTCGGTCTTCTTTACGCCCGGCTGTGAACCGGGTCAGGTGCCCCTGTGGAACGTGGATCTCATCTTATTTCATTATATTATTTATTTATATTTTATTTGGGATTTTTGATTTATTAGGCGTGCCAGTCACCGGGGTGACAATTTTATTGTGCGCTCGATCTGACTTGGTCAGTCGATTGTGAAGTCCGAGTCGGGACCAGAAGTCTGTCATACCATAAAGGCTATGACGTTAATTACGCCCTTCCAAGGAAGGACAACCCTTGATTAAATGCCAAAATAGGAGGAAAGCAGCGGTGAAGATGAGGCTCAAAAGAGACGGGGTTGATTTATTTGCAGAATGCTAAATGGACTAGTCAAAGCAGGGGGATTATTAAGTACGGGACAAATCTGACGGCATATCCCCGCCATCTTGGACTATGCCAAGTTGGAATAGGAAATCACCCATGCAGCGGCAGGGTAGGATCCGTAAAAGATCGGGTATAATAGACCCGGAGTTCGAATAGGGATCGGCGCGACATGGCACGTCCCATGTAGGTGCGGTCCCGCATCTATATCCCCCTTCGAGGGACCATCGGAGAGCATGCAAGGACATAACTCCGTGGGCCGGCGGGGCTGAGAGAGAGAACATCACAGTTACCCGGCAGAGTATGTATAAATTTCGGCAGCATGTCCCCTCAACTTGGGTTATGCCAAGAGAAAATAGGTCATCATCCACGAGATGCCGGGATGACGACCAGATAAGAAGGGCACCGGGCCCGGGGATGTTACTTGCGTCTATCTCATTGGTTAATATTCCCTTGGAACCCATCAGAATGCATATAATAACATGGCTCTTTGAGTTCGTAAGGTAGCAGTGAAATCCGGATCGGAAATGAGGGCTGTAGGGAAGGTCTTCTCCATTACTGTATCTTCTCAGGGCACATATGATGGTCTCCGAACATCCCCTAGACAGGTGTGTAGGGAGACTAAAGGATTGAAGGATGACAGTGCAGAGGAGGGCCTCGGACTGGATTTCATTGTTCAAAGAAGGAGGGTCTCGGCGTGGCTTTCTATTGGCCGAAGGGAGGAGCTCTCGGCATGATTTTTGTATTGACAAAAATGGGGTTCTCGGCATGGGTTTGGTTGGCCAAAAGAGGGCTCTCGGCGCGGCTTGACTAAAAAGAAGGGGGGGCTCTCGGCGTGAAGCTTCTCGGCACGCTCCTCGCCGCGCCGGGAACCCGGCGCCGGGAGGCCACAGGCCGGGAAGGCTGTGAAGGAAGAGGGGTTTAACCGGGAGAGTTTGTCGTTTTGCTGAAGGGGAAGGAAGAGGGAGGCCTCTCGGCGGCGTAGCTCTCGGCGTGGCAATTAGCACGCCGGGAAGGTGAAAGGGTTGAGGGTTTCAGGGCTTGATTACGGTACTCTGTTCGGGAATTTTCTGAGTTTTTTGGCTCGGATCGAGACCGAATGTGGAGTGCAGGAGGGGGTTTCGTGGATAGCTCTGTTTGAAGGATGCCAAGGGAATTGGAAGGCCGAATCAATAGGGGAAAAGAGACCATCGTCTATACCCTGTGAAGGGTTTCATCTGTTTGTTGCAGGCCGTCTGGGGGATCAAGAGATGACTGTCTCTGATCCCCTAGACGAGCCCAACTGCATCGAAAAACCGGCGATGGAGGAACTCTTAACGCCTAAACTCCAGACCCTAATCATTCAAGGGTTAGAATGGAGGGTCGAGAGACTGAGGTCATCGCTTGTTAGAATCTCGCGGGATGGCATTAACCTGCAGAGCAGACATATCTTTGTACAGCCAGCAGTTCAGGGAACCAAGAGATTGATGTCTCTGGTTCCTGAACAGCACAAGGGCTCGAGAGAAAACTCAGACTATATGCGGAGGATCTGCCATTGAGACAGGAGGGGAGAAGAAAGTAGAACCCAATAACCCATTAGATAGGGGTAGGGGTCCTATCTTCATCCCTCCTCGAAGAACAGATTCATTCAATCGGCTCTGAAACTCGAAGAGTCTAGGCTACTGGACTTTTCAGCCGAGAACTATGTACATGGAGAGAGACGGAGAGCAGATATCTCAATCAATCGGTGCCCAAATGGGCCATGTTGATATTTCATTGCATTGTATCGAAGACTTACAGAGATCGTAAAAGAGAAATGCAAAGCAGAGAGGTGGAAATCAAGACCGGGACTCTCCGGCTACATTTGATAAATCGAGAAAAGACTCGCTAGATTACATCGAAGAAAAGAAAAGAAAGTATGGGGGAGGGCGGAGCATTGACTCCTCTCCCTCCCCGGAGCAGCCCACCTGGAGCTTCTTCTTCCTGCTTTCTTCTCAGATATCTCTTCGCTTCTTCGAGTCACTTTTCTTGGGGCTCTCTTTTCCTTTTGTTTCTTCTTCTGGCTATCCTCTCGATCTCTCTTTTTTTCTTTGAGGCCCTTCTATTTCTTCTGGTGCTTCTCTCCTCTCCCTCCTTTCTTTCTTCGAAGAAGTGGGTTTATATAGACCCAGGTTCTTCTTGCATATCGGCAGATGGTAATCGGCGCGCCTCATTCGTTCGCAATAGCTCCCGGCGCGCCGAGTGGCCTCCTGTTGAGGTTCTCGGCGCCACACTCGGAAGCCCATTTGGCCGGTCCATTTAGGACTTTTAAGCTTCGCACGTGCCTTGGCCCCTCTTAATCCTTTAAATTGATATTCATCAGAACCAGAGAAGGCCCTGTATTGGTGACATAGCTTCCATTGATATCATTGATATGTTTTCATCAGTCCGTAGACAGGGGTTTCATCAGTATTGCCATCTGAATGATGACAAAACCGGGTATCATTTTATCGATATCGTTACCTGAATGGTGACAAGATCGGACATCAGCCTTAGTCTGGGAAGACCTCAGCTGGGCGTATAATCTGTGGAGACAATTCTTCTTCATTGATCTGACTTGGCAAAAGCCTTTACAATCTTCATCTGCCGGTACCGGCTTCATCTTTATCTCATATCACATCTATCAATAAGCCGACATCTGACTTACCCTGACATGTCATCTGTGGATTCTTGGATGAGGTAGTAGTACAGCTCTCATTAAAGTCTGCTAAGAGGTCCCATCAGTCGAGTGACTGCTGCTTTATCAGTGTGGCCGTCTGAATGATATCGGCACCGGGCATCAGCTTGGCCGACAAAGACTTCAGCCGGGTAAATGGTTGAAGGGCTTCATTATTGGTCTTTCACTGTTGGTCTGATCCTCTTTTCAATTGTGCTTTCACCCTTGTTCATTTTTAAGGTGTCAATAAATGCCCCCCACCTGCGGGCGGCGTAAGCGCAGAATGGGCGGCACGGGGCCTGCAGGTGACGTTCATTATTCGAGGGCATCTTCCTCAATTTCTCTTCAATCCGGTTCTAAGACCTGATCTTCTCGTTGCAACAATATTCTGCACACGTATTCTTCATTTTCACTTTTTTCCATCTTCATATCTTCTTTATTTTCAGCATTTTGGAGCTTCTCGGCACGGGGCAGGGGCTTCTCGGCGCACGAAGACCTCCCGGCGCGGAGCTTCTCGACGCGCATAGCTTCCCGGCGCGCTTGGCCGAAGGGGGCTCTCGGCCTGGGGATCTCGGCGCGCCCTTTTGGCCCACGGGGGCTCTCGGCCTGGGGGTTCTCGGCGCGCATTTCACCGCGCCGAGACCCTGGTCGCTCGGGCCCCTATTTAGGGCGCCGAGGCCCTTTCTCTTCTCATTCTCACCCTTCCTTTCTCTTTCCTCAGCTTCTTCCCTCCATTTCTTTTCTTCGGCGCGAGCCATTTTCATCCTCTCGGCAGTGGCCGCGAGTTCTTCCCATCCCGGGTATGACGTTTTTTGGGGATTTAATCCCTTTTGCTTCCGGGATCACCCCCTCTTGGTTGGTGACTCCCTATTCTTTTTGGGCAGACCCCGAATAAGGGGAGATGCTGCCGAAATTTTCATAGGGTCTCATGTTACAATCTTTATAAGACTGACTTTTATTTTAGGACTTTTAATTCACATTTCTTCTTCGACTGCAGACACTGCAATGGCTTCCGGCTCTGCTGCTACATCTTCTGGAACCGTCGGAACAAGTTCGTCAACCCAACCAGATATATCACGGGCCACAGTAAACTGGCTAAACGTGCACAGCTTAGACTTCGGATACGACAAGATCGCTTCCGTTGATGAATCATCCGATTCTGATACCGATACGGTGTCAACATCCCGGGTATACTCCACTGCCATGGAAACATGTTTCAGACGGGGCACTGATTATCGCCCGGATTTCCCGAAGGACAAACACTTGCTGCCGTTTATCCGGACCTTCACTACAAGAAAAAGTGGCTATAGCGACCGCATTAGCGACCGCTTTAATCGGTCGCTAGTCGGTCCCAAATAGAGACCAATTCGGCGACCGAAATAATCGGTCGCACATCTGAGACCTATTGGCGACCGAACTAAATTCGGTCGCCAATCGGTCGCTGATCCCGTTATACTCCCCCCTGCGACCCCCGCCCGCCCGAGCCCCTCCCCGCCCGAGCCCTCCCTCCCGCCCTCCACCCTCCCGACCGAACTAAATTCGGTCGCCAATCGGTCGCTGATCCCGTTATACTCCCCCCTGCGACCCCCGCCCGCCCGAGCCCCTCCCCGCCCGAGCCCTCCCTCCCGCCCTCCACCCTCCCGCCCGAGCCCCCGCCCGAGCCCCCTTCCCCTGCGGCCCCCTCCCCCTGCGGCCCCCTCTCCGCCCTAGCCCCCCCTCCACCCTCCCGCCCGAGCCCCCGCCCGAGCCCCCTTCCCCTGCGGCCCCCTCCCCCTGCGGCCCCCTCTCCGCCCTAGCCCCCCTCCTCCGCCGGAGTCCCCCCTTCCCCTGCGGCCTCCCGCCCGAGCCCCCCTCCGCCGGAGCCCCCCCTCCCCCTGCGGCCTCCCGCCCGAGCCCCCCTCCTCCGCCCGAGCCCCCCTCCCCGTGCGGCCTCCCGCCCGAGGCCCCCTCCGCCGGAGCCCCCCTCCGCGCCGCTCGCCTCGCCGTCGTCGCCGCGCCGCTCGCCTCGCCGTCGCCGCTCGCCGTCGCCGTCGTCGCCGGCTTCCTCTCTCTCACACACAGGTACCTCTCTCTCTCTCTCTCTCTCTCTCTCTCTCTCTCTCTCTCTCTCTCTCCAACCCGCCGCGGCCCCCCCACAGGTACCCCTCTCTCTCTCTCTCTCTCTCTCTCTCTCTCTCTCTCTCTCCAACCCGCCGCTGCCCCCCCCAAGGTACCTCTCTCTCTCTCTCTCTCTCTCTCTCTCTCTCCAACCCGCCGCGGCCCCCCCCCCCCCACAGGTATCTCTCTCTCTCTCTCTCTCTCTCTCCAACCCGCCCCCCCACAGGTACCCCTCTCTCTCTCTCTCTCTCTCTCTCTCTCTCTCCAACCCGCCGCGGCCCCCCCCCCACAGGTACCTCTCTCTCTCTCTCTCTCTCTCTCTCTCCAACCCGCCCCCCCACAGGTACCCCTCTCTCTCTCTCTCTCTCTCTCTCTCTCTCTCTCTCTCTCTCTCTCTCTCTCTCTCTCTCTCTCTCCAACCCGCCGCGGCCCCCCCACCCCAACCCCCTGCAGGGAATTTAATGTGAAAATTTTGTTTAGGCCATGCTAATTTTTTGTTTAGGGCATTTCATAGTCCATGTTATTGTTAATATGATAGAATATTATTTTGTGCACTTTTCAGGTGTTTGGGTGCTTTATATTGCCTTTATTAACAGTCATATGGACCTTCCATTTTTTGTAGTAAAATACCAGTGCATGTAAATAGTCATTTTTGTGTGTTAGCATGATAATATATTCACAAACATGTGTTGTATTTGGATTGGCCTCACCTCTCCTTTCCTAATGATTAGTGTAAGGTTTTTAAGGGTTTAGTGTTTAGTGTTTAAGGTTTAGGGTTTTAGATTTAGGTTTTAGGTACTAGATTTAGGTTTTACTCTTTTAAGGTTTAGGATTTTTAGGGTTTAAGGTGTTTAGGGCTTTTAGGGTTTAGGGTTTAGGATTTTAAGCTTTATGGTTTAGGGTTTGGGGCTTTAGGGTTAGGATTTAAGGGTTAGGTGTTAGGGTTTAGGAAGGGTTTCAGGGCTACAGGTTTTTGGACTTCGATTTTAAGTGTGGGTTTTTCGGTTTACGGTTGCTAGGCTTAGGGTTGAGGGGCTGTTTAGTGTTTAAGGTTTAAGGGCTTACGGTTTTAAGATTTAAAGTTTAAGGTTTGACAGTTTTGAGGTTTAGTAGTTTATGTATTAGGGGTGGGGTAAGGGGTTCAATGTGGGTTTAGGATTTTAGTGTTTTAAATTTTATGGTTTTTAATTATTTTAGGGTTTTACAGTTTAGGGGGTTATGAGTTTATTTTTTTATGTTTAGGGTTTAACATATAGGGTTAGGGTTTAAGGTTTAGGGTTATTTAGGGTTTAGGTTTTTGGGTTTAGGGTTAGTTGTTTGGTGTTTAGGTTTGTTTGCATTTTATATTTGGCATATGAGTTTAGGGTTTTGGATTTAGCATTTGGGGTTTTTGGTTTAGCGGTTAGGGGGGTGGATTACGGTTTTGAGAGTTTAGGCTTTAGGGGTTTTTGGTTTAGTGGGTCTAGTTTCTAAGGATTTTAGGTTTTAGGGTTTAGGGTTTTTCATGTTTTTAGGGTTTATAGTTATTACAATTTAGGATTTTTAGGGTTTAGGGTTTTTCGAGTTTTTATGGTTTATAGATATTATGGTTTCATATTTTTAAGGTTTAGGGTTTAGGGTTTAAGGTTTTCAAGATTTATGGTTTAATGTTTTGAGTTTAGGGTTTAATGTTTTTAAGGTTTAAGGTTCTTGGGGCTTTTAGGGTTTTACATATAGGTTTACATTTTTGGGTTTCTTTTATTTAGGGTTTGATGTTATTAGTGATTTTAGGGTTTATGATTTTAAATTTATGGTTTATGGTTTAGAGTTTATAGTATTAAGATTTTTGATTTTTAGGTTTAGGAGTTTTAGGGTTTAAGGTTTAGGATTTAGGGTTTTTCAGATTTAGTCTTTTATGTTTGTGGTTTTTAAGGATTTTAGAGTTTCTAGTTTTAGGGGTAACTCAAGATTTAGGGTTTTAAGGTTTAGGGTTTGGGATTTTTAGTTTGAGGGTTTGGGGTTTAGCAATCGGTGGTTTAGCAGTTTAGGAGTTTAAGGGATCGTAGTGGGGTTAGGGGTTAGGGGAGGGTTTAAGATTTATAATTTTTAAGGGTTTTATGGTTTTATGATTTAGGGGGTTCGGGGTCTGCAGTTTAGTGTTTTTAGGGGTTTTAGGGCTTACGTTTTTTTTTTCTATAGGGTTTACAATTTTTACGGGTTTAGGGTTTAAGGTTTAGGGATTTGGGAATAGGTTTAGGTTTTAGGATTTTAGATTTAGGTTTGAGCAAATCGCTCAAAAGTGCAATTTGCAAATGCACTTGGTTTATAATCAAAGCCGTCGGGGTCCGGGGGTCCAGAATGTGAAATACTGATCCGATCGGCATTCCGATCATTCCAACACAACCTGGGAGGTAGACGTGACTTGTCAGAGCTGACGGATTCTAAATCGGACTACCGGTTTGAGCCCGACGCTCAAAAGTGCAATTTGCAAATGCACTTGGTTTATAATCAAAGCCGTCGGGGTCCGGGGGTCGAGAATGTGAAATACTGATCCGATCGGCATTCCGATCATTCCAACACGACCTGGGAGGTAGACGTGACTTGTCAGAGCTGACGGATTCTAAATCGGACATCCGGTTTGAGCCCGACGCTCAAAAGTGCAATTTGCAAATGCACTTGGTTTATAATCAAAGCCGTCGGGGTCCGGGGGTCCAGAATGTGAAATACTGATCCGATCGGCATTCCGATCATTCCAACACGACCTGGGAGGTAGACGTGACTTGTCAGAGCTGACGGATTCTAAATCGGACTACCGGTTTGAGCAAATCGCTCAAAAGTGCAATTTGCAAATGCACTTGGTTTATAATCAAAGCCGTCGGGGTCCGGGGGTCCAGAATGTGAAATACTGATCCGATCGGCATTCCGATCATTCCAACACAACCTGGGAGGTAGACGTGACTTGTCAGAGCTGACGGATTCTAAATCGGACATCCGGTTTGAGCCCGACGCTCAAAAGTGCAATTTGCAAATGCACTTGGTTTATAATCAAAGCCGTCGGGGTCCGGGGGTCCAGAATGTGAAATACTGATCCGATCGGCATTCCGATCATTCCAACACGACCTGGGAGGTAGACGTGACTTGTCAGAGCTGACGGATTCTAAATCGGACTACCGATTTGAGCAAAACGTTTAAAATTATCATTCGTCAATTTCACTTCAATGAAAAACATCTTGCTTTTAATTTTCAAGAATAATTGATTTCTTTATTAAAGAATTGATTTTAATTTTTTTAAATGATATACAGGATCATCCGTCGCGAGATGTTGGACGAGACGACGACCAGGATGACACATATGCGGAGGATTTGTGATTTCATTTTAGTTATTTGTATGTTGCCATTTTATTATGGATGTATGATTAATTTGTGTGTTTGTATGTGATGAATTTGAAATTTGTGGAGATTATGAGTTGTGTAGTTGATTTATATGTTTTTATGAAATTGTTATGTAACAGGTTATTTATTTTATTAAATTGTTATTTATCAGGTGATTTATAGTAGCTTTATATTAATTTTTGAAAAAAAAAAAATTTAATTAGCGACCGCATGGAGACCGAATAGCGACCGAAGTTATTACTTATTTTATGAAAATATTAACTTTGGCGACCGCATAGCGACCGAATAGAGACCATATAGTCGTTTATATAATTTTTTTTTAAAAAAATACTACAAAATTGGCGACGGAATGGAGACCGAATAGAGACCGATTGACTCTGGGACCGTTCTTGCGACCGAGTTATATCGGTCTCTATGCACGACTGATTCGGCGACCGAAGTTATTCGGTCGCCATCAGCGACCGTATCCGCGACCGACTTATGTCGGTCGCAATTTAGCGACTAGTATATAGCGACCGAAATATTCGGTCGCTAAGTGGTGTCTGTTCGGTCGCTATTGGATTTTGCGACCGAAGAACGACTGAATAGAGACCGAATATGTCGGTCGCTATTTGCGAACTTTCTTGTGGTGCTTCACCGTGGGTGGAATGCGGAACTACCGAATAGCTCGTACAGTTGAAGCCGCAATTCTTGGTGAGAGAGACAGCCTGAAAGACTCAGTATATCGCGGAAAGGCTATATATCTTCCCGGGGAGAAGCGCGACTGGGATGCAGTCCTCGGCATATCGGAGCTGGAGCTGGGAAAGAAAATGTTGACCCGGGCCCCAGAGTTCACACCTGCTCGGTGGGATAATGCCAGTGGCCGAGTCAATAGGGAGAAGCCCGGCTATGGTCTCTTCCTGGCGCCAGTGAAGTGGGGGTACCGCGAAGAGCCTTTTGTGCTGAATTGTTCGGCCATTCAGTTCAAGTATCATTTGGCTGCTGGATGGTTTGGGGATACCAAGATCACCGACGCCCACCTATTTCGAGCAGGAGCCGTGGAATTTACTGAGTTTGTTCTGAAGGAATACGCCCCTCTGCTGATCAGAGCCAAGGTATATCATAGTGTTTTTGCTTCCTGATTTCGGTATCCTATATCCCGAGGGTTATGCTGTGGGATGTTCGAGGTCTTCTGCCCCTTATTCAACATATTCTGTACAGCAGAGGGTGAGACATCTCTTGACCTCTAGAGTCTGTCACAGCTTTCCGGACTGCCTATTGACGGCGAGCCGTATGAAGAAGTCTGCCTGGCAGATTCTGAGAAGGATAGCTCCGATGGTGAAGGCAGATATTCCATTGGCTTCTCATACCGGTACCTGATGAAGGCATATCGCTCCATTTGTCTGGCGTACAGCAGAGGGTCCTCCAAAGGTTATCATCCCCGAGAGAAGGGCAGCAAGCTGCGGATCCGGGTAGGGCAGTGGATTCAGTACTTCTTTGACGGGCCCTTGAAATATGCCGATTTCCCTTCCGTGGGTCCGACTGCTAGCAAGCAAGTAAGGGCTCCTCGTTATAAGTCGGCGCTGCCGTCTTCATTGCGCCGTGCAGGCAGCGGTGGTCCCAACCCAGCAGGCGTAGACCCCATCACACATTGTGCGGCTTACTTCATATTCTGGCTGTGCACTTTCGCTCTCCCTCAAGGGGACGAGACAATCATTCGGCCAGAAGCTATATATCCGGCCTGTCAGATGGCCTGGGGAATGAGGCTGTCGCTCTGCCCAGTGGCCCTGTGTTTGATATACAAGTCTTTGGGGGATCTGTACAAGCATCGGACTCCCCGTTCTTTGAGGACCGTGGGTCCTTTTCATTTCTTCAATGCCTGGGTCTGCAGTTTATTTCCTGAGTTGGCTCCCAGAACTTTGCAGGCAGACACAGTACTGCCCAGAATGATTGAGTTTGCCAGTGCTAAACCTGGTCCTTTCTATGATCAGCTGTTCAAAATAAGGGGCCGACTGATAAAGGTGCCGGTGGATGCCCCTGGCAGCATTCATTTCTGGAGCTTGGCGGCAGGTTCAACTCCTTTGATTGATCCTCAGAGAGAGTGCAAGCTGGAAGAGGTAGAGACATATATCCATCCTGTCTCAGGGGTTAACACTGCCCGACCAATCTTGGAGCCGGAGCTGGTTAGATGGGCCATGGCCATCCGTCCTAGTGTCTTAGTTTTCAGAAAGGGTGGCCTGCTCCTTCTCGAACCATACTATCCATTCCGCTTTGGGCGGAACTTTGGTTATGATCAGCATATCCCCACAACAGTCGCTCAATTTCCCCTGGAGAGCCGGGCTAAGCATGGGTCCTCCACTGTCGGCGATGGCCGGTTGTGGTGGGATTTCTACCATCGCCAGGACGGTGCAGTTTTCAGAGTTCCCACAGTTTCCAACCGTGTTCCCCGGGTAACATCAGAATATATCAAATGGTGGAACATTCGAACCAACTTCTATAGGGATAGTAGAGGTGCATTCTGGGACGTGGCTGAGCGTTCCTTTCTGAAACAACAGCCCGGGCCAGTGTTTGACATCCCCGAGGCCCACCTGAGAAGGCTTTATTCACAGCACCAGAGGGAGGCTGAGAACTATCTGGCCCAGCGTCGGGCTTTGAAGGAAAAGGATTCCGACCCGCCTGCTCCTGTCTTCGCTGCTATCAATGAGGACACCTTCATGCAGAACTTGAAACATTTGAGCCGTGTAGGGGACGCTCGTTTGGAGGCGCAACAATATCCATTTCCTGTTGAAGAGCCGCTCCCGGCAGTAGTTTCTTGGAGGGGTCTGACAGATAGATTTCACCCGTATAGGACGTTTGTGCGCCGGGAAGATAAGACCCAGACATACTACAAGCAGACGTCTTGGTTGTTTATTTTGCTGAATTTACACGGGTTATCTGTAGAAAACCCGATAGCCGGCATATTGAACAAGCCGTTGTTTATCTCTTTTCATTATGTCGACGGCTGGGGTATGGACCACCTCGACTTGTTTCGGTGTCTTGACCTTCATGGTCATAGTGACCTGGCAGCTTTAGTGGAGAAGTGCCAGGTACTTGGTGATGTATGCTGGCTTATCAAGGAGGCTGCTTCACGCTCCAAGGAGGTAGCTTATCTGTACTGGCCGCTCTCTATCTTTTACGACAGCCCAGCAGGTATGATCTCTTCTTTCCTGACTGCAGTGATTTCTGCTCAGTATTCACACTTTGCATCCACTGATCACATTACCTCTCTGACATCTTCAACAGACAGGCCTGATATAAAGCGCCAGGGGCTTTATAGAAAAATCATTGCGCAGGCTGAGAAGCCTACTTATTTTGAAATCCCTGCAGCAGCACCGACTACTACTCCCCTGCCTCCTGGCAAGAAGAGAAAGGCTTCCGTAGTTAAGGCTGCAGTTGGGAAGGCCAGGAAGGCCAAGAAGGTTTATGCTCAGCAATCGGCTTCGGTAGTTATGGACACCGGGACCCCTCTCCCTGATATTCCCTCATTTGATGAGTTTGAATCTGAAAGGGAGGCTGCTCAGACATCGGTTCAGGGTAACATCAATAGCCTGCAATTACATTCCTCATTCTCTTTCGTTGGATTTCAAAGAAGTCCTTGAATCTGACCCCTTCCTTTCGCACAGCCCAAGAGCCAGTTGTAGCACCTTCTATGGTGGAGACCAGGTTGCCTTCTCCCACGCCGGCTAGTGAGGCGGAGGGTAAGTGTGTTTTTTCTTATCTGTTTCATACTTGCATTGTCTTCTTTGCTATATTCCTCATAGGTCTCTTTTGCAGCAGTGGCAGGCGAAGAGCAGACTGGAGCCATGATGACAAAAGAATTGCTTCAACCACAGGAGGGTCACAAGACCCAGTCGAAGCAGAGTACTGTTCCGGCCAGGCGCATAATTACCCGGTCTACATCTCGACATGTTTTAGAGGTGGCCCCACAGCGTGTAGCTAGTGTGGAAATATCCTCAGGCAGTTCTAAGACCGTCTCTGCTGAGGAGGAAGCGACTTTCAGCGGTAGTGAGGGGGATGCTCCTGAATCAGAGGCCCCGCTTGTATTTGCAAAAGGTGCTCTGCCTTTTCAGCCTGCTAAGCTGCTGGTGCTATCTTCTAAGGAGGAGTTGCAAGAGGAGTTCGCCGGGCTCGACACCGAGATCGACATAACTCCACCATTTATCACTCCGACTACGGAGCTTCCTTCTCTTTCACCCCATTTCGAGGGTGTGGACCCTGCTTCAAGGGTGGGTTCCTTTTCATGTTTGTTGCTTCATCTGTTTCTTTCATCTAGTGCTGAAAGTTGCTTTGCTTTGGTCTTAGGGCATTGCCACTGCTAGCTCAGACACAACCGCGGCTATCATGGACATTTCTTCTACAAACTGGGCTATTGTCCCTTTTCTGCCTTTAACTTGCATGGGGGTCCCTGAGGTCATTCGCCCTGTGCCAATGCGGATACAGTCTTCGACAGATTTAGCATCGTTGGATTTAGGGGCCTCGGGAGAGAGTTGCATTCCTATCAGGGCTTCGGATTTCAGAGCCGAAGCCGATCCATCTAGAAGCTCTGCTTTTATACCGGCTGCAGTAATGTCAATTGCGCCCGAGTCAGCAGTCCCTGCCATAGTGGCTATAGAGACTAGACTTCTGCCTTCTCCGACTATAGCAGCTCCTTCCCTGTCACCAGAAAGAGCAGCTGAAGATGAAGCCCCTATTCAAGAGACTCATGAAGAGGCAGCTCCATCCTTCATCGATTCTCCCCCTACGGATGTTCAAGCTATAGCTTCCGATACAGTGATAGGGGAGGAATCTTCAGCTCAGCAGGAGAGCATAGAAAAGGACTGGCCAGCCCTTACAGTAAATCTGCCGTCTTCGTCCTCTCAGCCGGACGTTGCATTGTGGGAAGATATTGATGGCGAGGTGACCTTTGAAGTCATCCCCTCCGCCTCCTTCGGCTTCGCTTCCTCTGACAACTTTGTCTGGCAGCACCTGGACATGCTACGTCAGCTGGTAGAATCCCATCCTGGCTTGACGTATCTGCAACTGAAGGAAATCGCCAACCACTTCACCACTGGCTTGCAGGCCATGGGCTGCTCTTTGGACATATGGGTTCAGCGGGTGCTGCTTCTACTGAAATTCGTGCATCGGAGAGACTTCCTAGCACGGACTATGGTTGATAAGCTAACGGCGTTGAAGCTGCAGAGGTCAGAATATAAATCTGAGCTGGGAAAGCTGACGCTTATGCTTGATGAACGCCGAGCCGAGCTACAAGGTGCTATTCAGCGGGAAGAAGCTGTGCGGGACCGGATGGCCATCTTGGAGATGGAGCTCTCTGGACTTCGAGCCGAACTGCAGCAATTATCCTTTATCCGATCGCGGTCCGAAGAGGAGGTAGCCTCGCTGGAGGGACGAGTGATGTCTCTCCAAGACATGTCCATTGGACTTCAGGAGGAGGAGGCGCGCCTTCATGAGCTGGGGGCCGCTCCTTATGTGGGTCTTCTGGCCTTCGAGGATATATTCCGGCGGCCATAAATTGTCTATCCCTTCTTTTTCTTTTTATTCTCTTTTGTGATATGGTGTCCCCTCGGGGCCCTTTATGTACTCCATTTTTAATGGAAAGGAATCTCATGGCTTCATGCGTATCCATCTTATTCTGCATGTGGTTTTATCACTTTGGGAGGTGGGGTAGCGGTTTTAACAATCCCTCATGCGAATGGCTCGTACCTTGGTAGGAGAGCGTCCACCCCTTCAGAGAAAGGATGGGGAACTCGCTCCACCACGTGACGGCATCCGAGGAGGTGCTTGAACCGAATTTGTTGGTGGCAGCAAACGTCTTATTGGCCATGTGTGCCGTAAGGGAGACGAGTTGCCGGAATGCAAATGAAGAGGTCTCATCAGAGTAGACGTATGGTCTAGGCTGGGTAGAGACTATCGCAGGTGGGACATTTGAAAAAGGACATGGGGTTTTCATCAGAACGGACATAAAGTATGAACTGGACAGGTTTTATCATTGGCCTGGGCGATGTACCGATCGGCCAACGGTTGACTTCATCATCGATATTGAGCTTATATCGATGCAAGGGGGATTTTAGAATAGACGTAAGGTCTAAACTGGATAGGGTTTCATCATTGATCGGGCAAGGTGCCAATCGATCAACAGTTGATTTCATCATCGATATTGGGTTTATATCGACGCAAAGGGATTTATAAGTTTCATCAGAATAGACGAAAGGTCTAAACTGGATAGGGTTTCATCATTGATCGGGTAAGGTGTCAATCGATTAACAGTTGGTTTCATCATCGATATTGGGTTTATATCGATGCAAAGGGATTTATAAGTTTCATCAGAATAGACGAAAGGTCTAAACTGGATAGGGTTTCATCATTGATCGGGCAAGGTGCCAATCGATCAACAGTTGGCTTCATCATCGATATTGGGCTTATACCGATGCAAAGGGATTTCATGAGTTTCATCAGAATAGACGAAAGGTCTAAACTGGATAGGGTTTCATCATTGATCGGGCAAGGTGCCGGTCGATCAACGGTGGGACGTACGTAAAGGTGTAGGTCTCGTCAGGATAGACGTAAGGTCTATTCCAACAGGTTTTATCATCGATCGGGCAGTGCGCCAATCGATCAACAGCAGGTGGGGCTTGCCAAGAAATGCGTAGGCTTCATCAGGACAGACGTGAGGTCTGAGCTGGACATGCTTCCTCAGAATGGTGATGGGTTTCATTGTCGGTGGGACGTTTGAAAGAGGGTATGTAGATTTCATCAGGGTAAACGTAAGGTCTACCCCGGAAGGGTTTTATCATCGGTGAGGAATGGAGCCAACTGACCGACGGAAGGTTTCATCAGTGAAGGGGAGGTAAAGGTAGCGTGCCGGTTGGCATGGAACTTCGAATTACCACATTACTGACCCAAGCGCCCTTTCGGGTTTTCACCGGAGCCAGCCCCCTCTTGCTTTTGCCCACGCGCCCTTTCGGGTTTTCACGTGGCGGGGTACCCGATTTTGCCTGCAGTGCCCTTTCGGGTTTTCACCACAGTTGGGTTTTGGGCATTTTTGCCCTTGTTCAGAATGTCCGAACAAGTCTGGCGGGGTATCTCTATTTTTAACCTCATCTCTTTTTTTATTTATATTATATATATATATATATATATATTCGAATTAGGATTTTTAGCACGGATCAGGCGATGTGCTGCTTCATCAGTGGCTGCTCTTATCATCGGTATTGGGTCTATACCGATGCAAGGATTTCATAGACTTCATCAGGATAGACGTAAGGTCTAAACTGGACAGATTTTATCATTGATCGGGCAGTGCGTCAATCGATCAACAGCAGGTTTCATCATTGGTATTGGATTTATACCAATGCAAGGATTTCATATGTTTCATCAGGATAGACGTAGGGTCTAAACTGGATAGGTTTTCATCATCGATCGGGCAGTGCGCCAATCGATCAACAGCAGGTTTCATCATCGGTATTAGGTTTATACCAATGCAAGGATTTCATATGTTTCATCAGGATAGACGTAGGGTCTAAACTGGATAGGTTTTCATCATTGATCGGGCAGTGCGCCAATCGATCAACATCAGGTTTCATCATCGGTATTGGGTTTATACCAATGCAAGGATTTCATATGTTTCATCAGGATAGACGTAGGGTCTAAACTGGATAGGTTTTCATCATTGATCGGGCAGTGCGCCAATCGATCAACAGCAGGTTTCATCATCGGTATTGGGTTTATACCAATGCAAAGATTTCATATGTTTCATCAGGATAGACGTAGGGTCTAAACTGGATAGGTTTTTATCATTGATCGGGCAGGGTGCCAATCGACCAACAGCAGGTTTCATCATCGGTATTGGGTTTATACCAATGCAAGGATTTCATAGGTTTCATCAGGATAGACGTAGGGTCTAAACTGGATAGGTTTCATCATTGATCGGGCAGGATGCCGATCGATCAACGGTGGACTTCACCATGGTGGGACTTTGGCAAGGTATGAGGGTTTTATCAAGACAGACGTAGGGTCTGTACTGGGTGGGTTTGATCGTTGATCGGGCAAGGTGCCGGTCGATCAATGAGAAGTCTATGGCGGGAGGTGAGGTTTCTTTAGGATCACCATATTACTGACTCAAGCGCCCTTTCGGGTTTTCGCTGGAGCCATCCCCCTCTTACTTTTGCCCACGCGCCCTTTCGGGTTTTCACGTGGCGGGGTACCCGATTTTGCCTGCAGTGCCCTTTCGGGTTTTCACCACAGCTGGGTTTTAGCCATTTTTGCCCTTGCTCAGAAAACCTGAACAAGATCGGCGGGGTATCTCTATTTTTAACCCCATTTTTTATTTGTTTTATTCTCTCTTCCCCTCTTTTTTTTGAGGGTGACAAGTCGGAATGCCATTGGATCATGATGAGGGATGGCTTGGTTAGGGCGGAGCGCCGCTATACCAAGAAAGGGTGTAGCTTGGCTAGGGCAGAGTGCCACTAATCCAAGGAAAGGGTGTATCTAGGCTAGGGCGGGATGCCACTAAGCCAAGGAAAGGGTGTATCTCGGCTAGGGCGGGATGCCACTAAGCCAAGGAAAGGTGTATCTCGGCTAAGGCGGGATGCCACTAAGCCAAGGAAAGGGTGTATCTCAGCTAGGGCGGGATGCCACTAAGCCAAGGAAAGGTGTATCTCGGCTAAGGCGGGATGCCACTAAGCCAAGGAAGGGGTATATCTCGGCTAGGGCGGGATGCCACTAAGCCAAGGAAAGGTGTATCTCGGCTAAGGCGGGATGCCACTAAGCCAAGGAAAGGGTGTATCTCGGCTAGGGCGGGATGCCACTAAGCCAAGGAAAGGTGTATCTCGGCTAAGGCGGGATGCCACTAAGCCAAGGAAGGGGTATCTCGGCTAAGGCGGGATGCCACTAAGCCAAGGAAAGGTAGTATCTGCCCGATTACTCGGGGAATATTGGTTGTGCAGCATGATACAGCTTGAGGTGTTTACCGTTGAGTGGCGAGAACTGAATTTCCCCTCGATGGTTAACCACTACATAGGCCCCTCCTTCATAGACCCTTTGTATCACATAAGGACCTTCCCAATTAGCATTTAGCTTTCCTTTTGGGTTGGACGCCATGACTTCTTTTTTCTTGACCATGACGAGGTCACCTTTCTTGAATTCTCATCCTTTTACGAGTTTATTGAATGCAGCGGCCATGCGGGCCTGATACATTTGGATATTCTTCTGAGCTTGCAGGCGCTTTCCTTCCAATTCAGCCAGTTCTTCTAACCTTCTTTCAGCATTTGTTTATTCGCCATGGGCCAGGCCATATTGGATTGCCACTCTGAGTGACGGGACTTCCAGCTCTAGTGGAACTACTGCCTCCGAGCCGTATACCAATGAGTATGGTGAGCACCCTGTAGGTGTCTTAAAGACGGTGCGGTATGCCCATAGAGCTTCATACATCTTTTCTTCCCAGTCCTTTTTATTAGAACTGACAACCTTGGCTAGCAAGGTGCACAAAGTCTTGTTAAAAGCTTCTGCCAATCCGTTTGCCTGGGGATTGTAGGGAGTGGAGGTTCTCCATTCAATCTTATACTTCTCGACAAGTCGATAGATTTTCTGGTTTCTGAAATGACTTCCATTATCAGATATTATTCGGTTGGGGATCCCGAACCGGAAGATAATATTCTGCTTGATAAATCTAGCGACCAGTTCACCAGTCACTTCTCTTAATGCTACAGCTTCCGCCCATCGGGAGAAGTAATCTGTCATGGCCAATATGTACTTATGACCGGCTGAGGAAGTCGGCAGTGGCCCGACTACATCAGTTCCCCATTGTGCAAATGGCCAGCTAGGAACTGTAGGGTGCAGAGTTGCAGGTGGCCTTCTAGGTACGGTAGCATGCTCCTGACACTTCTGGCATGACTTTGCAAATTTACAGCAGTCTTAAAACATAGTAGGCCAATAGTAGCCCAGCTTCTTGATTTCTATCTTCGTCTTGGGGCCAGCCTGGTGGGCGCCTGCTGTCCCAGCGTGTATTTCTTTCATCGCTTGCCAAGCTTCCTCAGTGGACAGGCAGCGGAGTAGAATCTTTTTGCGTGCATCCGCCATTATTTGGAATAAAGTTCCATTTCTGAATTCATAGGAATCTTTGGTCCTCAGGAGTTTCATCTTTTCCTCTCTTTTCTGTGGCAGCTGTTGGTGCAGAAACCACTGTAGCAAGTGCTGTCTCCAATCGGACGCCTGCACTGCGCTGATAGTGGCAACTTCTTCTTCTTCGGGGCGCCCTTCTAGCATACTGGGGACTTGCCGCCGGTTCATAACAACAATGTTCAGTGTTTCATCTGGCGGGACTGCTAGCGAGCTGGCCAGCTTTGCCAGCGCATCAGCCTGGGCATTATGTCCACGGCCCACATGTTTGAGTTCAATATGATAGAACTTTGCCATGAGGCGTACAGCTTTCTGGTGATAGGGATTTAGTTCTGGCTTTCGCACTTCGAACTCCCCTTGGATTTGCTTTATTATCAACATCGAATCCCCGAATACCTGAAGCATCTGGATACCCATGTTGAGGCTGATATTGAGTCCGATTATCAGAGCTTCATATTCGGCTTCATTATTGGTGCATGGCTTGTTTATAGAACAGGAAGTATGTACAACTTCCCCCTCTGGTGATTTCAGTACAATACCGGCTCCAGCCCGTACCCTGGTCTTTCCATCGGAATCTGTCTCCGTTCTGGATGCTCCATCAAAGAACAGTTGCCACATAACTGGCTGAGCTTGACAGGCCTCGAGTGTCTCATCATCGGGTAATTCAGTCCCCAATATATCATTCTCCGGCACAGGATGCTCCGCGAAGAAATCAGCCACAGCCTGTCCTTTTATTGCCCTCTGGGGTATATATGTGATATCGAATTCCATCAGAATTACTGCCCATTTGCCCAACCGGCCTTTCAGTACTGGCTGAGTCAATATGTATTTGAGTGGATCTGCTGCAGATATCAATCTGATTTCATGTGACAGCATATAGTGCCGGAGCTTTTTGACGGCAAAGACTAGTGCCAAGCATGTCTTTTCTATATAGCTGTAGCTTTCTTCGGTTCTAATCAGCCTCCGACTTAGGTAGTACAGGGCCTGCTCTTTGCCTTCCTCATTTATCTATGCCAGCATTACCCCCAGGGAACAGTGTGCGGCTGAGATATACAATATCAAGGGTCTGCCCTTAACCGGTGCCCCCAGTACTGGAGGGGTTTTAAGATATTCTTTCAGCTTTTCAAAGGCCTCCTGACATCCATCGTCCCAGAGGAACGATACATCTTTCATCATGAGCTTGTGAAAGGGATGACATCTTCCTGACAGATTTGATATAAATCGTCGGACATAAGCCAGGCGCCCTTGCAGAGATCTCAGCTCATGCAGATTCCTTGGTGGAGGGAGCTCCTGGATAGCTTTAATCTTGGACGGATCAATTTCAATACCCTTATGTCGGACAATAAATCCGAGGAATTTTCCACTGGACACGCCAAAGGCGCATTTCATAGGATTCATCTTGAGTTCATATTTGCGCAACCTCTGGAATACTATCCTTAGGTCTTGCAAATGGTCTTCTCTTTTGCTGGTTTTTACCACCAGATCATCAATGTAGCACTCTACCTTTTTGAAGAGCAAGTCATCAAAGATCATTGTCATAGCTCTTTGGTAAGTAGCGCCGGCGTTCTTAAGGCCAAACGGCATTCTTTTGTAGTGGAATATTCCCTTCGGAGTGCGGAATGCAGTGTGCACTCTGTCTTCTTCAGCAATCCAGATCTGGTTGTATCCAGATGATCCATCCATGAATGACAGGGCTTCATGACCAGTAGTTGCATCGATCATCACCTCGGTGATTGGCACTGCGAAATCATCTTTCGGGCAAGCCTTATTAAGGTCCCGAAAATCAACACATATTCTAATCTGCCCATTCTTCTTCTTTACGGGCACTATATTGGCCAGCCATGTAGTATACTGGTTTTCTTCGACAAAGCCTACCTCAATCAGCTTGTCAACTTCTTTGTTAATCTGATTTATCAACTCAGGACGCATTCTCCTGGAAGGCTGCTTTACAGGGTTAGCCTCTGGGTTTATTGCCAATCGGTGCTGTGCCACATCAGAGCTCAGTCCTGGCATTTCATCATATGTCCATGCAAAACAGTCTCGGAATTCTTTCAAGAACCGTATATATTGTTCCCTGACATCTGGCTCTAGCAGTGCGCTGAGGAATGTCGGCCTTGGTTCATCTGCGGATCCCAAATTTATTTCTATCAACTCATCGACGGTGGCTTGGCCCCCGTCTTCAACTTCGGGCGGGGCTTCTTGCAAATCAATAAAGCCTCCCGGGATGTAATCTTCTTCAGTTTCATGCTCCTCTGTTTCATCATACTGGTCATCAGCAGAGGCTGGTGCATCATATAGGGCCAATATTACCGGATTCTGTTCAGTCTGTCCCGAGGACGAGGCTAGTTCAGCAGGAAATTCAGAAGTGGACTCTTCCGTTCTTAGAGGCTCTTCTGATGTGGGCTCTCTTGATAGGTCATCATTCTGTAGAGCCCGGAACTCTTCTAGAATGCGTCCGAACTCTAAACACTCATGCAGCTCTCTGGCTATTTGATTTTCATCCGGGGTTCCCGTATCAAATTTTGCTTCAGCCTGGAACAGATCCTCTTTGGAAGACAGGTCCTCCCAGTACCAAGCTTTCTTTGCCTCATCAGATGTCTCTATTTCTGGCAGATTGTCTGGGGCTTCATTGTTCATTATGGATTGATAAATGATTTCTTCATCTTCCGAGGGTATTTGTCATATCCCACCTCGGGAGGGTCTTCATGCTGGTAAGAGACAGATATGACGTCTACCTCAGCCTCATAGTATTCTTGGAGGGTATAACCCAATCCTGGGTGTTGAGTGATCTTCCTCAGTTCTTTACTATCTCGAGGCGGATCCCACAGCTCCTTGAATGCCTTCTTCTGGGCAGCAGGCTGCATTGATGGCATTTGCATTTTGGAGAACATTTGTGAAACCCGTTAGGTAGTATAATCCAAGCCTGTAATCGGTACCATCCGGTCTGCAGCTTCTTCAGGGGCAATACAGTCTTGATCATCTTCCTCGACTGGCTCCCTGGTGTAGAATATAATAGGAGGCTCGCAGAAGCGAGGGATTTCCATAGTCTTCAGTGGTAGCACCGTTTGGTACTCAAGGCTGACGACGGGTTTAAATAAACCCTGCGGCACCTCCACCTGAGTGTACTTTTGTTTCATTTCTTCATCGGCATTATCCGGGTGGACGCTAGGAGGAGTAACCCGAGCAAAGTCACCGGCATAAGAGATGTGAGATACATTATGCTTTTTAACATAGCCCTTTGGTGGCGGTGGAGACCAATTCCTTGCCTCTGTCGCGGGCTTTTTCTGGCTGATCACAGCCTCTTTCCTTTCGCACTTTTGTGACACCTCGGTATAGTAGGATGCATCGAGCATATGGCACTCGAACACTTTGAAAGGATGCAGATCCGCAAACACCCTCTCTTCTTTTCCTTCATGGCAGTATTTGATGCACTGATGTAGCGTGGATGGTACTATTTGATATTCATGCAGCCACGGTCTCCCCAGCAGGGCTTTATACGTGGTATTGGAGTCGATCACATAGAATCGTACCACTGTAGTGAGGTCTCCCAATGTGAGGTTGAAATCAGCTACCCCAAGAGGTGTCTCACACTTTTGGTTGAATCCTGCAATCTTCATGTCTCTGACCTTAGTGAGCTGCAGATCAAAGTAATATTTCTGATAGATGCGGTATGGGAGAATGTTCACAGCAGCCCCGGGATCTATCAGTATTCTGCTTATCGGCTGACAGTTCAGGGAACCCCTCATATATAGCGGTCTGTTATGGCCGGAATTTGGGATTAGCATGTCATCCTCTGTGAATGTGACTGACGGACCAGAATTCACTTCTGTCAAGAGTGCTTCATACTGTGCCAGCGATTGCAAGGCATCAATAATGGCTTGGCGAGCCTCTTCACTCAGAGAGAGGATTTCCCAGATAGAAAACCTGGTAGGGAGCTTCTTCAGCATTTTCATGATCCGGCTGCCCACCCGGACATTAGACAGTCTCATCTCCTCCACCCAATGGGGTCTTGGAGTTTCATGTGGTGCTTGTGGCCTTTGCTGCCCAGTGCCGGTTTTACCCTCTTGATCGGTTCCCCGGGAGGCTTCTTCTGTAGTAACGACCCCTGTCTCTGCTAGAGGGTTACTTCCTTTATTTTCTTCATGCTGCTTCTGCTTCCTAACTGCAGTCTGCTGGCATTTATTGTTTTCAGCTGAAGCAGTGTGAGCCAATTGCTCATTTTCCAAACTGGACAAGAATTCCAGGAATGAAGGAGCCTCTTCTTTTTCTTGGTACAAGCTGGCAGGGGGAGGAACCTGGACACCTCGTACCTCTGGCTCGGGGATCTGATAGGGTTGCTCCCCTCTGAATATAATATTATGATTAGCTGGTGGCGGGCGCCCCCATCTTCTCCCAGAACGTGTTGCATGGGCTGAGGTAGAGGCCTCAGCATGGTTGGCTTCTAGCGGGGCATTCGCTGCTTCGTCCTCACCATTCTCCCTGGGCAAGGAAAAGAGTACTGACAGGGTGTTGCATTGTACTGTCGTGACTTTCTTTCCCCTTTTGGACTTGGGCCGTCTCTTCTTCTTCTGGGAATTCGGCTTTGCTGGCTCCTGCCCCCAGAAGGGCTCATTTTCAGCTTTTTCTTGTTCTGCCTCTGGTTGCTCTTTCATTTTCAGTTCTTCGAGCTGCTCCCAGAGTATACAGTCTTTTATCAGCAGGTTTTTGGGCTTTTTCTGCTCATATTCATCGAGCTCATTGATATACTGCTGTAGACGCCTGGCTGCAGGACTTACTTCTTTATATGCAGGTAGGGGAGTTTGTCTCCTCCGGTTGTGAGTAGGGATCCGGATGACTGGCCCGGTCTCAGCTGTATGCCATACTGGCTTTACTGGAGGCGGCTCAGGCCTTGGGGTGACACCCCGGATAGTTGCCCCACTGGTGCTGACTGCAAGAGTCTTTTTTCTGTTCTTTATGGGCTTCATCTGCCATCCTTCCTGATCTTTCAGTGGGGTGAGGAGGCAAGCTTCATAAGTATGCCTGGTACACTCTTCAACGGCTTCTTCAAGCAGCTGCTGATAGACTGAAATCATATTGGCGGCCATCCTCCAGGGCGGAGGCTCATGCGGATGAGGTGGCTTCACCTGGTAATCACCCAACTGTAGCTCGCCCTTTTTGACCCTTCCTTCCATGATATCCTTGAAGACGTAACAGTCTTCAATTGCGTGCCCCAGCGCACAGTGAAATGGACAGAACAGCGGATCATCTTTCTTTGTTGCATCCGCAGGTCTCTTCGGTTCGGGCAATGTTACCTTGTTGAACTTATATGCCCAGTTAAATAGTGCTGATGTCTTATCTTTGGGAAAAGAGTAAGCTCTTCTCATTCTGTCTCTCAGAGAGACCTTATCTTTTCTTTCTGTTGCATCTTCAGGCGGGGGAGCTTCATCTGCCTCCTTTTTCCCTTTCTGTTGCTCGAAGGTTCTAAAATCGACGGCGTTAGCCTCAGTATGTGATGGCCGTCAGTCATTGGTTTTACCCTTTGGCATAGTGGGAGCATTGGCGGTCGGACGCTTGGACAAGAACGTCTCGACTTCCGCCACTATATTGTTCAGCCGGTCAAATGTTCTGACATCTGCACCGATCATCTTTTCTAGCACCTCTCTCTTGAGGCTCTGTTTACATATCTGCACTGCATCTTCCTGATGGGGAGGTCTTCGGCATCTCATGGCTAAGTTTCTCCACCTTTTGATGTAGTCCAGTGCTGTTTCATCTTACCCTTGCTTGGTTGCATATAGCTCTGCTATTGTAATTTCTCTTTCAGTGACATGAAATCTATCGCGGAATTTTCTTTGCATATCAGGCCAATCCACCACTGATCCAGCGGGCATGCTTGAATACCATTCAAAGGCTATCCCAGTGAGGGACGAGCCAAAGAACTTAAGCAGATAGGCTTCATCAGCTGCCAGGTCGCCCATAATTGTGGTATAGTAAGCAATGTACTCCCCGGGAGAGCCCTGGCCGTTGAATTTCTCAAATTTCGGCGGCTTACTGACGCCTGGGGGTAGTCTTTTAGCGGCATACTGGGGAGGATACGGTACTTTGTACACGTCATAGGTACTTACACCATCACCGGTCTTCTCAGACAGCTTCATCTCCACAATTCTTTCAATCATCAGCTTGTGGGCTAGGGCTGGATCTATCTCTTCTGGGAAGAAGTGAGCTTGTTGCTGGCTGTAAGGAGTCGTCATCACAGTCGCGCGCAAGGTGGGTGCGGCGGGCTGCGTCTGAGATGCAGAGGGCTGAGCTGCTGCTTGCTGCAGGACAGGCTGGCTTGGAGCTTTACCCTTATCAGCTGGAAGAGGATTAGTTGGGACAGCCATTTCTGCTGAGCTGGAAGTCTGCCCCACAGGTTCGGCTTGCTTGGAGATTGGTGTGGCTTCATGCCTCTCATTTAGCTGTCTTCTGAGAGCACTGATCTCCTGTTGATATCTTCTAAACATCATCTGGATCATGGGATCCAGAGTCGATGTGATTTGTATATCTTCTGAAGTCCCTTCAGCATCATCAACGAAGGGATTGTCTCCTTCCTCTGTTGTCACCACATTGACTGTCATGGTGGTGATCTTGTGGATTTCATCATCATTCTTCATCTTGTCTTTTGCAGCCTGACCTCTTCTTGTGACGAGGCCTGGTCTGGTAGCCAGCCTGAGCAGTTCATCTGGCTGAGTTGGTAGCATATTCTGCCCCCTGGCGATTCCAGCCATGTTACAGACGAAGATTTGCATCCTTCCCTTCTGCCTGCAAACTTTTCTTTTTGCCTGGTCAGGGTATTTGAGTCGGTCGAAGACCGATACTCTTTCTTCAGCCCCTTCCCTATGCAGGTCTTCTTTATCATATCCGGCCTTGCGGCCTTCTTCATAATCATTTGAATCAGAGGAGGAGACTCCGAGCATCACTTCTTGAAGGGCTTCTCCTTCTTCTTCATCCACGGTGCCCAGAGCACGGGATAATCTTTGCTGACCGAGGGCAGAGTTCCCCAGGTAATGGAAGTAGTCTTGGACCACTTGTTTCATCTCCTCTGGATCGTGCCTCCGCGGCTCTGGTCGGAGTATCAATCTTTCCTGGCTTTTCTGCTGATGAGCCAGTCTTGTCATCTGAGCATTCAAATGCTCGGCTTTGGAATATCTGAATATATCAGCCTGTCTGGCACATGCTCTTGGTCTTCTTGGAATGGCAACCGTGACTGGTTCGCTCATTTTCATATCGCCGTCTTGGCAGCAGTTGGCAGTGTCAACATAATTCTTCCTTTCCCATCTTTTGCCTTTGGCCCTGGGATGGGTGACAGCAAGGTCTTCCTTCTTCTCATATCTTCTGCCCTTCATCACGGGGCGAGTAGTAATCAGATTTCTTCCTTCATAATTCTTTTCATCTCTCCTCCCCAGAGCTTTGGGGTAAGCAGCAATAGCATCTCTTCTGTAGTTTCTTTCTTCCCTTCTGCTTCCTGCCCTGAAGCAGGCAACAGCATCCTCAGTAGCCTTCTTCTCATATCGAGCTGGGGCCCAGCTCTGAATCTTCTTTGGTCGCCAGACCTGTTTATATTTTGCTGGCTTGGGCGCCAGCGGCTTCCTTTCATCAGCTCCCCAGTTGGCCCTCCTAGCGGCCAGAACGCGGAACCTGTTGTCGGTCTGGACAGTCGGGACAATCCTGTCCGGCCGGACTTCTCTGGGGCGACCGTTGAGGTTCACCCTAACATCTCCCATCATCATTGTCTTCCCAGAATTGGAAAGACGACGCTCAGCAGCAACATATCGGCTTCTTCGGTTATTTCTCTTTCCCCTCTGGGCAGCAGCGGGAACCGTGTCCCTCCTTTGAACTTGGTGGACATAGCAGGCGACGGCCGTCGAGGTCGTCTTTTCCGGTAAGTCAGCCTTCTCACCATCAGTCTTCATCGGGGCACTTGCAATAGTGCCTCGCTGGTTGTTGTCGACCTGCAGGAGGTCGATGAAGACGAGGCCCAGACAGTTGGGCAGCCCGACAGCAGGGGGCATTGCTCCGAATGACAGGGGTACCGCCAGGTAACCCTCTCGCACATGCATATCGATCGGTTGTTGACCGAAGTGTACAGACATAAGTCAGTAGTCATCTTCCTGAAAATAAGGAAAGCGCACAGGATCAGGAATTTGAGGGGGGCCCGCTGGGCCTCCTGTTTTGGCGTAGAGATGAAGGGAGACTAGGTCCCACCGGGCGTGCCAGCTTGTGGAACGTGGATCTCATCTTATTTCATTATATTATTTATTTATATTTTATTTGGGATTTTTGATTTATTAGGCGTGCCAGTCACCGGGGTGACAATTTTATTGTGCGCTCGATCTGACTTGGTCAGTTGATTATGAAGTCCGAGTCGGGACCAGAAGTCCGTCATATCATAAAGGCTATGACGTTAATTACGCCCTTCCAAGGAAGGACAACCTTTGATTAAACGCCAAAATAGGAGGAAAGTAGCGGTAAAGATGAGGCTCAAAAGAGACGGGGTTGATTTATTTGCAGAATGCTAAATGGACTAGTCAAAGCAGGGGATTATTAAGTACGGGACAAATCTGACGGCATATCCCCGCCATCTTGGACTATGCCAAGTGGGAATAGGAAACCACCCATGCAGCGGCAGGGTAGGATCCGTAAAAGATCGGGTATAATAGACCCGGAGTTCGAATAGGGACCGGCGCGACATGGCACGTCCCATGTAGGTGCGGTCCCACATCTATATCCCCCTTCGAGGGACCATCGGAGAGCATGCAAGGACATAACTCCGTGGGCCGGCGGGGCTGAGAGAGAGAACATCACAGTTACCCGGCAGAGTATGTATAAATTTCGGCAGCATGTCCCCTCAACTTGGGTTATGCCAAGAGAAAATAGGTCATCATCCACGGGATGCCGGGATGACGACCAGATAAGAAGGGCACCGGGCCCGGGGATGTTACTTGCGTCTATCTCATTGGTTAATATTCCCTTGGAACCCATCAGAACGCATATAATAACATGGCTCTTTGAGTTCGTAAGGTAGCAGTGAAATCCGGATCGGAAATGAGGGCTGTAGGGGAGGTCTTCCCCATTACTGTATCTTCTCAGGGCACATATGATGGTCTCCAAACATCCACTAGACAGGTGTGTAGGGAGACTAAAGGATTGAAGGATGACAGTGCAGAGGAGGGCCTCAGACTGGATTTCATTGTTCAAAGAAGGAGGGTCTCGGCGTGGCTTTCTATTGGCCGAAGGGAGGAGCTCTCGGCATGATTTTTGTATTGACAAAAATGGGGTTCTCGGCATGGGTTTGGTTGGCCAAAAGAGGGCTCTCGGCGCGGCTTGACTAAAAAGAAGGGGGGGCTCTCGGCGTGAAGCTTCTCGGCGCGCTCCTCGCCGCGCCGGGAACCCGGCGCCGGGAGGCCACAAGCCGGGAAGGCTGTGAAGGAAGAGGGGTTTAACCGGGAGAGTTTGTCGTTTTGCTGAAGGGGAAGGAAGAGGGAGGCCTCTCGGCGGCGTAGCTCTCGGCGTGGCAATTAGCACGCCGGGAAGGTGAAAGGGTTGAGGGTTTCAGGGCTTGATTACGGTACTCTGTTCGGGAATTTTCTGAGTTTTTTGGCTCGGATCGAGACCGAATGTGGAGTGCAGGAGGGGGTTTCGTGGATAGCTCTGTTTGAAGGATGCCAAGGGAATTGGAAGGCCGAATCAATAGGGGAAAAGAGACCATCGTCTATACCCTGTGAAGGGTTTCATCTGTTTGTTGCAGGCCGTCTGGGGGATCAAGAGATGACTGTCTCTGATCCCCTAGACGAGCCCAACTGCATCGAAAAACCGGCGACGGAGGAACTCTTAACGCCTAAACTCCAGACCCTAATCATTCAAGGGTTAGAATGGAGGGTCGAGAGACTGAGGTCATCGCTTGTTAGAATCTCGCGGGATGGCATTAACCTGCAGAGCAGACATATCTTTGTACAGCCAGCAGTTCAGGGAACCAAGAGATTGATGTCTCTGGTTCCTGAATAGCACAAGGGCTCGAGAGAAAACTCGGACTATATGCGGAGGATCTGCCATTGAGATAGGGGGGGAGAAGAAAGTAGAACCCAATAACCCATTAGATAGGGGTAGGGGTCCTATCTTCATCCCTCCTCGAAGAACAGATTCATTCAATCGGCTCTGAAACTCGAAGAGTCTAGGCTACTGGACTTTTCAGCCGAGAACTATGTACATGGAGAGAGACAGAGAGTAGATATCTCAATCAATCGGTGCCCAAATGGGCCATGTTGATATTTCATTGCATTGTATCGAAGACTTACACAGATCGTAAAAGAGAAATGCAAAGCAGAGAGGTGGAAATCAAGACCGGGACTCTCCGGCTACATTTGATAAATCGAGAAAAGACTCGCTAGATTACATCGAAGAAAAGAAAAGAAAGTATGGGGGAGGGCGGAGCATTGACTCCTCTCCCTCCCCGGAGCAGCCCACCTGGAGCTTCTTCTTCATGCTTTCTTCTCAGATATCTCTTCGCTTCTTCGAGTCACTTTTCTTGGGGGCTCTCTTTTCCTTTTGTTTCTTCTTCTGGCTATCCTCTCGATCTCTCTCGATCTCTCTTTTTTTTCTTCGAGGCCCTTCTATTTCTTCTGGTGCTTCTCTCCTCTCCCTCCTTTCTTTCTTCGAAGAAGTGGGTTTATATAGACCCAGGTTCTTCTTGCATATCGGCAGATGGTAATCGGCGCGCCTCATTCGTTCGCAATAGCTCCCGGCGCGCCGAGT
This sequence comes from Amorphophallus konjac, assembly GCA_022559845.1. Classification (NCBI taxonomy): domain Eukaryota; kingdom Viridiplantae; phylum Streptophyta; class Magnoliopsida; order Alismatales; family Araceae; genus Amorphophallus; species Amorphophallus konjac. The sequence continues at coordinate 391,643,202 of CM040126.1, forward strand.
GGCCTCCTGTTGAGGTTCTCGGCGCCACACTCGGAAGCCCATTTGGCCGGCCCATTTAGGACTTTTAAGCTTCGCACGTGCCTTGGCCCCTCTTAATCCTTTAAATTGATATTCATCAGAACCAGAGAAGGCCCTGTATTGGTGACATAGCTTCCATTGATATCATTGATATGTTTTCATCAGTCCGTAGATAGGGGTTTCATCAGTATTGCCATCTGAATGATGACAAAACCGGGTATCGTTTTATCGATATCGTTACCTGAATGGTGACAAGATCGGACATCAGCCTTAGTCTGGGAAGACCTCAGCCGGGCGTATAATATGTGGAGACAATTCTTCTTCATTGATCTGACTTGGCAAAAGCCTTTACAATCTTCATCTGCCGGTACCGACTTCATCTTTATCTCATATCACATCTGTCAATAAGCCGACATCTGACTTACCCTGACATGTCATCTATGGATTCTTGGATGAGACAGTAGTACAGCTCTCATTAAAGTCTGCTAAGAGGTCCCATCAGTCGAGTGACTGCTGCTTTATCAGTGTGGCCGTCTGAATGATATCGGCACCGGGCATCAGCTTGGCCGACAAAGACTTCAGCCGGGTAAATGGTTGACGGGCTTCATTATTGGTCTTTCTTTGTTGGTCTGATCCTCTTTTCAATTGTGCTTTCACCCTTGTTCATTTTCAAGGTGTCAACAGCCCTTGACGGATGAGGCGCTCGATCTCGTCCTGGAGCTGGTGACAGTCGCCGGTGTGGTGCCCGTGGTCGCCGTGGAACATGCAATGCCTGTCGCGCTTGCGGTTCTTCGATCTCATTGGTTCGGGCCGGCGGAGGAGTCCCAAGTCTTTGATGTCTTCATAGATCTCGTAGACTGGCGCGGTCAACGGAGTGTACCGCTCATACTTCCGTTTGCGCTCCCCTTCCCGATCGCGCTTCTTGCCTGAGCCAGGATTTGGCTCGGAGGTCCGCTTCTTGTCCCCCTCCCGACCCGAGCCAGTTGTGTCTCGGCAGGCGCTGAGTACTTCCTCGCACTCGGCGTGGCGCAGTGCCAGAGTCACTAGCTCGGCGAGGGTCGATGGAGGGTGGAGGACCAGTTCGCGGTTGAGATTCTCGTCCCGAATGCCCCCGGTCAGAGCGGTCGTGGCCGAGGCCACATCCAGACGGGGGATTCTGAGGGCTTCCGATTTAAATCGGTGGACATAAGCCCGGAGCCTTTCCCCTTGCGCCTGTTTGAGGGCCAGGAGCCCCGCTACTGACCTTGGGGGGGCGCTTCCGGCGAAGCTCTCCTTGAAGACTCGCCCGAATTGCCTGAAGTCCCAGATGGACCCAGGGGCGAGGGCCCGGAACCATGCCTGAGCGCCTTGGACCAGGGTGGCCGCAAAGGCTCGGCATTTGATAGGATCCGGCGTTCCATGCAGAGTTACCAGGGCGGCGAAGCTGTCGTAGTGGTCGGCTGGGTCGCCCTGGCCATCATAGAGCTTGAAGGTCGGAATGGAGGTTCTGGGAGACACCTCTGCCTTCAAGATGTATTCAGAGAAAGGGGATTTCTCCTCATCCTCCGGGAAAGAGGTTTTTTGCAGGGCGCGGAGGGCGCGCTCTTGCTCTGCAAAACGTCTTTCGAAATCCCTCAGTCGGAGGGATAATTCCGGCTGCGGTCGTGCCGTGGGACTGGGGGGAGCGTCGTGGCGATCCTCAGGAACGTCAGCGCTCGGGCGCGGAGGCCTCGCCCTCTGTTTCCCTTTTCTGGGCGTGGAGGAAGCCTCTTGCTCCGGGGGCGGAGCTTGCGAGGGTCCTCCCACGTTGTTGCGGATGAGCTGTTGACCGCGGAGGGTGAAGCGGCCCCCAGCGGTATGCTGGGACGCACTTCGACGGGGGGGGCTCCTGGACGGGGCGTGGGACCTGGCATCCCTTGCCTCCTGGGCCCTCATGAGCTCCACGAGGACGTCAAGCTTCTTATTGAGGGCCTGGAAGACCTCGTCGCCGCCGTTGGGGGGTGCCCCTGTCGCCGTTGGAGGGGGCGGCGGCTCGTTGGTGGGGACGCTGGCGTTGGAGGGAGGGCTCTGTGAGGCCCTAGAGGGGCCATCTCCTGCCGCCACCACGGCCTTACCCTTCTCGACGGCGGATCTCCTCCCTGAGCTTCTTCTCACCATCTTGGCTCTTCGTGCGTTTCCCACAGACGGCGCCAGATGAAGAGGTGAAATCTCGCGCTGTGTCCTGAGCGGGCTGTGGATCACCAGAAGATGAACTGCAAGACAGGGAAACGTATCAGAGGGCCCAGGGGGTTTCCCTGGGGAAAAACCCTCCGATGGTTAAGTCAGTAGAGCTGTGGTGGAAGCAGTAATGGGGAGGAGAAAAACTAGTACGTGAGATTTCTCTCCACCAGAGGGTGAAGCGGATTGCTCAGGAGTTTGGGTGTATGAGTACCTTAATGGCTCTCTCCTTCCATCGGAGGGTATCCCTGGTTTAAATAGTGCGCCGCCTTCAGGAGTCCTGCAAGCTGAGGGGTCTCCGACGGGAGTTACGTCCTCAACGTGGGCTTTCATGGCCTTATCGTGGGAGCGTTATCGCCTCGAAGTCCGGCGGCTTCTTGATTCCCCTGTCCGTTGGGGACTCTTAACGGCAGCACGAACGGATAATATCTGGTCTGGCCGAGCTTCTGAAACGCCAGCTCTGTCCGGGCGATGAACATAGCTTGGCGAAAGAGGGGTCAGATAGGTCGGCGAATGCCTGTCTCTCCCGGGCGGGGAAACGGCTTGGGCCGGACCTTCCTTATGACCTTACCATCACTCGGGCCCTCCGAGCCTAGGGGCCGCCGGGGAGAGTTGGTTCCTCGAGTGTTTGTTCATTGGGCTTTTCTTTCCTGAGTGGGCCCTGTGGGCTGTCACTCAGGTGAGCTTACCTCGTTGGACCCTGTTGGGTCTTGTTGGGCTGCTCTTTGGGTGGGCTACAGAAATCCCCCTCTCCAATGACAAAGATTTAAGACAAGGCAGAACGATTCACCATTGTTTCCTTGAAGAGGCAAAATGAACCATGATATTTTACCTTAACAAAAAACAACAAAATAGGGGTGTGCTTACATTTTAATGTATTGAAAGGTGATATTTCATCTCTTATCTTTATTGGCAATTTAATCCTTAGTGTCAATAAATACAAGTGATCCACGTATAATGCTTTTGACTCTTTGACCATGCTATATCACAAAATACACAATACAACGCTTATATGAAACAATAAGACAAATGTGTCTCACTATCTCTCTTTGTCATAATTTAATTGAAACATGTATAATAAGAAATTGAGGAAATACTTGACTAACCCTTTAGAACACTCAAGTGTAAACATGGAATATTCTAAGAAAAATTGTCTCACACAAAAAGGGGAAAGGAACAAATTACTTGCATACACCTCGAGGGTAAATATCTTTTGTGGAAAGTATGTTTGACCACTTGGCTTGCTCTTGCGCCTGCATTTATTACTGCTTATCCGTTGAGATACTTTTTCAATAGGTGTATGTATATTGCACGCCCACATTAATTGCTCAATATCCGTTGAAGATACTCATGTATTGTGAAGGCATGTTATATAATGTATTTTACTACGTATTCAAAATCACGTTGTCTCTTCTAACAAAAAGTATGAAATTTATATTACTTTTTGTCTCCTCAAATTTTAAAATTTCCTACTTTATCTCACGTCACATTTAAAAGGTCTGTATGGCAGAAATATCTATAATAAATCTGCAGGCCATATGACCAGGTGAAGACAGAGACAGACAAACATGCAAGGGGGAATGAAACTGATAGACGCAGCCCTACAATAGGAGACTTACCCTACCTGCTAGCTGGACAAGACCTGAACAACCAAGCTGGATAAAGACTCAGTGATCTACGCTGAAGTTCAAGGTCCAAAGGTCCATACAAATCTCCATGTGCTGAAAACTAAGATCTAACCATTGGAGGATGATGTATCTAATAGACACCAAGTTTTCATTCTCTAACAATCTGAAGATTGCAGTAACACAAGATAAGGCTTTTACAACGAACTATCAAGCATTCAAGCATCCTTCCTGCAATCAAACCGATCTCAGCATCATGCTTCCTGTGCACTCACGACAAGGAGAACTTCGTCGCATTCAAAGCTCACCCTTAAAGTTTTTCATTTGAGGAAGTATTAAAGAGTGGGATATTGTGTTGTAGCGATATTCTACTTCCCCCCTCCTCTTTCATTCATTACAATCATTGTATTTACTATTTGTTATTCTATCTGAAGGACAGTTGTGAAGAACATTCGTTGCTCTGTGAAACTGGCACTTGGTGTGACTGGTTGGTCCACTAATTAATACCGTAGGAATAAGCTGGGTGACTAGCTCCTAGAAGGCTAGCTGATGCGAGATCACTAGAAAAACTAAGTCACTGGAAGTGACTGTTGGTTGGGTGAGACCTGATCAAAATTAGTTAGGTGACTAGCTCCTGAAAAGTTAGCTGATGCGAGATCACCAGAAAAATTAGGTCACTGGAAATAACTATTGGTTGGTTGAGACCTGATCAAAATTAGCTGGGTGAATAGCCCCAGGAAGGCTAGCTGGTGCAAGATCACCAAAAAGATTAAGTCACTGGGAGTGACTGTTGGTTGACTGAGACCTAATTAAAATCAGCTAGGTTGGTGATTCTTGGAAAATCACTAGGATCTATTGAGTCCTACAAGGTCAGTTGGGGAGTTGGCCCTGGAAAACTAGTTGTTGTAACATTTGAGAAGGTTAGTGGAATACCCTGAGCTAGTTGTAGGGGGACTAGACGTATGGAAGCCACAGAGCTAACTTAAACAGTATAAATCTCATATGTTCTTGTACGATTATTTTTCAAAGGCACACCTATTCACCCCCCTATAGGTGTGGCCCACTACTAACACTAAGGGAGACACTGGACCCTATAATCCAACAATCTCCCCCCTAGGGACACTCGGGAGATTTAAACCCGCAATCTCGCTTTGATACTAGTTTTCAGGATCAAGACCCAACCGTTGCACCAAAAGCTCGAACTTTCAGCGAAGATGGACTGTATTTCCTATATGGCATTACAGAACCCCATGTATGTGCATGATGTGGGCGGGCCTGAGAGACTTCGCACATAGACCCCATAATCCATGCGACGGACTGAGCTGTCAAGCACCGATGCCCCATGTGTATCCCATAATCCACGTGGAACAATAAAACCCTAAGGGCGCCTTTGTTAACCGCTCCCGATTATCGCACTCGACCCCAGAGGGTCGAGTACGCTAACCGACCCCGATTAATGGGGCTATGTGTGAGGATAGGTGTGGGCCTCATCACGCGTCCTCTTTCATCGGTTGAATTAACCGGCCGACAGTTCCGTTCTCAAAGTCGCCCTAAGGGAGATGTTGGACCCCATAATCCAACATTGTATTCTACGTAGCAAAATTCCACAACTCTAGACTACATTGTGTTCTCAGCCAACTAACAAGACGGGAAACTTATTCCCAGATGTACACAGGTTTATAGCAAGAGATGCCAATTATTAGATCCTAAGTTTCACATACTCCCCACACCTTGGGCAACCAAGGTTAACAGGGATCCCAATTCTTTCAAGTAGGTAACCGCCCCCATGCTCTTTTCCATGATAAGGTTTTGATTATTTGCTGTGCCGGTCAAGTCTATATTAATTTCCTAAATCTTCCTTGTGACTAGACTAAGATGAACACGTCTAACAGTCATATTTTTCCTGTCCTCCTACACTCCCATGGTCTGATTCTAACTTTTTTTTTCCACTATGGCTGGTGGGAAAACCTCTGCTAAGGAGGTAATGTCCCAATTTTCATCATTGGCAATGAATAGATCAATGGAGTCACTAGGGTGCAACAGATTAACATTGAAGCTCCACAGCCCATTCATTCACGCCTCGCCCTTCAATCCATCCATCATGCAATAGTGAGATATTCCTTCCGCAGCCTAGGATCTAGCCAAACAAATATTTATTGTTCAAGAATTCTTTGCACAATCTCTCTGTTAGAGGAAAGGTACTTGATGCGACCATGTAACATGCCCACTTCTTATGACCTGTTTAATAAAATCTAAAATCCTCCCCCACTAAAATGAATTTGGCCTTCCAAATTCACAGGATATTCTTTCCAAAGCAAAAGTGGGGTACACGACATAATCCTGAAATAGTTTTGGATATCAATTGCAACCTCTAATTCCAAATAGCTTCCTCAAGATTCAAACATTTAAAATACTTCTCTTAATATCAAGCCTATTCCAAACAGCTCCTAAAATCACACCATACCCTCCATGACCAAATAGACTAATCACCAAATAATTATAGTTATGCTAGAAGGGTAGCAACAAAATCTAAGATATAAAAGAATGGAATAAAAAAAGCTTAGGGTTAACGATGAGGGATACTTCTACAACTTCTTCTCCATTAGTAGGCTCGGGCTCTCTAAAAGCTTAAAGCCTTCCTTGATGTCTCGGTCCATTTTGATGCTTAGCTTGCGAGGGTTGATCTTCTGGAAGATGGCAACTTGATATCTTGTGGTCCCTACTCCCGCATCGAAGACACGCTCCTAGTTTCCTCCAGCACTCCTCGGATCGATGACCACTTTATCACAATGCTTACAACCTCCTTGAGATGAAGCAACATGGACAATCTGCCTATCTCCTTCCTTAAACTTCTTATTACTTTGAGATCCGTTATCACCATTAGGTCTTTTCCTACCAATCGTGGGCTTGAAATTCTTGGAATTAATCGCTAGTTCCTTCTTCTCAACCTTGCCTTTAACTCATGTGACCATTTTCATAGCATCTTCTAGTAATTTAGCTCTTCTAACTATATCGGCACAAGTCTGAATATCCATCAGTGCCAATTAAGATAAGTCTGAATATCCATCTGTGTCAATTAAGATATGTACTAAAGTCTTAACCAATTCAAAAATATCTTAGCCTTCATTTTCTAATTACTGATCAAATGGGGTGTATATTAGATAAACCTAGAAAATTGGGCCTCATTATTGACTATCGACAAGCTCTTTTGCTTAAGTGAGGCAAATTCTACGGCATTCTTTTCTTTAATTCTTTCTAAAAAATACTTATTATTGAAATGTTCTAAAAAATCTTCCCATGTTACTTGATTATGGGGCAAGATTGTTTCTATAGACTCTCACCATGCCCTAGCATCTCTTTCTAATTGAAACGTGACCAGAAGAATCTTATCTTGATCCGAACATTGTATCACTCTAAAGATTATTTCTATCTCTTTAATCTAATGTTCTGCTTCATCTGAATAGTAGAGCTATTGAATCTCAGGGGTTTTAAACTTTTTAAAGTCTTGGTGTAGATCCTCATCACCTTGATGAGCTCTTCCCTGAGCCACTTGTTGAAGAGTTTGAGTCAAACCTTGGACGATCTTTTATATATCTCTCAATTGAACATGCTCGACGGCCATTTTACTAGCAGTCTAACTCCTAAAAAAAAAATCAAGAGTTGTCTATTTATGTTTTTAAAATTAAACATATTTTTAGCAGTTAGCCCAAGGCTCTACTTAATCTCACTGGTTAACTATAAAATATTGACCTAGATTATGGGTTCTAATAGTCAAGACAACCTAATATATAGTCAAAAACCTAGGGTTTTAGAAACTTAGGCTCTCATACCACAAAATTATCACGTCCCGAGTGCAGCAGCGGAAGGAAAACTCGGAACATGGTAGTTATATCAATCATGTCAATCAGAGTAACTAGGAGACAACAACCAAAAGAGATAACTCCAACAAGACCATAATAAGGCCAAAATTGAATAAAAAACATAATTTTATTAAAAAATAAATACACTAAATATTACAAACTCCTTAATGACTCAAATTACAATTCCAAATTCAAAAGAAAAGGACCCAATTACAAGACTCTCATAATTTCTAATCTAAACTCAAGAAAATGGAAAAGATAAGGGTCTTCTAATAGCTCCAGGAACACTCGATCACATTTGTCTCATCCCATCTAAGTGGATTTCATCTTCATTATTACATGGAAAACATAGCAAAATAACACTAGGTGAGTAAAAACTCAATAGGAATTACATCTCTTGAAATAGACAAATATAAGTAATTAAAATTTTGACAATATATAAAGGAATTATATGACAAAACCGCGCGAGTCAAATAATCAATTAACATGATGGTCCAATCGGAAGGGCAATAATATCAAGCTGATGAATATGAGATTTGAGGAATAGCATAAAGAACAAAATGAAGGGATCCTAGAGGTAACCAGTCCAGGCTCAAGAGGTGGCTCCCTCTACGTAACACTTTGTTTCTTGTGGACTCAATAGGTGGCTCTTGTAGAGTAGCACTTTGCCCCTTATGGTACAGAGTTTCCAAAAAATCAAAAGCAAGATAACAATGTATATCAAATGGATGAATGTGTACAAGTGAATATAACTAGAGTTTTGGCCAATTAACAATTGAGTTTCAACAAATAATACCCTTTCGGGCCAAGCATATTACGTGTCATATCATTCAATTCAATCATGCAACAAGTATATCATTCAATCAATCAATCGTATCATATCACATGTGGGTGAATTATTAAGATCCAATCTTGCATTTAGGTTGGTACAATGTCACACCAATCATTCACACTCTCATGGACACAAATATTTTCGGACACATTATCTCAAGACCAGATCAGGCCCCCAATTTGTCAGCATTGAGTGTCAAGTGAACCTAAAGTCCCAATAAGTCACTATACAATTCCACGTAGCAATGACCAAGTTTAACTAAGAAAGTTATGTTCTAGAATGTAACAAATAACACTATTAAAGTGCAAGGATCATATTGATAAGAGTAAACATTCGAATGGAAATTAAGTATAGAGAATCAAGAGGGTACAAACTTATAGAGACGATAGCCACGTTAACACATGGGTCGTAACACATTAAAACAGGCAATCACGGACATGAAACTTTTTGATAGAACGTGGTCAATTGTACGGGCGCGTTTAGAGTCAAATAATCATAATGCGGTCAAGGTTCAGGCCGTGATCATAACAGGACAATAAGAACGTGGTCAGATCAATGGATGCGTTCAGAACAGGATTATATGAACGTGATATATCGTGGTGTCGCCTTCAAGGGACAGAAGTTTGAACGCAGTCTCTAGGTACATCAAGTTCAGAACAGACAGAACAGAATCAAACAAAAACTTGTTCCATAGTTTCAAAGGCCAGTCGAATAACATCTTACAACAGTAAGATGAGGTTCTGAGGTATTTTTGGGGTACAACCAACTCAGCGTCTATGTGAGAATCCATGGCTCACGGAGATTTACAGAGGTCTTAGTGAAGAAGTTCTAGTCTGACACGAGGAATATCCAATGGAGGATCCTAACTTCACCAAGAAAAAGACTGTGCAATATACAAAACTAGAATAATTGGTAGATATACGCCACCGAAGTGACATGATATTCAAGATAAAATAATAATCAAAATGTCGGTTATAAAATAATCAAATAATAAAAATCAGAGGCTATAATGGAATACACTTTAAAAATTCTCTAAGTCTTTGAGACATGATGGAATCAATTTAAGAAAATAATAGGACATGAAGTAAGGAAATGACAAGAAGGTAGAACAAATCATAAGGGTTCATGGAGATCAAAGGAAGAGACTCTAAGGAATTAACCATGATTCAATATAATTTATCTAACCAGTTATTAGTTCAGACGACATGCTTAAAGAAAAACATGATTTTGAAACAGTTATTATAGGTTAATCATATTGTTTAAAAAATTAGATTTCCAATTAAATACGAGTTAGGAAGCGGTTGTCTCAGGCGCCGCATTCTTGAGAAAGACAGATGAACGCGATCTCCATGGGAGCCGCGATCAGGCTGGGTCGTAGTCTATCGTAGGGACGTGTTCAGGACACGGTCCTTGTGACGGACGCGATCTCAGACAGAAAGCATGTTCCGGTAGGAAAAGAGAAAAAAATGGTGATGCATCGTGCATGAAACTCAAAATCCTTGAAGGACAATCGATAGAAATTGGAAAAACATGCACTAAAATAATCCAAACATGCATCTAATCATGATTGTTTGATCAATCAATGTTTAGCTTGAGAGAATAACTATCTTAGGATCAATTAAAGGAAGAAGAGGAAGAAGAACGCGAAGATGCATAAAACTCCTCGATCCTTCTCCTCGACGCACGCCCTAGTCCCACGTCCAGCCTCCTCTGCGATCGATTAGGGATGACTAGAAGGGGTTTAGAGTCTTATTTATAGATCTAAGTCTCCTGAAAGTCCTAATTCGAACTATTTTTCCCAAGAGATAATGATACTCTGATTTTTCATGATTTACCCACAATCTAACCCTAATTAGGCTAGGGTTTTTACAAGAGAACGACCCTCACTAGTGGATAACCCATTTAACCCAATTAAAATTAGGGATTTGGGGTATTACGATTTTTAGGGATTAATTCCCCCTTTTACGGCCTAGTAGATTTTTGCATTAGCCCAAATTACAATTACAATCATTGTAAATTTTATTTAATTCACTAATAATTATAATTCATATCTTATAAAATTAACCATATATTATTTAAAAGATTTTATTTATTTATTTATTTAGTTCTTTTGAACCTGGCTGCTACAGAGGGATACCAGAGTGAGAGAGTGAGGGCTCGAGGGGATTAGGTAGCATACCTCTCTGGTTGTTGGGGCTTGGCTCTATTTATACCGTTGCTGAAGAGTTGACTGTTGGGTTGCCGTGGCCGGAGGAGACGTGAGCCGCCCAGCTCGGGTGCCTAACGAGATAGGGAGGCGTGGGCGCTGGCTCGTCGTCTCTTCGCCGGAGGGCAGCTTCACCATTAATGCGGCAGAGCTCGCCGGAGGGGGTGTGAGTTTGCTTTGTCACGGAGTGCGACATGGGCGACGTCCTCCTTTCCTGTCGTCGGATTGGTGCACCTTCCGCCATTAATGCGCTACCGGGCGCACGCAGGTACGACGCCTGCACCGAGCCTGCGATGGAGCAGGAAAGATGTTGGGCTGACTCGAGGGGTAGCAGGACCAGAGGGCTGGGCCTCCATGGTAGGCTGACCAGGCGGGCCCTAATGGGCCGACGAGATACACCCTCCTCAATTTCCATTAGATCCATCGACAAAAGATGCCTTAACTTTATTTTTAAAACTCTTCTTCTTAAAAGGATTATAGCCAAGTCATTCTTTTCAAAAATTCACTTTCATATCAAGCATTGTATCAAGACTATCTTTACCTTTCATAAATTTTGACAACGCAGCATTCAAGTTTTAATTTCCTTTTCAACTTTAGACACCTTTTCATTTACACATGTAATTTCTTTCTCAAGTATGAAATTTTTAATTAACAATGTGTTATGCTCAGGTTGTAAACTTTTGTTCTCAAATGTTAAAGAATTAATTCATCTACTAATTTTATTTGACTGGCTTTACTGAGTATATCTTCGAGTTCTTGTTTCAAGACTTTATTTTTATTTTTAAGTTTATCATATTTTTCATACAAAACAACATGTGCAATTTCTTAATGTTATTTAAAAAATAATCGAGATCGGAGTTTATCTCAACGGCCTCATCTTCATTAGCCTTTAAACATAGCTTGACAGTTTATTTTGCCACATCGTTGTACGACTCTTTTCCACCTTTTGTCATTTCAAATTCGAGTGTGGTCTTGAGCATCCATTTTTGACTTCCAACTTGTATAATCAATCAAAGATACATTCCAAATGATGTCAACATGATCCAATAATCAATCATATTATATTTTGATTAACCTTAAGATGAATCATGGCCTAATAAGTAATCACACAATATGCTTTATTATTATCAAATTAGATCATAGTCTAATAATCAGTCACACAATATATGTTTTGTTATCATCGACATAAAACATTATAATTCATGAAAATTTTACAACACAATAAAAATATGTAGAGTAGATATGGAGATGCTAAGTTGGATGCTTCAAAAGACTAGAAAAGATAGGATGCAAAGTGAGCATACACATGAAGATTTTTGATGCATGACCCTTGTAGCGGTGGAAAATTTGTAGCTTCTCCGAGATAGCCTAGAAATTTGTCAGGGAGAACGGATCATGTCTTAGTCAGCGAACCTGCCACCACAAGAAAATAAGGATCAGGGATTTCGAGATCTCTTTCAAGGGAAAATCCTCCGATGTCTAAGTCAGATGTGAGATAGGAGGAGGAGATTTTCCAGAGGTTGAGCTCCCTTCCAGGTGAGTCCTCATCTATTCATAACTAGACGAGGCTGCAGAGGCCCCCTTTATATAGCTAATCATGGCGGGGGAGCTGAGGTTTCGATAGGGTCCCATAAATCTCGTTGGACTTGGTGATGTGGAATACCCCTAGGGTCCCTAAAGATTTCGTCCTATCGGTGTCCATGTCGGATAACCTGTGCCACGTGTGCGGATCATGAGATCTTCCTTCCCGGTAACACGCTCGATCCGTCTAGAGAGGAGTAGTGACGAGAAAGTTCCCTCGGTAACATGCGAGACTCTTCATGGCCCGAGACCGAGCTACAGCTCTAGGCATCTTGAGGTTCATATCCAAGTTATCTCTCGAGACCTTCTGATGACTCGAGACCGAGTTAAGACTGTAGGCCTCTTGAGATTTGGAGCTGAGTTATCTCTCAAGACCTTCTGAGGACTCGAGGCCGACCTAATGAGGTTAGGGGCCGAGTTATCTCTCCAAACTCCCCGATGGCTCAGGGCCGAGCTAAACTTGGGTGCTTTCCTGCTGACATCTAGCCTAGCGGAAGGGCACATGGGATTTCCTCACAACTTACAACCTTGAGGAGGGCCACCTGGGATCCTTTGTTATCTTGGGAAAGTGGGCCTGCCGTAGTGGGCCGGGAGGCGCTATTGGGGCGTGCATTGGTATTGGGCTGTTGGGTAAGAACCCCCTCTACAACCCTGATTAGCATTACGGTCACGGGAAGACATGTTCAATTAATTTAGACATGTCCGTCTCCTGCTCAAGTCCCACATCCACTAGAAGGCCAAATTCCTGTAACGTAGAAGGCGACAAAGGAGCCGTGGAGCGTTTAAAAATGACACGCTTTAACGTCGTAAGAAAATACACGGCCTTTCCGTATTACCACACATACGAAATTAAATAGATTAAAAGTAGTGAGACAACATTCATTTTATCTGGCTATATACAACTAGAGTAGGACTATGATATTAATGATGACGATGATCTCCTGTGAGATATCATAATCAGATGGATCTCATGTGAGACATCTCAATCACCCCAATACCCAGTCCCATCTCTTTCAACTTGGATTTGAATCACATCCGGTCGGCACGGGGGTTGGGTGGGGATCCATCTGATTTGATCTCACCCCCCCCCCCCCAGCAATTTGGCTCGGACGAGGAGCATCCACGGTCAGTCCCGATGGGCACAGCCAGCCTCACTGGCCCCGCGCCGGGGCTGGCGGGCGGCGCGTGAGCTGCTGCGGCGGCGCGGCGCCCCTGGGACATCTGGCTCCGTAGTGGTGCGGTGGCGGTAGGCTGTTCAAAAACGAGTGCGGCTCAAGCGGAGCCTGCTGACCGGCTGGACGCCCGCCCCGGAGGGCACCTATAATTGGACGACCCCCCCCCCACCTCTTCTCAAAAATACCCACTCGGTGCAATTGGCCTTCTCATCTCATCCTACGTGGCTTCCACCCCCAATTCTGAAGGATTTAATTATGTAAAATGGATAAACACTGTAAATATTTACTCACCTTTCTTAATTTTCTCGGATTAAATTCTGTATTAAAAATTCGGATTGTGAACCAAAAAAAAATATTCGTGAAGAATTTCACTATGGGGATTGTCTAGACTCTAGAGGGGGGATACACCTATATATTTCTGTTGAATCTAAGGAAGGTACATATGGACAATTTCAGTTGTAGAATAAAAACCCTTTTTTTTCCTCTCCAGACATACTGCATATTTTTAGTTCACTTGACCTAGTCGGAATACCGACTTAAAAGTTTAAGACTTTTACATAAATAATCACGATAAAATGTAACTTGTAGAAAATCTTCTTTAGATGAAATCATGAAATATCACGATTGTGCTTTCTTATCATCGTCATCATCAATGCCCCTGCCATGGTAACATTACACATCTCTCCCCCGGACATTATCAACAAGAATAAACGTAACATCCCCCACCCCGCCTCTAAAGATTATAATGAAGATACTCACAATATTATGCTTTTAAAACATAAAAGGACTACTCGCACATTTGATTTTGTGAATTATTCATTTGGATATTCTTGGAATTTTTAATCACATTTTTTATAAAATGAAGAAACTTGTGGGCCCATCCCAGCCACAGTGCCCACCCTCTCTGCACAGCTCCCCCCTGTTTTGCGGGGGAGCCACTCTCGTGCAGGGTGGCCTCCTCCGGGGCAAAACGAGAGAGAGAGAGAGAGAGAGGGGAAGGAGAGCCCGTTTTGGGAGGGGGGAGTGAGGGTGGCGGTGAGCAGGAGGAGGCAGGGGCGAAGGAAGGAGAAAACGCGTGAAAGGGTGAGGGAAGGGGGGCGACAGGGAAGCTTAACCCTCAAATATCCCGGCCTCTGGTTTAAAAGGGCAAGGCTTTGAGAGGTACCCCTCGCTCGGAGGAGTGCCTTCTCTCTCTTCCTCCCCCTGCCCCCCTCTCCATACCCTTCCCAACCTCTGTTCTCTCCTCTTCTCTATTATCCATCTTCCCCCAACCATTTCAATCTTTACTGCAGCTGTGAGCAATACTGCTGCATCAGCTGCAACTTCTCGTTGCCGCCACCACCTTCTTCTGTAGAATTCTCAGAGAGAGACCATACGAAGAATCGGATTCCACACTGCCCATTTGTCCTTGCCGCCACCTCTCTCCTAGCCTGCGCTTGATGATAAGCTTCTCCCCTCTGTTCTAAAAAAGAGTTGTTCTGTGTCTCTCTGTGTGTTGTTTGTGTGGGTGTGTGTTTTCTTTGAAAGGGGTGGTGGGAAGGGCCTAGAAACAGACAAACGGGGGAGAACCAGAGGGAAAGGTGGCACCTTGATCTCCACAGGGAGGCCGTTTTGCCGATTTGGAGGCCGGAGCACGACAGGGAGAAGGGAAGGGGAAGAGGGAGAGAGGGAGAGGGAGGGGCGAGTAAATTATAGATGATGCCGGGCGGCAGCTGCGATGGCGCTGGCTCCGCACCGGCTGCTTCGACCTCGGCGCCAACGGGGGCGGTCACCAGCACGTCGGGTTCGAAAGGAGGGGGAGGGGTGGGGACGTCGTCGTCATCGGCGATGAAGAAGGGGCCGTGGACGGCGGCAGAGGACGCTATATTGATGGAGTACGTGAGGAAGCACGGGGAGGGGAACTGGAACGCCGTGCAGAAGAACAGTGGGCTGTCGCGGTGCGGCAAGAGCTGCCGTCTGCGCTGGGCTAACCACCTCCGCCCCAACCTCAAGAAGGGGCCCTTCTCCCCCGACGAGGAGCGCCACATCCTCGAGCTCCACGCCAAGGTCGGCAACAAATGGGCTCGCATGGCCGCCCAAGTAAGCAACAAGAACAACACCCTCCTCTCTCTCTCTCTCTCTCTCTCTCTCTCTCCCTTCCTTCACTTTTCCTCCTCTTGATTCCCTCACCCCCCTTTCTCTCTGTCCACATCCCGCCCTTCTCTTTCTAGCCCATGGGTTGTTGAAAAGTTCAGATCTTTTGCGACCCGGCATGATAATTTCTCTATCTCTGTGATTGACGTGGGGTTCCATTGGGTTGTGGGCAGCTGCCGGGGAGGACGGACAACGAGATCAAGAATTATTGGAACACCCGGATCAAGCGGCGGCAGCGCGCAGGGCTCCCGCTCTACCCGCCCGACATCCAGCACCAGGCCGGCGCCCTCCACCACCGCCCCTCCACCTCCGGGCTCACCGTCCCGCCTCTCTCCGATCACAGGGGACTCTACTCCACCTCCATCGGTGCCACCCCTCTCTCCCTCTTCGACCCCATCAACTTCGCCGCACCGGGGCCGGGGGCGACGACGACAACGACGAATCCCTTCCTCGGCCTCGGCCACCCCCCGCCCTTCCTCGCGCCGCCCTCCTCGCAGAGGGCCAAGCGGTTCCGAGAGGACGATGCCGGAGGCTTCTCCCTGCCGCTCAGCGCCACCAACCCCGTCGCCCCACCGCCATCTTCGCAGAACCCCTTCTTCGCCTTCAACTCCCTGATCGGGGCTTTCGACCTCAGCCCTCCCCCTCCCCCTCCGCAGCACCAGCAACAACAACAGCAACGTGGTTTCCCCGTGAAAATGGAGCTCCCTTCAAGCCAATTCTTCCCCGAGCCATCCCGCGTCATCACCACCGGCGGCGGCCTGCCTCTGCGGAGGAGCAACTGCGAGCTACTGGACGCCTTGCTGCGCGACACCCACGCCGTGGGCAGCGCCGGCAGCGATGGCGAAGGAGGCGACGAGGCCGCCCACCAGCCCGGAGACGGGTTACCGCCGGAGGCCGCCCCCGCGGACGTGAACTGGGTCAAGGGGTATTCCGCCGGCGACCTCTCGCAGGGGCTGATGCCGGACCCCCCCGGCGGCCAATGGGACGACTCCGATCACCCCACAAGTGAGTTCTTCCTGTCATATGATGCGCTTGGTTCCAATCAATTGCTCTTGTTTTTTCTATCCGGCATCTCCCATATTTTCCCAACCCTTTTTTTCCCCTCTGAATCTCTGATTAGGATGTCCCAAAATTTGATCTACATCACAAATTATGTGATGTGAGTTTTTGAAAAAATATATGGTCGGAGGCATGATACTTCAATGTCATGGACACGGTAGTCTTTATAAATTATCGTACTTACAAATTAATTATCGTAGGACTCGTTTTAGATTATCACGATCACCGTAGTAGTTATGGATTGGAGACTCATTTTAACGTAAGCAATTCCATCCCCCCCCCCTTTTTTACCCTTATTGGGAATCTCTCGGAGGCCTTCCCCTGTAACCTAGAGTGTGGTCCCAGCGCCTCGACCAACAGGCACGTGCCGCGATCCCATCATCTCGGCGTGGGGTCCTCCCTCCTTATTGGTCCGTCACTTGCCCTTTTTGCTTACATGTTGCCTCGGGCCTCGTCAATCTCAAACTGGCCCCGCTCTTTTTGCATGTCCTTCTCGTTCCGATTCGCTTTGTCTCCCTCGGCATCTTTTTTCTCCAGGCTCTTCACATGATGGGTGCGTATCGTATCGTACCATGCATGCAACTCTGGACCCCCCGGTCGGGCCATCGCTCTTTGTACTTGGCCTGCTCTTTCTCTTGATGGCTCAGCATTCTTGACCCGACAGAGAGATATATATCAGGCTCTGTAACTCCTACACTGTTGGCTTGTGGCCAAGATTCCCGTGTCCTTTTTCCGCTGGTGATGGTTCTCTCTTTAACCCAACACAGGCCCATCTACTGCTGTTTAAACACACCCCCCCCCACTGCTCTCACATGATGCGGGTTACAACAGAGCATCCCGGCCATGGGAAGCCGTTCACCAAACACCTGCCATGCGTGCACCCAAAAAAGAAGAAGCATCTGTACATAAAACCACACCTCACCATGTTTGAGGGCTTCTTGTGTTGAGCAACATGTTGAACGCCTAGCTTGTCAAACTAAACATTGACTTGGTACTCATGAATAGGCTTCTAATGCGGGCAGTACTCTCTCCCATTTGCAGACGCGGAGACAAAGAGGGAAGGGACCGAGGACGCCGGGTCCGTGGACGACGACCTGTCGGCCCTGCTCGACCTCATCCCGATGGCCGCCGCCCCGGCCGTGGCGGCGGCGGCGGCGGCGGTGGCAGCGCCCCGAGAGTGGTACAACAGCGACAGCGGGGAGGTGTCGAACGGACAGTCGTCGGGGGTGACGGACGAGAACGTGGGGCTGGAGATGCAGCACCTGGCCTCGTCGCTGTCCATGGCCGCCGAGGAGGACCACAGCTGGAGCATCGGCTCCTGCCGCTGGAATGACATGCCCAGCACCTGCTAAGGTGCCAACAGCCGTCTCAATGGTGGAGGACAAAAAGATGAGCTTTTGGCGCCATGCATGCATGGGAACATGGGTGGATTGTGATGCGTGGAGGACATCCTCAGCTTTTTATGTCGCTGTTGTGGTGTGTTTTTATGTGCTTGAAAGTGTGGTTGTATTGTGGTATTAACTGATCTATCATTGGATCTTCTGCTCTTCTGAGTGTGTGTATGATAAGATCATTATGTATATGAAGTATATATGATTGGAGCTGTGAAATTTTGTGCAATCCATTGTCCAGATTTTTTATATTAGGGTGTTCTGTAGTGTATATATGGTACATCAATTTTTTATTTATTTATTCAAGATTATCGAGGCTGAAAAGCATAAGAGATTAATTTCTATGTTTAATGTCCTAAAAATTATATATTTGTGATTTTTTTATATAATAAGTATATACATAACCACACAAATGTATGTGTAGGAAGGAATTATAGAGAAGGTGCTTTACCTGTATTCATTGTGTAGGGAGTTCTTCATAAATGTATCATATATTAGGAGATTAGTTGCAAGAAAACACCTAAAACATAAAAAAAGAAGTTTTTTGAGAGATACGAGCTATCTATTTTTTGTACCTTAAAGAAAATACAAAAGGTTAAATAAAACTTTCTTCTAATGATTATTATATTGGATGGTGGTGGGTCTATGTTCTTTTTTGGAGAATTGTTGACATGATGGCATCTCCTCGGAGACGAGATATCATGGATCCATTCAAGATATAGGGAGAAAAAGGTGTGCCTCTGGTTGAGGTTTAGTCTCACATTGAATAATTTATGGACGTATCTCTCATTATCCGTTGAGAATTCCCTCAACTTAGAATCTAAGTTTTAGTTTAGAATTTGAGCCTTTGACATGGTATCATAACTAGGTTTTTCTCAAACTCTACGTCACTCGTTCAATTGCGCCATTCATATTATAACCATTTAGATTTATATATAAAGTAATATTTTGTGCATCGAATCTGATGCACAAAGTCACATCAACTTGTAACCTTTGTTCTCATTGGCTTAAAAAATAAGTGAAAAGATTATTTCTGTGCAGAGAGGACAACCCGTGTTAGAATAGTACATCCCATTTTTTCGCGCATTACAGACGGAGCGCACTCGGCGGGAAAGTACATGACTGAAACATTATGTAAAAAAATGAAATATATTGTTATATGAACGAAACATTTGGTATAGAATTGAAATATTTTATTATTTTCGTTCTTATAACAGAATGTTTCATTTCTGTAGTGTTTTATTCTTATAAAAAATGTTTCGTTCTTGTAACAAAGTGTTTCATTTCTGTAGTGTTTTATCCTGATAACAAATATTTCGTTCATATAACAAAAAATTTTATTTGTACAAAATAATTCATTCTTGTAACAAAATGTTTCACTCAAATGTAAAATATTTCATTCTTCTACAAAATATTTCAGTCAAATATTTTTTTGTCGAGTGTGCTCCGTCTTTAACGAGTGAAAAAGTGGGCCGTACTATTCTGACTTGGGTTCTCCTTTCTGCGTAGAAATACTCTTTTCACCTTTTTTTTGGTGAATGGGATTAAATATTACAAGTTGACGTGATTTTATGCATCAGATTCGATGCACAAAGTATTACTCTTATATATATCATAAATATTCGGATTCAATCTCAAGTGATGTTGAGATTTAATCTCACATTAGATAATGTACGAGCTCCTCTCTCCCTTCTGTAGTTATTGGTTAAGTTTTGAGTTAGAATTTGAGATTTTAACACTCTTATTTAGCATCCCCACGCCGGGCACGACAACTTAGGATATAATAAGGGACGGGGGAGTGTTCATGCAAGATGGGAGTTGTGTGCTCGGGGAAGCTAGCTAGCCGCCTCACCAGAAGACACAGTGAACTGGCCAGTGGCCATGCTAGTTCCTCCTGCAGGCTGCGGTGTCTACTTCGTCTGGCTTGTCCCCCCACCATTTTGCGTGGAAACGGCCGTAGGATCAGGTCACCGGCCACAGGTTAGCAGGTTCCAGAAGGTGTGCATGTCGAGTTAAGGAGTACTGTACGGATCAACGACATCGGTAACTTCCTCGTTTGGAGTTTAAGGTCTAGAATTCGAACCTCATTTTTAAGAAGTTGAGCCTTCGAAGTCGAGACTACATACAGAAACGCCGTCCGTATGAATAGCATTATGGCAAGATTGTGTTTAAAAATCCTAATTAATTAAGGAGGAGGATTAATATTCGATCGAGTGATTATCTAAAATTATATGTACCCTGTCAAAAGAAAAACGAGGAAGTGCGAGTATCTATTATCCAAAGTAGCGTGAGGAGTTTTTCATCTGTTATCCAACATGTTATGCATATCTAGTCTTCCAAAAATGAAATGCCCATATGTTTCCATATATGAAAGTAAGTTGGGACTTCTATATCATATAGTTTCTTTCACGAGTAAGAAGTGGGGAATTGGGTTCCACGCCCCCCCCCCCCCCTTTATACAAGTTGAATCTCCGATGAGTAAGTTGAAACCCCATGTCCAATAATTAATATATATATGTAAAAGGAAAATCTTAGCACTCATCCCGTGTGGATCAATTACGTCTCGGTCGATTCTCATATGTAAATAGGTAGCAGCACAGCACCTCCCAAAGGCGTTGAGGGGCGACATTGGGGGCCCCTTCCCGATTTCGGTAGGTTCCCCAATCACGTTCCTCTAATTAAAAAAAAGGATTTCAACGTATATATCTTCATAAAGTTTAATTTTGTCAAATATATCTCTCGCCCGAGCATATTATCATGAATATCATTCGTTTAGATAGAAATGTTACGGTTATATTCTTTTAGTTTACTATCATCGACGGAGGAGAATATTATGTGAAATGTGTCATCTACTGTCGTTAGATTTAGAATATATTTGACAAAATCAAACTTTACATAGGTATATAGACAAAAATCTTACTCTTTAACTCACACTTAACTCGGGTTAAACATACAGAAGTTACGACGACGACATAATCGTGACATTACTTATATTTCGAGATATTTATGATAGTATGTTCGACGAAGTATATTTAACAAAACTTAACTTTACATGAATATATATGCAAAATATCAAAAAAAAAAAAACTAGTAACGCAGGACACCTTTGCAAGTTTTCTTTAAGCACTGGGATTGCATGACCGGAGTTCACTGCCGCATCCACACTGCGTGTGCTCCGAGTCTTCTTCCCCTCACTGTTTGAAGCGAGCATCCCGTACGTCATTGTGTGTCGAGAACATTCGCGTTGGGCACCAAACAGCACCTTGGAAGAGCCCTGTCACCGAATCGCCAGTTGTTTTAAATGGTAAGATTAATTTAGATGCATGCAGATCAAGATAGATTACTATCTGAATTATGAAATGAATTTACCAACTTTTGTTTAGTTTAACTTACTTTGAGTTCAAAAGTCCAGGATGTTAACAAAAATATATTCACTCCCCAAAGTTAATGATCCTTTTTAATTACAATGGAGGTGACGATTCATCTTAATCATTTAATCGTGTATATGGTTCACAATGTCATCTGATTTTATGCACTTTTTTGTGAATATGGTGCATATTTTACCATTGCTTATTTTCGTGCCTCTCTCGAGATAGTGTCCTGAGTGAAGACAAGGACTTCTACTTTAGCAAGTATAAACACACGAAGTGAGATCGTTTCTCGATTTGTGCGTGTCGTCGTTCTTATGCAGGGGGCATGCTAATCTTCTCTGTATTATTCCGATTTTATCGGATGTCTTCGAAAGAGACGAATTGAGATCGTTTATATATCGCTTTGTTAGTCTCATTTGCATCTCTATATTTCAAGATACTTGGAATTGATGTCAGCTCCGCCAATTTGTTCTCACCACGGAGCAGAGGTTGTCTTTGTTTGTTAACACAGTAGAAGGCCATGGCTACTACAATATTCTTTTGGAAAAATTATTGAAAATGGTACAAAATTGTCAAAATACTTAGTAGGGGCACTAAATTTAAAATATCTAAAAAAGCACATTCATTCTAACTAAATTTCATATCCACAAAGGGCAAACAGCATTGTTTTTCCAACAAAATATCAAAAACACCCTCATTTGTTTCACAAATGACTGTTTTTCTAAGTTCCTATGTCAGTATTATTTTCCTCCTATCCAAAAAAGTAAAAAATAACTCGATTATTATATTGGTTAAAATAAAACATATAAAGTTGACTTAATTACTAACATTATTATTCATAAGTGAATATAAAAAATCAAAATTTATTGCTATACTGAATTTAAAATAGGTCCAAATTTGGATTAAAATAGTAATACAATTCAGATTTTGAGAGTCCAAAAATAACATCTCCTCCTATTTGTCCACTTATAACTTTGTTATATATTCTCTTTTATTTGTCACCTCTTGCATATTCCTCCTCCACTAATAACAATATTGATATTATATGTTTTAAAAATATTAACATTAAAACTAGTACTATATTAAAAATAACACTCCAACCATACAGGGAGTTACCGTCATTAATTAAAGATGGCTAAAACTATCGCCATCGTGCATGAGAGCAGTGTGTCGGTGAGGTATAACTTCATGGCATCTACAAATACTGCTGAACGATTGACACGTCGGTCATGTAAAGTAATAAGATACTCTTTAAACTCGTCACTTCTTCTCTAAAAACTTGTGGATGAAAAAAAGTTTCCTATTTATGTGCAAAAGAAACTTATTTCGAATTTGTGATAATCTATCTTGACCTCATCTCCAAAACCCAACAGTTATATATATATATATATATATATATATTGAGGAGGGTAAAATCGATATGGCCCATGTAAGACCCATTACGTCGGGTCCACTTCGGCTAGAGATCGACAATGCGCATAACAAGCCCCTGACGACCGTGGCCCACAATAGAGATCCAGGGAGGACAATCCTCGAATTCACCAGGTCACAAAGGGCATCGGCCCAGGCGCAACAGACGCAAGACGACCCTCCGACGACCGACCGTTACCTCTTACGACGTCGACCTCAACTCCACTAAAGGCGAGCACGCCTTATAGGCACCGTAAGACTCGCCTGAGAACCGCCCGAGTCCGGAGGAACGGACTCCCAACGTAAATAAATCCACCTCTATACTTTATGACACCGTATGTGGGAATCCCGACCTAATAAGCACAAAGGCCTAAGAAGGGGACTCAAAAGATCTCATATTGAAAACTACAAAGATGGACATGTTGTTGCATCCCCTAGTTGATGTTTGGTGTATAGTTTGAATGGTATCAAAATGATTGTGCTTGTGTGTGTATTTCATTGAGCAACATGTTTGCATCTTATTTTGATGAGTTGAAGAATGACTTCAAGGATCTCACTTGGAAGTCATGATTGTGGTTTAAGGAACTCATACTATGTTTATCTTGGCTTGCAGGATCAAAATCTATGGTTCATGCTTGGAACTCAAAGTAGTGCATCAATGAAGCTCTTCTTCCAAAAGGGAGTTGACTCACTCATCGCATTGCATTGACTCCTTCCATATTTCATGCATTTCATCAAATAGGTTTTCAAAGTCTTGGTTGGGTATTTTCATGCATTCTTTCTCATGAGATTTTTGGGCTTGAAAAGTACTCAACCTATTAACTTGAAATTTGATGAATGTAATTTGAATGATGCTCTCTCATTATATGGATTCTTGGTCATTTCGTTTTGGAAAAATAAGGAAATGTGCTCAGTGTGTGCTTGAAAGTTGATTAAGCTAACTCGTGTGAATTTTGGTGAAATTAGATTTTATGATGCTCACATGTATTGATTATATGCATGTCTAAATGACTTCATCCTTACTTGAGGATTTAGTGGTTTGAAAGTGTTTTTCATGCATAATGTTCATGGGGTGTTAAGGCTTTCAACGTAGTCCATGAATGTTCTTAAACATGACAGTCATGCTTGTAAAGGGATTCAGATTCCTCATGCTAATTTTAAAATATTGGTTGAAAGATCCTCACATTGTTTGGATGCATGAAAGTCTAAATTCAATTTCTAATTGTGGTTTTCGGTGCTTCATGCACTTTGATCTTGTGGCTTCTATGTTCTCATATGTGTAACTCATTCCATAAGTTCATAGCAATTGATTTTAGTTTTTGAGTGAAAATGGACAAACATTAATTTATATCTTATCATTGTGTGTTTCTTGAATCACAAATCACTTCATTGTTTAATGTGTGTTCTTAAGTTTCATAGGATGAGGAAGCCCGCCAACAACTCAGGTATGACAAATGTGGAAGGTGAAGTTGACTCTAGTTTTGATCTTTAAGACACTATCAATGTTGGTTGACTAAGTTCCCATGCTACTTCACATGGTTTGAATGCTTGGAAGTTTCAAGGTTTTACAAAAGCGAACCTTGTGAGGCTAGGCTTTATGTATAGTAATTATTGGATTAGCTTGTTTTTAATCATAGAAATTCATGATTGGATGTTTGATATCATAGGGTTGCATGTATAGGTCATTGGGATTCACAAAATATAGTTTTCATTTGTGCAAAACTTGAATGGGTCGACCCCCCCACTGTCTGGGTCGACCCCTGGGCTGAAAATACCCCAAACAGGGGCTGCCTGCTAGATGGGACGACCCAGTGCCCAACTGGGTCGACCCTTGTAAGTCTACAGTAGCAGACAGATTGCAGAACTGCAAGTGGGTCGACTCACTTGCTAGATGAGTCGACCCATCTGGATTCTGCACTCCGCGCGGGTTTTCCGTAAGCCACCGAAACCCATCCAAATGAGCTCCGATTGGACTGAAATTTTATCCCAATGCCCCTAGGTTATTGATAGACATATAGAGTCATTTTGCAAGGGTTTTGCATGGGTATATGGGTCTTTTCATCTCTCTTATATATACTCTCCTATGACCTACGAATTTGAGAAGAGAAACCCTTTTTATGCTAATGTTTTCTATCTAGTAGGAGAAGAAGGCTAAGGAGGAGAAAAGAAGAGCTTGGGCAAGGGTTTTGATCTCCATCAAGACATCTCCGGGGCTCGTGGAAGAAGAAGAAAAGGAGCAGATCGACGAGAGGATCAAGAGGACGCAAGAATCGCCATCATCCGATCCGAGAGTCAAGCATCAACATCTATTAGCTTTGGAAATCAAAGGGAGAACATCTTCTACATCTTATTCCTGCTTATTTGAGATGTTTGTCATGAGTTGTATTTTGATTTGAGCATATTTGGATATTTGTGTTTATGTTCTGAACACTAGAGATATTCGTGTATGTGAACCGTCTGCGTACGGTTGTGTTTATTATGCTGTTGTTGTTGCAGCGTGTGTGTGTGTATGCTGCTGGATTCACGATCCGGAGCGTTTGGGGTTTGTCCCCGTGTTGTTGTGTCTACAGCGTGAGGAGAGTTCTCCTCGTGGGGATTTATCCCCTTGTGTGTGCAGGCGTCGTCTTGCGTGTGTTTGGAGCGTCGCCTCCGTTTGGGGATTTATCCCCGAGTGAAGCCTTACCGGTTTGGTAAGGGGTGGACGTAGGGAGTCCGTCGTGGTCTCGAACCACCTTAAAAATCCTGTGTCTTGTGGTTTGCCTTTGTGGATGTGTGACTAATCGTTTAAATTGCTTGAATGTTCAAGTGAATGCGGCGAGATTGAGAGAGCTATTTACTTTGCTTAGCTTAATTTATTCAATCTCTTTAAACTTGTTAATTCCGCTTTAGTAAGTTTTAAATTTTCCATATATCGTGGGAGACAATTCAACCCCCCCTTCTTGTCTACTCGCCTACCCGGGGACCAACAATTGATATCAGAGTCACGCGACCTTAATTTAGAGTGATCCCTCGGCGAGTTTCATTTAGTAACATGCCTAGCTTTACTCTTCCCTCTCGTTATAAGGGTTATAACTACATTTCTTAGAGAAATAGCATTTGTGCTTATCTTGGTTTTAATGAGCTTGAAATCTGGGAAGTTATATGTAACGGTCCACATAAACTTCCATTAAATGAAGCTAAATGGAGTGAAAAGCATATAAAGAAAAATGATGTCAATCTTAAAGCTTTGAATTTTATGAGAAATTGCATAGAGTCTAATGTTCTTTCTCGAATTTCTCCTTGCAGGTCAGCCAGATAAGTATGGGAAAAAATGGCTAGGTTTGAGGCAAATGTAGAAAATTCCCAAGTTGGTTCAAGCTTAATGGCCAACGATGAAGAAAGCAAAGAAAGCTCGGAGGTAAAATTTGAAGGTGAGGAAATTTCTTTTGAAGAGCTAATGGAGCTTTATGAGGAATTATTAGGTAGATATAAAAAGGTCAAATCTGAAAATAAGAAATTGACAAAGAAAATTGAAGATGTTGTGAATTCTTCTGCTTCATATAAAAATGTGCATGCTAACCCTTCTTGTGAAAATTGTAAAATTTTTGAATCAAAAGTAGAAAATCTAGAAGAACAAAATGAATATCTAGAATCCAAAGTTGAATTATTTTCTGATGAGATTTCTTGCTTGAATGAAGAGATTGAGAATGTTAGAAAAACTAATACATCTCTTGATTCTGAAAATGATTGTCATGATTTGAGTGAACAGAACAAAATGTTGATGTCTAAACTCTCCATGCTTGAGAAATCTGAAGAAAGCTTAAGAAATAAATTAACTTCTCTTTCTGATGATGAGAAACTATTTGAGAAATTGCTTGATTCTGAAATTGATAGCAAGAGCATCATGGATGAAAATGAAGATCTTAAAAAGAAAAATGGTGCCATGCTAATTCAAATTTCTCTTCTTGAAGGTAGTTTGAATGTTTTGAAAACTTTGAAAAAGAAAATACGTTGTTAAAATCTGAAAATGAAAAGTTGAAACAATTAAACACAACCATGTTTGAAAAACTGCTTGTTCTTGAAAAAGGTAAGTCTGTGGTTGTTCAAGAATCTGAAAAGGTGAGTTTGTTAACACAGGAAATAGAAAATCACAAAGGAGTGAATGTCATGTTGAATGAAAGAATCATTTCATGTGAAGAAGAGATAGCTAGTTATGAATTGCATGTTTCATCTCTTGAATCTGAAATTGTTAATTTGAATACATCTATGTCTAAATTTGTCAAAGGGAAAGATAACCTGGAGAAAATATTGGGGACCAAGGTGAATTTACAAAAAGAATGACTTGGGTATGAACCCACCAAAAAGAAAGACTTTGGTCTTAAAATACAAACATCTTTTGTGCATGCATCGTGTTTCTCCAGTATTTCAAATGCATCGTTTGTTGAGAAAAAGAGAAATGTTAACACAAAATCCAACATGCCAAATAGATCTCGAAAAATGAAATCGAATGTTAAATGCTTTTATTGTGGCATGCATGGCCATGAAATGAATGACTGTGTTGTCATGAAAAGGGATGATGAAAATACATGCAAAGATAAATCTTTTTTCAAAAGACAAAGAAATGTTTCTTGCTTCTATTGTCACAAACTAGGCCATATGATGGATAATTATTTTGTGAAGTAAAATGATGATTTTCGTGCCATGAATGCCAAGTTTAACTTTCAAAGAAAATTCAGAAATGAACATTTTTTTCATGCTCAAAGATTTATACCCCATAAGAAAAATTTGTTTACAAACACTCATGCAAACAATGGAAAGTCATTCCGTAGACCCACATCTCCTTATTGTTTTCATTGTGGGAAGTACGGTCATATTCTGAAAGAGTGTTGGTTTTTAAAAAATCATGACTTCCATGCTTCTAGAATGAATGCTAGGTTTAATTTTGTTAAATCTAGATCTTATGCAAATAGGAGATGGAATGATTTTGAAAATTTCTTTAATCATGTTAAAAGAAATCTTTTGCTAGAGTTGCCACCCCTCAATACTTTTATTGTGGAAACTATGGACATGTCATTGAGGATTGCAGGATCATGAAGAATGATGATATTGTGGCAATGAAAAATAAGAAAATTTTTGGTAGAAATGCTACTAACATCCAAGGACCCAAGAAGGCTTGGATGCCAAAATCCGTCAAATGAGTTGGTTTTGACGAAGGTGTGCCTTGATGTAAATAAAGAATGAGAGGGGTTCCAATAAAAGGGAACAAGGCACCCTCATATGATAAAACCCCGACCTTACTCTTTTTCTTTTTCAAAATTGGTGATTTTGATGTCTTCTACTTATGTTAATATGGTATGTTTCTTATATCATGTTATGTTTGAATTGCATTTCTTCACAAGTCATACAAGCTTTAAATGAATGAATATTTGGTATATAAAATGTTGTTATGTGAAATGACAGATTAAGTCTGTCAGGAAGCTAACACCATGCGTGAGTTGATCCTCAGATCAAAGTTCTCCACCTTGTATCAAAATTCAGAAATTGAATTGTTTGGCTTATGAGGAAACATGTTTTTGAAATGAAATCAATTTACCTTGATTTGCATAGCTTTCAAATTGAATCTAAAAATCCTTTTTGTTTCAAGAAGGCAAAATTTCTGAACTGTGGAAGTGCTTGATCAAATGCAACAATTGATATTAAATGATGATAATGGCTTAGTTTAAAGCTCATTGACCTTGTGTGGTTGCTTTGCATGAATGACAAGTTACTTGATTTGTTTAAACTGAAAATTTATCTCATGCAATACTATTTTGAATGTTCATGATTGAACGTTTTGGGTTCTAAGGAAAATAGTTCTTCATGATAAAATCTGAAATAAAATGCTCCTGATTCAATTCTAGATTCAATGAAAAATTCATCTTCTGAATCTATTGGTTTCATGCTTGCTTGAATATTCAAGAATGCACAAAAATTGAAAACATGCATAAAATGATTGCATTGACATTTTTACATATCATTCATAGATCCTTGCATATTCATGCATATAGGGCATATGCATATATTTCATGATAATTGCATATCTTGAATCATGAGTGCTTGCAAGAATGATTTACTAAATCCTTGCATGTTTGCATGTACTAGGTTTACAAAACCCTTCCTTGAATTTTCTAAGACCTTACCTCCTTGCTAAACAACAATGCAGTGATTTTATTCATATGTGATACATGTCATACACTAAGGGAGATGATTTGTTTCCGACCGTGCATACATTTAGGGGGAGTCATAGCCGTGTCTTGTTAAATTCATTCTATACATGCAAAATAAAACTTTACCCCCACACTCTTGCACATAATGAATTTAATGACTTTACTTGATAAGGATTTAAGAAATTTCTTCCAACACTTTAAAGGGAACTTGAATCTCTACATGGACATTAAAGAGTAATTGTGAGGAAAAAGTTACCTACCCCACAAAATTCAATAAGTGGTATGTCAAACCAAGTAACTGGGAATCTCCAGTGAGACAAATGAGGAAACTCGCGCCGAACGGTGAAGCAAAAATCCACATGTGTGATGAATCTAAGTAGTCGGGAATCCCCATTGAGACATATGAGAAAACTCGCGTCGAACGGTGAAGTCCATTAAAAGAAATAAAATCGGGATTATGCGAAGCTACCGAAAGTCAAGAATCTAAAGTGAAAGTGTAGAGAGGAGATTACCTTCTAATGTTCTTTAGAAAATCTGAAAATCTATATGTTTTGAAGCTCATTGTTCATGCATTACATTTCACAGTTGGGTATCTTTGTGATGAATGTATACTATGAATTTGCCTACATTCATGATTTATGTAGTACTCCGAGTTGTGTATGCAAAACTCTTTTAGATATACTTCATGTCTTACATTTTGATAATAAATCACTTGCACTTTTGTCAACCCGTGCCTCACTTAGGGGGAGTTATTAGTAGTATGATTTGCATGCTTGTTGATTGTGCTTGTGTGCTTGCATGTTCATACATTCTCCCTTGATCTAATTTTGAGCATGATCTTTGTATTTGAAGAATAGAAGTCACAATGTGCATTGCTACATGTCTTACATTTTTAGCATTCACATAGTGCATATTCATTACATTTTAAAGTTGAAGCTTATGATGCACATAGTTGCATATTTGGCATTTTTTCAGCATGAACATGGTGCATACACTTAGCATTTGGAAGATAAAAGTCAAATTTGACATTTTCTGCATACATATAGCGAATATTTTGAAATGCATCATTTTGAACACTTCATGTTGCATAAATCTTCCAACAATTTGAACAACATTTGGTATCATATCTTTGGGCCAACAAAAGTAACAATCGGTATAAGAATTGGTATCATATGTTCGGGGAAAACATGTTCATATCATGTCACATAACCCCCTATCTTTTTGTAGATAACAAAAATGGGGAGAATGTTGGTTGTGTGTGCTCAAAGCCTTATATGTGCTCAATATTTTATGCTTTACGAGAAAGAGTAGTTTTGAGGGAGAATGTGATTGAATGGGAGAATGTGATTGAATGCCTTGTCTTTCATTCTCATAACACTCATTAAAATATTTCTACTATATCTTTTGGAACTCTTACACACATCGTTTTGTCATCATCAAAAAGGGGAAGATTGTTGTAACCCCTAGTTAATGTTTGGTGTATGATTTTAATAATATCAAAACGATTGTGCTTGTGTGTGTATTTCATTAAGCAACAAGTTTGCATCTTGTTTTGATGAGTTGAAGAATGACTTCAAAGATCTCACTTGGAAGTCATGATTGTTGTTTAAGGAACTCATGCTATGTTTATCTTAGCTTGCATGATCAAAATCGATGGTTCATGTTTGGAACTCAAAGTAGTATATTAATGAAGCTCTTCTTCCAAAAGGGAGTTGACTCACTCATCGCATTGCGTTGACTCATTCTATATTTCATGTATTTCATCAAATAGGTTTTCAAAGTCTTGGTTGAGTATTTTCATGCATTCTTCCTCATGTGATTTTTGAGCTTGAAAAGTACTCAACCTATTAACTTGAAATTTGATGAATGTGATTTGAATGATGCTCTCTCAATATATGGATTCTTGGTCATTTCGTTTTGAAAAAATAAGGAAATGTGCTCAGTGTGTGCTTGAAAGTTGATTAAGCTAATTCATGTGAATTTTGGTGAAATTAGATTTTATGATGCTCACATGTATTGTTTATATGCATGTCTAAATGACTTCATCCTTACTTGAGGATTTGGTGGTTTGAAAGTATTTTTCATGCATAATATTCATGGGGTGTTAAGGCTTTCAATGTAGTCCATGAATGTTCTTAAATAGGACAGTCATGCTAATAAAGGGATTCAGATTCCTCATGCTAATCTTAAAATATTGGTTGAAAGATCCTCACATTGCTTGGATGCATGAAAGTCTAAATTCAATTTCTAATTGTGGTTTTCGGTGCTTCATGCACTTTGATCTTGTGGCTTCTATGTTCTCATATGTGTAACTTATTCCATAAGTTCATAGCAATTGATTTTAGTTTTTGAGTGAAAATTGACAAACATTGATTTATATCTTATCATTGTGTGTTTCTTGAATCACAAATCACTTCATTATTTAATGTGTGTTCTTAAGTTTCATAGGATGAGGAAGCCCGCCAACAACTCAGGTATGACAAATGTGGAAGGTGAAGTTGGCTCTAGTTCTGGTCTTTAAGACACTATCAATGTTGGTTGACTAAGTTCCCATGCTACTTCACATGGTTTGAATGCTTGGAAGTTTCAAGGTTTTACAAAAGCAAACCTTGTGAGGCTAGGCTTTATGTATGGTAATTATTGGATTAGCTTATTTTTAATCATAGAAATTCATGATTGGATGTTTGATATCATAGGGTTGCATGTATAGGTCATTGGGATTCACAAAATATGATTTTCATTTGTGCAAGGCTTGAATGGGTCGACCCCCCCCTCTGTCTAGGTCGACCCCTGGGCTGAAAATACCCCAAACAGGGGCTGCCTGTTAGATAGGACGACCCAGTGCCCAACTGGGTCGACCCTTGTAAGTCTGCAGCAGCAGACAGATTGCAGAACTGCAAGTGGGTCGACCCACTTGCTAGATGGGTCGACCCATCTGGTTTCTGCACTCCACGCGAGTTTTCCGTAAGCCACCGAAACCCATCCAAATGGGCTCCGATTGGACTGAAATTTTACCCCAATGACCCCAGGTCATTGATAGACATATTAGAGTCATTTTGCAAGGGTTTTGCATGGATATATGGGTTTTTTCATGTCTCTTATATATACTCTCTTGTGACCTACGAATTTGAGAAGAGAAACCCTTTTTATGCTAATGTTTTCTATCTTGTAGGAGAAGAGGGCTAAAGAGGAGAAAATAAGAGCTTGGGCAAGGGTTTTGATCTCCATCAAGGCATCTCCGGGGTTCGTGAAAGAAGAAGAAAAGGAGCGGATCGACGAGAGGATCAAGAGGATGCAAGAATCGCCATCATCCGATCTGAGAGTCAAGCATCAACATTCATTAGCTTTGGAAATCAAAGGGGGAACATCTTCTACATCTTATTCTTGCTTATTTGAGATGTTTGTCATGGGTTGTATTTTGATTTGAGCATATTTGGATATTTGTGTTTATTTTTCGAACACTAGAGATATTCGTGTATGTGAACCGTCTGCGTACGGTTGTATTTATTGTGCTGCGGTTGTTGCAACGTGTGTAATATTCTAGACCCTTCGGATCCTTCTTCTTGGGTCCCAGGTTTATTTTGTCGGAGATTTTGTTCCCATTTTACTGGAAATTATCTTTCGGACATCTTTCATGCTCAGATCCGTGCGTTTCGGATCAGTTTCGGAGGTCCCGGAGCTTGTTCCGCGGTTTCCCGTATTTTTCGCTGACAGGACCTACGGAACCCCATGGCGGGTGAACCGGGTCGTTCACCTACTCAGGAATGGTACCACGGCGATCAGCGTTTTCCAACGATCGCGGCAGTATATTTTTCTATTTTTTGTAATTTTTGGAAAAATCAGATTTTCTATAAATCCCTAATTCCTTTTCTTTTCTTTTCCCTTTCTCTTTCTTCTTCTTCTTCCTCCCTTTCTCTCCTGTGAGCGCGTGCGACCGTGACTGCCCCCCTCTTCCGGTGACGGCCCCGACGCCCTCCCCTTCGGCTGCGGACGCGGCAACGCGACGGCATGGTGGCATAGGCGGCGGCGTGGCGATCCCGGCGGCGTTCGGCGCTCGGTGAGATTGTGGGAGCTCGTGAAGGTTTAAGCGGGTTTTTGAAGATCGGCGGCGATCCGCCGCGTTTTGGGCGAATCCAAGGTAGGGTGAAGTTCCCTAGCTCCATGTTTTCCTTCTTCGTGATTTGTAGACCGAGGCGAGGCTGAGAGAGGGTTATTTTGAGTCGGGAAGGGAAAATCATGATTTTTGGGTTCGAGCGCCCGATCTAGCGTTTCAATGCATGTTTTCGGGGTTTGATGGCATCAAAAGATGCATTAGAGACTTGGGAACAAGTTTCCCTTTTGTTTCCCCTTCACCCGGGAGTGAATGGGGAGTGGAATGGCAATTTTGGGATTTTCCCGCCATTCTCGATTTTCGGAGGCTGTGGCGACCCTTCCAGTGACCGCTACACCCTTCAGGCGGTCCCCATTCGACCGTTTCTGTCTTTCCGTTCGTAGGGTTGGGCTTGGCGGCCTCACGATGAGCCGCCTGAGCCCAGGTGGCGGCCGAAGGTTTGACCGCTAAGCCAAGTTGACCGGCATGGCCTTCGAGGCATTTTGACTGTTGGTTTTTGATTGTTGGAGGCTTTTTGGGTATGGTGGCCGAAGGTTCCCCCGCCTCATACCCATGGCGGCCCTGTATAGGACCGCTTGTTCTTTCGCGGCCCAGGGTGTGGCGGCCCAAGGTAGTCCTTGTGGCGGCCCAAAGGTGGACCGCCAGCGGTTCAGGTTCAACCGGAGTTGTGTTTTGCCGATTCGAGTCCCGGGTTAGTGGATCTCGATGCACGTGCTGACCCGTGGTCTGACTGATGCTGGGCATCATGTGGGGGCCACATGCTTGGGTGCCATGGGATCCTGAGAGTTGACATTCTCGGCTTGTGTCACCGTGAGTCGGTGTCGGTACGAGGAGCGGCCCTTGTACTTTGTCCGGTTTAGACGTTGTTTTCCGTTGACTAGAGAGTCTATACCTTCAGTGACCCTCCACTAGTCGTAGCCTTTCGATACACATATGGTCCCACCAGGGAGTGGTGGCGAGGCTACCCGAGAGACAGTTTTAGGCGGGTTACCGTGGGCCTCCTACTGTGGCGGCTCGAGTCCGAGTCGGGAGGACGAACCAGCTAGAGGGCTGACGTAGCGCAGTCAGTCAGTGTGTGCACACGTGGTCGGGGACTTCGGACGCGTGCTGACGAGCACGACCCTGACTAGACCCTTGTTAGTGTTACTTGTGAGTGTCTCAGTTTTCGCCTGGCGCGAGTAGGGAGACACGGCGGCGCGGTGTAAGTCGTCATGGGACGCATCCGGCTGTGCTTCTGGTGGACGGTACTCCTGTTTTTGTGTGGTAGTGACCTTTGAGTTTTGACGAGTTATCTCGATTTTCGTGCTATGCGTTCGGTACTAGCCATTATTGTAGCTTGTAGTTACTTTCCGACAGTTTCTCGATTTGCGAGGTGGGGACCGGATGATCTCTACTGAGCCTTTTGTTTTAAGGCTCATTCCATGTGTGTTTTCACCATGTTTCAGGTGAGACGAGGCTTCAGGGGAGCGCTTCAGAGACTCCACGTGGTTCAGGTGCCCAAGATTAGTTGCCAGTTGCCAGGTCGGGGTATGCCCCGTGTAGTTGTACTTTCTTTTCGGTGTTGTACTAGTTGTGGACTACTGTTATATTTTAGACTGTTGTTATTATTGTGGACCATGTAATTTAATTAATGTCATTTATTACTTCCTGCTTAATTCATTTAATCTGCGTAGCTCTGTAATTATTTTAAATTCTTGTGTATCTCCGCACCATCCTTTTAACCCTTCCGAGTCTTCGGGCTCGTGGGTGGCTGATCGAGATTCGAGTTATCGGGCCTTCCCGGTGTTCAGATCTCGGGTCGTCACAGCTGGTATCAGAGCACGGTTGTGGATATATATAAGAATCGTAAATAGTTGTAGTGGTCAACTAGTCCACAATGATGATGTATAGTTGGCACTGGCTTAGGGCATCGTGTGTTTTATTGATTCCATTATTTTCCGTGTCTTCTATCTATTTGCAGTAGGCGAGTATGGCGCCGAGGCGGAGGACTTGCTCTCAGTAGGGACAATCAACAGAGGAGCAGGAGGACCAGAGCAGAGTGCCACCAGATGCCACTGATGCAATGAGAGTTCCAGGGGCAGAGGATTTCTTTCGGAGCATGTTTCAGTTCATGTCTCAGTAGTTTGGCGGTGATGCTAGTGAGGGCTCGTCGTCTAGGGGTGGACCTAGTCGCGCTGTGAGGGACTTCTTACAATTTCACCCACCCTCTTACGATGGCCAGCCAGATCACGATGTGGCCAGGAGATGGCTTGATGAGATGGAGAGAGTGTTCAATTCCATGCGCTGTGCTGAGGAGGATATGGTGATGTTGGACTGTAACCAGTTGCAGGGTACGGCTCGAGATTGGTGGTCTTCAGAGTGGAAGACGTCCTTTTAGTCTCGTCCACTTTAGGAGATCGTATGGAAGGACTTCGTTACGGTCTTCGAGCGTACTTACTGCCCATCCTATGTTGGTACACAAAAATGCATCAATTTTTGGAGTTGGTTCAGGGCGACATGTTAGTGTTGCAGTACAGGGCTCGGTTTATGGAGTTAGGCCGTTATGCTCCCCATATCATGGAACATGAGGGAGTGAAGATAGAGTAGTTCGTCCAGGGTTTGAGGCAGGAGCTGAGGCACCTTTTGATGGCGAACGCGCCACCGATTTGGAGACAGCTTCCCGTGTGGCGGCATCACTAGAGCTGGATATGCAGAAGGTCCGAGGTCCCAGTCAGGACATAGCCAGTAGGCGGCTACCCAGCAGCAGGGCACCTTTCAGCATGCGACGGGTAGTTCGGGAGCATCAGTGCCGGTGGCGTCAGCGACAGGATCTGCGACTTTTGGCTCGAAGGTTAAGAGGTTCTTCAAGAAGAACTCTGGGAAGAAGCGCAAGGATCAGAGGCAGGCGTCTTCAGGCAGCTTATAGCAGCCGATTCCTTTTCAATTTCAGGGGTCAGTGGGTGGATCACGGGGACCGTGTCCCCAATGTGGCGAGTCGCACCCAGGCAGGTAGTGCACGGCACCGGTGATTTGTTTCAGGTATGACCGGCCAGGGCATATGGCACACGACTGTCCCCAGAGACCGCAGCAGCAGCAGTATCCTCAACAGCAGTAGTACCCCCAGCAAGGATTTGTAGATGGGAGCTGTGACCTAGAGGGCGGCGAAAAGCATTTTTTTGACCTTGAGTCACCGTCTTCGATGGTTGACCCCGGGGGGCCACCCGTGGCCCCCTCGGCGCCTGGCCCTTCCGTGGCCTCCCTTCAACGGGATTCTTCTCACCTTCAGGCTGGCCTTCCTTCTTTGGGCATTTCTTCGACTACTGGCGGGAGATCGTTTGCTGAAGTATTGTCGTCTTCCATGGCCTCGCCGGTCGTCCCGGGATCGGTCCACTCTCCGGCACTCACCGACAATGGGGAACCTGTAGTTTTCTTTACCCAGGAGAAGATCTCGGCGTCCCTGGGTCCTTTTGCTTTCTCTTTGGTTGCGCGGACCCCTCAGGGAAGACATGCTTTCTCTGAAATCAGAGCTCATTTGAACAACAGGTGCAGATTTTCTGATGACTATATGATAAGTGCTATGGATAACAGACACCTTCTATTGAGATTCCGGAACTATGAAGATTATCTATCTCTCTTATTAAAGGAGACGCTTTTTGTTCATGGTCGTTTATTCCGTTTCTTCAAATGGTCTATGGATTTTTCACCAACAGCAGATTCGCCTGTTCTCCCGGTATGGATTTCTTTCCCTGGTCTCCCGGTAAACTTCTATTTAGAACACTTGATTCGGTCTATTGTTGGTAATATTGGTCGAGTCCTGAAGGTTGATCAATACACTCTTAATTTGTCTCAAACGAATGCTGCTCGAGTTTGTATTGAGCTGGATATATCCAAGCCGCGTCATTCTCAAGTTTGGATTGGTGTCCCAGGAGGTGGTGCTTGGCATGATGTCATTTACCCGGAGCTTCCATCTTACTGCTCTACTTGCTCCCGTATTGGTCACAATGTAACAAACTGCAAAGGCTCAAAGAATTCATCCAACCCTGTGAAGCCTAAACAGACTGCAGCTGATATCAAAGGTAAGGCCGTTTGGCAGCCAGTAACAAATCAGAAGGAAATAGCAGAAAATCATTTGATTGCCACCAGATCCACTGAAGGTAGCATTCCTTCAATTCTTCCAAGAAATTTTATTCAGGGTAATAGCTCAAATCAGTCTTCGGACTTGAACAAGCCCTGCTTATTAAATTCCTCAAATCCTCCTACTATAGACCCAGAGGATTCAGCTGAGCGCTCTAACATTTGCTTGCAAGAAGCAATTCCTGTGAAGACTACACCAACAATTAATGTGGAGCAACTTTCTAGTTCTGAGCCAGCATTTCCTCAACTGGTTTCACCAGACTTGGCTCAGGATCCTACTGTTTTTGGAAATCAGGAACATATTCATGCTACTCACTCTGAAACTTTGGTCCGCCCAATTTTGGAGCTCCCTTCAAACCAAAACAATTGTCAGGCTGACTCAAAGGTCTTGCCAGAGCACGAGCCTCCATCGATAGATGAGAAGACGGGACATAGCTAGCATGGCAGAAGCTCAAAATGTCCTAGCTTTGTACAATGAGAGATCAGGGGTTACAACCAGATCCATGTTAAGGACTGGGTCCACGGGTAATCTTCTTGATAATAAACATTTATCATGAATTTCATTATTTGGAATATTAGAGGGATTGGCAATGATATCTCTATTGGCAGAGTGAAATTTCTCATAAGATCTCATAACATTGACTGCGTTGTGCTATTGGAACCTAAAATAAACATTACCAGAATGGACAATATCTGCAGAAAATTGGGAATGGACAAGGCTGTGGCTAATGCTGATGGATTGGCACACATTTGGGTCCTTTGGAAAGATACTCTGAACTTTTCGGTGATCTGCAGGGATGATCAGCAGATGACTCTTCTTCATTCTAATGCTGTTGTACCTGATTTTCATTCAACTTTTGTCTATGCCAAATGCAATATTTTGGAGAGGCAAGATCTGTGGGCTTCTTTATCTAATGTTCACTCAAAAATAAATGGTCCATGGATGATAGCTGGTGATTTCAATTGCATCACAAGTGTGGACGAAAAGCTTGGTGGTAATTCCCCAAACCTATCTGCTATGACAGACTTTAATAACTGCATATCTGATTGTGCTTTAATTGATGGTGGCTATATTGGTTCAAAATATTCCTGGCATAACAATCAAGCTGGAGGCAGAGGAATTTGGGCCCGGTTAGACAGAGTTCTTCTGAATGCAGACTGGCTTACTTATCTCCCTATTTCTATTGAACATTTGTCCAGGGAGGCTTCTGACCATGCTCCACTTCTTGTTAAACTGGTCTCTCAAGATCGTAGACTGAGTAGAATTTGCTTTCAGAAAATGTGGACCCTTCATGAGCAATTTATTGAAGCTGTCCAGACATGCTGGCATTCTAGCCCTGTAGCTTCATCTCCTATGAATTGCTTGTACCTTAAGCTCAAAGCTTTAAAAAGGATGCTTCGGACTTGGAATAAAGAAACATTTGGTAATGTTCATCTGAATTTATCCAAAGCTGAGGATGCTGTCCTTCTAGCTGAGCATCAATATGACCTTCAGCCAACTGATGCTAACTGGACCGACTTAGAAGAAGCAAAGAACATTCAATCTGATAGGCTTCTGCAGCATGAGTTTTTCTGGAGACAAAAGTCAGGGATCAGGTGGCTCCTGGAGGGTGACAGAAATACCAAATTTTTTCACATGTCTACTTTAGCAAAAAGAAGAAGACATAAAATTAGTCAATTGAAAACCCCTGCTGGTAATCTTTCATCAGATCATGAAGTTATGAAAAGAACTGTTGTCTCCCATTTTCAGAATGCCTTCTCTACCCAAGATCATCATATTGATAATGACTTCTTGAGCTGTATTCCACAATTAGTTCAGCTGGCTGATAATGACAGACTTTGTGAAATTCCGACTGAAATTGAAGTTCATGATGCAGTTTTCAGTATGTCAGCTGATAGTGCCCCTGGGCCTGATGGGTTCTCTGGGGTGTTTTTCCAAAAAGTATGGAACATCATTGGCCCCATTGTTATCAGTGCTGTGCAAGAAGCCTTTAGCACCCGGATTCCTCTGCCAAGATTTGTCACTTCCACTTTGATTGCTCTCATTCCTAAAAAGCAAAACTCAGTGGATATTACAGATTATAGGCCGATAAGCTTATGTAATTTTTTCTATAAGATCATTTCCTCAATCATAAACAGAAGATTAGCTACCATTCTTCCCAGAATTATTTCTGCTGAGTAGTCTGCTTTTGTTAAAGGGAGACAGATCATAGAAAACATTGCTATGGCC
Source organism: Amorphophallus konjac (assembly GCA_022559845.1). NCBI lineage: Eukaryota > Viridiplantae > Streptophyta > Magnoliopsida > Alismatales > Araceae > Amorphophallus > Amorphophallus konjac. The sequence continues at coordinate 391,682,698 of CM040126.1, forward strand.
CAAGAGCTATCTCTTGAATTGGGCAGAAAAACCAGAGGCTCAAATGCTATGTTTAAGCTTGATATGGCTAAAGCCTATGATAGACTTGAATGGGATTTCCTTTATTCAGTTATGCTCAGATTTGGTTTCAGTAATACATTCGTATCTCTCATTGATAGACTGATCAGCAACTGTTGGTTTTCTATTTTACTAAATGGAGACACTGCTGGCTTTTTCAAATCAACCAGAGGAATTTGTCAAGGTGACCCATTAGCTCCCTCCCTATTTGTCATAGCTGAAGAAGCACTTAGCAGGTCGCTTAGAAACGCCTTCAGCAGTGGCCGGATAGAGTGGTTCTCAGGTCATCAGAGATGCCCAAATATATCCCATTTACTGTTTGCAGATGATACTCTGATTTTCAGTAAAGCCACCTCAACTTCCATTAGAAATTTACTGAATCTTCTTCATACTTATGAACATGCATCAGGCCAACTGATTAATGTCAGCAAGAGTGGCTTTTTAATTCACCCCAAGAAGCCTATTTCTGTTGCTCAGCGTATTCAGAATCTCACTGGATTCTCTAGGCTTTCATTTCCTCATAAATACCTTGGAATACCTCTGATGATTGGTAGAACCAAAAAGATTTATTTTGCAGGGGTTATCAACACTATTCAAAAGAGAATCTCTGGGTGGAAGGCCAACCTTTTATCCCAAGGTGCCAGATTGGTTCTTATTAGGCATGTTCTTGCTTCACTACCAATTTATTCACTGTCTTCATCTCCTATGCATATTGGTATCCATTATCAGATAGAGCAAGCCTTTGCTAACTTTTTTTGGGGGTCTTCACCCTTTGGCAAAAAGAGACATTGGAAAGCCTGGAGGGCTTTATGTAGGACTCAGTCCAAAGGGGGTCTTGGCATCATGTCTCTCAGGATTATGGAAACTGCACTCCGAGTTAAAATGTTGTGGAATGCTATTCACACTGATTCTCTTTGGGCTTCTTATTTTAGAGCCAAGTATCTATATAAAGGACACATCCGAGAGGCAAACTTCAGAAACATGAAGGGTTTTGCGCGAAGAAGCTGGCTGAAGGCTAAGGCCTACATACTTCAGTTCAAGAAAGTCATTATTGGGAATGGTGCTAATACCAATTTCTGGTATGACAATTGGATGGGTAAACAGTGCTTATATAGCTATGTCCCTGATGGTCTTATTCCGAATCCAGAAGCCTCTGTTAGAGATACCATTCTGAACCCTACTTCAGAAGATTCTGCCCTGCTGAATGCCTTGGCTCCTAATGATATCCAGCAAGCTATCAAAACTGTCAGCTTAAATCAGGAAATGGACTTGGGCATCTGGAGTCCCTCTCCATCAGGTCAGTGTACAGTTGCTTCCACCTACAAATCAATCACTCACAGTTATCAGCTGTCTAGTATTCCCTGGAATCGGCTGTGGTCCACTTGGGTTCCTACTAAAATTTCAGTTCATCTATGGAAGATTTTGAATAACTGTCTATCGACTGATGATAATGTTCAAAGAATTGGTGTTGTCCTCTGTTCAAAATGCTCATGCTGCAGGGTTCCGCAGGTGGAAAACCCCATTCATTTATTCATTAACAGTGATATTGCTATCTCTGTCTGGACTGCCTTTTCAGCAGCATGTATGCATTTTGAAGGGCGAAATACCAGGGAATTCATTCTGAATGCTATCAGCCATGCTCAGCCTGGTTCGGCCTTTGCTCTCTTCACCCTTGCCTACATTGGATATGGGATGTGGGAAATCTAGAAAACCAGGAACAGCATAAAATATGAGGACAAATCTTTTTCCAAACCAAATCTCATCCATCATCTTATGTCCCAAGTTAAGATAGTATGCTCGGCTGCTGCCCTCAAGGAATCAAAGTCTTCAAACCAGAAAATCTTGGATCACTTTGGAATCAAATATCAAGCACCCGGTAGTCATCAAATGAAGATAGTGAGATGGATTTGCCCGCCTTGGCCATCTATAAAACTAAATACTGATGGAGCCAGCAAGCTATCTGGATACACTGGAGGAGGTGGTATTATCAGAGACCACAGAGGCAAGGCTATTTGATGCGGGACCGACTGACTCGCTAGCTAACCTAGGACGCTAAAGAGTGCGACCAGCACGCGCACGTGACAAGGCAAGCCAGTGTGACCGACTAACGTGAATTCCCTCCGGGTGGAGGCGTCTCTCAACAGGACTCCGAACCACGGCCGTCCCAAGGAGGGAGGCGCGACGGGATCACAACGGGCGAGAAGCCGCTGGACGACATGGGAGTCTAGTCCGAGCTCGGTGCTCGACTAGGGCCAAGGGAGGTGGGCACTCTCGTCACTCAACCAGCAGTGATAAATACAGTCTAGCTAGGCCCTACACTCACTCGCGCGGCACATTCAATCGCATACGGAATAAGCAAGTAACAAAGGAGGGAGCGAGACACGTACCTCCACGCCTAGGCGTGGGGAAGGAACCCCGGCCGAGTCCAACCACCCCGATACACGCGAGAGAAATAAATAGTACAAGCGCCAAACGGGGCCCACTCCTCGCAGGGAGATAACAGGCTACAAACACAATAGCACACGGGGCGGCAGGCACACGGGCTGACGGGCAGCAGCCGATGTCGGGGAGGAGGCCGGACGCCGATCCTCGCGAAGCCGATCGCTCCTGCAGTGTCCTGTAAGGAGGAGGTCCACGTCGCTATGGGACGCTGCTGGGGTGCCGAGCCGGATGAAGGGGCCACACGCAGCTGCTGCGGCCTCGGGGAATGTCGGTCCGGCGAGAGGCTGCTGACTGGTCCCTGTGACAGCGGGCAGAGATGGCGCTGGTACGCGGCCGTCCGGACAGCGTTTGTGGCGGCGTCTTCTCTGGTGGAAGGCTGACAGGGGTGGCTTTCAAGGGGCAGTGGTGGCCGATGGGGTGCTGTGGGAGATTTGGGTGCGAAGGGCACTGTAAACAGGGAGAAACAGTCTGCCTACGGGGTAGTCAGACCTGTGACCTTGGATGGGAGCGACAACGGTGCGAGGTTGCGGTGGGGATCCAGGCCCGGGGCGGACACTGGAGGTGGACTGGGATGTAAGGAGTCGGCCTACCAATTTTCAGATTGATCCGTGGACGGGAGAGGGTACCTCCTTTGGAGGCCCGTTGCTGGCAGTCCCGCTCGAGTACTGTAGCGCAGGATTGCGCACTAAAAGTGTGCTTGAAGACAACTTTCAGCCCCGATGGAGTTTTGAGGCGAGACTACTTAGGTTGGATTTGTAACCGGCAGAGGAACAACTCTTATGAAGGGAAATAGGGCTAGAAACGGTGGCAAGGTGGCGTAAACGGGCGGACAAGAAGGCTCTGGTTCAGGCGAGACTGTCAGGGTGACAGCCAGCGCACCAAAAGTAGGTATGAAGGGAACTTTCGCTGTGGGTGGAGTTTTGAGACGAAACCGGTGGGGTTGGAACGGTGACAGGAAGGGATACAAAAGTCGTGAAGACCTTTGAGAGAGACGCCGCCGGGAAGTAGACGCACCAGACCGAACTTTGGACACCCGATCTGCTGTCAGCACAGGGACGCCCGGGGAAGAGGATGAAGATCCCGCGTGCGCCGTCGCTTCACCGAACTCGTCGCCGTGAATGTTGGAAGAAGGTTGCTGGCGTTGGGATCCTTGGAGGAGGTCTCCTACCCCTGGGCGTCTCACCCAAGGACTGGAGAGGGGGTGAGGGCGTCGCACCCTCAAGGAGGAGGAAGAGGAAGGGATCGCCCCTTTCAAGATGGTGGACATGCAGAAACATGGGGAAGAGACATGTGTCCCTGGCCTCCTAAGCTCGGGCATCTGGATGCCGGTAAGGTGAGGTGTTGACTAGAAGGCCTAGGTGGTGTATGATAGTGGACCTCCTCGACAAGGTGGGGAAAAGAATATGGGTCGAGAGGCTCACTAGGGAGGGGATCGAAAGGGTCAAAGAAATGATGACCCCTCCCGACAGGTCCCTTCACTATACTTGCCCATGTGCGACATTCGCCCAGGTGCAGATAATCACCTTCAGGCACTCTCATGTATGGGGCAAGGGGCTCATGAGGAAGGCAAGGAAGGCAAGGTTCCTCCCTCGGGACCGTGAAACCATAAGCGGGGACAAAATCAACCTCCACGGGTATAGGAAATAATAAAAGGACCTCGGATGTGATATGTCCTATGGTGTAGACCGAGGTAATAGACCCCAAAGCAGGGAGTGTAAAGCTATGACTATAGGGTTGGTCAGACCCTAAGGTCAACATGTAAGTCAACTCCCATTGATAATCTAAACTCCTAAGGAAGTCCTTCACATTTTCAAGAAAGCAGAAGGACCGAAAAGTGGTGTGAAAGGAGTTAAGGGGTATTATTGGGAGGGCTGGTCCCATGGGTGTATAGCAAGGAATGGAGACATCTAGAAGTGGACCCTCCCTTAGCCAGCTAGCTAAAGACTCTCCAATGACCAGTTCACCCTCGGAAGGTAAGAATGTCTCTATATGAGGGTCTAAGGGTGAAGCCTCTCTCTCGGGAGGGGAAACGGAGTCCTCTATGATGTGGAGGGGATCACTCCCTAACTCCTCAACCTCAGTTAGGTACTCCTCAATCAACTCCTGTTCAGCCTCGTAACTCACTGGAACAAACCCAGGTGATGACAGGGAGGTGGTCAGCGTAACGCCGTCATGGAAGACAAACTCACCGGGAAGGTGAGATGGGTGTAAGGTGCAGGTCCTCCTATCCAGGTCGATGGTCGCACTTCTTTAGCGTCCTAGGTTAGCTAGCGAGTCAGTCGGTCCCGCATCAAATTTGGTATTCATTCTGAATGCTATCAGCCATGCTCAGCCTGGTTCGGCCTTTGCTCTCTTCACCCTTGCCTACATTGGATATGGGATGTGGGAAATCTAGAAAACCAGGAACAGCATAAAATATGAGGACAAATCTTTTTCCAAACCAAATCTCATCCATCATCTTATGTCCCAAGTTAAGATAGTATGCTCGGCTGCTGCCCTCAAGGAATCAAAGTCTTCAAACCAGAAAATCTTGGATCACTTTGGAATCAAATATCAAGCACCCGGTAGTCATCAAATGAAGATAGTGAGATGGATTTGCCCGCCTTGGCCATCTATAAAACTAAATACTGATGGAGCCAGCAAGCTATCTGGATACACTGGAGGAGGTGGTATTATCAGAGACCACAGAGGCAAGGCTATTATTGCATTCTCTCATTTTTATGGTCAATCCAACCCACTCATAGCTGAAGCTCGTGCCCTTCTTGATGGCATCAAATACTTGAAGACTGTGAACTCAAATCCAGCCCTAATTGAATGCGACTCTCTCACCCTTGTCCGTATTGTTAAAAAGGATACTCATTGCCCTTGGTCTATTCTTAGCGTTGTCAGAGAAATCTGGAACATTATATCTCAGCAGGATTCTTTGTCTCATATCTACAGAGAAGCCAATTCTGTTGCAGACCTGCTTGCTTCATTAGCTTGCACCACTAAATGTAATTCTTTTTATTCTTACGATGAGCTACCTTCCATTATAAAAGGTGCGGCTCGGCTGGACTCACTAGGCTTGCCTAGTATCAGATTGATGTAATCATTTTCTCTATTAATAAAATTATTGTCCCCTAGTGGTCTGATGGTGGAGTGGCCTTCTCCTTACCGATGGTAAGGGGTGCACTCTCCCATTGTCTTCTAGGTTAGGCTCTTCTATTAAAAAAAAGTAGTACCCCCAGCAGCAGATGTCATACCCGCAGCAGCAGGGGTAGTATCTGCCACTACCCAGGTCAGCGAGTGTAGGGGGCAAGCAGAGATCTCGAGGCCAGATTACACACATGACCAGGGCAAAGGCAGCGACGTCACAGCTCGTGGAAGGTACCATTTGGATTTGGGGTTGTGTAACTCGAGTTTTGTTAGATTCTGGCGTGTCTCATTCGTTTATTTCGAAGGATTTTGCACTGAGTATTGAGGAGCCAGTGACCCAGTTGTCCTGTGATTTGGCAGTGGAGTTACGTTCTGGTGATTTTATGATCACTCCATATTGTTTTGATGAGGTTCCTGTATGGATTGAAGGGCGGAGTTTGCCGGCTAGGTTTTATGCGTTGCCACTTCAGGATTTTGATGTGATTTTGGACATGGATTGGCTCGAGGCGCATCATGCTTTGGTGGATTGTGGCTTGAAGAAGGTTTATTTCCGGCGGCTTCGTGGACCCACCTTCTATTTCCAAGGTATTATGTCTTCCTCTTCCCGCTTTCTTATTTCGACTTTTAGGGCTCGTCGTTTGCTTGATGCGGGTTGTCAGGGTTTCCTCGCTTCTGTGGTCGCGGTGGCCCAGTCGGAGCCGGATGTGGAGAACATTCCGGTGGTGTGCGAGTTTTTCGATATTTTTTTCGAGGACCTACTTGGATTACCTCCCCAGCGGGAGATTGATTTTGTGATCGAGATTGTGCCTGGTACGGGACCTTTGTCGAAGGCTCCTTACCGTATGGCTCCCGCTGAGTTGAGAGGGTTGAGGGCGCAGTTGCAGGAGTTACTCGCCAAGGGGTATATTCGTCCTAATTTTTCCCCTTGGGGGGCGCCAGTGTTGTTTGTGAAGAAGAAGGATGGTAGTCTGAGATTGTGCATTGACTACCGGTAGCTGAATGAGGTGACCGTTAAGAACAAGTATCCATTGTCGCGGATTGATGATTTGTTCAACCAGCTTCAATCTGCTCGAGTGTTCTCGCGGATTGATTTGTGGTCCGATTATTATCAGTTGCAGATTCGAGAGTCTGGCGTGGAGAAGACTGCGTTCAGCTCGAGATATGGGCATTATGAGTTTCTGGTGATGCCGTTCGGGCTCACCAACGCCCCCACAGCATTTATGGATTTGATGCAGAGGGTGTTCCGTCCCTACTTGGACCAGTTCATGGTCGTGTTTGTGGACGACATCCTTGTTTATTCGCAGTCTACAGATGAACATGCGTATCATTTGAGGGTTGTGTTGCAGACCTTGTGAGATCACCAGTTGCATGCTAAGCTCAACAAGTGTGAGTTTTGGCTTCACGAGGTGCACTTTTTGGGGCACGTGATTTCTAGTGATGATATTTCCGTGGATCCAGCCAAGGTCGAGGTAGTGATGCAATGGCCGAGGTCAAGGTCCGTGATGGAGATTCAGAGTTTTTTGGGGCTTGCAGGCTATTACAGGAGATTCATTTAAGATTTTTCTCGTGTTGCAGCCCCGATGACCAGGCTTACGCGGAAGGATGTGCCATTTGTCTGGACTGGTGAGTGTGAGCAGAGCTTCATGGAGCTTCGGAGGTTGCTCACCTCGGCACCGATGTTGGTGTTACCTTCTGGATCGGGAGGTTTTGTGGTGTGTACAGATGCTTCCAGGGTCGGGTTGGGTGCTGTGCTGATGCAGCACGGTAGAGTTGTGGTGTATGCATCTCGGCAGTTGAAGTCACATGAGGAGAACTACCCTACCCATGACCTTGAGTTAGCGGCTATGATCTTTGCATTGAAGATTTGGAGGCACTATCTGTACGGTGAGAAGCTTGAGGTGTTCATAGACCATCAGAGTTTGAGGTATGTGTTCACTCAGAAGGACCTTAACCTCAGGCAGAGGCGATGGATGGAGTATATGAAGGATTATGACTTCTCCCTGTCTTATCAGCTCGGCAGGATGAATGTCATTGCCGATGCCTTGAGTAGGAAGGTCGTTGTCAGCACCATGATGATGAGGAAGTGGAGGCTCTGGGAACAGGTGCTGTCTGTGTCATTTATGCTCAGGGTTCCCCAATAGCCGGGGTCAGCTGTTCTTGCGAGCTTGATTGTCACGCCAACGATTTGTCGTCAAGTGACAGATGCTCAGCGTGCAAACCCTGAGTTGCCCCGGATTTTGGCTCTGGCTGATGTGGACTTCGGCGAGGACAGAGCTGTGAGATTTCGTGGGATGCTGTACGTCCCTGCCGAGGAGCAGGTGAGGCGTACGGTGCTACTTGAGGCTCATGGGAGTCGGTACACTGTAAACCCGAGAGCGACGAACATGTATCGGAACTTGAAGAGGCAGTTCTGGTGGCCAAGCATGAAGAGAGATATTACTGAGTATGTGGCCCGATGCCTAACCTGTCAGCAGGTGAAGGCGGAGCATCAGCGACCAGGAGGTATGCTTTAGCCCTTGGAGGTTCCCGCGTGGAAATGGGACCACGTGACTGTAGACACGCTATTCCTGACATCACTTTGAGAAAATATCATATTACTATATGACGCCCCGCAGTGGCTTTTGCATTTTGAATCGCTTGAGTGCTTCACATTCTTAAGTCTTCTTTCGCCTTTTGAGTGGGTAACGTAACACTTCTTCGGCATCCGAAAACCGCCTCGTTGCGGAAATCATGTGGCATACGGACGGCATCGCCACCAATCGGACGTACCGAAAGATTTCGAAATCAGGAAGATGTCTGGCAGATGGCTGCCGACGGCCTTTCGGGGGGATCCGACAAGTTTTCATGGAGGCGTCCAGGTCCCTGGACGCCTCCATCAGTGAAAAATAAAAAAAACAAATAAATAATAATAATTGTGAAGGTGTCCAGGGCCTGGGACGCCTCTATTTGAGGCGTCCTGGTGCCTTGACGCCTTCAATTTACGACACCCGGATGCTCCCGATCCGTCGATCGATTTGACGTTTCGGAAAAATCTAAAAATATAAAGACGTCTTGCCAGCTAGACGCGCCCACTCGTGAGTCACGGGTACCCACCAAAATCATGGGCTTTACCCACTGTCTACGACTTTCGGCGGGGTTCCGGTGGGCAGAATTGGGCGCGTCCAGGGTCCCGGATGCCTCAACATTGAGGCGTCCAGTCTCCTGGATGCCTTCATAAAAATATTAAAAATCAAAAAATAAAAAAGGTTTAATGTGTTGATGGAGGCGTCCAGGGTCCTGGACGCCCCCATCTTGAGGCGTCCAGGTCCCTGGACGCCTCAACCCACCTCCCCTCTATAAATAGAGGACCCCCTCCCTCGAAGGGAAGGGGCTTCAGATCCGACAGAGGAAGGAGAGACTCTGTCGGATCCCATTTCTAACCCATGGGTCTTTTATAGGGGGAGGTTCTGCCGGCTTCTCGGGTGTCCGCGCTCACGAGAGGAAGACTGGCTCTATCCGTTCTACTTCCACGTCGTCCCCACGCAGTCGAAGCTCCGCCGGATCCCGCCATCGGCACCTTCAATAAGCCATTCTCTCCCATTCTCTTTTGTCATTTCCATCGCATGCACCATCCCGTCATCCGTCATCTCCTTTCATAAGGAAGATCCGTTTTTATGCACGTTTGCACGATCCCCCATTCATCATAGTATTTTCCTCCTACTCGTGTCCGAGAGGGATTTAAAAATAACACCAACCAGGTGTGTGTCTTGCCACGATTTCATTATTCTTCATCAAGGGACTAATATTACACTACCATCTTTTCTGATCCACATGTTATTTGTCTGTTTCTTCTTTTGCAAGGGTAACCAAGGAAAGCCCTCTCCATCGACCGGCCAAAGAGAGAGGAAGAAGTAACCCGCCATCTCCCGCTTTTGAGATAGGCGCGATCACTTTCTTTATTTTGGGATCTCTGGCCCCTGTCGATCACATCATATTCTCGAGGCTGCGGAGAGTCATTTTCCGCAATGGCCGTTTAAATTTCCGTCAGTTATATTATGTGCTATTCTTATATCTGCTATATTATCGAGACCGCGGAGAGTCATTTCCCGCAATGGCCGTTTAAATTTCCGTCACTTATATTCTGTGTTGTTCTTATATCTGCTATATTCTCGAGGCCGCGGAGAGTCATTTCTCGCAATGGCCATTTAAATTTTCGTCACTTATATTCTGTGCTATTCTTATATCTGCTATATTCTCGAGACCGCGGCGAGTCATTTCCTGCAATGGCTATTTAAATTTCTGTCACTAATATTGTCATGCCCCGAGCGCGGAAGATTACCCGGAGGCGTGACGCGTCTATATAGACCGTGTCAATCTTGTAAATATCAGAGTGCGCAAATAACTAAGATTTAACTCGAAGTTAATACAATTAGGATGAGCTGACAATTGATACAACTAACCCAATGACAATTACATACATATCCAAGTCCAACTACTAGGCTTCAAGCCCTTATTACAATTATTGGACTTATACAGCTAACGTCTGACATAACTTGATATGACTGACATAAATGAAATTACAATAACACCATTTACACAAGCACAATTTACAAGATAACAAGATAATTCTATTTTTACACTCATCACTCCCACTCATTCCCTCCCGAGTTCTGGCTGATATCTGAATTTCCTGGAAAGGTTAGAAAACAACTAGATGAGCGAATCGCTCAGTAGGATTTACATCTCAAATTTTAACATGCTTTAAGTGAATTACACATTCATTTAATGTACGTAACCTATGCATGCAGACAGATAGATATCAAAGAATTGTAAAATTGACGGGAGTAGAAAGTGAGACTATAGATTTCACAATTTCAAGCAGCAGTGGCAAGTGATAGTAAATGATGTCAAGTCAGTGATAACTGAATAGCAACATGTTATTCAAGCTAGTAACTGAGTAGAAACATGTTATTCAAGCTAGCAATAGTAAGCAAAGTAGTTTCAAGTATGTATAACTGGAATTGGCTATTTATAATGCATTCAAGTAAGCACTTTTACCCTTTTGCGGGTCTCAAGTCAATCAATCAAGTAATATCATGAGAATGAGTGGAATGTCTAAAGTCTAGCAAGCAAGTACTTTGGTGCAATGCCAAACACCGTGGTCAATAAACTCCCATGGGCACAAGTACCTTCGGGTGCTCCCTCCAGGACCAGACCGGGCCCTATATGCACAACATTCATCATGTATGTTGACATCCACTCTCATTTATAGCTAATATGGAATTTCAAGGTTTGACCAGTATGATATATAAGGTGGAATTATGGAATGGAATCCAAGGGCGCATTGATTTGTGGGGATGAAATAGGAGTGGAAACCAGTAACATTTGATACACGGAAAAACTAGATAAGAGAGGTGCCTTATAGGCCACCTGACAATTTTGGAAATGACACCCTCACTGTGGAATGCCCTTCCTGGGAATTATACAGGGTTCAGAGGACCCTGTCAGGAGTTAAAATCACCTCTCCGGCTGCCATCTGTTAGTGGAGATGGCAAAAGTGAAAGCCTAATGATCACGTTAACGTAATGAGCTACCTGGGTCGTCTCAATAGTCCATCGCGTCAACTCATCAGTTCATCGCGTCAACCCATCAGTTCACAGCGTCAACGCAGTGAACAGACAGGGTCGACCCTGTCAACAGGCTGCGTCGACCCTGTCAACAGGCAGGGTCGACTCATCAGTTCATCGCGTCAACGCGATAAACTGGCAGGGTCGACTCATCAGTTCATCGCGTCAACGCGATGAACTGGCAGGGTTGACTCATCAGTTCATCGCTTCAACGCGATGAACTGGCAAGGTCGATACTTTCTTTTGTTTCCCAGTTTTCATGCCATTTCAATCCTCTTTTCACTCTGAGTTCTTCACAAAAGTTCTTCTTCTCTTATAGATGTAGATTTTATTCTTCTACCATGACCTCCAATTCTTCTTAGTTTTTAAGTTATAATTAATTTTCTAAGGTTCTATTTTTTTTACTCAGTAACTGTTCACATATGCCTATAGATCTCGGTTTTTCACATTTTTCACCTTCTTCCTCTCATTTTCTCTCTCTGCACTCTTCATAAAACTTCTTTCTAACATTCCAATCTACGATTTTCTCTTCTATCATGTACTCTCATTCTCTCTAGATTCTTCGTTATTCTCCTTCTTAGAACCCCCCCTATTTTCAATATAATTTCTTGGTCTTTTTCAACTTGGTCTCTTTTCAACTTGGCCTCTTTCAACTTGGTCTCTTTTCCACATTTTTCATCCTCTTGACTACAATTTCTTCTTTCACTATTTCAGGTTTTAGTTTCACAGAAATTGACATAATGACAGGCCCTTTACTAAAGCATGAACTATATCAAATATAGATACTAGCTACTACATGCTAATCATCTCAGATTTAAGCCAACATATGTTAATCATTCTAGATATGATACTAATACTACAAGAAAAATCGCGGATAGCGACCGACATATTCGGTCGCTATTCAGTCGTAGATCGGTCGCAAATCTGTATTGCGACCGAACAGACACTATCTAGCGACCGAATATGTCGGTCGCTATATCATAGTCGCTATATAGCGACCGACATAATTCGGTCGCAGTATCAGTCGTTACCAGAGACCGATTATAATCGGTCGCCTGACCGGTCGCTAATAATTCGGTCGCCATTCAGTCTCTATTCGGTCGCTACAATTGTTGTATTTTAAAAAATAAAATTAACCTATCGGATTAAGTCGGTCTCAATTCGGTCGCTATTCGGTCTCGAATTATGTTGTATTTTTAAAAATAAAATTAACCTATCGGATTTATTCGGTCTCAATTCGGTCGCTAGTCGGTCTCTAAATTTGTTTTATTTTTAAAAATAAAATAAACCTATCGGATTTATTCGGTGGCTAGTCGGTCGCTAGTCGGTCGCCAAGTATAATTATTTAATAAAAGAAATATAACGTATAGTCGCTATTCGGTCGCAATTCAGTCTCAATGCGGTCGCTAATTTTGCATTATTTTTTTTTTAAAAATTTATTTAAACTGATAAATAAATTACCTGATAAATAACAAATTCATAACATAAATATAAAATCAACTACACAGACAACAATATCGACAAATCTCAAATTCATCACATACAAACACCTGATAAATAACAATTTCATAAAACAATAATAAATCAACTACACGGATCACAATCTCCACGAACCTCAAATTACACACAATTAAAATAAAATCACAAATTAATCATACATCCATAATAATAAAATGACAACATACACAACTAAAATAAAATCACAAATCCTCCACATATGTCTCATCCTGGTCGTCGTCTCGTCCAACATCATCATGGTCGTCGTCTCGTCCAACATCTCGCGACGGATGATCCTGTATATCATTTAAAAAAATTATAATCAAATCCTTAATAAAGAAATCAAGCATTAACAAGACTTAATAAAGAAATCAAGCATTAACAAGAGTATGCCAATAGTTTAAGCCAGCTCATTTTCATATATATAAATACACACACACAATATAAGTTCAAATTTCATCTTGTATTTTAAAAATGAAGTTTGAGCGCCGAGCTCAAACCGGGCATCCGATTTGGATTCCGTCAGTTCTGACAAGTCACTTTCATCTCCCCGGTCGTATTGGAATGATCGGCACGGCCATCCGACCGGTATTTCGAATTTTAGACCCCCGGACCCGTCCTAACAGTTCATTTGAACTAAGTGTATTTTAAAAATGAAGTTTGAGCGCCGAGCTCAAACCGGGCATCCGATTTGGATTCCGTCAGTTCTGACAAGTCACTTTCATCTCCCCGGTCGTATTGGAATGATCGGCACGGCCATCCGACCGGTATTTCGAATTTTAGAACCAAATGCCCCGTCCTAACAGTTCATTTGAACTAAGTGTATTTTAAAAATGAAGTTTGAGCGCCGAGCTCAAACCGGGCATCCGATTTGGATTCCGTCAGTTCTGACAAGTCACTTTCATCTCCCCGGTCGTATTGGAATGACCGGCACGGCCATCCGACCGGTATTTCAGATTTTAGACCCCCGGACCCGTCCTAACAGTTCATTTGAAATAAGTGTATTTTAAAAATGAAGTTTGAGCGCCGAGCTCAAACCGGGCATCCGATTTGGATTCCGTCAGTTCTGACAAGTCACTTTCATCTCCCCGGTCGTATTGGAATGATCGGCACGGCCATCCGACCGGTATTTCGAATTTTAGACCCCCGGACCCGTCCTAACAGTTCATTTGAACTAAGTGTATTTTAAAAATGAAGTTTGAGCGCCGAGCTCAAACCGGGCATCCGATTTGGATTCCGTCAGTTCTGACAAGTCACTTTCATCTCCCCGGTCGTATTGGAATGATCGGCACGGCCATCCGACCGGTATTTCAGATTTTAGAACCAAATGCCCCGTCCTAACAGTTCATTTGAACTAAGTGTATTTTAAAAATGAAGTTTGAGCGCCGAGCTCAAACCGGGCATCCGATTTGGATTCCGTCAGTTCTGACAAGTCACTTTCATCTCCCCGGTCGTATTGGAATGACCGGCACGGCCATCCGACCGGTATTTCAGATTTTAGACCCCCGGACCCGTCCTAACAGTTCATTTGAAATAAGTGTATTTTAAAAATGAAGTTTGAGCGCCGAGCTCAAACCGGGCATCCGATTTGGATTCCGTCAGTTCTGACAAGTCACTTTCATCTCCCCGGTCGTATTGGAATGATCGGCACGGCCATCCGACCGGTATTTCGAATTTTAGACCCCCGGACCCGTCCTAACAGTTCATTTGAACTAAGTGTATTTTAAAAATGAAGTTTGAGCGCCGAGCTCAAACCGGGCATCCGATTTGGATTCCGTCAGTTCTGACAAGTCACTTTCATCTCCCCGGTCGTATTGGAATGATCGGCACGACCATCCGACCGGTATTTCAGATTTTAGAACCAAATGCCCCGTCCTAACAGTTCATTTGAACTAAGTGTATTTTAAAAATGAAGTTTGAGCGCCGAGCTCAAACCGGGCATCCGATTTGGATTCCGTCAGTTCTGACAAGTCACTTTCATCTCCCCGGTCGTATTGGAATGACCGGCACGGCCATCCGACCGGTATTTCAGATTTTAGACCCCCGGACCCGTCCTAACAGTTCATTTGAAATAAGTGTATTTTAAAAATGAAGTTTGAGCGCCGAGCTCAAACCGGGCATCCGATTTGGATTCCGTCAGTTCTGACAAGTCACTTTCATCTCCCCGGTCGTATTGGAATGATCGGCACGGCCATCCGACCGGTATTTCGAATTTTAGACCCCCGGACCCGTCCTAACAGTTCATTTGAACTAAGTGTATTTTAAAAATGAAGTTTGAGCGCCGAGCTCAAACCGGGCATCCGATTTGGATTCCGTCAGTTCTGACAAGTCACTTTCATCTCCCCGGTCGTATTGGAATGATCGGCACGGCCATCCGACCGGTATTTCAGATTTTAGAACCAAATGCCCCGTCCTAACAGTTCATTTGAACTAAGTGTATTTTAAAAATGAAGTTTGAGCGCCGAGCTCAAACCGGGCATCCGATTTGGATTCCGTCAGTTCTGACAAGTCACTTTCATCTCCCCGGTCGTATTGGAATGATCGGCACGGCCATCCGACCGGTATTTCAGATTTTAGACCCCCGGACCCGTCCTAACAGTTCATTTGAACTAAGTGTATTTTAAAAATGAAGTTTGAGCGCCGAGCTCAAACCGGGCATCCGATTTGGATTCCGTCAGTTCTGACAAGTCACTTTCATCTCCCCGGTCGTATTGGAATGATCGGCACGGCCATCCGACCGGTATTTCAGATTTTAGACCCCCGGACCCGTCCTAACAGTTCATTTGAACTAAGTGTATTTTAAAAATGAAGTTTGAGCGCCGAGCTCAAACCGGGCATCCGATTTGGATTCCGTCAGTTCTGACAAGTCACTTTCATCTCCCCGGTCGTATTGGAATGATCGGCACGGCCATCCGACCGGTATTTCAGATTTTAGACCCCCGGACCCGTCCTAACAGTTCATTTGAACTAAGTGTATTTTAAAAATGAAGTTTGAGCGCCGAGCTCAAACCGGGCATCCGATTTGGATTCCGTCAGTTCTGACAAGTCACTTTCATCTCCCCGGTCGTATTGGAATGATCGGCACGGCCATCCGACCGGTATTTCAGATTTTAGACCCAATGACCCGTCCTAACAGTTCATTTGAACTAAGTGTATTTTAAAAATGAAGTTTGAGCGCCGAGCTCAAACCGGGCATCCGATTTGGATTCCGTCAGTTCTGACAAGTCACTTTCATCTCCCCGGTCGTATTGGAATGATCGGCACGGCCATCCGACCGGTATTTCGAATTTTAGACCCCCGGACCCGTCCTAACAGTTCATTTGAACTAAGTGTATTTTAAAAATGAAGTTTGAGCGCCGAGCTCAAACCGGGCATCCGATTTGGATTCCGTCAGTTCTGACAAGTCACTTTCATCTCCCCGGTCGTATTGGAATGACCGGCACGGCCATCCGACCGGTATTTCAGATTTTAGACCCCCGGACCCGTCCTAACAGTTCATTTGAAATAAGTGTATTTTAAAAATGAAGTTTGAGCGCCGAGCTCAAACCGGGCATCCGATTTGGATTCCGTCAGTTCTGACAAGTCACTTTCATCTCCCCGGTCGTATTGGAATGATCGGCACGGCCATCCGACCGGTATTTCGAATTTTAGACCCCCGGACCCGTCCTAACAGTTCATTTGAACTAAGTGTATTTTAAAAATGAAGTTTGAGCGCCGAGCTCAAACCGGGCATCCGATTTGGATTCCGTCAGTTCTGACAAGTCACTTTCATCTCCCCGGTCGTATTGGAATGATCGGCACGACCATCCGACCGGTATTTCAGATTTTAGAACCAAATGCCCCGTCCTAACAGTTCATTTGAACTAAGTGTATTTTAAAAATGAAGTTTGAGCGCCGAGCTCAAACCGGGCATCCGATTTGGATTCCGTCAGTTCTGACAAGTCACTTTCATCTCCCCGGTCGTATTGGAATGACCGGCACGGCCATCCGACCGGTATTTCAGATTTTAGACCCCCGGACCCGTCCTAACAGTTCATTTGAAATAAGTGTATTTTAAAAATGAAGTTTGAGCGCCGAGCTCAAACCGGGCATCCGATTTGGATTCCGTCAGTTCTGACAAGTCACTTTCATCTCCCCGGTCGTATTGGAATGATCGGCACGGCCATCCGACCGGTATTTCAGATTTTAGAACCAAATGCCCCATCCTAACAGTTCATTTGAACTAAGTGTATTTTAAAAATGAAGTTTGAGCGCCGAGCTCAAACCGGGCATCCGATTTGGATTCCGTCAGTTCTGACAAGTCACTTTCATCTCCCCACTGAAAATGAACTTCTTGTAACTTATGACCTATGCTCCTTTGTATGAACTGCCCTTCCTTTGCTTAGAGGTGCTGTTCCTGGCTTCCTGCCATGACAGTTACCAGACTTTGGGGAGATCTTTTCACCTAAATTGGCATATTTTATTCATGTCTACATGTTACTTTCCTTATATTATTCTAGCTTTATGAATATTTATAGATCTGTATCCTCCCCCACTCAAGTGAATAGAATTTATACATATCTTTTCACTTTCAGTTCTAACCAAAATCTCTATACACCTATGGAAAATCCTGCAGAACAGTCTGCCTGTTGATTCTAATATCCAGAGGATAGGTGTAAGATGATATTTAGAGTTAAGAAAATGATATTTTCCCCTCCTCAATCTAAATTCTTATATTTTGTAAGATGATATTTAGAGTTAACAAATAGAAAATCAATCAAATAAAATACTTACCGGAGGCTGCTGTGCAGGAGGTGCAGGAGGTGCTCTACTACTATCAATTCCCAAGGATGTGAGCATCTGGGAGACGGTCTGAGCGACGATGGTTGAGATATTCTGAGAGATATTCTGAGAGACGGTCTCGTTGACGATCTGCCTAAACATATCTGGAGTCATGGTCGGGGCGGCACTGGAAGAACCATCTGGGGCTGCTGGTGTGGTAAATGGAGAGGTCGCATGTGAGACCGAACTCGAGCATGATGATAACACCCTAGTCGTGCCCAAGCTATGTCCAAAACCATAAACATGTCCTTTCTTGGGTGCCCCAGATGCTGCAACCCAAATGGCAGGATCCAACTCTGGACGCTGACTGTCATCCCCGTACCTCTCATCCATTCGTCTACTATATGAGTCCTGCAAAAACCAAAAAAAAACAAAACCAAATTATTCTACAATTTAATCTTAAATGAAAACTATTAATGTATACACTTACCGCTACCTCCCGAGCTTTCTCACTAATGTAAGCATTTGTCCCTTTCTTCTTATGAGTTCGATCAAAAAGTTCATGAAATTGAGCTGGCCGCTTTAACTGTGCTTCCTGTTATTCAAATAAATCACAGTTTCATAATAGAAACAAAAAATTTATATATGTAGAAGTGTACTTACTAATCTCGCTTTATGTGTTGCAAAGGAGACAGAGCCACCCGTGTGTAAATTCGCTTCAGGATGCGCTGCTCTGTTTTGCTTTGCTTTGTTTGAATTGGCATTCCATTTCTCCGCTTCCCAAATGTTGCACAGCTCTGTCCAATACTCCTTTCTCATCCACACAGGCCCATGCTCCTTCCATATGTTCTTATCAGTACTTGCACATGCTTTTTTTGCATATCTTCGGGCATTGTACATAAGATGTTTGAAATTATCTCTTGCAGTAGCTGTCCATGCAAATCTAGCACGTAACTCATCTGAATGTTCTGTGAATCGATGATTCCTCTATATATTAACAACAACAAAAATTTATATGTTACATAACAAAGTGGGTTAAAATAATAATTGAAAATGACTTAATATGATAAAATAAGATAAATACCAAGAACATAGAGAACAATAAATCCTGAACACCCATCGGAAAATCAGCAAAGCGATGGATGGGGCCTGGAAAATGTGCTTGAATTGTCTTTGTAATAAATTGTGATGCTTGGGCTGGCTCTATTTTATTCCTGAAATTAAAAATATTAATACCACAATGACGAATAAATAACAAAAATAATGCATTACGTACCCTTCATTTATCCACACTGCCCGCATCGTCTCATTACAACAGCCCTCCCCCTCATGATGACTCGCCTCGTCATCAGCACGTACTATACGAATTAAATAGTATAAATAAAACAAACTATCAAAAAAACATAAATATGCAAATGAACATACCTGACTCAGCTGGGGGAGGTGTAGATCCACTCGCCATGTGTGATGGCGGTGCATAGGCCGTCAATGTACCCGTTGTCAGTGGTAACGGTGCAGAGGCCGTGGGTCCTGTAAGGATAAGAATCAGATAACACAAAAACATAAAGAATTATTTTAAACAAATACTCAAATGAATTATACATGAAAGTATACATACCTACTACCGGTGGTAGCGGTGCATCCCTCGGTGGTAACGGTGCAGAGGTCGTGGGTCCTGTGAAAATAAGAATCAGATAACACAAAAACATAAAGAATTATTTTCAACAAATACTACAATGCATTATACATGAAAGTATACATACCTACTACCGGTGGTAGCGGTGCAGAGGTCGGTCGTAACGGTGTAGAGGTCGTGGGTCCTGTGAAAATAATAATCAGATAACACAAATACATAATGAATTATTTTCAACAAATACTACAATGCATTATGAAGGGAAAGTATACATACCTACTACCGGTGGTAGCGGTGCAGAGGTCGGTGGTATATGTGCAGAGGTCGTGGGTCCTGTGAAAATAAGAATCAGATAACACAAAAACATAAAGAATTATTTTCAACAAATACTACAATGCATTATACATGAAAGTATACATACCTACTACCGGTGGTAGCGGTGCAGAGGTCGGTCGTAACGGTGTAGAGGTCGTGGGTCCTGTGAAAATAATAATCAGATAACACAAATACATAATGAATTATTTTCAACAAATACTACAATGCATTATGAAGGGAAAGTATACATACCTACTACCGGTGGTGAAACGGAAGTAAATCTCCTCCCGCTACCCTCTCCCCTCCCACCTCTGGGAGTCCCACGCCGTCCTCGAACCATATCTTCAACTGGTAATAAAATACATGCATATTCATCAAATAGTGAAAGAAAGAAAGTTACAGAGTATTAAAATTCCCAGATAAAATTGTATACCATTAATCAAACATTCTCCATTTCTTCTTCAGATGTTGGAGATATAACAAATTCAGCATTCACATCTTCATTATCAGATTCATTTTGATCACTAATATATTCCTCCTCTTCGGAGTCCCCCAACTGTATTTCTGGTTGTTCTGGATCGACTTCCTCCACTTCATTCTCTTTAGATAAAGACGGTGCCTCCACAGATTCATCACTAGAAGCAGGCAAGTCTACATCATCACCCAAGTCTGATTGAAAGAATTCGGCATTCACATCCAACTGCTCTGTTTCAGTCAAATCCAACTCATAATCCGGGAAAAGCCTTGTCTTAACCTTGCAAACTGCCCACCAATCATTTCTTTCTTTATTTCTAGACGATGGATACTTTGTATAATAGACCTGCTGGGCTTGTGCGGCCAAAATGAATGGATCATAAGTATTCAATTTAGACTTATGTCTGATATCGACAATCCCATATGTTGTGTCATTTCGAACAGAATTAGGATCAAACCAATGACACTTTAACAGAAATATATGGTTGTCATCTCCGAGATATTGCAATTCTAAGATCTCCTCAATAATACCATAATAATCACATTCGTTTTCATTATATGTACTTCCTTTCACACATACCCCGCTGTTCATTGTTGACTTATTCTGCCCATATTGTCTAGTGTGAAATCTATACCCATTCACAATAAATGCTGGATATGTACGTGCAACTTTCGATGGGCCATAACTGATCACTCGAATTCTTTGATCAGTAATAAAATCATTTTCAACCTACATATGGACAGCACACTAGTCAGAATTTGTCATTGACCCAACAAGGAGAAAGAGTAGTAATAATACTTACACGATATTTCAGCCAAGAAGCGAATGATTTTTCTCGTTCTTTTTCAACCTCCATGTCAGTGAGATATGGACATCTTTGGATTAATTCTGAGTCAAATTGTCTGTATTACGACCATTGGAGCATTATAGATGGAATGAAAAATAATAAGTTATAGACACAATGTAATTTGAGCAGAGAACTTACGCAACATAAGGTTCAACCTCCATACAATTTAAAAGGATGTAAATTTCTGCACAGTGCAATTCTCTATCATTTAGCATCCGACTCGAGGAACGTCCATACGCACGTCCAGGATACTTAAATATCGACAGTCGCTCAGAGTGAACGGAGTCTCCCCCATCATCATTACGTGGTGGCCGAGTTCGACGAGTTTGTACCTCAGGTTCAAAGTACATTGAACAGAAATTTGATATTTCTTCCATAATGTACGCCTCGGCAATGGAACCCTCTACTTTTGCCTTGTTGCGAACTTTCATTTTCAATTCATGCATACACCTACCAGAATGTTCATAAGATAATGAAAAACACATCACCATGTAATTGAATTATGAGGAGAAAATATATATATATTACCTCTCAAATGGATACATCCATCTAAATTGTACTGGCCCTCCTACTTTAGCCTCATATGGTAAGTGTATAAGCAGGTGCTCCATTGAATCAAAGAATGATGGTGGAAATATCTTTTCCAATCTACAAACTGTCGTGATCACATTCTGTTCAATAGTTTCCACATCTTCATACCTGAGCTCTGATGCACATAAAATTTTGAAAAACTGACTTAACTCAGTCACTGCTCCCCATATCGCCTTCGGCATCATATCACGAAATACAATAGGTAACAACCTCTGCATGAACACATGACAGTCATGACTTTTCATTCCATATATTTTCCCCTCATTTGTATTCACGCAACGAGCAATGTTAGACACATAACCATCTGGAAATCTCAACTGTTTTAGCCAAGAGCATACTTCTTTAATCTGTGCAGCTCCAAGGGCGTAACTTGCTTTCGGTTTAACTGTTTTACCATTTCTATCAATAAGGTACAGTTCTGGACGTTTACAATGTATTTTCAAGTCTAAACGGGCATTCACATTATCCTTTGTTTTGCCTGTTATGTCCATAACAGTGTTGAACACATTATCAAAGACATTCTTCTCAACATGCATGACGTCGATGTTATGTCGTATAAGAAGAGTTGACCAATAAGGCAATTCCCAGAAGATACTTTTTTTGACCCAATTGTGATCCTTCCCAAATCCAGGGAGTTGTCTTGTGCTGCTCGACAATTGTGCTATATCTGGTAAGTTCTGTACACGTGCTGCTAAATGTGGACCAGACAACCGTTCAAAATCAGCTTCTTCCAATTCAATTCTGTTCTTTAAGAATGCATCTTTTTGCCTTCTAAACGGATGGTCCCTTGGTAGAAATCGTCGATGACAATCAAACCAGCATGACTTGCCACCATGCTTAAGTACAAATGATTTGGAACTGTCCATACAGTAAGGACATGCTAGTTTTCCATGAGTGCTCCAGCTAGATAACATTCCATATGCAGGAAAGTCGCTTATTGTCCACATCAATGCAGCCTTCATAGTGAAATTTTGTTTTCTGCATGCATCATAGGTAGTAACCCCATCAGTCCATAACAACTTCAACTCATCAATCAACGGCCTGAGATATATGTCTAATTTTTTCCCAGGACTTTTTGGACCAGGGATCAATAATGATAGAAATAAATGCTCTCGTTTCATGCACATATTTGGCGGAATATTATATGGTGTCACGAAAACTGGCCAGCAAGAGTAGGAAGTCACTGAACCTCCAAATGGATTGAATCCATCAGTACATAAACCCAGCCTTACATTACGCGACTCTTTTGAGAAAGTAGGGTGAGCACGGTTAAAGTGACTCCAAGCTTCGGCATCTGCAGGATGACTGATTACATTATGTTGTCGACGTACTCTTTCCGCATGCCATCTCATATGTTGAGCTATCTTTGGTGCCATATACATTCTCTGCAATCTCGGTGCAATAGGAAAATACCGCAATGACATATATGGTATATCTTTTTGCTTTGAATTGTCCCCTTTCTTAGGCTTGAATCTATCATGACCACATATGGAACATGATACCTTACTTTTAGCCTCATTATAATATAGCATGCAATGATTAGGACATGCATCTATTTTCTCATATCCAAGCCCTAAGTCAGTGACCATCTTCTTTGCACGATAAAAATTTTCAGGTAATTTCTCATCTTGTGGCAACATACTTTTGATAATCAGTAACAAACGATCAAAACAAATCTCACTGATGTGAAATTCAGATTTCAAGTTCAATAATTGTGACACCGCAGACAGTCGAGAGTGATTTTGACATCCAGTCCACAATGGCTCATCAGCATCTTTGAGTAGCTGATAAAATCTTTCAGCTGTCTTGTTTGGCGGTTCTTCATTATGTACATGCTCCTCGTGAACATTGAATCCTGGACCAGCAGCATCTATGACCATATCAACATATGAACTTCCACTTCCAACATTGGCAGGCTCGTAGGTCGACCACAATGTTTCACCATGACATATCCAGTTTGTATAATCTTTAACAAACCCCTTTCTGTATAAATGACGTTGTACATCCCATGTTGTCAGCCACTTCAAATTCTTACAGACTACACAAGGACATCGGATACGACCCTCACAATCTACAGCTTCAATAGAATTTCTCAAAGCAAACTGAATGAATCTCTCAACTCCATTTTTAAATTCTATAGACACCACCTGATCAACTACTCTACGGTACATCCATGAACGATCTTCAGACATTTTCCCTATGCGAATGAAATGTAAACACACAAAACTTTAACATGTTTAACAAAATAAAAAGTACAACCCTTACCTCACATCGTCCATGTCTGCCATTTTAAATAGGACGGAAATATCATTTAGATCTTCACTTTTTAACCCATCTGTGAAGGTTTGATCGCACGATTAATTACTATATGTGTTGTGTTGTTTGCTAAAAATTTCGGCAGCATCTCCCCACACCTCTCCGATATACCACAAAATATTTATTGATTAAGAAATTTTCTTAAACACTTACTAATAAGTGGTTAAGAAAATAATCAAAATCAATAAAGGTATATCAGAGAGGAGTGAGAAGACGCAGCCAAAATTTTTAACAAACAACACAAACACATATAGTAATTAACCACCTAAGTGCGATCAAACATTCACAGACTGTCCAAACGGGACAATTCAAGACTTTGAGTTAGATATACACATTCTCATCATTCAAAATGAGAACGTGCATATCAATCCCAAAGTCTTGAACGGGTAGGTTGATTGGCACGGGCTTAACACGCTCTCCTAAGATGCGTGCAATGTTAGGTTGCACCCACGCATCTCAGCTCACATACAACACCCAACTAATTAAATATTGACAAGATAATAACACAATCTAAAAACATAGCAGTAACATGTGAAATTGGCAATACATGTACACAATGAAAACATGAATTTTATTTTAACATCCAACATAAAGACAACACTTTCACTAGCTATTTAGCAGAAATAAAATATAGCATGATACTTTTTAGCTTAAAGACAACACTGTCACTAGCTATGCAGAAATCAAGTAAAGAAATTGATAGTATCGTCACTGAATAAGACAATAATAAAACACACTTTACTTTTCATCCAACACTATCCAAACAGTACTCTTAGCTAATGACATGTTTTAGATATTCTAAAATTAAGAAACTGAGCTACAATTCTAAAATGTCAATGTTTCTCTAATACTCATGTCATGTAAATTTAAACATATCAATAATTTATGAGGTTGTCAACCACGACTGCTAATCTTTTTTTTTTTTTGAAAATCTACAAGATGACTAGTAGCTTCCATTGACAGATTCCCCATTTTAAAAAGGCGCGGGTTTACATGATTTGCAACGTCTCGACAGTCCTCAACTATTGTGCCTAGAAGATATTATCTCGTAGGGGTATGTCTAAAATTATTGCAAATTCTGATGAAATGGCCCACATCTGGGTATTATGGAAAGACCATCTGCATGTTTCTCTGGTTACTAGAGATGATCAGCAAATTACTCTTCTCATGGGTCTTAATGGTCAAGTCCCTTTTCACTTAACTGCAGTATATGCAAAATGCAATGTGATTGAGAGAAA
Organism: Amorphophallus konjac; assembly: GCA_022559845.1. Classification (NCBI taxonomy): domain Eukaryota; kingdom Viridiplantae; phylum Streptophyta; class Magnoliopsida; order Alismatales; family Araceae; genus Amorphophallus; species Amorphophallus konjac. Next base: position 391,707,611 of record CM040126.1, read on the forward strand.
GGGTCTTTGGACTTCTTTAATTAACGTCCACTCTAACATTTCTGGTCCTTGGATGGTGGCAGGAGACTTCAACTACATTACTGATACAAAGGAAAAAATTGGTGGTAATGATCCTAATTCGATTGCAATGACTGATTTTAAGGACTGTATATCAAATTGTGCACTTTTGGATACTGGTTTCAAAGGATCTTCCTACACTTGGCATAACAATCAATCAGGAAGCAGGGGTATTTGGGCCAGACTGGATAGAATTCTAACCAATTCTGATTGGATGGCTCATTATGCCTTCTCCGTTGAACATCTTTCCAGGGAAGTCTCAGATCATGCCCCTCTACTTGTGTTGCAGACTCCCCAGATTAAAAGGAAAACCAGATTCTGTTTCCAAAAAATGTGGACTTATCATGACCATCTTCTTGCTGATGTTAAAAAGTGTTGGGATACTAGTCCTTTAGCTTCTTCACCTACCTTAACCCTTTATCTTAAGCTCAAGAGTCTCAGGCAAATGCTTAAAGTTTGGAATTATCAAGTCTTTGGTAATATTCATAATAATGTGGCAAAAGCGGAGGATGATGTTATTAAGGCAGAACACGCTTATGACACCCAGCCTTCCACTACAAATCAGACTGCCCTGGATGAGGCTAAACTTGTTCTGTCCAAAATGTTGCTTCAGGAGGAATGCTTTTGGAGACAGAAATCTAGAGTCCGATGGCTCACTGAAGGGGATAGAAATACCAGATTCTTTCACTCTACCACTTTAGCTAAGAGGAAAAAAATGTGCATATCTCAACTTCAAAACTCTGCAGGCCTTCTCACTTCGGACCCTGGGGAAATGACTTCAATTGCTGTGACACATTTTCAGGAAGCCTTCTCTTCCCAACATCATTTAGCAGATAGTACTGTTCTTGACTGTATTCCCTCTCTGGTTGATCAGTTAGACACTGACACCCTCTGCTCAATCCCTACTGCCGCAGAAATCCAAGACTTATGTCTTCAGGCTATCCCAAGATAGTGCACCGGGCCCTGACGGATTCACAGGTGCATTTTACCAATTTGCTTGGGGGATAATTGCCTCCACTGTGATAAGAGCTGTGCAGGAATTCTTTACTTCCCATGAAGACTTACCCAGATCTGTCACTGCTACCCTGGTTGCTCTCATTCCAAAACAAACAAATGCTACCAGAATTTCTGAGTTTAGACCTATTAGCCTGTGCAACTTCTTTTACAAAATTATTGCCTCTATCATTAATACTAGGCTTGCCAGCATTCTTCCTAAGATCATATCTCCTGAACAATCTGCATTTGTCAAAGGCAGAAATATTATTGAGAATATTGCTTTGGCCCAGGAACTTACCAATGAAATTGGCATGAAAATAAGGGGCTCTAATGTGATGATAAAGATTGATATGGCTAAGGCTTATGATAGGCTTGAATGGGATTTTCTCTTCAATGTTCTTAACAGGTTTGGATTTAATGACCAGTTCATCAGGCTTATTAGAAAAATGGTGCACAATAACTGGTTTTCTATTCTTATAAATGGTACCCCTGCTGGATTCTTCAAATCTTCAAGAGGGGTGCGTCAAGGTGATCCAATTGCTCCCTCACTATTTATCATTGCAGAAGAGGTACTCAGTAGATCTCTGACAAAAGCCTTCCAATGTGGCCTCATAGAATGGTATGCTAGTCCTAGACATTGCCCGAATATTTCACATCTTTTGTTTGCGGATGATACCATCATTTTTTGCAATGGCAATCTTATTTCAATAAGGAATCTCCTTAAGATACTACAAGATTATGAAAGAGCTTCAGGGCAGTCAATAAACACAGGTAAAAGTGGTTTTTTCATACACTCCAGGAATAATAACTCTACTGCCAGGAAAATTCAGGATGTCACTGGTTTTGTTAAACACTCCTTCCCTCATAAGTATCTTGGTTTTCCCCTGATCAAAGGAAGATGCAAGAAAATTCACTACACTGGTATTCTACACAATATTCAGAGGAGGATTTCAGGTTGGAAATGTGGGATGCTCTCCTAGGGAGCAAAACTAGTCCTTATCAAGCATGTCCTGATCTCATTGCCCATATACTTTCTTACATCTTCTTCACTGCATATTGGAACTCACCAAGCTATTGAAAAATCACTTGCCAATTTCTTCTGGGGTTCATCTGATCATGGTCACAGGAAGCACTGGAGAAAATGGAACAAAATCTGCACTCCTATCTCTTAAGGTGGACTGGGTATTATATCACTAAGGAATATGGAAACTCCCTTAAGTGTTAAAATGTTGTGGCAAGCTCTTCATTCAAATTCATTATGGGCCGAGTATTTCAGAGCCAAATATATTAGGAACTGTCCTCTCATCCAGGTTCAGTTTACAAATATGAAGGGTTTTGAAAGGAGAAGGTGGATCACTGCAAAAAATTTAATTATTCAGCATAAGAGGGTCATTATTGGAGATGGCAGCAGGACAAGCTTCTGGTATGACAGATGGATAGGCCAACACACCCTTGCTGATTTTGCATTGGCTGATAACACCATCAACCCTATGCTCTCTGTTCGGGACTTTATTGTACAGATGAATTCAGAAGACACAAATTGGCCTAACAGGTTTTTTACTGAAGAAATTAGCACTGCTTTGAAGCATGTTAAACTCAATCAGGAACATGACCTACCTGCTTGGAGCCTTTCTTCTTCGGGGAACTGTTCAGTCTCATCCACCCAAAAGGCTATTAGCAGGAACCAAGAGACTCAGACTTTCAATCAGTGGACTAGCATTTGGTCACCATGGCTGCCTTCCAAGATCTCCATTCATCTGTGGAAAATTATCAACAAGTGTCTTCCTCTGGATTGCAACATTCAGAAGATAGGGATTCCAATTTGTTCAAAATGCTGCTGCTGCAAGACCCCACAGACTGAAAATTATAACCACTTATTTATTTTCGGTGATTGGGCTTCTTACATATGGACATATTTCAGATCTAAGGGGTTGCAAATTGAAGAAAATTCAGCTACCTCAATGATACTCAACAATTTATGCTCCACTCAGAAAAAATCAATGTTTGGCCTATTTGGTCTAGCTGCTGTCGGAGTTAGTATGTGGGAGATTTGGTGTGCTAGAAATTCAGACAAATATGATGACTCCAAAACTTCCTGCCAGGGTCTCCTCCACAAAATCAGATACAAAGTCAAAGAAATATGTCAGATTTCCTCACTACCCGAAGCCAATCAGGAACATATCAGAATTCTGGATGCTCTAGGAATTCAATTTGCTAAACCAAAGCAGCTTAGAGCTATAGCCATTAAATGGTTTTGCCCTCCTTGGCCTTCTTTAAAACTAAATACTGATGGAGCATCTAAAGCCAATGGTGAATCTGGTGGAGGTGGGGTCATAAGAGATCACCTTGGAAATGTCATCCTAGCTTTCAGCCACTACTATGGATTCTCAAATAGCATCATTGCTGAGGCCCCTGCCCTATTAGATGGAATGAAGTATATCAAAATCACTGGTTCCACAGCAGCAATAATTGAATGTGACTCTCAAACTATTGTCAATATTATCAAAAGGAAAGCCACCTGCCCTTGGTCGATATTGTCCTATGTCAGGGAGATATGGAGCCTCCTTAATCCTGCAGATACCATTAATCACATCTTTAGAGAAGGGAACACTGTGGCTGATTCCTTAGCTTCTTTAGCTTGTAAGTTGAAATGTAATGCATCCTATTCCTCCTCTGAGCTTCCTACTCTCATTAGAGGTGCTGTTAGGCTTGATAAACTGGGTATGCCCAGTGTCCGCTTGATGTAATTTATCTTTACAATTGCTTTTACTCAATAAAATACCCACTGGTGGTTAGGTGGTAGAGTTCTTCTCTCAACCTTTCCACTAGGCAGGGCTTTCACATAAAAAAAAAAGAAGATAGTGAAACCCTTCAGTTTCAGAATGCTATAGGCAGTCTCCATGCATGCATGTGGAAATGACAATGTCTATAAAGCAAATTAAACCTTAAGTCAAAGTTTTGAATTCTTCAGCTAAAATCAATATGTAACTTCTACAGTCCACTGATAGTTTGCAGAGAGTTGAGTTGTTTGAACAAAGATTTATTGTTTTATGAATTTGGCACGTAAACTGTCGGGAGACATGTAATCACCTCTGCACGTGGATTGTGCTAGCTTTCACAGAAAAATTCCACACCTAAGTACATAACCATGCATGACTATGCATAAATCTTTGAAGTCGATTCTGCTGGTTCGGGTGCCGGAGGGGGTGACACAGAGAGAGAGGGATCAGAGAGAGAGAGGGTGCCAGGTGGAACCTTTAATGTTGTAGTCGGCGAGGGTGCGGCCGTCCTCCAGATGCTTCCCGGCGAAGATGAGATGCTGCTGGTTCGGGGAAATGCCCTCCTTGCCCTGGATCTTAGCCTTCACGTTGTCGATCGTGTCCGAGGAGTCGACCTCCAAGGTGAACTGTGCTTTGACCGCAGGGGGAGGGGGGGCTCCGGCGGAGGGGGGCTCGGGCGGGAGGCCGCAGGGGGAGGGGGGCTCGGGCGGAGGTTGGCTCGGGCGGGAGGCCGCAGGGGGAGGGGGGGCTCCGGCGGAGGGGGGCTCGGGCGGGAGGCCGCAGGGGGAGGGGGGCTCGGGCGGGAGGCCGCAGGGGGAGGGGGGGCTCCGGCGGAGGGGGGCGGAGGCCGCAGGGGGAGGGGGGCTCGGGCGGGAGGCCGCAGGGGGAGGGGGGCTCCGGCGGAGGGGGGCGGAGGCCGCAGGGGGAGGGGGGGCTCCGGCGGAAGGGGGCTCGGGCGGGAGGCCGCAGGGGGAGGGGGGCTCTGGCGGGAGGCCGCAGGGGGAGGGGGGGCTCCGGCGGAGGGGGGCTCGGGCGGGAGGGGCGTGGGGGGGCTAGGGCGGAGAGGGGGCCGCAGGGGGAGGGGGCTCGGGCGGGGGCTCGGGCGGGAGGGCTCGGGCGGGAGGGGGGGCTCGGGCGGAGAGGGGCTCGGGCGGGCGGGGGCCGCAGTGGGGAGTATAACGGGATCAGCGACTGATTGGAGACCGAAGTAAATTCGGTCGCAAGAACAGCGACCGATTGGAGACCGAACTAAATTCGGTCGCCAAAACGGTCTCACATATGCGACCGATTATTTCGGTCGCCGAATTGGTCTCTATTTGGGACCGACTAGCGACCGATTTAATCGGTCTCTAAGTCGGTCGCTATAGCCACTTTTTCTTGTAGATCAGTTGCAGATTCGAGAGTCTGGCGTGGAGAAGACTGCGTTCAGCTCGAGATATGGGCATTATGAGTTTCTGGTGATGCCGTTCGGGCTCACCAACGCCCCCACAGCATTTATGGATTTGATGCAGAGGGTGTTCCGTCCCTACTTGGACCAGTTCATGGTCGTGTTTGTGGACGACATCCTTGTTTATTCGCAGTCTACAGATGAACATGCGTATCATTTGAGGGTTGTGTTGCAGACCTTGTGAGATCACCAGTTGCATGCTAAGCTCAACAAGTGTGAGTTTTGGCTTCACGAGGTGCACTTTTTGGGGCACGTGATTTCTAGTGATGATATTTCCGTGGATCCAGCCAAGGTCGAGGTAGTGATGCAATGGCCGAGGTCAAGGTCCGTGATGGAGATTCAGAGTTTTTTGGGGCTTGCAGGCTATTACAGGAGATTCATTTAAGATTTTTCTCGTGTTGCAGCCCCGATGACCAGGCTTACGCGGAAGGATGTGCCATTTGTCTGGACTGGTGAGTGTGAGCAGAGCTTCATGGAGCTTCGGAGGTTGCTCACCTCGGCACCGATGTTGGTGTTACCTTCTGGATCGGGAGGTTTTGTGGTGTGTACAGATGCTTCCAGGGTCGGGTTGGGTGCTGTGCTGATGCAGCACGGTAGAGTTGTGGTGTATGCATCTCGGCAGTTGAAGTCACATGAGGAGAACTACCCTACCCATGACCTTGAGTTAGCGGCTATGATCTTTGCATTGAAGATTTGGAGGCACTATCTGTACGGTGAGAAGCTTGAGGTGTTCATAGACCATCAGAGTTTGAGGTATGTGTTCACTCAGAAGGACCTTAACCTCAGGCAGAGGCGATGGATGGAGTATATGAAGGATTATGACTTCTCCCTGTCTTATCAGCTCGGCAGGATGAATGTCATTGCCGATGCCTTGAGTAGGAAGGTCGTTGTCAGCACCATGATGATGAGGAAGTGGAGGCTCTGGGAACAGGTGCTGTCTGTGTCATTTATGCTCAGGGTTCCCCAATAGCCGGGGTCAGCTGTTCTTGCGAGCTTGATTGTCACGCCAACGATTTGTCGTCAAGTGACAGATGCTCAGCGTGCAAACCCTGAGTTGCCCGGATTTTGGCTCTGGCTGATGTGGACTTCGGCGAGGACAGAGCTGTGAGATTTCGTGGGATGCTGTACGTCCCTGCCGAGGAGCAGGTGAGGCGTACGGTGCTACTTGAGGCTCATGGGAGTCGGTACACTGTAAACCCGAGAGCGACGAACATGTATCGGAACTTGAAGAGGCAGTTCTGGTGGCCAAGCATGAAGAGAGATATTACTGAGTATGTGGCCCGATGCCTAACCTGTCAGCAGGTGAAGGCGGAGCATCAGCGACCAGGAGGTATGCTTTAGCCCTTGGAGGTTCCCGCGTGGAAATGGGACCACGTGACTGTAGACACGCTATTCCTGACATCACTTTGAGAAAATATCATATTACTATATGACGCCCCGCAGTGGCTTTTGCATTTTGAATCGCTTGAGTGCTTCACATTCTTAAGTCTTCTTTCGCCTTTTGAGTGGGTAACGTAACACTTCTTCGGCATCCGAAAACCGCCTCGTTGCGGAAATCATGTGGCATACGGACGGCATCGCCACCAATCGGACGTACCGAAAGATTTCGAAATCAGGAAGATGTCTGGCAGATGGCTGCCGACGGCCTTTCGGGGGGATCCGACAAGTTTTCATGGAGGCGTCCAGGTCCCTGGACGCCTCCATCAGTGAAAAATAAAAAAAACAAATAAATAATAATAATTGTGAAGGTGTCCAGGGCCTGGGACGCCTCTATTTGAGGCGTCCTGGTGCCTTGACGCCTTCAATTTACGACACCCGGATGCTCCCGATCCGTCGATCGATTTGACGTTTCGGAAAAATCTAAAAATATAAAGACGTCTTGCCAGCTAGACGCGCCCACTCGTGAGTCACGGGTACCCACCAAAATCATGGGCTTTACCCACTGTCTACGACTTTCGGCGGGGTTCCGGTGGGCAGAATTGGGCGCGTCCAGGGTCCCGGATGCCTCAACATTGAGGCGTCCAGTCTCCTGGATGCCTTCATAAAAATATTAAAAATCAAAAAATAAAAAAGGTTTAATGTGTTGATGGAGGCGTCCAGGGTCCTGGACGCCCCCATCTTGAGGCGTCCAGGTCCCTGGACGCCTCAACCCACCTCCCCTCTATAAATAGAGGACCCCCTCCCTCGAAGGGAAGGGGCTTCAGATCCGACAGAGGAAGGAGAGACTCTGTCGGATCCCATTTCTAACCCATGGGTCTTTTATAGGGGGAGGTTCTGCCGGCTTCTCGGGTGTCCGCGCTCACGAGAGGAAGACTGGCTCTATCCGTTCTACTTCCACGTCGTCCCCACGCAGTCGAAGCTCCGCCGGATCCCGCCATCGGCACCTTCAATAAGCCATTCTCTCCCATTCTCTTTTGTCATTTCCATCGCATGCACCATCCCGTCATCCGTCATCTCCTTTCATAAGGAAGATCCGTTTTTATGCACGTTTGCACGATCCCCCATTCATCATAGTATTTTCCTCCTACTCGTGTCCGAGAGGGATTTAAAAATAACACCAACCAGGTGTGTGTCTTGCCACGATTTCATTATTCTTCATCAAGGGACTAATATTACACTACCATCTTTTCTGATCCACATGTTATTTGTCTGTTTCTTCTTTTGCAAGGGTAACCAAGGAAAGCCCTCTCCATCGACCGGCCAAAGAGAGAGGAAGAAGTAACCCGCCATCTCCCGCTTTTGAGATAGGCGCGATCACTTTCTTTATTTTGGGATCTCTGGCCCCTGTCGATCACATCATATTCTCGAGGCTGCGGAGAGTCATTTTCCGCAATGGCCGTTTAAATTTCCGTCAGTTATATTATGTGCTATTCTTATATCTGCTATATTATCGAGACCGCGGAGAGTCATTTCCCGCAATGGCCGTTTAAATTTCCGTCACTTATATTCTGTGTTGTTCTTATATCTGCTATATTCTCGAGGCCGCGGAGAGTCATTTCTCGCAATGGCCATTTAAATTTTCGTCACTTATATTCTGTGCTATTCTTATATCTGCTATATTCTCGAGACCGCGGCGAGTCATTTCCTGCAATGGCTATTTAAATTTCTGTCACTAATATTGTCATGCCCCGAGCGCGGAAGATTACCCGGAGGCGTGACGCGTCTATATAGACCGTGTCAATCTTGTAAATATCAGAGTGCGCAAATAACTAAGATTTAACTCGAAGTTAATACAATTAGGATGAGCTGACAATTGATACAACTAACCCAATGACAATTACATACATATCCAAGTCCAACTACTAGGCTTCAAGCCCTTATTACAATTATTGGACTTATACAGCTAACGTCTGACATAACTTGATATGACTGACATAAATGAAATTACAATAACACCATTTACACAAGCACAATTTACAAGATAACAAGATAATTCTATTTTTACACTCATCACTCCCACTCATTCCCTCCCGAGTTCTGGCTGATATCTGAATTTCCTGGAAAGGTTAGAAAACAACTAGATGAGCGAATCGCTCAGTAGGATTTACATCTCAAATTTTAACATGCTTTAAGTGAATTACACATTCATTTAATGTACGTAACCTATGCATGCAGACAGATAGATATCAAAGAATTGTAAAATTGACGGGAGTAGAAAGTGAGACTATAGATTTCACAATTTCAAGCAGCAGTGGCAAGTGATAGTAAATGATGTCAAGTCAGTGATAACTGAATAGCAACATGTTATTCAAGCTAGTAACTGAGTAGAAACATGTTATTCAAGCTAGCAATAGTAAGCAAAGTAGTTTCAAGTATGTATAACTGGAATTGGCTATTTATAATGCATTCAAGTAAGCACTTTTACCCTTTTGCGGGTCTCAAGTCAATCAATCAAGTAATATCATGAGAATGAGTGGAATGTCTAAAGTCTAGCAAGCAAGTACTTTGGTGCAATGCCAAACACCGTGGTCAATAAACTCCCATGGGCACAAGTACCTTCGGGTGCTCCCTCCAGGACCAGACCGGGCCCTATATGCACAACATTCATCATGTATGTTGACATCCACTCTCATTTATAGCTAATATGGAATTTCAAGGTTTGACCAGTATGATATATAAGGTGGAATTATGGAATGGAATCCAAGGGCGCATTGATTTGTGGGGATGAAATAGGAGTGGAAACCAGTAACATTTGATACACGGAAAAACTAGATAAGAGAGGTGCCTTATAGGCCACCTGACAATTTTGGAAATGACACCCTCACTGTGGAATGCCCTTCCTGGGAATTATACAGGGTTCAGAGGACCCTGTCAGGAGTTAAAATCACCTCTCCGGCTGCCATCTGTTAGTGGAGATGGCAAAAGTGAAAGCCTAATGATCACGTTAACGTAATGAGCTACCTGGGTCGTCTCAATAGTCCATCGCGTCAACTCATCAGTTCATCGCGTCAACCCATCAGTTCACAGCGTCAACGCAGTGAACAGACAGGGTCGACCCTGTCAACAGGCTGCGTCGACCCTGTCAACAGGCAGGGTCGACTCATCAGTTCATCGCGTCAACGCGATAAACTGGCAGGGTCGACTCATCAGTTCATCGCGTCAACGCGATGAACTGGCAGGGTTGACTCATCAGTTCATCGCTTCAACGCGATGAACTGGCAAGGTCGATACTTTCTTTTGTTTCCCAGTTTTCATGCCATTTCAATCCTCTTTTCACTCTGAGTTCTTCACAAAAGTTCTTCTTCTCTTATAGATGTAGATTTTATTCTTCTACCATGACCTCCAATTCTTCTTAGTTTTTAAGTTATAATTAATTTTCTAAGGTTCTATTTTTTTTACTCAGTAACTGTTCACATATGCCTATAGATCTCGGTTTTTCACATTTTTCACCTTCTTCCTCTCATTTTCTCTCTCTGCACTCTTCATAAAACTTCTTTCTAACATTCCAATCTACGATTTTCTCTTCTATCATGTACTCTCATTCTCTCTAGATTCTTCGTTATTCTCCTTCTTAGAACCCCCCCTATTTTCAATATAATTTCTTGGTCTTTTTCAACTTGGTCTCTTTTCAACTTGGCCTCTTTCAACTTGGTCTCTTTTCCACATTTTTCATCCTCTTGACTACAATTTCTTCTTTCACTATTTCAGGTTTTAGTTTCACAGAAATTGACATAATGACAGGCCCTTTACTAAAGCATGAACTATATCAAATATAGATACTAGCTACTACATGCTAATCATCTCAGATTTAAGCCAACATATGTTAATCATTCTAGATATGATACTAATACTTGCTAATTCTTCTGGGTATAAAGTTAATACATGCTAATTATCTTAGGTATGAAGTTAATATATGCTAATCATCCTAGATTTAAGCCAATACATGTTAATCATTCTAGATATGAGACTAATGCTTGCTAATACTTGCTAATTATTTTCGGTATAAGGCTAATACATGCTAATCATTTCAGATTTAAGCCAATACATGTTAATCATCCTAGATATGACACTAATACTTTCTAATACTTGCTAATTATTCTGGGTATAAAGTTAATACATGCTAATTATCTTAGGTATGAAGTTAATATATGCTAATCATCCTAGATTTAAGCCAACACATGCTTTATAAACACGAAACATCGCATGGAAATGAGCCTAATACTAAAGGCCTAGACTAATCATCCTAGATTAGCTACTAATTTAGTTAAAAGTTGAGAACACCTACCTCTGTGAAGTTCGTAGCAGCAGACCCCTTCTAGCAGAGCTTTGCCCCAACCTTTAGCTAAGCTAGAATGGGAATGGGGTAGCAAAAGGGGATGTTATAGGGTCTAGTATGAACGGATAGGGGACAAGATCTGAAATAATGAGTCTTTACAGCTTGCACAGGCCGGAGAGATAAGAGATAGGCTGGAGAGATAAGAGACAATTGTTTGGACATATAACCCATGGCCCAATTCGTAAGTGCAAGATTAGCTTATAACATATAATTATTTGGCAAAAAAGGTAGATACATGGTGGATGTTAGGATTTGAACCCTGGTCATTGGGTTGGAAGGCAAGTCACTTAACCAACTACACTAGAAAGCCACTTGTTAAGTGAATAACCTTTACATAACATAACATGGTCGACTCATCAGTTCATGTGAACAGTACTGCGTCAACCCTTCCAACAGACAGGGTCGACTCATCAGTTCATGTGAACAGTACTGCGTCAACCCTTCCAACAGGCAGGGTCGACTCATCAGTTCATGTGAACAGTACTGCGTCAACCCTTCCAACTGGCAGGGTCGACTCATCAATTTATGTGAACAGTACCGCGTCAACCCTTCCAACAGGCAGGGTCGACTCATCAGTTCATGTGAACAGTACTACGTCAACGCGATGAATAGTACTGCGTCAACGCGGTGAACTGGCAGGGTCGACTCATCAGTTCATTTCCAGTTCACAGGGTTGACTCATCAGTTCATCGCGTCAACGCGATGAACAGTACTGCGTCAACGCGGTGAACTGGCAGGGTCGACTCTGCAGTTCAAATCTGCTTAAAATGGTTTAAGGTATTAATCTTTACATATGATAACTTCGTTTCCACTTCTTACATAAACTTCCTAAAGAGTTTATTTAATTTTTTTTTTTGTGGCAAATATTAATAATAATAATTTTCTTTCATTTTTTTAAAGGGTGCTACACCCTCCCCTACTTAAAAGAATTTGGTCCCCAAATTCAATGGTATAAGGGTAAATTCAACTACATAAGGATACTGTAGAAAGTATAAGATACTTGCCGACTAAAATAGTTCTAGGTATCTTCTCTTCATAGATTCCTCGGTCTCCCAAGTTGCTTCTTACTCCGAGCATCGATTCTATTGAATTTTTACCATAGGGATCGTCTTGCTCCTTAGAACTCGAACTTCGCGGTCGAAGATCTGCATCGGCCTTTGCTCATAAGTAAGATCCCTTTGAATCACCAATTCAGCATGATTGATGATGTGAGAAGGATCATGCACATATTTCTTCAGCATAGATATATGAAATACATTGTGCACTTCCGAGAGTTGAGGAGATAAGGCAATGCAGTAAGCCACCTCGCCTACTCTTTCAATACTTCAAATGGACCGATAAACCTTGGTGTAAGCTTGCCCTTAACACCGAATCTTCTAATACCTCGGCCGGGAGATACCTTGAGAAATACATGGTCACCCACTTGAAATTCCAAATCTCTCCTTCTATTATCAGCATAAGATTTTTGCCTGCACTGAGCTACCTTGAGTCTCTCTCTGATAAGGTGTATCTTCTCAGTCGAATCTCTAACCATATCTGGGCCTAGAATTTGTCTTTCACCGACTTCTTCCCAGCATATTGGAGAATGACAACTCCTGCCATAAAGCGCCTCGAAAGGAGCTATTTGAATACTAGCTTGATAGCTGTTATTATATGCAAATTCGGCTAGTGGTAAGTGGTCATGCCAGCTTCCGCCGAAATCTATAATACATGCCCTTAACATATCTTCAACAACTTGATTTGTCCTTTCAGTCTGACCATCTGTCTGGGGATGGAAAGCAGTGCTGAAATTAAGTTTCGTCCCCAGAGAGTGTTGTAGACCCTTCCAAAAATGAGAGGTGAAGCGTGGGTCTCGGTCAGATACGATCGAGACGGGAACTCCATCCAATCTAACCATCTCCTTAATATACAGGGCAGCAAGTACGTCGACTGACCATCGACTTTTGATAGGTAAGAAATGGGCCGATTTAGTTAATCGGTCGATAATTACCCAAATTCCATCATATCCGCCCCTAGTCTTGGGCAAACTCATGATAAAGTCCATGCCAATGTCCTCCCACTTCCACTTGGGAATATCCAGCGGATGTAGCTTTCCGGCGGGTTTTTGATGTTCCGCCTTCACTTGTTGGCATGTGAGGCAACGAGACACAAAGTCTGCTACCTCCCTTTTCATGTTAGGCCACCAGAAAGTTCTTTTCAAGTCTTGGTACATCTTAGTGGCTCCAGGGTGGATTGTGTACCTCGATCTATGAGCTTCTTCAAGAATCTTCTTCTTCAATTCGGGACAGACGGGCACACATGTCCGTTCATGAAATAGTAATCTACCATCAGGTGCCAGCTTGAAATCCAGTCTCTCGTCTAGCTTGCTCTTTATCTCCACTAGTGAGGGATCCTCTTCTTGTAACTTCTTGATTTCAGGTAGCAAATCTGGATGTATGCTCATATGAGATAGAGTAATACACATGTTCTTCTCATCTGTGCTGATATCAAGCTCAGAGAATTTCTCCAGCAGTTTCCATTCTTGTATCATGCAGTTGGCCAATATTGTTCTCGGCTTTCGACTAAGGGCATCAGCTACGGAATTACCCTTACCAGGATGGTATTGTATAGTAAAGTCGAAATCCTTGAGATACTCGAGCCAACGCCTTTGCCGCATGTTCAGCTCCTTTTGGGAGAATAAGTACTTGAGGCTTTTATGATCGGAGTACACGGTGAATTGTTCTCCGTAGAGATAGTGCTTCCAGATCTTTAAAGCGAATACTACTGCGGCCAGTTCTAAGTCATGAACTGGGTAGTTCTCTTCATGTTTCTTCAATTGTCGGGAAGAATATGCAATGACCCTTCCATTCTGTATCAATACACATCCGAGGCCAATACCCGAAGCATCGGTATATACTTCATATTTTTCTCCTTCAATAGGTAATGATAAGACTGGAGCAGTGGTCAAGAGATCCTTCAAAGTTTGGAAACTCTTTTCACAGTCTTCCTTCCACTCATAAAGCACTTCCTTGCGGGTTAACCTTGTCAGGGGAACAGCAATTTTGGAGAAGTCCTTGATAAAACGCCGGTAGTAACCAGCTAGACCCAAGAAGCTCCGAATCTCAGTTGCATTTGTGGGTCGTCCCCAGTTCTTCACAGCTTCGACCTTTGATGGGTCAACAGCAATTCCATTCTTTGAAATGATATGGCCTAAGAAGGATACTTCCTCGAGCCAGAACTCGCATTTGCTGAATTTGGCATATAGCTTGTTTTCTCTTAATATCTGTAATGCCTTCTTGAGGTGTTCTTCATGATCCTCTTCGGTCTTTGAATAGATCAGAATATCATCAATAAAGACCACAATAAATTGGTCTAAATAGGGCCTGAATATGCTGTTCATTAACTGCATAAAAGCTGCGGGGGCATTTGTTAGTCCGAAAGACATAACAGTAAATTCGTAATACCCATACCTGCTTCGGAATGCAGTTTTATGAATGTCTTCTTCTTTGATCTTCAATTGGTGGTAACCAGAACGAAGATCAATCTTGGAGAAATATAAAGCTCCAGATAGTTGATCGAACAGCTCATAAATCCTTGGTAGTGGATACTTGTTCTTGATTGTAAGGTGATTTAGCTGCCGATAATCTATGCATAATCTCATCGATCCGTCCTTCTTTTTGACGAATAGCACGGGTGCTCCCCATGGGGAAGTACTCGGCCTGATGAAACCCTTTTTCAATAATTCCATTAGCTGCTCTTTTAGTTCCTTCAGCTCAGCAGGGGACATTCTGTATGGTGCCCTGGAAATAGGACCAGCACCAGGGATAAGATCGATGGTGAATGACACTTCCCTCTCCGGGGGTAAGCCGGTTAAATCTTCTGGAAAAACATCGAGAAAATCCCGAATTACACGGATGTCTTCAAGTTTAACCTTCTCGACTTCCGTGGCAGTCACGAATGCTATGAAAGCCATGCATCCCTTATTCATAAGTTTACTAGCTCGGAGTGCTGATATAAGAAGTGATTTACTCCGAGGGCTATTGTAAACTAGCTCTGGGAAATCTACGAAAGTTACCTTGCCATGCCGGCAATCTACAGTTGCTTGGTATGTGGATAGCCAGTCGGCACCTAGTATGACATCATAACCCTTCATATCTAGGCATATCAGGTCAGTAGGTAAATTGCTTCCCTTAATCATCACTTCACAATTTGGATAGTGGTAAGTGATATCAGACTCATTCCCAAGAGGTGTAGATATGACCAAATCTAACAGTTCATGTTTCTTAGAAAATGAAGCAGCAAAGTTCTTGGAAACGAATGAATGAGTTGCTCCGGTATCGAATAAAACTTGAGCAGTTTTTGAACAAATAGTGAGAGTACCTTCCACAATTCCACCTTCAGTGGGTTCCGTCTCTCGGAGAGCTTGTAGACGGCCTTGTTTATTTATCGGACGTTTCTCGTCTTTGATGTCCTGCTCCTTCATCAGTGGGCAGTTTGGGATTCGATGCTCTCGGCTCCCACATCGAAGACAAGCTCCTAACTTTCTCCAGCATTCCTCGGTCTTATGACCAGCTTTATCACAATACTTGCAAATCTCCTTTGTGTTGGGTCCCGTGAGGTGTAAACGGATCTAGAAGGGGGGGTTGAATAGATCCTATCAGAAACTTTGGCCTATTTAAAACTCTTAGCTAGCGGAAGCTTAAACCACTCTTATTAAGTGAATGAATCACTTAGGCACGATGCACAGCGGAATTAAGTAGAGTGGCTCAAATGAAAAGACTTGAATTACAAGCTATGAAACATCCACGCTTCTTTAAGTGAATTACAAAGCATAACACATAGATGGACATGCAATAGCTTGCAAGAACCGTGCGTGTGTGTGTATGCTATGTTGATCACTCAAAGTGCATATGTGTGTGAGCAATATAACCAAGTGTGGAAGCACACGAACCTGCGAATGGGGTTAGAAAATATAGAGCAATCACACAAAATAAACAACCCACAACACAGGGATTTTAAGATGGTTCAGTTGCAACCCCGCAACCTACGTCCACCCCTCACCAAAACCCGGTGAGACTTCCTTGCTGACTCACAGCTTGACCTGGGGACACGCCCCAAACCACAGAACAGAGAAAACCCTCTTTCTGTCTTCCTACACAGAAAGCCGGCAGGGACGGCTACACCGCAAATCGGAGAACTCCCGATTGCCTTCCTACTAACCACCGGTAGGGACGTCAACCGCAAATTGGAACACCCTCCAATTGCCTTCCTACTAACCACCTGGTAGGGACGAATCACAACTTCAATGTTTAACAATATTGAAAGTAAAACAGATGTGAAGGAATTAAAATAAGAGATTGAGTGAGAAGGAATTGGCCCTTGTATCAATATGCTTTGTTGATCAGCAGCAGGGATCTCTTCTTCTTGCAAATCAATCTTCTTGTAATCACCCTTGAATGGATGATTGTTCTTCACGGAGTACTGTTCATGTGAACAGTAACTGTTCTTCCAATCTCCTCTCTTGATCTTCTCTCTTTGATCTCTTGGATTGGATGAAGAAATGAATAGATGCTACCTTGATCCTTGCTTCCTTTTTCACAGATCTTGGAAGATGATCTCTTTGATATGAGCTTGAATACCTTGGATTGGATGAAGATGTTCTTCACGGAGTACTGTTCACGTGAACAGTAACTCGAACTCCTCTTGCTTTGAACACCCCTTTGAAGCCTCCTTTGATCTTCCCTCTTAGCCTTACTTGCTTCTACTCTTTCTTGGAGGTTGCTGGATTGAGATATAAGCTTGAATCACCTTGAGTTGATGGAGAGGATATTGGATGTAGCTTTGATCTTCTCTTGATCCTCTTGAGTTGATGAAGCGGTTTATTGATGCAGCTTTGATCACCTTTGAGAGCCTTGAATGCTTCTAGCTTCCTTGGAGATTGAGATAGCTTCAGATCTAGGCTTGAATCTCTTGGAAGGATGAAGATGTTCTGCTCGAAACACTGTTCACGGAGGTGCTACAGTGCTCTCGAAATGGCCTCCCTTGATTCACTTCATCAACTCCATCATCTAGGGTTTCCAACCCTCTTGTAATAGTTTTATAGACTTTGAATGGTCTATAAACAAGTCCCAGACCAGATCCACAAATCATGGGAAGTTAGGTGAGGTTTGATTAAACAAAACCATGGAAAGGGGCTGGTCACGAGGTGGATTTCGAAGTCAAATAAGGTTGGCTCGGGGCTGGCGGTCGACCTAAGGTTCCTGGCGGTCGACCGCCACTGTAAAACATTCATTCGGGTGATCCCTGGGAATTTCGGTCGACCGCCACTGGCTGGCGGTCGACCGCTACTGAGACTCAGGCAGGCTAGCAGCTGCTGGCTGGGGCGGTCGACCGCCCCTGTGCTGGCAGTCGACCGCCAGCTGGGCAAGGCCCGGGTTGGCCCGGGTCGATCCGTTGAGTCTCCGGTTCGGTCCGTTAAGTCTTGTTCAGACTCCATTAGCAGCCCGTGCATGTTTGTAGCATCACCCTTGACTGTCTTGAAGAATTCTGTTGATTATATCATTCCTATAATCAGAATTTTGTTCCGGGGGCTCCGCCCCCGGAAACCCCCGCAAGGGGCGCTGCCCCCTTGACCCCCGCGACCTGACCGGGCAAGTCGATCCCCGCGACCTGACCGCGTAGGTCGATCCGCGTGAGAGGGCGCAACATTGAGCTTTCACATATGTCTCTACTAAAGTCTTCACTTGGACAGTCTTTCCTTAAGCTCTTCTTGAAATCCTTGCTTGATTGGAACTCCTTGGCTTTGGAAGATGACTGAATGGCTTCAGTTGATGCTTGAATTGTGTGTTGCAAGCCATTCTTGATCTGGAAGTGCACTTGGCATCATGAGTTTCCACGTTGCATCTTGAGTGATCTTGGAGCCTTTGATCTATCTTGATTTCTGTGCGGCCAATTAGTTAAGCGTTGCAAGCCATTCTTGATATGTTGAATTGGCAATATGATGACCTGAAATGTATGCAAATGGATTTTATCAAATGCATAGCAAAAGCATAATAGATCCCAAAATGACGCTAAGGACATACATCATCAAAGCACTAGAAATGAGTCATAGTTGAGTCATAGTTGGAATCACATCAAAACAATAGAACCAATCATTAGTTGAGTCATAGTTGGACATCATCAAAACAATAGAAACACTCACGTTCCACACATGCCCAACTTGAGCACAACATTCTCCCAACACTTTGATGGTGTGGTGGAGGAGAATGGCATGTCATTCTTCTGAAATTTCTTTATCTTGGAGGACTCCCCTCCCGTGAAGAACCGCTTCTTGTTGAAGGATTGTTTGAATTTTCCCAAACCAGTGACGGGTTCCTTCTTATCTCTTCCTCGAATCCTCTCGGATAACTCGGTCGCGTCTTCTAGCAGTTGAGCACGCCGAACCATCTCCGAATAGACTTGGATGTCCATCGGGGCAAGTTGTGTGATATAATGGGGCCGAAGCCCGTTGAGGAATCTTCTCGCCTTCATCTTTTCCGTACACACCAAATGGGGTGCATACCTTGATAATCTGGAGAACTGGGCCTCATACTCGGCCACTTTCAAGCCTCTTTGTTTTAGAACGGCGAATTCCGCAGCCTTCTTTTCCTGGATATGGTCGGAGAAGTACTTGTTGTTGAAATGCTCCATGAATTCATCCCATGTGACATGGTATCCTGGCAGTGTTGCTTCTATAGATTCCCACCAGCATCGAGCGTCCCGCTCTTAGTTGGAAAACGGCTAGTAAAACCTTCTCTTCATCCGAGCATTGCATCACACGAAAGATCCGTTCTATCTCCTTCAGCCAATTCTCGGCATCCTCGGGGTCAGACGAACCCGTGAACCTTGGTGGGTTCATGTTACGGAAACTCCGGTGGAGATCTCCCGCTCCACGGTTTGCTCCGCCTTGGGCCACTTGTTGTAGTGCCTCGGTGAGGTTTTGCACGGTGCGCTGCATCTCACGCCATTGTGCTCTTTCCGCAGCCATGATCCTACAAAAGAGTTAAGTATGATAAAGATCGGATTTACTGGTAAGGTCGAAAGTCATTGTAGAACTTAACCCATGACTCTATCCATCTCACCGGGTAAGGTATATCTATCCTTGAACTCAAGTTTTTTTACTTAGATTTCAATTTCTAACAGTTTATTTTTTTTTTTCTAGTTCCCTAGGTTTGAAAACCTAGGCTCTGATACCACGAAGACTGTCACGCCCCGAGCGCGGAAGATTACCCGGAGGCGTGACGCGTCTATATAGATCGTGTCAATCTTGTAAATATCAGAGTGCGCAAATAACTAAGATTTAACTCGAAGTTAATACAATTAGGATGAGCTGACAATTGATACAACTAACCCAATGACAATTACATACATATCCAAGTCCAACTACTAGGCTTCAGGCCCTTATTACAATTATTGGACTAATACAGCTGACGTCTGACATAACTTGATATGACTGACATAAATGAAATTACAATAACACCATTTACACAAGCACAATTTACAAGATAACAAGATAACTCTATTTTTACACTCATCACTCCGACTCATTCCCTCCCGAGTTCTGGCTGATATCTGAATTTCCTGAAAAGGTTAGAAAACAACTAGATGAGCGAATCGCTCAGTAGGATTTACATCTCAAATTTTAACATGCTTTAAGTGAATTACACATTCATTTAATGTACGTAACCTATGCATGCAGACAGATAGATATCAAAGAATTGTAAAATCGACGGGAGTAGAAAGTGAGAGTATAGATTTCACAATTTCAAGCAGCAGTGGCAAGTGATAGTAAATGATGTCAAGTCAGTGATAACTGAATAGCAACATATTATTCAAGCTAGTAACTGAGTAGAAACATGTTATTCAAGCTAGCAATAGTAAGCAAAGTAGTTTCAAGTATGTATAACTGGAATTGGCTGTTTATAATGCATTCAAGTAAGCACTTTTACCCTTTTGCGGGTCTCAAGTCAATCAATCAAGTAATATCATGAGAATGAGTGGAATGTCTAAAGTCTAGCAAGCAAGTACTTCGGTGCAATGCCAAACACCGTGGTCAATAAACTCCCATGGGCACAAGTACCTTCGGGTGCTCCCCCCAGGACCAGACCGGGCCCTATATGCACAGCATTCATCATGTATGTTGACATCCACTCTCATTTATAGCCAATATGGAATTTCAAGGTTTGACCAGTATGATATATAAGGTGGAATTATGGAATGGAATCCAAGGGCGCATTGATGTGTAGGGATGAACTAGGAGTGGAAACCAGTAACGTTTGATACACGGAAAAACTAGATAAGAGAGGTGCCTTATAGGCCACCTGACAATTTTGGAAATGACACCCTCACTGTGGGATGCCCTTCCTGGGAATTATACAGGGTTAAGAGGACCTTGTCAGGAGTTAAAATCACCTCTCCGGCTGTCATCTGTCAGTGGAGATGGCAAAAGTGAAAGTCTAATGATCACGTTAACGTAATGAGCTAGCAGGGTCGACTCAATAGTCCATCGCGTCAACTCATCAGTTCATCGCGTCAACCCATCAGTTCACAGCGTCAACGCAGTGAACAGACAGGGTCGACCCTGTCAACAGGTTGCGTCGACCCTGTCAACAGGCTGCGTCGACCCTGTCAACAGGCAGGGTCGACTCATCAGTTCATCGCGTCAACGCGATAAATTGGCAGGGTCGACTCATCAGTTCATCGCGTCAACGCGATGAACTGGCAGGGTCGACTCATCAGTTCATCGCTTCAACGTGATGAACTGGCAGGGTCGATACTTTCTTTTGTTTCCCAGTTTTCATGCCCTTTCAATCCTCTTTTCACTCTGAGTTCTTCACAAAAGTTCTTCTTCTCTTATAGATGTAGATTTTATTCTTCTACCATGACCTCCAATTCTTCTTAGTTTTTAAGTTATAATTAATTTTCTAAGGTTCTATTTTTTTTACTCAGTAACTGTTCACATATGCCTATAGATCTCAGTTTTTCACATTTTTCACCTTCTCCTCTCATTTTCTCTCTCTGCACTCTTCATAAAACTTCTTTCTAACATTCCAATCTACGATTTTCTCTTCTATCATGTACTCTCATTCTCTCTAGATTCTTTGTTATTCTCCTTCTTAGAACCCCCCCTATTTTTAATATAATTTCTTGGTCTTTTTCAACTTGGTCTCTTTTCAACTTGGCCTCTTTCAACTTGGTCTCTTTTCCACATTTTTCATCCTCTTGACTACAATTTCTTCTTTCACTATTTCAGGTTTTAGTTTCATAGAAATTGACATAATGACAGGCCCTTTACTAAAGCATGAACTATATCAAATATAGATACTAGCTACTACATGCTAATCATCTCAGATTTAAGCCAACATATGTTAATCATTCTAGATATGATACTAATACTTGCTAATTCTTCTGGGTATAAAGTTAATACATGCTAATTATCTTAGGTATGAAGTTAATATATGCTAATCATCCTAGATTTAAGCCAATACATGTTAATCATTCTAGATATGAGACTAATGCTTGCTAATACTTGCTAATTATTTTCAGTATAAGGCTAATACATGCTAATCATTTCAGATTTAAGCCAACACATGTTAATCATCCTAGATATGACACTAATACTTGCTAATACTTGCTAATTATTCTGGATATAAAGTTAATACATGCTAATTATCTTAGTTATGAAGTTAATATATGCTAATCATCCTAGATTTAAGCCAACACATGCTTTATAAACACTAAACATCGCATGGAAATGAGCATAATACTAAAGGCCTAGACTAATCATCCTAGATTAGCTACTAATTTAGTTAAAAGTTGAGAACACCTACCTCTGTGAAGTTCGTAGCAGCAGACCCCTTCTAGCAGAGTTTTGCCCCAACCTTTAGCTAAGCTAGAATGGGAATGGGGTAGCAAAAGGAGATGTTATAGGGTCTAGTATGAACGGATAGGGGACAAGATCTGAAATAATGAGTCTTTACGGCTTGCACAGGCCGGAGAGATAAGAGATAGGCTGAGAGATAAGAGACAATTGTTTGGACATATAACCCATGGCCCAATTCGTAAGTGCAAGATTAGCTTATAACATATAATTATTTGGCAAAAAGGGTAGATATATGGTGGATGCTAGGATTTGAACCCTGGTCATTGGGTTGGAAGGCAAGTCACTTAACCAACTACATTAGGAAGCCACTTGTTAAGTGAATAACCTTTACATAACATAACAGGGTCGACTCATCAGTTCATGTGAACAGTACTGCGTCAACCCTTCCAACAGACAGGGTTGACTCATCAGTTCATGTGAACAGTACTGCGTCAACCCTTCCAACAGGCAGGGTCGACTCATCAGTTCATGTGAACAGTACTGCGTCAACCCTTCCAACTGACAGGGTCGACTCATCAGTTTATGTGAACAGTACCGCGTCAACCCTTCCAACAGGCAGGGTCGACTCATCAGTTCATGTGAACAGTACTGCGTCAACGCGATGAACAGTACTGCGTCAACGCGGTGAATTGGCAGGGTCGACTCATCAGTTCATTTCCAGTTCACAGGGTTGACTCATCAGTTCATCGCGTCAACGCGATGAACAGTACTGCGTCAACGCGGTGAACTGGCAGGGTCGACTCTGCAGTTCAAATCTGCTCAAAATGGTTTAAGGTATTAATCTTTACATATGATAACTTCGTTTCCACTTCTTACTAAAGAGTTTATTTAAATTTTTTTTGTGGCAAATATTAATAATAATAATATTTTTTTTCATTTTTTTAAAGGGTGCTACAAATATTCTATATTATTCTTATATCTGTTATATTCTCGAGGTCGCGGCGAGTCATTTCCCGCAATGGCCGTTTAAATTTCTGTCACTTAAATTCTGCACTTTTCCCATCCCCCGAGGTCGTGGAGAGTCATTTCCCACTATGACCGTTTAATCCCCATATTTTATTACATTGCATCTGTCCCGCACGCACCGTCAGAGTAATCTCCCGTGGTGGTCTCTCTCCTCTTCTCTCTTCTTTCTATGTTGCAGCAAAACGAGCCCCTGCGCTCCGCTTCACCTCCTCCGGCATTCCGCGTGACGTCGCTCACAGATTGGTGATCACGGTGAGACTTCTTCATGCTTTCTTTTAAGTTACCCTTGCAGCTTCTTGTGATTTGCTTTACTATCTCTTGCGTGTTGTTATATCCTGGTTGTTATTGTTCTGTTGTGCTCCATATATCTGCCAGCATTTCATTGCATACATTCATCCTCCTTTTTTTATCTTTTTTTATTTTTTTTAAGGATCACCTTCTCTCGGTGAAGGAAGGACTCTCCGTTTGAGAATTCCTCTCAACGGATTAGGATCTCCTCCACTGGGACCTCCGTAAGTCCCCGACAGCGAAGGATTCCCTCCTCGTTCACTAGGCTGGTTGTACCATTGAAGTTCTCCGGAGCTAGTAACACATTCGTGGTGATACGAGTGACCTTAGTTGACACGGCGGTGAAACAAATTGGAATTAGGGTCCTTCCTATTTTGTGCGAATCTCAGATCTAGGTAAAAACACAAAAAAACCATCAAAAACAAAGACAAAAAAGGCGTAAAAGTATCTACTTGTTTGATAATCTCTGTTGTTCGCTTGTCAGTGCATGTTTTTATGTTCCGGGAAGATTTTGAAAATGGCGCATGAATCTTTTGAGGAGGACCACCCTGGCCGTGGTCAGTTGATTGAGCCACGTGTCCATGCTATGGACTCGGAACCTTCCCACGAGACCCCACGCGAGGTGCAAGCCACCACAGGAGACGCGTCCCTCCCACAGGACATCTCCTCTTTGTTGGGTGTCCTCGCCAACACGGAGCTCACCTCTGAGCAACTCCGAGCCTTCCAGGCAATTCTAAAGGGGAAATCTGTTTCCCCCGCCCCCCAAGAGTCAACTCCAGCCATCGCACCCCTCCAAGAGTCGGTGCAGGCCATCCCATCTCCTTCATCGGCACTGACCGTTCCTTCTCCTTCATTTCAAAGGCAGCCAAGTCAACAACCTCCTTCATTCCAGTTCCCTTCACAATCTCAAGCTCCTGCCGTTCCTCACACGCAAGCCCAGCTGTAGACACGCCATTTCTGACGTTACGATGAGTAAATCCAATATTATACCGTAATGTCTTGAAGTGGCTTACATTTTCTTTTATTTGAGTGATTTCTGTAATTCTGGTTAAATTGCATTTATTTTGTGAGAGGGAGAAAATTAAAATATGTGTACATATAAATAAACAAAAGAGAAAATGAAATCAAAAAAATGTGTGTGTATAATTATGTTTATATAAAAAATGTAATTGCTTTTCTTTAATAATATTTTCATAAATATATATATAAGTGATTACTATATATATATAATTGATAAAAATATATTTATTAAAAAGTAAAAGATATGATAAGTAAAAAATAAATAAATAAAAAAACCATAAAAAAGCAAACAAAAATAAATAAAATAATAAAAATAATAAAAATAAAAATAATTTATATATATTTATTATCCTCACGTCCCTTTCTCTCCCCCTATTTTCTTCCCTCTCTCTCACGTAACCCTCTCATTTTCCCTGCTCATTTCCCTCTCCCTCACGGCACACACACACACACAACCCACGTCGAACCCCCCAGCCGCAGACCCCCCCCTTTTTCTCTCTTTCTCTGCTAACACCGTACCCCCACTACCCCTCACCTCTCACTTCCTCTGTCATGCACGACGCCACCACTTCCACACCCCCATCTTCCTCCTCGTGACCCCTGCCGGTCTCCCCTCTCGTTCACGGTAGCCACGTCCGCGAGCACCCATCTCATGTCCAACGCCATGCAACCCCCGTGAAGCTCCGTCCGGCCGCGTCCGAGCACCCCACGGCACTGCACCCGGCCACTGCACCGCCCACGTGAGTCCGCCGGAGCCACCTTCAAGCCGCCGCTACCGTCGCCGTGCTCCACCGCCGGTCGCCTCCCTCGTCACTCCGTCCCCCACCGTCGCCGGCCACCTGCACCTCCACCGTGAGCACGCCGTCGCCACCACCGCGAAGCCGCCAACACCCACGCCGCTGCGAGCACGCCGACCACTCCACCTCACCACCTCCGCAAGCCGCCGCTACCGTCGCCGGCTGCCTCCATCGCGTGAAGCCCCCCACCTCGCCGTGCTCCACCGCCGGTCGCCTCCCTCATCACTCCGTCCCCCACCGTCGCCGCCGTCGTCTGCTCTCCGCGAGCCACACCCCGCGAACCCCGCTCCCTCCTCTCTCTTCCTCCCCCGCCGTCTCTCTCCCCCTCTCGCATCTCTCGTTCTCTCTCCCTCCTGCAGGCTGCCCCCGGGCTCCCTCTCTCTCCTCCCCACTCTCTGCACTCCCCCTCTCTCCCTCTCGTCTGTCTCTCTCTCTCTCCTCCCCACTCTCTGCACTCCCTCTCTCTCCCTCTCGCCTATCTCTCTTCCCTCTCTAACTCGCCACGGCCTCCCTCTCTCTCTGCCTTTCTTTCTTTTTTATTATTTTATTTTCTCTCCCTCTCTCTCCCGTCTTTCTCTCCCTCACGTCTGTCTCTCTCCCTCTCTTCTCTCGCTCCGTCTCTCTCTCCAGCCCTCTCTCTCCTCTCACCGTGCCACTCTCTCTTTCTTCTCTCTCTCGATCTCTCCCTCCTCTCTCCGTCTCACTCTCTCTCTCTCTTTTTAATTTTTTTATTCTCTCTTTTTCTCTCTCTCAACCGCTCTCTCTCTCTCTCTCCCACGTCCTCTCTCTCTTTTCTTCCCTCACTCTCTCCCTCTCTCTTACTCTCTCATCTCTCCCTCTCGATCTCCCTCTCACTCTTTTTTTTTATTTTTATTTTTTTATTCCCCTCTCTATCTCGATCTCTCTCTTATATCTCTCTCCCCCCTCTCTCTCTCTCCCCTCTTATGTATATAAGATATATATGTATATATATAGTATAGATATTCTGAAAATACAGTAATTATATAGTATATACAGATTGAACATATAATATTTACTATTATTCATGTATATATTTATTAAATATATATATTTCCCTCTTATTTTTCTCTTATATGTTTATTTCTTATGTATATCTACCACATATATACATAACTTA
Organism: Amorphophallus konjac; assembly: GCA_022559845.1. NCBI lineage: Eukaryota > Viridiplantae > Streptophyta > Magnoliopsida > Alismatales > Araceae > Amorphophallus > Amorphophallus konjac. The sequence goes on from CM040126.1 coordinate 391,733,776, forward strand.
AGGCTTTAAGAAAAACCTTAAAAAAAAGAGTTTTCTCTCTCCCTTTCTCGCCTTCTTCCTCAAATTTTCGTTCTTTTATTTCAACAAGTTTACACATGTTTATATATGTTTGTATTTACGTATATGTTAAATATCTTTAATATGTCTAAGTATATATTTATCACTCATATGTATATGCTTGTGTGTGTGTGTTTTATGTCCGGCTTAACTAGTTTCTGAAGTCCGCTCTGAAGTCCTTCGGTCATGCTGTGCTCGTGATATTGAAGCCCTTCTCAAAGCTCGTCGCCGGTCTTCCCCGATAAGCTTTTCTCCCCCTTATTTTTATTCAGTCAGTCAATTATATTGCATGCATCATTTAGCATATGTCCATGCCTTTCTCTCGAGAGGGCCTCCTTGTGAGTGTCTTTGTGTTTGTGCATTTCATCATGTCATTCTCCTACCCTTTTAATTCTAAAGGGGTTTTAAACACACCAACCAGGTACGTGTTCGTTTATGTTATTTACAGTTTCATTATCTAAGGATTGGTACTACACCACCGTCGTTCTCACCAACCAGTTTTCCTCTGTTTGTTCTTTGTGTAAGGGTAACCAGTTAAGGCCCTCTTCTTCGGCCTGTCGAAAGAAGAGGAAGAAGGAACCCACGCAATTCCCGCGTCAAAGGCAAAAGCGATCAATCCACTCGGGACCCTCGGTCCCTGGCGATCACAACACTCTTAACGCGCGCTCCATTTTGATCATCTTTGTTTTAATAACACCCGCGGAGAGTTGCTTCCCGCAGCGGTTATCTTCTTCTGTCTCTGACCTCACCCGCGCGGAGGATTATTCCCCGCGGCGGTTTCTGTGATTTACTTTCTGTATATCTAATTCCTAACTGGTGCGGTGGGTCACCTCCCGCGACCGTTTCCATTTCAGCATTTTATTTTCTGCACTTTACTTTCTAACTCCTAACTATTTAATTTCAGCATTCCCCTATCATCGCTTTAAAATCCCGTGGAGATCAACATCTCGCGGCGGTTTATTTGATCCCTTTTCCTTTCCTGTCACATATACTTATATTATAGTAAAGACCCCTCAGAGGCCACAGTCTCGTGGTGGTTTATATATATATATATATATATATATATTATTTATATTATTTATGTCGCATTAAAGACCCTCAGAGGCCACAGTCTCGTGGTGGTTTTATATATATATATAGATTATTATTTATATTATTTATGTCACATTAAGACCCCTCATAGGCCACAGTCTCGTGGTGTTTATATATATTATATTATATATATATATATTATATATAATTATATTATTTATATATCTATATATTATTATTATTTATATTATTTATGTCACATAAAGGACCCTCAGGCCAAGGCCTCGTGGTGGTTTCTATTTATATATATATATATATATATATTATTTATATTATTTATGTCGCATTAAAAATCCCGCAGAGGCCATAGTCTCGTGGTGGTTTATATATATATATATATACTTATACTTATTATTTATGTCACAGTAAAAACCCCGCAGAGGCCACAGTCTCGTGGTGGTTTATATATTTATATACTTATATTTATTATCTATGTTATAGTAAAAACCCCGCAGAGGCCACAGTCTCGTGGTGGTTTATATATTTATATACTTATATTTATTATCTATGTATAGTAAAAACCCCGCAGAGGCCAATGTCTCGTGGTGGTTTATATATATACTTTTATTTATTATTTATATTGCTTTAAAAAATCCCGTAAGGCCAATGTCTCGCGGTGGTTTCTAGATGTACATATATTAATTACTGCTCATCTTGCAATATTGTTGTTAAAACCCCGCAAAGACCAATGTCCTGCGGTGGTGTGCTTTTATTCATATTGTTCTTGTAACTGTTCGGGGAGTGATATATCGTTACAATTTCCGAGTCTACGTGTCTTCCCGTCTGTCAAATTCTATTACGTAGAGTCCCAGGACTCGAATTCGGTATCTGAAAAGCTGCTCTCGGAACGGTGGGTTACGCCTACCGGGAAGGGGTTCAGTTTGCACGAGAGGGTCTTCGGACCCCTATCTCCGCCATGTACCGGAGTTCGGTCAGTCTAAATTCTTTCTGTCTCATTAGAGTGTCATCTGTAGGTGTACTTGTCCACCGTTCTTTCATATCCCCTATAGCGCGCGTTTCATTGTTTTGTCCTTATTTCTTTCACCCTTTATTACTCGGAGAGGGAGGAACCCCATCTCTCTCTCTACCACGTGACGCGTTCACATCTCTGGCGATCACGGTGGGACTCCTTTTTGCTTTTCTGGTTATACACAAGCTTTCGGCACCCACGTGTGCCCCTCTTTTTGACACCCACGTGTGTCCCTCTTTTCGGCACTCACGTGTGCCCTTCCTTATTACGCCCACGTGCGCCCACTCCCCTCGTGCACTTCGTGCACTCCCCCGGTCCTTTGTGGTTACTTGAGAGGTTAACGTTGTCTCGTGCACCACGTGCATTTCTCCTCCATTCGGCACCCACGTGTGCCCTCCCTACCATTCGGCACCCACGTGTGCCCTCCCTCTACTATTCGGCACCCACGTGTGCCCTCCCTACCATTCGGCACCCACGTGTGCCTCTCCATTTAGCACCCACGTGTGCTTTCCTCTATTTGGCACCCACGTGTGCCCCTACCATTCGGCACCCACGTGTGCCCTACCATTCGGCACCCACGTGTGCCCTCCCTACCATTCGGCACCCACGTGTGCCCTCCCTACCATTCGGCACCCACGTGTGCCCCTACCATTCGGCACCCACGTGTGCCCCTTCTCTCCATTCGGCACCCTCGTGTGCCCCGCCTCCTTGTTCCCTCTATTTGGCATCCTCGTGCCCCGCCTCCTTATTGCGCCCACGTGCGCTACGTCATTCCCCTCGTGCACTACGTGCACCCTTAGAGCCCCTTTCTCTTTTTCCAAGTGATCTACGTGTCTCGGAAAGAGGAACGGTTGTATCCTACTCCATCTGTTTATTGCTTTTATATCCTTGTTATATCATTGTGATTATCTCTGTTCTATTTGTGTGTTTATCTCTGGTATTTGTGCGTTATACATCTTTTATTCAGCACTGCATTTCATGCATTTACCCCTTTTCTTTTCTTTCTTTTACTTATTTAAGGATTAACCCCTCTCGGTGAAGGAAGGACTCTCCGTCGGGAATTCCTCTCGACGGACTAGGATCTCCTCCATTGAGACCTCCGTAAGTCCCCGACAGCGAAGGATTCCCTCTTCGTTCACTGGGCTGGTTGTACCACTGAAGTACCCCGGAGTTAGTTACCTATTCGTGGTGAGACGAGTGCCCCTAGCTGACACGGCGGTAAAACAAAGTGCAATTAGGGTCCCTCCTACTAAGTGTGAATTTTATATTTGTTAAAATCAAAAAAAAAGAGAAAAAAAAAATAAAAAAAATTAAGTAAATCAAAACACAAAAAAAGGTTAAAACAAAAACAAAAAAATGGCGTAAGATCATCCACTTGTCTGTTAATCTCTGATACTTGTTTGCTAGTGTATGCATTTACGCTCTGGTAAAATTACAGGAATGGCTCACGACTCTTCCGAAGAGAATCAATTAGGTCGTGGTCAGTCAGCTGACCCACGGGTCCACGCAATGGACTCAGGCCCCTCCCGCGAGACCTCACAAGAGGTCCCCGTTGTTCCACGGGAGGTAGCTCCACCCCAGGATATCTTCTCCCTTTTGGGTGCCCTCGCTAGTACACAGCTCAGCCCTGAGCAACTTCTGGCCTTTCAGGCCATTTTAAAGGGGAAGTCTGTTTCTCCCCCTCCTCAGGAGTCAACTCCGGCTCCCACATCCTACCAACAGCCGCTCCAGGCTACTACATCTCCATCACATGTATATGTCGCTCCTTCTTCTTCACTTCAAGGACAGGCGAGCCAACAGCCCGCCTCTCACCAATTCCCCCCTCTACAGTCTCAAACCCCTGCCATCCCTCATACGGTACCCCAAGCGGGTCCGTCCACTGGTGGGCCACCATACCCTTCTGGTTCAGGGCTCCCTTCTCAGGCCCCTGTGAGGCCTTCTCAGTCTCAGTGGCAGGCCCCGCCTCCACCCGCCGAGGAGCTCACCCAGTCACTCCTCAACAAATACAATGAGATGGACCAGCAAGTTCGGCACTTAAAGAAAGTGGTGGATGGGAGGTCCGCCCCTGAGATTTCCCTGCCAATCCTTCCCACATTTCATCTCCCTCCCTCCGAAATGCCTACATACCGTAGGTATAACGGCACGGGTAACCCTTCTATTCACATCAAGGATTTTATGTATGAATCCTCCTTCTGGCAGAATGAGCCAAAATCCCTGGCTTACCTTTTTCGGAGGTCATTGGATGGTCCTGCCTTAGAATGGTTCTATTCTCTAGAGCCAAGTGAGGCTGAGGATTTTGACATTGTCAAAGCTAAATTCATACAAAAGTACCAGGATAGGGTCGGTCCTTCTCTTTCTATCACCGACCTAGTTGCTGAGAAAATGAGGTCGACGAAGATTTTGTCCAGTATGCTGATAGATGGAGGTCCCTGGCCGATAAGATAAAGATACCCTTTCAGAACCCGAGCAAGTCAAGATGATTGTGTCTAATGCAACCCCGCAGTTTAGACACATTTTAGCCATGAATAAGCTTACCACGATGGAGGAACTTTATGAGAGGGCTCGGTATATCCAGACCCAATTAAAAGATTCCCCCATCATGCATATGTTTGAACCCTCAAAGCCTAGGGTGTTTAAGAAAACAGGTACCGGTGTTCAAGGAGGAACAACTGAGGGAGTCGTCATAAATGAGCAAGTGAGTGTGCTTGGCAGCCCCAACCAACCAGTTAACCCAAGGCCTCCTCAGGTTTCACGACCTCCCTTTCAACAAGGTCCACCTCTTTATCGTCCTCCACCCCAAAATAACCCCCTTCAAAACAACATGCCTCAACCCTTTCATCCCCAACAACAACAACAACCACAACCTCAGTATCACCAAGTTCCACCCCCGGGAAATTACGGCCCACCACAACAACGGATGAGGCCCATTGGACCCAAAAGAGCCCATTATCCACCATTGCCCGAGGCATTGCCGGACATTTTTAATGCCCTCATGGCTGCCAACCTACTTACTTTGCCCAAAGAAAAGTTTGCATGGCCCCCAAATGCTGATACCTCCAGGTACTGTGTCTATCACAGACAGCCGGGTCATACGGTGGAGAATTGTTTCAACTTCAAAGATTACATTTACGACATGAATGATCTCGGTGAAATCGATTGGGATGAAATGAGGCGATGCATCGCCACCCTAAAGGCCAGGAGACCTCCGCCTAGGCCACAGTTACCACAACAACCACATCAACAACAACAGCCTCAGCAGGCCCCACAACAGCAGCCTAATATGGGCATCATCCATAACCCGCTTCCGGAGCACCAACAGCCCAACTACCAGGTTAATCCGATTTCCTCCTTCTCGGAAGTTGGAAGAGAGCAAACCTGTCATTTAGAAAGCACCTCTGTCCTTGCTACCAGTCATACCACCAATCAACCTCCTCGTCTCCTTCGAACAGCATCTTCTTACCATTCAACCCCCTCACAACCCCTATTTGGTCCTTCTTCCGTTTCACAGCCATCACGCCCTCTTATTCGTACTCCTATCGTCAATTCACCGTTAGTCCATCACCAAAGGCCATCTCTCACTCCTTTTTCACCCCTGAGTCCTCTGATCACTTCTTATTCCTCTAATTTACCATCTACCTCTATCGCACCTTTACCCCCGCCTTCTAATCTTTTTACCGCCCATTACCCGTATGACACACCATCCGCCTCTACCCCCATTGAACCTCCTCCTCCACCATTTAAACCTCTTATCAGTCACCATTCATTTGAGGTCCCCTCTACTTCCACTATACCCCCTCCACCATATAAACCCCTTATCGTCCATCATCCACCCCAAGTCACCTCCGTTTCTAATCTACCTCAACCATCTAAACCCCTTATCATTCACCATTCACCCGAGATCCCCTCTACTTCCCCTATTCTTTCACATTCTAAACCCCTTATCATCCGTGATTCACCCGAGATTCCTTCTACCTCTACTATTCCTCCACCAAGCAAACCCCTAATCAAAACCCCTACACCCATCATAACCCCTATCCCACCAACCATTCCTCCACTATTACCCCTTAAACCCTTGTTAAAGTCCACACCCAATACCATAGAGGTGCAACGAGAGCCACAAGCAATGGTGCTCCGGAGTGGAAGGATGTTCCACCGGGTATTTCCCCATAATAGTCAGGCCCCTGAACAATCTCGGCCCGAGAAAGATAAGGAAGAGCAGTCAGAAGAGTCCATCCCTGGGACCCAGTATGACTTGTTGAAACATCTGGATAAGACGCCTGCCCGTATCTCCATCCTCGAGTTGATCAAAAGATCCACATCTCACCAAGAAGCTTTAAGGGAATATCTCCAAAAAGTCATGGTGAACGAGGATCTCCCTGTGGAGAAAATCTCGACAGTCCTGACGCCCACTGATACACAACCGCCTATCATTTTCCATAATCACGAGCTTGCCCCCAAGGAAGCTCGAAAATATGCGTTGTGTATTGCGGTGAAAATCAATGGCGTATCAGTGGATCCGTGCCTGGTAGACACGGGCGCGTCTATAAATGTGATTTCCCCGAGTACTCTTCAAGCATGTGGGGTTGATGAAGAACAACTCATGCCCTCCTCAATCACAGTCACGGCCTATGACAATAGTAAAAGACCGCCAATGGGGATGATTACCCTCAATGTAGAACTAGGCCCTGTATCAGTCTTCACGGAATTCCATATCCTTGATATGGATCCCACTTTCAAGGCTATACTAGGCCGTACCTACATTGAAGCCATGAATGCTGTACCATCCACCAATCATCAGTGCTTGAAATTTCCATACAAAGGATGGGTTATTAAGGTAATGAGCATGCCTCTCTGTTCTACGGTGGATGCCATCAACACCTCTTTGCCTTCGGTCTGGCCGACTCATCGGCCCATACTATCCTTGTTGGATGTGTATGACCCCTGTCGTGCTCCCTTCACACAACAAAAGCCATTCCCTATGTTAAACTCACGTCTTCCCTTCCGCTCCAAAGGATGGGAGATTATGAGAAATATTGGCTACCAAGATGGCAAAGGTCTAGGGGCACAACTGCAAGGAAGGCTGAGACCACTCCAAAAGATAAAGCCAATCCATAGAGCTGGCTTGGGTTTTAAGGGGCCATTCGAATCAGATGGCAAACCCCTCACTTGGACTTTGTCCTCACATTTCAAAAAGGGGCCCATCGTCCAGATGGAAGATCTTCCACCAGAATCACATGGGGGGTTACAGAATGTATTCTTGGCTGAAGGATGTTCAAAAACTCCAAAAAAAGGAAAGATTGTCCACTTGGATTGTGAATGGTATAAATGGTTTGACATACCAGACATACCCATTGCACTGGAAAGAATGTTCTCGCCTCCACATCTAGAAGGGTCGTCTTTGATCTCCGAAATGCCAGGGGATATTACTACTAATGCCAGGACTCTACATCCTCCTTATCAGGAGGGTGTTGTCATCGACGGATCATCATCCGTCATCAATATTATCACCGACGGTTCATTAGCCGTCATTTTCTCTACCCACCTATCACAGCCTCTGTTGCTGTCTCCTTCCTGGGCCAGACAGTTGTCTGATGATCTTCCCAGGTCTCCTTCTTTACTCATTTACCTGCGTGAGTTTCTCAACTCGCGCAAGGTTTTCAATCATGATTTGCTCTACGGGCTACACAACCCTCTAGCTGTAGTCCCATTTTTATCTCCTCTAAGTCCTTTCCATTGTTTTGTCATTAAACATGAAAATGAAAATGAAAAAAAAACGCCAATTCCACAACTCCTCAACAGCGCATTGTCTTTGAGGAAACCTCCTATATCTCCCACGAGTGTGCCCCGACTCACGGGCCACTCATTCAAGGTCCCCTGAGCGACCTTCTTTTCCCCTCGTCTGAGGGGTCTTTCCCTGTACATTCTTCACCATCCTCTTCAGTTTCTTTTTCTTCTTCTGTAAATGTCAGTCTAGCTAGCAATAATAAGTCAAGGGTAGTGTCTAAGAAGAAATCCAAGGGTAGGCAGATTCCCCGTCGATTCCTTTTGGATCTAGCCACCAGGTGTCAAGCCCTTCTAGCCATTCCCCAATTGCTAGAAAATCCCGTCCAACTGCCAGAAATAGAATGTGAGAATGATTGCATGATTGATGAAGGGTATGGGGTCTATGAACTCACTGACGAGGAATACCCCATTGAAGAAGAGGATGAAGAATATGAGGACGCGGCTGACACCTATGCTAGTGGAATGAGCAGATTTGACGAGCCGTCAGCCGCTGTAGAAGAGTCTACCAAAGAGATCAATCTGGGAACTGAGGAAGACCCTAGGATTGTCCTCATAAGTGATAATTTACCATCATCTGAAGAAGAGGCACTAGTTAAGGTTCTTAAGGATTATAAGGACACGTTTGCATGGAGCTATGAGGATATGCCAGGATTGGATTCTACTCTGGTTGAGCATCGTCTCACTCTCAAACCAGGGTCCATCTCGGTAAAGCAACGGTTAAGACGTTTCCGCCCACAAATGGCTTTAAAAATGAAGGAAGAGGTCGATAAGCTCAACAAAGCTAGGTTCATAAGAGTCGTCCTTTATCCTCAGTGGGTCGCAAACATCGTCCCGGTCATGAAGAAAGATGGAAAGGTGAGAATTTGTATTGACTTCCGGGACCTTAATCGTGCGTGTCCGAAGGATGATTTCCCTTTGCCTCATATTGATGTGTTGATTGATAACACGGCAGGATATGAAACCCTTTCATTCATGATGGATTTTCTGGATATAATCAAATTCGTCTGGCAGAAGAAGATCAGAGAAAACTTCATTCACTACTCCCTGGGGAACTTATTGTTATGTGGTCATGCCATTTAGACTGAAGAATGCTGGAGCCACTTATCAAAGGGCTATGTTGGCAATATTTCATGACATGATGCACATATATTTGGAAGTGTATGTGGATGATTTGTTGGTAAAATCTAAAACTAGGGCAGAACATCTCGAGGTCCTTGCAAAGGTGTTGCAAAGATCGCGTGAGTTCAATTTGAAAATGAATCCAAAAAAGTGCGTGTTTGGTGTATCATCGGGCAAGTTACTTGGCTTCATTGTGAGCAAAAGGGGTATTGAAATAGATCCCAACAAGGCTAAGGCGATTAGGGATATGCCACCTCCGAAGAATCTGAGAGAAGTTCGAGGATTAATCGGGAGGTTGCAGTTCATCCGCCGCTTTGTGTCTCAACACTCGCAAAGGTGTAGACCTTTTTATGAGTTGACCAAAGCAGGGACCAAATTCTGTTGGGATTCTAAGTGCCAGAATGCTTTCGATGGATTAAAAGAATATCTGGCCAACTCGCCTGTTCTCACTCCACCTATTCCAGATAAGCCTTTGGTCCTATATATCTCAGTCCTAGACGACTCTATGGGAGCCGTTCTGGCACAAATCAATGAAGAAGGCAAGGAACGGGCAACCTATTACTTGTCTAAACTTCTCAACCCCCTGTGAGCGAAAGTATACAGCCATGGAGAAGACATGTGCCGCCCTTGTGTGGGTAGTGCAGAAATTAAAACATTACTTTCTTGCTCATGAAGTCCATTTAATTGCTCGCATGAATCCTGTCAAATTTCTCTTGGAAAAGTTTGTCCTTACTGATAGGCTAGCACGTTGGCAAAGCTTTCTATCTCAATTCGACATCATCTATATCCAGCAAAAGGCGATTAAAGGCTATGCTATAGCTGAGCATCTTGCTCACCACCCTCTCCCCAAATTTGACCCTGTTTAATCAGAGTTTCCAGATGAGGAACTAATGTCCATTACCCAGTCTGATGATCCGATGTGGACATTATATTTTGATGGAGCTTTGAATTCCCAGGGGAGAGGTATTGGCATTGTCCTTTTGTCACCTGAAGGTGTCGCTATCCCAGAGGCATTCCAGCTCTCATTTCCAGTCACCAACAACGTGGCTGATTACGAGGCTCTTCTGGCAGGTCTGAATCTTGCCTATTCCTTCTGGGTCACCGAATTACGAGTCATAGGTGATAGTCAACTTATCCTTCGCCAAGTGCTCACTAAATATCGCACTCGTGATCCCAAGCTCAAGCCATACCAAGAGCTTACTGTTGCTTTCGCTAAACTGTTCACCAAGTTAGTCTTTGTTCATGTTCCTCGCAATCAGAACATTCTGGCCGACGCTCTTGCTTCGTTGGCATCATCATTAAGGTTTCCTCTGGGCAGAAGGGCTCTGTCCGTTTCTATCCACAAGCTTATCCTTCCTGTTATTCACAACCCTTCCTATTTAAGGGTTCATGAGGAAATGTCAAAGATGGCTCAGGATAGAGAAGTTGTTGAAAAGAGGGAGATTATGTTGGTTGAATTGGAAGAAGAACTTGCTGATGAGGAGAAGCCATGGTTATATGAGATTATCAAATATTGCAAAGACCAGTCTTACCCTACAGAAGCAACAGCAGAAGATAAGAGGGCTATAAGGAGAGTCGCCCAGAGATATACATTGGTTGGAGGATTGCTATACAAAAGAAGCCTCACTGGTGTTCTCCTAAGGTGTCTTGATGATGACGAGTCCTGGAAGTGTGTAGAGGAAGCACACTCAGGTGTGTGCGGTGGCCATGTGAACAGCCAAATGCTTGCTAAGAAGATCCTTCGGCAAGGCTTTTACTGGCCCACCATGGAGGAAGATTGTGCCGTCTATGTCCGTAGGTGTGTCAAATGTCAACTTCACGCTGATAAGATTCATTCCCCATCTTCCTCTCCTCATCCAGTATCCTCCCCATGGTCTTTCTCCATGTGGGCATTCGACATCATCGGTCCTCTTGGTGATCCTAACTCCCTTACTAAGCAAAAATCCTTCATCCTCACTGCAACGGAGTACTTCACCAAATGGGCTGAAGCCGAAGCCTATGCAGAAGTCAAGGCATCCACAGTCTGCAAGTTCATCATGAAGAATATCATTGCCAGATTCGGCATTCCAAGAACTATCATCACCGACAATGGGCCACAATTCATTTCTCAGGACCTTCAGGACCTCTGCAAAAGGTATAAGATTGCATTGCATCATTCATCACCATATTATCCACAAGGCAATGGCCAAGCAGAGGCCACGAATAAAACACTGATCAAAATCATAAAGAAAACTTGTGAGTCTAGCAGATTCTCGGATTGGCCAGAGAAGCTTATCGAAGCTCTATGGGCCTATCGCACTTCAATCCGAACTCCTACTGGGCAAACTCCGTTCGCCCTCACTTACGGGATGGAGGCGGTAGTTCCATATGAGATTCTGATTCCCTCTCTGAGAGTACAATTGGACAAGGACCTTCCCCTCGACGAACGTCGTGATTCTCTCCTTGCCCAGTTGGAACTCTTAGACGAGAAACGTCTGGTTGCTGCCGAGCATGCTCGCGTCTACCAAAATAGACTCGCACGTTTTTACCAGAAGAAGGTTATTGAGAGAAAGTTCAAAGTTGGTGAAATGGTAGTAAAAAGAATTTTGTAAAACCTGGCGGGCCGCGTTCTAAGCTCCAACCCAATTGGGAAGGACCATACGTGGTTCAGGCTGTGCATCCTGGCAACACCTACAGGCTAGTCAATGCTGAAGGAGTTGAGTTATCCCATCCTTGGAATGGGCTTTACCTTAAGAAGTATTACCCTTAGATAGGTGTACATACTGTCAAAGATAAAAAAAATTGAAAACAAAAACAACAAAAAAAATGAAAAATAATGAAAACCACAAAAATTTGTGTATAAAACAAAAAAAGAAAAGACCAAAAAAAATGGAAAATTCAAAATGCTGATGCTTTGATATCACCATGTAGTTAAGTCATTGCATTCAACCTCCATGTTAGGAAAGGGCCCATTAAGACTTGGTAGGTCTCAAGTCTTGGTTTGCCAGAACCGTGAAGACCCCTGTCCGGCCAGTTCGGCCTATGCCCCCTCAAAAGAAGACAACAAATATACATCTGTGTTATAAAAATTGATAGCATCGCTTATGGTAGGGCATCACTCAAAAGGTCTCCAAGAAAGCTCGAATCTTTATTCTCTTCTTCTCGACCGAATGAGACAGTCGGCGCCCTTAAAACGCTGAGCATGGGAAACATGAACACAACCCCTAGGGTGACAGTAGGATCCAATTCTTCGAGCATGAATCAGAGCACGAGAAGAGGGCAGTTGTCCCCGCAGGCATCCAAGAGGGATTCCATAATGTCAAAATACTATGTCCCTCGCAAAAAATCCATCAAAAGAATCAGAAAAAGAAAAGCAGGAAATCAAAGTCAAACGAAAGGCCTGGCCGTGACCGTGCCTGATTCCACTAAATGAAATCCCTTTGACTGAAAGTCAAATTCTATATAAAAGGGATCATGAGATGTAAATGCTCGAGAGTTAGTCCGAAGTTATCCGAAATGGGAGAGTTAAATGGACCTTTATTGGCTCGCCGGGTTAACGGTTTTGCCGGTCCTCTCAGGAGGTTTACCCCCAATACTCTTCCTTCTTTCCCGGAAGATAAAGGCTCAATGGAGTTCCCGAAGGGTGAAACTCACCAAACCTTGCAAATATATGGTTGTCCATTTTGAAAGCAGAAGTCATTGTCGTGAAGGAGTCTCCGTGTTTCTGGCTGGTCAAGACCTTTATCTACCACCTTAATGTCTGCTTAGTATAACCTCGGGCTTAGACCAATGCAAGCGCGTCACCTATAGGTGCGACGGCGTCTGATTCCGGGTCAGCGTCGCGCGGTTGCTCATTTGGGTTCCAAGGTGTTCCATTACATACCATCTAGAGTTGTGAGGAAATAGACCCGGGTCGGGCAAATCATTTACCTCGAACATTTTTTGGGTGAATCCCTGTGGTCGGAAGCAATTGGGAGCCTAAGTATGGCATGACGGCATTATCATCAGGATAAATCTTAGCCGGCGGAATTATCATTCGAGGAGTCTAGAGGCCCAAATCAACCTAGATGTGCACTTAGGATACCTGGGAGGTTAGCAAGAAACCCTTGTTCTCGTGCAACTTACATGTTATACGGGTTGGTCATCATGCATTAGTAAAAAACAAAAAATAATAATAAATAAGCCAAAAATAAACAAAAAAAATGACAAAATCAAAATTCCAAAAAAGGGGTAGAAAAATGTATATGCACAAAAAAAATGGAAATGTAAAAGACCAAAAATAATGATAAACAAACAACAAAACACAAAAAATTAATATACACCTACAAAAACAAAGATCACATCTTTGCATGATCGCATTTGTATGCAACATTCATTTTAAATTATCGTTTGCATCCGTGTGCTTGTCTGTCGCATTCATCATTATCTTTTATCAGTGCCTTTGTTAATAAAGGCTTGCCCCTTGACTCGTCATCAAAGATAGTTCAAAACATCGTTTGCTTGTTGAGCAAGGGGCAAGTCAGAGCAGAAATACTGACTTGTTTGCTTAGGTGTGTGCAGGGATTCGAGAGCTCAGGAAGAAGCAGAGAATCAAACACAAAACACTTTATTTCACTTCTATTCAAAATAAAAATAAACAACAAAGAGATTACATCAGGTTTCACCTTCTCTCTCCACATTACTTGTCCCGCCACCCTCCAGGCGAGACACTCTTGAGGGTGCTTCTCAATCATGGAAAGCGGTCCTTCTATCGCTTTGTGAGCCTTTTTCTATCTCTACTCCCCGGCGCCGATCTGCGGGGGCACCAAAGAAGCTGCTGACACGAAAGCCACGCTCTCGTACTCTTCAGTAGCGTTCCTCACCGTCCTTTAGCCACTGCTCGGCGAGGCCGAGACTGGTCTTCAATTCAAATAATTGGGCCTCCAGGGCCCTCTTCTCCTCTTTCTCGGCCGACCTCTTGGCCTTCTCTCTTTCCTTGGCCTTTTCCCTCTCAGCACGTTCTCTCGCTCTATCTTCCCTCTCCAGTTGAAGGGTGATCCTCAGCTCTATAGCGTCCCTAGAAAAGTCGTCACCTGGACGACGCTACAGTTCCTCTTCTAGCTCGCCTATTCTAGCTTCCTTCTGGGCGGCATGCGCAAGTGCCTCCTCCGTTTCTTTCTCCTGCCAAACGTTTCATCTCAGGCTTTAACGCTTGAACAAGGGATATGAAATGGTGAGGCTCTCACCTGTACAGAAAGCATCCCTTCTACTTCTGCAGCCCGCTGGGTGGCATGAGCAAGTTGCTAGTGTAGTGAATCTAACTCTGAAGTGGGAATCCATAGACTGGAAGAAACGCCGTCTGCCCCCATTGCCGATGAAACTACATCGAGCTGGGCACGCTGCGTACACATATGAGAGGTGACAGTTAAATGGTTAACGCCATGAATTTCAAATCATGCCAGGAGTATGTATATATACACTTACTGATGAACCAGAGCCGCTCGGGTATCAATTAACTCTTGCTCCGTGTCCGCCAAACGAGCTCGTAAGTTCGTTATTATGGTATCACGGGCATCCTACAGCCATGGCTCTTGAGTTCACAAGTAAAAATCAAAAAAATGGAAATTATAAAAGATAAAAAAAATGGTGTTTTACTTTACCTCTATAAGCCCTCCAAGCTGGAGCCTCTCCGCATACATTGCCCTATAGAGCCGTAGGTAATCTTCACTGTCTTACGCTTGTGATTCCAGGAGCGTGCCACCCCGCTGCCAGTCTTCATACTGTTCGGGGAAACGCACCCTCCAATCAACGCAGGTTGCAGGCCCGCGCGTCTTCTTCCCGACGCTGGGTGAGGAGGTTATATCCACCCATTCCTGGGCAAGCCCGAGGGTTCTCATGACTAATCGTAGCCTTAGTGGCTCAATTTCATTCAAGCAATGGAGCCAGAGATCCCGTCCGAATCGGGCACGGCTTCCAATTACCCATGGCTGGTCGACATCGACCATATTCAAGTAAGGCCTCCAGTTCACCTATGTTGGGTTGTACATATCTTCTTAGTTACTCAAAAATACAAAAAAATAGAAAAAAAAGGAGAATGAACAAAACATATAAAAAAGAGAAAAATGTATCCTACCATCGCTGCAGGGAACTCTTGCAGCTCCCGTCTCGATACCATCAGCTGGTAGGATAATGGTGTTGTACTCATGATGGGTTGCCACCGCCTAGCCAACGGGATCGTCACTGGCCGACAGTGTCGAGCTCTCCCCATTGGAATATAATAGTAGCTCCACAGCTACACCATCATGTGTCATTGGCATCAACAAATACAAGAAAAAAGCATAAAACGAAAACCACAAAAAAAAATAATTTTTTACCTAGATGAAGGGCGTAAACCCATTTATTGTCACCTCTCGGCCTGTCCTTTGCGACAGACCTGTAAATAGATGTGCCAGCACGGCAGCTCCCCAAGCGTACTGTCCTACTCTCTCCAAATCTACGAGCAGCTCCAGGAAGCGGCAGTGTATGTTGTCTCCCTTGGAGCCCAGTAGCAGCCTACCCAGCAGAAAGAGGAGGAACCTCCTCAGGTCCATGTTGGTCCTTTCCCAGTTGCTGGCATCTGCACAGTATACAGCACGGGCACCTCTCTCTGCCCTTTCCATAAATTCCTCCAGGGACTCGTCATCCCGTGGACGAATGTCAGTAAGCCCTAACACCTCCAGGATCGATGTCTTGGCTACTGACCTATTTTTCCGTCCATCGAGTTCCAATCCTAACAGTTTCTGGGCACCTTCTCGGTAATCCGCATAAGTGACGCCGGTCACGGCCTCTCCATCCTCTTTGAGGCCCGTAATGCGGACCATATCTTCCAAACTGGGCACCATGTGCCCCCAAGGCATCAGGAATGCCCGACTCGCCGGATCCCATCTTTCATGTAATGCTTGGATCAGGGCAAGGTCGAGCTTTATCGGCTCGATACGAAAGGAAGGCACCGAACCCCATCACGTCTAGCCTGGCCTTTTGGAAGTCCGGGAGACCTCGATATGCTGCTACTACCAGCTCCCACGAGATGTGCGAGCGCATCATGCTCTGCACACATACAAGAGATGAAAAGGGGAGCATTGCTAAGCAAGAAAGGAGAAGAAAAGGATGAAGGAAGGAAACCAAAAAAGCCACTTACAAGCTGTGATCGGGCCCTCTCACTCAGTTGTCCTTCGACTTCTGAGAGTCTCCTGGAACTGCTACCTGATCTGCTCCTCTTCGAGGAGCGGGAAGACTCACCTTCTGCTCTAAAAACTGGATTCACCCTCCATCCTGAAAAAATGACCAACACTCGCAACCTCCCTTCCTTACAAATTTGCACTCCTCAAGTCTGCTCTCAGGACTTCGGTGTTTCTAAGTCGAGCGAAAGGGGAGGTATTTATAGGATTGGAAAGAAGGTGATCTGGATCTATCACCATCACCCCAGCAACATCCTTCACGACAAGTCACCCTCTCTTTACTCTCGCATGTCACTCTGCCATCTGGAGTGATCAATTCGGAGGCGTGATTTGTTGACTTGTCCTCCCTATGCGATCTAAAGATTCCCCGTGTTTATTGTCCCGTTGCGACTACTGCTAGCGCGAAGAAGAAAGTGGGGGACATTTATACGGGAAAATAGGACCAGGGACCGACGTTGTTAAAATTGGTGGTAGATTCCTTTGAAAGTCATGGCCACGGGACACTCGCGTGCCACTTCACCATGTGGAGTAAATGGAGCGGAGCTGTGGTTTGTTGACCCGCCACTCCTATTCGGTCCAAAGATTTCGCGTGTCCCTTATCCTATTGCGACTACTTTTAGCGCAAATAAGGAAATGAGGGATATTCACGTGGGCAAAGAGCACCACGGGCTGATATTGTTGAAGTCAGTGGTAGACCCCTTTGAAAATCATGGCTATGGTGAGTCACCGCCCCGTGTTTTAAGGCGACATCTCGCCGAGCATACTGCGCGAGAACCTATGTGGTGGAGAAAAGACCTGTAGAGCAGAAGGAACATATCCAGGGCGAACCAGCCGTGTTCAAACCAACCTGTTTCACTCGCACATATATATAAGGGTTTGTGCCCGTCATGAGAAGGGAGTGAGTGAACAAGCCACTCACTAACCCTCATCACCCTCCTGGTCGCTTCTCTTCTCTCTCCCAAGGTAAGAAGTCCCTTGGAGGACTTTTATAGTTCCGTGACGCAGCAATCGCTTTGTCGCGTCATGCGTTCCCACCTGCTCTTCGGCAGTGCTCCTCGCCGTCCTCCTGTCTCTCTCGCGACCCTGATGGCCGCGAAGCTCTTGAAGTCGAGGCCGCTAGCTGAGCTGCCCTATGCTCTGCCGATGAAGATGCTACCAACTCCAGGAGCTCCTCTGTTGCGAGCTATAATCTCCTTCCATCTGCAGAGCGAGCCATGTTTGGATGCTCTTTCTCTCAGAGCTCCATCTCCTGCGCCTCTTGTGCTGCTCTATTTTTGCCTTTTCTCTCTCTACTATCTCTTGCTTTATCTCTCTCTTAGCCATTCGGAGAGAAATCTTTAGCTCCCGGGCATCTCAGGGCAACTCCTCATGCTAGTTGCCTTGAGTTTTTGGCTCTTGTCCGGAATGGTTGGCTACCACCTAGCACTGGCTATTGCAGATGTTTGTGCCAAAAAAAAAAAAGAGGAAAAGGGAATAAAAAAGAAAAAAAACAGAAGAAAGTTAGGATCTAAATAGGCATTAAAGTTTCCATATTCATTCCAAGATAAGATACATTAGGGTTTGGGCATCTCAGGCCTCAATTTCCCAAACTCAATTACATAAGCTTTCAGCAGTTCTTCGTCCTCACTCACAGACTCTGTTGCCCTCAGTGTAATGCTGACCTTCCATGACGCTTTGATTGTCTTCACATTTCTTGCGTCACCCCCTGTGCCCAGCTCCCTTTTTCTGATTAAAGGAAGGTTGGATAGCGGTGGGAATGAATGGCGAGGGAGGCCCATCTGAGTATGACACCGGTGCGTGTTGTAAAGGATGAATTCAGACGCGCCAACAAGCTGGAGCTCCATGTTAAGAGAAGACCTCGTGAGAAGCTCATATGGGAGTAAGCATGTCGGTGCACGAGTGAACATATACTCTTCAAAGGTACTGAAGTGAGCCCGCCAGTCTTCTCGTTTCTTCAGCCAGGGAACGCGATTTGCTATACTACCATTAGAGCCTAACACATTGACCATATGGTGAAGCGGGCTTTGTTGAAAGAGTCTTGAAGTAGACGATATTCCCTCACGATGGTTAAATTTGAAATGCAAGTCAGTCCAGCAATTCAAAAGGAGTGCGCAACCAAAAGGGGGCTTACCCATACTGGAAGCCGTGAGTCTGCTATAGAGATAAGCAAGGATAGCCGGTCCCACTCTCTTTCCTTCCCAAATTCCACAGATGGCACTTAGCTGATCTTCCTCCACTATGTTGTCAGTATAAGGGAATAAGAGAGCACCCGCTAAGCAGATGGTGAATCCCTTCATAAGCCCTTCAATGCGATCATCATCACTTGTCAACCTTTCAAGAGCATTTATGACCCAATCTGCAAGTTTTTGCAGATGGATTCCCTTCTGAGTCTGGACGCCCTTGATGGCTTCGGACGGCATGAAGCTTCTGAGCACCTCCTCGGAAGTCACCCTTCTTAGCATGCACATAACCTTTACCTTGCCATTTCTTTGGAATTTCTTCACGCCAAGTAGAAGTTCTGCTTCTTCGAGAAGAATAGTTGCCTCGAAAGTGGGGAAAATGAATGTATGGGTTTGAGGGTGCCAAAGCTCTATCAGTGCACCCATAGCCGCCCAATCCATGTGAATCTCGTTATAATGCTTGGCATGAGTTATGAGCTTTTGGAGATGCCACTTTCTGATGATGGCTCTCATGTTGATCGAGATGTTCGAAGTGAGTCTCGACAGCCATGGCAACCTTGAAAACTTCCTCGGGCCAGGAAAGAGAGGATACGGCTGGAAATAGAAAAGTGGAGAAGGCGAAAATGGGCACAAGAAAGTCTTGCAGAAACACAAAAAAAGAAATGTTAACTCACCATTCGAGACTGGATTCTCCCGCTAAGATGCCCTTCGAAGTCGGTAAGCCGTTTGCACTCGTTGATGGGCTTGCTTTTCCTTACGGGACGGGAAGACTCGCCTTCCATCTCGAACTTTGATCTCCTCCTAAGCTTCAACTTTCTTAACTCGCCCTTGAATGCATTTTCTTAAGGCCAAAGGGACGATACTTATAGTGAGGAAAGGAATCTAGGAACAGTGTTGGCAGTTTCGTTTTGTTGTGTGTGATAATTTGCTTGCATGGTTGTGATCTTGTTTTGTTATGTTAATTATCGAGTGGGGTACCACTGTCCCACCGACACCCCACCTTGTCCCGCCTTGTCCCCTAATCATTCAATCATTGTGGTCACCCCTTATCATGCATTGTGTTGTATGATATTTACGCTATTAGAGCATGCCAAGGACCTTACGCCTTGGACAAATCCGGGATTTGAGTTCCCCTTCAACAAAAACAGTGATGATCCCGGAGGAGTTCAGGACGTACGGATAGGCCGTTAAGTTGCGATAGAATGGGGACGATGGTTCCGTTCGATGAGTCGGTACGTGGATAAACGGGCCCCGGCTCAGTATCAGCTCATTGAATCGGTATCCTGACCCACTCTCCACAGCTTAGCAATATTATCCTTGGCTAGTTTCTATTTTAGTTTGTTTTATTTTTCTTTTTAAACTCAGCATGCATTCATGTAGGACTTTGAGTTCATTGTGGAAAATCATTCACTTACTTTGATTGTGTGAGCTACTGTGCTTAATTGCTTAAATATGGCATATTCTATTCCGAGTCGAGTACTGAGTTTTCCGAGGTTACCTTGGGATGTTTCCCTGGAAGAAACCATTGTTTGGATCTGTCTCCAATCATCCGTTTATTTCCCTCGGACCCACCTTGGCTGCAGCACTTCCACAATGGCTGGTAACCGCTCCCCAATGGTGAAACCTGAGGTTTACGACCCAGGTACTTCTGCGCCGTGAAGTTGGTCCTTTTAGTTTGTTTGTGCCCTAGTGCACACAATGTCCTTCCTTGTTTACCATCCAAACAATCGTGGATTTCGGAGAACCTTCCTCAAGGTTACTTCGTGAAACTCGGGAAAGATTCCCATCGCGTGATGTTAGAAGCGTGTCTCATCACACCTTGGCATCGACTTTTCAGTCCACTCCATTTCATTCCAATACACTTCGTTTCATTCCATTACACGCCCTTCCCCTACAAAGTGGATGCCAAGGCGGGGCAGCTATAGACACGTCATTTCTGACGTTACGATGAGTAAATCCCATATTATACCGTAATGTCTTGAAGTGGCTTACATTTTCTTTTATTTGAGTGATTTCTGTAATTCTGGTTAAATTGCATTTATTTTGTGAGAGGGAAAAAATTAAAATATGTGTACATATAAATAAACAAAAGAGAAAATAAAATCAAAAAAATGTGTGTGTATAATTATGTTTACATAAAAAATGTAATTGCTTTTCTTTAATAATATTTTCGTAAATATATATATATAAGTGATTACTATATATATATAATTGATAAAAATATATTTATTAAAAAGTAAAAGATATGATAATTAAAATAAATAAATAAAAACATAAAAAAGCAAAAAAAAATAAAACAAACAAAATAATAAAAATAAAAATAATATATATATATATATATTTATTATCCTCACGTCCCTTTCTCTCCCCCTATTTTCTTCCCTCTCTCTCACGTAACCCTCTCATTTTCCCTGCTCATTTCCCTCTCCCTCACGGCACACACACACACACACAACCCACGTTGAACCCCCCAGCCGCAGACCACCCCCCCTTTTTCTCTCTTTCTCTGCTAACACCGTACCCCCACTACCCCTCACCTCTCACTTCCTCTCTCATGCACGACGCCACCACTTCCACACCCCCATCTTCCTCCTCGTGACCCCTGCCGATCTCCCCTCTCGTTCACGGTAGCCACGTCCGCGAGCACCCACCTCATGTCCAATGCCATGCAACCCCCGTGAAGCTCCGTACGGCCGCATCCGAGCACCCCACGGCACTGCACCCGGCCACTGCACCGCCCACGTGAGTCCGCCGGAGCCACCTTCAAGCCGCCGCTACCGTCGCCGTGCTCCACCGCCGGTCGCCTCCCTTGTCACTCCGTCCCCCACCGTCGCCGGCCACCTGCACCTCCACCGTGAGCACGCCGTCGCCACCACCGCGAAGCCGCCAACACCCATGCCGCCGTGAGCACGCCGACCACTCCACCTCACCACCTCCGCAAGCCGCCGCTACCGTCGCCGGCTGCCTCCATCGCGTGAAGCCCCCCACCTCGCCGTGCTCCACCGCCCGTCGCCTCCCTCGTCACTCCGTCCCCCACCGTCGTCGCCGTCGTCTGCTCTCCGCGAGCCGCACCCCGCGAACCCCGCTCCCTCCTCTCTCTTCTTCCCCCGCCGTCTCTCTCCCCCTCTCGCATCTCTCGTTCTCTCTCCCTTCTGCAGGCCGCCCCCGGGCTCCCTCTCTCTCCTCCCCACTCTCTGCACTCCCCCTCTCTCCCTCTCGTCTGTCTCTCTCTCTCTCCTCCCCACTCTCTGCACTCCCTCTCTCTCCCTCTCGCCTATCTCTCTTCCCTCTCTAACTCGCCACGGCCTCCCTCTCTCTCTGCATTTCTTTCTTTTTTTATTATTTTATTTTCTCTCCCTCTCTCTCCCGTCTTTCTCTCCCTCTCGTCTGTCTCTCTCCCTCTCTTCTCTCGCTCCGTCTCTCTCTCCAGCCCTCTCTCTCCTCTCACCGCACCCCTCTCTCTTTCTTCTCTCTCTCGATCTCTCCCTCCTCTCTCCGTCTCACTCTCTCTCTCTCTCTCTCTCTTTAATTTTTTTATTCTCTCTTTTTCTCTCTCTCAACCGCTCTCTCTCTCTCTCTCTCTCCCACGTCCTCTCTCTCTTTTCTTCCCTCACTCTCTCCCTCTCTCTTACTCTCTCATCTCTCCCTCTCACTCTTTTTTTTATTTTTATTTTTTTTATTCCCCTCTCTATCTCGATCTCTCTCTTATATCTCTCTCCCCCCTCTCTCTCCCTCTCCCCTCTTATGTATATAAGATATATATGTATATATATATAGTATAGATATTCTGAAAATACAGTAATTATATAGTATATACAGATTGAACATATAATATTTACTATTATTCATGTATATATTTATTAAATATATATATATCCCTCTTATTTTTCTCTTATATGTTTATTTCTTATGTATATCTACCACATATATACATAACTTAAGGCTTTAAGAAAAACCTTAAAAAAAAGAGTTTTCTCTCTCCCTTTCTCGCCTTCTTCCTCAAATTTTCGTTCTTTTATTTCAACCAGTTTACACATGTTTATATATGTTTGTATTTACGTATATGTTAAATATCTTTAATATGTCTAAGTATATATTTATCACTCATATGTATATGCTTGTGTGTGTGTGTTTTTATGTCCGGCTTAACTAGTTTCTGAAGTCCGCTCTGAAGTCCTTCGGTCATGCTGTGCTCGTGATATTGAAGCCCTTCTCAAAGCTCGTCGCCGGTCTTCCCCGATAAGCTTTTCTCCCCCTTATTTTTATTCAGTCAGTCAATTATATTACATGCATCATTTAGCATATGTCCCATGCCTTTCTCTTCGAGAGGGCCTCCCTTGTGAGTGTCTTTGTATTTGCATATTTCATCATGTCATTCTCCTACCCTTTTAATTCTAAAGGAGTTTTAAACACACCAACTAGGTACGTGTTCGTTTATGTTATTTACAGTTTCATTACCTAAGGATTGGTACTACACCACCGTCGTTCTCACCAACCAGTTTTCCTCTGTTTGTTCTTTGTGTAAGGGTAACCAGTTAAAGGCCCTCTTCTTCGGCCTGTTGAAAGAAGAGGAAGAAGGAACCCACGCAATTCCCGCGTCAAAGGCAAAAGCGATCAATCCACTCGGGACCCTCGGTCCCTGGCGATCACAACACTCTTAACGCGCGCTCCATTTTGATCATCTTTGTTTTAATAACACCCGCGGAGAGTTGCTTCCCGCAGCGGTTATTTTCTTCTGTCTCTGACCTCACCCGCACGGAGGATTATTCCCCGCGGCGGTTTCTGTGATTTACTTTCTGTATATCTAACTCCTAATTGGTGCGGTAGGTCACCTCCCGCGACTGTTTCCATTTCAGCATTTTATTTTCTGCATTTTACTTTCTAACTCCTAACTATTTAATTTCAGCATTCCCCTATCATCGCTTTAAAATCCCGTGGAGATCAACATCTCGCGGCGGTTTATTTGATCCATTTTCCTTTCCTATCACATATACTTATATTATAGTAAAGACCCCTCAGATGCCACAGTCTCGTGGTGGTTTATATTTATATATATATATATATATATATATATATTATTTATGTCGTATTAAAGACCCCTCAGAGGCCACAGTCTCGTGGTGGTTTATATATACATATATATATATATATATATATATATATATATATATATATATATATTATTTATATTATTTATGTCACATTAAAGACCCCTCAGAGGCCACAGTCTCGTGGTGGTTTATATATATATATATATATATATATATATATATATATTATTTATATTATTTATGTCACATTAAAGACCCTTCAGAGGCCAAAGCCTCGTGGTGGTTTCTATATATACATATATATATACATATATATATATTATTTATATTATTTATGTCGCATTAAAAACCCCGCAGAGGCCATAGTCTCGTGGTGGTTTATATATATATATATATATACTTATACTTATACTTATTATTTATGTCACAGTAAAAACTCCGCAGAGGCCACAGTCTCGTGGTGGTTTATATATTTATATACTTATATTTATTATCTATGTTATAGTAAAAATCCCGCGGAGGCCACAGTCTCGTGGTGGTTTATATATTTATATACTTATATTTATTATCTATGTTATAGTAAAAACCCCGCCGAGGCCAATGTCTCGTGGTGGTGTATATATATACTTTTATTTATTATTTATATTACATTAAAAATCCCGTAAGGCCAATGTCTCGCGGTGGTTTCTATATATACATATATTAATTACTGCTCATCTTGTAATATTGTTGTTAAAATCCCGCAAAGACCAATGTCCTGCGGTGGTGTGCTTTTATTTATATTGTTCTCGTAATTGTTCGGGGAGTGATATATCGTTACAATTTCTGAGTCTACGTGTCTTCCCGTCTGTCAACTCCTATTACGTAGAGTCCCAGGGCTCGAATTCGGTATCTGAAAAGCTGCTCTCGGAACGGTGGGTTACGCCTACCGGGAAGGGGTTCAGTTTGCGCGAGAGGGTCTTCGGACCCCTATCTCCGCCATGTACCAGAGTTCGGTCAGTCTAAATTCTTTCTATCTCCATTAGAGTGTCATCTGTAGGTGTACTTGTCCACCGTTCTTTCATATCCCCTATAGCGCGCGTTTCATTGTTTTGTCCTTATTTCTTTCACCCTTTATTACTCGGAGAGGGAGGAACCCCATCTCTCTCTCTCAGTCCACCACGTGACGCGTTCACACCAGCCAGGGCTAGGTGTCGGTAGTCTGGTAGCTCCCTCCCATTCGGGGTTCCCCCCTCAAGTCTCCGGGAGACACCTTCCTCCCCAGTGGCAAGTGCCACCTTCACCTCCCGAGGAGCTCGCCCAATCGCTCCTTAACAGGTTCAATAAAATGGACGAACAGTTTCAGAATCTGAAGAAAATGGTGGACGTGAAATCCACCCCGGAGGTTGCTTTGCCAATCCTTCCGGTGATCCATCTTCCACCCTCCGAAATGCCTACGTACCGCAGGTACAACGGCACTGGCAACCCCTTCATTCACCTTAAGTACTTCATGTATGAGTCCTCCTATTGGCAAAATGACCAGAGATCCCTAGCATATCTCTTTCGGAGATCGTTGGACGGTCCTGCACTAGAGTGGTTCTATTCATTGGAGCCCGGCGAGGCCGGGAATTTTGATACGGTGCAGAGGAGATTCTTGCAAAAATATCGGGATAGCGTCGGTCCCTCTCTTTCCATTACTGACCTAGTGGCTGAGAAATGAAGCCCGACGAAGATTTTGTCCGCTATGCCGACAGATGGAGGTCCATGGCAGAAAGGATAAGAGATACCCTCTCAGAGTCTGAACAAGTAAAGATGATTGTGTCCAACACAACCCCACAGTTCAGGCACGTCCTGACCATGAACAAGCTTACCACAATGGAAGAGCTCTATGAAAGGGCCCGGTATATCGAGACCTAATTAAAAGACTCCCCCATTATGCACATGTTTGAGCCGCCGAAGCCCAAGGTGGTCAGAAAGACAGGCACTGGTGGAGCGACAGAAGGAGTTGTAACAAAT
Source organism: Amorphophallus konjac (assembly GCA_022559845.1). Taxonomy (NCBI): domain Eukaryota; kingdom Viridiplantae; phylum Streptophyta; class Magnoliopsida; order Alismatales; family Araceae; genus Amorphophallus; species Amorphophallus konjac. Next base: position 391,759,199 of record CM040126.1, read on the forward strand.
GAGCAGGTGAGTGCAGTCAACAACGCCAACTATGCACTCAACCCAAGGCCTCTACAAATGCCCCGACTTCCCCTTCAACAAGGTCATTTCCCCTCTCGTCCTCCACCCCAAAACAATCCACCCCAGAACAATATGCCTCAACCACTTCAACCCCAGCAACAACCCCGACCCCAGCAACAACAACCGCCACTTCAGTACCACCAAGTTCCACCCCCAGGGAATTATGGCCCCCCACAGCAACAAAGGAGGCCGATTGGTCCCAAGAGAGCCTATTACCCACCATTGCCAGAAACTTTGGCAGATATTTTCAGCGCCCTCATGGCCTCAAACACACTCATCCTACCCAGGGAAAGGCTCGCGTGACCCCCGAATGTTGATACATCCAGATACTGCATCTATCACAGGCAGCCATGACACACAGTAGAGAACTGCTTTCAGTTTAAAGATTACATCCACGATATGAATGATGAAGGCGAAATTCACTGGGATGAAATGAGACGATACATCGCCACTCTCAAAGCCAGGAAACCTCCTCCTAGGCCACAGTTCCAGCAACTACAACAGCAGCCACAGCAACAACCACCACAACAACAACAACAGCCTCAGCAGGCACAACAACAACAACCCAACATGGGCATAATCCAGAATCCATTGCCGGAGCACCAACAGCCCAATCACCAGGTCAACCCCATCTCCTCGTTCCCGAAAGTCGGGAGAGAGCAGGTGTGGCACCCAGAAAGTACATCTATTCTTGCTACCGCCAACCCTATCATCATGCAACCCCCTCGCCTTGCCTGGGTAGCACCTCTCTCTCATCAACCCGCATTACAACCTATAGTACCACCTTCACCATTCCCACTACCATCACGCATCTCATTCGCACCCCTCCCATTAACTCACCAATGACCTATCAGTCAACACCTTCCACTATGCCCTCACACCCTCTCATCTTCTCTCACCCCTCCATTTTGCCATCTACCTCTACTGCATCTACCCCTATGCCTTCCAAACCTCTTATCATCCGTAAACCATACGTGACCCCGCCTGTCTCCACAATACCTCCACCAATGCCTTCAAAACCACTTATCACCCATCACCCATCTCAAAACCATTACCCATCTCAAGCCTTATCCATGTCCACTTTGCCTCCACCTCCACCTTCCGAACCCCTTATCCTTCATAGTCCTTATGATATCCCCTCTACCTCCACCATGCCTCCACCGAACAAACCCCCTCGTCAAAATCCCTACTCCCATCGTTACTCCGGCTTCATTAACCATTCCTCCACCGCTACCCCTCAAACCTCTGTTAAAACTCACAGCTACCCCCATAGAGGTGCCAAAACCGCAGGCAATGGTGCTCCGGAGTGGAAGGATTTTTCATAGAATTTTTCCCCAGAATAGTCAGAACCCTGATCAGGCTCAGTCAGAGAAGGACAATGGAGAACAGCCAGAAAAATCCATCCCTGGGACACAGTATGATTTATTGAAACACTTGGACAAGATGCCTGCTCGGATCTCCATCCTTGAGCTGCTTCAGAGATCCACATCCCATTAGGCAGCCTTAATGTAATATCTTCAAAAGGTCATGGTGAATGAAGACCTCCCTGTAGAGAAGATTTCAGCCATCCTGACACCAACAGACACACAACCGGCCATCATGTTCCACAACTACGAGCTCGCTCCCAAGGAAGCTCAGAAATATGCATTGTGCATTTCAATAAAAATCAATGGAGTCTCCATAAACCTGTGTCTTGTAGACATGGGTGCGTCCATAAATGTGATCTCCATGAGCACCCTTCAGTTGTGTGGGGTCGACGAGGAACAGATAAGACCTTCCTCGATCACAGTCACAGCTTATGACAATAGCAAAAGGCCGCCACACGGGATGATTATCCTGAGGGCAGAGCTAGGCCCTGTGTCAGTCTCCACGGAATTCCATGTCATCGACATGGACCCCACATTCAAGGCCATACTGGGTCGCCCCTACATTGAAGCCATGGATGTTGTGCCTTCCACCAACCATCAGTGCTTAAAGTTTCCTTACAATGAGAGAATTATTAAAGTGGTCAGTACACCTGTCCTTCACACGGTGGATGCTATCAACACATCTCTGTCCTCTGTTTGGCCATCTCATCGGCCCATATTGTCGCTGTTGGATGTGTGTGATTCATCTCACATTCCGCTAGCACCAAAGAAGCCGATCAAGACAACAATGCCATATCTCCCTTTTCATTCCAAAGGTTGGGAGATTATGAGGAATATCGGCTATCAACAGGGCAAAGGTCTGGGCGCGTAACTGTAAGGTAGGCTGAAACCACCAAAGGAGATCAGGTCGAACCACAGGTTTGGCCTACGATTCAAAGGACCACTCAATGTGGATTGGAAGCCCCTCACGTGGACCCTATTAAACCACTTCAACAAAGGGTCCATTATTCAGATGGGGGATTACCCGCAAGAAACACATGGGAGATTACATGTTGTATATTCGGCTAAAAAATATCCGAGGGTCACCAAAAGAGGCAAGATCAAAGATCTAGAATGCGAATGGGACAAGTGGTTTGATATACGCGATATTTCTGTTGCACTGGAAAGGATGTTCTCGCCTCCACAGCTTGAAGGACCGCCATTGATCTCCGAAATGCCAGAGAATATCACTACTGTTGCCAAGGTTCCAAACTATCATCGTCCTCGCCAGAAGGACCCTGTCACCAGCGGATCTTCATCCGCCATCACCATCACCACCGACGGCTCATTAGCCGTCATCTTCTCCATTCACTCGTCACAGCCTTTGTTGTTGTCTTCTTCCTGGGCCAGATGGTTGTCTGATGATCTTCCCAGATCCCCTTCTCTACTTACATACCTGCGCGGGCTTCTCGACCCGCGTCGGGTCTTCAATCATGATCTGCTCCATGAGCCTCCCAACCCCTTAGCCATAACCACTTTTCTCTCTCCTCCAATTCCTTTTCATTGCTTTGTCATCAAAAATGAAAATGAAAAAAAACACCAATTTTCAAACCCCTCAACAACACATCTTCATTGAGGAAACCTCCTACATCTCTCACGAGTGCGTCCGGACATGCGGACCACTCATCCAGGGTCCCATGAGCGACCTTCTCTACCCCTCCTCGGAGGGGTCATTCCCTGTACATTCTTCACCATCTTCTTCGGTTTCCTCTTCTTCTTCTGTAAATATCAGTCTAGCTAGCAATAACAAGTCAAGGGTAGCACCTAAAAGGAAATCCAAAGGTAAGCATATCCTTCATCAGTTCCTTCTAGATCTAGCCGTCAGGTGTCAAGCGTGTTTAGCCATTCCTCAACTGCTAGGAAATCCCATCCGACTGCCAGAGATAGATTGTGAGGACTACCCAATTGATGAAGGGTATGGAGTCTATAAGATCACAGATAAAGAATGCCCCTTTGAAGAGGAGGATGAACAATATGAGGACGCGGCTGCCGCATATGCTAGTGGGATGAGAAGATTCGATGAGCCGTCAGCCGCCGTGGAAGAGTCCACCAAAGAGATAAAATTGGAAAAAGAGGAAGACCCTAGGATCGTCCTCATAAGTAATAATTTGCCACCAGCTGAAGAGGAGACATTAGTTGAAGTTCTCAAGGATTATAAGGACACGTTTGCATGGAGTTGTGAGGATATGTCGGGTTTGGACTCCACCTTGGTCGAGCACCGTTTGACATTAAAACCAGGGTCTGTCTAGGTAAAACAAAGGTTAAGGCGTTTCCACCCTCAGATGGCTTTGAAGATGAAAGAAGAGGTCGATAAGCTTCACAAAGCCATGTTTATTAGAGTCGTCCTTTATCCTCAATGGGTGGCAAACATTGTCCCAGTCATGAAGAAGGATGGGAAAGTTAGAATTTACATCGACTTCCGGGACCTTAATCGCGTGTGTCCAAAGGATGATTTTTCCCATTGACGTGTTAATCGATAACACGGCGGGATATGAAACCCTCTCCTTCATGGATGGATTTTTTGGATATAATCAAATTCGCTTGGCAGAAGATGATCAGGAGAAGACGTCATTCACTACACCATGGGGAATATATTGCTATGTGGTCATGCCATTTGGGTTAAAGAACGCTGGAGCTACCTACCAAAGAGCTATGATGGCCATATTTCATGACATGATGCATGTACATCTGGAGGTGTATGTGGATGATTTATTGGTAAAATCAAGAACTAGGGTGGAACACCCGAAGGTCTTGGCTTAGGTGTTGCAGAGATCAAGGGAATTCCAATTGAAAATGAATCCGAAGAAGTGTGTATTCGGCGTATCATCTGGCAAATTGCTGGGCTTCATTGTGAGTAAAAGGGGAATTGAGATAGATCCCAACAAAGTTACGGCCATTAGGGATATGCCACCTCCCAAGAATTTGAGAGAAATTTGAGGTCTGATCGGGAGGTTACAATTTATTCGTCGATTTGTGTCTCAACACTCACAAAGGTGTAGACCTTTCTACAAGTTGACCAAGGCAGGAGTAGAATTTCACTCGGATTCTAAATGCCAGAAAGCTTTTGAAGGGTTGAAGGAATACCTAGCTAACCCACCCATTCTCATTCCACCTAAGCCGGGAAAACCTCTGATCCTTTACATCTCGGTCTTGGATGACTCCGTGGGAGCCATCCTCGCACAAGCCGATGAAGAAGGCAAGGAACGGGCAACCTACTACCTGTCCAAACTCCTCAACCCCTGTGAGCAGAAGTACACCTCCATGGAGAAAACCTGTGCTACCCTCGTTTGGGTAGTACAGAAATTGAAACATTACTTTCTGGCTCATGAAGTCCATTTGATTGCTCGCATGAACCCTATCAAGTTCCTTCTGGAGAAATCTGTCCTTACTGATAGGCTAGCACGTTGGCAGAGTTTCTTATCCAAATTCGACATCACCTACATCCAACAAAAGGCAATTAAAGGCTACGTGATAAGTGTCCATTTCATATGATAATTCATCGCATATACACCATTTTATGTCCATATAATTAGGTAATTATGCATATTTCATAGTTAACATCAACTTCACATTTAAATTTGAGCTTTCACGTAAATTGATTAATTCGATGATATTATCTAATAATAAATTGAAGTTGAGGGTCATGAGTATTAATTCTCCATTACATAATCATGAGTATTTGATATTTATGTGCACATTGTGGTAATTTTTATGGACTAAAGTATAATTATGTGTGTGCAGGACATCGAATGTAATTACAAAAGAATCCGGGGGCAAAAGGGTCATCACCACTTGGACAAAGTCAAATAAAGAATTCAAAATAATTTTGGTTGGAGGGAAAAGAAAGTTCAAATTTTGAATTCAAAATTTGAAAAGGAGGAATTCAAAGTTTAAGTTTGAAAAGGAGGGAAAGAACATTCAAAGTTTGAAAAGGAGATTCAAAGTTGGAAAGGGGTGACAAAGTCCAAGAAAGGGGGTGCCCACCTACTTTTTCTCTTCCCCATGTATCATAATCCACTTGAATCTCAGTCATCCATCTTCTTTTGATACAATCTCCACCCTCCATCTATCTAACTTTCCCTATAAATAGCCCATGACAAGGAGGAGAAAGTGAGTCTTCTTCTTTTGGTAATTTCTCTCCCAACCTTAGGTCGCTGATTTCTCCTCCTTCGATTCGTTTTCTGCTCTTACACTCTTCATGTAAGTTCTTCCATTTTAAATGCTCTACAACTTCTTCTTCTACATCATCTTCTAATTCCTCCCAATTTTAAGGTATTTCATATTTTTCACTGTGCTATCTTGTTCATCTGCGAATCAGTGTTTCTCTCTGTTCTTCCCCTTATTTCTCCCCCTTATATTCATTTTCTTCTCTTACTATCTTCATAAAAGTTCTTTGTTTTTAAGTGTTCTACAACTTCTTCGTCTATACCATCTTCTAGTTCTTTTTGGTTTGAATGTTATTTTCCATTTTTCAACTTGCTATCCTGTGATTTCACTGTTCATCCGAGGTGCTAAATTATGTTATTTCTCTATTTTAAAGCTCTTCTTTTCTATCTGAGTTCTTCATCAAAGTTCTTCCTCTCTCCCTCCTCTTCAACTTCTTTTTCTTGGGCATCCCCTAATTCGTCTTGGGTTCAAAGTTATTCACCCTCCAAAGGTAGCTTCAACGACAAAGGCGACTTCCTCCCGGTGTAGACGACATCTTCTGTAAGGTGGTTCGTGATCTAAGGCCAAGAGAGGACGACGCCGTCATCACCATTGCTGCTACCATCTTCACATCTCAGGCTCCTCTTGTTGCTATTACTTTTGTGTTATTTTATTTCATTGTAATCTTTATCACCTCTTTGTTGTAAGCTTGTCTTGCACTTCATGTACTCTTTCTTTTAAGTTAATGAAGAGAGTTGTTCTTTTGATCTAGTTCTTGTTCTTCTTCTCTCTCTACCCCCTTCTTCTATCTCTTCTTTTTACTTCATGCAATTAATTTCTATAGCACAGGCACATAATCATAGGTGTCTTTAATTAAATGTTTAGTTTGTTCTTCATTTCACTATTTTCTTTAAGCAAAACAAAATCACAAGTGTTTTCTAAAGGACTCCAAGGTTTTTAACTCTAAAAATCTCTTCTTCCTTGTGGATTCGACCCTTCTCGCCACCTTATTACGTCTTACTTTCATCTAGTGCGAGTTGAAATTTTAAAATTGATACGCATGTTTTAAACGATGAACTTTCGCGTTATCAATTTTTGGCACCGTTGCCGGGGAGGAACAATGATTTTTGGTTTAAGAACTTTGTTTTCCTTGTGTTTATAAGTGTACTAATATCTCTTTCTTTTTCTTATTTCTACAGGTGAAAAAAAAGAACGAGGGAATACACTTCAAGAATCGAAGCTAAAAATAATAAAAAAAAGAAGCAGTTAAGAGGTAAGCTCTCCTCCCTTTCCTTAGTCTTTTTGTCATTTCATTTCAAAAAAAAGGAAAAAAAAGAACGAGGGAACGCTTTTCAAGTAAGTATCCAAACTTTTCCTCCTTCATTTTAATTTTATTTCTCTACATTTCATATCTTGTGGTTAGATAGGTTCACTAAATAAAAAATAAAAAAAATCATCACTTGAACTTCAATAAAAATCTTTATTGCAAGAGTAGAACCCACACTTCCATATTTTAGGTCATGCATCATTTAGGATAGAATTTATTTTTATTGTTTAATTATTGTTAATTGCATTATTGAAGATTGCGGGAGGTAATGTGAGTACTCTAATTTTTCTAAAAAATATGCTCATGCATTTCCATACTTGCATGGAACCCCTTGTTTGAACTTGGTTTGTTGCATATTATTTCTAAAATATTCTAAGGGCAACACCCATAAGAAAGATAAGGTGGGGATTTCATCACCCTTCCTTAGCCCACAAACCACAATTCCCATGCATCTTTGCATCACCTAGACCTTAAATAAAATCCAGTAGACATTGGCCCTAGGTTCACACTGTGGTTCTTATGTTATTTGGGCTTACCCTCTTATGAAAATCGGTGCCTAAGGCAAGACGGTCGGACGGTAAACGCCATAAGCGGGTTGGTGGTTTGGCATAATTAGGTCCCTACGAAAGTAGGGGGAACCTCCCACTATCCCACCCCTTACCTGGCCGGTGGAAATATTGAAGGTGAACTTAAGTTTCACTTTAGCCATTTTGTGAAACCCAATTTGTAGGTCTAGATCACATCTAGGACATTAAGTAATTTGTGTGACAACTTGTTTGTGTTTGAAAAAATAAAAATAAAAAATAAAAAATAAAAAAATCTCATCTTCTCTCTCTTTGTCCTAGTTTGTGTCAAAACAAAAAAAATCAACATTTTTCATTCATATAGTGACTAATTCATTGCAATTGCATCATTTAAAAAAAATAAAAAAGTGAATTTCAAAAAAAATGGGTGAGAAAATTTCAATCTTTGAGTGGGCTAGTAAATTCGATGAGGTGGATTTGTTGGCCCATGTTTCTTGATCTATTCTTTGTGCTATGAATTTAAATTCTTTCATTCCACCTTATTATCATGATCATAATGACATGTGGGCCAAGTCGGCCCATTATCTTAGCAATAGTCCAATTCAACAGTTATCATTCACCCACAATGGCCCGACCCATCACAAAAGCCCATACTCTTGGTCGGCTCACAATGAAAGCCCATCACTCATGGGGGCCCAACTTCATTCCTTTAACCAAGATCATATCCAATCCACTCATGGACCCTATAATTCATTTCGCCCCCAAGAACAAGCCCAAATTGTTCAAGGACCCTCCATACCTTCTTATGATTCTTATGGGGGAAGACAATATAATAATTATTGGGATTCTTATCAAGGCCCGGCCCAAAATCTTCCAGATCAATTCTTTCAAAATTGGGGTTCATCTTTAAATGGCTTTCATGATCAAGTCCACTATGGAGGACAACCCACATCCTCTCCCCTACCTCACTATCAATCTAATCATTATTCAACTTCTTATCATTTGAACTCTAGTTCTCAACTTACAAATCTATCTCCTCCATGCCTAACTCTCAAAAAGGAGGAGAGCTTTGATCAATTTTGTCAATTCATCATGGCTCAAAATCAATCTATGCAAGCCCGACTAGATCGACTTGCTGAGAACATCAAGGGCATGGAATTGGATCAATTGCCTAGTTACTCCAATATCAATTCTCATTACCAACTTCCACAATTTGACAATACTGAAAGCTTTCATGATCTACCCATGGTTTCCCATGAACATAATACTCAAACCACTCTTGATTTAGATCATGTGAAAAATATGCAGGAGTCTTATAAGGAAATTTTTGAGGAAGTTAGCTATAGTCATGATGATGATCGAAAAGATGAGTTCAAGGAGCATGAGCTTAATTGCCATTATGAGAAGGGTTCTAAAGAAGTTGACGATCACAAGTTGGGGGGTGAAGAAGAAGAAAGTAATGTGCTAGTCCATGATCAAATCTCATTTGCTTCCCTTCTTGAATTTGAGGAGACCTTGTTCCAAGGGAAGAATGAAGAGGATGTGCGAGTAGAGAATGAATTGAGTAAGGTTATTAATGATCACTCTTGGGTAAAGGAGGAGGCGTGTACCTTTCATAATCTCAATTGGGCATCTCTAAATCAAAGAGAGGATATTGATTTGCTTTCTATTCCTGACATCGGCAACTCTCACTTTATGTTGGACACTTTCATGTTGGCCGATTTGTCTGATTCCATTGAACCTTCCAAGTTTCATGATATTGAGGAGTATACTTCTTTCACTTTTGATTCTCCTAACCTCCTTGATACTGATCCTTTACTTGAAACTCCTCTCCCTTTGATCCATTCTCACCTCACTGATGTTTATGAAATCTCTAAAAGTGAGGGAGAACAGAAAATTTTACTTGATAACAAGGTCTTCATTAATATTTTAAACACTTACAAAGACCACTAGTGGGAAGAAAATTTTGTGATCATTAATCAGGGGGATCCTTTTGGCCTAACTGATCCATCATGATATTTATCTCAGGCCACCCCGTTAAAAGTAAGGTTGTTAACTCATGCATTGCATGATCAACCTAATTGTGATTACAACCACTCTAGCCCCTACGCTATCATGCTCAATCTCGTCATGTTGTGGTATAATGCTTGATTTTTCAGTGAAGACGAGATAACGTGGTGGCTCATTCTCAAGTCAACATGTTGGTTATGAAGCTTGCACCTTCTATGCATGCGTCTGGCTGAAGACGTTAAACTTAGCACTTGTTGGGAGGCAACCCAACCATTTTCCCTTCAATAACTTAGTGAGTCATTTTCACTTGTGTGTGTAGGAGCTCGAAGAAGTCGTTGCCATCCATGACATTGATGGAGATTTCGTCCCGCATATCAGGTTGTTTCTTTCCTACTCAAAAGTATTTATTGATACATTGTTATATTGCTTTCGATTCTATATGCCATTGAGGACAATGTCATTCAAGTTGGGGGGAGAGAAAAATTTCCATGACGCATATAGTACAACCTGATAAGAGTTCTCTCTTGCATGTCATCATTGTATGAAAGTAGAAAGATATAAACCCCATTTTTGAGTTTCATGATTCATGCTTAAATTAAAAGTAATTTTGGAATAGAAAAGACTAGGGAGAAGGATGATGGGAAATTTAGTCATTCTAACCACAGAAAACTGATCTAAGAATCCTTTCAAAGTTCATGTGCACTTTAGAAAAAAGAAATTCACATTGCACACTAATGAAACAAGCAAGACAACCCCCTTGCCATTTTAGGTATGATGTCTGATATTCTGCACTTCTTAAGAAAAAAGATCTTTTTACAAAGCTTTCTGTCAAATTATCTATCAAATAAGTACAATGACACTATGAAAAAAGAAAAAAAGATAGAAAAAAACACCATGAAAAATGTCCCTAATCTTAGTAACCGGATCTACTTCACCTAAGACGTGTTGAAATTCACGTAAAACGGAAAAGGGAACTTGGATCTGCGAAACTGGACATGCTTCTCCTAAGGCAAGAGTCGAGGTTCACGTTGAGTATGAAGGATAGTGCAACATCATGTGTGGTATAAAAGATCCCAAAGGGACAAAGAAATAAGGCAGATAAAAAGTTAATATACTTAATGCTCTGATCTAAGAAGTGCAGAGTTGAAAGGTATTTGCTTGGAATAGCAAATGGGGGATGCAATTGTCTAAACAGTGGATTTGGTAGTTACACATGCATAAGTGCTATTGAGCTTTAAGTTGAATTCTTAATCATGTACTATTAAGTTCCTACATAAGGCTAGTGTGCATTAATGATTCCAGATTCCTAATCTTTGGTTGATTCTATGAAGGGAAAACTGGATATGAGAGCATGAATTTTACAAACTCTTGTTAGTCCTAAATTTTAATTTATTGGCATTGCTAAGGGACTAGCAATGAGTAAGTTGGGAGGTGTGATAAGTGTCCATTTCGTATGATAATTCATCGCATATACACCATTTTATGTCCATATAATTAGACAATTATGCATATTTCATAGTTAACCTCAACTTCACATTTAAATTTGAGCTTTCCCGTAAATTGATTAATTCGATGATATTATTTAATAATAAATTGAAGTTGAGGGTCATGAGCATTAATTCTCCATTGCATAATCATGAGCATTTGATATTTATGTGCACATTGTGGTAATTTTTATGGACTAAAGTGTAATTATGTGTGTGCACGACACCGAATGTAATTACAAAAGAATCCGGGGGCAAAAGGGTCATCACCACTTGGACAAAGTCAAATAAAGAATTTAAAATATTTTTGGTTGGAGGGAAAAGAAAGTTCAAATTTTGAATTCAAAATTTGAAAAGGAGGAATTCAAAGTTTAAGTTTGAAAAGGAGGAAAAGGACATTCAAAGTTTGAAAATGAGATTCAAAGTTGGAAAGGGGTGACCAAAGTCCAAGAAAGGGGGTACCCACCTACTTTTTCTCTTCCCCGTGTATCATAATCCACTTGAATCTCAGTCATCCATCTCCTTTTGATACAATCTCCACTCTCCATCTACCCAACTTTCCCTATAAATAGCCTATGACAAGGAGGAGAAAGAGAGTCTTCTTCTTTTGGCAATTTCTCTCCCAACCTTAGGTCGCCGATTTCTCCTCCTTTGGTTCGTTTTCTGCTCTTACACTCTTCATGTAAGTTCTTCCATTTTAAATGCTCTACAACTTCTTCTTCTGCATCATCTTCTAATTCCTCCCAGTTTTCAAGGTATTTCGTATTTTTCACTGTGCTATCTTGTTCATCTGCGAATCAGTGTTTCTCTCTGTTCTTCCCCTTATTTCTCCCCCTTATGTTCATTTTCTTCTCTTACTATCTTCATAAAATTTCTTTATTTTTAAGTGTTCTACAACTTCTTCTTCTATACCATCTTCTAATTCTTTCTAGTTTGAATGTTATTTTCATTTTTCAACTTGCTATCCTGTGATTTCACTGTTCATCAGAGGTGCTAATTTCTATTATTTCTCTATTTTAAAGCTCTTCTGCTCCTCTTTTCTATATGAGTTCTTCATCAAAGTTCTTCCTCTCTCCCTCCTCTTCAACTTCTTCTTCTTGGGCATCCCCTAATTCGTCTTGGGTTCAAAGTTATTCACCCTCCAAAGGTAGCTTCAACGACAAAGGCGACTTCCTCCCGGTGTAGACGACATCTTCTGCAAGTGGGTTCGTGATCCAAGGCCAAGAGAGGACGGCGCCGTCATCACCATTGCTGCTACCATCTTCACACCTCAGGCTCCTCTTGTTGCTATTACTTTTGTGTTATCTTACTTCATTGTAATCTTTATCACCTCTTTATTGTAAGCATGTCTTGCACTTCATGTACTCTTTCTTTTAAGTTAATGAAGAGAGTTGTTCTTTTGATCTAGTTCTTGATCTTCTTCCCTCTCTACCCCCTTCTTCTATCTCTTCTTTTCACTTCATGCAATTAATTTCTATAGCACAGGCACATAATCATAGGTGTTTTTAATTAAGTGTTTAGTTTGTTCTTCATTGCACTATTTTCTTTAAGCAAAATAAAATCACAAGTGTTTTCTAAAGGACTCCAATGTTTTTAACTCTAAAAATCTCTTCTTCCCTGTGGATTCGACCCTTCTCGACACCTTATTACGTCTTACTTTCATCTAGTGCGAGTTAGAAATTTTAAGATTGATACGCATGTTTTAAACGACGAATTTTCGCGTTATCACTACGCTATAGCCGAGCACCTTACTCACCATCCTTTTCCCAGGTTTGATCCTGTCCAATCGGAGTTTCCAGATGATGAACTAATGTCCATCACCCAACCGGATGAGCCAATGTGGACGTTATATTTTGATGGAGCTCTGAATTCCCAAGGGAAGGGTATTGACATTGTCCTTCTAACGCCCGAAGGCGTTACCATCCCAGAGACATTTCACCTCGCATTTCCAGTCACCAACAATATTGCTGAGTATGAGGCTCTTCTAGCTGGTCTATAACTGGCCCATTCCTTCTATATCACCGAATTACGAGTCGTGGGTGATAGTCAACTTGTTCTCCACCAGGTGCTAACCAAGTATCGCACCCTTGATCCTAAACTCAAACTTTATCAGGAGTTGGTCTCCGCCTATGCCAAATTATTCACTAAACTGATCTTTGTCCATGTCCCTCGCGAACAGAATATTCTGGCCGATGCCCTCGCCTCCTTGGCCGCATCTTTCAGATTCCCTCTAGGTGTATGGTCTGAATCCATCACCCTCTACAAGCGTCTTATCCCTGCCGTTCAAGACCCGTACCTCCTAAGAATCAAAGAAAGAGTCTTACGGAAGGTCAAGGAGGGAGAAATTCTCGAGAAAAGGGAGATCATGTTGGCAGAAGTCGAAGAAGAACTTGCTGACGAGGAGAAACTATGGTTTTATGAAATTGTCAAGTATTGTAAAGATCAGTCTTACCCTGAAGGAGCCACCGCGGATGATAAGAAGGCCATAAGAAGGGTGGCCCAGAAATACACGTTGGTTGGAGGTTTGCTGTATAAGAGAAGCCTCACCGGTGTTCTTTTAAGATGCCTTGATGACAATGAAGTCTGGAAATGTGTGGAGGAAGCGCACTCAGGTGTGTGCGGTGGCCACGTGAATAGCCAGATGCTCGCTAAAAAGATCATCCGGCAAGGCTTTTACTGGCCCACTATGGAAGAAGATTGTGCAATCCATGTCCGTAGGTGTGTCAAGTGTCAGCTTCACGCCGACAAGATTCATTCACCATCTTCCTCACTTTATCCAATATCCTCCCCATGGGCATTCTTCATGTGGGCGTTCGACGTCATTGGTCCCCTAGGTGATCCTAACTCCATCACCAAGCAGAAATCCTTCATTCTCACCGCAACGGAGTACTTCACCAAATGGGCCGAAGCTGAAGCCGACGCAGAAATCAAGGCGTCAACAGTCTGTAAGTTCATTATGAAGAACATCCTCACCAGGTTCGGCGTTCCGAGCACAATCGTCACCGACAATGGACCACAGTTCATTTCTCAGGATCTTCAGGACCTCTGCAAAAGGTACGCAATGGCATTGCATCATTCATCACCTTACTACCCACAAGGGAATGGCCAGGCAGAGGCCACTAATAAAATATTGATCAAAATCATAAAGAAAACCTGCGAGTCTAGTAAGTTCTCAGATTGGCCGGAGAAGTTTGTCGAAGCCCTATGGGCCTATCGCACTTCAATCCGTACTCCCACCGGGTAAACTCCTTTCGCCCTTACTTATGGAATGGAGGCGGTAATCCCGTACGAAACTCTGGTCCCTTCTCTCAGGGTACAATTAGACAAGGATCTTCCCCTCGACGAACGTCGCGAGTCACTCCTTGCCCAGTTGGAACTCTTAGACGAGAAGCGGCTGGCCGCTGCCAAGCATGCACGTGTTTATCAAAATAGACTCGCCCGTTTTTACCAAAAGAAGGTCATTGAGAGAAAATTCAAAATCGGTGAGATGATTGTCAAAAGAATTTTTGTCAAACCCGGAGGGCCGCGTTGTAAGCTCCAACCCAATTGGGAAGGATCGTTTGTGATTCAAGCCGTGTACCCCGGCAAGGCCTACAAGCTAGTCGATGCCGAAGGGACCGAGTTATCCCACCCTTGGAACAGTCTTTATCTTAAGAAATACTACCCTTAGATAGCCGTAACAACTGGCATGGTACGAGGACCAGCGAGCTGGAATTCACTCTTCGATCTTTGTAGTCTAACTCAGGGTTAACCCCCGCTCACCCGCATACCCCACTTTTGGGATCGAATGGAACGGAACCCAAGGGGAGCCTCGAAAAAAGAAAAAAGAAAAAAAGAAAAAAGGAGAAAAAAGAGAAAAGAGAAAAAAGAGGAAAAAGAACTGATGTCTGGTATCTATCATGCGGTCAAGTCTTTGCATCTATCCTTCATATTAAGATAGGACCCATTGAGGTCGGTAGGTCTCGGGTCTTGGCCTGCCAGAACCATGGAGACTCATGTCCGGTCATGTCGGATTATTCCCATTAAAAGAAGGCAACGCACACACGCAGCTGTTTTAGCAAGAAAATTGGTAGTTTTGCTCATCGTGGGGCTGTGCTCGAAGGTCTCCAAGAAAGTTGTGATCTTTGTTCTCTCTTTCTCGACCCGATGAGACAGCCGACGCCCTTAAAACGTTGAGCATAAGGGAACCGAAACGCAATACCCCAAAGGCGAGAGTAGGATTCATCTCCTCGAACCCGAGTCAGAGCACGAGAAGAGGGTAGTGTCCCCGCAGGCATACAAAAGGGATTCCCACATATCAAATTCTCATACCTCCCTCAAGAAAAAAAGGGGAAAGAGAAAAATCAAAGTCAAAAGCCTGGTCGTGACCGTGCCTGATTTCGAAAAACGAAACCCCCCCAAACAGAGGAAATTCTACAAAGGTGCAACGTAAGTCTGTTCGAGGATTGGTCCGAAGTCGCTCAAAAGGGAAAGGCTGAGTAGGTCCCGGTTAACTCGTCGGGTTAACGGTTTTGCCGGTCCTCTCGGAAGGTTTACCCCACCTTACTCTTCTTTCTCCCCTCAAAGATGAAAGCTCAATGGAATGCCCGAGAGGCACGCCCCGCTAAGGCAAACGACCCCGTTTTTTTGTAAAACACACATATTTGTCTACTTCGAAGAGCAAAAGTCGTCATTGCGAAGGAGCCTCGGTGTTTCTGGCCGGTCAAGACCTCTATCTACCACTTTGATGGCTTCTTACTTCAACCTTGGGCTTAGGTCAATGCAAGCGCGTCACCAATAGGTGCGATGGCGTCTGATTCCGGGTCAGCGTCGCGCGGTTGGCCGTTAGGGTTTCAAGGTGTTCCATCTTATACCATCTAGAGTTGTGAGGAAATAGACCCGAGTCGGGCAAATCCTTTACCCTGAAAGCTCTTTCGGTGTATCCTTGTGGTCGGAAGCAACTGGGAGCCTAAGCATGACATGACGGCTTTGTCATCAGGTTAAGTCTTAACCGACAGGACTATCACTTGAGGGGTCTAGGGGCCCAAATCAACGTAGATGTGCACGCAAGATACCCAGGAGGTTAGTAAGAAAATCTGTCTTCATATAGGTCAGGTGCCATAAGGATGGTTGCCAGGCATTAGTTACAAAATGTACAAAAAAATGGTAGTGATTGTGATTAAGAGGCCCCCGGAGGGCTCCGTCGAGTAAGTCCAAGCGAGAATTCCCTTGGAGCACGTTAACCTTGCTTTAGGCTACTTAAGAACGATCTAAACACCCATGATCCGAGAACCATGTCGGTTGTCATAACTAGTGTCCTTTATGTCAAAAACCCAAAAAAATATATAATATAAAATATAAAAAAAATTGCATCTGTGTGATCTTATTTATGTGCTACACTTTTACATTCTCGTTCTCATCTATGTGTACGCATGTTGCATTCATCATCTTTACTTTTGCTTTAATTGATAAGGGCTCGGCCCCTTGACTCGTTATCAAGGCTAGTCTTAAAGCAATCACCCGCTCTCTGAGCAAGGGGCCGAGTCAGAGTGGAAAAATTGACTTGTTTCTGTAAGCCACATGTACAGGGTTGAAGAGCAGGCACGAAGGCGGGAGACAAGAAACAGAACATTCCTTTCCTTATTTCCTTCTGGGAATTGTACATTAAGTTTCATCCTCTCTCT
Organism: Amorphophallus konjac; assembly: GCA_022559845.1. Taxonomy (NCBI): domain Eukaryota; kingdom Viridiplantae; phylum Streptophyta; class Magnoliopsida; order Alismatales; family Araceae; genus Amorphophallus; species Amorphophallus konjac. The sequence goes on from CM040126.1 coordinate 391,775,819, forward strand.
CAGTGTTACCCCTTTCTCCACTCTCCAGGTAGAGAATCCTGGAGTGCGTAGCTAAACCCTGCAAGGCGGCGCCTCTACCGCTCGGTACTCGTCTTCCCGTCTCTACTCCCCGTCGATCGACAGGGGCAGCGAAGAAGCTACTAACATGAAAGACTTGCTCTCGTGCTCTTCGGTAGCGCTCTTCACCATCTCTTAGCCATTGTTCAGCATGACCAAGGCTAGTTCGGAGCTCAAACAATTGGGCCTCCATGGCCCTCCGCTCCTCCCTCTCGGCCAGACTATCGGCTCTCACTCTTTCTGTGTCTCTTTCCCTCTCTGCCCGTTCTCTCTCTCTCTCTCTCCTCCCTTTCCAACTGAAGCATGATCCTAAATTCCACGACGTCTCAAGAAGACTCGTCATCAGCACGACGCTACAGTTCCTCCTCCAGTTCTGCTATTCTAGCTTTCCCCTGCGCAGTGCGCGCAAGTGCATCTTGCACTTCTTTCATCTGCCATGTTCGGCATTTTGGAGTTAGGAAAGGCGAGGGTGAGTGAAAGCCAGGAGCGAAACTCTCACATGTGCAGAAAACATCCCTTCTGCCTCTGCCGCTCGCTGCGTAGCATGAGCAAGTTGCTTATGGAGCAAATCAAGTTTGGAAGTAGGGATCCATAGGCTAGAAGAGGCACCATCCGCTCCCATTACTAAGGAAGCCGCGTCGAGCTGGGCGCGCTGCAACACACATAAGATGGCATTGAGAGCCTAGCACCAAGAGTCTTGGTCCATGATCAAGAGTATCCCGACTTACCGAAGAACTCAAGGCTGCGTGGGTATCACATAGTTGCCGCTCTGCGCCTGTCAGGCGAGCTTGCAAGTTCGCTATCATAGTGTCACGGGTATCCTGTGGCCAGAAGATGGGTTAACATGCGTAAAAACATAAACAAAAACACACAAACAAAAAATGTGTTCACCTCCACAAGCCCCCCGAGTTGGAGTCGCTCTGCATACATTGCCGTATAGAGGCGTAGATAATCCTCGCTGTCTTGAGCACGTGACTCCACGAGCGTGCCACCCCGTTGCCATTCATCATATTGCTCGGGAAATCGCACTCGCCAATCAACGGAGATCGCTGGTCCACGCGTCTTCCTCCCGACATGCGGTGTTGTAGTCATGTCCACCCATTCCTGAGCAAGCCCTAAGGTCCTCATTGCCAATCGCAGCCGAAGTGGCTCGATTTCATTCACGTAGTGCACCCAGAAGTCGCGCCCGAACCGGGCACGACTCATTATGACCCAGGGCTGATCGGCCTGGGTCATGCACGCATAAGGCCTCCAGATCACCTAAGTCAGGCAAATCTTTCTATTTACGAGAAGGATAAAATAACACGAAAATAAAATAGATGGCGATTGATAACCACCATTGCTGCAGGGAACTCTTGCAACTCGCGTCTTATCACCATCAACTGGTAGGACATAGGGGCCGGGCTCATGATGGGCTGCCACCGCCTCGCCAACGGCACCGCCAATTGGGCGCCAATGATGGGCCTTTCCCATTGAAAGGTAATAATAGCTCCACAACTGCCTTGTCGTGTGTTATGAACATCATCAAAAAAAGAGATACAGTGGAAGCTAAGAGAGAAGCCGGGTACCTGAAGGAACGGCGTGAAGCCACTCACTGTTATCTCTCGGTCTGCCCTTTCAGACAAACCCGCAAATAGGTGTGCTAGGCTGGCCGCCCCCCAGGCATACCGCCCCACTTTCTCAAGGTCTACCAGGAATTTTAAGAAGCGGCAATGAATGATGTCTCCTTTCGAGCCTAGTAATAATTTCCCCAACATGAAGAAGAGGAATCTCCTCAAATCCATGTTGGCTCTTTCCCAATTGCTCGCATCTACGCAGTAGACGGCACGGCATCCTCTTTCAGTTCTCTCCATGAACTCTTCTGAGGACTCATCCTCACAGGAACGAATGTCAATAAGCCCCAGTGTCTCCATGATGGGCGTCTTGGCTACAGACCGTTTCTTGCGATCATCCAAATCCACTCTTAATAGCTTCTGAGCAGCCTCTCTGTAGTCGGAGTAGGTGATGCCGGTCAACGCCTCACCGTCCACCTTCAGGCCCGTAATTCGGACCACATCTTCTAGGCTGGGCACCATATGCCCCCAAGGCATCAAGAAGGCACGACTCATTGGATCCCATCTTTCACACAGTGCTTGGACGACGGCAAGGTCGAGCTTGATCGGCTCAATCCGGAGGAAGACTCCAAGCCCCATCACATCTAGCCTGGCCTTCTGAAAATCTGGGAGACCTCTGTATGCTGCCACTACTAACTCCCACGAGATATGTGATTTCATCACACCCTGCGCATACAGGAGGAATGGAGAGGAGTTTTGTCAAAAGAGAAAAGGAGGAAGGAACTGGAAAGAAGAAACGAGGAAGCTCAGCTTACGAGTTGCGATTGGGTCTTTTCGCTGAAGTACCCTTCAAGGTCCGAGAGTCTCCGAGAGCTACTACCACTGGACCTGCATCTCTTCGAAGAATGGGAAGATTCGGCCTCCATCCCAAATCTTAGAACTCTTAGCTCCTCCGTGCTGCGGAAGTCCCTACTCTTCAAAATGGCTCTCGATGTCCCTAGAAGAACAAAGAGGGGATGTATTTATAGGAATGGGAGGAGTGCAAGTCTTGACGGCCTCCATCAATACCCCCCGTGCTAGGGCACCTCCCTTGTGGTCCCATGTGTCACTTCGCCGCTCGCACAGGGAAGCTGACTAAGTGGTGCGACACGGTAGAAATGACCCGTCGAGTCTGAAGGGACGCAATGAAGAATAGGCAAAGACCGTCATTGTTGACGTCGATGGCGGATTCTCATGGAAAAAGGGGCATGACAAAGCGCGAATCTCTGTTTCGCGACTAGACATTGTCAAGCGCATTACATGGGAACAATGTAAAGGAGAAGAAGTGTAGGGGAGAAGGAACGCGCAAGAGAACAAATAAGTAACAACAAATCGAATCACTCCATTCATAGGTCTACATAAGCTGCCATAGTCATGAACGTCAAAAGAAAAGGTGGGACTACTAGCCCGCTAATTCTCGCCCATCCCTCTAGGCATCCCTCTAAGGTGAGGGTCCCTCAGGGGCCTTCTGGGTCCTATACAGCAGCACTTGCCTCGTCTCGTGGCACCTGCTCAGTAGCCGCAACACGCTGATGCTCCCCTGGCATAGCAAAGAAGCCACCCATATGGAGCTGGCCAGACTGGCGGAGTCGCGCCCCGAATTCTTGTGCCCTCTCATAATTCGCCTCCATGTTCTCTAGCCTCTGTCCCATAGCTCGAAGGCCTAGCTGGAGCTCCCTCACCTGTACCTCCATGGCTCTTCTCTCCTCCCTCTCCTTCCCCCTCTCTAGCCTTTCTCTTTCCGCCTCTCTCTTGGCCACATGGAGAAACACCCTCAACTCTAGGATGTCCGGATGTGGCCTCTCTTCAATGTGACGCCGCAGCTCCGCTACTGTCGCCACCCAAGCATCATGCTCCTCTTCAGCTCGGGCCACGCGGGCCACCGCATCGGCAAGTTGCTCTCGGAGGGAGGCAATCTCAAGGAAAGGGGCCGGAGAGCTGGAAGATGCACCACCAGCCATTCCTGCCATCGCTGCCTGCTGGGCACGCTGGAACAAACATAACAGCCATTGGCTAAGTTCCAAATTAAAAAATTTTAAAAAATTAAAAAATTAAACAAAAAATTGCATTACCATGATCGCCAGTTCCTGTTGAGTGACGGCCAGCTGCCGCCTAGCCTCTGCTAGTTGGGCACGCAAGCCATTAGTGTCACGTGCATCCCCGGATTGGAGAGGTCGCACATGACTCTCCTGCCACTGCTGTAGGAAGTCGGCACTGTCCTGCATCAGTACGCTCCCTTGCTGTCCAGGGAGACGTATGCACCAATCCTCGAGCTTCGCCTTGCCACCACTCTACTTCCTGACACGGCTCGGCTCATCCGCGCTCGCCCACTCATCGGCCAAGTCCGGGGTTCTTGCCATACCCTACATCAAAGGGGAGGGTCTTACATCAAACAACGAGAACGCGTCTCCTGTCAAGGACGCATCCATCATTCGAGTGCAACACTCGCCGAACCTTCTTCCCCCTCTCACATGGCTCGCTCCAAACTCAAAATGGATCAAAAAGGAGGAGATCGAAGGACCTACCGGGCCGTGTTCACCTCCCTCCGTGCCATCGGGCCCCTCGGGTCCCTCAAGTGCCCAAAGGGGCCCTTCCTCTTCCATGGATGCCTCTCCGTGCTCTTGCGCGTCCCTCCTCGGGTAAGGAGTTTCTCGCCCCTCTCTCCCTTCACCACGATTTGGCCCACCAAACTCCATCGATCGAGAGTGGAAGAAGACGAAGATAGGCAAGCAAATCTCGATGGGAGGCGGGCTTGTTTGCGGGCAAGACACGGAAGGAGGGCCGCCTGGCACTTTAAATTTGAATTCAAGAGCTTGAGACATGTCCTCACGCCTAGACGCGTCCAAAAAGAGAGAAATGTCGTCCCCCCGTGCAAGGCGTAATTCCCCGCTTTTCAGGGCGAGGTCTCGTGAAGTGTACCTCGAAAGAACAGGTGTGAAAGAAGAAGCGTGGGAAAGGGAAAGTGCACACAAGGCAGTCAAGCAACAGAAGAAACCATTCCATTTCATATAACAAATAGGCAGTCGTACATCATAAAGTGAAGAAGGTGGGGTGTACAAGCAACTCTCTAACTCTCGCCACCACCCTCCTGATTATCTCTCTCCTCCCCCCTCTGACAGGGATCCCTAGGGGGCCTCCGCGAACTCTGAGAGGCGGTGCTCGCCTCACCCTGTGGTGCCACGCCAGCCTCAAAGGCGCGATGACGCTCCTCGGCCGAAGAAACCAGGAAGCTGCCCATGGAGAAGGAACCAGACTGACAAAGTCGCGCCCCGCGCTCCTTCGCCCTCTGATACTGCTCCTCACTCTCCCGAAGCCTCCCCTCCGCTGAGCCAAGGCTCAATCGGAGCTCCCTCATTAGGGCCTCCAGAGCCCTCCTCTCGTCCCAATCTCGCTGCCGCTCTACCCTCCTATCCTCCCTCTCTCTCTCTCCCTCTCCTCTCTCTCTCTCATCGTCTCTCTCCTTGACAGCTCGAGGGCAATCCGTAGCTCCAGCACGTCGCGAGGAAGCTCTTCAGCCTCCCGCCATCGCTCCTCATCTAGCTCCGCTATCCGAGCATCACGCTCTGCCGCCCAGGCGTCGCGCTCCTGCTCGACACGGACTGCACGAGCCAGGGCATCCCGGATCTCCGCCACCTGTCAAAGCCCGCATGACCCGTAAAAGATCGGTGAAGGAAGAAGAGCAATTGGAAGGAGAGCCGGGGTCAAGCAAGCACTCACTCGAGCCACTCGATCGCGTTCGGCCTCCTCAGCCCGGGCCACCGCATGCGCCAGCTGCTCCTGGAGGGAAGAGACCTCTGGAGGAGGGTCCAACGAACTAGACCACGCTCCACCAGCCATCCCGGCTGCCGCTGCTTGATGGGCACGCTGAAACACAAGAGCAAACGACAGTTAGAGGCTAAGCATCGAAAAATCCAGGTCAAAAAAAATGCATAATACATTGCATAGACTCACCAGGATCTCCAACTCCTACCGGATGGCCGCCAACTGCTGCCTGGCGTCTGCTAGTTGGGCCCGCAGGTCGGCAATAATGTTATCACGAGCATCCTGCATTTATGCACATAGGTTAGTGTCACATGAATATGCATATAGAGAAGGAAAATTCTTCATCTCACACTTACCCCTGCCGCCCCACCGAGGTGTAGACGCTCCGCGTACGTGGCTCGGTACCGTCGCAGGTAGTCGGTGCTGTCTTGTACGTGGGACACCACCGGGATGCCACCCTGCTGCCAATCTAGGTACTGTGTAGGGAAGCGCGTACACCAGTCGACGATCTTCGCCTTGCCTCGGGTCTTCCGCCCGACATGGCTCGGCTCGTCCACGTCAACCCACTCTTGGGCTAGCCCTAACGTCCTCATGACCAGCCTAAGCCGCAGCGGCTCGATCTCGTTCAGGCAATGGACCCACACGTCCCGCCCGAAACGAGGACGGCCAGCTATGACCCAGGGCTGGCCAGCATCGGCCATGCCCAGGTAGGGCCTCCACACCACCTGCATCGCCATACATGCATCATATTAGTTGCCATTTTACTCAATTGAGGCACATGCATAAAAACAAAAAAATCATACGCATCATACCATAGCCTCAAGGTACTCGGTCAGCTCACGTCGAAGCGACGTCAGCTGATAGCCGTGCGGTGCCGCAACCATGACTGGCTTCTACCGCCGCGCCAGGGGCACGGCCGTCCTCCTCCACGGCCTGGCTCTTCCCATCGGGAGGTAGTAGTAGCTCCACACATGCATCCGTCATGCATCATTAGCAGAAGTAATGGCATAACTACGGTAAAATGCATAAACAAAATGTTTACCTGGAGAAAAATGTGCGAAGCCACTAACTGTAGTCTCCCTCTCTGTACTCTGAGAGAGATCGGCGATCAAGTGGGCGAGTAGAGCTGCTCCCACGCGTAGTCCCCCACTCGGTCCAGGTCCGCTAAGATCCCGAGGAAGCGGCAATAGATGCCGTCCCCCTTCGTCCCCATCAGAAGGCGGCCCAATAAGAAGAAGAGGAACCTCCGGAGGTCCAGGTCCGTCAGCTCTCGCTCGCTCGGGTCCTGAGTAAAAGCCGCCCGAGCATCTCCCTCCAGACGCGCTAGGAACTCTGCTCCGCTCTCACTAACCCACTACCGCGGGTCCTCGAATCCGATTGCCTCCATGATATCCACTCGGCCAACCACCCTGCTGTCCCTGTCGGTAGCGCTCGTCTCCAGCCACAGCAGGTCCAGGGCGCTCTCCCTGTAGTCGGGGTAGGTGACCCCGTTGACCGCCTCTCCGTCCACTCGTAGCCCGGTGATCCGAGCTACGTCCTCCAATGTCGGCACCATATGCCCCCAGGGTATCAGGAACGCTCGACTCGATGCGTGCCACCGCTCCCTCAGCGCCTGGATAAGGGGAAGGTCAAGCCGGAAGGGCTCAATCCTCAGGAACGCCCCAAATCCCATGTCATCCACCCGCGCCCTCTGGAAGTCCGGTAGCCCCTGGTACGTTGCTACCACCAGGGACCAGCTGATCCAGCTCTTCATCACGCCCTGCACACCACAAAACAAACAAAAGAAGGAACACATTAGAATCATGAATAATAAACAACACAATGTACATAATATTTTATTTAGTTTTTTTATTTATTTTCAGTAAAATCAAAAAAAATATTTTTTTAAGACGTCCAACTGCTTAGACGCTTTCTTCTCTAATTATTTTTTTTTATTTTCTAAAAAAATCCTTTATTATTATTATCACCTTTTTTCAAAAATATAATAAAGTAAATTTTTTTAACGCGTCTCAGTAATTGGACGCCTTTTCCTTTTTTATTTTATTTTTGTATATATGATAAATAATAAAAAAGGGAAAATAATAAATATATATATATAATTAATGGAGGCGTCCATATGCCTGGACGCCTCTATCTATTTTCTTTTAATTGATTACATAATAACCCAAAAAAAATAAATAAAATAAAATATTAAAAAAAAGGATGGAGGCATCCAATTGCTTGGACGCCTCCTCATCTCACACCCACCTCCCTCTTGAACGTCGTCTCTCGCCCCATTTTACGCTTAAAATCACACAATCATGTAATAAAGTGGAATTCTAAGGGGCTTACCGGGTCGTGCTCATCCTCTCCTGCATCCTCGGGCCCCTCCAAGGCCAAAGGAATCTCCTCCTCCTCCACGGCGGCCGCCTCTGCCTGATCCCGCGTTCTCCGCGGACGACGGGCGAGCCGCTTCTGCTTCTCACCTCCCTGACTTGCTTCCCCGTGCTCCATAGGCTCAGATTAAGGGCGAAAGGTCGAAAGAATGTAAGAGCCAGAGAGGAGAGAGGAAGAGAGCGAGAGTGTGACTCTTATATTTGAAATCTCCTTTTGTGGACGCGTCCATAAAATTTTTTTAAAAATAAAATAATAATAATGATAAAAGTGTCCAAGGGTTTGGACGCGTTAAAAAAATTAATAATAATAATAAATATAAAAAAATGAAGGCACGAAGGATAAAAATAAAAATAATTTTTTTAAAAAAGCGTCCAAGAGGTTGGACGCGTTTATGAAAAAGAATTAAAAAAATAAAAAAAATAATAATTTAAATAAAGCGTCTAATTTGGTGGATGCGTCAAAATAAAATCATAAAAAAGAAAAGAGGAAAAAGATAAATAAAAATAAAAATAATAAAAGAGGAAAAGATAAAAACCCAAACTTTGCACATTTCCAAATTTCACATTTTATTCCATTAGAAAGCAGAGTGAGCTACATTAGGCGCTTAGGCGCTTTAGGCCTTAACTTCCCCAGTTCGGTTACATAAGCCCTCCACAGCTCGCATTCTTCCTCCACATGTGCAAATACCTTTCCTGCAACACTTGTCTTCCAGGGTGTTTTAATGGCCTTCGCTTCCTTCGCATCTGCTTCCGTGCCCAACTCCCTCTTCTTCAAAGGAACGATGTCGGTTAACAGTGGGAACGAGTGGCAAGGAATGCCGATTTGGATGCAGCACCGATGCGCGTTATAAAGAACAAACTCCGTCGCGCCGATCAGTTGAAGTTCAGCTCCAGGAGAAGACCTCGTGAGGAGTTTGCGTGAGAGTAGGCATACCGGTGCACAAGTAAAAAAGCTTTGCATCATGGTTCTGAAGTGAGACCGCTAGTCTTCACGTTTCCTCAGCCACAGAACACGGCTCGCTACAGTACCACCGAAGCCCAACACATCGGCTATTTGATAAAGGGGGCTTTGTTGAAAGAGCTTCGAAGCAGTTGGCATCCCCTTACGGTGGTCAAATTTGAAGTGCAAATCAATCCAGCAATTCAAAAGAAGTGTGCAACCGAAAGGAGACTTACCTATGCTGGAGGCAGTAAGGCCACTGTAAAGGTAGGCAAGGACGGCGGGTCCCACCCTCTTTCCACTCCAAATTCCGCAGATGGCACTCAATTGGTCCTCCTCCATTATGTTGTCGGTATAAGGGAACAGGAGAGCACCCGTCAAATAGATGGTAAACCCTTTTATGATTCCTTCCAAGTGGTCATCGTCTGGTGACCCTCTCAGGGAGTCCATGACCCATTCCGCGAGCTTTTGCAGATCAATTCCCTTTTGAGTCTGGACTGTAAGGTTTCGCACAGCACCTACGGGCGACGCAGCGGATAACAAAAATACATTTGCCTGATCCCGGTGTTGTGGAAAGCTTAATCTATGCTCTAATCGGTGTTTCTAAGACCCTAATTATGGGTTGCGTATTTCACCTTGCGCAGAACGACGCTGTCCGCGATGCCCGATGCAGAATATCTAGCCGCACAGCTGTACAGCCTCTAGAGCAGATCCACACGGACCCTTGCGCAGCGACGGTACCTCCCCGGCGTAACTTTCCCCGACTCTATCACCTTCTGGAGAGAGAGAGAGAGCAAAGGGGAGAAAGGGGGAGGCTAATCCTCCTCTTAAGCTTATGTGCTTGCTTAAGCTTAAGAGGTTGGAAGAAGTGAAGAAGAGTTCGAATGAACTCACGTAGGATGCTATATATAGAGTTTAGGCTTATTAGAAAAGGGTTCCAAAAGATTGAAACTGTATATATGTCCTATCTCATATTATACATATGTATTAAACTCCTTTTACACTCCTTTCAAAAGGAATTAAATGGAAATAATACATACATTTGTATAATAATAATCCGTCACCCAAGAATCCATTGTGTGTGATCCTCTAGGCCCTTAGTCACTCTAGTTTAAGGCCCATTAACTTCTAATTCCTAATTAGAAGTAAATTAAACGTATTATTCGCTTCTACAAGAGCCGAATAAAAGTTTAATTCATTCCGAACCTTCGATCACGTTGGGTCAAGCAAATCCGCGTGATCCTAGAGGACGCCGGGTTTAAACCAGCCTGTCTGGTACCTGCAAGTCCACAGTTACCGCATCGATATAATCCATCGCTCCTTCTATGAGTCTGGTACGATCGAGGGTACGGTTTCTGTCAAACCCCATGATCGTGCCATTTGACTATGACCTCCTTAAAGTGTATGACGTCCGTTCTAAACGAACTCATACGACCCTGGCCAGGGATTTAACGGAGCGTCAATGTCATGACCCATTAACTGTCTGATATATACCCGACAGTGAGCGATCCCCTCTTAACCATTGATGATCTTCACACGTATCTTGGAGTGGTTAATGACTCGGCAACTCATGACTTATGGTTAAAGTCACTTAGCTAAGTAATTAAACCATTCCAGTCCTCGTGTAAGATCCGATCAATGTCTCAGGTCAAAGGACCAACGATGCTACTGTGACCGTTGGATCTTCAGTTGACATTAGGTATAATCAACCATCTGAAGATCCAATAGCGGATCAGTTCAGTGCACATCCTCCAAGGACATACACCTACACATATGTGTTGGTGCCCCGCACCAATGACCATGAGATTGGTCACTGACACATCATGTGTACTGGTTTAATAGGTAATCAAAGTCCCCGAGTGATTACCCTCCAACCAGGAACAGTTTAAGGTATGTGTTCATGTAAAGTAAGTCTCATGTTCGAGATCTCATCTCGAGCTGACTTTACAACCACATATCCTAGGGACAACGTAAAGTAACACAATCGCATATTTACGCTCAAACACCACTTTATTAATGAACAAGATCGTACAACTATTGGCCCTACCCGACCCGAAATTGGCCTGTAGCACACCAACACTAAAAATCTCCCACTTGAACTACAGCCAATTATCCACAACTTTGAGGGCCATCTTATCCCGATGACGCTCAAATACAGTCTGTGTCAAAGGCTTAGTCAGTGGATCTGCTATGTTGTCTTCTGACGGTACACGCTCTACCATCACATCTCCACGATCAACAATCTCCCGAATAAGGTGAAAGCACCTGAGAATATGCGTTGACCTTTGGTGAGATCTCGGTTCCTTCGCCTGTGCGATGGCCCCATTATTATCACAAAATAATGGGATGGGAGCTGATATCTCGGGAACTACGCCAAGTTCCAAGATGAATTTCTTCATCCAGACGGCTTCCTTAATAGCTTCAGCTGCAGCAATATATTCCACCTCCGTCGTCGAGTCTGCAGCCGTGTCTTGCTTGGAGCTTCTCCAACTGACTGCCCCTCCATTCAACATGAATACAAATCCAGACATGGATTTGCAGTCATCTGGATCTGACTGGAAACTAGAATCTGTGTAAGTTCTAAGCTGTAAGTCCTCTCCTCCATAAAGCAGAAAAAGATCCTTAGCCCTTCGCAGGTACTTAAGGATGCCCTTTACTGCCTTCCAGTGCTCTTCGCCTGGATTTGCCTGATATCTACTGACAATGCTCAAAGCATTGGCAACATCAGGCCGTGTACATAGCATTGCATACATGATTGACCCTATCGCCGAAGCATAGGGTACCTTATTCATGTGTGCCACCTCCTCAGAAGTTTTAGGACTCATCCCCTTGGATAGGCAAATTCCATGTCTCATGGGAATGAGACCTCTCTTGGAATTTTTCATCCTAAACCTTTTGAGGATAGTGTCTATGTACATGGATTGAGATAATCTTAGTATCCTTTTAGATCTATCTCGATAGATCCTTATGCCCAGCACATAGGATGCTTCTCCCAAACCCTTCATGGAGAAGGTCTTGGACAACCAAGACTTAGTTGATGTCAACATCTCTACATCATTCTCAATGAGTAAGATGTCATCAACATAAAGGACCAAGAAGGTAACTGAGCTCTCACTGACCTTCTTGTAAACACATGGTTCATCTTCATTCCGAATGAAGTTGAAAGATTTGATAGCCTCGTCAAATCTTAAGTTCCAGCTTCTAGATGTCTGCTTTAATCCATAAATGGACATTTGAAGTTTGCATACCTTATTAGGATGTGGCTTGGAGGTGAATCCCTCAGGCTGTACCATGTACACCTCTTCTGACAGGTTTCCATTAAGAAAAGTTATCTTCACATCTATTTTCCAGATCTCATAATCCAGGTATGCAGCAATGGCAAGGAGGATTCTGATTGACTTAACCATGGCTACCGGCGAAAACGTCTCGTCATAGTCAATGCCTTACCTTTGACGATATCCTTTCGCCACTAGTCTAGTCTTGTATGTGTCAACCTGTCCATCTGCACCGATTTTCCTTTTGAAAATCTATTTGCAGCCGATAGGGACCTTCCCTTCGGGTACATCAACTAAGTTCCAAACTTTGTTGGTGTACATGGACTGGATTTCTGAATCCATTGCCTCTTGCCATTTCTCGGAGTCTACACTACGGATCGCCTCCTGGTACGACTGAGGATCATCATCCTCATCGATACATACCATAGAGGACCCTTCTGAGACATGTCCAACATATCTCTCAGGTTCTCTCGGTAGTCTACCAGATCTCCGTAGTGTCAGTGTTTCACCTTGAATAGGATCAACCGATACAGTCTCATCTAATGAGTTTGTGTCTATGCGTTGTGGTTCTTGGACCTCGTCCAATTCTATTTGGCTGCCACTATTTTTCTGGAGTAGATATTCTCTTTCCAGAAATACAGCTCTCTTGGCCACTAAGACCCTTTACTCAGAAGGGTGATAGAATGAATATCCAAACGTCTCCTTTGAATATACCACAAACCTACACTTATCGGTTCTCGGCTCAAGCTTATCACTCTCGTTCTTCTTTACATGAGCAGGACACCCCCAAATTTTGATGTGATTAAAATTTGGTTTCCTACCCTTCCATATCTCATATGGTATAGAAGGAACTGATTTACTTGAGATCCTATTCAGTAAATAAGCCGCAGTCTCTAACGCATAGTCCCAGAGAGATAAGGGTAGTCCTGACATAGACATCATGGATCGGACCATGTCTAACAAGGTCATGTTTCTCCTTTCGGATACACCATTGTATTGTGGTGTATACGGTGGAGTCCACTGAGAAACTATTCCATGGTCTTTAAGATAAGAAGTGAATTCATGGCTTAAGTATTCACCTCCTCGATCCGATCGAAGAGCCTTAATACTTTTGCATGTCTGTTTCTCTACTTCATTCTTGTATTCCTTAAACTTCTCAAAGGTTTGTGACTTATGTCTCATTAAATACACATAGCCATATCTAGAGAAGTCATCAATAAAAGAAATGAAATAGAGATAACCTCCTTTTGCTTCTATGGACATGGGTCCACACACATCCGAGTGTATGAGCTTGAGAAGGTCAACAGCCCTCTCACCATGTCCACCAAAGGGAGCCTTGGTCATTTTCCCCATGAGACACGACTCACAGATATCAAATGCCTTATATTCGAACGAATTCAAATACCCATTTGAGTGTAAGTGAGAGACTCTTTTCTCACCTACATGACCAAGTCTGCAATGCCATAGATATGCAGAATTCACTTCATCATCATTGAAAATTTGCATAACATTAGAACGTGTATCTAATACATAAAGACCATTGACTAATGAACCATTGGTTATAATCAAACCATTATTCATTATAGAGCATCCAGTGCTATTAAAAGCCAATGTATGTCCAATGTTATACAAGCCAGAGATTGAAATAATGTTCTTAATAATATTAGGAACATAATAACAGTCATTCAACTCCAGAATGACTCTTGAAGGTAAACTGAGGCGTGCAGTCCCGACAGCTTTGGCAGCAACTAAAGCTCCATTGCCCATCCTCAGTTCAATCTCCTTTTTACCTTGTCGCCTTCTATTTGCCAGCACCTGCACAGAATTGCAGATATGAGATGCACATCCAGTATCCAATACCCATGATGTGGATTCCATATATGACAAATTAAGGTCTATGATAAAAATACCTTCATTTAGAATTGCCTTGCAATTCCTTTTCCAATGCCCAATTTCCCCGCATCGAAAACATTTATCTTCATTTTCGTTCTTCTTGCCCTTCCCTTTGTCAACTTTGGCGAGTTGCTTACCTGTGGCCTTTTTCTTTCCCTTCCCTTTGTTACTTGTAGTGGATATCTGGGTGGCCTTCCTTTTCTTATTGGCCCGGCCAATAATCATTACAGAAGAAGATGATTTATCTTTCTGCATAGTTCCTTCAGCACTCTTTAACATGTTGAGCAGCTCCGGGAGAGTTGCATCAATTCTATTCATGTTAAAGTTTATGATGAAGGAAGAAATGGAATCGGGCAATGACTGGAGTATGAGATCAATGCATAGTTTAAGATCCAACTTGAACCCCAGTGCATTGAGTCTCTCTATCCACTCCATCATTTTCAGTACATGAGCCTGTACTGAAGAACCCTCAGACATCCGTGTCCTGAAAAGTTTTTTGGAGATGTCATACCTCTCAATCCTACCCTGCTCCCCGAAGAGCTGGCGTAGATTGAGAAGTATACTTCTACAATCAGTCTTTTCAAATTGCCTCTGTAGCTCGGGAGCCATAGAGGCCAACATGTAACATTGGACAAGGGAGGAGTCCTCAGACCACTTGACATAAGCCAGCATCTCGCCCTCGTCGGCATCAGGAGCCGGCTCAGAATGAACCGTGTCCAACACGTATGCAATCTTTTCGGCGGTAAGGACTATGCGTAGGTTACACAACCAATTCGAGTAGTTCGGTCCTGTTAAGCGATTTGCATCCAAGATGCCACGGAGGGGGTTGGACGACGACATTGTAATCTGGATAAGAAATAAAAGATAACTTAGCATGTGTTCAAATTCTAACTTAGATGTGATTTTCTATCTTAGTTAGTCCCACTATTTTTCGATCGAACTATATAACCCTCAGTATATAGAGCGGGAGATCAGCGAGATCAACCTAGTGGGTCGGAATCCCAACGAGACTGATGTACGACCTTGTGGAAAGCACAACAAGCCATACACCATCTCAAGGGCAGTCAACTGGCACTTGCATCTAATGCAATATCCGATATTCGGCCCCCGAGAAATCATCCCCTTGTGGAAAGCACAACAAAGGATATTCTCGGTTAGATCTAACCATCATTACTACATAGCAATGAGTTCATGACCCGACCCTTGTGGAAAGCACAACAAGGCCGAGTTCAATTCCTCACCCCATTGAGACCGAGCCTTGGAGTTTAATCCCGCCCCCAAACTCATGGACCTTGTGGAAAGCACAACAAATCCATGAAATGAAAACGTTCATTCACTCCATAATGATGGAGGGCCACGTCGACTCCTAGAGCCACGCTTACCAGATCTAAAATTTAAGCGCGAGGGAATTTAATTTTATCTTGATCTCACCCTAGGTGGTAATATAATTATATCCAATATATTTATCATACCTAGTAGCTTGCACAATATAAATGCATCCAATGTAAATTAAACGCAAGTGATCATGGACTTTAACCCTAATGTAACTAAGACATCCGGCCCGCTTCCGAAGCAGCTGGATCGTCCTCGTCGGGTGTGCTCCGCACTTTCAAACTCCGACGCCGCATTAATTACAACTTTTACACGGCACGCAGGTCGGAAAAATTAAATTACATGTGACTCAAATTCCAGCAGCCCTTAGGGCTAGTACAACAATTGAGGAAGATAGAAGTACATTTGGAATTTCAACATAGAGAGAAAGGAGGTTCGCAGACCCCAATTAATTACATTAATCCAAGTCCATGATCACTTGCCAACCCATTCAAATAAAATCAATCAAGGGTTATTTTCTGAAAATAATCCTTACTTTTGAATTTAAAAATGGGATGTGCAAACAAAAACAGGCCAGCTTTGTTTAATTTTAAAAATCAAAGCATGATTAACTAAAATTAAACACACAAGTAGGCCAATACAAGGTAAATAAAGTAAAGCACGTAAAGAACCATCATTTTCTACAGGGGCATCTAATTGAGATAATTAATTAAATTTAAATTTAAATTTAATTATCCAAAATTTAAAATTTAAACATGACAATAATTTAAACTTAAATTCAAACTAATTATCCAATAATTCTGTTTGAAAGTAAATTTAAAATAATACAATTATCCTCAATTAGTAATTTTCTAAAATTCAAAATTTGAATTTAATAATTATCTAATAATTAAAATTCAAATAATTGAATTTTCCACATTTAACTTCAATAAAATTTAAAATTTGAATTTTCTAATTATCTAATAATTAAAAATTCAAAAACTTAAATTTTACTGAAGTAACTTCAATTATTACCATTTTATCTCAAGGGTAAATAGTAATTATCTCACCTCGGTAAATTCAAATCGGTTAAATAAAATTTACCATTCGACATTTACTATTGAGATAACAATATTTAACTTATGAAATAAAATTCTATTTAATTTACTGTACATTTCCATATATATATGTCATATATATATATATATATGTCTAAGCACAATAAATTAATAAGGGTAAAAGCGCAATTTTTTTTATTTAAAAAAAATTCGAGTCAAACTCCCGCGCGCGGGGCCGCCCACGCGTCCCGCGTGGGCGGCCGCGCCCGCGTCCCGCGCTCGGGCGCCCGCGTGGCGGGCCCGCGCGCCCACCACTCGGCGCCGCCCGCCACGCTGCGCCCGCCCCCGCGGGTCAGCGCCCGCGGGCGCTGACCCCGGGTGCCGCGTGCGCCGCCCACGCGGCGCAAGCGGCGGGCGCCCTGCGCCATGGGCGCACCGCGCCCAGGGCGCAGTGTGCCCAAACGGGGCCAGCAAAATTTTTTTTTAAAAAAAAAAATTTGCTCCAGGGATGTCCAGCATCCTGGAAGAACGGGATGTCCAACATCCCCTTCTAGCAATAACAATTGAAGCATTTAATCCCCTTTCAAATATGGTTCTAAACGGCAATAAAAACACCGACCAGAGCGCAACCTGGCTCTGATACCACTATAAGGTTTCGCACAGCACCTACGGGCGACGCAGCGGATAACAAAAATTCATTTGTCCGATCCTGGTGTTGTGGAAAGCTTAATCTATGCTCTAATCGGTGTTTCTAAGACCCTAATTACGGGTTGCGTGTTTCACCTTGCGCAGAACGACGCTGTCCGGGATGCCCGATGCAGAATATCGAGCCGCACAGCTGTACGGCCTCTAGAGCTGATCCACACGGACCCTTGCACAACGACGGTACCTCCCCGGCACAACTTTCCCCGACTCTATCACCTTCTGGAGAGAGAGAGAGAGCAAAGGGGAGAAAGGGGGGAGGCTAATCCTCCTCTTAAGCTTATGTGCTTGCTTAAGCTTAAGAGGTTGGAAGAAGAGATGAGGGGGCCAGGAAACGATACTCTGTTTCCTGGGCTCTCCGGCCCTTCTCCGGTTTTGTCCCTCCGCCGGCCTCGACGATGCTCTGGTTCCACCCCGTGTTGGCGTTGGTGTTCCTCTCCCGCCCCTAGCCGTTCTCCTTGACTGCGTGTGCCCCGTGTGCCACCCTTCTTGGCCTGCTACCCTCTCTTCCCCCCCCCCCCTTCCGTTGCTCCTGCCCTATCTCCCCCTCCTGTTACTCCTCGCCTGTTGGTCCATGCTCCCTTCGAACCCCTCCGTTCTCCCTTTGGCCTTTCCCCCCTGGCCCCTCCCCTCTCCCCCCCTCTCCTGTCTTTCGTCTTTCTGGCCCTGCTCTTGACCCGTCGCCGGCCGTCCTGGCGTCCCTTCCCCCCCTCTGTCCTCCTGCCGGCTCCCTTGCTTCCCCCCCGGTCCCCTCTCCCCTCCCTCGGCTGGCCGCCCCCCCCCCTCTTGGCCTTCCTGTCTCCCTTGCGTGGCTGCCCTCTGCCTAGCCTCTGCCTCATCCCCCCTCCCCTTCGGTTCCCCTTTGGCCTTGTCAGCCCTCCCGGTTCTCCATTGGCCATGTCTGTCCTCCCCCTCTCCGTCTCTCTTCTCCCTGCCACTCCTTTTTCGTCGACTGCAGGCTTCAGGTCCCTCGGCTTCCCTGCTGCCTTTCACGCCCTGGATGTTGATGCCCTCTCCCCTGCTACCGTTCAGGTCGGAGCCCCCCCAATTCCGGTCGTCACCTCTCGCGCACTGGTCGTTGCTCCTCCCCGTTCAGGTCACTGCTCCCGCCGTTCCCCTGCTGCCCCTCGTGCCCTGGTCCATGCCCCCGTTGAGGCCGTTGCGCCCTCCACCGTTCAGGTCGAAGCACCCCTCGCGCAGGTTGATGCATCTGGCCCTGTTCGTGCTCCCGCTTACTGTTGCGCCCTCGTCTTCTGGGTGGGTGGCCACCCATGGCGTGTTCCCGATCGGCGGCCAAGCTTGCTGCCTCCGCCTCCTTCGGCTTCATTTGCGGAGTCCCCCGTGGGCCTCGTCCGCCATGCAACCCTCTTCGTTTGCCTGCCACCTCTGGTGGGCTCTTCGTCGCTGCTCCGGCGTGGTCAACCCACCATCCCTGTGTGATGCCCCTGTTCGAGCTCCCGCTTGCTGATGCGATCACGTCCTCAGGGTGGATGGCCCACCCCTGGCGCGCTCCCGACCGCCGGTCATACTTGCTGCCGCCGGTGACCACGTCCTGCGCTCTACTTCTATGTTACCTTGGCCCGTCTCTCTTTTGGGCTGTATTGGGCCTTGCCCCCTTGTTGTATTTGGGTCTCCTCTCCTCCTTAGCAGGATGCCTCCCCCCCCCCTTCGTGGTTCCCTGTATCCCCTACCCTCTTCTTTCTTTTATGCTTATTATATAAAAAACTTTCTTGTAAGGTGCCGGGGTCGAGTCTCTCCCCCTGTCCCTTACAAGTATGACCTTAGTGAAAAAAAAAAGTGAAGAAGAGTTCGAATGAACTCACGTAGGATGCTATATATAGAGTTTAGGCTTATTAGAAAAGGGTTCCAAAAGATCGAAACTGTATATATGCCCTATCTTATATTATACATATATATTAAACTCCGTTTACACTCCTTTCCAAAAGGAATTAAATGGAAATAATACATACATTTGTATAATAATAATCCGTCACCCAAGAATCCATTGTGTGTGATCCTCTAGGCCCTTAGTCACTCTAGTTTAAGGCCCATTAACTTCTAATTCCTAATTAGAAGTAAATTAAACGTATTATTCGCTTCTACAAGAGCCGAATAAAAGTTTAATTCATTCCGAACCTTCGATCACGTTGGGTCAAGCAAATCCGCGTAATCCTAGAGGACGCCGGGTTTAAACCAGCATGTCTGGTACCTGCAAGTCCACAGTTACCGCATCGATATAATCCCTCGCTCCTTCTATGAGTCTGGTACGATCGAGGGTACGGTTTCTGTCAAACCCCATGATCGTGCCATTTGACTATGACCTCCTTAAAGTGTATGACGTCCGTTCTAAACAAACTCATACGACCCTGGCAAGGGATTTAACGGAGCGTCAATGTCATGACCCATTAACTGTCTGATATATACCCGACAGTGAGCGATCCCCTCTTGACCATTGATGATCTTCACACGTATCCTGGAGTGGTTAATGACTCGGCAACTCATGACTTATGGTTAAAGTCACTTAGCTAAGTAATTAAACCATTACAGTCCTCGTGTAAGATCCGATCAATATCTCAGGTCAAAGGACCAACGATGCTACTGTGACCGTTGGATCTTCAGTTGACATTAGGTATAATCAACCATCTGAAGATCCAATAGCGGATCAGTTCAGTGCACATCCTCCAAGGACATACACCTACACATATGTGTTGGTGCCCCGCACCAATGACCATGAGATTGGTCACTGACACATCATGTGTACTGATTTAATAGGTAATCAAAGTCCCCGAGTGATTACCCTCCAACCAGGAATAGTTTAAGGTATGTGTTCATGTAAATTAAGTCTCATGTTTGAGATCTCATCTCGAGCTGACTTTATAACCACATATCCTAGGGACAACGTAAAGTAACACAATCACATATTTACGCTCAAACACCACTTTATTAATGAACAAGATCGTACAACTATTGGCCCTACCCGACCCGAAATTGGCCTGTAGCACACCAACACTAACATGGACCTTCCTCGCAGCACCAGGCGGCATGAAGCTTCCAAGGACACTCTCGGAAGTCACCCTTGTCAGCATCCGCATGACCTTTATCCTCCCGTCACTCTTGAATTTCTTCAGTCGGAGCAGAAGTTCCACCTCCTCGAGAAGGATGGTCGTCTCGAAGGTGGGGAAGATGAAAGTGTGGGTCTGGGGATGCCAGATCTCCACCAATGCGTCAATAGCTTCCCAGTCCATGCGAATCTTCTCGTAGTGCTTGGTGTGGATCAGGAGCCCTTGCAGATGCCACTTCGTGATTATGGCCCTCATGCCGATGGAGATGTTGGAAGTGAGTTTCAAAAGTCACGGCACCTTAGAAAACTTCCTCGTGCCTGGGAAAAGAGGGTGTGGTTGGAAGAGAAAAAGAAAACAAGCAAGGAAAAGAAGTGAAAAGAGAGTTCGCATGGAGAATTTGAAATAAATCAACTTACCATATGCGACTGGATCATCCCACTCAGATGACCTTCGAGGTCACAAAGTTACCTAATCTCGCTGCTAGGCCTGCTCCTCTTCATAGGGCGGGAAGACTCGCCTTCCATCCTGAAACCCTTAGATTTCTTCTCATCCTCCCCTTAAGGCTTCTAAGCCCCCTCCTTGGTGCATTTGGCTGAACTAGCCTAAAGGGAGCATTTATAGGAAAGGAGAGACACTAAAGGACGAAATACGTCACATCAGTGGTCAGTCGTTAGTATTTTGTCTGGATCTCCCTTGTGCTGTGGTGCGATTCTGTTGCTTTTTGATATTATTAATCTGTGCAGGTTTTACTAACGGACGCCACTGTCCCACCTTGTGTACCACCGTTCGTTGATTGGTCCCACCATGTCATGCATCATATTATATAATATTTACACTATTAGAACATGTCAAGGACCTTGCGACCCGAACGAATCTGGGATTTGAGTTCCCCTTCAACAAAAACGGTGATGATTTCAGAAGAATTTGGGTTGTACGGATAGGCCGTTAATTTGTGATAGCATGGGGACGATGGTTCTGTTCAGTGAGTTGATGCGCGGATAAACGAGCCCCAGCTCAGTGTCGGCTCACCGAACCGGTATCCTGACCCATTCTTAACGAGTTGATAATATTATCCTTGGCTATTTTCTATTTAAGTTTGCTTTAAATTTTCTTTAAACCCAGCATGCATTCATATAGGACTTTGATTTTATTGCGGAAGATCATTCAAAGTGATTCGATTACGACAACCACTGTGCTTCAATTCTTACAAATATGAGATATTCCACTCTGAATAAAACACGGAGTTTCCTTGAGATGGCCCTACGCTGCTCTTCCAAAGAAGACCCTTGTTTGGACTGACCCTTAGATATTCCTTTACTTTTACCATGTTTGACCCACCTTGGCCGCAGCACTTCCACATTGACTGGTAACCGCTCCCCAAAGGTGAAACCTGCAGGTTTACGACCCAGGTACTTCCACACCGAGAAGTTGGTCTCCTTTATTTTCGTGCCTGAGCGAACATCTCCCACTCCCTTGTTTGATCTTCGTCCAAGCAATTGTCAAATTTGGAAGACCTTCTTCAAAGTCGCCTTAGCGAAACTACGAGAAAGATTCCAAACAATAATGTCAAAAACGTGTCTTATCGCACCTTGGCATCAACTTTTCAGTCCATTCCCACTCCATTTCACTTCACTTCGATACCATTCCATTACGTGTCACTCCCTTGTAAAGCAAATGCTAAGGCGGGGCAGCTGTAGACACGCTATTCCTGACATCACCTTGAGAAAATCTCATATTACTATATGACGCCCCGCAGTGGCTTTTACATTTTGAATCGCTTGAGTGCTTCCCATTCTTGAGTCTTCTTTCGCCTTTTGAGTGGGTAACGTAACACTTCTTCGGCATCCGAAAACTACCTCGTTGCGAAAATCATGCGGCCTACGGACGGCATCGCCACTAATCAGACGTATCGGAAGATTCTGAAATCAGGAAGATGTCTGGCGGATGGCTGCCGACGGCCTTTCGGGGGGATCCGACAAGTTTTCTTGGAGGTGTCCAGGTCCCTGGACGCCTCCATTAGTGAAAAATAAAAAAATAATAATTGTGAAGGCGTCCAGGGCCTTGGACGCCTTCATTTGAGACGTCCTGGTGCCTGGACGCCTTCAATTTCTGACACCCGGACGCTCCCGATCCGCCGATCGATTTGACGTTTCGGAAAAATCAAAAAATATAAGGACGTCTTGCCAACTAGATGCACCCACTCGTGAGTCACGGGTACCCACCAAAATCACGCGTTTTACCCACTGTCTACGGCTTTCGACGGGGTTCCGATGGGCGGAATTGGGCGCGTCCAGGGTCCCGGACGCCTCAACATTGAGGCGTCCAGTCTCCTGGACGCCTTCATAAAAATATTAAAAATAAAAAAAATAAAAAATGTTTAATGTGTTGATGGAGGCGTCCAGGGTCCTGGACTCCCCCATCTTGAGGCGTCCAGGTCCATGGACGCCTCAAGCCACCTCCCCTCTATAAATAGAGGACCCCCTCCCTCAAAGGGAAGGGGCTTCAGATCTAACAGAGGAAGGAGAGACTCTGTCGGATCCCATTTCTAACCCGTGGGTCTTTTGTAGGGGGAGGTTCTGCCAGCTTCTCGGGTGCCCGCGCTCGCGAGAGGAAGGCTAGCTCCATCCGTTCTGCTTCCACGTCGTCCCCACGCTGCCGAAGCTCCGTCGAATCCCGCCATCGGCACCTTCAATAAGCCATTCTCTCCCCTTCTCTTTTGTCATTTCCATCGCATGCACTATTCCGTCATCCGTCATCTCCTTTCATAAGGAAGATCCGTTTTTATGCACGTTTGCACGATCCCACATTCATCATAGCATTTTCCTCCTACTCGTGTCCGAGAGGGGTTTAAAAATA
Source organism: Amorphophallus konjac (assembly GCA_022559845.1). Taxonomy (NCBI): domain Eukaryota; kingdom Viridiplantae; phylum Streptophyta; class Magnoliopsida; order Alismatales; family Araceae; genus Amorphophallus; species Amorphophallus konjac. The sequence continues at coordinate 391,798,702 of CM040126.1, forward strand.
ACACCAAACAGGTGTATGTCTTGCCACGATTTCATTATTCTTCATCAAGGGACTAATACTACACTGTCATCTTTTCTGATCCACATGTTATTTGTCTGTTTCTTCTTTTGCAAGGGTAACCAAGAAAAGCCCTCTCCATCGGCCAGCCGAAGGGAGAGGAAGAAGCAACCCGCCATCTCCCGCTTTTGAGGTAGGCGCGATCACTTTCTTTATTTTAGGGTCTCTGGCCCTTGGCGATCACATCAAATTCTCGAGGCCGCGGAGAGTCATTTCCCGCAATGGCCGTTTAAATTTTCGTCACTTATATTCTGTGCTGTTCTTATATCTGTTATATTCTCGAGGCCGCGGAGAGTCATTTCCCGCAATGGCCGTTTAAATTTCCGTCACTTATATTCTGTGCTATTCTTATATCTGCTATATTCTCGAGGCCGCGGCGAGTCATTTCCCGCAATAGCCGTTTAAATTTTTGTCACTAATATTCTGTATTATTCTTATATATGTTATATTCTCGAGGTCGCGGCGAGTCATTTCCCGCAATGGCCGTTTAAATTTCTGTCACTGAAATTCTACACTTTTCCCATCCCCCGAGGTCGCGGAGAGTCATTTCCCGCTATGGCCGTTTAATCCCCATATTTTATTACATTGCATCTGTCTCGCACGTCCCTCCAGAGCAATCTCCCGTGGTGGTCTCTCTCCTCTTCTCTCTTATTTTTGTGTTGCAGCAAAACGAGCCCCCGCGCTCCGCTTCGCCTCCTCCGGCATTCCGCGTGACGTCGCTCACATTGACCACAGATTTTGTGGTGGGATTGTCGAGGACTCCGAGTGGATAAGATAGTATTTGGTTGCTGGTGGATAGGCTGACGAAAGTGGCTCGGTTGTTACCGATCAAAGTCAGCTGGAGTGTGTCCAAGTTGGCCGTCTTTATGTGGAGCGGATCGTACCTTTGCATGGAATCCCTATTTCTATTATGTCAGATCGAGATCCGCGTTTCACTTCTGGATTCTGGAGGAGTTTCCATCGAGCTCTTGGCACGAAGTTAGCGTTTAGCTCAGCATATCATCCTCAGTCAGATGGTCTATTAGAGAGGACCATTCAGACGTTAGAGGATATGTTGAGATCATGTTGCCTGGAATGGCAAGGGAGTTGGATTTACCATCTACCGTTGGTAGAGTTTGTCTACAACAACGGCTATCATTCGAGCATTGGGATGGCTCCTTATGAGGCATTGTACGGGCGTCCATGTCAGACTCCACTCGATTGGTCTGAGGTTGGTGAGCGTGTTGTGACGGGATCGGAGCTGGTGCAGTAGTGCATTGATGTGATGCATCTGGTCCGTCAAAACATGTTGGCGGCGTAGAGTCGACAGAAGAGCTATGCCGACCGGAGAAGGAAGCCACTTAGTTTCGCGGTCGGTGACCGAGTATTTTTTAGGGTTTCTCCCATGAAGGGAGTGATGCGATTTGAACAGCGTGGGAAGCTGAGTCCCCACTATGTTGGTCCATTTCTCATCGTGGAGCGCATCGGTGAGGTTGCTTATCGGTTGCAGCTACTTACTGAGTTTGCAGCGGTGCATGATGTGTTCCATGTCTCGATGTTGAGGAAGTATATGCCCGATGTCTCTCATGTTTTAGAGGATTCCATTTGGCCCGAGGTGACTCCCGATCTGTCTCTACCAGAGTTCCCTATCTATATTGAGGATCGGCGAGAGCAGCACCTGCGGAACAAGGTTATCCCTCTGGATAAGGTGGTGTGACAACGGCACTCTAGCGGTGAGGCTTCTTGGGAGCGTGAGGAGGAGATGCGTCAGCAGTTCCCTTACCTGTTCGAGTGAGTTTCCCTTTTCTTTTCTTCCCTTGTGCTTCATTTTAAATTTCGAGGATGAAATTTGTTTAAGGGGGGAGGACTGTAATATCCCGGACCCTTCGGATCCACCTTCTTGGGTCCCGGATTTATTTTGTCGGAGATTTTATTCCTAATTTTCTCGAAATTATCTTTCGGACATCTTTCGGGTTCGGATCCGTGCGTTTCGGATCAGTTTCGGAGGTCCCGGAGCTTGTTCTGCGGTTTCCCGTATTTTTCCCTGACAGGACCTGCGGAACCCCGTGGCAGGTGAACCGGGTCGTTCACCTACTCAGGAATGGTACCACGGCGATCAGCGTGTTCCAACGATCGCGGCGGTATATTTTTCTATTTTTTCATAACTTTCGGAAAAATCGGATTTTCTATAAATCCCCAATTCTTTTTCTTTTCTTTTCCCTTTCTCTTTCTTCTTCTTCTTCCTCCCTTTCTCTTCCGTGAGCGCGTGCGACCGTGACCGCCCCCCTCTTCCGGCGACGGCCCCGATGCCCTCCCCTTCGGCTGCGGACGCGGCAAGGCGACGGTGTGGTGGCATAGGCGGCGGCGTGGCGATCCCGACGACGTTCGGCGCTCGGTGAGATCGTGGGAGTTCGTGAAGGTTTAAGCGGATTTTTGAAGATCGGCGGCGATCCGCCGCGTTTCGGGTGAATCCGAGGTAGGGTGACGTTCCCTAGCTCCATGTTTTCCTTCCCCGTGATTTGTAGGCCGAGGCGAGGCTGAGAGAGGGTTATTTTGAGTCAGGAAGGGAAAAGCATGATTTTGGGTTCAAGCGCCCGATCTAGCGTTTCAATGCATGTTTTCGGGGTTTGATGGCATCAAAAGATGCATTAGGGACTTGGGAACAAGTTTCCCTTTTGTTTCCCCTTCACCCGGGAGTGAATGGGGCGTGGAATGGCGATTTTGGGATTTTCCCGTCGTTCTCGGTTTTCGGAGGCTGTGGCGGCCCTTCTAGTGACCGCTACAGCCTTCAGGCGGTCCCCATTCGACCGTTTCTATCTTTCCGTGCGTAGGGTTAGGTTTGGCGGCCTCACGATGAGCCGCCTGAGCCCAGGTGGCGGCCGAAGGTTCGACCGCTAAGCCAAGTTGGCCGGTGTGGTCTTCGGGGCGTTTTGACCGTTAGAGGCTTTTTGGGTCTGGCGGCTGAAGGTTCGCCCGCTTCATACCCATGGTGGCCCTGTATAAGACCACTTGTTCTTTCGTGGCCCAGGGTGTGGCGGCCCAAGGTAGTCCTTGTGGCGGCCTAATGTCGGATCGCTAATTCTTGTGGCGGCCCAAAGGTGGACCGCCAGCGGTTCATGTTCAACCGGAGTTGTGTTTTGTCGATTCGAGTCCCGGGTTAGTGGATCTCGATCCGCGTGCTGACCCGTGGTCTGACTGATGCTGGGCATCATGTGGGGGCCACATGTTAGGGTGTCGTGGGATCCCGGGAGTTGGCGTTCTCGGCTTGTGTCACCGTGAGTCGGTGTTGGTACGAGGAGCGGCCCTTGTACTTTGTCCGGTTTAGACGTTATTTTCCGTTGACTAGAGAGTCTATACCTTCAGTGACCCTCCACTAGTCGTAGCCTTTCGACACGCGTGTGGTCCAACCAGGGAGTGGTGGCGAGGCTACCCGAGAGACGGTTTTAGGTTGGTTACCGTGGGCCTCCTACTGTGGCGGCTCGAGTTCGAGCCGGGAGGACGAACCAGCTAGAGGGCCTGACGTAGCGCAGTCAGTCAGTGTGTACACATGTGGTCGGGGACTTCGGACGCGTGCTGACGAGCACGACCCTGACTAGACCCTTGTTAGTGTTACTTGTGAGTGTCTCAGTTTCCGCCTGGCGCGAGTAGGGAGACACGGCGGCGCGGTGTAAGTCGTCAGGGGACGCATCCGGCTGTGCTTCTGGTGGACGGTACTCCTGTCTTTGTGTGGTAGTGACCCTTGAGTTTTGACGAGTTATCTCGATTTTCATGTCGTGCATTCAGTACTAGCCGTTGTAGTAGCTTGTAGTTACTTTCCGCGCAGTTTCTCGGTTTGCGAGGTGGGGACCGGATGATCCCTACTTAGCCTTTTGTTTTAAGGCTCATTCCCTGCGTATTTTTACCGTGTTTCAGGTGAGACGAGGCTTCAGGGGAGCGCTTCAGAGGCTCCACGTGGTTCAGGTGCCCAGGGTTAGTTGCCAGTTGCCAGGCCGGGGTATGTCCCGTGTAGTTGTACTTTATTTTCGGTGCTGTACTAGTTATGGACTACTATTATATTTTAGACTGATGTTATTAGTATGGACCATGTAATTTAATTAATGTCATTTATTGCTTCCTGCTTAATTCATTTAATCTGCGTTGCTCTGCAATTATTTTAGATTCTTATGTATCTCCACACCATCCTTTTAACCCTTCCGAGTCTTCGGACTCGTGGGTGGCGGTTCGAGATTCGGGTTATCGGACCTTCTCGGTGTTCGGATCTCGGGTCGTCACAGCGTGTGTGTGTGTGTGCTACTGGATTCACGATCCATAGCGTTTGGGGTTTGTCCCCGTGTTGCTGTGTCTATAGTGTGAGGAGAGTTCTCCTCGTGGGGATTTATCCTCGTGTGTGTGCAGACGTCGTCATGTGTGTGTTTGAAGCGTCGCCTCCGTTTGGGGATTTATCCTCGAGTGAAGTCTTACCGGTTTGATAAGGGGTGGACGTAGGGAGCCCGTCGTGGTCCCGAACCACCTTAAAAATCCCGTGTCTTGTGGTTTGCCTTTGTGGATGTGTGCCTAATCGTTTAAATTGCTTGAATGTTCAAGTGAGTGCGGCGAGATTGAGAGAGCTTATTTACCTTGCTTAGCTTAATTTCTTCAATCTCTTTAAACTTGTTAATTCCGATTTAGTAAGTTTTAAATTTACCATCTATCGTGGGGGACAATTCAACCCCCCCTTCTTGTCTACTCACCTACCCGGGGACCAACACATGTGCTTATAAGCAAGACCCAATTCTTCTCCTTTGAGGGCCCTTTTACCAGTAAAAAATGACAAAACCCTATCCGCCCCCGGACATAGCGGGGACAATACCTCAAAAGAGACACCCCAAATTTGTACGTCTTTATTGGCCGCCGGCGCAGCAGACAGTGGTGCGGGAGGAGGGCACGAGCACTCCACCGGAAGCGCCGCCGAGAAAGGATACGGCAAGCACCCTGGCACAAGGGCAATCGCCTCACGGCGAGCAGCGACGGTCACCTGATTGGTGCCCGACTCTATGTGATCGACTTGGCGAGGGGCAAACAACGGCAACTCGACCGTCTCATACCGCACTCAGTGATGGCGAAGAAGGGCTTTAGTCACCCTAGCCTCCTCAACAATAGGCGTAGGCAGCCCGTCTGCCCTAAGAGAACGGGAACTCGCGGCGAAGCTCCAATCACTCGGGTGACCGCTACCACCTACCTTCGTGATAAAGATGAAATGCTCCAACCAACGTTTGATGTTAGAGACCATGGAAGTGACGCGGATAATGCTCCTGTCCTTCCTAGCCCGAAAATAAAAAAATGGCGTGTCGGCAGGACAACATTGGAGGCTGTAGAACTACTTGAAGAGGAAGACATTAGGTGCAACCGAGACTTGGTTGCAGACGAAGACAAAACCGCATAAGATGGCCAAGAATTGGGGGAAAGGTCCCCTGGGTACCTACCATAGAAATGGAGGATCGACTCGAAGAAGGGATGCACAGGGAGACAAAATCTGGCTCGGAAAGACTCTATGGGGACCCTAATGCTACCGGGAACGCGACTCCACAGACTGTCATCAACGGTCGAGAAGACGATGTCAAAATCAACAGGGATCTGAAAAGCCTCGCGTAGGCCGTGGACTACCCTATAAGCGACCAGCTGTGGGGAGCGAGGACGACTGGGACCGGTGCCCGAAGTGCTCGGGAGGTCGGCGTGACTCTCTCTTTCCTCCTCTACGAAAGACGTGGGATCAACATGAAGAACCCTCCTACGTGGCGCCATGGATCCAGAAGACAAAAAGAGAAGAAAGAATCCTCACCGGAGAAGGAGGAAGAAGCTCAGAGCGACCGACACCCACGACGAATACCATAAGAAGCGAATAAGGCTCCTCAGGTAACTCTGAACTTCGAAGATGAAACGACCACTTCGAAAACACACGGGAGGGAAAAAGGTGCCTATCACCATCAAGGTATGGCCGCCGAACTTAGGCGATCGTTCCCGCCCGTGCTCCCAGACAAAAATGACTGTGTCATAATGGCGGTGACGCTGCATGCCACCTCGGCCAGAGCTGCCTTACGCCCCAAGAAGCCTGGCAGGTGACCGGGCCCACCAATCCTACCGATATAGGAAGTTCTCCTAGAAACTCCCCCTCTATGGACCCTCTCGAACTATCTCTCAGACCTCAAAAGGTGCTCGGCATCTGAGAGTGGGGAGCTACTGAGGAGGGTAAAATCGGTATGGCCCATGTAAGGCCCATTACGTCGGGCCCGCTTAGGCTAGAGATCGGCAATGCGCATAACAGGCCCCTTACGACCGCGGCCCACAACGGATGACCCAGGGAGGACAGTCCTCGGATTCGTCAGGTCACAAAGGGCATCGGCCCAGGTGCAACAGACGCCAGACGACCTTCCGGCGACCGACCGTTACCTCCTACGACGTCGGTCTCAACTCCACTAAAGGCGAGCACACCGTACAGGCACCGTAAGACTTGCCTGAGAACCGCCCGACTCCGGAGGAGCAGACCCCCAATGGAAAACTCCCCATGATCATGGAGAAGCGCTACCCCACTACTTGTGCCCTTCCTTACTAAGGGATAGGCCCTCGCCACCAGGACAACCCCAATAAATGGACTTTCGTCCGCAAGAGAGACAAGGATCCATACACACACACTGAAGACACGAGAATACAGATCTACAGACACATAAAGAGAGTCTCCGACTACGAAGCCTCAAGGTTGAGTTCCGACCGTCTTCCGAACACCCTTATCGCCCAGTGAGCGCTCTCTGAACATTCACTGGATACGGCGAGCACTCCTGCAGAAGATCAACCACCCCTCAAGGCTTGCTCAATCGCCTTTCGACTCTCTCGCTCTCCTCTGCTTCTCTTTAATCTTCCTCCTCGAAGTCTATGACTTAAGCATCAGAGAGTTGTCCTATGGGGTAATGTCCAAGGCTCCTTCTGACGTCGTTTCCCTAGTGATTGCAAACTTCCATAGGTGGCTGGACAATCCTTCCCCAACAAACAAATTTTAAAAGTGTGATACGAGACCTAAGAACCATAATTCCACACACACACACACACACATATATATATATATATATATATATATATATATATATATATATATATATATATATATATATATATATATATATATATATATATATATATATATATATATATATATATATATAGAGAGAGAGAGAGAGAGAGAGGACAACATAAGCTGCAAATATCATATCTTATCTGTGAAAATTTTATAAATATCATATCCGGATAGTATCCTATTATTTTCGCGAATATAGATATGAGTATATCCATCACGAGTATACATACACCCGCAAATATTTGTATCCGTCTATAAAGCATGAGTCCACGTCCATATCTAAGGAAATGTGAGATTCATGAGAATTGAAAAAATTGAAATCCCGTCAATTCTTTCCTTTCCAAAATAATTTTTATGTTTTATAAAAATATCCTCACACTTTTAGAAGTCCAAACTCAAAAACTCAACAAGATGGGCAAGGGATTGAATTCATGTCAAAATCATAAGCCTAACATGCACAATGAGTTATTAAGAACGGGTTCGGATCGGGTATAAATTTAAGTGCACTAAATCCATACCCTATTTGAATATGAAACAAATAATTTAAACATAACCTGAATTCATATCCGTTTATTCAAATATTATCCGACCATGCTTTAAGTGCATGTTCGGATAATTTAAGCCTAACATGCACTAAATCCATACCAAAATAATTTAAGTGCACTAAATCCATACCCTATTTAACCATCACGGTCGGATGAGCGAGTAATCGAATTTGTTTATATTTTTGACATCCCTAGTTGTGTTACCGGTGGAGCCAAGTTGGGCCAACAGGACAGTCCGTGAAGACATCTCAGAAAGAAGTAGCACTAGAGTAGGTGTCTGCCCCAATCTTTGTGAAGAAGGGAAGGTGCTACAGTAATTGCAGGGTGAGAAGAGATGAGTAGTGGCTGCGGTAGCAGAAAAAAAAGGCCAGAATTATCGGGCGAGGAAGAAGCAAGAAGCGTTCTCTCCTGAAGTGGTCTGCAACAGAGAGGAAGAGGCCGGCAAACTCTCAATATGTTGAATACCCCTTTAGAGTGGGGAAGGAAAAAAAACCTATACACTACAACAAATTGGACTTATACCTACGGAAATAAACCGTAACTAAGACCCCACACATATCAATAGACAAAGACCCTTACCTACATATTTACCTACGGTTTTCCCCCATGGGGTATGCTGCCATCGCTAAAGGATTTACCTACGCCAGAAAAAAACAAGTAAGCAAGACTATACCTACGGTTTAAAGATGGTGGGTACAATTCTAAAAACCCTAGATATAGCACACCTCTGCCCTAGAATAATGGATCTTTTACCTACAATTCAAAACCGTAGGTAATTCTGTAGTTAAAAAATGCCTGGGCAGAATGAGTAGGCTAACCCCCCCTTCATTTTCTAGGCAGACTGGCTAGGCGGCAACACAACCACCTCAAACTTAAGGCAGTTAGTTTTTTAAATACCTTTAAGAAGCAACAAAATCAATTAGAGATTAGATGGTTGCATGATTACAATCAAACTAGCAGTAAGACTGTTAAGACAAGAGGGGCAAAAAATGAATGAGGGAACCGTCGAGCTAATTCAAGTTGTCATGTGGTAATTACTTATTTTAGACATACCCGGTACAGCAAGCCTCACTAATCATACTAACTTAATCTGCACTTACAACAATTGCATCGGCCCATGCGAGATGCCCATATGTGGGTTCAGATCTGAAAATGTTTGCAAAGTTGTTCGAGTAAGCTATCTCAGGCAAGTGGCTGATCATCCTTAACACAATCCAGCCCTCAAAATAAAAGAAACTCCATTTACCTTCACCATCCCAAATGTAGACCTTTGGATGATCACTAAATTGCGAGTGTATAAAATGTTGGATACCTGTAAAAATTGGAAACAATAAGCAGGTGACGGTTCAGAAAAACAAAAATTGACATAGTGAATGTTACAGCAGATTAATCCCAAGTAATCTCCATTTGGCATCGCTACAGTGATGGAAGGCAAGTTAAGATCTGTGCCATTCACAGTGGCATCCCCACCATAGTGGTAGCCAGTGTAGTTTAGAAGAAGACCATAACCACTAATGCCACAAAAGAATGGTAAGTAATTATCAAAACCTGCAGATAGACATATCGAGTCAAAAGATTGATATGCAAGAGCCACCTGGTGAGGCATATTATGAATAAACCTTCTGCCGGTAGCCAATCCTTCTTCAAGACCACTAAGGGCAAGGTAGAGGCGACCATATAGGAATACATACACCGTAAAGACAGTTATCTGACAGTCAATAGAGGGAGAAGAAAAAGAAGCTAAGTCAATGGCCATTATCAGATAATATAAGAGGGTGAAGTTGTGCACCATATCATACCAAGGCACTGAAATAGAACCCAACAGTGGTGAAATAACAAGATAACATTTGAAGGAAATCAAAGTGATGTCCTAATCAATATATGTCCTGGCTTAATGTCTGCTCGCCATTGCCATTAGCTATATTGGCCTCAAATAATGAAATCTGGTTAAGACCCACATCCCTTCCTTTACCAACTTGAAAGTATTCATGGTGAGTAACATTTCCTCACGGAGTGTTGAGTTGAAACCTGGACAACATTAAGATCCATTCTAAGTAGAGCAAAAGTGACATTGACTAGCACGCAAAGAGAAAGTGAGATACATCAGAGCACATGCCTACAAATATGTCCTCACTCAAATTGATAATTTTGGATACTTCACTAGGACCTCCTCTTGTGAGGTGGAAGAGTCTGTCAAATGCATCTGGGTGCCCATAGTGAAATCAGACCCTATTCAAAAGCAAAATTTGGAAGCATAAAATGAGTTGTGATTCCTGAACGGCTACAACCAGGTAATCATTAGGAGACAGTAAATTCAGTCTGTTCACTGAACTATATTAGGCAACTGTTCATCGAAGACCATTCAAATCAGAAATAATTTACAACTCTATAGCCAAGCAGCATACAGCACATGCTGGTGTGATATCTTTGTCTAAATCTCCTAGAGAAGGTAGCTTGGCAGGGACGACAGGTCTTCCTTCCAAAAAGTGGATGATGATGTCGATGATTATACTATTAAATCTTTTCCATGACACCCAAGCAAAAAAATGCTTATATATATATTTACATCACAGATAAGTACTAATCAAAGACTTTGAAGATATGGATTTTTCCTTTACAGACCTTAAATTCTGTTTAAATAGATGTCAATAAAAATACCTGGTCAAGATTCTGAACTGGCTCCCCATTATCATCAGGTTTTGCTAAGGCAGCCTTCACCAAAGTGGAATAGTACACCCTCTCATCCACCTTTTTAGATTTATCTTTGCTAGGCATGTCAACCTCCTCAATATAAGCCGCACGTAATGAGGGATAGCTGTGAAATTAAGTTAATTATCTTTTGATGCCGAACAACCATTCTTGGGCAGTCTGACTCCATAGGAGATTTCATCACTAGGGTGATGTAAAGGATATTTCAGCTGTCAGGTCTTCCCAAAAGGAAATGAAAGAAGAGGAAACATTCGGCAAGCATATGATAGTTCACTAACCTCGATGATAATGTAGTGGTAAACCAAATGTGACAATTCAGATTTTGATAATGACAAATAGTACTGATATTTTGTGTATGCATTCGAAGGAAAATAGGGTGTGGTTGAAATGATCTGTCTTGAGTCGAGATGAAAAGTTAAAAATATATGTTCATGATCTTCCTTACAGCCTGATGATCAGTCATGGATCATGGATGTGTGGCTTTTTCATTACCCTAGAGTGGACGTCCTGGTGCGAGAGAAACATGGACAAATCTGAAGTTGAAGGTCCTACTGGGAGAGAGGAAGAAAATATAGATGAAGTACAAAGACACGTCCAACTTGTTTTTTCATCTGATCCCTCTGAGACTTCCATTTAAAGTCTAATTTCCCACCACTCTACAAGATATAGCAGGGACCTCATCAATCATTAGATGTACATGGACTGCACAAGTATAAAATTTCCTAAGCTTATTTCAGTTTATAATAAAGGATATAGAGTGACAAATGTATGTAGTTGAAATAATTATACTTGACAAGGAGCCCAGTTTGAAGGTCCAAAATGTGAACCCCAAGAAGCCTTATTCATTTAGTCGGTCAACTTTCCACCACATCTATATTTACAAGACTAGAAACCAGAAATTTGATCAGTTTCTGAATTTCCAGAATCAAAAATAGATGTGTCTACATGAAATTATGACTTTCTTGTGACACTCAGATAACAGATATACATAAAAATAAATTTTATAGTATGTTAAATGTCAATTATGATGGGACAGAATAATAAATTCTCTTTATTTTTGATTATTTTTCACCATCTGCATTCCAACTTGTCATTGCACTGGTTTGTTATTTTTTTAGTGTGTTCGATAAATTTCTGATTGGGTTCTAATCAGCCGAATGCAATTTTACTCGAACCTGTTTAGAGGTTCAGGTGCCTCTGTTCATTGGTTGTTTCTCTTCTTGTTTCACCAAAATGTAGTAACTATGACAAAAATCTCGTGGCTGAATGGGCAGTGTGCTAACAAATGTCAATTCAGATCTTTCTTGCCCAGAATGCAGTAACTAAAATATGTACAACTGTAAAACATAAAATGATAACCATGCCTAACAAAGAAAAATGTAAATTTTTTTCAAACAGTACGCTAGGACATGAAAAAAAAATACTTACCACATGTGAGAAACTGACTAAATTTCAGATCGTTGATGCTTGATGGCATTATCTTGACTCTATTCATTAGTCTCCATAAAGTGTTCCTGAGATGAGATACCTATGATGGCCAAATACAATAAGAAAACTAATAAAAGTCACATGAACAGATGCATTAGGAAACGGAAAGAACAGTGAGATATGATGTGAGCAATGGCTGCATCAGGGACACCCAGATGCAGGACGAATATAAGAATTGCATCTAAAATTATATTTGTTGCATCCCCTGCTATTGAATTGTCACACTGGAAAAGAATATAAATTTAAATTATGATAACAAAGTCGTCATCATCAAAGCCTTATCCCCACTATTTGGGGTCGGCTACATGAATCCTACTCCGCCAAAGATTTCTATCAACTGCTATATTTGTATTTAAACCCAAGAAACCAATGTCCCTTCTAATAATATCACACCATCTCATTTTAAACCTTCCTTGAGCTCTTTTACTAGCATCCACTAAGATTTGGTAGCACCTTTTAACTGGTATTGAGTTAGGGCGACTGTGCACATGTCCAAACCACCTGAGTCTATGTTCCCTCATTTTACCATCAATTGGAGCTACACCCAAGTGCTCACGGATACGTTCATTCTTAATCTTGTCTTTCTTAGTTTCATCGAATATCCATCTCAGCATCCTCATCTATGCTACACACATTTTTGTGAATATGTTCCTTTCTTACTGCCTAACACTTGATACCATGTGAGCCCGAGGTTTGCTAGCCTTGCTAAGTTCCCCGTCATAAAAAAAAAAACACTCGGTACCATATAACAAAGTAGGCCTCACAGCCTTTCCATAAAAGTTCTCTTTAAATTTCACAGGTATATGACGATCACAGAGAACTCCTGATGCACTTCTCCATTTTAACCAACCCGCCTTATCATATGTGCAACATCATCATAAATCTTCCCATTCTCTTGTATGATAGACTAAGTATTGAAATCTACTACTTTTAAGAATCTTTTGTTCATCAATTAGAACCATTTCTTTCTATGTCACTCCCTCATCACTAAAATTGCAGTGCATAAACTCTGACTTCTACTAATTATAAAACCTTTAGACTCCAAAACATACCTCCAACGTCCTAACTTAGCATTTAAACCATCAACACTATCATCAATTAAGATAATATCATATGCAAATAGCATACACCAAGGGATATCGTCATGTAATTATTTTGTTATTTCATCCATAACCAAGGCAAAGAAGTATGAGCTTAATGCAAAGCCTTGATGCAAACCTATAATAACTAAAAATTCACAAATCTCTCTAGCAATAGTTCTCACACTAGTTATAGTACCTTCATACATATCTCGAACCAAATCAACAAATCTTTGATAGACTCCTTTCCTCTCTCAGTACTCGATCATACATCTTCTCCAAATCAAGAAAAATCATATATAATTCTTTTCTCATCTCTCTATACTTCTCTATTAACTACCGTAGCAAGAGAATGACTTCTGTAGTAGATCTATTTGACATTATGATAACAAAGTAATAAGAAATATTGATGGTTAGAAAATTGATGCTCAATGGAGTAGACTAGTTAAAATAGAGGGAGTAGACTAGTTCTGATTTTTACCAGTAGCATATAGAGGACTTTTCCTGTCCTTAAACTCTCTGAAAACCCCTTGCATAGCCAAGGACAAGAGTACCGCAAGGGCACCAAGTACCCTTCAGGACAAGTATCATGCTGGTATCAACATTGGTGAAGCCTGTTAAATGAAGAGTTTATGTACATGTAACATAGTAGAGCCTCCAAAGAGGAATTAAAAGTTGCGAACATGTGAATTACAAGAAAAACGTATCTGCTTGTCTATGTATTGAATCTACATTAACACAGTAGTCCAAAAGGCTGTCTTGACTCTGTTAGTTGCTGCTTGCATTAAATAGATAGTGCCTCATTTTTTATGTTGATGACTTGTTGACTCAGCCATTTTCTGATGGTCCTTTGGCCTCCAAATTTTAGAGACCAAAGCAGTCTGTGAATTCAGTTCATGAATAGGGTTCAACATGCAGATGCTTACCTCAAAAAGCAGTGAAAGGTCCAAGTGCCATATGCTGTGCAATTACATGATTTCAAAGACTTTACAAAATTGGTCAAATCATAGGTAATGTAGCTATGTTCATGGGCAGATAATCAAATTATTGTCTTCTTTTCACATATAAAGTTCATAATCATCTTTTCTTCCTGCTGAATCTGTCTGTATGTTTATGAACTTTCTTATATGCTTTCATTTCTAGTTCTCAAAATTCACTTCAAAGTTTTTGTTGTTGATTCCATTCGGTCAACCTGATCTATCATTCTTTTTATCTACATAAGGAAGAGTGAAGTCAGAGAAATCATCAAAAAAAACATAACCAGGTGGACTGTAAGGAGTTTATATGGCACCTGTTTCCTCTGTGATCTACCTCATTGAGCACAAAATTTCTTGCAGGAGAAAAGTAGCCAGTTACTTTGAAAATTGTGAACACTGAAGCATGTTGAGCCATGATAGCTTAATCTGTACACAGTATGTGAGCAACATGAACTACTGCTTTGCCAAAGAGGATACCCATTTTTACCTTGATTAGATTAATTTTCATTAGTTTCCTTTTTCTCCCTTAACAATGGCATAACCCCCTCTCTCTATCTCTCTCCAAGCATAATGAGTAAAAATTTTATTATGAATGCCGGTGGTAAATATTCATCTCCAATTCTGACGACCACAAAGCTTTGGAAACCAAATTTACTTAATGACCCAGGAGCAATCCTCACTGCCAGTATATGAGAATGTACACCTGCTAAATGGATTCCACACATGGAATCACAACAGAAATATGCTTCTTAAACTATGTGTATGTTTTTGTATGTCTATATCCACGGGCAACAACAAATAAAAGATAAAATGTTTAAATAAAGCTGCAAATAAATTTTAACTTTGCAGGAAAATCTAGCACTTTGGGAGCATTCATGAGGCTACAAAGGACAAAAAGAAGTATAACTGGTTACAAAAAAAAGTTGACACTGAAAGGACTGAGGAGCCAATCTTACAGGGTTTATTCCCGTAGTGTAAGAATGGTTTTTCGGCAAATACAAGCAATATAGCCTGAAGAGGGCCAAGCACTCCGCCAATGACCAATGCTGACGAAACGGATGGAATATACTTCCTTTTATATCGATATCTGGTTACATGTGGGGTATTATCAACAAGGAGGAGCTATAATCCGTCTTAGAATCTGGGTATAAAGCCATGAAAAACAATATCACTGTAGGTAGACATCAGAAATAAAACATCATCATAGGTTCTGTAACGACCCGAGATCCGAGTACCGGAAAGGAACCGGCACGACTCGAACCTCGGTCCGCCACCCACGAGCCCGAAGACTCGGAAGGGTTAAAAGATGGTGTGAGGGTACAAGAGAATCTAAAATAACTGCAGAGGTAGCACATGAACTAAATAAAATGCATGGAATTAAACAAATACTCACTAAATAGCTACAAGGTCCAGAGTATCTAATGTCCAAAATAAGCACAGTCAACAGAAAGAAAAGTACAAGTACACGGGACATACCCCGGCTCTGGCAATTGGCGACTAACCCTGGCTACCGGAACCACGCTGAAAACTCTGACGCGCCTCTCGACGACCCCGCCTCACCTGAAAATACAGGGGTGAGTCTCATTTCATTGGCTCAGTAGGGATCCCGCGGACCCCCACCTCGCAACGAGAGAAACGAAGCAGCAAGGAACTCACGAACACAAAAAGTAACGCTACCTAGCGGGAGTACGGTAGAAGCAACAAGCATCAATAAATAACCGGAAAAGCTCACTATAACTAACCGTACCGAACAAACCGACCTCGGTCCTACAGGAAAACAAGCCCGTACCTGCCAGAAGACAGGAGCACCACCCATTAGAAGCAAAGCCGGATGCGTCCCCTAACGTCTTACACCGCACCTCAGTGTCTCCCTACACGTCCCAGGCGAAGACTGAGACACACAACAAGTACCACGAACAAGGACTAGTTGGGGTCGCGCTCGTCAGCGCGGGTCCGACTGCCCCCAACCACGTGTGCACACACAGACCATGCGCTCTAGGTCATGCCCTCTAGTTGGTTCTTCCCCCCAACCCAGACGCAGACTGCAAAGACGAGGGGCCCTACGGTAACCAGCCTAAAAACCGCCTCACTCCGGGTCACGCTCTCCACCACTCCCAAGTGGGTCTGCACACGCGTGCGCAGGAAAGCTACGACTAGTGGACAAGTCACTGGAGGTAAGACTCAACTCACGGAAATCACCGATCGAAAGGGAACGGAGTGGCGGTCCTCCCAGAACCGTTTCTCCAAATAACGGCCCACCCAGGACTGCAAGGCAAGCCTAGCGGTCTCCTACGAGAGCGCCAAGCCCAGCCAAGTGGCCATGCCATGGCCGCTACCAGACAAGCCACGGGGTTGGCTAGCGGTCTATCGCCAGGCCGCTACCCCCACCAGGAGGTCACCTATTGACCGCAAAACACCAGGAAACGGTCCAGCCCTGATCGCAACCCGGCAACGACTCCCCAACGGTCAAAAACACGCCCCCCGAGGGTGCTCTGACCAGACCAGGCAAATAGTCATCAGCTGGCCGCTACCCAAGGGGTAGCGGTCAGTCGCGAGACCGCTTACCAGACGTAGCGGTCCCCTGGGGACAGCTAAGCCCAACCGACAATCCATATCACCTGGCGGTCCCCTGAGGGCCGCCAAGGGAGGGGTAGTGGTTTCTAGAAGGACCGCAACCCCAACCCGATCACGAAAACGATGGGAAAGCCCAAAAAACCCGATCCAGGCCCCGATCATCCCTCGATGATGGGGAAACAAAGGGGAGTTCATCCCCAACCCTCCTAGAATGATTCTACACCCAAAGATCGGTCAAAAACCCCAAGAAACGAGAGATCTAATGCTCAACCCCAAAACATGCATTTTCACCCTCCCGGCTCAAATACGTCTCTCTCGGCCTCTCCTCGGCCTATAAAACACGGGGAAAGCGGGAAAGAGGGTAAAGATCCGTCCCCCTACCTCAAAGAAGCTCGAAAGCCGCCGGATCGCCGCCGATCTTGAGTTCACGTTCAAACCCCGAACACCATGCCCACGCCGCGAGAATGCTACCGCAACGATCACCACGCCGCCGTCGTCGCCGCCACGCTCACCTCGGCTCGCCGTCTGCAGCCGGAGAGGGAGGAAGCCGCGGTCGCTCGGACGGGGGAGAGCCGCATCGGTTGGGGAGGGGGGTGCTCTCACGGGAAGAAGAAGAAGAGAAAAGGAAGAAGAAAGGAGAAAGGGAAAAGAAAAAGGTGTTATTTATAGAAAATCTGAAAAATCCTAAAAATACAAAAAATGAGAAAAATCATTTTCTCAATCCTCGGAACCTGCTCGACGCACAGGTACAGTCCCGGAGTAGGAGAACGCAACGGTTCACCCTGTACGGGGTTCCGAAGGCTCGTCAGAGAAAAACACGCGTAAACCACAAAACGCGCTCCGAGACCCCCGAAAGTGATCCGAAACCAATGGATCCTGATTCGAAAAATGTCCGAAAAAATCCGGGACATTACAGCCCTCCCCCCTTAAACAAATTTCGTCCTCGAAATTAAAAATAAAGCATAGGAACAGGGGAGAAGACTCACTCGAACAAGTAGGGATACAGCCGCCGCATCTCTTCCTCTCGCTCCCACGACGCTTCACCACTAGAGTGACGCTGCCAAACTACCTTAACCAGAGGAATAACCTTGTTCCGCAAGTGCTGCACACGCCGATCCTCAATGCGGATAGGGTACTCCGGTAGGGACAAGTTTGGGGTCACCTCGGGCCAAACAGAGTCCTCCAAGACATGGGAATCATCGGGCATATACTTCCGCAGCATAGACACATGAAACACGTCATGCACAGCAGCTAGCTCTGGGGGTAACTGCAATCGATAAGCAACTTCACCAATACGCTCGACGATGGGGAAAGGACCAATGTAGTGGGGACTCAACTTCCCACGCTTGCCGAAGCGCATTACACCCTTTATGGGAGAGACCCTCAAAAACACCCGATCTTCTACAGTGAAGCTGAGGTGCCTCCTCCGATCGGCATAACTCTTCTGCCGACTCTGAGCCGCCAACATCTTTTGTCGGACTAAATGCACCACCTCAGTACACTGCTGCACCAAATCCGGTCTTGTCAGGACATGCTCACCCACCTCGAACCAATCAAGCGGAGTCCGACAAGGTCGCCCGTACAACGCCTCATATGGAGCCATACCGATGCTCGAATGATAGCTGTTGTTGTAGGCGAACTCCACTAATGGTAAATGGTGGGTCCAACTCCCTTGCCACTCCAGCCAACACGACCTCAACATATCCTCCAAAGTCTGGATGGTCCTCTCAGACTGACCGTCCGACTGAGGATGGTAAGTCGAGCTAAACGCCAACTCTGTGCCTAGAGCTCTCTGGAAGCTCCTCCAGAATCCCGAAGTGAAGCGAGGATCACGATCGGACACAATGGAGATGGAAACTCCATGCAACGGAACGATCCACTCCACATACAATCGGGCCAACTTATGCACACTCCAACCGACTTTGATCGGCAACAACTGAGCCGTCTTCGTCAGTCTATCCACAAGCAACCAAATACTATCATGCCCACTGGATGTTCTCGGTAACCCAACCACAAAATCAGTGGTCGCGTGATCCCACTTCCACGCGGGAATCTCCAAGGGTTGAAGTGTACCACCTAGTCGCTGGTGCTCTGCCTTCACCTGCTGGCAGACCAAGCTCTTGGCCACAAACTCTGCAACATCTCTCTTCATCCCAGGCCACCAGAACTGCCTCTTCAAATTCTGGTACATCTTCGCCGATCCCGGATGCACGGCATACCGGCTCCCACGAGCCTCTCGTAACACCGCACGCCTCACCTGCTCCTCGACTGGGACGTACAGCCTACTTCGGAAACCTCCCAGCTCCATCCTCACCAAACTCCACCTCGGCCATCGACAGAATTCGAGGTAGCTCGGGGTTAGCACGCTGAGCCTCAGTCACTTGACGACGAATAGCTGGTGTGACAGTCAGGCTCGCAAGAACAGTCGAACCTTGATCCCGAGGGATCTTGAGCCTAAAAGTCATGGCCGACACCTGCTCCCATAACCTCCACTTCCGCAGCAACATCTGACTGACCAACACCTTCCTCTCAAGGCGTCAGCCACGACATTCATCTTGCCAGGCTGATACGACAGAGTAAAATCATAATCCTTCATGTACTACATCCACCTCCTCTGCCAGAGGTTAAGATCCTTCTGGGTAAATATATACCTCAAACTCTGATGGTCAGTAAAAATCTCGAACTTCTCGCCGTACAGATAATGTCTCCAAATCTTTAGAGCGAAGATCACCGCTGCCAACTCAAGATCATGAGTGGGGTAGTTCTCCTTATGTGGCTTCAATTGACGAGATGCATACGCCACAACTCTACCATACTGCATCAGCACGGCACCCAAACCTATCCTGGAAGCGTCCGTACACACCACGAAACCTCCCGACCCCGAAGGTAACACCAACACCGGAGCGGTAGTGAGCAATCTCTTCAGCTCCATAAAGCTCTGCTCACACTCCTCCGTCCAGACAAATGACACATCCTTCCACGTGAGTCTGGTCATCAGGACTGCAATGCGGGCGAAACGCTGGATGAATCTCCTATAATAGCCTGCAAGCCCCAAAAAGATCTGAATCTTCGTGACAGAACTCGGCATCGGCCATTGCACTACAGCCTCGACCTTGGTCGGATCCACGAAAACACCATCACCAGAAATCACGTGCCCCAAAAAGTGCACTTCACGAAGCCAGAACTCGCACTTACTGAGCTTGGCATATAACTGGTGATCCCGCAAGGTCTGTAACACGACTCTCAAATGATGTACATGCTCCTCAGCAGACCGCGAATACACAAGGATGTCGTCCACAAACACAACCACGAACTGGTCCAGATACGGACGGAACACCCTATGCATCAAATCCATAAACGTTGCGGGGGCATTGGTGAGCCCAAACGGCATCACCAAGAACTCATAATACCCGTACCTTGAGCGGAACGCAGTCTTCTCAATGTCAGACTCTCGGATCCGCAGCTGGTAATAACCCGACCTCAAATCAATCCGGGAAAACACCTGGGCCGACTGAAGCTGATCAAACAAGTCATCAATCCGAGGCAACAGATACTTGTTCTTAACAGTCGCCTGGTTCAACTGCCGATAGTCGATACACAACCTCAGACTACCATCCTTCTTCTTCACGAAAAATACGGGCGCATCCCAAGGGGAAAAGGTAGGGCGAATATACCCCTTGGCCAGCAACTCCTGCAACTGCGCCTTCAACTCTCTCAACTCAGCCGGTGCCATCCGATAAGGGGCCTTCGACATAGGCATCGTACCTGGCACTACCTCGATCATGAAATCAATCTCTCGCTGTGGTGGCAATCCTGACAAGTCCTTGGGAAAAACATCAGAAAACTCACACACAACCGGAATATCCTCCACATCCGGACACTGCTGATCAACCATGACCACCGAAGCGAGAAAACCCTGGCACCCCGCATCAAGAAATCTATGGGCCCTAATGGCCGAAATAAGAAAACGGGAAGAGGAAGACCGGATATCTTGGAAGTAGAAGGTGGGTCTGCTAGGATGCTGGAAGTAGACCCTCTTCAAGCTACAATCCACCACGGCACGATGGGCCTCGAGCCAATCTATGCCTAAAATCACATCAAAGTGTCGAAGCGGCAATACATAAAGCCTGGCCGGTAAGTTCCGCCCATCGACCCACACAGGCACCTTCTCAAGGCAATACAGGGTGAGCATGAAATCACCGGTAGGCAACTCCACTGCCAGGTCACAAGACACCTCAGTCACCGACTCCTCGACACTCTGAGCAAAATCCTCTGAAATGAACGAATGGGACGCGCCAGAATCAAACAAAACTCGAGCCGCACAACCCATAATCGGAATAGTACCTTCCACTAACTACGATGCCTCAGCCTCTGCTCTGGTCATATGCGTAACTCGGCCTCGGGATCTCTGCCTCCCTACAGTAGCCGATCGTGTCAACTGCGGAAACTGACCCTGCTGCTGGTACTGTTGTGGCTGTGGTGGTAGCTGTTGGGGCTGAAACTGCTGCTGCTGCTGAAACTCGTGCGGCTGGCGCGGTCTCTGAGGACAGTTACGTGCCATGTGCCCCTGCTGGTCACACCTGAAGCAGATCACAGGCGCCGAGCACTGTCTGCCTAGATGAGAGTCGCCGCACCGAGGACAAGCGCCCCGAGAACCCCTCACTGAGCCCTGGCGCTGGTAGGGTGCGGGCTGCTGAACACTGCTCATCGACTGCTGCCTCGACTCCATGCGATCCTGACGCCTCTTGCCAAAACCGGCGTCCCTGAACAGCTTATTTAGCTTCGAGCCAAAAGATGTCGAATCTGCTACTGACGCTACGGATGGAGATACCCCTGAACCACCAGCTGAGGGCTGGACAGTACTCTGCTGCTGCACGACCATCGGCTGACTAAGACCCGTCTGCGTCTGACCGGCACTGCCCTGTCCTCGAGTCCTCTGCAAGTCTCCCTCTAACACCGCTACTGCTCTACAAGCTGTATCCAAGTTGGCCACGCCCGACACAAGCAGGGGATGCCTCAGCTCTGGCCTCAAACCCCTGACAAACAGCTCGGTCTTCAGCTCCTCATCTGTCATAATGTGCGACGCATAACGCCCCAACTCAATGAACCTGGATCGGTACTGCATCACTGTCATATCCTCCTGGGTCGATTCCAGGAACTGATGCATCTTCTGCGATCGGATAAAGGACGGACAGAAAGCACGCTCGAAAGCCGTGACGAACTCCCGCCACGCGATCTGCTGAACGGGACAGGACTAGAACGCTGCCCCCCACTCTGACGTCCACCATGCCCGGGTTGACCCCTGCAACCGATGGCTAGCCAACATCACCTTCTCCTCCTCAGCACACTCCATAGAGCTAAATATAGCTGAATATCCTCTCCAAGTCATCTAACCACTCTCGGGCCAACTCAGGATCTGACTGCCCGCTAAAAAGGGACGGTTGGAACTGCAAAAACTCCTTCAGTACCCGACCACGACCACCCCGAGACGATGAGCCCTCGCCAGCTTCACCCCCTTGCTGCTGAAGAACGTATTGATACATGCCCCGGAAGAACTCCTCTGCTCCGGGAACTCTTGCCTCTCTAGCTGCATCTTCCAGAAGCGTTGCTCTACTTTGCCCTTCCTGGCCCCCGCCAGACTCTCCCTGTTGGGATCGAGTCCTCCTTCTCGGCGCCATAACCCCTATTAACAAAAAAACAACCAACGGAATCAATAAAACACACGGAGCCCTAAGCCAGTCGCCAACTGTACAGGACATTCATGGATTTTCTGGACCACTGCAATCATTTCAGGTTCTTATGTACCTTCACAACCTGGCTCTAATACCAACTGTAACGACCCGAGATCCGAGTACCGGAAAGGAACCGGCACGACTCGAACCTCGGCCCGCCACTCACGAGCCCGAATACTCGGAAGGGTTAAAGGATGGTGTGAGGGTACAAGAAAATCTAAAATAACTACAGAGCTAGCATATGAACTAAATAAAATGTATGAAATTAAACAAATACTCACTAAATAGCTACAATGTCCAGAGTATCTCATGTCCAAAATAAGTACAGTCAATGGAAAGAAAAGTATAAGTACATGGGGTATACCCCAGCTCTGGTAACTGGCGACTAACCCTGGCTATTGGAACCACGCTGAAACTCTGACGCGTCTCTCGACGACCCTACCTCACCTGAAAACACAAGGGTGAGGCTCATTTCATTGGCTCAGTAGGGATCTCGCGGACCCCCACCTCGCAACGAGAGAAACGAAACAGGAAGGTACTCACGAACACAAAAAGTAACGCTACCTAGCGAGAGTACGGCAGAAGCAACAAGCATCAATAAATAAACGGAAAAGCTCACTATAACTAACCGTACCGAACAAACCGACCTCGGTTCGACAGGAAAACAAGCTCGTACCTGCCAGAAGACAGAAGCACCACCCATTAGAAGTAAAGCCGGATGCGTCCCCTGACATCTTACACCGCGCCTTAGTGTCTCCCTACACGCCCCAGGCGGAGACTGAGACACACAACAAGTACCACGAACAAGGACTAGCTGGGGTGGCGCTCGTCAGCGCGGGTCCGACTGCCCCCAACCACGTGTGCACACACAAACCATGCGCTCTAGGTCAGGCCCTCTAGCTGGTTCTTTCCCCCAGCCCGGACGCAGGCTGCAAAGACGAGGGGCCCTGCGGTAACCAACCTAAAAACTGCCTCTCTCCGGGTCACGCTCACCACCACTCCCAAGTGGGTCCGCACACGCGTACGCAGGAAAGCTACGACTAGTGGAGGTAAGACTGAACTCACGGAAATCACCGATCGAAAGGGAACGGAGTGGCGAGACTCCCAGAACCGTTTCTCCAAATGGCGGCCCACCTAGGACCGCAAGGCAAGCCTAGCGGTCTCCTCCGAGACCGCCAAGCCCAGCCAGGCGGCCATGCCATGGCCGCCACCGGGCAAGCCACGGGGTTGGCTAGCGCTCTATCATCAGGCCGCTACCCTCACCAGGAGGTCACCTATTGACCGCAAAACACCAGGAAACGGTCCAGCCCTGACCGCAACCCGGCAACGACTCCCCAACGGTCAAAAACACGCCCCCCGAGGGTGCTCTGACCAGACTAGGCAAACGGTCATCAGCTGGCCGCTACCCAAGGGGTAGCGGTCAGTCGCGAGACCGCTTACCAGACGTAGTGGTCCCCTGGGGACCGCTAAGCCTGACTGACAGTCAAAATGCCTGGCGGCCCCCCAGGGGGCCGCCCCATGGAGAAAACGGTCCCTGGTAAGACCGCAACCCCAACCCGAGCGCGGAAAGGCGGGAACGGCCAAAAATCCCGATCCACACCCCGATCATCCCCCGATGATGGGGAAACAAAGGGAAATTCATCCCCAACCCTCCTAGCATGATTCTATACCCATAGACCGGTCAAAAACCCCGAGAAACGTGAGATCCGGCGCTCGAACCCCAAACATGGACTTCCCCATCCCGGCATGAAACAAGCCCCTCTTGACCTCTCCTCGGCCTAGAAATCGCGGGGAAAGCGGGAAAGAGAGCAAGGATCCGTCCCCCTACCTCAAAGAAGCTCGAAAGTCGCCGAATCGCCGCCAATCTCGAGTTCACGTTCAAACCCCGAACACCACATCCACGCCACGAGAATGCTACTGCCACGATCACCACGCCGTCGTCGTCGCCACCACGCCCACCTCGGCTCGCCGTCTGCAGCCAGAGAGGGAGGAAGCCGCGGTCGCTCGGACGGGGGAGAGCCGCAACGGTCGGGGCGGGGGGTACTCTCATGGGAAGAAGAAGAGAAAAGGAAGAAGAAAGGAAAAAGGGAAAAGAAAAATGGGTTATTTATAGAAAATCCAGAAAAACCTAAAAATGCGAAAAATTTAGAAAAATCATTTTCTTGATCCTCGGAACTTGCTCGACGCATTGGTACCGTCCCGGAGTAGGAGAACGCAACGGTTCACCCTGTACGGGATTCCGAA
Source organism: Amorphophallus konjac (assembly GCA_022559845.1). Classification (NCBI taxonomy): domain Eukaryota; kingdom Viridiplantae; phylum Streptophyta; class Magnoliopsida; order Alismatales; family Araceae; genus Amorphophallus; species Amorphophallus konjac. The sequence continues at coordinate 391,823,191 of CM040126.1, forward strand.
GACTCGTGAGGGAAAAACACGCGTAAACCACAAAATGCACTCCGGGACCCCCGAAAGTGATCCGAAACTCACGGATCCTGATCCGAAAAATGTCCGAAAAAACCTGTGACATCACAGGTTCAGTCCAGAAGCTATTACTATAATCATGTTCTAACATGTTAAGATAATGACAGCAGGGAATCAACTCCCATTCTGAGTAGTCATCAGAGTGTGGTTGGGTAGATTCGCATACCACCCCACAGAGACAGAAGTGCCACTTACCAATTCCAGCAGAAACCTGTTCAGTATCATCGTTTTCTTCTCCATTGATATGTTTCTTATATAAACAGCGTGTTTCTCTGCAACAAATGATGTTGTGACGCTGACTATCGGATGGGTAGAAAATTTTGAAACTTGGTTGAAAACAGCAATGGATACTCCAACAGCCCCGAGCTCTACTAGCCCAGCAGTCCATGCACCAAAAACGAATGTGGTAAGCAGATACAAAATGCTTTCGCCTATGTGTTTTCAAGCTCAATACTGGTGACAAAGATCAACCCCCTCCATATTTGCGAGTAGACAAGCTTCAGATAGAGATGAAAAGGTATATTTTCTTTGTGATATTGAACTCCCAATCAGTTGCATGTCACCTGTTGTGCATACATATTACCTACATATCCAAGTATCTTTGCACCTTTCTGTTACATATGCTTCAATAACAAGATGAAAGCAAAAGGAAACATTGGATGAAGGATGCAAAAATAGTGATATTACTATCTTCAAATAGTAGGCAAGATGAGCAGGACATAAGAAATGCATGGGCAGTCTTAGAATACATATTGGACAAATCTCACAAATCCGGAAGAAAGGGTTTAATCAAGAACAGGTAGTCAGAGGCAAGTATTAATCTAAGAACAGATAGGCAATGGAAACAACTATGTAAATAAAGTTTCCTATCTCGGGCATGAAAGCCCATAAATTTAAAGGGAAATAAAAGATCATAGGGCTAAACCTATTCAGCATATGTGTGTCAACTAGTGAAGCGAGAGGATCAGCTGCCAAAGCCAGAGCTGCAGGAACTGCAATCCTTGCAACGTCCCCTCCCAGTTCATCCAACTTAAGAACATACCGGGCAATTACAGGACAGACAGAAACTTTAAATTAGATGCCTATCTTAATAGCCTAATCAGAAACCCAAGTGAATTCAAAGAAGATATGCACGATCAATCAAAATATTTTGGGCTTTTTTACAAATAAATTATTGTTAAAGTTGAAATGGTAAAAAAAATCATGGCTGAAAATGTATTAGAAGGAATATCTTATTTTTGTCCAAATAATGTAAAAATATCTTCATGATTAACTTTCGTAGACATAAAAATAGATATTTTAAAAATTCAAAAACTCTCATTATTTTTGTTGTTTAATGACCAAAGAGAGAGAGAACAGTGGCAGTGTGTTAGGAACCATTTATCCTTCCTCAAAATTTAGGCATTGAGATAGGGGATTCCTTTTTTTTATAAGTCGATCTAACTCTCTGTAGAATCCAATGTGGAACTAAAGTCACTGGCAATTCTAGTTGGCTGAGGGCCTCACACTCCCTCCGGATGCTCACATCACCCACCCATAACAATACCTCGCCTTTTACAAGGCCGACGTCCTCGTCGGCTAGGTGTCGATCGAGGTTACGCCTGTAAGAATCTGATCCCGGGTGAGCAGATTAGTAGCCACCTCCGGAACTTTAACAGTGCCTTAGACATAAGATAAAAGCGATGGAGGTGGTACACCATGTACTAATTGATAAGGAGAAAAACCAGTAGCGAGAAGTATTATAACAAAATTCTGCCCATGGGAGTCACTTAAGCCAATGTTTTTGTTGCTCACTGCAAAAACATCGCAAATAGGTTTTGCGTACAAGTAGCCACACGCTGGGATCCCTTCACACTAACCGCCACCACTGTGCTAGGTGCGCGAGCACTGTACCACTAACTTAAGCCAATGTTTTTGTTGCTCACTGCAGAAACATCGCAAATAGGTTTGGAGGCACTTGTTCAAAACTTCCATCGCAATTCACTGGTACAGTGCTTGCGCACCTAGCACAGTGGATCCCAGCGTGTGTGGCTACTTGTACGCAAACGCAGACGCAGACGGCGGTGGGTCTCCCAGCGAAGTGGGTCCGAGGGGGGAACATGGGGTAGCACGGGCGCTGGGCGGGCGGCTCTCGGCGACCGTCTTCCTCAGGGCGTGGAGCGGGCGGTGTTCTTGCAGCGGCCATGGTGACGTCCTGCAGCAGGCCACAGGGGCTAATTTGCTGGCGACCGCGGCTGTGTAAGGGAACCTCGAGGGATGGAGAAGGGGTGGAGAGCGGGGGCTCGGCGCGGACAGTCAGAGAAGGGGGAGTGTTGTTGCGGTCGACGGTGTCCGGTGGTGGCAAGCACGACCTGAACACAGAGGTGAGGACGATCAGAGGCGATCGGCGCTGCTCTGCGCTAGGTTAGCCAAGGCGGCTCGTGATGGCGATGGCGGGCGGCCCCTCCGGAAGCCCCCTCCCCACTCCTGCCGGAAGCCCCCGCCCCCCACCCTGCAACCACCCTCTTCACCTGGATCACCACCTTCCTTCCTTCTCCTCCTCCTCCTTCTTCTCACCTTCATACACCGCTCGGAACCTTAGGACCCTTTGGTTGAGATTATTACTAGATTCTAATTATTAGAATTCTCTACGTAATTTTATTTTAATTAAATAATTTAAAATTATCTCAATTTTTATGTCAGATGAATTTTTTAAAATAAAAAGAGAGATAAAAAAAAGAGGTGTTAAATAATCTACAAAAATTTTCTCATAAAATTTTAAGGTAGATTTCAAAGTCTAAAATCTATGACATATTTGTTCTATGTTGAGATTTTTAAAAAAAATCTACCTGAATAATCCCAATCAAAATGACCCTAAAAGATAAATATATCAATGCCAATATATTATATGATTATCTTGTCATTTTAATTTTATAAATAATTTATTTATAAAAATATTTATAAAAACTTTTAAATATTTTTTTATCAAGATGCAGTCAAGAACTGTTATGTTTCAGAACCAACCCAGGAAACTTTACCAAATATCTTGGGACGTTCACTTTACTGGAGTACTCATATGTAACGTTGAAATTCAGATGCCAAATCACCGCCCACATGTGAAGTTACCTTAAAATTATAGACAATATATCTATCCCATTATACGGGTAATAATTCCTCTAAAAACTCCATCATCAACGTCATAAAAGACCCTCGTGAAGGCATGCGGACTAACTTCCACGAAGCGGACAAACTCTTTCCATGCCACCCAATTAATCACGTCACGTGAACTCTCCTTTCAAAAATTATTTAAGATTTATTTAGAAATAAATTATTATTAGAGCGATATTGACAAAAATATCATACCTAAAAATACAATATCAGAGATTTCCTTACTTATGATAAAAACTTATAAATATGCCGTCGCTGTAAACCTAACCACCATTACACTTAACCAAACATGAAAAAAATGATAATATTCTTCTCACCTCGAAAATCTCCCCATCTGCACCCCACCCCCCATGCAACCCCCTTCCTCCGCGAGGAACCCCCCGTGCAACCCCACCCTCCCCACCATGCTACCCCCTCCCCATCGGAATCCCTATCCCCGCTACCCCCCACCCCTCCCCCCCCCCCTTTGAAATCCCCCCCCCCACTTTGCAAGTCGGCTCCCCGGTAAAACTCCCCTCCCCCAATCGGAATCCCCTCTCTTCAACCCCCCATGGCCATCTCTTTCTCCTCTTCCTCCTTAGAAACCCCAACTCCCTTCTCCTCATCCTCTCCGCCAGCCTCCTCTACTCCTCACCTCCATGCCCGTCCCCCGCCTCCCACAGCACTCGCACACGCACCCCGCTGGAGAAACAGTTCGAGTCTTGGAGAGGGGAAGATTTGCGACCCACTACATGTGCGGCCCATATGGCCCATCAAGGCATGCCTGGCCCAACAAGTGACAGCCTCTACAGGACCCACTTACTTTGAGACCTCATTTGCTCAAGGCCTGCGTCGCCCACCAAGTCTCAGCTCGCCGCAAGATCGAGCCTACAGATCCTATCGAGCGATCCCAAGGTCTGAAGGATGCCCCTCGGTGAAGGAGAGGAGTGCCCCCTCTTATCCTTATGGATTAGCTCGGCATTAAGACTCCTTAACAGGCTAGGGCGAAGTCCTCGCTATTGGCGCCTATCTAAGCGGAAGTTACGATGTTATATGGGAACAGAAACTCAGGGGATAAGGAAAAGATGAGAGTCCTTGACCGAGAAGAGTTCCTCACATGGATGTAGCGTTTGCTAGGCCCCATGCCTCCTCTACCTTGGCGATGGAGCCCACCGCTATATAAACCCAAGGAACCCCTCCGGAAATGTAGGCCCACTCTGAGCCACTTCAACTGGTGGAGAGCAATCTCGTGCACCTCTACTCTCCTGCCCCCGCTCGCACATCGCTTCTACCACTCGCTGAATTAAGCATCGGAGGGTTTTCCTCGGGGTTATAACTCTGGGCCCCCTGATCATCTTCTTCCCTCTTTGCAGAATCTTGCACTGGAGTGACTGCGTCCCGTGATCGCCCTAGATCGGACGGTTCAAGCCTTGGCACGAGATCTTGCCTCTTCATCTGGTGCTGTCTGTGGGAAATAAGCAAGAAGCCAACATGGTGAGAAGCAATAGCAGGAGAGTTACTGGCGATAAGGGCAAGGCGCCGGCGGCCGCAAACGAAGGGCATGTGCCATCGCACTCGCTGACTGGCCCCCTTCCTAATGATCAAGCCAACGCCCCACCCCTGCCGCCACCCATGGGGGAACAGCCTACCGTAGTGGACTCGGATGCCTTCTGTTCGCTCAACGCTAAACTGGACACCCTCGTCGATTTGATGAGGACCCAGATAGCCAGGGAGGAACGGTCTCAGGATTCCCGGGCAAGCCCAACCCCCCCCCCCCCCCCCCGCGCAGAAGCCTCCCGGCTAACAACTGGAGGTCGCTTTATTTTTCAAGGAGGCTGTATCATCAGAAACGGGGCAGGTGGTCCTTATCAACCTCCGCGTCCGCTTGCGGAACTAGAGGCCTCCTCCAACCCGCGAGGAAGAAGGAACGAGGCGGAACCGCCTCGTTAACCGGTGAAGATGGCCGCCCCTGCCTCAGAGTGGCAGGAGAGAGACCAAGGGCATACTCAAAGCCCCCGGCGTCGTCTCGTGCCCATCCAGAGCTCTCCCTCCAACTCCGAGATTTTGAGCGGCGATTTGCCGAACAGGAGCGCGCTCTCCGCGCTCTGCAACAAAGCTCCGTGAATAAGGAGGACAAGGAGCAATCCCCGTTCTCCCCTGAGATCCTAGAGGCCGAGATATCCCCAAGAGTTTCTCTCCCGGCATTCAAATCTTATGACGGTCTGGGTGACCCAGCTGATCACTTCGACAGCTTTGACGCCCTGATGACTCTACACGGGACGACGGATGCCATGAAGTGCCGAGCGTTCGTGACTACCTTGGTGCAGGGAGCTCATGCTTGGTTTCGAGCACTCGCCCCCGGGAGCATTACCGGTTTCCGACAGTTTGGGCGGCTGTTCAAGGAAAGCTTCGCCGGGAGCGGACCCCCAAGGTCGATTGCAGGATTGCTAGCGCTCAAGCAAGCTCCGGGGGAAAAGCTGTTGGCTTATATCAACTGTTTCAAGGCGAAGGTCTTGCGCATCCCCCTTCTTGACGTAGCTTCCGCCGTCACTGCGCTGACCAGAGGTACCCACGATGAGGGACTCCGGCGAGAGTTAGTGCTCCATCCCCACACCACCCTCACCGACCTGGTGTCGTTAGCTTTGCGCCATGCGGAGTGTGAGGAGGTCCTTACCGCCTGCCGAGATTCTACCGGCTAGGGGAGAGAGGGGGGAAGAAAGCGGCCGTCCGAGCAAACCTCCGGCCAGGGAAAAAGGAGGAATCGTGAGGACGACCATAAGGAACCACCATGTAAGTTCGAGCGATACACTCCCCTGTCTACCCCTGTCTACGAAATATATCAGGAGATCAGGGACTCGGGTCTGCTCTGCCGGCACGAGCCGATGAAGACCGATCCTAGGCGTTGTAATCGCCGAAAGTACTGCCAGTTCCACGGCGACCATGGTCACCACACTGGTGACTGCTAGCAGCTCAAGGAAGAGATCGAGAGTCTCGTCCGCCGCGGGCACCTAACCCAGTATCTGGCCGAGCGTCGGGACAATCATGCGAACCCCGTGGAGGAAATTGACAATCACCCCCGAGGGATTCACATCACCATCATCTCAGGGGGATAGGCCTCCGGAGGAGATAGCAGCCGAGGAAGAAAGCGTCATGTCGAGCGAGCTAGCCAGCCGTGGAGCCTACCAGGGCCTCGACCCCGACAACGGGCAACATGCCTTGGTGTTCTCCGACCAAGATCTGGAAGGGGTGGTGACCCCGTACGATAACGCCCTTGTAATTTTGGCGACTATCAATCACTGTAACGTAGATAGGATATTGGTCGATAATGACAGTGCACTTGATGTTTTGTCGTATGATTGTTTATTAAAGATGGGAGAAAACCCGTGAAGATTGCGTCTGGTCCGAACCCCTCTTTGTGGGTTCAACGGTCATGCTACTTATCCCGAGGGAGCCCTAAGCCTACTTGTCACTCTCGGGACTCCCCCGAAAGCCGTAACTTTCGTGGCAAACTTCGTTATGGTTAAAGGGATAACGACGTATAATGCCATTTTCGACCGAGGCATCATGGGCCGAATAAAGGCCGTGCCATCTACCTACCACCAAAAAATGAAGTTTCCCACCAAATTTGACATGGGAGAAGTCCGAGGTAATCAGGCAACAGCTGGAAGGTGCTACGTAATCTCGGTGGAAGCCGTGCGCCCTGAGGACGTGAACAGGGGACCGGGTTTCATCGAGGACAAGTCAGCGGTATGCAAACCTGACAGGGAGCTGCTACCGATCTTCCTCAAAGATGATCCGGCCCTCAAAGTCAGGATCGGAGCAGATTTGTCACCCGAAGTTCAAATTCAATATAAAGAATTCCTTTCGGAGTACATTCATGTCTTTGCGTGGTCTGAGGAGGATCTCCCCGGGATCCCCGAGGAAACTATGATGCACCTCCTCAACCTCGATCCCACGGTGAAACCGAATCAAAAGCGAAAAAGAAGGCACGTTCTAGCAAAATAGGACATTATAAAGGAACAGGTCAGCAAGGGGTAAGACTAGGCTATTTCGCCCGGTCCTTTACCCGACTTAGCTTGCTAACGTCGTCCTAGTATCAAAAGCCTCGGGCAAGTGGCGGATGTGCGTCGACTTCACCGACCTTAACAAAGCTACTCCGAAGGATTGGTATCCATTACTGAGCATCAACCAACTAGTCAATTCACCCTCGGGTAATGAGCTCCTCAACTTCTTAGATGCCTATTCTGGGTATCACCAGATCCGGATGCACCCAGAGGATGATGAGAAAAAAATGTTTACCTGTGATCTCGGCATATATTGTTGTACCTGGATGCCTATTGGATTGAAGAATGGCGAAGCAACCTATCAGAGGCTAGTCAATCAGATTTTTGAGGACCAGATCGGTCGGAACGTCGAAGCCTACATCGATGATATGCTCTTCAAGTCACCGAAGGCCGAAGATCACTTCTCCGACCTGGCCGAGACTTTCCGCACACTCCCAAGGTACAATATGAAACTCAACCCTTCCAAGTGTGCCTTTGGAGTCCGGTCTGAAAAGTTCTTAGGGTTTTTGGTGACCCAACGGGGGATTGAGGCAAATCCTAAGAAAATCTAGGCTATCCTGGATATGCGGCGACCTACATGCGTCAAGGACGTCTAGCGCCTGACAGGAAGGATCGTCGCGCTCAACCGCTTCCTGTCCCGTGCTGCGGAGCGCTATATGCCCTTCTTCAAATTGTTGAGAGGGTCGAAGATGGCGACTCCTACTTTCGCTTGGGATGATGAATGCGAGAGAGCCTTTACCGAGTTAAAGCAGTTCCTGATGGGCCCTCCAGTACTATCGAAGCCCGTGTTGAGAGAAACCCTATATCTCTATCTCTCGGCAACGCCTTCTATAGTTAGCTCGGTCCTAGTCCGAGAGGACCAAGGAACCCAGAGGCTGGTGTACTACGTCAGCATAGTGCTCCTTGACGCGGAAAAGAGGTACCCCGCAACCGAGAAATTTGTGCTAGCGTTGGTAACCTCGGCTAAGCGCCTTCGGCCCTACTTCCAAAGACACAACATTGTAGTGCTGACCTGCGAACCATTAAAGAAGATTTTGGCTCACCCCGAAGCTTCGGGGCGCCTCGTCAAATGGGCGGTCATGCTCGGGGCCTATGTGACGCGGCGGCGACGTGGGAATGGATCGACGGCACTCCGATATCACGAACAGGACGGGAACTGATAACTTGCTATCTCACACAGCTCGACCTCACGCCGGACGGTCTCACACCGGGCGACACTCAGATCTCACAAAAATGAGAAGAGAGGGAAGGAGAGGGGTGAACAAAGGGGCAAGGCTCCTTTAAACACAAAGCATTCATTCATTTCTTCATACCATATCTCGTAACACACCTTAGCCTCCTATTTATAGGAGGAGGCTATAACAATTTACACCCATAAACTTTACAAATAGCATATATGTCCTTAGCCTAATAAACCAAAACCCACCCACCTCACTTTGACTTGTGGGTTTTAATCAAATAAAATACAAAAAGTACACACATGTTATTTGACTATGACTAGCCTAATAAGACAAAAAAAATATATGTAGGAATACATGTATTCATACACACATATATACTCAATACACAAATATACTATCGTAGCCATAAGCCGAGTCTTCAGGAAGGATCTCCGAGCCATAAGCTCGGTGTAGTGGCGGTGCGGCGTCGGCTCCGAGCATTGGGCCCGGTAGTGGACCCGGTGTCCCCACCAACCCTCCCGGGACGGTTGGAACTCGACTCCGTCGAGTAAGGGGGGACACTGCTGTGGTAGTGCTCCAGCAGATCTGGATCGAGGCGCTGGAGATCTTCCCGGCTGATCTAGGAATCATCAGAAGGTGGACGGTCCCGCCAGCGGACAAGGTAGCGCTAGTACACCCTGCTTCGTGTAGTGGTCACCTGCTCATCCAGTATCCTCTCAATGTGCTCGCGCGGTACTCTCGAGGCTGTGGGACGCACAGGGGTGGGCTCACTCTCAATGGGAGGAGAAGGCTCGAAAGGGTCACTAGGAATCGCTGTGGGTTCCTTATAGGCCACTAGGTCTGCCACATTAAAGGTCGAGCTAATCCCATATTCGGGAGGTAAGTCCACAACATAAGTATTGGAGCCAATCTTCTGCAGAATTGGGAAGGGTCCATCACTACGGGCTTGCAACTTTTTAACGGCTCCCGAGGGGAGTCGTTCGGGTCGGACCCGTACCATAACCAAGTCACCTTCTTGAAATTCATGGTGACGCCTATGCGAATCAGTCAACTTTTTATAAGTCTCATTACTGAGGTTGATTTGCTTGCTAATCGACTCATGCAGACTCTTGATATGCTGTGCAAACACCTCAGCTGACTTGGATGTCCGAGACTCGAGGGAGAGGGGAATGAGATCCACAGATTTCCTAGGTTTGTATCCATGCACGACCTCAAATGGACTCATACCTATGGACTGATTGACTGAACTGTTGTATGCAAATTCGGCTCTGGGCAAAAGAAGGTCCCAAGTGCCGGGGTGATCCCCTACGAGACACCTCAATAGATTCCCTAAACTCCTATTGACGACCTCGGTTTACCCATCAGTTTGGGGGTGATAGGCAGTGGAAAACTTCAGTTTGGTGTCAACTAGGTGCCAAAGTGTCTTCCAAAAATAGCTAGTGAACCGGACATCTCGATCAGACACTATGGTTTGGGAGAGACCATGCAGACGCACGACTTCATCAAAGAATAAATGGGCGACTCTAGAGACATCAGGTGTTTTGGAACATGCAATGAAGTGGGCCATCTTAGAGAACCTATCAACGACAACAAGGATGGAATCATGCTTGTGAGCAGTGCGTGGTAACCCAAGGATAAAATCCATGCTCACATCAACCCATGGTCGATCAGGAACGGGGAGAGGAGTGTAGAGACCCATGTTCTGTTTGACCTGTTTGGCCATTGTACATGTCCTACACTAGGCTACAATCTTGGCCACATCTTTCTTCAGGCTAGGCCAATAAAAGTGCTCCTCCACAGAATGAATGGTCTTGTTGCGGCCAAAGTGACCAGCAAGACCTACAGCATGCTCTTCCCATACTAGAAAGTCCCGAACAGAAGTCCTCGGGACATAGAGTTGCTGCCCTCGAAACAGAAAACCATCCTGGAGTAGATAGTCAGCAAATGCTGTCGAGGATCCAGCAGACATAGTAGAATATGCAGGGCCAAAATCCGGACACTCTACATAGAGTTCCTTTATGCGGTCAAACCCGGTGACCTCTACCCGAATAGTGGAAAGAAGGGAGACCCTTCGACTCAAGGCATCAACCACTTTGTTCTCTTTGCCAGCCTTATGTTTTAGGACAAATGTGAAAGACTAGAGGAATTCGACCCATCGACCGTGCCTAGGGTTTAAGCCCTTCTGAGAGCTAAGGAATTTCAAAGCATCGTGGTCCGAGTATAAGATAAACTCTTGTGGTAATAGATAGTGTCTCCAGTGTTTGAGTGCTTGGACCACGGCATAAAACTCCTTATCATATGTGGAGTATCGAAGCATTGCATCAGAAAGCTTCTCACTGAAATAAGCCACAGGGTGGCTCTCCTGGCTAAGCACTCCCCCTATTCCTACGCCAGATGCATCACAGGAAATCTCAAAGACTTTGGAAAAGTATGGTAGGCGGAGGACAGGGGCTTTGGTCATAAGCTCCTTTATGGCCAGAAAAGCATGGGAGGCGGCTTTGGTCCACACAAAATTCCCTTTACAGATGCAATCCGTAATGGGTGCCATAATGGTGCTAAATCCCTGGATGAAGCGTCTGTAGAAGGTGGCTAGCCCGTGGAAACTACGAACGTCATGGACGTTCTGGGGCTCAGGCCAGTCTACTAAGGCTTGGACCTTGGATTGGTCCACAGACACTCCTTGACTAGACACCACAAATCCAAGGAAAGCGACCCGGTCTGTCATGAATTCACATTTCTTGAGATTGACAATCAGGGTTTCTCTCCTCAAAGTCTCGCAGACTTCCCTCAAATGATGGATGTGGTCCTGAGGGTTGTGGCTATAGATGAGAATGTCGTCAAAATAGACGAAAACAAAGCGACCAATGAGGGGTCAACGGATTTTCGTCATAAGCCGCATGAATGTGCTGGGGGCATTGGATAGCCCAAACGGCATGACGAGCCACTCATACAGACCTTCTTTTGTTTTAAAGGCCGTCTTCCACTCATCCCCTGGTCGAATTCGGACCTGGTGGTATCCACTTTTCAAGTCAATCTTGGAAAAGATAGTGACTCCACTCATCATGTCAAGCATGTCATCAAGACGGGGAATGGGAAACATATACTTGACAGTGATCTTATTGATGGCGCGGCTGTCAACACACATCCACCAGGTGCCATCCTTCTTGGGTGTGAGCAAGGCAGGGACCGCACATGGGCTCTTGCTCACCCTGAGGAAACCTTTGTGGATAAGGTCCTCGACAATCCTTTGGAGCTCAGCATGCTCCTTGGGGTTCAACCTGTAGTGGGGAAGGTTGGGTAGGGTGGACCCAGGGACAAGATCAATGGCGTGTTGAACATCACGCATGGGAGGGAGTGTTGAAGGCAAGTCTTCCGGGAAGATATCTTGGAAGTCCTGCAGGATTACCTGCACTTCAGGTGGGATGGAGACTTGGGACTCCTCAGGGGTAATGGTGACAACAACAGCCCAAACAGGGGCACCCTCGGAAACCTCTCTATTCATCTCACGAACACATATGAAGTTCAGGCGCCTAATCGGGTCATGGTCAACCTTAGGGGCCTTAGGGATGGATATGACAGGTGTAGGAGAGGAGGGAATGAGAAGTTTCCCTTTGGTGGGGGTCAGGACATTCTCCTGAATTTTGGGGAATGCAGCGGGTGTGGAGGTAGGACTCTTTCTCGTGGCCACCTTTGGGGGTGTCGGGCACAACTGAATCTTCTTTCCATTGTGGGAGAAGGAACACTGATTGGACCGAATGAACGTAGTAAGGTCTACATCGTAGATCCATGGCCGTCCTAAGATGATGCTCCCGACCTTCATAGGTACTACATCGCATAGGATCTGTCCTTGGTAAGACTGGAACTGGATGGGAATGACACATGTAGTGGTGACTGGGATAGACGTGTCGTCAACCCAAGCCACGTTGTATGGCCTCGGATGAGGATGGGTAGGTAGACCTAGACGGGAGACAAAGTCTAAAGAGACAGCATTGATACAGCTCCCGTTGTCAAAGATCACCTTGCAGGGTTGAGAGTTGACCATGATGTAGGTTTGGAGGATGGAGGTTCGACCCCAGTCGTCCTCCTGTGGGTGTGCGAGGATGCAGCGAACTACACCCAACCGTCCATGGCTAGAACTCTCAGCAATATCTCCCACTTGCACGTACTCGACATGCGTGCTATCAAACCCCGCATATAATTCCTCAAACTGGGCAATGAGATCAGGGTCGGCCTCATACCTTTCAATGAATTCTCCTTCCTGAGGTGGAAGTTCCACAGGCTGGGGGTCGGTGATGACCAAGGCTCGGGTAGGACAGTTGGAGGCAATATGCCCTAGGTTATGGCACCTAAAGCAGCGAACTCCCGAGAAAGGGGTTGGTTGGGAGGTGCTAGGGACGACTCCCTTTCCCTTGTCATCTCTCCTCTCAGCTGGTGGAGTATACTCCAGCCTAGGCACAGTAGCGGGTGCAGGTAAAGGGTTCCTTGGGAAAGGAGCAGTAGGGGAAACGGCCCTAAGTGGGGTAGCAGTAGGGACGTAGGAGGTGGAGGGGCCAGCTCTCTCAATATAGCGGACTATGGGGTTTCGGGATTCGGGTTGGCGATAGATGGGAACCCGAGATGGGACCACCCTTTGAAACCTCTCAACATCTCGTGCAACCTGGTAGGCGTGCTCGAGGGTGTTAACCTCCCGCAAGAATAATTCCCGTTGAATACTCTCGTGTAAGCCAACCCTAAACCGAGAGAGGGTGACGGAGGCATCCTCCATGACTCGACTCCGAAGGAAGAAGTCATCAAATTTGGTGATGTACTCGTCCACGGACTTTCCATCTTGGGTGAGTTTCTGCCATTGGTCTAAAAGACGCTGATGGTAGGAAGGTGGCAGGTACTTCTCCCTCAATTTCTCCTTCATTTCTTCCCACGTGCTAATAGGCTCCTCTCGTCTTCTTGCTAGGAGATTCTCAACATTACACCAGTAGGTTTTGGCTTGACCTAGGAGTTTCATTTTGGCAAACCTCACCCTTGTAGCAGGGGTCATGCGGCGATGCCAATCAAAATATTGGTCCATCCCGGTCTCCCAATCAGGATATGTAGTGGGGTTGAGGGACCCATCAAAACTCGGAGGGTCAATCTTGACGTTCCGTAGGATAATATCCTCATCATCGTGGTCTCTCTCTCGAGGCGTACGGGCCTCTTGCTCTCTACCTTGGGGAGCCTGATTCGGGCGGACTTGCTCTCTTTCCTCTCTAGGATTGGCTATGGGATTGCCGTGGCTATTCACTCTTCCTTCCTCTCCCTTTAGTCGATCCTCTAAGGCTCGGATCCTCCTATCGAGTTCCGTTCGTAGTTGGCCTATGGATTCTTCAAAGTGGGCCATGAGATTGTGCTCGAGCTGGACTAACATAGCAATCACGCTCTCTTGATCCATGGGTAGTGTTGAGGGGTGCTCTAGACGGCCGGATGAATTCCTAAACCAACGTGGCATGCACGACCTCGGACTTAAATGATGCAGTCCTGGGACCGATAATTAGCAAGCTATAGACCCGAATTTTGTTGGCTAATTGGCAAAGGGCCAATTTGAAGAGACCGGTCAGGGAGAGCTGCTCGCCCGTAGGCGAAGTAGTTGTGGAACTACCTCCTGATAATTAGGGTGTCCTAATGCGACAGTCTAGGGCCTAAGGATGGGTACATACAAGCTCTCGCTTTCCGTCCACAGCGATGCACTCAGGAGACTGGCTGCATGGATCGGGCTCTTGCTCACCTCGTCGCGCGGCAAATGATAAGGATACTAAATAAGCAAGTGGTTTGGAACACGTACCTAGCTGACTGAGAAGTCAAACTCCGACCAGAAACGAAGGCGAGCGGGGACGTGTGTGCCCGCACGGCGTCGACGAAGCTTCATGGGTACAATGAATTCACTCCGCGCAGGGAGGATTCAATTTACAAAACCACTTAATTTAAAATTTCCCGCGCAGGGGAACAAATCAATCTAAAAAATTTTCCGCACAGGGAGACTCTCGCGTATGCACGTTCCGTAATCTACGGATCTTTTGTCGGTATCCGGGTGACTCAGACACGGGCCGAGCCGTAATAGTGGACTCGGGTGCCACAAGAAATAATAAGTTAAACAGATATATAATAATAATATATATATATATATAAGATTATATAAATCTCAAATATATATATTATATATATTTAACTTATTTTTCAAAAACTTTTTGTAATCAAATAATATATATAAATATATATATATAGATATATATATATAACATTATATATATCCTATATATATTATATATATTTAACACATTTTTTCAACCTCATTTTTTTGACTTTTTTCCCACTCTTTTCAAACGCTTTTTTTTTCAAACACTACCTACTTTTTTTTTGACTTTCTCGTAACCTCTCCACCGTCTGCGCGATCCACGGACGGGGGTGGGTTCGCGTGGTCAACACGGAATGCGGGTTGGCGGGTCAAACCGCAGGTGGGCAGGGCGAGCCGGTGCGGCGGTGTCACCCCGCGAAGGCAGGCGGGCGTAGGCCCGCTCTCGGGCGGAGGCCCGCTCGCGGGCGGGTGTAGGCACGGCGGTCGAGGCGCTGGCAGTGGCTGCTAGCATGGGCGGGATCACCGGCGACAGCGACGACGACCGGCGGCGGCGCGGAGGCAGGGGCCAACGGTGGCCGGAGGCGGCAGGGAAGCGCGTCGGACGCGCGGGCGACAGGGCGCGCTCGGGCGCGCGAGCAGGCGGCTGCCGCGGGCGCGGGCAGCGGCGGAGGCAGGGCCTACATGTGCAGGGACGCATGCGCGGGCGGGTGCAGGGCCGTCGGGCGCGATGCGGGCGTGGGCGCGGGTGGCGACGCATGCCGGGCGCGGGCACGCGGGTGAAACCGAGTGCGTGTGCGAGCCTGCGCAGGTGGGGCCGGCGCTGGCGTCGTGGGCGGAGGCGGGGCCGGGCACGCGAGGCGGTGTGGAGCGCAGGCGGGGGGGTGGCCGGCGGGCTGTCGCCGGTGGGGTGGCGGCAGGAGGTGGAGAAGATGACGGAGGGGGGGACCCAAGGACGAGAGAGAGATTAACAGAGTGAGAACCGAGAGAGAAATTGAAACCGGGAGAGAGAGAGAGATTAATATGAGAGAGAGGGATTAAGCGGAGAGAGAGAGAGAAAGATTCACGGGAGGGGGGAGAGAGAATCGGAGAGAGAGATTAAAAGAGAGAGAGAGAGAGAGAAATAACACAACATTGATTTTTTTTTCTTTTCCTTAAAATTTTTTTTCTCTCTTTTTTTTCCTCTCACTCGCAGGTATTTCTGCTATTCTTTTTTTTCTTTTTTTTTCACTTCTAGCAACCTAGAGAGAGAAGGACCGACGGAGACGTCGAGGTCAACGGAGGCACCGTGTTGGGCTCTGATACCAAATCTGACGTGGCAGCGACGTGGGAATGGATGGACGGCACTCCGATATCACGAACAGAACAGGAACGGATAACTTGCTATCTCACACAGCTCGGCCTCACGCCAGACGGTCTCACACCGGGCAACACTCAGATCTCACAAAAATGAGAAGAGAGGGAAGTTGAGGGGTGAACAAAGGGGCAAGGCTCCTTTAAACACAAAGCATTCATTCATTTCTTCATACCATATCTCGTAATACACCTTAGCCTCCTATTTATAGGAGGAGGCTATAAAAATTTACACCCACCTCACTTTGACTTGTGGGTTTTAATCAAATAAAATATAAAAAGTATACACATGTTATTTGACTATGACTAGCCTAATAAGACAAAAAAAATACATGTAGGAATATATGTATTCATACACACACATATACTCAATACATAAATATACTACCGTAGCCATAAGCCGAGTCTTCAAGAAGGATCTCCGAGCCATAAGCTCGGTGTAGTGGCGGTGCGGCGTCGGCTCCGAGCATTGGGCCCGGTAGTGGACCCGGTGTCCCCACCACTATGACATCTCCTTTCGCCCTCGCGCCACTATAAAAGGCCAAGCACTGGCGGATTTCATCGCAGAGAACGATGTTCCGCCAGATGAGACACCCCCGCCTATGGCTGGTCTGGCCTGGGAACTTTTCATGGACGGATCGTCGAGCTTTGCCGGTAGTGGTGCATGTGTTCTCCTTAGCTCCCCGGAGGGAGTGGAATTGCAGTATGCCCTAAAGTTTAAATTCACGGCATCCAATAACGCCTCAGAGTACGAGGCCTTGATTTCTGGGGCTCGGATGGCGAGGCGCCTGAGAGCAGAACGGGTCAAGATTTATACTGATTCGTCGTTAGTTGCTAGTCAGGTCAACGGAGACTATGAAGCTCGGGAACCATTGATGGTAAAGTATCTCCAGCTAGTGAAGGAGATAGCTTAGCTGTTCGAGAGCTTTCAAGTAATTCGAATAGCTCGGGAGGAAAATTCCCGAGCAGACGCGCTCTCACCCCTCACCTCTTCCATCAGCTCGAATGGAACCCGGTCGGTCCTCCTCGAAGAGCTGGAGCATCCTAGCGTGGACCCCGAGCTCGTATCCACCGTACGGGTATCACCCGACGATTGGAGAGCGCCCTATGTAGCATGGTTAAGTGATGCTCAGGAGCCTACCGACCCACGAGAAGCCAGATGACTCAAGTATCAAGCTCGACGGTTCGTTTTGCTCGACGGATCGCTTTATCGACGGTCCTTCGCAGGACCCCTCCTTAAGTGCCTTGAGCCTCGGGAGGCCCGGCGAGCAATCGAGGAAGTCCATGAGGAGATCTGCGACACACATCAAGGAGGGAGGTCGATCCCGGGGATCTTGCTGCGACAGGGGTACTGGTGGCCAACTTTGTAGTGCGACTGCTCGACCTATGCTCGAGAGTGTGATAGTTGCCAACGGTTCGATCATTTGATCCATCAGCTGACTTCAACACTTGTAATGCTTACCGAGCCTTATCCCTTCGCTTGATGGGGAATTGACATCCTGGGTCCTTTCCCGATGGCCCAGGCTCAAAAGAAATTCCTTATTGTCATCATCGACTATTTCTCCAAGTGGATCGAGGCCGAGGCCTCCGCAAAGATAACAGAAGGGACATAGTTGTTAAGGCGACAAGGTGACCAAGGCGAGCTTGGGGTCCTCGAGTGCCTAAGCGCTTAGGCGCCTGCCTAAGCGACGCTTAGGCGTCAAGTTCATAAAAAATATCATCATTAATATATACGTAATTTTTTATATATAAATTAATCATGATTATTACAAATATGAGAAACAACACTAGTATGAACATAGAAATAAAAATTAATAGAAATGACATTACAATAAAATATCAAAATTTATTTTGATATAAAATTAACAATACAAATTGGACTTTCAGAATAAATAAAATACTAACATGATGTTTGCCAATTTCTTCCAAAAATATGCAAATCATACTCGAAACAACATACATATAATATAAAGCAGATACGAAAAGAAAAAGACATCTCCCATTATCACATACAATCAATAATAAAGTAAACAAACACATAACTAGGGAAGTCCCATTAACAAATTAACCCAATTATTAATTGAAAAGGGGAGAAGGCAGGATAGAGAGAGAGGGACTGAGAGAGATAGTTGCGAATTGTGTGTGTGTGTGAGAGAGAGAGAGAGAGGAGGAAGGGTGGGGGAAAGAGAGAGAAAGGGGCGAGGGGAGAGAAGAGATAGACAGACAGAGAGAGGGGGTAGGAGAGAGAGAGAGGGTGGGTCTCACTGTGAGTGTGAGAGAGAAATAGAGAGAGAGTGTCAGTGTGTGGAGCCCAAACTCGTCATCGTGCGCCCTTGCACGTGGATCGACCTGCGCGGTCAGGTCCGTGGGGGTAGCGCCCCATGCGGGGGTTTCCGGGGGCGGAGCCCCCGGAAGAAAATTTCTATTTATAACATGTAAAAGAGGGAGAGAGAGACGAAGATAGAAGAGGGTCGCCTAAGCGCCGCTTTGGGCGCCTAGGCCGCCCAAGCGGCGCCTTGGGCCGCCTTTTTCAAGCCCAACAAGGTGTGGGCTCGCCTAGGCTTCAAGAAACTGCCTTCCCGCCTAGGCGCCGCTCGCCTAGGCGGGCGCCTTGACAATTATGGGAAGGGGTAATTTGGAGTTTTGTGTGGCGATTGATCATATGTCACTTTGGCATCCCCCGAGTGATAGTAAGCGATAACGATCGACAGTTCAATTGCGCTTATTTTAAGAATAAGTGTGTCGACCTACATATTCGCAATCACTTCACCTCGGTGGCCCACCCGCAGGCTAACGGTCTGGTCGAGAATGCTAATAAGACTCTTCTTAAAGACATCAAGACCAGACTCGGTAAAGCTAAGGGAAATTGGCTTGAGGAACTGCCAGCGTTCTTTGGTCATACCGCACCACTCCAAGGGCCTCTACAGGTGAAACCCCATTACAATTGGTTTATGGTACGGAGGCAGTCATCCCGTTAGAGATTGGTAGCCCATCTCTTTAGGTTATCAACTTTCAGCCCGAGCTCAATGACCAGAAGCTGCTGGAGAACCTAGAATTGGCCGACGAAGTGCGCGAGGTTACGAGAATCCGAGCGATGGAGTACCAGCGTCGCATGGCCCGTTACTACAACGCCCAGGTTTGGGATCGATAGTTCCTACCGGGGGACCTAGTCCTGAGAAAGGCTGAAGCCTCTCGACCACTAGAGGTGGTGGAGAAGTTGGCCCCTAATTGGGAAGGCCCTTACCGAGTGGTCGAGACGCTCGGGAAAGGGGCCTACCGGTTGGCAACCATGGAACGGGAACCAATCCCGCAGACTTGGAATGCTATGGCGCTACACAAGTTTTATGTTTGAGTCCGCACCAGCCAGGCGCAACACACAAGCATGTAAGAATAAGTACATAAGTAAATTAGAATAACAATATTATTTTATTACATCTCTGCTCGTACATCGGAGAGGCAGTAGTCTTTACAATGAGAAAGTGATAGCCCTGTAACCTTTACAATAGAAAGGTGGTAGCTCGACGCAGAAGGGCGAGTAGCCTCAAACCGAGCCACTGACTTCGCCAAGTGTGGAAACTGGCTCGGGTAATGAAGTTGCTGACCCAACTATGCCCGGATTCGAGTGTATTACTTCGAGAGCCCCCGCAGAAAAAAAGTGTTGGACCATGTGTGGACACCAAAAATTGCACGCCCTACAGGCCCACTGGCGGCACACCCCCAGGGAGCTTCAGCGGCACACCCCCAAGGGCCTCAGCGGCACGCCTTTTGCCCCCTTCAACGGCACGCTTGGGCAGCCCTTTAGCGGCACGGCCTTTGGCCCTCCCAGCGGCACACTTCTTGAGCCCGCCAGCGGCACAACGTTAAGGCATTTCAACGGCCGAACGACGTGATGCCCATGCCCTACGGATCCTTGGCGCGCAGTGAGCTGTCCGAGGTGTCAACCAGAGGTTGGGCCACGCAGGCTACTCCCCTGACATCCAGGATGGGGGAAGTCAAACCCCATCATGACTAGCCGCTTCCCGCCTCCGACTGCCGTGCTCGAGGGCTCCCGCTGCTGGGAGTATAAAACCACTCCCATTCCGGCGAAGAGAGGGGGGACAGACACGGAGAAGAGACCCATAGACAGAGAAGAACAGACACAGAGCCACCTACGAGAAGAAGGAGAAGAGAGAAGAGAAGGGCGAGGGCTCCGGCGTGGAGTCTTCCGACCACCACCAGGCAAAGAAGAGAGAGTAAGAGAGAGAGAGGGCTTGATGTAGCAGGGGAAGGTGGGGGAAAGAGCAGTGGACGATCGTCCCTGCTTCGATCCCCAACACCTCCTCCTCTTTTGTTCTTTGTTTTCTCCCCCTCCGTTCTATGGTTCTTTGGTTTTCTTTCTTGCCCGTAGCCTTAGCTCGGGCATACTTTGTAATGCGTATGGACGGCTATGGCCCTTTGTCCCCCATGAATGAAGATCGTCCCCCTTAGTGGGTTGTCTCTTCGTCTTGTTGGTTTTGAGCCACAGTGCGTTTGATCGTCTCTCTCTTCATTTTCTGGTATTTGTGTTCATCCCTCATGCCGACGGCTTCCTCCGGATGTGGCATCATCTTGAATGGTTTGAGGACACGAACCTCCTCCTGTAAAGCCCAGCACATTCACCTGTGTCTGCCCCTTTGAACCTTTTCCCCTCTTGCCGAAAGTCCCTGTGGGTTTGATCGGTCTAACACCCCGCTCCATTAGCAGACCAACCCTTTTGGAGCCCTGTCCCGTGCACTCGCACTTTCCCCCAGCGGCACATCCGTATGGCGTCTTGGCCGACACACCCATAGCAGCCCCCCAGCGGTACACTCCCCCCTTGGTGCCCCAGCGGCACACCCGGCCTCTCCCTAGCCCGGCACACCCCTCAAGCACCCTGTGCTCGTCCTTGGCCGGCACGCCTTGGCTAACCCCCCTATACACCCTGTCCAGTCTTAGAGGTCTTCGGCTCGTTGTTTTCCCCGTGTTTTTCGATGTTTTATTAAGGTGTTGCCGCCCTCGGGCGCCCACCTCCAGTTGTCGGGTTCCGCCACTCCATGTGGGCGCGTTCCCTTTATCTCCCTTACGCTCGGGTCAAGGGGAGATGCTGTCGAATTTTTGTTAGAAAATAACAAGACGTTAAAAGACAAAAGGATGCAACAAACAAATGGGATAATAAATACACACCAAAAGACAACAAAAGCAAATAAATAGAACAACAACAGATTGCAAGAAAAAGGAGGAAAGACTTGTATAAAACTGCAAAAAATCCAAAGACAGGAAGAAAAGAAAAGCCTTAACATAAGTAAAGGAGGTGTGGGCCTTCATCGGCACACCTGTTCCAGCCTTCGCCGGTACGCCCTATCCCCCCCTCAGTGGCACACCCTAACAGCCCTTCAACGACACACCTTCTCGGCTCCTCAGCGGCACGCTCCTCCTCACCGTCTCATTCTTCCCCTCACCGGTACACACTCCTCCTCTCCGTCTCACCTTTTCTTCCACTGTCTCCCTGAAGTGGAACACAGCGTGCAGACTTGGCAGGTTGATGCATGAACACAAGCAATGTATAGACTTTGCGTGAAAGATTGTACAAATGCAGGAAGTGAAGTATGCACAATGTATAGACTTTGAGCTGCAGCCAATAGACAACGTACAGACTTTGAACTGAAGGATGTATAGACCTTGTGTGCTGGTTGCCAATGTATAGACTTTAAGCTGCAGCCAATAGACAATGTATAGACTTTGCGCTGGCCAATGTATAGACTTTAATAGACGATGTACAGACTTTGCGCTAGCCAATGTATAGACTTTAATATACGATGTACAGACTTTGAGCTGGCCAATGTATAGACTTTGGGCTGCAGCCAATGGACAATGTACAAACTTTAAGCTGGTAAACTTGCAGACTTTGAGCTACAGCCAATGGACAATGTATAGACTTTGAGCTGGCCAACGTGCAAACTTTGAGCTGTAGCCAATGGACAATGTATAGACTTTGAGCTGCAGCCAATGGACAATGTACAGACTTTGAGCCAGCCAATGTATAGACTTTGAGCTGATGAATACAGCCAATGTACAGACTTTGAGCTGATGAATGCAGCCAGTGTATAGACTTTGGGCTGACGAATGTACAGACTTTGCGTCGCGGTGACCAGCCAATGTGTTCCTTCACCGGTACACTATCTGTGGGCTTCCCCGACACACTCTCTTGGCGCTTCTCCAGTGCGCCCTTGGGACACCATGCGCCACCCTTCCCCTCCTTCGCCGATACACTCTCCAGCCAGCGCCCCAGCGGTACACCTCTTTCAGCCCTCCAGCGGCACCCCCCCTTAAGCCCTTCAACGGCACACGTCTTCAACCCTTCGCCGGCACACTTTTCTGCCCACCTTTCTTCAGCGGTATATCCCCCTTTAGCCCCCTTCTTAACCCGCCAAGGGCCAACTCTCCCCCCAAAGAAAAAAATACATGTACATATGTACATATGGGCATATAATGGCAGCACTAACAAGCTAATAAAAATCATGATGAGTAAATAAGCCTGAATAGATCCGTATAAAAAAATGAATGAAATAAGTGACAATAATAATAATAATAATAATAATAATAATAAAAGTAATAATGACAATAAGCAAGATGAGGGAAATCACCCGGAACAGATACGGAAAGAGGAATAAGCAACGGAGTAACAAGAACAATAATGATAAAACAATATAAGGTATTAATAATTCCACATTGCAGCCCCCTCTCTCCGTGACTCGACGCAGAAGGAACAATAATGCCGCCCTCTCAGGCCGGGCCCGAGTCTTGGGAATCATCCTGACGTGGCCAGGCCCCGACCTAGTCTTGGGCCGACATTCCAATCAGACCGGATTCGTTTCTCGCCCCGGATCCCTTCCGAGCCGTTATTAAAATTGTCGTGCATTCGGCAGACATTTGAACGGATTCATCCTGGCTTCCACCGCGTTTCTACCACGGACCTTTGTCCGAACATGAAAAGGGTCCACGAGCGACCGATATGACCCGTGGCCCGGAACCCGATGCGGATCCCGACGCAATTTATTCCTGCTTCTATCTTGCACAGTTAGTATTAGTCCTTTCGGCCGCAGGGCCCCTAATTTCGGCAATTAATCAAGGGTGTTCCCTCGTATGGGGGATGTAAATGACGTCGTGACCTTTACGGCACGACGGGATCTGGTCCCGACATGAACCACACAATCGTTTGACGAAGTCAGGTCGAGCGCACCATGGGCTCTTCGGGGCCCGAATAAATTGTCACTCCGGTGACTGGCACGCCCACGCACTCAATAAACCAATAAACAAATCAGCCAGCGATTTTTAACGAAAAGTGCGTCCACAAGTCTGGCACGCCCGATGGGACCAACCTGCCCTTCATCTCTTTGCCGGAATTTGGGGCCCTGCGGCCCCCTTCTTGTAATACTAAGTACTTTCTCAAATGCAGGAGAATTGCATCATGGTGCCGACAATGGCAGTCACTTGCGGCCCTCAGGTCGTCGGGAACCATGTTCGGGGCGGCTACCTGGCGGTCCCCCTCAACTTCAAGAGTTTCTCTCCCACCGTGGGCTTCCCCAACTTCTTGGGGGTGGCCTTTGCCAACATCCTCGACGTGAAAGCACCGGACGAGCCCCAGACCAACGCTCCCGCTCCGGGGGCCACTGAAGCTGTTATCGGCCAAGCTGTGGCCAAGAACAACAACGGCGTCCCGACAACGACGCTGAGCTACAACGTGCACCATGTGTACCAGACTGCTGGCCCGTCCCACCAAGGATCGGCGTCTCACCGGAAAAGGCTCCGGAGGAACAATACCGGCGCCGTCTTGGGGCGCCGCATGTCTAACTCCGGGAAATCTTTGGCCGTCGGGACCCTCCGAGTCCGCCTGGACGGGCAAAGGTCCCAGGTGACATCGGACCGCGTCGTCCCGACTGTCCCAGTCCGAAACTCTTTCCAGGGGCTGGAGAAGCTGAAGGAGAAGGTGACGCCCGCTGTTCTGGCCGCATCACCAAAGACTGCACCGGCTCACAGGCCGGCCAAGTTGAAGCAAATCTGGGTCCTCAAGGAGGCCCGACCCACTACACCTGCCCAGACAGGGCCTAGCACTTCCCGCCCGAGGAGGGCCCGAAAAGATGAGAGGGTCGAGGTGACGACCCCGACTCACCAACCAACACCCGTCACGCCGGTGCCGCCCGAGAATGCCCGCCGTCACCGCCGTGGGCGCCGACATAATGCTGCCCGCCCGGCACTCAGGGCCTACTCCCCTTCTGCCACTGCCATCGACACGCAACCACGGCCTGCTCTCCCCGACCAGGAGTGGGAAGGGATCGAGCAGGCCATGAGAAACTACCTCTGGGGCCCAGGTAGCACTCCCTTGGGTCGCCAAAGACTGCTGGGGGCAGTAGCCTCCGCTTTCCAGGAAGAAAGAGCCCGACCTGAACCCAGTGCAGAGTCGAGGAACCGCTCGGAGGAACCGCGCCAGTCCCCTTTTCGGGAGGAAGCGCCGTCCCGACGATCGGTCTTCGATAGGTTGGTGTTCCCAGGGAGGTCATCCAGGAGGGCGACGAAGAGAAACAGGAGCTGGAGAATCTTCACCTGCAATATGGCAGGAGTTCATGGTCGGTATGGGGCCTTGCCTACCGATCCTGAAGAAATGGCCAGACTCGCCGCCAGGCCGGGACCCCTCACTAGAAGAGGGAGAGCAGCAGGCAACGCGGCACAGACAGGCGCCGAAGTGGCCTTCCTTGAGGAACCCCTTGCGGCCCTGAAGGCCAATGTGCTCACCACTGGGGGCACGGGCAGCGGACCCTCCACATCGTCCGAGGATGCCCCGGCCAAAGAGACAGGGGGCATGCCCAATCCCCCCACAGCCGACCCGGCAATGTTGCTCATGATACAACGATTCCAGCAAGAAATTAAGTCACTAAAGAAGCAACTGAATGAGCGGAACACACAACCCTCGATGTCTTGGCAGATCGAGGTTCTACCCGAAGCGCCCAGGGATAGTGGGCAATCTTCAGAAGCAGCTCTGCAAGCTGCAGCTCTTCCAGCAACCCTCAACCCTCTTGGGGGCGCGCCCCCGCAGCAGTCACATTACATGGCACCGGCCCCGCCACAGGCTTTACTTTCCCAAGGGTCCCCCACGGCCCCCCAGGCGACCGTGCTGACCACCCCGAGCGCGCAACCCGCCCATTTCTATCCAAGCCCGGTCGACCAGATAAGGACAAATGGAATGATGATGAATCAGATGATTGAAGAGAAGCTGGCCTACAAGGGCGACAGAGATCGTGCCGTTTTTAAGTTGTACCAGGTACCTTACCCTGTCGATCGTGCGGTCAAGAGGTTGCCTCCCGGCATCAATAAACTGCCAGAGTTCGAGAAGTTCAGTGGACAAGGTTCGCCGAAAGAGCACATAACTCACTACATCAACCTAATGGGTGATTTGGCGGCCGACGAGTCCTACTTGCTCAATTACTTTGGGTCCTCCCTCACAGCACTCGCATTTGAATGGTATTCGAACTTACCGGTTGGGTCTATCAATAACTGGCCCGACATGCAACGGAAGTTCCGGGAGCGATTCCACGCTGCCGAAAGAGAAATAACTATGGCTGAACTATGTGCCTCCAAGCAGAGGACTGATGAAACTACTTTGGAGTATATCAGAAGATGGCAGAATCTCAGTATGAGATGCAGGCGGCCACCAAACCAAGTAGACGCAGTGCAGATCTGTAAACAAAGTTTGAAGTGGGAGGTCCTCAAAAAGATGATTGGAATTAAAATTAGGTCCTTTGACCAGCTAAACAATATAGTGGCAGAAATTGAGGCTTCACTCTCCTCCGTCCCTGCGACCTCGAGCCGTAGGGTTGAATCAGTCAATAAACGGCCTACGCCCGAAGAAGTGCATACGATCGACTCCAGAAGGCTCGAGCGGCAAAGAAATGAAGATGAGAGGGTCGTCGCCAGTCCTTCGCCGGCTAGACCGGCTGAATATCAAGAAGCCCCCTCCTTGCGGGCCAAAATGATGAAGCCTTACTCCTTTCCTAAGAAAAAGACCCGATTTTTGTTTGAATGGGCCACCAAATACAATAAGGTCGCTCCGCTAGAACCAAGGAGGCCGGATGATCTTAGAAGAAGAGACAACCCCCATTTTTTCCTGTATCATCAAATGTTCGGACACTCCATTGAAGACTGCTATGTGTTCAAAGATGCTGTCGAGCGCCTGGTCAGGAAGGGGGAACTCCAATTGGGCAAACATAAAGTGGACCCTCCACGTCCGCATGAGATGCCCGATCTGAAGAGAACAGTCAATATGATATCTCTGTACCACTGTGGACGCGAGATTTTTATTCCTCTCGTTGTTGTTATTTTTATTATTATTATTTATTTTATTTATTTGGTTTATTAGGCGTGCCAGTCACATGTGTGACAATTTCATTGTGCGCTCGACTTGACTTGGTCAGTCGATTGTGAAGTCCGAGTCGGGACCAAAAGTCCGCCATACCATAAAGGCTATGACGTTAATTACGCCCTTCCTAAGAAGGACAACCCTTGATTAAATGCCAAAATAGGAGGCCTCAGAAGGCAGTCAAAATACTAATGTGCAAAATAAAGGCTTCATGCTTATGGAAGAGGACGAATGGAGGGCGGATTTATTTAGTTCAACGGACTAAATCGGGCGGCACAACCTTTAACTTTGAGCCATACCGGGTAAGGATAGAAGACCATCCACGCAGTGGCGGGACGGAATTCGGCTAATCATTAGGGTATTCCCTTTTGACACTTCCACTTGACCGGATGCTCCAAATAGATTCGTTTCCCCCGAAGATGGAGCCGGATGGGAAGTGTATCGGAGACACCCCCTTGACTCATCGGGGTTGATGACATTGGACTAGATTTCGGCAGCATCTCCCCTCAACTTGGAACATGCCCAAGGGGAAATAGGTGATCATCCACGGAGTGCCGGGATGAAAACCGAAAGAGAAAGGCACTGGGCCCTGGCACGGTGTGATGTTGGGGATGGTTCCCCATTTATTTATTCCATGGGGTGTACCCTATGACCTGTAGATGTCCCTCGAATTAGTGTGGCAGGGTGCTCAAAGATTGGGCAGAGGAAGAGAGGCTCTCGGCGCAGCAATGACGAGCATAGGCAGGCTTCTCGGCGCGGGGGAATGGGTTCTCGGCATGAGGCTCCTGGCGCGGGGGAATGGGTTCTCGGCATGAGGTTCTCGGCATGGAAGGAGGGGGGAGCTCTCGGTGCGAGGTTCCCGGCGCGGGCCGCGCCGGGAGCTATGGCGCCGGAAAGGTTTGTGGAAGGTTGTGGGGGTTTTACGGTACTCTGTTTTGGGATTTTTCCTGGGATTTAGGTAACGGCTAGGGGGTTTTAGGATGCAAACGAGGAAGGGACCGAGGGCTCTACCAAGTTACCAGATTAACATCAATGAGTCACATGGATAGAAGGGATTCGAGGGATTGAAGTCACCAGGCATTCGAACCCTCTGGAACATGCTTTATGCCATTCATATCGCCGACCATCCAGTAGATCAAGAGATGACTGTCTCTGATCCCTGTAATGGCCCCAATGGCTTGGGAAACTTGAGAGGACTATGGACTTCGCAACGTTTAAATCATCGATGTTGTCAAGGGAGAGAGAGGGACAAAGCCCAAAGATCCACGGTAAGGATCGGGGCTCTGTTACCTCCTTCCCATCTGAAACAAGCATGCATATAGGCACAAGAAATCACTAGAATTCTAAGCATCCGAGCAATTAATGTATGCGGGGGATAACATACATTCCGAGAGAGAGAGCACAGGGAGAAGAGGGCCAACCAATATCATTTCATCGGAACAACCGTGGAGTTGCATTTCACTGTTTCATCATTTACATCATTCATAGAACAAAACAAAGGGGACGGAGAGAAGAAAAATAGACTAATACTCTATCTCCTCGACAACAGGGAGATCTCTTCACTTCGAAAGCAGAAAACGGAATCGAAGCTTATACATCAAAAAGAAAGGGAAGCAGGAAGGGACGACGGCAATAAAGGGAAGGGGAGGGCGGAGCATTGACTCCTCTCCCTCCCCTAGCACCCCACCTTCTCCTTCCTTCCGACCTCGCAGCCGCTTTTCTTTTCTTCTCTCTTTTTATCTGGCTATCTGGAGCTGCCTCTCTTCGCTCTTTTTTTTCTTCTCCCTTGCTTTCTTTTCTTCTTGCCCTCTCTGTCTCTGTGTCCTCTGTGTTCGAGATGAACAAAGGGGGGTTTTATAGGCACAGCAACCCCCTTCTCGGCATGACCCTTCCCGGCGCGCAGAAAATGACTTCCCGGCGCGCTCTTGTCAACCGGGCAGGCTTCCCGGCGCCAAGGGATATGGCTTCACGGCGCCCCTATGGGCTTTGGACCTTGTGGCGATTTCCTGGTTCCACCTTAGTGAGCCCATTTGGGCTTTAATATCTTGAACTCTCTCGTTACAAAGTCTGGACTATCAAAGACATATAACCTGTCTTTTCATTTGTGAGTTCTTCGAGCCTGTCAGAACAGGTGAAGGTTGATTAGTGAGTTAACATAGTCTTATCAGAATATTTCTGGATATTTTCATCAGTCAGTAGACCGCAGTTCTTCATCAGTACTGTTATCTGAGCGACGATAATACCGGACATCAGCTTGACCGAGAAGGGCTTCAGCCGGGTGGCAACCTTAGTGACGACTATTCTGTAATTCTGGCTTTGCAGGAATCTCTGAGAGCTTCATGTATGGTTCAATCTTCTCTTTGGTCTCATCTTTATTCTCAGTTGTATTTCATGTGTCAACAAATGCCCCCCACTTGCAGGTGGCGGGAATGCAGGATAAGTGACACGGTGCCTGCAGGTGTATATATTATTCAGCATCTGAACCCATTTATCAGCTTGGCATTGCTAGTCATCTTTCATTTTGCAGCTTGGAAGCATCATTACTTTGGCATTTCTTTTGATTTCTCTCAATTTCTTTGCCTTGAACGCCTTTGGCGCGAGCTTCTCGGCGCACGGCCTTTAGGCACAGCCTTCTCGGGGCGTTGGTTCTCGGCACGCGGCTTTTCGGCAGGGCTTATCGGCGCGCCCGGTCATAGGGGTTCTCGGCGCGCCTTTTGGCATATGGGGGGGCTCTCGGCCTGCCCCTTTTTTTGGCGGGCTTTTTGAATTAGGGGGGTTCTCGGCGCGCTAAAGGCCACGCCGAGAACCTCTCTTCTGCTTCCACTATTTGAGGCGCCGGGAGGTTTTTTCTTCTCATTTTCATCCGAGCTTCCTCTCTCTTCATCTTCTTCTCTTCGGCGCGAGCCTCTCCCCCTCTCGGCCGTCCCGTTTTCCTTCCCGGCGTATACTTCGCTCGGTAGGGCACTGTTTTGGGATTAAATCCCTTTTGTTCCCGGGATCACTCCCTCCTGGTGGGTGACTCCCTATCTTCTTTGGGCAGACCCTGAATAAGGGGAGATGCTGCCGAAATTTTCACATGGCTTCACACTATAATCTTTATAAGACTATTTTTTATTTTAGGACTTTCATTCACATCTTTTCTCTTACTGCAGACGTTGCAATGGCCTCCAGCTTTGCTGCTACATCTTCTGGAGCTGTTTGGGCGAGCTCGTCAGCGCAGCCAGATATATCACGGGCTGTAGTAAATTGGCTGAACGTGCATAGCCTGGACTTCGGGTATGACAAAGTTGATGCCGTTGACGAATCGTCTGATTCTGAGACGGATACAGTATCAACATCGAGGGTATATTCCACTGCAATGGAGACATGCTTCAGACGGGGCAACGACTATTGGCCGGATCTTCCGAAGGACCGCCACTTAATGCCGTTCATCCGAACCTTCACAGTGGGTGGCATGCGAGAGTATCGGATAGCCCGTGCTGTCGAAGCTGCCATCCTTGCCGAACGAGATAGCCTGAAGGAGTCGGTGTACCGCCACAAGGCCATCTATCTTCCCGGGGAGAAGCGTGACTGGGACGCAGTCCTCGGTATATCAGAGCTGGAGCCGGAGAAGAAAATGTTGACCCGGGCCCCGGAATTTACACCTGCCCAGTGGGATAATGCTAGTGGCCGAGTTCATAGGGAGAAGCCTGGCTATGGTCTATTCCTGGCACCGATAAAATGGGGATACCGTGAAGAGCCCTTTGTGTTGAATTATTCGGCCGTCCAGTTCAAGTATCATCTAGCTGCCGGTTGGTTTGGAGATACCAAGATCACTGACGCCCACCTATTCCGGGTGGGAGCGGTGGAGTTCACCGCGTTTGTTTTAAAGGAATACGCCCTTCTGCTGATCAGAGCCGGGGTATATCACAGTGTCTTTGCTTCTAGATTCCGCTACCCCATATCCCGAGGGTTATGCTGTGGAATGTTCGAAGTATTCTGCCCTCTGTTCAACATATTTTATACAGCAGAGGGCGAAACATCTCTCGACCTCTGGAGTTTGTCACAGCTTTCTGGTCTGCCTATTGACGGCGAGCCGTATGAAGAGGTCTGCTTGGCAGATTCCGAGAAGGATAGCTCAGATGGCGAAGGCAAGTATTCACTTGGCTATTCCTACCGGTATTTAATGAAGGCCTATCGCTCCATCTGTCTGGCGCATAGTAGAGGATCCTCCAAGGGTTACCATCCTCGAGAGAAAGGCAGCAAGCTGAGGGTCCGGATAGGGCAGTGGATTCAGTATTTCTTTGACGGTCCCTTAAAATATGCAGACTTCCCTTCCATGGGTCCGACTGCCAGCAAGCAGATAAGGGCTCCTCGCTATAAGTCAGCGTTGCCATCTTCATTGCGCCGTGTAGGCAATGGTGGTCCAAATCCAGCAGGGGTGGACCCTATCACACATTGCGCGGCTTACTTCACATTCTGGTTGTGCACTTTCGCTCTCCCTCAAGGGGACGAGACAATCATTCGGCCCGAAGCCATATACCCGGCATGCCAGATGGCCTGGGGAATGAGGCTATCACTTTGCCCAGTGGCCTTGTGTTTAATCTACAAATCTTTGGGGGATCTGTACAAGCATCGGACTCCCCGTTCTTTGAGGACTGTGGGCCCTTTTCATTTCTTCAATGCCTGGGTCTGCACTCTATTTCCTGAATTGGCTCCTAGAACTCTGCAGGCAGATATAGTATTACCCAGAATGATTGAATTTGCCAGTGCTGAACCTGGCTCTTTCTCTGATCAGTTGTTCAAAATAAGGGGCCGACTGATAAGGGTACCAGTGGATGCCCCTGGCAGCATTCATTTCTGGAGCTTGGCAGCAGGTTCAGCTCCTTTGGTTCACTCTCAAAGAGAATGCAAGATGGAAGAGGTAGAGACCTATGTTCACCCCGTTTCAGGGGCTAATGCTGTTCGGTCTATTCTGGAGCCGGAGCTGGTTAGGTGGGCCATGGCCATTCGGCCCAGTGTTTTAGTTTTCAGAAAGGGTGGTCTGCTTCTTCTGGAACCATATTACCCATTTCGCTTCGGGCAGAACTTTGGCTATGACCAGCATATCCCTACATCAGTTGCTCAGTTTCCCCTGGATAGCCGGGCCAAGCACGGGTCCACCATTGTCGGTGATGGCCGGTTGTGGTGGGATTTCTATCATCGCCATGATGGCGCAGTTTTCAGGGTTCCCACTGTTTCTAACCGTGTCCCCCGTGTCACATCAGAGTATATCAAATGGTGGAACATTCGGACCAGCTTTTACAGGGATGGCAGGGGTGCATTCTGGGACGTGGCCGAGCGTTCTTTCCTGAAACAACAGCCCGGGCCGGTATTTGACATCCCCGAGGCCCACCTAAAAAGGATTTATTCACAACATCCGAGGGAGGCCGAGAACTATCTGGCTCAGCGTCGGGTTCTGAAAGAAGGAGGCTCCGAGCCGCCCGCTCCTGTCTTTGCTGCCATCAACGAAGACACTTTTATGAAGAATTTGAAACATCTGTGCCATGTAGGAGGCGCTCGTCTGGAGGCGCAACAGTACCCCTTCCTTGTTGAAGAGCTGCTCCTGACAGTCGTCCCCTGGAAGGGTCCGACAGATAGATTTCATCCCTATAGGACGTTTGTGCGCAGGGAAGATAGGACTCAGACGTACTACAAGCACACGTCTTGGCTATTTGTTCTGCTGAATGTACATGGGTTATCTGCAGAGAGTCCGATAGCCGGCATATTGAATAAGCCATTGTTTATTTCTTTTCATTATGTCGACGGCTGGGGCATGGACCACCTCGACTTATTTCGATGTCTTGATTTTCATGGTCATAGCGATCTGGCACCTTTAGTGGAGAAGTGCCAGACATTTGGTGATGTCTGTTGGCTTGTCAAGGAGGCTACTTTCCGCTCCAAGGAGGTAGCTTATCTGTACTGGTCGCTTTCTGTCTTTTATGATGGCCCAGCAGGTATGGTCTTTCCTTTCTGACTGTGGTGCTTTCTGTTTGTTGTTCAAACTCTGCATCTACTGGTCTCATTGCTTCTTTGACGTCTTCAACAGATAGGACAAATATAAAGCGACAGGGGCTTTACAAAAAAATCATTGCGCAAGCTGAGAAGCCTGCTTATTTCGAAGTCCCTGCAGCAGCACCGACGACCACTCCCCTGCCTCCGGGCAAGAAGAGAAAGATTTCTGCAGTGAAGACTGCAGTTGGGAAGGCCAGGAAGGCTAAGAAGGCCCATGCTCGGCAGTCGGCTTCAGCAGTGATGGATCCTGGGACCCCTCTTCCTGATATCCCCTCCTTTGATGAGTTTGAATCTCAAAGGGAGGGCGCCCAGACGTCAGTCAAGGGTAACATCAACAGCCTGCAGTTGTATCTTTCATTGTCTTTTGCTGAATTTTATAGAAATCTTCGAATCTGACCCCCCCTTTTTGCACAGCCCAAGAGCCAGTTGTGACACCTTCCGTGGTGGAGACCAGATTGCCTTCCCCCACGCCGGCTAGTGAGGCAAAGGGTAAGTGTGCTTTTTCATCTTCTTTTGTACATTCCGATTATCTGTTTATTGTCCCTCTCACGAACCTTTCCCTGCAGTGACGGCCGGTGAGGGGGCTGCAGTTACGGGAGCAGCTGGCGATATAACTCAGCCACAGGAGGGCCATAAGACCCAGACGAAACGGGGCCTTGTCCCTGTGAGGCGCATAGTTACCCGATCTTCATCTAGGCAGCCGTTAGGGACGCAAGTCCCGCCCGTGGATAGCGTGGAAATCTCTTCTAGCAGCTCCGCGACCGCTTCCGAGGCAGAGGGAGAAGGAGCAGATTTCAGCGAGAGCGAGACGGAGGGTATCTCCCAATCAGAGGCCCCACTTGTATGTACTGCCATTGTTCCACTGTTCACCCCCTCCAAACTGCTGGTGCCGTCTTCTGAGGAGGAACTACCGGAAGAATTTGCTGGCTTGGACACCGAGGCAGATATAACTCCTCCCTTTGCTGCTTCAGCAGCGGAGCTTTCCTCTTCCTTGCACTCCTTTGAGGATATCGACATCACATTAGAAGTGGGTCTCTCTCCCCTTTCCTCATTATTATTATTATATGTTTTTTTATCTGCTGCTTGATGCTGCATTGATCTGTTCACAGGAATCCCCTGTTGCTAGCCCGGTGGCGACTGTAGCCTTTGAAGCCACTCTATCTGACACCTTGGCTATTGTTCTTGCTTCGTCAGCCGCCTGTGTAGGCGTTTCTGAGATAATTCGCCCTGTGCCGGTGAGGGTACAGTCTTCTACAGACTTAGCATTGCTGGACTTGAGGACTTCGGGGGAGAGTTCGGCCCTCATCCGGGTCTCAGATTTTAGAGCTGAGACGGACCCAGCTAGGGGTTCTGCCTTTATACCGGCCGCAGTGATGACCATTGCGCCAGAGTCAGCAATTCCCATAATAGTAATTATGGAAACTGAACTTTTGCCTCTACAGTCCGTAGCCCCTGCCGCCTTGACATTGAAGGAACTGGCCGCTGAAGCGGGGATGGAAGAAGGGGAGGTA
Source organism: Amorphophallus konjac (assembly GCA_022559845.1). NCBI lineage: Eukaryota > Viridiplantae > Streptophyta > Magnoliopsida > Alismatales > Araceae > Amorphophallus > Amorphophallus konjac. The sequence goes on from CM040126.1 coordinate 391,857,036, forward strand.
GCTGCCACAGAGACCGGAGTATTGTCCATAACTGACCCAGAATCGATCTCCTTGCTCTCGAAATTTGAGGAGGAGGTGCCCCGAGAAGAGGATGCTGAAGATGCGGGTATCACATTGGGGACCCAGGAAGCAGCCGCTCTAGCACTTATTAAAGTTGCCCCTACGAGCATTCAAATAGCAACTCCCGAGGAGATGGAGGTGGATGACCTCTTGGTTTCGTCAGGGATTGCAGAGAGAGCTCAGTTGGCACCTTCAGTAGACCTCCCGTCTTCCTCTTCCCAGCCTGATGTTACACTATGGGCGGATATTGATAGCGAGGTGACTTTCGAAGTAGCTCCAGTTCCTTCTCCTGGCTTCGCTTCATCTGAGAGTTTTGTCTGGCAAAATCTGGACATGCTGCGCCAGCTGGTGGAGTCCCAGCCTGGACTGACTTATCTGCGGCTGAAGGAGATAGCCGAGCGTTTCACCACTGGTCTACAGGCGATGGGCTGTCCCATGGAAATATGGGCCCAGCGGGTTCTATTGTTGTTAAAGTTTATACATCGCCGGGACTTCTTGGCACATATTATGTCTGACCGACTGGCAGCTTTGAAGTTGCAAAGGAAGGAGTGCAAATTTGAGCTGGAGAAGGTGGACTCTGTTCTCCAGGAGCGCCAATGCCAACTGCAGTCTCTGGCGCAGCGGGAGCAGTTCGTGCGCAGCCGGATAACCATCCTGGAGGATGAACTGTTTGACCTCCGGACTGAACTGCCGCAGATAACGACTTCTCGGCCGCAGCTTGCGGAGGAAGTAGCCCTGTTGGAGGGACAGGTGGCATCCTTTCAGGACGAGTCTACTCGGCTACAGGAGGAGGAGGCTCGACTTCACGAGCTGGGGGCTGCCCCGCACGTAGGGCTTCTGGCCTTCGAAGACATATTCCAGCGCCCGTGAATATCTGTTTCCCCCTTTTTGTAATACAATCCCCCCTCAGGGGGCCTTCTTGTATTCCCTTTTTTTATTCAATGGAAAGGAATCTTTACACCAGTCTCATATGTGGTTTGTTCTTAACTTATCACACCATCAATATTTCACGGCGATTTGGCAGCGGTTTCAGCGGTCCCTATGGGAATAGCCCGTACCTAGCAGGAGAGCGTCCACCCCTTCAGAGAAAGGATGGGGAACTCGCTCCACCGCGTGACGGCCTCCGGGGGGTGCTTTAAACCAAATTCTGGTGGTGGTAGCAAACGTCCTTCTTGGCCATACGTGCCGCAAAGGAGACGGTTTGCAGGAATGTGAACGAAGAGGCTCAGAGCACTATCCGGAACGGGCGAATGGTCCATCCCGGGCAGGTTTCAAAGCTAGTCGGGGCAATGTGCCAATCGACCAGTACATGATTTCATCATCGATATTGGGTTTATATCGATGCAAAGGAGTTTTACAGGTTTCATCAGAGCAGACGTAAGGTCTAGACTGGGTAGAGGTTATCACAGGTGGGACCTTGAAGGGTACGTGGTTTTCATCAGGACAGACGTAGGGTCTGAACTGGATAGGATCCCATCATTGATCGGGCGAGGTGCCGGTCGATCAATAGCTAGTTTCATCATCGATATTGGGTTTATATCGATGCAAAGAAAGTGTTATAAGTTTCATCAGAATAGACAAAAGGCCTAAACTGGCAGGGTTTTAATTGGACATGGTTTCATCACTGATCGGGCGAGGTGCCAGTCGATCAGTGGTTGGTTTCATCGTCGATATGGGGCTTATATCGATGCAAAGAGTTTCATAGGTTTCATCAGTATAGACGTAAGGTCTAAACCGGACAGAGGATTTCACCATTGATCGGGCGAGGTGCCGGTCGATCAACGGTGGGGCGTATGTAGAGGTGCAGGTCTCGTCAGGACAGACGTAAGGTCTATTCCAGCAGGTTTTATGGCGGGTGGAACTTTGCCAAGAAATACGTAGGTTTCATCAGGATAGGTGTAGGGTCTATCCTGGTAGGGTTTTATCGTTGACCGGGCAAGGAGCCGATCGATCAAGGGAAGGTTTAGGAGTTTGATCAGGACAGACGTAAGGTCTGAACTGGCCAGACTTTATCAGAATGATGACGGGTTTTATTGTCGGTGGGACATGTGAAAGAGGGTATGTAGATTTCATCAGGGTAGACGAAAGATCTATCCCGGAAAGGCTTTATCATCGGTGGGGCATAGAGCCAGATGACCGACGGAAGGCCTCATCAGTGAAGGGGAGGTGAAGGCAACGTGCCGGTTGGCATGGAACTTCCGAATTACCACATTACTGACCCAAGCGCCCTTTCGGGTTTTCGCCGGAGCCAGCCCCCTCTTGCTTTTGCCCACGCGTCCTTTCGAATTTTCACGTGGCGGGGTACCCGATTTTGCCTGCAGTGCCCTTTCGGGTTTTCACCACATCTAGGTTTTAGCCATTTTTGCCCTTGTCCAGAATGCCTGAACAAGTCTGGCGGGGTATCTCTATTTTTAACCCCATTTTTTATACAGACTTTTTATCATTTTCTTTCTCTTTTTTTTATTGTCTTTTCTGAGACCGGAACTTTCATCCTATGGATCACGGCGCCATATGTTTATTGTGGACACACGATCATTGATGTGGGTGTCAACATCAATGCAAAGGGCAATATGGTTTCATGATCTATCCAGACGAAAGGTCCGAATCAATTTGGAAGGTATAGATAGCAGCTCGGGCACGAGGCCATTTGCTGAAAATATGAGTTTCATCGTTAATGTGGGGTTTAACATTAACGCAAAGGAATAGAGTTTCATGATCTATCCAGACGGAGGGTCTGAATCGATTCAAAGAGCAGTGTTGTGCTATGTCAGAGCGGACGGAAGGCCCACCCTGGATGGATTTTAGCGTCGATCAGGCAGCGTGCCAATCGATCGATAGCAGGTTTCATCATTGGTATTGGCTCATCCCAATGCAAGGATTTCATATGCTTCATCAGGATAGACGTAGGGTCTAAACTGGGTAGGGTTTTATCATTGATATTAGGCGAGGTGCCAATCGATCAATGGCGGGTTTCATCATCGGTATTGGATTTATACCAATGCAAGGAGTTCATGGATTTCATCAGGATAGACGGAAGGTCTAAACTGGATAGGTTTCATCATAGATCGGGCAGTGTGCCAATCGATCAACAGCAGGTTTCATCACGGCGGGCCGTAAAGAGACCTGTAGATCTAGTCGGAATAGACGTAAGGTCTAAGCTGGACAACGTTTTATCGCTGATCGGGCAGTGTGCCGGTCGATCAGTATCAGGTTTCATCATCAGTATTGGGTTTATACCAATGTAAGGATTTCATAGGTTTCATCGGGATAGACGTAAGGTCTAAACCGGACAGGGTTTCATTGTTGATCGGGCAGTGTGCCAATCGATCAACAGCAGGTTTCATCGCGGTGAGACGTAGGATAGGTTTCATCGAGATAGACGTAAGGCCTAAGCCGGGCAGGTTTCATCGTGGTGGGTCTTAGACAGAAACAAGAGGAAGTGTTTTATCAGAACAGACGGAAGGTCTATCCTGAGGTGGGCTTATTATCGAGGGAATTTTTCTTGAGCAATGCATGAAGGCTTCAACAGAATAGACGTAAGGTCCATTCCGGATGGGTTTAATCGTTGATCGGGCAAGGCGCCGGTCGATCGACGAGGAGTTTTATGGTGGGAGGTAAGGCTTTCTTTGGAATCACCACATTACCGACCCAAGCGCCCTTTCGGGTTTTGGCCGGAGCTAGCCCCCTCTTGCTTTTGCCCACGCGCCCTTTCGGGTTTTCACGTGGCGGGGTACCCGATTTTGCCTGCAGTGCCCTTTCGGGTTTTCACCACAGTTGGGTTTTGGGCCATTTTTGCACTTGTCCCTAATATAGGAGCAAGTCTGGCGGGATATCTCTATTTTTAACCCCATTTTTTTTTTACTTTCTTTTTGTTCTTTCTTCTTCCTTCCTCTTTTTTTTTAGAGGGTGACAGGTCGGAATGCCACCAGCTCAAGATGAGGGTAGCTTGGTTAGGGCGGAGTGCCACTAGACCAAGGTAAGGGTAGCTCGGTTAGGGCGGAGTGTCGCTAGACCAAGGAAAGGGTAGCTCGGTTAGGGCGGAGTACCACTAGACCAAGGAAATGGTAGCTCGGCTAGGGCTGAGTGCCGCTAGACCGTGAAAGGGGTGTAGCCTGGCTAGGGCGGAGTACCACTAGACCAAGGAAAGGGTAGCTCAGTTAGGGCGGAGTGCCGCTAGACCGTGAAAAGGGTGTAGCCTGGCTAGGGCGGAGTACCACTAGATCAAGGAAAAGGTAGCTCGGTTAGGGCGGAGTGCCGCTAGACCAAGGAAAGGGTAGCTCGGTTAGGGCGGAGTACCACTAGACCAAGGAAAGGGTAGCTCGGCTAGGGCGGAGTACCACTAGACCAAGGAAGGGTAGCTCGGCTAGGGCGGAGTGCCGCTAGACCAAGGAAATGGGTAGCTCGGTTAGGGAGGAGTGCCGCTAGACCAAGGAAAGGGTAACTTGGCTAGGGCGGAGTACCACTAGACCAAGGAAAGGGTAGCTCGGTTAGGGCGGAGTGCCGCTAGACCAAGGAAAGGGTAGATTTTGCCCGATTACTCGGAAAATGTCGGTTGTGCCGTATGATACAGCTTCAGATGTCTTCCGTTGAGTGGTGAGAATTGGATTTCCCCTCGATAGTTAACAATCACGTAGGCCCCTCCTTCGTAGACCCTCTATATCACATAAGGACCTTCCCAATTAGCATTCAGCTTCCCTTTTGGGTTGGACGCCATGACTTCTTTTTTCTTGACCATGACGATGTCACCTTTCTTGAATTCTCGTCCTCTTACGAGTTTGTTGAATGTAGTGGCCATGCGGGCCTGATACATTTGGATACTCTTCTGAGCTCGGAGGCGCTTCCGTTCCAATTCAGCCAGTTCTTCTAGTCTTCTTTCTACATTGGTCTGTTCGCCACGGGCCAGGCCATATTGGACTGCCACTCTGAGTGACGGGACTTCCAGCTCTAGCGGAACCACTGCCTCTGAGCCGTATACCAGCGAGTATGGTGAGCACCCTGTAGGTGTCTTGAAGACAGTGCGGTATGCCCACAGAGCTTCATACATTTTCTCTTCCCAGTCCTTCTTATTAGAACTGATGACCTTGGCTAGCAAGGTGCAGAGAGTCTTGTTAAAAGCTTCTGCCAATCCGTTTGCCTGTGGATTGTAAGGAGTGGAAGTCCTCCATTCGATCTTATACTTCTCAGCAAGCCGATAGACCTTCTGATTTCTGAAATGACTTCCATTGTCAGATATTATTCGGCTGGGGATCCCGAACCGGAAGATAATGTTCTGTTTGATGAATCTGGTGACCAATTCACCAGCCACTTCTCTTAATGCTATAGCCTCCGCCCATCGGGAGAAGTAATCTGTTATGGCCAGTATGTACTTATGTCCGGCCGAGGAAGTCGGCAGTGGCCCGACTACATCAGTTCCCCATTGTGCAAATGGCCAGCTGGGAACTGTAGGGTGCAGAGTTGTAGGAGGCCTTCTAGGCACAGTAGCATGCTCCTGGCATTTTTGACATGATTTTACAAATTTACAGAAGTCTTCAAACATGGTGGGCCAATAGTAGCCCAGCTTCTTGATTTCTATCTTCATCTTGGGACCAGCCTGGTGGGCACCTGCTGTCCCAGCATGTGTTTCTTTCATCGCTTGCCAGGCTTCCTCAGTGGACAGACATCGGAGTAGAATCTTCTTGCGTGCATCTGCCATTATTCGGAACAAAATTCCATTCCTGAGCTCATAAGAATCTTTGATTCTTAGGAGTTTTATCTTTTCTTCTCTTTTCTGCGGCAGTTGTTGGTGTAGAAACCACTGCAGCAAGTGTTGTCTCCAATCAGACGCTTGTTCTGTGCTGATGGTGGCAACCTCTAGCATACTGGGGACTTACCGCCTGTTCATAACGACAATGTTCAGTGTCTTATTTGGTGGGACTGCTAGTGAGCTGGCCAGCTTCGCCAGTGCATCAGCCTGGGCATTGTGTCCACGGCCCACATGCTTGAGCTCAATATGGTAGAATTTCGCCATGAGGCGCACAACTTTTTGGTGGTAGGGACTCAGTTTTGGCTTCCGCACTTCAAACTCCCCTTGGATCTGTTTTATTATCAACATTGAATCCCCGAATACTTGAAGCATTTGGATACCCATGTTGAGGCTGATATATAGCCCGATTATCAGAGCTTCATACTCGGCCTCATTATTGGTGCAGGGCTTGTTTATAGAACAGGAAGTATGCACGACCTCCCCTTCTGGTGATTTCAGCACAATACCGGCTCCAGCCCGTATTCTGGTCTTTCCATCGGAGTCTGTCTCTGTTCTAGATGCTCCTTCAAAGAATAGTTGCCACATAACTGAATGAGCCTGGCAGGCCTCGAGTGTCTCATCATCGGGCAACTCGGTCCCTAGCATATCATTTTCCGGCACAGGATGCTCTGCGAAGAAATCAGCCACGGCCTGTCCTTTTATCGCCCTCTGGGGTGTATAGGTAATATCGAATTCCATCAGGATCACTGCCCATTTGCGCAACCGGCCCTTCAGTACTGGCTGAGTCAATATGTATTTGAGCGGATCTGCTGCAGATATCAATCTGACTTCATGTGACAACATATAGTGTCGGAGCTTCTTGACAGCAAAGACTAATGCCAAGCAGGTCTTTTCTATGTAGCTGTAGCTTTCTTCAGTTCTAATCAGCCTCCTACTCAGGTAGTACAAGGCTTGTTCTTTGTCTTCTTCATTTATCTGTGCCAGCATTGCCCCCAGGGAACAGTATGTGGCTGCGATATACAGTATCAAGGGCCTGCCCTTAATTGGTGCCCCCAGCACCGGAGGGGTCTTGAGATATTCTTTCAGCTTCTCAAAGGCTTCCTGACAGCCATCGTCCCAGAGGAACGTCACATCTTTCATCATGAGCTTGTGAAAGGGGTGGCATCTTCCCGACAGATTTGATATAAATCGTTGGATATAGGCCAGACGCCCTTGCAGAGATCTCAGCTCGGACAGATTCCTTGGTGGAGGGAGCTCCTGGATAGCCTTAATCTTGGATGGGTCAATTTCAATGCCCCTATGACGGACAATAAACCCGAGGAATTTTCCACTGGACACGCCGAAGGCGCACTTCATAGGATTCATCTTGAGCTCATATTTGCGCAGCCTCTGGAATACTATCCTTAGGTCTTGCAAATGGTCTTCTCTTCTGCTGGTTTTTACTACCAGATCATCAATGTAGCACTCTACTTTCTTGAAGAGCAAATCATCAAAGATCTTGGTCATAGCTCTTTGGTAGGTAGCGCCGGCATTCTTAAGACCAAACGGCATCCTTTTGTAGTGGAATATCCCCTTCGGAGTGCGGAACGCAGTGTGCACTCTGTCTTCTTCAGCAATCCAGATCTGGTTATATTCGGATGACCCATCCATAAATGACAGGGCTTCATGACCAGTAGTCGCATCGATCATCACTTCAGTGATTGGCACTGGGAAATCATCTTTCGGGCAGGCCTTATTAAGGTCCCGGAAATCAACACATATTCTGATCTGCCCATTCTTCTTCTTTACGGGCACTATATTGGCTAGCCATGTAGTATATTGGTTCTCTTCAACAAAGCCCACATCGATTAGCTTGTCAACCTCTTTGTTAATCTGATTTATTAATTCAGGGCGCATTCTCCTGGAAGGCTGCTTTACAGGGCTAGCCTCTGGGTTTATTGCCAATAGGTGCTGCGCCACATCAAAACTCAGTCCCGGCATTTCATCATATGTCCATGCAATGCAGTCTCGGAATTCTTTCAAGAACTGTATATACTGTTCCCTGGTAGCTGGCTCTAGCAGTGCACTGAGGAATGTCGGCCTCGGCTCATCTGCGGTCCCTAGATTTATTTCCACAAGCTCATCGACGGTGGCCTGACCTCCATCTTCGACCTCGGGCGGGGCTTCTTGCAAGTCAATGAAGCCTTCCGGGATATAATCTTCTTCAGTTTCATGATTCTCTGTTTCATCATACTGGTCATCAGCGGGTGTTGGCCCGTCATATACGGCCAATATTGTTGTATTCTGTTCAGTCTGTCCCGAGGACGTAACTGGATCAGCAGGAAACTCAAAGATGGAGTCTTCCGCCCTTAGAGGCTCTTCTGATGCAGACTCCCTTGAGAGATCATCATTCTGTAGAGCCCGGACTTCTTCCAGGATGCGCTCAAACTCCAGGCATTCCCTCAGCTCTTTGGCTACTTGGTCGTCATCCGGGGTTCCCGTGTCAAACTTTGCTTCAGCATGGAACAGATCCTCTTTGCAAGGTAGGTCTTCCCAGCACCAATCTTTCTTTGCTTCATCAGACGTCCCCGTCTCCGGCTGACTGTCTGGGGCTTCATTGTTCATTATGGATTGATAAATGATTTCTTCATCTTCCGAGGGGTACTTGTCATATCCTACCTCGGGAGGGTCTTCATGCTGGTAGGAGACAGAGATGACGTCCACCTCAGCTTCATAGTATTCTTGAAGGGTATAACCCAATCCCGGGTGCTGAGTGATCTTCCTCAGTTCTTTATTATCCCGGGGCGGATCCCATAGCTCCTGGAACGCCTTCTTTTGGGCAGCAGGCTGCAATGACGGCATTTGCATCTTAGAGAACATCTGCGAAACCCGTTGGGTAGTATAATCCAAGCCTGTAATCGGCACCATCCGATTTGTAGCTTCTTCAGGGACCATGCAGTCTTGATCATCTTCCTCGACTGACTCCCCGGTGTAGAATATGGTAGGAGGCTCGCAGAAGCGAGGGATTTCCATAGTCTTCAGTGGTAGCACCGTCTGGTACTCTAGGCTGGCGATGGGCTTGACTAAACCCTGCGGAACCTCCACCTGTGTGTACTTTTCTTTCATTTCTTCATCGATATCATCCGGGTGAATGCTAGGAGGGGTGATCCGAGCAAAGTCACCAGCATAAGAGATGTGAGATACCTCATGCTTTTTAATATAGCCCTTTGGTGGCGGGGGAGACCAGTTTCTTGCCTTCGTCGCCGGCTTTTTCTGACTGACCCCAGCCTCTTTCTCTTCACCCTTTTGCGACACCTCCGTGTAGTAGGATGCATCGAGCATATGGCACTCGAATACTTCGAAGGGATGCAGATCCGCAAACACCCTTTCTTCTTTTCCTTTATGGCAGTATTTAATGCATTGATGTAGCGTGGACGGCACTATCTGATATTCATGCAGCCACGGTCTCCCCAGCAGGGCCTTATACGTGGTGTTGGAGTCGATTACATAAAATCGCACCACGGTAGTGAGGTCCCCCAACGTGAGGTTGAAATCAGCCACCCCAAGGGGCGTCTCACATTTCTGGTTGAATCCCGCAATTTTCATGTCTCTGACCTTGGTAAGCTGAAGATCAAAGTAATATTTTTGGTAGATGCGGTATGGGAGAATGTTCACGGCAGCCCCAGGATCTATCAGTATCCTGCTCGGTGGCTGACAATTCAGGGAGCCCCTCATATACAGCGGTCTGTTATGGCCGGAATTCAGAATCAGCATGTCGTCTTCTGTGAATGTGACTGACGGCCCAGAATTTACTTCTGTCAAGAGTGCTTCATATTGTGCCGGCGACTGCAAGGCATCAACAATTGCTTGGCGAGCCTCTTCACTCAGAGAGAGGATCTCCCAGATAGAGAATCTGGTAGGGAGCTTCTTTAGCATTTTCATGATCCGGCTGCCCACCCTGACATTAGACAGTCTCATTTCTTCCGCCCATCGGGGTTTTGGAGGTTCATGTGGTGCCCGTGGCCTCTGCTGACCAGTGCTGGCTTCAACCTCTGGACTGACTTCTTGGGGGGCTTCTTCTATAGCAACGGCCCCTGGTGCCGTCAGAGGGTTATCCCCTTCTTTCTCATTCTGCTTGTAGGCTACAGATGCCGACTGCTGAGGCCTCTTGCCTTTATCTGGCCCAGCCTATATCGACTGCCCATTTTCCAGACTGGATAGAAATTCCAGAAATGTTGGAATTTGACCTCCCTTCTTCTCTTCCTGGTATAAGCTGGCAGGGGGAGGAATCTGGACACCCCGCACCTCTGGTTCAGGAATCTGGTAGGGTTGTTCCCCTCTGAACATAATGTTATGATTAGCTGGTGGTGGGCGCCCCCACCTTCTTCCGAAGCGTGTTGCATGTGCTGAGGTTGAGGCCTCGGCATGGTTGGCCTCTAGCGAGGCATTTGACGTTTCATCCTCATCACCCTCCCCGGGCGAGGTAAAGAGTGCCGACAGGGTGTTACATTGTACTGTCACGACCCTCTTTCCCTTCTTGGACTTGGACCGTCTCTTCTTTTTCTGGGCATTTGGCTTTATCGGCCCCTGCCCCCAGAAGGGTTCAGTCTCAGCCTTTTCTTGTTCTGCCTCTGACTGCTCTTTAATTTTCAATTCTTCGAGCTGTTCCCAGAGTATACAGTCTTTCACCAGCAGGTGCCCGGGCTTCTTCTGTTCATATTCATCGAGCCCATTAATATACTGCTGTAAACGCCTGGCTGCAGGACTTACTTCCTTATGTGCAAGTAGGGGGACTTGTCTTCTCCGGTTATGAGTGGGGATCCGGATGACTGGCCCTGTCTCAGCTGTGCGCCATACTGGCTTTACTGGAGGTGGTTCGGGCCTTGGTGTGACACCGCGGATAACTGCTCCATTGGTATTGGCTACGGGAGTCTTCTTTCTGTTCTTTATGGGTTTCATCTGCCATCCTTCCTGATCCTTCAGTGGGGTGAGGAAGCAAGCTTCATAAGTATGCCTGGTGCATTCCTCGACGGCTTCCTTAGGCAGCTGTTAGTAGATTGAAATCATATTGGCGGCCATTTTTAATGCCAGAGGCTCATGTGGACGAGGTGGCTCTACCTGGTAACCTCCCAGCTGTAGTTCGCCCTTTTTGACCATGCCTTCCATAATATCTTTGAAGACGTAGCAATCTTCAATTGCGTGCCCCAGCGTACGGTGATATGGACAGAACAGTGGATCACCTTTCTTTGCCGCGTCATCGGGTCTCTTTGGCTTAGGCAATGTTACCTTGTTGAACTTGTATGCCCAGTTGAATAGTGCGGCTGTCTTATCTTTCGGGAAAGAGTACGGCTTTCTCATTTTGTTTCTCAGAGAGACCTTATCTTTTCTTTCTGCTGTGTCTGCTGACGGGGGAGCTTCATCTGCCCCCTTCTTCCCTTTCTGTTGCTCGAAGGTTCTGAAATCGACGATGTTAGCCTCAGAGTGCGATGGTCGTCGATCATTAGATTTCCCTTTCGGCACAGTTGGAGCATTGGCCGTCGGACGCTTAGACAGGAACGTCTCGACCTCCGCCACTATATTGTTCAGCCGGTCAAATGTTCTGACATCTGCACCAATCATCTTTTCGAGTACCTCTCTCCTGAGGCTCTGCTTACATATTTGCACTGCATCTTCTTAATGAGGAGGTCTTCTGCATCTCATAGCTAAGTTCCTCCACCTTTTGATGTAGTCCAGTGCTGTTTCATCTTGCTTTTGCCTGGTTGCATATAGTTCTGCTATTGTAATCTCTCTTTCCGTGACGTGAAATCTGTCGCGGAACTTTCTTTGCATATCAGGCCAATCGGTCACTGACCCAGCCGGCAGGCTTGAATACCATTCAAAGGCTATCCCGGTGAGGGATGAGCCGAAGAACTTAAGCAGATAAGCTTCATCAGCTGCCAAGTCACCCATGATTGTGGTGTAGTAAGCTATGTGCTCCCTGGGAGAGCCCTGGCCATTAAATTTTTCAAACTTCGGCGGCTTACTGACGCCTGGCGGTAGTCTCTTAGCAGCATACTGGGGAGGATATGGTACCTTGTACACATCGTAGGTACTAGCATCATCACCAGTCTTTTCAGACAGCTTCATCTCCACAATCTTTTCAATCATCAGCTTCTGGGCTATGGCTGGATCTATGTTTTCCGGGAAGAAGTGAGCTTGTTGCTGACCGTAAGGAGTTGTCATCACAGTTGCGCGCAAGGCTGGCGTGGCAGGCTGCGTCTGAGATACAGAGGGCTGAGCTACCATCTGCTGCAGAACGGGTTGGCCCGGCGCTTTGCCCTTATCAGCCGGGAGAGGATTAACTGGAATAGCCATTTCGGTTGAGCTGGCAGTCTGCCCCACAGGCTCGGCTTGCTTGGAGACCGGTGTAGCTTCATGCCTCTCATTTAGTTGTCTTCTGAGAGCATTGATCTCTTGTTGATATCTTCTAAACATCATCTGGATCATGGGATCCAGGGTTGACGGGATCTGTAGATCTTCTGAAGTCCCTTCAGCATCATCGACGAAGGGATTATCTTCATCTTCTGCTGTCACCACATTAACTGTCATAGTGGTGATCTTGCAGACTTCATCATTAGTCTTCACCTTATCTTTGGCCGCCTGACTTCTCCTTGTGACGGGACCTAGTCTGGTTGCCAGTCTGAGCAGTTCATCTGGCTGTGTCGGTAACATATCCTGCCCTTTGACAAGCCCTGCCATATTGCAGGCAAAGATCTGCATCTTTTCCCTCTGCCTGTAGACTTTCCTTCTCACCTGATCGGGATATTTGAGCCGGTCAAAGACTGATATTCTTTCTCTAGCTTCTTCCCTGTGCAGGTCTTTTTTCCCATATCCGGCTCTGTGGCCTTCTTCATAGTCATTGGAATCGGAGGAGGAGACTCCGAGCATCACTTCTTGAAGGGTTTCTTCTTCTTCTTCATCCATGGTGCCCAAGGCACGGGATAATCTTTGCTGCCCAAGGGCGGAGTTCCCCAGGTAGTGAAAGTAGTCTTGAGCCACTTGTTTCATCTCCTCTTGATTGTGCCTTCGTGGCTCTGGTTGGAGCATCAATCTTTCCTGGCTCTTCTGCTGATAAGCCAGTCTCTCCACCTGAGCAGTCAAGTGCTCGGCTCTGCAGTATTTGAATATATCGGCCTGTCTGGCACATGCTCTTGGTCTTCTTAGAGTGGCAGCAGCGACTGGTTCGCTTATTCTCATTTCCTCTTCCTCCCTGAACCTTCTACTCCCATCCTGGTAGCGGTTGGCAGCGGCAGCATAATTCTTCCTTTCCCATCTTTTGCCCCCAGCCATGGGGTGGGTGACCGTTAGGTCTTCCTTCTGCCCATATCTTCTGCCCCTCATCCTGGGGCGAATAGTAGTCAGATTCCTCCCTTCATTCTCTTTCTCATCTCTCCTACCCCGAGCCTTGGGGTGAACAGCAACAACATTTCTTTTGTCTCTTCCTTCTTCTCTTCTGCTTCCTGCCCTGAAGCGGACAACAGTGGTATCAACAATGTTCTCTTCCTCTTGAGCTGGGACCCAGCTTTAGATTTTCTTCGGCCGCCAGATCTGCCTGAACTTGGGCGGCTTCGGTGCCAATGGCTTTCTATCCTCCTCTTTCATGTCGACCCTCCTGGCAGCTAGTACCCGGAACCTATTGGTAGTAGGCACCATCGGGACGATCACGTCCGGCTTGACCGCCCTTGGGCAACCACTGAGGTTTACCCGGATATCTCCAATCAGCATTGTCTTTCCTGAGTTGGATATCCGACGACCCGCAGTAGTGGGTCGGGCTCTCCTGTCGGATCTCCTCCTTCTTCCAGTAGCAGAGGATGTGCCCCTTTTCGCCTCGTGATGGACGAAGCAAGCCACGACCTCAGGAGTATCCTGCATCACCTGGCTGATCTTGGGGCTGGTAGCTTGCGTCAATGTCTCGACAACAGCCCTTTGCTCCTGGTTGTCAATTTCGAGCAAGTCAGTGAAGATGAGGCCTAGGCAGTTGGGCATCCCGACAGCAGGCGGCATCGATCCGAACGAAAGAGGTACCGCTAGGTAGCCCTCTCGAACATGTACATCGACCGCTTGTTGATCAAAGCATACAAACATGATTCCAGCCGTCATCGTAGCTTCCTGAAAATAGAGAAAGCACGGAATCAGAAATTTGAGGGGGGGCCCACTGGGCCTCCTATTTTGGCGTAGAGATGAAGGGAGACTAGGTCCCACCGGGCGTGCCAGACTTGTGGACGCGGGATTTTTATTCCTCTCGTTGTTGTTATTTTTATTTTTATTATTTATTTTATTTATTTAGTTTATTAGGCGTGCCAGTCACATGTGTGACTATTTCATTGTGCGCTCGACTTGACTTGGTCAGTCGATTGTGAAGTCCGAGTCGGGACCAAAAGTCCGCCATACCATAAAGGCTGTGACGTTAATTACGCCCTTCCTAAGAAGGACAACCCTTGATTAAACGCCAAAATAGGAGGCCTCAGAAGGCAGTCAAAATACTAATGTGCAAAATAAAGGCTTCATGCTTATGGAAGAGGATGAATGGAGGGCGGATTTATTTAGTTCAACGGACTAAATCGGGCGGCACAACCTTTAACTTTGAGCCATACCGGGTAAGGATAGAAGACCATCCACGCAGTGGCGGGACGGAATTCGGCTAATCATTAGGGTATTCCCTTTTGACACTTCCACTTGACCGGATGCTCCAAATAGGTTCGTTTCCCCCGAAGATGGAGCCGGATGGGAAGTGTATCGGAGACACCCCCTTGACTCATCGGGGTTGATGACATTGGACTAGATTTCGGCAGCATCTCCCCTCAACTTGGAACATGCCCAAGGGGAAATAGGTGATCATCCACGGAGTGCCGGGATGAAAACCGAAAGAGAAAGGCACTGGGCCCTGGCACGGTGTGATGTTGGGGATGGTTCCCCATTTATTTATTCCATGGGGTGTACCCTGTGACCTGTAGATGTCTCTCGAATTAGTGTGGCAGGGTGCTCAAAGATTGGGCAGAGGAAGAGAGGCTCTCGGCACAGCAATGACGAGCATAGGCAGGCTTCCCGGCGCGGGGGAATGGGTTCTCGGCATGAGGTTCCTGGCGCGGGGGAATGGGTTCTCGGCATGAGGTTCTCGGCATGGAAGGAGGGGGGAGATCTCGGCGCGAGGTTCCCGGCGCGGGCCGCGCCGGGAGCTATGGCGCCGGAAAGGTTTGTGGAAGGTTGTGGGGGTTTTACGGTACTCTGTTTTGGGGATTTTTCCTGGGATTCAGGTAACGGCTAGGGGGTTTTAGGATGCAAACGAGGAAGGGACCGAGGGCTCTACCAAGTTACCAGATTAACATCAAGGAGTCACATGGATAGAAGGGATTCGAGGTATTGAAGTCACCAGGCGTTCGAACCCTCTGGAACAGGCTTTATGCCATTCATATCGCTGACCATCCAGGAGATCAAGAGATGACTGTCTCTGATCCCTGTAATGGCCCCAATGGCTTGGGAAACTTGAGAGGACTATGGACTTCGCAACGTTTAAATCATCGATGTCGTCAAGGGAGAGAGAGGGACAAAGCCCAAAGATGCACGGTAAGGATCGGGGCTCTGTTACCTCCTTCCCATCTGAAACAAGCATGCATATAGGCACAAGAAATCACTAGAATTCTAAGCATCCGAGCAATTAATATATGCGGGGGATAACATACATTCCGAGAGAGAGAGCACATGGAGAAGAGGGCCAACCAATATCATTTCATCGGAACAACCGTGGAGTTGCATTTCACTGTTTCATCGTTTACATCATTCATAGAACAAAACAAAGGGGACGGAGAGAAGAAAAATAGACTAATACTCTATCTCCTCGACAACAGGGAGATCTCTTCACTTCGAAAGCGGAAAACGGAATCGAAGCTTATACATCAAAAAGAAAGGGAAGCAGGAAGGGACGACGGCAATAAAGGGAAGGGGAGGGCGGAGCATTGACTCCTCTCCCTCCCCTAGCACCCCACCTTCTCCTTCCTTCCGACCTCGCAGCCGCTTTTCTTTTCTTCTCTCTTTTTATCTGGCTATCTGGAGCTGCCTCTCTTCGCTCTTTTTTTTCTTCTCCCTTGCTTTCTTTTCTTCTTGCCCTCTCTGTCTATGTGTCCTCTGTGTTCGAGATGAACAAAGGGGTGTTTTATAGGCACAGCAGCCCCCTTCTCGGCATGACCCTTCTCGGCGCGCAGAAAATGACTTCCCGGCGCGCTCTTGTCAACCGGGGAGGCTTCCCGGCGCCAAGGGATATGGCTTCACGGCGCCCCTATGGGCTTTGGACCTTGTGGCGATTTCCTGGTTCCACCTTAGTGAGCCCATTTGGGCTTTAATATCTTGAACTCTCTCGTTACAAAGTCTAGACTATCAAAGACATATAACCTGTCTTTTCATTTGTGAGTTCTTCGAGCCTGTCAGAACAGGTGAAGGTTGATTAGTGAGTTAACATAGTCTTATCAGAATATTTCTGGATATTTTCATCAGTCAGTAGACCGCAGTTCTTCATCAGTACTGTTATCTGAGCGACGACAATACCGGACATCAGCTTGACCAGGAAGGGCTTCAGCCGGGTGGCAACCTTAGTGACGACTATTCTGTAATTCTGGCTTTGCAGGAATCTCTGAGAGCTTCATGTATGGTTCAATCTTCTCTTTGGTCTCATCTTTATTCTCAGTTGTATTGCAGGTGTCAGCAACCACCTATCGCCCGAAGAGGCGCTCGAGGCTCCTTCAGCATGCGCTGATGAATGTGTCCTGTGCGGGCATTCAGAGCCCCAGGGCCTAGAACAAGAAGCCGAAGGAGAATCTGAGGCGCTGCATGCACCAGATGGTTTACCGCGAGAGCATACACCAACCCCGAAAGGGAAGGAAAGGGAGATTTCAAAGAACAGAAAGAGTAGCATTGTCCTCCCTTGCCACACACTCTCGACTGGGCACGGCTCAGTCCAAACCGGTGAAGGAGAAAACGAAACGACATACCTCCCGTCGTCCAGTGAGGAGGCCCATCATCATAACCCTCCTCCACATGGGGGTCTGGGGGTAGTAATGTCGACTTTTCAAGGACAAGGTGTTGTCGGCCATGACGACATGATCTCGCCGACCCCATTTGAAGCCAGGGCGGGAGGCAGCACCCCCAACTTCCATCAACCCACCCTCGCCATGACGGCAAGATTGTTTGAAGAATTGCATGAAGTCGAGGCGTCAAGGGGGAAATCAATCAAGACACATTTATGCCCTGCAATGCCCGCACATGCAGGGCCCTCTTCTGGGACCTTCTGGGGCGGCTGTGAGCCACCCGAGGTCCCACCACCACCACCAGCAATGTCCCGGACGATACATAATTACATTGGGGGCACCCCCTTCCCACGGCTGCAGCATGCACCCTCGATACCTCGCATGACGCCAAGAACAGACCCTCTTCGCCAATCGTTCGGCTCGTACCCGGGCTTGATAGCGCCAACAGGAACGAGTAAGTCGAGGGCCGAGCGAGGGGCAAAGATGAGGCGGCTCGAGAGCAAAGTCGTCGAGGCCGAATCACAAACAGCTGACCGAAGAGGTGATGAGTCCGCCTTGGACTATACGAGAAGAGGGGGGAACCCCCGTCAAGAATATGGAGACCCTCCAAATGGCGGGGGCGCCGTCCAAAGACTCCTAAGAAGCCTGAAGGGCGAAATAATACAAAGGGTCATGGATATTGAGGTCAAAACTCTTGAAGAGCTGAGTGGCCTAGCATTTAACGCCGAGATATTCCTAGCAAAATATTGCCCCACCCCCACTGCCCAGAGTGAGGAAAAGCGACCAGTCGACAAGCAGTTGGCACGAGAAAAATTTTTCACCCCAGACTTCGAAGCCTTCGAGAGACGATAGGGGAGAACAAAGGTCGTAGCCGGAGCTTCCTCCACTAAGGTCACTGACCAGAGACTTTCATTAAGGGACAGAATGAAGAGGCCCTACTCCTTCCCGAGAGATAAGACTCAGATCCTCTTCGAATGGGTTCAAGAATATGGTAAAGTTGTACTTCCAGAGCCGAAGAGGCCAAACGACCTCGAAAGAAGGGATGACCCCCAATTTTGCCTATATCATCAGATGATCCGGCATTCCATTGAGGACTGTTGCGTATTTAAAGATGTTGTAGATGACCTGATCAGGAAGGGTGAATTAAGAATGGGCAAGTATACGGTAAACCCACCACGCCCTCACCAAATGCTCAACCTGAAGGCGACCGATGCAACCGCACCACACCGGCCGAAGAGCAGCGCGCCCTGAAGGACATTCCATCTCTCTTTCAAGCAATGGCAGGAAGTCCGAGAAGACGGCGCCAGATGCTGCTGATCCCCCGTACTGAGGGCATCCATCTAGACTGACACTGGATGCATGGTCGGCTACTTCCGAATGTACCCCCCCCCCCCCCTTTTTAAAGGGGTGATAGTCACCTGTAACAGTGAGACATATCTATGGAATGGTGAATGATTATCTAGGCCTATTAAAGGCCCTTCCATTATGAATTCTCGCATTTACACCGTGGCTGCTGCTTGCAAGGGCCACCCAGACGATGAAGCCTCCAGGTAGCGATTTTAAGAAAAAAGGAGGAAAGGAAGAAAAGAAAGAAACAAAAAAAAGAAAGAATTGACGAGAAAGGGTTATACGGCCATATCAATCGATACCCATGCTAAATAAAGATTACCACTATGGGGTTGATGCGGTGGAGCGAACCACTCGTCCCCTCCCTGAGGGGGTGAGCGCTCTCCTGCACCTCCACTCTGGTCAATCATACAAGAAGGAAAAAAAAGAGAAAAATAAAAAAAGAGAGATAAAAAAAAGAAGAAAAAAGCTGGCAAGCATTGTCGACCAAAAGAGCAAGAAGAAACCCGGCATCCCGCCTGACTCCAGGAGGGTCCGAGTCCACGGTGCGATGACCCCGCTCATTCCTCCTTCCTGCTACCTCCATCCGGCACAAAACGGCCCCTGAGTGGTTGTTAAAGGACCCAACGAGCCACAATTGTAGCTTGGTGAATGGTTACCCGCTGTGGGGAATGCTTTATAGCAATGAGGCCAAGCACGGCCACGACCCCCGAAGAGAGCATGCACATACCCCGCCATGGGGGATGAGAAGAAGATATATACTCTGCTACGGGGGCATAGGAGGCAAAAAAAAAAAAGGAAACACACCCCATTCCCAGGGGCACATGAAGAGAATCCGCCCCGACTGAGGGGCACACAAAGTAAAAGCTACACCCTGGCTTCGGGGCATTTGAAGAAGAATCCGCCCCGACCTGGGGACGTAAGAAGAAATAGAGCTGCACCCCGGCTTAAGGGCATTTGAAGGGGAAATACATCCCGATATGGGGGCACCTGAAGCAAAAGACATACCCCGCCATGGGGGCATAAGAAGAAAAGAATTCACCCCGGCCTGGGGACACACAAAAAGAGAAACTCACCCTGGCTTAGGGGTATATGAAGAAGGAACGTACCCCGGCCTGGGGGCATGAGAAGCAAAGCACACCCCATGCTAGGGGCATATGGAGAGGAATGCACCTCGCCCTGAGGGGCGCAAAATGTATAAGAACACACCCTGGCTTAGGGGTATTTGAAGAATAAATATACCCCGCCTGGGGGCATAGAAGTCATGAAGAATATGCCCCTACTTAAGGGCATTTGAAGAAGTCACATCCCGCCTCGGGAGCATGAGAAGCAGCAAGAATACGCCCCGGCCTAGGGGTATTTGAAGAAGAAATATACCCCGCCTGGGGGGATAGAAGCCGTAAAGAACACGCCTCGGCTCAGGGGCATTTGAAGAAGCTACATCCTGCCTTGGGAGTATAAGAAGAAAAGAGTCCACCCCATCTTAGGGGTATTTGAAGAAGAAACACACCCCGCTATGGGGGCATAGAAGCCATAAAGAACACGCCCCGGCTTAGGGGTATTTGAAGAAGAAGGATACCTCGCCTCGGGGGACATTGCAAGCAACGATACACCCTGCTAGGGCGCACAGGAAGCAAACCACACCCCACTCCTGGGGACACATAAAGAGAGTACACCCCGCCATGGGGGCACATGAAGAGAATCCACCCCGACTCGGGGGTACATGAAGCAACAAAGAATACACCTCGCCTTAGGGGAGTCTGAAGAAAAAGCATACACCCCACTTTGGGGGCACAAGAAGCAAACATGCCCCAGCAGGTCGGGGCAGAAGAAGAAGAAATCCCCCCCCCCCCTCGGGGGCATATAAAAAAAAAGAAAAGTAAAGATACACCCGGTGCCTGGCGCACATGAAGAGAAAGGCACCTCCCTTTGGGGGCACAACAAGCAACAAAGATACACCCCGACTGAGGGGCACAGGAAGAGAAATACACCCCTGCGCCAGGGACATATTAGACAAAACTATACCCCGATTTAGGGGCATTTGAAGCAAAGACTTCACCCCGCCTCAAAGGGGGGGGCATAAGAAGCGAAAGATATACCCCACCCCGGGGGCATAAGAAGAAAACACACCCCACCTTGGGGGTGTAAGAAGCCAAGAGATATGCCCCGCCATGGGGCAGTAGAGGCAAAATGCTTTCCCCCCGAGGGCACATGAAGCAACATACCCCCTCGCCTCGGCAGCACATGAGGCCAAGAGGCTACATCCCGGCCCGGGAGCATAAGAAACAAAAGATATACCTCACGTCGGGGGCATATGAAGTCAGGAATCACACCCCGATCTTAGGGGTATTTGAAGAAGAAGCATACCTCGCCTCGAGGGCCTAGAAGCTATAAAGAGCACGCCCCGACTCAGGGGCATGTGAAGAGAAGTCCACCCCGGCCTAGGGGTATTTGAAGAAGAAACATACCCCGCCAGGGGGCATAGAAGCCATAAAGAACACGTCCCGGCTTAGGGGTATTTGAAGAAGATACATCCCACCTCGGGAGCATAAGAAAGAGAAGAATACATCCCGTCTTAGGGATATTTGAAGAAGAAACATACCCCGCCAGGGGGCATAGAAGTCATAAAGAACACTCCCCGGCTTAGGGGTATTTGAAGAAGATACATCCCGCCTCGGGAGCATAAGAAAGGGAAGAATACATCCCGTCTTAGGGATATTTGAAGAAGAAATATACCCCGCCAGGGGGGCATAGAAGCCATAAAGAATATGCGCCGGCTCAGGGGCATTTGAAGAAGAAACATACCCCGCCTGGGGGACGCAGAAGCAAAGAGACAGAGTACACCTCCACCCGGGGGCACCGAAGCAAAGAGGCATACATCCCGACCTGGGGGCACATGAAGAAAGAATATACCCCGACCTAGGGGCGTCAGAAGAAGAAACATACGCCCCGATCCAGGGACATGAGAAGCAAGAGAATACGCCCTGCGAATAGGGTATGAGAAACATGAAGAATGTACCCCAGCCTAGGGGCACAGAAGGAGACACACTCCACCCTTGGCGCATAAGAAGCAGAAGCACCTACCCCAGCCTGGGGGCATTAAATACACTCCGCCCTTGGCGCATAAGAAGTAGAAGTATCTACCCCGACCCGGGGCACAGAAACAAAGAGACATACATCCCGATCTGGGAGCATAAGAAGAAAGATATACTCCGCCCAAGCGGCATTTGAAGAAACAACATACCCTGCTTCGAGGGCACAGAAGCCGTAAAGAGATACACCCCGGCCTCAGGGGGGCATAAGAAGCAAAGGATACACCCCCGTCCCGGGGGCATTTGAAGAGAGCTACACCCCGTACCAGGGGCATATGAAGAAGAAACATACCCCACCTGGGGGCATAGAAGCCGTGAAGAGTATACCCTATCATGGGAGCATTTGAAGAGAGCTACACCCCGCCTCGAGGGCATTAAAAAAAACACACCCTGGTCTGGGGACATAGGAGCCAAAAAATACACCCCGCCTGGGGGCACAGAAGCGAAAAGGCAAAACACACCCCCTCAGGGGGGATGCATACCAAATAAAGCTACACCCCAACCTGGGGGCACGTTAAGAGACATACACTCCAGCGTGGAAGCATTAATGAGAAAAGAAGAGCAGAATAAAGAAAAAGACACACACGAGGCAGACGTGGTCTTCGAGCCCGCCTCATCACACAAAAAAAGAAGAAAATGAAGAAAAGACAAATGAGACAGACGTGGTCCTCGAGCCCGCCTCATCATACAAAAGAAGAGAAGGAAAGAAAGAAAGAGTCACGAGGCGAACATGGTCTCTACACCTGCCTCTCTACAAAAGAAGAAGAGAAAAAAAAGAGAGTCACGAGGCGAACATGGTCTCTGCACCCGTCTCTCCATAAAAGAAGAAGAGAAGAAGAGAAAGAACAATCACGGGGCGAACACGGTCTTTACACCTGCCTCTCCATAAAAGAAGAAGAGAAGAAGAGAAAGAACAATCACGGGGCGAGTATGGTCTCTGCACCTACCTCTCCAAAAAAGAAGAAGAGAAGAAGAGAAAGAACAATCATGGGGCAAACATGGTCTCTGCACCTGCCTCTCTACAAAAGAAGAAGAGAAAAAAAAAAGAGAGTCATGAGGCGAATATGATCTCTGCACCCGCCTCTCCATAAAAGAAGAAGAGAAGAAGAGAAAGAACAATCACGGGGCAAGTATGGTCTCTGCACCTGCCTCTCCATAAAAGAAGAAGAGAAGAAGAGAAAGAACAATGACGGGGCGAACATGGTCTCTGCACCCGCCTCTCCATAAAAGAAGAAGAGAAGAAGAAAAAGAGTAGTCGCGAGGCAAACATAGTCTTTGCACATGTCTCTCCACACAAAAGAAGAAGAAGGGAAGAAGAGAAAGAACGGCCACGAGGTGAACATGGTCTTTGCACCTGCCTCTTCAAAAATCGTTACGAGGGGAATATAGAAGAGGAGAAAAGAGAAGAGAAGGTGAAAATAAGGAAAGAAGAAAAGGAAACACTCTTGAAGCGCTCCAACGGCGCAGTAGCCTGCAAGCCCTTCAGCGGCACACTACTAAGTGCCCTCAGCGGCACACCCATTATGAAGCCTCCAGCGGTACGCCCTTCGGGGCACACTCCCAGCGCCCTTCGGGGCACACTCCCAGCGCCCTTCATAAAAGAAGAAGAGAAGAAGAGAAAGAACAATCACGGGGTGAGTATGGTCTCGGCACCTGCCTCTCCATAAAAGAAGAAGAGAAGAAGAGAAAGAACAATGACGGGGCGAACATGGTCTCTGCACCCGCCTCTCCATAAAAGAACAAGAGAAGAAGAAAAAGAGCAGTCGCGAGGCAAACATAGTCTTTGCACATGTCTCTCCACACAAAAGAAGAAGAAGGGAAGAAGAGAAAGAACGGCCACGAGGTGAACATAGTCTTTACACCTGCCTCTTCAAAAATCGTTACGAGGGGAATATAGAAGAGGAGAAAAGAGAAGAGAAGGTGAAAATAAGGAAAGAAGAAAAGGAAACACTCTTGAAGCGCTCCAACGGCGCAGTAGCCTGCAAGCCCTTCAGCGGCACACTACTAAGTGCCCTCAGCGGCACACCCATTATGAAGCCTCCAGCGGTACGCCCTTCGGGGCACACTCCCAGCGCCCTTCAGCGGCACAGCCTCACGCCCCCTCAGCGGCACGCTTCCAGGCGCCCGCACACCTTCGGAGTGCCTTACGCGGCACACCCTCCTATGCTCTCTCCCAGTGCACCCTTCAAGTGTCCCGGCGGCACACTCTAGCCAACCCTTCAGCGGCACGCCACCCCCGCCCCCTTTATACGGCGAGCAAAAAAAAAAAGAAAAAAAGGGGAAAGAAAAGAGGAAAGACTGTAAAAGAGGAAGAGAACGGATAAAAAAAAGAAGAAAGCAAAAAGGAAGAGAGGGGGGGATTTCGACAAAAAAAAAGAAAAAAAAGAGAGGGAAGAAAATAAAAAAAAGGAGAAGGAAAAGAGAAAAAAAGAGAGAGAAAGAAGGAGAAAGAAGAGAAAACAATAATAATAATGATATATATGTATATATGTGTGTATACATATGTCTCCCGTCCGCACGCCCCTACGTATCGACGGGCATCCGCACGGGCAAAGACGGCTCCACCCTGCATTGGTGTTAGTCCCTTGCCAACAAATAAGTCCTTTTCCGGCGCAAGGCTTCGCGCCCTAGCCACCCGCTCTTACACATTATTGCAATCACGGACCTTACGTCCGAATCGGCAAAAAAAAAAAAAAACCCGTTGCGTTGGCATTATCTTCTTGCCAACGAATGAACCTTATCTTTGGCACAAGGTTCCATGCCCTAGCCACCTTCTCTCATGCAAAATCGCCATTACGGGCCTTACGCTCGAATCGGTAGAATCTCTATCCTTGCGCTGGCATTAGTCCCTTGCCAGCGAATAAGTCCCTTTCTGGCGCAAGGCTTCGTGCCCTAGCCACCCGCTCCCATACAATATTGCCATTACGGACCCTACGTCCGAATCGGCACGAATTCTCCCGTTACCTTTCGGCGCAAGGCTTCGTGCCCTAGCCGACACTTGCGTATCACTTGCTCGTAAAAAAAAAATGGGGTTAAAAATAGAGATACCCCGCCGGACTTGCCCCTACTCAGAGGCAAGGGTAAAAATGGCAACAACCCAGCCGTGGCGAAAACCCGAAAGGGCGCTACGGGTAAAATCGGGTACCCCGCCACGTGAAAACCCGAGAGGGCGCGTGGGCAAAAGCAAGAGGGGGCCGGTGCCGGCGAAAAATCGAAAGAGCGCTTGTACCGGTAATGTGATTCAAAAAAAAAGGAGAAAAGAAAAGAGACAAAGAGATAAATAAACTACGTTAGTCCCCGGCACCCTGTCGGCACTGACGAAGAGACAAAGAGACCAAAAAACCAGGTCAGCTCCCGACACCCTGTCGGCACTGACAAAGAGACAAAGAGACCAACAAAGCAGGTCAGCTCTCGACACCCTGTCGGCACTGACGAAGAGGCAAAGAGACCAACAAAGCAGGTCAGCTCCCGGCACCCTGTCGACACTGACGAAGAGACAAAGAGACCAACAAACCAGGTCAGCTCCCGACACCCTGTCGGCACTGACGAAGAGACAAAGAGACCAACAAAGCAGGTCAGCTCCCGGCACCCTGTCGGCACTGACGAAGAGACAAAGAGACCAACAAACCAGGTCAGCTCCCGACACCCTGTCGGCACTGACGAAGAGACAAAGAGACCAACAAAGCAGGTCAGCTCCCGACACCCTGTCGGCACTGACGAAGAGACAAAGAGACCAACAAAGCAGGTCAACTCCCGGCACCCTGTCGACACTAACGAAGAGACAAAGAGACCAACAAACCAGGTCAGCTCCCGGCATCCTGTCGGCACTAACAAAGAGACAAAGAGACCAACAAACCAGGTCAGCTCCCGACACCCTGTCGGCACTGACGAAGAGACAAAGAGACCAACAAAGCAGGTCAGCTCCCGGCACCCTGTCGGCACTGACGAAGAGACAAAGAGACCAACAAACTAGGTCAGCTCCCGGCACCCTGTCGGCACTGATAAAGAGACAAAGAGACCAACAAACCAGGTCAGCTCCCGACACCCTGTCGGCACTGACGAAGAGACAAAGAGACCAACAAACCAGGTCAGCTCCCGGCACCATGTCGGCACTGACGAAGAGATAAAGAGACCAACAAACCAGGTCAGCTCCCGACACCCTGCCGGCACTGACGAAGAGACAAAGAGACTAACAAACCAGGTCAGCTCCCGGCACCCTGCCGGCACTGACGAACAGACAAAGAGACCAACAAACCAGGTCAGCTCCCGACACCCTGTCGGCACTGACGAAGAGACAAAGAGACCAACAAACCAGGTCAATTCCCGGCACCCTGTCGGCACTGACGAAGAGACAAAGAGACCAACAAACCAGGTCAGCTCCCGGCACCCTATCGGCACTGACGAAGAGACAAAGAGACCAACAAACCAGGTCAGTTCCCGGCACCCTATCGGTACTGACGAAGAGACAAAGAGACCAACAAACCAGGTAAGCTCCTGGCACCCTATCGGCACTGACGAAGAGACAAAGAGACCAACAAACCAGGTCAGCTCCCATGTCGGCTCCCGACACCCCGGCGGCACCGACGAAGAGAAAAAGAGATCAGTACACCCGCGGGCACCACCCGGCTCATCCTTCTCCTGTGCTACCCGTGGGTGGGGGGCATTTGTGGACACCAAAAATTGCACGCCCTGTAGGCCCACTGGCGGCACACCCCCAGTGAGCTTCAGCGGCACACCCCCAAGGGCCTCAGCGGCACGCCTTTTGCCCCCTTCAACGGCACGCTTGGGCAGCCCTTCAGCGGCACAGCCTTTGGCCCTCCCAGCGGCACACTTCTTGAGCCCGCCAGCGGCACAGCGTTAAGGCATTTCAACGGCCGAACGACGTGATGCCCATGCCCTACGGATCCTTGGCGCGCAGTGAGCTGTCCGAGGTGTCAACCAGAGGTTGGGCCACGCAGGCTACTCCCCTGACATCCAGGACGGGGGAAGTCAAACCCCATCATGACTAGCCGCTTCCCGCCTCCGACTGTCGTGCTCGAGGGCTCCCGCTGCTGGGAGTATAAAACCACTCCCATTCCGACGAAGAGAGGGGGGACAGACACGGAGAAGAGACCCACAGACAGAGAAGAATAGACACAGAGCCACCTACGAGAAGAAGGAGAAGAGAAGGGCGAGGGCTCCGACGTGGAGTCTTCCGACCACCACCAGGCAAAGAAGAGAGAGTAAGAGAGAGAGAGGGCTTGATGTAACAGGGGAAGGTGGGGGAAAGAGTAGTGGACGATCGTCCCTGCTTCGATCCCCAACGCCTCCTCCTCTTTTGTTCTTTGTTTTCTCCCCCTCCGTTCTATGGTTCTTTGGTTTTCTTTCTTGCCCGTAGCCTTAGCTCGGGCATACTTTGTAATGCGTATGGACGGCTATGGCCCTTTATCCCCCATGAATGAAGACCGTCCCCCTTAGTGGGTTGTCTCTTTGTCTTGTTGGTTTTGAGCCACAGTGCGTTTGATCGTCTCTCCCTTCATTTTCCGGTATTTGTGTTCATCCCTCATGCCGACGGTTTCCTCCGGATGTGGCATCATCTTGAATGGTTTGAGGACACGAACCTCCTCCTGTAAAGCCCATCGCCTTCACCTGTGTCTGCCCCTTTGAACCTTTTCCCCTCTTGCCGGAAGTCCCTGTGGGTTTGATCGGTCTAACACCCCGCTCCGTTAGTTGACCAACCCTTTTGGAGCCCTATCTCGTGCACTCGCACTTTCCCCCAGCGGCACATCCGTACGGCGTCTTGGCCGACACACCCATAGAATCCCCCCAGTGGTACACTCCCCCCTTGGTGCCCCAGCGGCACACCCGGCCTCTCCCTAGCCCGGCACACCCCTTAAGCACCCTGTGCTCGTCCTTGGCCGGCACGCCTTGGCTAACCCCCCCATACACCCTGTCCAGTCTTAGAGGTCTTCGGCTCGTTGTTTTCCCCGTATTTTTCGAGGTTTTATTAAGGTGTTGCCGCCCTCGGGCGCCCACCTCCAGTTGTCGGGTTCCGCCACTCCATGTGGGCGCATTCTCTTTATCTCCCTTATGCTCGGGTCAAGGGGAGATGCTGCCGAATTTTTGTTAGAAAATAACAAGACGTTAAAAGGCAAAAGGATGCAACAAACAAATGGGATAATAAATACACACCAAAAGACAACAAAAGCAAATAAATAGAACAACAACAGATTGTAAGAAAAAGGAGGAAAGACTTGTATAAAACTGCAAAAAATCCAAAGACAGGAAGAAAAGAAAAGCCTTAACATAAGTAAAGGAGGAGTGGGCCTTCATCGGCACACCTGTTCCAGCCTTCGCCGGTACGCCTTATCCCCCCCTCAGCGGCACGCTCCTCCTCACCGTCTCATTCTTCCCCTCACCGGTACACACTCCTCCTCTCCGTCTCACCTTTTCTTCCACCGTCTCCCTGAAGTGGAACACAAAGTGTAGACTTGGCAGGTTGATGCATGAACACAAGCAATGTATAGACTTTGCGTGAAGGATTGTACAAATGCAGACAGTGAAGTATGCACAATGTATAGACTTTGAGCTGCAGCCAATAGACAACGTACAGACTTTGAACTGAAGGATGTATAGACCTTGTGTGCCGGTTGCCAATGTATAGACTTTGAGTTGCAGCCAATGGACAATGTATAGACTTTGCGCTGGCCAATGTATAGACTTTAATAGATGATGTACAGACTTTACGCTGGCCAATGTATAGACTTTAATAGACGATGTACAGACTTTGAGCTGGCCAATGTATAGACTTTGGGCTGCAGCCAATGGACAATGTACAAACTTTGAGCTGGCCAACGTGCAGACTTTGAGCTGCAGCCAATGGACAATGTATAGACTTTGAGCTGGCCAACGTGCAGACTTTGAGCTGCAGCCAATGGACAATGTATAGACTTTGAGCTGCAGCCAATGGACAATGTACAGACTTTGAGCCAGCCAATGTATAGACTTTGAGCTGATGAATGCAGCAAATGTACATACTTTGAGCTGATGAATGCAGCCAGTGTATAGACTTTGGGCTGACGAATGTACAGACTTTGCGTCGCGGTGACCAGCCAATGTGTTCCTTCACCGGTACACTATCTGTGGGCTTCCCCGGCACACTCTCTTGGCGCTTCTCCAGTGCGCCCTTGGGACACCATGCGCCACCCTTCCCCTCCTTTGTCGATACACTCTGCAGCCAGCGCCCCAGCGGTACACCTCTTTCAGCCCTCCAGCGGCACCCCCCCTTAAGCCCTTCAACGGCACACGTCTTCAGCCCTTCGCCGGCACACTTTTCTGCCCACCTTTCTTCAGCGGTATATCCCCCTTTAGCCCCCTTCTTAACCCGCCAAGGGCCAACTCTCCCCCAAAGAAAAAAATACATGTATATATGTACATATGGGCATATAATGGCAGCACTAACAAGCTAATAAAAATCATGATGAGTAAATAAACCTGAACAGATCCGTATAAAAAAAATGAATGAAATGAATGAAATAAGTGACAATAATAATAATAATAATAATAATAATAATAAAAGTAATAATGACAGTAAGCAAGATGAGGGAAATCACCCGGAACAGATACGGAAAGAGGAATAAGCAACGGAGTAACAAGAACAATAATGATAAAACAATATAAGGTATTAATAATTCCACATTGCAGCTCCCTCTCTCCGTGACTCGATGCAGAAGGGATAATAATGCCGCCCTCTCAGGCCGGGCCCGAGTCTTGGGAATCATCCTGACGTGGCCAGGCCCCGACCTAGTCTTGGGACGACATTCCAATCAGACCGGATTCGTTTCTCGCCCCGGATCCCTTCCGAGCCGTTATTAAAATTACCGTGCATTCGACAGACATTTGAACGGATTCATCCTGGCTTCCACCGCGTTTCTACCACGGACCTTTGTCCGAACATGAAAAGGGTCCACGAGCGACCGATATGACCCGTGGCCCGGAACCTGATGCGGATCTCGACGCAATTTATTCCTGCTTCTATCTTGCGCAGTTAGTATTAGTCCTTTCGGCCGCAGGGCCCCTAATTTCGGCAATTAATTAAGGGTGTTCCCTCGTATGGGGGATGTAAATGACGTCGTGACCTTTACGGCACGACGAGATCTGGTCCCGACACGAACCACACAATAGTCTGACGAAGTCAGGTCGAGCGCACCATGGGCTCTTCGGAGCCCGAATAAATTGTCACTCCGGTGACTGGCACGCCCACGCACTCAATAAACCAATAAACAAATCGGCCAGCGATTTTCAACGAAAAGTGCGTCCACACCATGCCTTTCATCTGTGAAGATGGTGCGGGCAAGAAGAAATAGGAAAAAAGAAAAGATGAGGAGCAAAAGGAAAAAAAAGAGAGACTGAAAAGAAAAAGAATGAGGGGGGAGCCCCTCGATGGGAAGGTAGAGGGAGGGGAGGCGAACGAGGAGGAAGCCTCTTCTGCACAAGCCTAGGGCGGTCCTCATGTCCCTATCTCCCAGCGGGAAGAAGGCGATTGAAGGCGTGCCTCCGGGGCCCCCTCCCCTCTCCATAGGTGGGAGGCAGCACGGTCAGAAGGAAAGACTCGTTGCGTGTCTTCCCTTCGACTATGTCGTCCACCCAGTCGTCTTCCATTCTGCTATGCTGAGTTTGCCCAACCGCTCCAGTATGCCCTGGGGTCTTTGTCTTCATCGGAAGACTCCATAGCTCCTCCGCTGCGAGAATAGTAGAAGACGAAGAAAAGCCCGAATCCGAGGAAACCGCAGGGGGTGGAAGTTGTCGAATCGCCTCCATAGTCATCTCTGAGAGCTCCTCAAAAGCACTAGCGATCTCCCGCTCTCTCTTGTTCCTCTCCTGGAACATGCGTTTCTCTGAGAACTCGCAAAAGTAGAGGGGGCAAGTAAACCCTAACGGGAAGGTGGGAAGGATGAAGGCCTGGAAAGCTTTTATAGCCCCAGACAGCCCTAAGGAAATTCCACCGTGATTTTTTGCCGCCTGGCACATCCCGAGACGGCGCACTTGAACCGGTGCCCAAAGGTGCGATCATTGCGCTCGAGCCCCCACGCATTAGGGCAACCGCATTTATGGACCCGAGAAGTGAGGTTGGGACAACTCATGAGGGCCAAACTTCTGCCCTTGCCGAAAACCATCTCTACTCTTGGAGCCCATCCTTGGCTCGGGAGTAGGGGGGCAAGTGGAGAGGGGAAGATTCGCGGCACACTATACACGCGACTCATATGGCCCATCGAGGCTTGCCTGACCCAACAAGTGACAGCCTCTGCAGGGCCCACTTACTCTGAGGCCTCATTTGCCCAAGGCCTGCGTCGCCCACCGAGCCTCAGCTCGCCGCCCGATTGGTCGGCCCCCCTCACTCTCGGGGAAAGCCTATAGATCCTATCGAGCAATCCCAAGGTCAGAAGGATGCCCCCCGACGAAGGAGAGGAGTGCCCCCTCTTATCCTTATGGACTAGCTTGGCATCAAGACTCCTTAGCAGGTTAGGGCGAAGTCCTTGCTGCTAGCGCCTATCTAAGCGGAAGTTACGCAATCTGGGAACGGAAACTCAGGGGATAAGGAAAAGAAGAGAGTCCTTGACCGAGAACAGTTCCTCACATGGACGCAGCGTCTGCCAAGCCCCATGCCTCCTCTACCCTGGAGATGGAGCCCGCCGCTATATAAACCCAAGGAACCCCTCCGGAAAGGTAGGCCCACTCTATGCCACTTCAACTGGTGGAGAGTAATCTCGTGCCCCTCTACTCTCCTTCCCCCGCTCGCACATCGATTCTACCACTCGCTAACTTAAGTATCGAAGGATTTTTCCCGGGGTTATAACCCCGGGCCCCCTGATCGTCTTCTTCCCTCTTTGCAGAATCTTGCACTGGAGTGACTGCGTCTCGTGATCGCCCCAAATCGGACGGTTCAAGGCTTGGCGTGAGATCTTGCCTCTTCAAGTCTTGGATCCATTGCCCATGGATCGCCCCCACCAACGTTGACGCCACCCTTTGCACCCAGGCCAACCCCGACCTCATCCTCACTCTCGACATCTTTCGATGGGCCACCCACCATTAAGGATATCGCCACACCGCTACCATCTACCACACAACGCTCCCCAGCTCTAGCCGCAACCCCCTCCCCTCTACAACCCCCTCCCCGTCGAACCCCCACCAACACCGTCACGCCGTCGCCGCCCCTCTCCAGGCTCTTCGCCCAACGTCACCAATTGGTCCCTCCTTGTGGCCCCCTCCAAGAAGTTTCACCACCACACCTTCCTTGGTACCGATCCCCATGCTTTGTCATTTTGGTGGCCACAGGAGAAGTCCAGGTACTCCAACTTCTACCTGCACACCCAGATCATCGGAGATTCACAACTCTCTCTCTCTTCTCTCTCTTAATGGTAGAGAGATAAGAGATATTTTGATCATATGACCCTCAAATAACATGAATATTAAAATATTTGAGAAATATTTGTAACCCCGTCGACATAAGTTAACTACAGTGACATATTTATAAATTTTATCAAAATTAGAGATGGACTAATATATTTTTAAGAATGATATTTTGTAAGTATCACTCTAACTATGATTTATTTGTAAAAAATTAATTATTTATAAACAAAAAGCGAGCCATCGTCACTCTTTGTACGTATAAAGCTAGAGAAAAAGAACAACAACAAAAATAACAAAAAAGAAAAAATATAAAAATAAAAGAATGTGAGCTGGAGTCTGTCATGTGTCCGTCTATCTGTCGTCTTTTAATGAAACTCTGAGCTGTCCATCCACAGGGCCCCGGCCCCGCCACCACGTGCCCGGCGGCGGCCATCGTCACGGTCACTGGCGCGTCTGCCGCAGCCTGGGGCCGATGGCCCTGAGCTCGAAGCGCTTGGCGGAGGGGGCGAGGGCGCGGAGGGTGCCGTCGAACACGTAGGGGGTGCCCCCGCGGGCGATCTGGGTGGAGTTGGCGAAGTACCGGCAGGGGTCGCGCCGGTCGGCGACCGTGCCGTGGTAGTGGAAGTACCGGATGCGACGGTCGGCGCGGTGGAGGACGCCGCCCACGGCGTGCTGCGAGAGGTGGACCCCCGCCGCGAGGGCGCTGCGCGGCTGGATGGCGTACTTGCGGTCCCGCCGCACCCCGCGCTTCACGTCCCTGTACACCAGCTTCTCTATCCCCCACATGCTGCCAAGTTGCCAACCACCACCACCACCGTCAGACCAGTCGTTTTATGCTCCAACAGCGACAAGAGTAAGAAAGAAAGGGAAAGGAAAAAAAAGAAGGTTTCATATCTTTTATGCACTATTCACGAAGAAAAAAGTGTCATCAACAGTTGCATACTGATTATGACAGATTAGTTTTGATCTGGGTATCTTTATGTGTATCCCTACAAAGTTCTTATCGATGTAGATTGCATGGGTGGGTATACCACTTTCAACCATGTGTCTTGTTTCGACACAGTACCTGTACAGATGGTTGAGCCAAACATTCTGTGTAACATTAGTGTTACATGTTTTATATCAATAATGTTTTCTGTACATAAATGAACTAGATATATATGAAGTGACTGATTCAAGCATTTCTAAGAGTACACATCTAATTTAAAGATGTTCGAAGAGGTGCAAGAACCCTTTTACCTTTTCTTGCATATTGTATATGGCATTACGGTGAGTCAAAATTAGTGGGCACCCATCTAAGACTAACGGATAATTTGGTCAAGAAAATATTTAATAAATGTCTGAAACAAAAAAGGCCACTTAAATTTTAAGAGGTGTTTTAAAAAAAGATTAAATAAAATAAAGATTCAGATGTTTTACCAAGCAGTCTCTGAAATGTTAAAACATCAAACATGTGACCACTTCATAGACAAGGGTTGTGCTTAAAATTTTTGCACCACCCCCCCCCCCAAAAAAAAAAAAAGAAAACAAATCTCATTCCACAAGCCTAGACACTTCCTTATGAAGAACATGTAATTTAATCCTGGATAGGTATCAAATGACTTTACTCTACCCAAAGTTGTGGACAATCTGTTTTCATTTTGATTATGCACACTGCATTATTAATCATACTGCAAATAATGGTCATTAATTACCTTGTTAATGGTGCCAGAATCTCTACTGTTGTTCCTCTGCATCCACAGTGGATTTGATGTAATTGACATTAAGAATATAGAGAACAAACAAATATGACGATGTCCAACTGTTACGCGCTAAGAAACATCAGGCAAGCACCTAGGGTAGAGTGGTAGACAGCTTGAAACGCTAATGTCGTCTTCTCCAGAGTCCCTGTCCAGTTTCAACAGTCTGCTCCCTCAACGGGAAAAGGCATCTCCTTTCACATCCACATGTCCATTCGCATCTTTCCTCTATATATGCGCCCCCCCCCCCCAAAAAAAAAATGTGGAGAAGCTTCCGCTCATAATTTTGATGTGACTGCAACTATGATTGGTCGACTCGGATCAGATCAATGCGAGTCGGCCTACTCTGTGATACCACGGCAAACTTAGGTCCCATATGACATGAGCAGTCATTTAAAGGGCTCAATTGAGTAAAATCGGATGAGTCGGCTCAATTCCGTTTGAGGTAAATCGAGATAAATTGACTCGTATCATAATAAGACAGATCATCGATCTAAGACAAGTGGGCGAATCATAGTACCTGACTAGATCATATATGGCTCCAAGGTTTTTTTGCATACAGCACTAAAGTTTCCTTTTCCCAATCTCTCAAATTTCCAACTATACTCTTCTGTTATGTGAAATGGCAAGATCTGTCGGTTTCAAAATGGGTTTAAAATTTTAAAAACTTAATTTACACAATTAACCATGTTTTAATTAGAATACTCTAAATATAAAAACTATTAAAAACAATATTTTATGGTGGTTCAATACTCGGTTCTCTCTCCTCATTTAAAATAAAAAAATAAAAAAAATTACCTACCGAAAAAAAAACATTACGCTCTTGATTTGCAATTAATATGTTTCATGGTAGGTACTAGATTGCAATTGTGCCATTCAAAGAAAGATGTAACCGGAACAAGACTAACGTTTGGAAAATTACCTTTGTGTCCTGCCGGTGTCGGCAGCGAGGCAGATGTTGGCGGACATGGGCAACTGCTCGAAGGTGAACTGCGCGTAGCCGGCGAGATCCGCCAGCACCGACCGGAGGGTGCTCCGGGGCTCCACGTACAGGAACTCGTCGACGTCGAAGAAGAAGATCCACCGCGCGGCGAAGCGGTGGCGGTGGAGGCAATCGTTCACCACCAGGAACTGGTTGTGGTAGTACCCGTCGAAGCGCTCCTGCTCCCGCACGTCCTGGAGGGTCACCACCCCCTTCTCCATCCACGGCCGCAGCACCTCCATCACTCCCGGGTGCACCCCCCCGGCATCGTGCAGGACGAAGTGGGACTTGCCCGCGTCGCCGAACAGCTTCGCGTGGTAAGCCAACCACTCCCTCACCCGCTGCGGACTCAGGTTCCCGTACAGCGGCGAGCCGCAGTAAAGGTAGTCGTACTTGGGCGGGGTCGCCCACGGCGCCGAGTCGGCGTCCACGCTGCCGGGGGCCTCTACCAGAGCCTCGATCAGCTCCTTCGCGTCCTCCGCCGCCCGGTCGAACCCCCCCGCCGCGGACGCCGTGAGCACCAGGCGCCCCCCGGAGCCGTCGGCGCCGACATCTTCCTCAAAGGTGCAGTTCACCACCACGACGGTGTACACCCGGCCGTAGCCCCAGTCGGGGAGGATCTTGCGGCCCGGCGCGACGGCGGCGGCGCTGCCGTTGCCGTGGGGGATCCACTCGCACTGGAAAGTGGGCTTGGCGAAGACGTGCAGGGGCTTGGAGGCGAGCCCCACAACGGCAAACGTGTTGGGGCCGCCACGGTAGGCGCCCATCTGGATAAACAGGTAGGCAGCGGCGCCAACGGGGTTGAAGGCCCGCCTCACCACCGCCGCGGAAGCCCCATTCGGCCCCGCCGCCACCACCTCCACCGCATCCTCCTTCACGGGGTGGTAGTTCTCCGTCGTCGTCGGCGGAGATCTGG
This sequence comes from Amorphophallus konjac, assembly GCA_022559845.1. NCBI lineage: Eukaryota > Viridiplantae > Streptophyta > Magnoliopsida > Alismatales > Araceae > Amorphophallus > Amorphophallus konjac. The sequence continues at coordinate 391,892,340 of CM040126.1, forward strand.
CGGACGAGAGAGAATACTCCGAAGACAGGTCACCGGCGGCGGCGAGGAGGGGCGAAGAGGACACCCTGGAGAGGCAGGCGCGGAGGTCGGAGGTGGGGAAGAACCCGGAGAGGGGCGGCAGCACGGGGGCGAGGGAGAAGACGGCGAACAGGAGGAGGAGGGAGCAGAGCAGAAGTTTCATGTCGGCGCAGCTCCAGACGAACCCCACAAGCATCTTCTTGCCGACCCCGATGCCGGCGGCGCCCAGGGGTGCGGGCGCGGGTTTCCTCTTCTCCTTGCTCTCGTCCCCGCCTCCTCGGGCCATGGCCGGCGGCGGAAGAAGGGTACCCAGTGGGGTGGGAGAGCGGACTCGGATGGAGAAAGAGGAATCGTGTGAACTGTGCAGAGACATCGGGGTTGGGGTGGGGGGGGGGGGAGGGAGCGGCGAACGATGGGCCGACTACGCGCTACGCAGCGGCGCATTGCACCAATCGTGAAGTGGGCGGTATCCTTTTGTCGACACGTGTTGTGGCGGGTTCCAATTGGTGGAATCTGATGGACCAAAATGGAATTTCCTAGCCCTTTTTTTGGTTTCCTTCTTTGATATTATTCTTTCTAAAACATTCTTTCCTTAAGTTCGTTTTTGCAAGCTTTTCTCTGTTTAATATAAAGACCAAAAAACTTACCGAAACTAAAAAAAAGAAATAGGCGAAAAGAGGGGAGGGTGTCGCGGCGGGGACCCCTCCCGGGAAACGCGGCCGGCGAAGAAGTCACCACGTGGTGGGCGCGCGGGGGGTGTCGCGAGAGTCTTCCATGTGGGAGGAGGGGTCTTCTGTCGTGGACCGGGGGGAAGGTATGTGCCTTGCTGGAATTTGATTCGGACTTTGCTCATCATCATGCGGATGTCAGCATGTAGATGCATGTATATGGGGGAAACTCTTTTTCACTTATATTTATTTAATCAAATGGAAACATGTCACGAGGTTATCTTCTAAACAATAAAGTTGAAGGGTGTGATTATATCCACCGGTCCATCTGTTAGTTCATGCTACTGGCCGTTCACCGGGTGCGACTCCCAGTCGGGTGGGGTAGAAAAGGTTATCCTTGGAGTGGGGGACTTGCGAGGGGAGGTGGCAGTGCTGAAAGTAATGAAAAAGATAGGGATTTAACGGGGATACAATATTTGGATAGGGAATTTTACCCTTATATACGTATGATTGCTCATTTCTCATCCCGGGTAGAAAAGATCAAGATTTTATAAACGGATCTAACATGAGACGAGTTGCTCTATCAAATCGTATCAGTTGAAGATTGATTGATACGATTGATATATAATCGATATGTTATTTATTTATTTTAAATATTATATATATTATCTTATATTAAAATTATTTTTATAGATAATTTGATTTGGAGCCTTCCGTTAGACGGTTGAGACTCAAGTTTGAGACGTATCAATTACATCTTTTTCTCACTTTTTTAACTATTTTTTAAGAAAAATAAATTAAAAAACTCATGACAATTGTAAAATTCGAACCCACTAATGCACAGTAACTACCTCCAAATAACTAACGCACTCACTGATCACTAAATTACATATAATTTTTATCAAAATTTAAAATAAAATATATTCATTAAATAACTCTTCATTATTGACACGTGATGATACGATGCGATATAATGTTACGTCATATCTTACCGAAAAAAAAATGGTACGTTCGATATAACTGGATCCACAAACTTTAGAAAAGTCAGAGAATGAAAACCAACAACGGTGATGGAAAGAATGACCAGGGTTTGCCGACCCGCCCGACCCGGTCTCGGCGCGGGACGGGTCGGGTCGGGCGGGTCGCACAGCGACCCGATCCGCCCCTTTGGCTCTCGACGCGATTTTTTGTGAATTTTTTTTTAAATTTTTAATAAATTTATTTTGAAAGATTACATGTTATATATATTTAAAAATATTAGAATGTAGAGTTTATTTATGATAATAGATCTATGCTACATTATACATAATAAATTATATAAAAATTACATATTACACTGCTTAATTAAACATCCTATTACATATAATACATAAAAATTTATTTCAATTACTAAATATGTAAAAGGAAACAGTGATATAATAATGGCATTCATTCATGAAGTATAAAATACAAAAATTCACTAATCCTCGTCCATGTGTGAAGCTCGAATCCTAAAACTCACTCATCCTCCTCATCTGTGTAACTCAAATCCCAAAACTCACTAATCCTCATCATCAGTGAAGCCCGAATCCTAAAACTCATCATCATATACATGAGACTGATCACCCGTATAATCTAACTTTATCCTAGTGGGTGGAGGTACATGTGGGTGTGACTGAAAATATGTAACCATCTGCACAAATGATGGGTCGTGTGCTGCGGTGGAGGGTACATAAAAATCTGTAAAAAAAGTCCTCACTACATCTATAGCTTCAATTCTATCATGTGCGACTGGTGCTGGTGCTGGTGCTGGTGCTGCTCGAACTCTGGACGTGGAGGAAGATCCTGCTCCGCCCTGTGCTCGTGGTGGAGGTACCCGAGATGTAGAAGAAGATGTCCTCGGTGTGCTACGAGAACCGTATCTATCCTGTAACTATGTCCGAAAGGAATGTCGAACATCTCCCGGAACTCGGTCGCATGCACGAACATCGCGTCCCACTCCCGCAAGGTGCTCCGCAAACCTGTGTATGCCGGTGACGCGATGTTCGCAGTATCTACAGTGCACATGTCCATCACCCTCAACAGAGTATCCATGCTCTCACGCAGGGTGACGTCGTCCGTCCATGATGACCTGCAAATGATGTAAAAGTTTACATTAGTGATTTCAATGACAAGTACAGAACTCTATATATGAAGAAATCTGTAATTAATTATTATTTAGTTATAAATGTAACCAAATGATACATACTAAGAAAGACTATGGACCCAAACTGGGCCAGTGCCCATCTCCAAACAATCTGACATTAAATGTGGTCCGCAGATAGGACAGATAGTCTTCATAGCGCATTGAACCTGAATAGTTCTCCCAATACATGCGTACGTAGTATTCATACTCCTGCGAACCTTGTGCGTACACGACCTCTACTGACGTAGCTGTGGCATAAGGATATGGATATGATGGGAAAAATGAACTACTGTTATCTGAGTCGCCATGATACATCGGCTGCTGCGGCCATGACCGTCCATATGAGCTTCCAGATCCCTGGGAGTCATGTGTGCTCATCCTCTCAAAATCAGACAACATGCCTTGATAGCTGGTACTGCTGCGGCCATGACCGATTCTATCAACGTATCGTCATAAGCAAGGGCCCGAGCATATTGGAAGGCCGGATGTAGATAGTACGCTGCAATCGTAAGACAATGAATTACATATTAGTATCAACTGAAAATCACAGCTCATTGATTGGACGAGAATGTAAGTGTTCACCTGCCATGTGAAGATCGCGGCTCATTTGTCTGTCCCATCTGTCCTCCACAATCTCTAGAATGGTGGGTCCATATTTTTTGGACGTTGTAAGGATCTTCCGCTTGGCTGCTTCTATTTTGTTGTACACCAACCCCATGGTTGGTACTCTATCCCCATCCACGCATCGTAGAACCTCATACAGTGGCTCTATCAATGACACTAATACCTTCACTCGTTCTCAAAAATTCGAGGTGTTGACAATCCCCTCGACCTCCGCCCCTTCACGTGAAGCAGCAAAAGAGGAACTCAGCCAGGTCTCACCTCTAAACATTTGCTTCAACCCATCCTTGTGCTTCAATAGGCTCTGCAATGCGATGTAGTTGGTGGCAAATCGTGTGATGCCAGGCCTCAACAGTTCACCGCCACAGTGCTCCCTCATCCATGCCAATACAAGTGTGTGGTTGTAGATATATTTCGTGATTTTTTGTGCCACCTCGACCACAGATTTTACCATACGAAGCTGCCCAATCTTCTTCAGCATCAGATCTACACAATGTGCTGCACAAGGGGTCCAGAAAATGTGCCGTTTTTTCTTCATTAGCTCCTCCCCAGCCTTCTTATAGTTCGACCCATTATCAGTCACCACTTGTACAATGTACTCCTCCCCAATCTCAGTCACCACTTGCTCCATCAATGACAGAATATATTGGTGACTGTGAATTTGACCAGACGCATCCACTGATTTGTGAAAGAATACATGTCTGTCACAATAAACAAGGAAGTTGATCAGGCTAAATTTTGTGGTACCTGACCATCCATCACACATCAGTGTGACTCCGTACTTTGTCCATTTCTGCTTGAATGAGTCAATGTAACTCTTGATCTCAGCAACTTGTTCATCAAGGTATACGCCAGCCAATTCTCTCGTTGTAGGTGGTTGCACGTGTAGCCCAAGGACATGTGCTTCCTGAAACATTAGCTTGTAGTAAGGGCTATTGGCTGCATTGAAAGGCAGACCCGCGTGGTGCCACCATTTTGCAACAGCTTGACCAAGTTTCCATTTAGGTCCCTTCTGGCCATACGCATCGCCCATCCTCGTTTGCTTGCCATGCTCTCGAGATAGTGCACCGGGCTCCACATCTTCAATGTTGATCGATTGTGTCCTTTTTCTTTGTGTCCCCGAGTCACCAGTCAATAAACTCCTTATGCCTCGTGATTGTCGAGTCGTAGATGAACCACCACTCCCTGATGCTCCGATCCCCGCGGCCTCGCGACTACGTACTATAGTCTCCTCGGGATGTCTTGACTCATCCCTGCTCTGACGTAATGTCTCACGAAGCTCTGCTTCGTATGGATCGTTCACAGTGACATACACATTAGCCTGCTCAGTACATGCTTGTTCGTCTTCGTCACTGGGTGTCCATGCACATTCCTCCTCGTTGCTGCCACTTGGGCGCCCGCTCACTGCCGCTTGATCCCTTTTCTTCTTTTTTTCCTTTTCTTGCATCTCAGCTCTCTTCTCACGCAGGTGCCTAGCCATTGCAAGTTTCACATCTCTAGGCACATGGGTACACCCAGCAACCTCAGAGTATCCTGCCCCGGCTCCTCCGGCCAAATGCTTCTTCAACCGAGACACCCCTCCTCCCCGGTGTTCTATTTTACAATAGTTACAACGCCAACACCTACGGTTGCCATCCAACAAAACTCCGTGTGACCACCCAATATCACTTGTTCATTCCTTAGGAGCCATAGAGTGCTAAGGCCTAAAATTAAGAAATTCAAATTATGAAAATATATTATTTGTCATCTACAATTAACATTGAACATAATTTCATTATTTGCGTACCATGCAAGACTAAATTCAATATTTAATACATGTTAATATAATTTAGTTCAAAATAATATCATTATTTCTATAACAAACATATAAGGTTAATATTTATAATTAATAAATATACATTAACTTACATGACATAATTAGATATTTAAAATATAACTAATTAGATATTTAAAATTACATCTCTAATTAAATTACATGACACATATAAATTATAAACATCCCTAAATAATTTACATTATATATATAAATTAACTTTAAAATTATTTAGAAAATAGTAAACACTAAATTTATATTTACATTAAAAATATATCCATACACATTATATTTTTACATTATGCAATTAAATTAACTAATATACATTATATATTTAAAAATATTTTACATCTACAACTAATAATGATATTAATATCATTACTTCTACAACATACAAGATTAAATTTAAAATTTAATACATCTAAATTAAATCTAATATTTAAACATGAATTGAATAACACATCAAAAAATAAATTTATATCTACAACATGAATTAAATATTATTTATATTAATTCTACAAAATGAATTAAATAATACATCAAATATATGATATTTATACAACATCAATTAAACAAAAATTATATTACTTATATAACATGAATTAAATAATATATTATTATTAATATTAAATAATATAATAAAATACTTTTCTATATTTTTTAATTTAAAAAATAAAAAAAATAAACCCCCCCCCCCCTCACCCTCACCGCCCCCCACCAGAGGTGGGGGCGGCGGTGCAGACGCCCCCCCCCCCCTCACCCTCACCGCCCCCCACCTCCGTGCAGACGCCCCCCCCCCCCCCCTCACCCTCACCGGCCCCCCTCCCCTCACCGCCCCCCACCTCCGTGCAGACGCCCCCCCCCCCCCTCACCCTCACCGCCCCCCCTCCGTGCAGACGCCCCCCTCCCCTCACCCTCACCGCCCCCCCTCCGTGCAGACGCCCCCCTCCCCTCACCGCCCCCCACCTCCGTGCAGACGCCCCCTGTAATGCCCCGGATTTTTTGGATCCTCGTTCGTAGGTCCCGGATCTGATTTCCCGGAGTGTCCAGCTCCGTTGTGTCCGAAATTTTGTTTCGGACATCTTTCGTGTTCGGATCGGCGCGATCCGGAGTCGTTTCGGAGGCCCGGAGGCGTTCCGCGACTTTTTTTCCGCGTGTGTTTTCCGATTCCCGGCGTGGGTTTCGGCTTTCCCTTCGGAACCTCGTTGCGGGTGAACCGGGGCGTTCACCAGGGGGCGAGTGGTACCGTTGCGATCGGTGCGCTCCGAGGATCGCGAGGGTGTGATTTTCTATTTTTCTGGATTTTTCCGAATTTCCGGATTTTCCTATATATAAACCTTTTCTCTCTCCCCCTCTCATTTCTCATTTCTCTCCCTCTCTCTTCTCACGCTCTCTCCTCTCTCCCTCTCTCTCCGGCGGCCGACGGGGCGGAGCTGGGCGAGGCGGGGACGGCGCGGGCGAGGCACGGGCGAGGATGGATGAGGATCGAGGCGGTGGAGGCGCGTGGAAGCTCGGCCGTGAGTTCGTGGAACGGCGAGGCTTCAACGGCGTTTTCTTCGTGGATCGGCGTCCACGGTGCGCGTAATCTTCGGTGGAGGTAGGGTGATGGACCCTCAGCCCGTGTACTTCCTTTCCCGTGAGTTTCGTAGGCCGTGGTGAGCCGAGCGGGCTAAACGGGGCGTTTTGGGCAAAATGCATGTTTTTGGGGTGTGAGCCGGATCTCCCGTTTTATGGTGTTTTTGGGCGATCCAGGGGTTTAGATGCATGCCTAGGGGCTTGGGGAAGGTTTCCCCTTTTGTTTCCCCTTCACCTGGGGGTGAACGGGGCGTGGCATGGCTTTTCCCGCGGTTTCCACCGTTTCGGGCGCGGACTGAGAACGCGCTATACTCCAGTAGCGCGTTCTTGAAGGTCGCGCTGCCCCGATAGAGCGCGTTCATCGGGGAAGATGAACAGTCTGGCGGTTCCTGTCGCGCTATAGGGCTATGGCGCGTTCTGGACTGTCGCGCTATGGAAACATAGCGCGACCTGCCTTGTCGCGCTATAGGCTCCTAGCGCGTTCTGCCTTGTCGCGCTAGGTGATCCTAGCGCGATCTGTGCAGTCGCGCTATAGGGATATAGCGCGATCTGTCGTGTCGCGCTATAGGTGCATAGCGCGTTCTGCTTGAACGCGCTATGGACCTACAGCGCGTTCTTGGAGGTGACCAGCCGGGCTGCCCGGGGCGGGCGGTCTGCGGCTGATCGTGCTCCTCGTGGGCCGTGTGTGCCTTGGACACCCAGTGGAGTTCCGTGACCGTGTTTTGGGGTGTCTGGAGGTTCCGTTTACCTCGTTTTACGTGCCCGTGCGCTTAAGGGTCCGGGTGACCTTTTAGCGTCCGTTCGCATTGTGTTGGTCTCCGGTCGACCCGGTTGGGACCCAGTGGTCGACCTCCGGCCTTGTGAGTATCCCGGACACCCCATGGGTTCTGTGTCTGTGTTTTTTGGGGTGTCAGGAGGGACCGTGTTACCTCGATTAGCGTGCCCGTAGGTGTGGTGGGTCCGGGTGACCCCACGTGTTCCGGGCTCTTGTGTTACGCTTGATCGAGTCACCGTGTGTCGGTGTGTGTGCGGTGGGGTCTCCCCCGCATATCGTGGGTTCCTTTGGAAGGCGATTCCCGTGTGGGCCATGTGTTTGGCCTTGGACTGTGAGTCCAGTTGTCCGGCCTGGGGCTGGAGGTTTCCCGCTTGCTTCAAGATGGGAAATCGTCGTGGCGGCTTGTGTGCTGCCTTGGGAATCGTGCTTCTGTGTTTTCGTGTGGCCCGTGTGAGTGGCCTTTGTCCCTTGCGTTCCCTTCCCAAGGGAATGGTCTTGGCAACTCGTGTGTTGTCTCGGTATTCGTGATATCGTGGTTTTGGACCTAGAGATTGGACTAGATCGACGGCCTTGTGCTGTTGCGTGCAACGGTCTTGACCCCGAGTCTTGTGACTCAAGGACCGTTGGGTGTAGTGCGTCTAGAGGACTGTCCAGAGTCCAGTGGCTTAGTGCCACTTGAGTTTTCTCGACTCTAGCGCACGGTGCGTGCGTGGCCGTGGACTGTGAGTCCGTTTCTTCTCCGACTGTGGTCACCGTGAGACGGGGCCGGTACGTGGGGTGGTCCCCGTACGTCGTCGGATTCGGACGTTGTTTTCCGTTGAGTTGAGAGTCTACTCCTTCAGTGACACTCCACTAGTCGTAGCCTACCAGTACGCGTGTGCTGGTCGCACCAGGGAGTGGTGTACGGGCTTACCCTGAGGACGGTTTAGACTGGTTACCGTCGGGCCCCTCGTCACATCAGAGTCCAGTGCAGGGGAAAACCGGTCAGAGGGCCAGACCTAGGACGCGTGGTCTGTGTGTGCACACGTGGTTGGGGACTGTGGACGCACGTCGACGGGCGTGACCCCAGCTAGTCACTTGTTTGTGGTTACTTGTACGGTGTTCGCGCCTCGGGTAGGACCTACCACGTCAGGCGGTTCACCTGCGGTGCGGTGTAAGACGTCAGGGGACGCTACCGGCTGTGCTTCTAGTGGGTGGTACTCCTGTCGAGTACGGAGTGACAGACTGTCAGTCTCTGTGTCTTTGACCTTCGGGTTTTTGGTCGTGTTGACCGGTGAGTTCGGTTGTTTCATCTTGGCGCGTGTGTCGGTTCTTGCGCCGTGAGATTAGTGCTAGTGGCTTTACCGAGGTTGGGTCTTGTTGTGCGGTACCCGCGATCGGATGGTCGGGGTTGCACCTTGGACAGCGTGTCCAGGTCGGCTGTGTCCGGGGGACAGGCCTCTACGGCGTGGTTGCCGTGTGTTCTTACTTCGGTAGGTGGTACTAGCGTGGTTCGGTAGCTTCGACTGCGTGATCGAGGTCTGCCTTCTGGCAGTAGGAGTAGCTGTAGTGCCGAGTTTTGACCGGCCACCGGTTTGCTGTTCCTGCTGTAGTCGTAGCTCTCCTTTCCGCTACCGCCGTTGTTTCCGGTTGGGGTTCCGCGGGATCCCTGCTGAGTCTCTGTTTTGGAGACTCATTCCCTGCTTTTCAGGTGTGGCGGTTCTTCCTCGAGGTTCGAGGGTGCGGAGCGGAGGTTCTCAGTTGCCAGCTTGCCGGGCCGAGTGTTCACTTGGCATGTGGTACGTTTTACTGCTTTAGACTGTACTTTCTGTTGGACTGGACTCTGTTGTAGCTGTAGTTGTTCTTTCTTTCAGCTTGTTGTTGTTGGTTGTCCTGCTTTATTTCCTATTTCTTTGTGCCTCCACACTCCTTTTAGCCCTTCCGAGCCCTCCCGGCTCGTGGGCGACGGTGCGAGTCTCGGGTTATCGGGTCTTCCAGGTAATCGGATTCCCGGGTCGTTACAGCTGGTATCAGAGCGGTGGTTGTGGACGTACATAGGAATTCGAAATATTACAGTGATCAGAGTCCATAAGGTCCAGTACAGTCAGCAGCTGGCTTAGGGTTTTGTGTTCACTTTCCGCCTTGTTTCTCGCTTGAGAGCTTGAGTGCGCTGTGCGGCGCTGTGAAGGTGGTTGCTGTCCGCGGCTTTCGTGCCAGCATGGGGTCTAAGGATCGAGGTCGAGAGCCTTCTCCCTCATCGGTGGTGGCCCTGGTTGTGCTGCGTTGGGCAGAGGTTGCTGGCAGGCGTGAGCTCGCGGTGCTGCGTTCGAGGAACCTGCAGCGTGGTCAGGTGGCTGGAAAGGACTGTTCGTGGTTAAGTGGCCTTGAGCGTGCTCTGAGGGAGCTGCTGTCGGTTTTGGTCACTCCAGCTTGAGGTTTGTCCAGCTCCTGAGGTGTTCTGATCGAGAAGTGTGCTCGGGTGAGCGGATGATCTTCTCGGTGAGCTGCTGTTTCGTCGAGCCTGATGTCTTGTCGTGCTCTGTGGCGTCAGAAATGACGTGTCGGTCCTGATCGTTCTGCTGATTTCGAGGCAGGATTTGGCAGAGATGTCCCGTTAAGTCTTTGCTCCTGCGCTTATGTCAGTGGATGGGTTGTGTTCGCTCTGGAGTTGGCTTGAGATGTGAAGGCTCCATGGCGAGTTCGGGACTCGAGGATGAGCGTCGGCGGTTGTCGTTATGGCTCGTGTTGCGGCTCTTGGCATGCCGTGTTGCAGTTCGAGGAATTGCAGCGGTGGTGCATCGAGAGATGCTGTGATTGTGGTCCGACGTGACACTCGTCGAGTGTGTCGGAGGCGCTGACCTGATGGAAGCGATGGTTTTCCTTGGTGCTGGATGGTGCTGTTTCCAGCGTGCGCGAGGTTCGAGGTCAGGTCGAGCGTGGAGTTCTTCCGTTGGTCGAAGTGCGCTGGTTTCTCCTTTGGTTGGAGAGATTGCGTTCGGCTAAGGATCGTCGTCTTGCATTGTGTGTTCGGATTGGTTGGCCTTGTGTGCCATGAAGTCCGTGCGAGACGTGCTCCTTGTCTTGGCAGGGTGGTTGCCTGTGAGAAGTCGTGCCCATTCCCTTGTCGTGTGAGGGTGCTGGCGCTGTTCCGGAAGGACGAGTGCTGGTTGGGCGGTGTTTGCTTTCTCGGCTGTGCGCGCGGATCTGAGTGCGCAGCGGAAGCGTGGTGGGCCCATAACCCACTGGTTCAGGATCGTAGCGTTGGTTGCTACGGGCGGATTCCTGAGTTTGCGTTGAGCATCGGAGGATGGGTTCCTCGGTGTGAAACGTGTTGTTGCCGTGCCGTTGCTCGAGGTATTATGGTTGTTGGCACTGGCAGGATGGAGTGTTGGGAAATGTGCTGGCTAGTGCGCCGCATGAGTACCCTGTTCCTGTGTTGGAAGCCGTGTCAGGCGTCGGTGTTGGACCTGGATGAGGTTGTTGAGAATGTCGCCTGACGGTGGTCGAGGACGTGATGGTCAGAGTCGGTGGCTTGGTGTCCGACTTGTGTTCCCAGTCGTGTCCTCGGATGAGATCGTGCTTTGAGGATGTGGTCTCTGCCAGGCTGTGGGTTCCTGTTGGTTCTACGGTCTTGTCGGATTGTGACGGTGGAATGTTCGTTGCTTAGGGACCCGTGAGCACTGTCCAGGTGGTGTCCCGTGGCTCTGTGGTAAGGGCGGAATCGGGATTGGCAGGTGTCCACTTGGATTGATCGAAGGATTTGATGAGACCAGATGGAAGAGTGACGCCTTAGGGCGGAGGCCTCTGTGAGGTTGGCGTCGGCTTGGTGGTCCTTGATAGGACATTGGTGTCGCAAGGTTATCCCTGGTTTGGTGACTAGCATGGGGTGGTTCCCTATAAGTCTGAGTCCCGTGAGGTGATGACTGAAGACGCCATGTTCTGTCATTTGGTTTCGTCGTGCTCCCCGAGAGGGTCGAGTTGGCGAGCAGTTGGTGACCAGTGGATGGTCTTTTCAGAGACAGAAGATGCTGGTTGTTGGGGCTCGAGCGTGGCGAGAGCCGTGTGCCAGCGAGACCTTTGGTGGTCGTTTCTGTGATGTGCCTTTCCGGATGGGATCTGGACTTTGTCGGAGTTTGTCTTCTGACGAGAGTTGGCACAGTGTTATGTCCGGCTTTCGGCTTGCCATGTGTGGGGTGTTTCTTGGTGTTGAGCCGATGTGCTGGTTGCGGTCTGCTGAGATGGCTGCTTGAGCTGGTGGAGGCTCTGTTTTGGTTGCTCCCTTGAGGAGGGTGTGCGACCTGTCAGCTGGTTGCGAAGCTGATGTGTGTTTTGTCTGCTGACCATTGGGTGGATCAGTAGCTGTTGCTCGTGTCGAGGGTTGTGTTTCCTCGGTGAGCGAGATTGTGGCTGCGGTGCCATGATGGATTCTCGCGTTGTCTGAGGTGATGCCGGACTGTGTCCTTTGCTATATGCCTGCTCTGTTGGCCTGTGTGCTCGGCGCGAGGAGCGAGGTGTTGCTTGTGATTGTAAGTCTGGCGGTGTCCCTCAGGATCGGTTTTTTTCGTGAGAATCGAGGTTTTCTGTGCTGGGGCTCTGACAGCGTGTCAGTTGGTTCAGTGTTCTTCCCCTGTGACTTTGTGCTAGGTCCTGAATTTCGAGGACGAAATTCCTTTAAGGGGGGAGGGCTGTAATGCCCCGGATTTTTCAGATCCTCGTTCGTGGGTCCCGGATCTGGTTTCTCAGAGTGTCCAGCTCCGTTGTGTCCGAAATTTCGTTTCGGACATCTTTCGTGTTCGGATCGGCGCGATCCGGAGCCGTTTCGGAGGCCCGGAGGCGTTCCGCGGCTTTTTTTCCGCGTGTGTTTTTCGATTCCCGGCGTGGGTTTCTGCTTTCCCTTCGGAACCTCGTTGCGGGTGAACTGGGCCGTTAACCAGGGGGCGAGTGGTACCGTTGCGATCGGTGCGCTCCGAGGATCGCGAGGGTGTGATTTTCTATTTTTCTGGATTTTTCGAATTTCCGGATTTTCCTATATATAACCTTTTCTCTCTCCCCCTCTCATTTCTCATTTCTCTCCCTCTCTCTTCTCACGCTCTCTCCTCTCTCCCTCTCTCTCCGGCGGCCGACGGGGCGGAGCATGGGCGAGGCGGGGACGGCGCGGCGAGGCACGGGCGAGGATGGATGAGGATCGAGGCGGTGGAGGCGCGTGGAAGCTCGGCCGTGAGTTCGTGGAACGGCGAGGCTTCAACGGCGTTTTCTTCGTGGATCGGCGTCCACGGTGCGCGTAATCTTCGGTGGAGGTAGGGTGATGGACCCTCAGCCCGTGTACTTCCTTTCCCGCGAGTTTCGTAGGCCGTGGTGAGCCGAGCGGGCTAAACGGGGCGTTTTGGGCAAAATGCATGTTTTTGGGGCGTGAGCCGGATCTCCCGTTTTATGGTGTTTTTGGGTGATCCAGGGGTTTAGATGCATGCCTAGGGGCTTGGGGAAGGTTTCCCCTTTTGTTTCCCCTTCACCTGGGGGTGAACGGGGCGTGGCATGGCTTTTCCCGCGGTTTCTACCGTTTTCGGGCGCGGACTGAGAACGCGCTATACTCCAGTAGCGCGTTCTTGAAGGTCGCGCTGTCCCGATAGAGCGCGTTCATCGGGGAAGATGAACAGTCTGGCGGTTCGTGTCGCGCTATAGGGCTATGGCGCGTTCTGGACTGTCGCGCTATGGAAACATAGCGCGACCTGCCTTGTCGCGCTATAGGCTCCTAGCGCGTTCTGCCTTGTCGCGCTAGGTGATCCTAGCGTGATCTGTGCAGTCGCGCTATAGGGATATAGCGCGATCTGTCGTGTCGCGCTATAGGTGCATAGCGCGTTCTGCTTGAACGCGCTATGGACCTACAGCACGTTCTTGGAGGTGACCAGCCGGGCTGCCCGGGGCGGGCGGTCTGCGGCTGATCGTGCTCCTCGTGGGCCGTGTGTGCCTTGGACACCCAGTGGAGTTCTGTGACCGTGTTTTGGGGTGTCTGGAGGTTCCATTTACCTCGTTTTACGTGCCCGCGCGCTTAAGGGTCCGGGTGACCTTTTAGCGTCCGTTCGCATTGTATTGGTATCCGGTCGACCCGGTTGGGACCCAGTGGTCGACCTCCGGCCTTGTGAGTATCCTGGACACCCCATGGGTTCTGTGTCTGTGTTTTTTTTTGGGGTGTCAGGAGGGACCGTGTTACCTCGATTAGCGTGCCTGTAGGTGTGGTGGGTCCGGGTGACCCCACGTGTTCCGGGCTCTTGTGTTACGCTTGATCGAGTCACCGTGTGTCGGTGTGTGTGCGGTGGGGTCTCCCCCGCATATCGTGGGTTCCTTTGGAAGGCGATTCCCGTGTGGGCCATGTGTTTGGCCTTGGACTGTGAGTCCAGTTGTCCGGCCTGGGGCTGGAGGTTTCCCGCTTGCTTCAAGATGGGAAATCGTCGTGGCGGCTTGTGTGCTGCCTTGGGAATCGTGCTTCTGTGTTTTTCGTGTGGCCTGTGTGAGTGGCCTTTGTCCCTTGCGTTCCCTTCCCAAGGGAATGGTCTTGGCAACTCGTGTGTTGTCTCGGTATTCGTGATATCGTGGTTTTGGACCTAGAGATTGGGCTAGATCGACGGCCTTGTGCTGTTGCGTACAATGGTCTTGACCCCGAGTCTTGTGACTCAAGGACCGTTGGGTGTAGTGCGTCTAGAGGACTGCCTAGAGTCCAGTGGCTTAGTGCCACTTGAGTTTTCTCGACTCTAGCGCACGGTGCGTGCGTGGCCGTGGACTGTGAGTCCCGTTTCTTCTCCGACTGTGGTCACCGTGAGACGGGGCCGGTACGTGGGGTGGTCCCCGTACGTCGTCGGATTCGGACGTTGTTTTCCGTTGAGTTGAGAGTCTACTCCTTCAGTGACCCTCCAGTAGTCGTAGCCTACCAGTACGCGTGTGCTGGTCGCACCAGGGAGTGGTGTACGGGCTTACCCTGAGGACGGTTTTAGACTGGTTACCGTCGGGCCCCTCGTCACATCAGAGTCCAGTGCCAGGGGAAAACCAGTCAGAGGGCCAGACCTAGGACGCGTGGTCTGTGTGTGCACACGTGGTTGGGGACTGTGGACGCACGTCGACGGGCGTGACCCCAGCTAGTCACTTGTTTGTGGTTACTTGTACGGTGTTCGCGTCTCGGGTAGGACCTATCACGTCAGGCGGTTCACCTGCGGTGCGGTGTAAGACGTCAGGGGACGCTACCGGCTGTGTTTCTAGTGGATGGTACTCCTGTCGAGTACGGAGTGACAGACTGTCAGTCTCTCTGTCTTTGACCTTCGGGTTTTTGGTCGTGTTGACCGGTGAGTTCGGTTGTTTCATCTTGGCACGTGTGTCGGTTCTTGCGCCGTGAGATTAGTGCTAGTGGCTTTACCGAGGTTGGATCTTGTTGTGCGGTACTCGCGATCGGATGGTCGGGGTTGCACCTTGGACAGCGTGTCCAGGTCGGCTGTGTCCGGGGGACAGGCCTTTACGGCGTGGTTGCCGTGTGTTCTTACTTCGGTAGGTGGTGCTAGCGTGGTTCGGTAGCTTCGACTGCGTGGTCGAGGTCTGCCTTCTGGCAGTAGGAGTAGCTGTAGTGCCGAGTTTTGACCGGCCACCGGTTCGCTGTTCCTGCTGTAGTCGTAGCTCTCCTTTCCGCTACCGCCGTTGTTTCCGGTTGGGGTTCCGCGGGATCCCTGCTGAGTCTCTGTTTTGGAGACTCATTCCCTGCTTTTCAGGTGTGGCGGTTCTTCCTCGAGGTTCGAGGGTGCGGAGCGGAGGTTCTCAGTTGCCAGCTTGCCGGGCCGAGTGTTCACTTGGCATGTGGTACGTTTTACTGCTTTAGACTGTACTTTCTGTTGGACTGGACTCTGTTGTAGTTGTAGTTATTCTTTCTTTCAGCTTGTTGTTGTTGGTTGTCCTGCTTTATTTCCTATTTCTTTGTGCCTCCACACTCCTTTTAGCCCTCCCGGCTCGTGGGCGGCGGTGCGAGTCTCGGGTTATCGGGTCTTCCCGGTAATCGGATTCTCGGGTCGTTACACCCCCCCCTCACCCTCACCGCCCCCCCTCCGTGCAGACGCCCCCCTCCCCTCACCCTCACCGCCCCCCACCTCCTTGCAGACGCCCCCCCTCCGTGCAGACGCCCCCCCTCCCCTCACCCTCACCGCCCCCCGCCGGAGGTGCAGACGCCCCCCCTCCCCGCGCCCCACCGGCGGCGGTGCCAGTGCGATCGCCGGTCGTCACCCCCCACCCCCCTCCTCACCCTAAAACAAAAAATTAGGGCACCTACCTCTGATCGCCGGTCGTCGCCGCCGCCCGGTGCCGTCCGCCGTCGTCCGCCGCCGCTCTGCACCGCCCACACCTGCCGGCCACCGCCTTCAAGCCGCTGCGGATGGCAGACCCGCCCGCACCCCGGCCCGCTATATGGGCGACCCGGCACGTACGCGCCGTCCCGCACGAACCACACCGGGCCCGCCTCGACCCGCTCCGGTACGCGGCGGGACGCACGGGACCGTGCGGTCCACTGCATCCCGGCCACGACCCACAGCCCGTGCGACCCGGCGCCCGCCTGGGTCGGGTCGGGTCGTGCGGGTCGGGCCGAGACGGCAAACCCTGAGAATGACACACCGAAAGTTAAATTGTACAAATCTATTTATTTTATTTTTAGATGTTTTTTATATATACCTCCATTAAAAGTGAGTTTATGTAAAAATCTGACCTACTTTTGCATTTACTTTTGTACCCTCGATACTTCGATTAAATGTCATTGTGCCCAGTGGTAAACTTCGGCTAGAATCGATCAATCGATAGATGTTTGAGGAATATTTCATCTCATTCTTTACTAATTTTGCCTCGGCATTGCCCCATGAATCTATGATAATCTCTCTCTCTCTCTCTCTCTCTCTCTCTCTCTCTCTCTTACGTGTCGCTCGCCACATACGCCCCCTCCCCGTAGCGCCCATTCATCCCCAATTCCTCCTCCCCCTTCTCTCAAGTCTCAACAGAGAAACTTTCTAACCTTAGTTAATCACTAACTATGCTTATGTATGACTCCTAATGATGGCATGCTAACGACAGTAAGG
This sequence comes from Amorphophallus konjac, assembly GCA_022559845.1. Classification (NCBI taxonomy): domain Eukaryota; kingdom Viridiplantae; phylum Streptophyta; class Magnoliopsida; order Alismatales; family Araceae; genus Amorphophallus; species Amorphophallus konjac. The sequence continues at coordinate 391,909,045 of CM040126.1, forward strand.
TTCTGGCTGGGTGACGTTAAATTTGCATGCGGAGGAGGGTATGCAAGTAAATACAAAAGTAGAATAGATGTTCACATAAACTTACTTTTGACAGTGGTATATATAGAGAATAAAATATTTCTTTTTTTGGTGCGTGAGCCTTGCTCTGTGGGTTGTTTTAATTTTGACACTGATAGTTTTAGGCCATGTTTGTTATTGGGATAGAATAACTTATTCGACCCTTCTCGGTGATATTTCACCCCGAGTAAGAGTATTGTACGTGAGAGGCACCGGTGGATCCCATTAATTTCTCTCTCACCAGGTGGGTAATTTTACGGCACTATTCAAATATCAAAGTGACCCTTAAGATATAGAGTATGTAGACTACCAATGTTGGAATTAATGTTGGGAAAGTACGGAGGGCAGTGGACAAAGGAGAAAACAGTGGAACGCGGAGATGAGTGTGCGTGTGTGTGTGTGTGTGTGTGGGGGGGGGGGGGGGGGGGGGTTTACACTCTCAAAATATGAATGATTACATTCTATATATGATAAATATCAAAATTGATAGAAAGTAATCAAATATCTGCTATTATTAAAAAAACAAAGTTACTATTGATGTAAGTATTTAATACAATAACTAGACACTCCTGTCCATTATAGATTGGTCCCTCTGTGTAAAAAAATCTAATAAATCGTCTAGTATAGAAGAAGATGAAGAAGAAACTCCGGGGACTTCTCATTCTTTGAAACGGGAAACTCTGAGGATTTGATACGTTAAAACTTGCACTGAACCCTTCCCGACATATCAGAGGTTGATTTTCCTTTTTGCTCATTTTTTTTTCTTGCGGGGGGGGGGGGGGGGGGATTGTGAAGGATTAAGCTCCTTCCCAACAATTAAGTATCATTTTCCACTTGTCACTTTTATTCATCTTCTCATTTTTTGCAGAAGAATATATATTTGAGATTAATTTGCCTACGGACAATATAGATAAATTGCAAAAATTTTAGCATAAAACGTGGTTAGAAGAGAGGAGGTCATGGGGAGGAGCAGTCAGATGGGTTACAGGATCGCATAGAGTCCCATGGGTGAAATATGAGGGGGTGCAAGTGAACAAAGTATGTCTAGTGAGTCCATAGTTTATAATGAAAATTTTACATTTATATCCTTATAAAAACATCACATTTGCATACATCCCCTACATTTTACATATTACTTATCACCTGTAGAAGTAAAAAAGTGTCCCCTCCGCCTCGTACTATATCTTTGAGATTTGTTTGACGGGGATGAGCAGTCGATCACCCTGAGGATACCTGCAACCACTAGGAAGATCGTCAGAAGGAGACCTGAAAAAGATTTCAGGGGACAACCCTCTGATACTTAAGTCGGGACTGTCCGAAAGAGTAAGGGCAGAGCCGAAGGGAAATAAAATATAAGAGAGGGAGAGTCGAGAGCCTATAACCTAGAGAGGGTGCTTGGAGAGTACTCAATGAGGAGGAGAATTGGTGGGGACACCGGGCCAACTACCGGGTCCACTACTCGGAGTCGATGTCGCACCGCCCAGACCACACCGAGCTTATGACTCAGAGACTCATTTGAAGACTCGACGTCCTGAGTACGTATCTGTACGTATGTGTGTATGTATTGTGTGTATTTTACTATAGTGGTATTTGTATTTTTTAACCACCAAAGTATTTTATTTTATTGGGTCAAAATATTATATTTTATTAGGGTCCAAGTCAAACATTGGTTGTTGGGTTTTGTTTTATTAGGCTAGGACATATATGCAAATAGGTAAGTTTGAGGGTATGGTTGTTATGGCTTTTCCTATATAAGAGAGGCTAAGAGTGTAAGGTTTCATATGAATGAATGAATGGAAAGAATCAAAAGTTTGCAATCACGTAAGGAGCCCATAGCCCCTTGTGTTCTCCCTTCCTCCTTTCTCCCTTTGCGAGAATAGAGTGTCGTCCGGTGAGAGACCGCCCGGTGTGAGGCCGAGCTGTGCGAGACAGCAAGCTATCCCGTCATGTTCGTCCCCTCGGAGCTGCCGTCGATCTGTCCTCTGACGCCGTCCGCGTCAAATTTGGTATCAGAGCCCAACAAACGGTGTCTCCGTCGACCCCGACGTCCCCGTCGTTGACGCGGACGGCGTCAGAGGACGGATCGACGGCAACTCCGGGGACGCGAGCGGGATAGGATAACTTGCTGTCTCGCACAGCTCGGCCTCACGACGGGCGGTCTCTCACCGAACGACTCTCAAATCTCACAAGAGAAAGGAGGGAAGGGGGATGAACAAAGGGGTAAAGCTCCTTCAACTCAATTCTTTCATTCATACAACATATCATATGTAACACCCTTAGCCCCCTATTTATAGGGGTGAGCACGGTTTGGTTTGGTTTGGTTTGGTTTGGTTTGAAGAGAATTTTTCTCAAACCAAACCGAACCGAATTAAGGCTTCAACCCGAACCAAACCAAACCAAACTAATTTGAAACCAAACTAAACCAAACCGAATTAATTCGGTTTGGTTCGGTTTGAACCATATTCATCTCCCATTTTATAAATTAGATTGGATTCAAACAACGTTAGAGAAAGGTAGGGTAAAATAATTTCTACCAAATAAAGTAAATATTAAAAAAATAACATACAAAGTTGTAACTTGTAAGAACAAGCTCCATAATATTTTCACATAAAAAACTAAGAACTTCAGTTATAGTAAAATAGAAGGTGATTTGAATCCTATTTCATAACGTCGGAAACCCCATTAGAATGGCGGGAATTGGACTTTTTAAATTCAGATTTATAGTTACATATGCATTTATATTAATTTGATAAAAATATTCTTAAATTTGGGTTATTCGGTTCGGTTTGGTTTTGTTCGATTTCTTGAACTTCAAAACCAAACCAAACCAAATTTTTTAATACGATTCGGTTTGAACCCAAACCAAAATTTTTTAAATTTTAACCCAAACCAAACCGAACCAAATCGTTCGGTTCGGTTTGGTTTTCGGGTTGAACCTGAATAATGCCCACCCCTACCTATTTATAAGGAAAGCCATAACATACATACCCTAACACTTTCACTTATTGTGTTTATACGCAGACGGCGTCAGAGGACGGATCGACGGCATCTCCGGGGACCCGAGCGGGATGGGATAACTTACTGTCTCGCACAGCTCGGCCTCACGCTAGGCGATCTCTCACCGGGCGACTATCAAATCTCACAAGAGAAAGGAGGGGAGGGGGATGAACAAAGGGGCAAAGCTCCTTCAACTCAATTCTTTCATTCATACAACATATCATACGTAACACCCTTAGCCCCATATTTATAGGGAAAGCCATAACATTCATACCCTAACACTTTCACTTATTGTGTTTATACCCTAGCCTAATATGATAAAACTCAACAACCCTTATTTTGACTTGTGGGTTTAAATAAAATAAAATACACAACCTTGACTATGACTAGCCTAATAAAACAAAGTAAATAATACATGTAGTAATACATGTATTTTACACACGTACATACTCAATACACACAAATATATAAAATAAATAGTTGATTGACGATTCTCGTCAGTCGTCTCCCCACTTCTCTCTCGACTGCTAGAAGTGAAAAAAACATATACATAGCAAGTTTACGGGTGAGAGGAAGAAAGAGAAAAAAGAAGAAAAAATAGGAGAAAAAAAAGAATAAGAGAGAAGCAGAAAAAAGGGGGGAAATTATTTTTGCAAACCCCCCCACCCGTGAATCTCTCTCTCTCTCTGTTAATCTCTCTCTCTCTCTCCAGTCCGCAGCCACCGTGCCTCTCCCTCTAATAGCCTCCCCGTCGCGGAGCCCTCCTCCCTTCTTCTCCACACGCCGTCGGGGCACCCCTCTCCAGCGCCGGCCTACCCTCACTGCCAGCCGCGACCGTCTCCCTCTTCTCCACCGGCCACACACCCCAGCCACCTTCACCATCGCCGGCCTCCACCTCCGCAAGCCGCCGCCGCCGGCCAACCTCCCTCTGTTAACGCCACCGGACGCCCCCTGTCACTCCACCTCTTCCACTGCACCATCCCGCCGGCCACCTTGCACTCGTACCCCGCGAGCCGACCGGCCTTCACACCTCAGCCTCCGACGTCCGTGCGGCCACCTCCGCCTACACCCTACCACGTTCTCCCTCTCCCTGCGCCTCTCATCACTCCCTACTTTGCCTGAACCACACTCACACCACCAGCCACCTTCGCACCGCCGCTACGTCTCCTTCTTCTTCGCCTTTGGACGTTGATTGTGGTTGTTCTTCACCGTGTGTGACATGAAGGTAGCAGAAACAAGCTTCGAAGTATTAGCAGGCAGAGAAGTGCATCGCGCATAAACAAGGCTACCAGACTTCAGAGAACATTAAGTATCAAGTGAGACACTTGGAAGAATTTCTCCCTCATCCGAAGTTACAAGAGACGGTTGCTTGTTTGAACATGGAAAGGTGTTGCGGCCACCTTCGCAATCCCTGCAACCGGCCCCCGCCACCTCTGGCTAACATGCATACACACCAACAGGTCGCCCACGCCCCACGTTGACCGCCCCCCCTTCCGCGTTTGGCGCCGGTCCGCCTATCCCGCCCGTGTGATTTGTGCAGGAAAGTCTAAAAGTTTGAAAATTAGAAAAGGGAGAAGAAAAATAAAAAATAGGGAGTTGTTGGAAAATTTAAATATATATATATATTATAAATAATATATATCAGATATATATATATATAATATTATATATATATATATCATTTCAATAAATTATTAAAGTGACACTCGAAGTCTGCAACGGAGGCTCGAATAGCGCCCGAGACACTTGGTCGTCGATAGATGGTCCGTAATTTACGGAGCGTAAATGACTGTGAGTCTCCCTACGCGAAGAAAAGTCTGAAATAATTTGTTCCCCTATGCAGGAAAATTTTTTGAAGCGATTTTGTAATAATTAAATCCTCCCTGCGTGGAGTAAATTCATTGTAACCGTGAAGCTTCGTCGATGCCGTGCGGGCACGCACGTCCCCGCTCGCCTTCGTCTCCGGTCGAAGCTAGACTTCTCAGTCAGCTAGGTACGTGCTCCAATCACTTGCTCATTTAGTATCTTTTCAACTGCCGCACGACAAAGTGAGAGAGAGCCCTATCCATACAGCCAGTCTCCTGAGTGCATCGCTGTGGACGGAAAGAAAAAGCTTGTATGCACCTATCCTTTAAGCCCTAGAGCTGTTACATTAGGGCCTATAATTGTTAGGAGGTAGTTCCACAACTACTTCGCCTACGGGCGAGCAACTTTCTATGACCGATCCCTTCAAATTGACTCTTCGCATATCAGCTGGGTCCACACCTTGCTAATTTCGGTCCCATGATTGTATCATTTAGGTGCGAGCCCGTGCATGTCACGTTGGTTTAGGAATTCATCAGACCGTCTAGAGCGCATTTCAACTCTACAAACACCCATAGATCAGGAGAGATATATGGCCGATCCTGACCTCATCACCCAGTTTATGGAAATGGATGCAGGATTTGATGGCACACATGTCGAGTACATGCAGGTTGGAGACATTATCGAGAGTTCTAGTCAGGAAAGATTGGGTGTAGTTCGCTGTATCTTAACACCCCAGGAGGACGATTGGCGTCGAACCTCCATCTTCCAAACCAACATCATGGTGAACTCTCATCCTTGCAAGGTGATCCTTTACAACGGGAGCTGTATCAATGCAGTTTCTTCAGACTTTGTTTCACGTCTAGGTCTACCTACACACCCTCATCCTAGGCCCTACAATGTGGCTTGGGTTGACGACACTTCTATTCCAGTCACCACTACATGTGTCATTCACATTCAGTTCCAGTCCTACCAAAGACAGATCCTATGTGATGTAGTGCCTATGAAGGTCGGTAGCATCATTCTAGGACGACCATGGATCTATGATGTAAACCTTACTATATTTGGTCGATCCAATCAGTGTACCTTCTCCCACAACGGGAAGAGGATTCAGTTGTACCCGACATCCCCAAAGGGGACTCCGGTAAAAAGTTCCACATCCACCCCTATTGGAACCCCCAAGATTCAGGAGAGTCCCCGAACTCCCAATGAAGGGAAACCTCCCCTTCCCTCTTCTCCTGCACCTATCACACCTGTTCCTAAGGCCCCCCAAGGTTGGTCATGACCTAGTTAGATGCCTTGACTCCATAAATGTCAGTGAGCTAAACAGAGAGGTTGCTGAGGGTGCCCCTGTTCGGGCTGTTGACGTCACCATCACACCCGAGGAGTCCCGAGTCTCAGTCCCAACTGAAGTCCCGGTAATACTGCAGGACTTCCAAGACATCGTCCCTGAGGACTTGTCTTCTCGACTTCCTCCCATACGTGATGTACAACACGCCATTGACCTTGTCCCCGGGTCCACCTTATCCAACCTTCCCCGTTACCAACTGAACCCCCAGGAGCATGCTGAGCTCCGAAGAATTATCGAGGACCTTATTCAAAAGGGTTTTCTTAGGATGAGCAAGGGCTCTTGTGATGTTCCTGCCTTGCTCGCACTAAAGAACGATGACACCTAGCGGATGTATGTTGACAGCCGCGCCATCAACAAAATCCCTGTCAAGTATAGATTTTCCACTCTCCGTCTTGATGACATGCTTGACATGATGAGTGGAGCCATCATCTTTCTCAAGATTGACTCGAAAAGTGGCTACCACCAGGTCAGAATCCGACCAGGGGATCATTCTGACACTTGGGATCTTCTCTTGTCCAAAGCCAAATTTGCATATAATAGCTCTGTCAATAGGTCCATAGGTATGAGTCCATTTGAGGTCGTACATGGCTACAAACCTAGGAAACCTATGGATCTCATTTCCCTTCCCCTCGAGTCTAGAACATCCAAGTCAGCTGAGGAGTTTGCACAGCATGTCAAAAGTCTACATGAGTCAATTAGCAAGCAAACTAACCTCAGTAATGAGAACTATAAACGATTGGCTGATTCGCATAGGCGTCATCATTAATTCCAAGAAGGTGACATGGTTATGGTACGGGTTCGGCCCGAACTGTTAGTGTTGGTGTGCTACAGGCCAATTTCGGGTCGGGTAGGCCCAATAGTTGTACGATCTTATTCATTAATAAAGTGGTGTTTGAGCGTAAATATGCGATTATATTACTTTACGTTGTCCCTAAGATATGTGGTTGTAAAGTCAGCTCGAGATTGGATCTCGAACATGAGACTTACTTTACATGAACACATACCTTAAACTGTTCCTGGTTGGAGGGTAATCACTCGGGGACTTTGATTACCTATTAAACCAGTACACATGATGTGTCAGTGACCAGTCTCATGGTCATTGGTGCGGGGCACCAACACATATGTGTAGGTGTATGTCCTTGGAGGATGTGCACTGAACTGATCCGCTATTGGATCTTCAGATGGTTGATTATACCTAATGTCAACTGAAGATCCAACGGTCACAGTAGCATCGTTGGTCCTTTGACCTGAGACATTGATCGGATCTTACACGAGGACTGGAATGGTTTAATTACTTAGCTAAGTGACTTTAACCATAAGTCATGAGTTGCCGAGTCATTAACCACTCCAGGATACGTGTGAAGATCATCAATGGTCAAGAGGGATCGCTCACTGTCGGGTATATATCAGACAGTTAATGGGTCATGACATTGACGCTCCGTTAAATCCCTGGCCAGGGTCGTGTGAGTTCGTTTAGAACGGACGTCATACACTTTAAGGAGGTCATAGTCAAATGGCACGATCATGGGGTTTGACAGATACCGTACCCTCGATCGTACCAGACTCATAGAAGGAGCGAGGGATTATATCGATGTGGTAACTGTGGACTTACAGGTACCAGACATGCTGGTTTAAACCCGGCGTCATCTAGGATCACGCGGATTTGCTTGACCCAACGTGATCGAAGGTTCGGAATGAATTAAACTATTATTCGGCTCTTGTAGAAGCGAATAATACGTTTAATTTACTTCTAATCAGGAATTAGAAGTTAATGGGCCTTAAACTAAAGTGACTATGGGCCTAGAGGATCACACACAATGGATTCTTGGGTGACGGATTATTGTTATACAAGTGTATGTATTAATTCCTTTTGAAAAGGAGTGTAAATGGAGCTTAATATATATGTATAATAATAGATAGGACATATATACAGTTTCGATCTTTTGGAATCCTTTTCTAAAAAGCCTAAACTCTATATATAGATCTTACGTGAAGCTCATTCGAGCTTCTCCCTTCCAACCCCTTAAGCTAATCAAGCATTAAGCTTAAGGGAGAGGTTAAGCCTCCTCCCTTTCTTTCCCCTTGCTATCTCTCTCTCCAGAAGGTGTTAGAGCCAGAGAAAGTTGTGCCGGGGAGGTACCGTCGCTGCACAAGGGTCCGTGTGGATCTGCTCTAGAAGCCGTACAGCTGTGCGGCTTGGTTTCTCTGCATCGTGCTTAGCGGACAGCGTCGTTCCGCGCAAGGTGAAACACGCAACCCGTAATTAGGGTATTAGAAACATCGATTAGAGCACAGATTAAGTTTTCCATAACACCGGGATCGGGCAAATAAATTTTTTGTTATCCGCTGCGTCGCCCGTAGGTGCTGTGCGAAACCTTACAGTGGTATCAGAGCCAGGTTCGCGCTCTGGTCGGTGTTTTTATCGCCGTATAGAACCGTGTTTTAGGGGCATTCTTAAATCTTCAATTATTATTTGTAGAATGGGATGCTGGGCATCTCTGTAATTGCTGGATGCTGGGCATCCTAGCAGCAAATTTTTTTGTAAAAGAAATAAAATAAAAAAAATTTACTGGCCCGTTTTGGGCGCAGCCCGCGCGCGGGGCGGTCCCGCGTCGATTTTTTTTAATTAAAAAAAATTACGTTTTTAAGTCTTTTTAATTTATTTGTGCAGATATATAAATATATATATATGGGATATATATATATATGGAAATGCACAGAAAATTAAATAGAATTTTATCTATTAAGTTAAATAGTGTTACCTCAAAAGTAAATATCAAAAGTTAAATTTTATTTAACCGTGTTGAATTTACTGAGGTGAGATAATTACTATTTACCTTGAGATAAAATGGTAATAATTGAAGTTACTTCAGTAAAATTTAAGTTTTTAAATTTTAATTATTAGATAATTATAAAAAATTAAATTTTAAATTTTAAATTTTATTGAAGTTAAATGTGAAAAATTCAATTATTTGAATGTTTAATTATTAGATAATTATTAAATTTAAATTTTGAATTTTAAAAAATTACTAATTAAGGATAATTATATTATTTTAAATTTATTTTCAAACAAAAATTATTGGATAATTAGTTTGAATTTAAATTTAAATTATTGGCATGTTTAAATTTTGAATTTAAATTTGATTATTAGATAGTTAAATTTAAATTTAAATTTAATTAATTATCTTAATTAGATGCCCCTATAGAAAATGATGGTTCTTTACGTGCTCTATTTTATTAACCTTGTATTGGCCTGCTTGTCTGTTTAATTTTAGTTAATCATGCTTTGATTTTTTAAAATTAAACAAAGATAGCCTATTTTTGTTTGCACATCCTATTTTTAAATTCAAAAGTAAAGATTATTTTCAGAAAATAACCCTTGATTGATTTTATTTGAATGGGTTGGCAAGTGATCATGGACTTGGATTAATGTAATTAATTGGGGTCTGCGAACCTCCTTTCTCTCTCTGTTGAAATTCTAATGTACTTCTATCTTCCTCAATTGTTGTACTCGTCCTAAGGGCTGCTGGAATTTGAGTCACATGTAATTTAATTTTTTCGGCCTGCGTGCCGTGTAAAAGTTGTAATTAATGCGGCGTCAGAGATTGAAAGCGCGGAGCACACCCGACGAGGACGATCCAGCTGTTTCGGAAGCGGGCCGGATGTCTTAGTTACATTAGGGTTAAAGTCCATGATCACTTACGTTTATTTTTGCATTGGATGCATTTATTTTGTGCAAACTACTAGGTACGGTAAATATATTGGATATATTTATATTACCACCTAGGGTGAGATCAAGATAAAATTGAATTCCCTCGCGCTTAAATTTTAGATCTGGTAAGCGTGGCTCTAGGAGTCGTCGTGGCCCTCCATCATTATGGAGTGAATGAACGTCTTCATTTCATGGATTTGTTGTGCTTTCCACAAGGTCCATGAGTTTGGGGGCGGGATTAAACTCCAAGGCTCGGCCTCAATGGGGTGAGGAATTGAACTCGACTTTGTTGTGCTTTCCACAAGGGTCGGGTCATAAACTCATTGCTATGAAGTAATGATGGTTAGATCTAACCGAGAATATCCTTTATTGTGCTTTCCACAAGGGGATGATTTCTCGGGGGCCGAATATCGGATATTGCATTAGATGCAAGTGCTTGTTGACTGCCCTTGAGATGGTGTATGACTTGTTGTGCTTTCCACAAGGTCGTACATCAGTCTCGTTGGGATTCCGACCCACTAGGTTGATCTCGTTGATCTCCCGTTCTATATACTGAGGGTTATATAGTCCGATCAAAAAATGGTGGGACTAACTAAGATAGAAAATCACATCTAAGTTAGAATTTGAACACATGCTAAGTTGTCTTTTATTTCTTATCCAGATTACCATGTCGTCGTCCAACCCCCTTCGCGGCATCTTGGATGCAAATCGCTTAACTGGACCGAACTACTCGGATTGGCTGCGTAATCTACGCATAGTCCTTACCGCCGAAAAGATTACGTACGTGTTGGACACGGTTCATTCTGACCCAGCTCCTGATGCCGATGGGGGCGAGTTACTAGCTTATGCCAAGTGGTCTGAGGACTCCTCCCTTGCCCAATGTTACATGTTGGCCTCTATGACTCCCGAGCTACAAAGGCAATTTGAAAAGACTGATTGTAGAAGTATACTTCTCAATCTACGCCAGCTCTTCGGGGAGCAGGGTAGGATTGAGAGGTATGACATCTCCAAAAGGCTTTTCAGGACACGGATGTCTGAGGGTTCTTCAGTACAGGCTCATGTACTGAAAATGATGGAGTGGATAGAGAGACTCAATGCACTGGGGTTCAAGTTGGATCTTGAACTGTGCATTGATCTTATACTCCAGTCATTGTCCGATTCCTTTTCTTCCTTCATCATAAACTTTAACATGAATAGAATTGATGCAACTCTTCCGGAGCTGCTCAACATGTTAAAGAGTGCTGAAGGAACTATGCAGAAAGATAAACCATCTTCTTCTGTAATGATTATTGGTCGGGCCAATAAGAAAAGGAAGGTCACCCAGATATCCACTACAAGTAACAAAGGGAAAGGAAAGAAAAAGGCCACGGGTAAGCAGCTCGCCAAGGTTGACAAAGGGAAGGGCAAGAAGAATGAAAAGGAAGACAAATATTTTCGATGCGGGGAAACTGGGCATTGGAAAAGGAATTGCAAGGTAATTCTAAATGAAGGTATTTTTGTCATAGACCTTAATTTGTCATATATGGAATCCACATCATGGGTATTGGATACTGGATGTGCATCTCATATCTGCAATTCTGTGCAGGTGCTGGCAAATAGAAGGCGATTGGGCAAAAAGGAGATTGAACTGAGGATGGGCAATGGAGCTTTAGTTTCTGCCAAAGCTGTCGGGACTCCACGCCTCAGTTTACCTTCAGGAGTCATTCTGGAGTTGAATGACTGTTATTATGTTCCTAATATTATTAAGAACATTATCTCAATCTCTGGCTTGTATAACATTGGATATACATTGGCTTTTAATAGCACTGGGTGCTCTATAATGAATAATGATTTGATCATAGCCAATGGTTCATTAGTCAATGGTCTTTATGTATTAGATACACGTTCTAATGTTATGCAAATTTTCAATGCGGATGAAGTGAATTCTGCATATTTATGGCATTGCAGACTTGGTCATGTAGGTGAGAAAAGAGTCTCTCACTTACACTCAAATGGGTATTTGAATTCGTTCGAATACAAGCCATTTGATACCTGTGAGTCGTGTCTCATTGGAAAAATGACTAAGGCTCCTTTTGGTGGACATGGTGAGAGGGTTGTTGACCTTCTCGAACTCATACACTCGGATGTGTGTGGACCCATGTCCATAGAAGCAAAAGGAGGTTATCTCTATTTCATTTCTTTTATTGATGACTTCTCTAGATATGGCTATGTGTATTTAATGAGACATAAGTCACAAGCCTTTGAGAAGTTTAAGGAATACAAGAATGAAGTAGAGAAACAGACTGGCAAAAGTATTAAGGCTCTTCGATCGGATCGAGGAGGTTTATACTTAAGCCATGAATTCACTTCTTATCTTAAAGACCATGGAATAGTTTCTCAGTGGACACCACCGTATACACCACAGCACAATGGTGTATCCGAGAGGAGAAACATGACCTTGTTAGACATGGTCCGATCCATGATGTCTATGTCAGGACTACCCTTGTCTCTCTGGGGCTATGCATTAGAGACTGCGGCTTATTTATTGAATAGGATATCAAGTAAATCAGTTCCTTCTATACCATATGAGATATGGAAGGGCAGGAAACCAAATTTTAATCACATTAAAATTTGGGGGTGTCCTGCTCATGTAAAGAAGAACGAGAGTGATAAGCTTGAGTCGAGAACCGATAAGTGTAGGTTTGTGGGATATCCAAAGGAGACGTTTGGATATTATTTCTATCACCCTTCTGAGCAAAGGGTCTTAGTGGCCAAGAGAGCTGTATTTCTGGAAAGAGAATATCTACTCCAGAAAAATAGTGGGAGCCAGATAGAATTGGACGAGGTCCAAGAACCACAACCCATAGACACAAACTCATTAGATGAGACTGTATCGGTTGATCCTATTCAAGGTGAAACACTGACACTACGGAGATCTGGTAGACTACCGAGAGAACCTGAGAGATATGTTGGACATGTCTCAGAGGGGTCCTCTAAGGTATGTATCGATGAGGATGATGATCCTCAGTCGTACCAGGAGGCGATCCATAGTGTAGACTCCGAGAAATGGCAAGAGGCGATGGATTCAGAAATCCAGTCCATGTACACCAACAAAGTTTGAAACTTGGTTGATGTACCCAAAGGGAAGGTCCCTATCGGCTGCAAATGATTTTCAAAAGGAAAATCGGTGCAGATGGACAGGTTGACACATACAAGGCTAGACTAGTGGCGAAAGGATATCGTCAAAGGCAAGGCATTGACTATGACGAGACGTTTTCGCCGGTAGCCATGGTTAAGTCAATCAGAATCCTCCTTGCCATTGCTGCATACCTAGATTATGAGATCTGGCAAATGGATGTGAAGACGGCTTTTCTTAATGGAAACCTGTCAGAAGAGGTGTACATGGTACAACCTGAGGGATTCACCTCCAAGCCACATCCTAATAAGGTATGCAAACTTCAAAGGTCCATTTATGGATTAAAGCAGGCATCTAGAAGCTGGAACTTAAGATTTGACGAGGCTGTCAAATCTTTCAACTTCATTCGGAATGAAGATGAACCCTGTGTTTACAAGAAGGTCAGTGGGAGCTCAGTGACCTTCTTGGTCCTTTATGTTGATGACATCTTACTCATTGGGAATGACGTAGGGATGTTGACATCAACTAAGTCTTGATTGTCCAAGACTTTCTCCATGAAGGATTTGGGAGAAGCATCCTATGTGCTGGGCATAAGGATCTATCGAGATAGATCTAAAAGGATGCTAGGATTATCCCAATCCATGTACATAGACACTATCCTCAAAAGGTTTAGGATGGAAAATTCCAAGAGAGGTCTCATTCCCATGAGACATGGAATTTGCCTATCCAAGGGGATGAGTCCTAAAACTTCTGAGGAGGTGGCACACATGAATAAGGTACCCTATGCTTCGGCGATAGGGTCAATCATGTATGCAATGCTATGTAATGTTGCCAATGCTTTGAGTATTGTCAGTAGATATCAGGAAAATCCAGGCGAAGAGCACTGGAAGGCAGTAAAGGGTATCCTTAAGTACCTGCGAAGGGCTAAGGATCTTTTTCTGCTTTATGGAGGTGAGGACCTACAGCTTAGAGCTTACACAGATTCTAGTTTCCAGTCAGATCCAGATGACTGCAAATCCATGTCTGGATTTGTATTCATGTTAAATGGAGGGGCAGTCAGTTGGAGAAGCTCCAAGCAAGACACGACTGCAGACTCGACGACGGAGGCGGAATATATTGATGCAACTGAAGCTGCTAAGGAAGCCGTCTGGATGAAGAAATTCATCTTGGAACTTGGTGTAGTTCCCGAGATATCAGCTCACATCCCATTATTTTGTGATAATAATGGGGCCATCGCCCAGGCGAAGGAACCGAGATCTCACCAAAGGTCAAAGTATATTCTCAGGCGCTTTCACCTTATTCGGGAGATTGTTGATCGTGGAGATGTGATGGTAGAGCGTGTACCGTCAGAAGATAACATAGCAGATCCACTGACTAAGCCTTTGACACAGACTGTATTTGAGCGTCATCGGGATAAGATGGGCCTCAAAGTTGTGGGCAATTGGCTGTAGTTCAAGTGGGAGATTGTTAGTGTTGGTGTGCTACAGGCCAATTTCGGGTCGGGTAGGCCCAATAGTTGTACGATCTTGTTCATTAATAAAGTGGTGTTTGAGCGTAAATATGCGATTGTGTTACTTTACGTTGTCCCTAGGATATGTGGTTGTAAAGTCAGCTCGAGATTGGATCTCGAACATGAGACTTACTTTACATGAACACATACCTTAAACTGTTCCTGGTTGGAGGGTAATCACTCGGGGACTTTGATTACCTATTAAACCAGTACACATGATGTGTCAGTGACCAGTCTCATGGTCATTGGTGCGGGGCACCAACACATATGTGTAGGTGTATGTCCTTGTAGGATGTGCACTGAACTGATCCGCTATTGGATCTTCAGATTGTTGATTATACCTAATGTCAACTGAAGATCCAACGGTCACAGTAGCATCGTTGGTCCTTTGACCTGAGACATTGATCGGATCTTACACGAGGACTGGAATGGTTTAATTACTTAGCTAAGTGACTTTAACCATAAGTCATGAGTTGCCGAGTCATTAACCACTCCAAGATACGTGTGAAGATCATCAATGGTCAAGAGGGGATCGCTCACTGTCGAGTATATATCAGACAGTTAATGGGTCATGACATTGACGCTCCGTTAAATCCCTGGCCAGGGTCGTGTGAGTTCGTTTAGAACGGACGTCATACACTTTAAGGAGGTCATAGTCAAATGGCACGATCATGGGGTTTGACAGATACCGTACCCTCGATCGTACCAGACTCATAGAAGGAGCGAAGGATTATATCGATACGATAATTGTGGACTTACAGGTACCAGACATGCTGGTTTAAACCCGGCGTCATCTAGGATCACGCGGATTTGCTTGACCCAACGTGATCGAAGGTTCGGAATGAATTAAACTATTATTCGGCTCTTGTAGAAGCGAATAATACGTTTAATTTACTTCTAATTAGGAATTAGAAGTTAATGGGCCTTAAACTAGAGTGACTATGGGCCTAGAGGATCACACACAATGGATTCTTGGGTGACGGATTATTGTTATACAAGTGTATGTATTAATTCCTTTTAATTCCTTTTAGAAAGGAGTGTAAATGGAGCTTAATACATATGTATAATAATAGATAAGACATATATACAGTTTCGGTCTTTTGGAATCCTTTTCTAAAAAGCCTAAACTCTATATATAGATCTTACGTGAAGCTCATTCGAGCTTCTCCCTTCCAACCCCTTAAGCTAATCAAGTATTAAGCTTAAGGGAGAGGTTAAGCCTCCCCCCTTTCTCCCCCTTGCTATCTCTCTCTCCAGAAGGTGTTAGAGCTGGGGAAAGTTGTGTCGGGGAGGTACCGTCGCTGCGCAAGGGTCCGTGTGGATCTGCTCTAGAGGCCGTACAGCTGTGCGGCTCGGTTTCTCTGCATCGTGCTTAGCGGATAGCGTCGTTCCGCGCAAGGTGAAACACGCAACCCGTAATTAGGGTGTTAGAAACACCGATTAGAGTACAGATTAAGCTTTCCATAACACCGGGATCGGGCAAATGAATTTTTTGTTATCCGCTGCGTCGCCCGTAGGTGCTGTGTGAAACCTTACACGAACGACTCCCCTCGGGAGCCGTTAAAAAGTTACAAGCCCTTAGTGATGGCGCTTTCCCAATTCTGCGGAAGATTGGCTCCAATGCGTATGTTGTGGACTTACCTCCTGAATATGAGATTAGCTCGACCTTTAATGTGGTAGGCCTAGTGACCTACAAGGAACTCACAACGATTCCTAGTGATCCTTTCGAGTATTCTCCTCCCATTGTGAGTGAGCCCACCCCTGTGCATCCCACAGCCTCGAGAGTACCAGGCGAGTAAATTGACAGGATATTGGATGAGTCGGTGACTGCTACACGGAGCCGGGTGCACCAGTGCTACCTTGTTCGCTCGTGAGACCGACCACCTTATGATGATTCTTGGATCAGCCGGGAAGATCTCCAATGCCTCGATCCAGATCTGTTGGAGCACTACCCCAGCAGTGTCCCCCCTTACTCGACGGAGTTGAGTTCCAGCCGCCTCGGGAGGGTTGGTGGGGACACCGGGCCCACTACCAAGCCCACTACTCGGAGTCGACGCCGCACCGCCCAGATCACACCGAGCTTGTGGTTCGGAGACTCGTTTGAAGACTCGGCGTCCTGAGTACGTATCTGTAAGTATGTGTGTATGTATTGTGTGTATTTTACTATAGTGGTATTTGTATTTTTTAACCACCAAAGTATTTATTTTATTGGGTCAAAGTATTATATTTTATTAGGGTCCAAGTCAAACATTGGTTGTTGGGTTTTGTTTTATTAGGGTAGGACATATATGCAAATAGGTAAGTTTGAGGGTATGGTTTTTATGGCTTTCCTATATAAGGGAGGCTAAGGGTGTAAGGTTTCATATGAATGAATGAATGGAAAGAATCAAAAGTTTGCAATCACGTAAGGAGCCCATAGCCCCTTGTGTTCTCCCTTCCTCCTTTCTCCCTTTGAGAGAATAGAGTGTCGCCCGATGAGAGACCGCCCGGTGTGTGACCGAGCTGTGCGAGACAGCAAGCTATCCCATCCTGTTCGTCCCCTCGGAGTTGTCGTCGATCCGTCCTCCGGCACCGTCCGCGTCAAGAATACTCAGAGAGACATGAAGAGAAGAACCGTGGAGGGAACTTTCTCTCTCCGCTATCCCGTTGGAGCCTCCTTCAGTTACGGGCATGTGGGGAGCTCTCTCTCTCTCTCTCTCTCTCTCTCTCTCGCTATGTGGAAGTATCTCTCTACTGGTGATGTAAGTCTCTCAGTTGCCTGGTGTGTGTCTCCTTCTGAATGTGTCCTTTGTGCCCTCGTCTGGGGACCTATTTATACTGGGTGCGGTGGCCTCATCTGACTTAACAATGGTGTTATTCACGGAGTATAGTATTGCTCGATCGTGGGATCGTGTGCCACCTACTCGTCCGTTCCCGGAGGGAAGGTATCATGGAGAACATCTCAGCGGTGTAGGAGTGACCCAGGTCACGTCGGGGCAAGTCCGGTGATAGGGGCCCAACATTCATCTATTGGTGAATTCTGCTTTGCCTGGAACGCCCACACACGGGTATCCCGCTCGTGTGCTGGCGATGCAATGTTCTGCCCTTGGGCTGGCGATACTCTCACAGACCCTGATTGGGCCATGTCGATTAGGCCCCCAGTGGACCGAGGTGGTCTGCTATGGGCTTGGCCGTCTCTAGCCGTAACAGACCTGGCATTATCGGGCCACGCTGGGCCTAACGAAATTTCCCCTCCTCACTATCCCCCACCCCCTAGCATCGAACATGCTCGGTGCTTGGGAGGAGCCGTACGAGGCCCGATGAGAGAGGAAACCCATCAAGATCTTCGCGATCCTACTCATTCTTCTTGTGACGACCCCAACTTCGAATACCGGGTAAACCCGATACCACTTGGATTTTGAGAGGCCTCCCAAGAGCGGGAAAACTCCGAAGGGATAGAAAGGTGTGGGTAAGTACATTGAACTTTCAGATAATGGAGTAAACAAATAATTACTATGATCAGGATTGCTAAAATAGCAGAAATAAAATTATATTTTCTGTTAAACAAATTAAACTACAGTAGCTAACAAGTTACAACAGAGTCCACTCCAACTAAAGTACAGTACAACAGGAAAGAGAACGTACTCTTAAGTCGGGGGAAGCCCGACACTGGCAAAGCTGACAACTAAGAACCACCGCACTACACCTCCAAGCACGAGGAAGAACAGCTACACCTGAAAAGTCAGGGGTAAGCCTCATCTCACTGGCTCAGTAGGGGTCCCGCAGATTCCTACCATGAAACAAACGCAATAACAGCAGTGCAACAACAAAAGTAGGAGCAGAAGTAGGAACAACAACAACAACGGAAGTAACAGCCACTACAACGAAAGTCGAAGGAACCACGGTTGAGCCGAAAGCTACTCCTATCGATAAGAAACATGAATCCCTGCATATAGTCGGGAATCACTAAACCGATGAAAGGAACTCTGGCTACACAGCCAGGATAACATCACGACACCTCAGTCGTGCAGGCTCGTCTACAGAGACAAAAGCCTAACTCAAGATCACACGGTCTAAAAGCACCAACACATACACGATCTCACCATCGTGTACACTACACTGACCTCTAGTAAAGCCTAACACAGACTACCCGGCGAGTCACGTCAACAGTGGAGGCTCACTAGACACAAAGACTCTCAAATAGAAACTCTGAAGTACGGACAGGCTAAGCACGCACCTGTCGCAAGTACTCGGAACATAAGGTAGCACACACCTGCCACTAGACCAAGGACAACCAACTAGACCTGCTAACACAACGATCCTTGAGTCACAAGACTCAGGTCAGGATCGTCGCACAAAGCGGTAACGCGTCGCCAATCCGCCTAGTCCCTAAGTCAAATCACGGTAAAACACATGGAAACGGCACAGAACAGTCGGATCCACACATCAATAATGAGTCCTCGGCCCCAAGGCCACTCAACGGACTCACAATTTTGTATAGCACGAAACACGGAACATGAGAGATTACCTGTAATGCACCAGATTTTTTGGATATTTTTCGGATCAGGATCAGTGGGTTTCAGATCACTTTTGTAGGTCCCGGATTGAGTTTTATGGTTTACACGTATTTTTTCCTGTCGAGCCTTCGGAACCCTGCGTATGGCAAACCGTTGTGTTCTCCGACTCTGAGACGTTACCAATGCGTTGTGCGTTCTCCGAGGATCAGGGAGATGATTTTTCCTTATTTTTTATATTTTCCAAAAAATCTAGATTTTCTATATATATAAACCCCCTCTCTCTCACCTCACAACCCTCACTCTCTCCTTCTCTCTTCTCTCCCTCTCTTCTCTGGCGGCCGACGGAGCGAGGCGGAGGTGACGCAGGTGAGGATCGAGGGGCGGTGGCGCGTGGTGGAGCTCGTGACGAGTTCGTGAACCAGTGGCATTCGTGCGGCATTTTCTTGGCAGATCGGCGTCCTCGGTGCGCGGAATCTTCGGTGGAGGTAGGGGGACAGATCCTTAACCCCTGTACTTCATTTCCGTGAGTTTGGTAGCTCGAGGTGAGCCGAGAGGGTTTATATTACTGCCGAGGTTAAAATGTGTGATTTTGGGGTGTGAGCCAGATTTCGCATTTTGATTGTGTTTTTGAGGTTTAAATGGGTCTCTCGGTGCTAGAGAGGTTGGGGAATGGTTTCCCACTATTTTTCCTTTCACATGGGTCTGAACGGTGCGTGGAATAGGGTTTTCTACCGGATTCGCCGTTTCTGCCCTCGGGAGCAAATGGTGATCGTACCAGGAACTGCCACTGCATGACGCGGTCCTCTGGAGACCGCCATATGTCCCCTTAAGTCGGTTCGAGGGTTGCAGTCTCACGATGGATCGTCACTGGTAGTAGCAGTCTCGAGGAGACCGCCAAACAGTGATTAGCGGTCAGGGCATGACCGTTTTTATGGCTTTAGCAGCCAGGGGGCTGGCCGCTACTTCTTCGTCTGTGTCCCGTATAGTAGCGGCCTCGCGACTGACCGCTACTCTCTGAATAACGGTCAGAGCAGGACCGCTACTACGGTTGTGGCCTTGGGGATGATCGCCTCTTGACCGTGTGTTTTTGGGTGGCTGGTGGCCCAAGGTGGACCACTATTTGGTGGCTTGCGGTCCAGGGTGGACCGCCACTTGAAGTGACGGTCTAGGGAGGGCCGCCACTTGGTTTTCTGAGTTAGTCGTGTTCCGTTTGCATTATGTTGGATCTCGGTCAACCTGGTTGTGACCCAGTAGTCGACCTTCGATCTTGTGGATGTCCCGGACACCCTGTGGGTTCTGTGTCTATGTTTTTGGGGTGTCTGGAGGTACCATATTATCTCGATTAATGTGCCCATAGGTTTGGAGGGTCCGGGTGACCCATGTGTTCCGGGCTTTCGTGTTCTCGCTAGAACGAGTCACCGTGTTTCGGCATGTGTACGGTGGGTTATTCCAGCACATTATTGGCTTTCCGATAAGTGTTTTCCGAGTGGGCCATGAGTTTGGCCCTTGGACTGTGAGTCCAGTCACCCTGCCTAGGGCTGGAGGCTTCCTGCTTTTCCCTTGGATAGGGGATCAACTCGGCGGCTTGTGAGCTACCTTGGGAATCATGCAATTATGGTTTTAGACCTAGGGATTAGGCTAGATTAACGGTGCTGTGCCGTCATGTGCAGCGGTCTTGACCAGATTCGGGTGACTCAAGGACCGTTGGGTTAGTAGGTTTAGAAGGCTATCCCGAGTCTGGTGTTCCCGAGCCACCTGGTACTCCTTGTTACTCGCAATGGATACGTGTGTGACTTCCGTGTTCATGTTAGTGACTCCCCACTAGTCGTAGCCTTCTTACAGCACGAGTGTGCTGACCCACCAGGGAGTTGTGGAGCGGCTTACTCGAGAGAGATAATTTTTAGGCTGGTTACTGTAGGGCCCCTTCGCACCTCCTGAGTCCTGGCTTTGGGGAAGAACCAGCTAGAGGATCTGACCTAGGGCGCATGGTCTGTTTGTGCACATGTGGTTGGGGGCGTCGGACCCGCGCTGACGAGTGCGACTCCACCTAGTCCTTGTTTGTGGTTACGGTTGTGTGTCTCAGTCTCTGCCTAGGACGTGTAGGGATACATTGGGCTGTGGACTAAGTCGTCAGTGAATGCATCTGGCCTTACTTCTGGTGGGCAGGTACTCTCGTCACATGACGTGAGGTTATTGTGACTCAAGCTTCCATTTCCCGTCTGCGAGACGAGGTTTCTCGTGTAGCTTCCGGGTGCTTTTCCGAGGCAGAGGTCTAGGGCTTCCGATGAGCGTCACCGAGGCTCTTTTCCCTAGACAGTGTAGGGTTCACGACGGCGAGGTCGTGATCGTGTCTACCCAGACCGCGTCGTCTTGGGTTAGGCCTTTGTTTGTGAGACGAGCCTCCATGATAGGGTCATCGTGGTGTGTTTTCTGGCGGTGTAGCCATAGGTCTTTCAGTTAGACTGGTGTTTCCCCGACTGTGAGATCGGGGCATGTTTTCAGGTACAGTAGGAGTAGATGTAGCGCCAAGTTTTACCAGTCACAGAGTTTGTTGTTCCTGATGTTGTTGCTATTTTTCGCTACCGCTGTTGTTTACGGTTGGGGTTCCGCAGGACCCCTACTAAGCCAGTGATAGGAGGCTCACCCCTACTTTTCAGGTGTGGCGGTTCCTCCTCGAGGTTCGAGGGTGCTGGCGGAGGTTCTTAGTTGCCAGCTCATCAGGCCCAATATTCTCTCGGTGCTGGGTACGCTCTTCTGCCTTAGACTATACTTTAGTTGGACTGGACTCTGTTGTAGTTAGTTTATTTATTTCTGTAAATTGTTAAATTATCCTGCTTTATTTCCTAATTCTTTGTACCTCCACACTCCTTTTAGCCCTTCTAAGCCCTCCGGCTCGTGGGCGGCAGGTCAGGATTCGAATGGTATTGGGTTCTTCCCGGTATCCAGATCTTGGGTCGTTACATTACCAAAGCCCTCAAATCACATGGACACATAAATTGAGGTAAGATGATACCTCCAAGCGTCCAAAACATAGTCTCGATCCCCATGGGATATCTGAGACACACACAAGGTCACGTGTCAACTGTTAGGTCACAACCGAGTTGACCGGAAGCCATAATGACTCTCGAAACAACAGGAACACTACTCGGTACAATGGCACTCACATACACCCTATAACAAGGTCACAGCTCTCATAGGACGTCCAAGACATCTACGGAACAGTGGGCTAACCAAGGGGTCAAAACCACAACAACCGGAAGCCAAACCAACACAAAAGAACACTCTGGGCAAGTGGCGGTCATCTCTCTGGCCGCTACTAAATAGCCCAGACAAATAGCGGTCTTAACCCTAGCCACTACTTGACTATCCAGCCAAGTGACGGTCTTAGCAGGGCCGTTACTTGCACGATTGAATAGGCAGGAGACGGTCTTGCTCAAGGCCGCTACTAGTAAGTTACAGTCCTCACAGGGCCGTCTCTTGAAGGTGACGGTCATGGCTAGACCGCCATCTCCAAATCGCCTCGAAAGTTTCTAGAAAAGCATGATAAGCCATCTTGGTTACGGTCCTTTGCCTGACCGTCACTTTATAAGGCGGTCAGTCGCAAGGCCACTACTAGGAACCGACTTAATCAAATAACGATCTCCCTGGGACCGTTTCTAGGAAGTGGTGGTCAGCCCAGGGCCAACACTACCAAGTTGCGGTCGGTCGTGAGACCGCAATCAGAAATCGACATAGAAACCTTTTTGCGAGCCAAATAGCGGTCCTCTTTGGACCGTTTCTCCAAGTAGCGGTCTCTGGTTTGACCACTACTTCCTACCGGTGTGAAAACCGTAGGAAGGCTCAAAACTCGGTCTTTCCACGCCCCAATCGCTTCTAAACGATGGGGAAACATACCTAGAGTCGATATCAACCTTCCACAATCCGAAAGGGATCAAACCAACCCCAAAATAGCTGAAAACGGGTGATTCCCACGAATCGACTCAAAACGAGTCACGTGGGCGCCCGGCCTCATACCGGCCCCAAATCACGCTCAAACTGAGTTAAACTGGCGAGAATCAAATCCCAACATGCCAGGGGTTCAAATGATACCATTTAAACCAGAAACCATCTCCTGGAATGGCAATTTTGGCTCATACCCCCGAAACATGCATTTACCCTTAACATGGCAAAACCCGCTCAAACTCACACCGTTCGGCTCCAAATCACGAGAGGAAGCAAGAAATCAATAGGGTATCCATCCCCCTACCTCCACCGAAGATCTCGCGCGCCAAAATGGCCAAACCACATCGAAAATCATCACACGAACAACCCACGCTGACTTCGAATCCACGCTCGGGATCGCACCAACCCCACGCTTCAATCCTCGCGCCATCAGGCTCCACGACATCTCCACGCCATCACCACCTCATCCAGCTCCGCCACGGTCGCGCGCCCGGGGGAGAAGAGAAGAGAGGAGGGAGAACGGAGGGAGAGAGTAAGAACCTGAGAAGAGAGAGGAGAGAGAGTGAGGGTTAAAAAGAAAAGAAAATACAAATATTTCTAAAATCTGATTTTTGGCCCAAAATTATGTAAACTCAGAAAAATACGAAAAAATAGTATATGCGATCCTCGGAAAGAGCACATTGCACATGTAGCGTCCCAGAGTCTCAAAACTCAACGGTTCACTCTCCACGGGGTTCCGCAAGTTATATAAGGGAAAAACTCGAGTGGATCGTAAAAACACTATTCAGGACCCACGAAAGCGCTCCGAAAGCTCTCCAATTCTGATCCAAAGAATCCAGGGTATTACACTTCTGGCATGGGGAGCCCCATCACCAACCACTTTCCTTGACACGCAAGGCAGCCCCTCGACATGTCAGGTGACCTCACGGTCATCATGACACCACTGTTTTGTGCTTGGGAAAATGGGCGCAGTAGGCATTGGAGGGTGTTTGGGTGTCCCGTCGAATATACTAGCAGTGTTTATTGTGTCTTCGACCGTTCGTCTGTCTGGCCAAAGAGAACACATCGCCTCCTGAAGGTTTTAAAAAGGAAGCGAGGGGGGCATAAAGAGTCACCTCTGCAACCTTCTTCTCTGGCGTTGGCGCTCGTTACATTTCTGTTGCTTGCTCAGTGTCTTGGTAAGACTTCTCTTTTCCTACTCTCCCCTAAACTCATGGCACCCCGTAGGAGGATCATCCTTAGTGGCACCGAGTCTTCTGGTGAGTAGGAGAGAAGTCGTGGTGGCATGTTGCCAGCACTTCGGGTGCCCATCCTAGCCCTAGTCGTCCTTATTTCGACGTCATCTATCGGGTGGTCCACGGCCTTAGGGAGGCCTTTCAATTCTTGGCGGACGTCAACATCATCTTCCCCACTAAGGTTGAGTACTTAGGAGGGTCTCTTCTTGGGGGTCTGAGTATCTCTGTAGTTCTAGGCTTTTAGGGCCAACTTCTATGTCCCGGTTCCTCCTATGTTTGAGTCAATCATCCACTTCTACGATTGAGTACCAGGGGAGATGTCACCTAACTCCTGGTGCATCCTCTACGCCTTCGCTTATGTCTGTCATCGGGTAGGTGTCACCCCTACCCCCTGGCTCTTTCGCTAGTTCTTCAGCGTTCAATGTTGCCCTAGCTCTGAGGACTCCTCCTATTACTTCCATGCTCGGAGCAGAAGGCCCTTCATCTTCTTCTCCCCTGCAATCTTCAATATTAAGCACTGGTCGGAGCACTTTATTTTCTTAACCAAGGTCGGCGGTGCCGGTTGACCAAGCAACTCGGGTTTCACCACCCTCTGCCAGCTTCACTCGGCCGACACACTGTCGGCCTCGACCAAGGAGGAGGCCGCCGTGGTGGAGGCCATTCTTCGCCGCCCCTTGCATGATGTCGACCTAAAGTTGACTCCCACGCTTCTCCGTTCACCGGGGTTAAGCCCCCTGCTACCACCTAGTATGGCCCCTGCCACCGGTACCATTCCCTTTGAGTTAGAGTCTAATCGTTCCTCTTGCTACTTTACAGGTACTCTGGAGCCTCCGGAGTTGAAATTTGAGACGATTATGCTACGGTCGTCAGACCCACGCCCACACAATCACGCCCCTCAGCATGCGGTGCCATAGGTCACGGTTACCGTCATTCAACCCACCTCGCTGGCAGTTGCCTTCGAGTCGGCACGCCTTCCATACCGCGCCCTACAAGTGCAAGCGGGAGAGGAGGCGCCACATCCTCAAGTGTCACCATCACCCCCAACGGCCATCCCTATTCTCAACCTCAGGATGGGCACATCAGAGGCCAACCCAAATACATGATTCAGTCGTTCATTCGCCTCCAAGAGCATTCCCAGCGAGTCATCATCCATGGTGGGGGGCAAGCACAAGGAAATAAATATGGAGGCCGTGGCAGCGCTGGATCGCCAACATCACTAGAGAAAAGGAAGATGAAGGCAGTGACGCCAACTCTAGCCGAGCTGTCGAGGCCTCCGACATTGTCTCTGCCGCTACCGCCCTTCGATGCCAGGCTGTCGGCTCCTGCCCCAATGCTGACACAAGAAGCCGATGAGCCTCCACCTGCCATCCCCGTCAACTCGCCTCTGCCAGAGGAGTCCCCAAGGGCCTTGGGTCCCTCCCCCTAGCCTTCTATCTGATGAAGAAGGCACTGACATTGAGGAATCTTCTAGCGAGGCATTCCCTCGACGTCGGCATGAGTATGGTGCGGTTGGCGGTGATGAACCTATCATTGATGGGACGGGTGCTTGGCCCGTGGGACGTCCACTTCCGGGAGGCCGAGAAGCAACTGGCCCTTCGGCAGATGGAGGTAGAGGTCCTGACGTCCCGACTCAAGATGTTGGAGGGAGAGCACATCAGCCCCCCGAATCTCCTAGAGTCTTAGGGGTGTTCCCTGGTGGAGGCCAATCGGGACCATAATGCCTTCAAGGTACAACTATGGTTGTAGGAAGTCGCTTGGAACTAGATGAAGGCACGAGCGGAGGTGGCTAAGGCGAGAGCGGTGGAGTTGGAAACTGCCCTAGCAACGGCCAAGGCGAAGGTGGCATCAGCAGCACATGAGGTGATCGAGCACTTCTGGGAATCCTCCGAGTATGGGGAGGAGCTGCAGCAGGAGGCCGTTGAGGTCTACGGGCCGGCCAAGGACATCGGCTTCAGAGAGGGGTGGGCGACGGCCTTGAAGGCCATGGCTAACACCACAGGGGATCCGACGCCTAGCCTACATCCTCCCTCCTCTCTGTTCAAGATCAAGGAAGATCAGTGGGAGGCAACTCAGGGCGCTGGGGCCGAACAAGTCAAGGGAGCCCCAGGGGGGAGCCGAGAATTGATCACCCTGGTGGATAGCCCCCACCCGCCTGAAGATGTGCCTACCGAGCTAGCCACTGAGCAAGGTGCCCCTACCGAGCACAGTTCCGCTGAGGAAGACACCTCCCAGGGGAGCACGCTGGCCGCCTAAGGACCATTACCTCTTTTATCTCTCTCTCTCTCTCTCTCTCTCTCTCTCTCTCTTGTAACCTCTTTGGGCACGCCCAAAAAGATGTACCCTTCTTGCAATTTCACATGTTGTTAAAGTAAGGAGGCTTTGTTTCCTTCCTATCCTTTTGGCAACGGGCTTGACTGCCTGAATTTCTTTGTGCTGATGTATCTTTAATGGAGATTTGAACTGTCTTTTATCGTTGGGTCTCCCTTGGGAATGTGGAATGTCGGTTGGGTCTTCTTGGGAAGTAGTACGTGATGACCGGCATGATTTTCGGGATCCTCTGCCTTATTTTTTGATAAACGATAAGGGGAAGTAACTTCTTATGACCTTTTGGAGAGAATGTCTCCACTATATATAGGAGGCTTGTAGGGGATCTTTTGAGCATGAAGCGTCTTCTTTCTTGCCTCACAAACTACTTCCTTGAAGTCATGTCGCAGCAAGACTATGATTCTTCTTTAGGGGAGTCATTCCCCAAACATCCCTGCTTTCGTAAGGAAGCCTTACCGGGGGCCAGCAAGACCCCGGTGGAAGGTAGCAGGAAGGGAGGGGCCCCCGACAAGTACAAGAGGGGGTATCTTCAAGGCTGGCGAGATACGCTAGTGAAGATCCACTGTTTCTACGCCGTCAAGGGGGTGCTGAGTCTTACTCTTGACTTGTATCGGTCTGGAGATGACAAATAACACTTATGCATCCCTTTCGTTGATTATAAAATCCCTTCTTTGATTTCTTTGCTACATGTGTTTGCCTCGGTTCCCATCTCCGTGCGTTCACATGTCAACCATGGCCACAGTTGCTTGGGTTAGTCCTCGATCGGGCCGAGCCTAGGTCGACTAAGAGAGTGGGAGCGGTCAGTCATCTACTGTTGACTTTATGACAAGAAGACAAAGTAAGAGAGACCATGGGGTGACCAACTCTGATTTCTGAGAGGCGTATCTGGCTTTCTCCTGACGATGGGGGAATGCTCGGCCGCCATCCTCTAGGATGTGCCGAGGAGGGCACACCTGAGAGGTGGTCGGTGGTTCACCACGATGCTCCTAAAAAAGAGTCTAGTGGGTCATGAAATGACTGTTCCCTAGTTTCTGAGAGATTCGTCTAGCTCTCCCCTGAAGAGAAGTGCTCGAGCACCATCCTCTACGAAATAATGAGAAAGGTACACTTGAGGGGCGGTCTGTGGATCACCACAATTCCTCTGAAGATGAGTCTAGTGGGCCATGAAATGATCGTTTCCCAGTTTCTGAGGGATGCATTTGGCTCTCTTCCGAAGATGAGTGCTCGGGAGCCATCCTCTATAAAGAACCACGAAGGGCACACCTGTGGAGCAGTCGGTAGACCACTGTCGTACTCGTGACCAATGAGACCATGAAATGACCAGCTCCATTTTGGAGGGGAGTCAGTCTCTCCTTAAGAGGAGGAGACGTTTCGCCTCTTGAAGGCTACATAAGTCCACCCTTGGTATTTTTGCGTGGAGTGTGCGTCTCCTCAAGCGGAGAGGGGCACTGCTCGCCTCTAGGAAGCTAAGGAGCCACCCTTTGTATTTTAGAGGGGAGCGTGTGTCTCCTAAAGCAGAAAGGGGCACTACTCACCTCTAGGAAGCTAAGGAACCACCCTGTGTATTTTGTAAGGAAGCATATGTCCGTCTCTTGAGGAGGAGAAGATTATTGCTTGTCTCTTAGAAGCACGAAGCTACCAGCCTCCCTGTGAGTATTGGAGATGGAATGAAATGGCAAAAAATTACAGCCCTACCCACTTTTTATTGGTATAATGCCCTGAGATTTACATAATTCCATATATGGGGGATCTCCCGGCCTTCCAGGAATGATAGCTTGTATGCTCCTTTGTGGAGCACTTTTGCAACCTAGTACGGGCCTTCCTAGTTTGGAGCCAATTTGCCCGCAGCCACCTTTGGGTCAATGACACTAGCGCGATGCAACACGATATCCCTAGGGAAAAAGAGGCGCTCCTTGACCCTGACATTGTCATACTGCACCACCCGTTGTTGATAGACGGCTAGTCGGGTCCAAGCACGACCCTTGTCTTCCGTTAGCGGATCTAGATTATCTCGTAGTGCCTGGTTGTTGCATGCTTTGTCGAACTGGCTGACCCAAATAGTTGGATTGGAAATCGGCATCACAACCTCCGCATCGTATGCTCAGTGGAATGGGATTTCACCAGTGGTCGTCTGAGCGGTGGTGCGGTGTGCCCACAAGATGCTTGGGATGGTGTCCACCCATGATTCGCCAGCTTGCTGCATGCGAGTCTTGATGCCATGAAGGAGGGTCCAGTTCAAATTCTCCACTAGACCATTGACCTGGGGATGACCTACTGAGGTGTAGTGATTCCAGATCCCCAGTTCTTAGCACTTCTCTCGGAATACATCACTGTCGAATTGCCTGTCGTTGTTGATTGTGAGGATGCACGGGATTCCAAATAGGAATATGATGTTGCCTAGGATGAACTTCTAGGATGCCTCACCTGTGATCTTTCCAAGGGGTTCTGCCTCGACCCATTTGGTGAAGTAGTCAATGGCGATGATAAGAAACTTTTTCCTCCCTTGAACTTCTGGGAAGGGGCCCAGTATATCTACCCCCTACCGAGCAAATGGGCGAGGCTCCATCAGGGTGTGAAGTTACGTTGCGGGTTGGTGATGCAAGTGTGTGTACCTTTGACATTAGGTGCAGCCCCGCACGTACTCCAGGCAATCCTATTATAGTGTGGGAAAACAATATCCTTGTCTAAGTAGACTCGTGGCAAGAGCTCATTCTTCGATATGGCTGGCGTATAGTCCCCCATGGACTTTGTGAATGGCTTGTTTGGCCTCGGTAGGGAACAACCACTTCATGAGAGATGTTCATTGACAAGTGTAAAATGTGTCGCTCGGGCTCTTACCCGCCTCGCCTCCGAGCGGTCCTCAGGCAAGCACTGGTGAAGGAGATAGTCGAGGGTGGGATCCATCCAGGACGACTCGTAGTCGATGGCGTTCACCTAATGCTCGGGGTCCTCAACACTCGGTTGTTGTATCTCTTCAATCAGCATCGACCAAGAGGTTATTGTCATCGTGGACGAGGCCAGGTAGGGAAGGGTGTCTGCTCGGACCTTCTCCACCCTTGGGTGTGCACTACTTCGAAGTGAGTGAGACCTGAGGAGGCCTCTTTGGTCTTCTGGCGGTACTTCATCATGGCGGGCTCTTGAGCCTCGAATGCTCCTTGAACTTGGCTGGCAACCAACAAGGAATCATTCTATGTGCGAAGATGAGAGGCTCTGAGGTGCTTTGCCATACGGATGCCGAACAGCAACGCTTCATACTCGGCCACATTGTTTGTGGCTGGGAAGTTGAAAGGCAGGGCATATTGTACCTCGGCTTCGTCTGGCAATAGGAGGACCAACCCTACACCACTCCCGCTCGCACATGAAGATATGTCCACGTACAACTCCCAGGTGGGTTCGGAGGAGAGCGCGACCCCTTCCTCGTGAGGAAGGATACATTCTGCGACAAAATCTGCCAAAGCCTGAGCTTTGATAACAGTCCGTGGGTGAAAACTAATGTCAAATTCTCCCAACTCTATAGCCCATTTTACCAGTCTCTCTGAGGTATCAGGGTTCTGGAGGATTTGACATAGAGGTTGGTCGGTTAAGACCACAATTGCGTCAGAGAGGAGGCACGGAAGCAATTGTCGTGCGGCCATGACTAGGGCGAGCGTAAATTTTTCGGCCCGTGAATATCGAAACTCTAGTCCTTGAAGAACCTTGCTCACATAGTAGACTTGTAACGACCCGAGAATCTGGTTACCTGGAAGGCCCGATAACCCGAGACTCGTACCGCCACGCACGAGCCCGAAGACTCGGAAGGGTTAAAGGAATGGTGTGGAGACTACACAAGTATCATAAATAATTATAGAAATGAACAGTTATATTATTAAGCAGGAAATAAATTAATAGTTCACATGATACATGGCACACGAGATATAAAAATAACAATAGCAATAGTCCACAACTAGTACAGAGACAAGAAAGAAAAGTACAGCTACACAGGGCATACACCGGCTCTGACCTCTGGCACTAACGCTGGGCACCTAAACCACGCTGAGCCTCAGACGCACTCCCCTGAGGCCGCGACTCACCTGAAACGCGGTGAAAACAAGCAAGGAATGAGTCTCGGAACAAGACTCAGTAGGGATCACTCGGACCTTACCTCGTAAACGGAGAAAACCGCTACGCTAGCAGTAAGCGAGTACCTCAGAAAAGAAAGCCATGAAATCTATAAAATACCGCTCCCACGGCACGAAAACCGACACACGAGCCACGGTGAAACGACCGGAGCACCACGGTCAACGCGACAAAACCTGAAGGTTGAAGTCGCAAGGACTGACAGTCTGACACTCCCGACTCGACAGGAGTACCTCCCACTAGAAGCACAGCCGGTAGCGTCCCCTGACGTCTTACACCGCACCGCATGTGAACTGCCTGACGTGGTAGCTACTACCAAAGACACGAACACCGAACAAGTAACCACAAACGAGTGACTAGCTGGGGTCACGCCCATCAGCGTGGGTCCAACCGCCCCCAACCACGTGTGCACACACAGACCGTACGTCCTAGGTCTGGCCTCTAACTGGTTTTCCCCTGGAGCTGGACTCTGGCTTCCACGAGGGGCCCAACGGAAACCAGTCTAAAACCGTCCTCACGGTAGCCTCTCCACCACTCCCTGGTGGGACCACACGTGTGTAAGCAGGCTACGACTGGTGGAGGGTCACTACGGAGTAAACTCTCAAGTCAACGGAAAATAACGTCCCCATCCGACAACATACGGGACCGCCCCACGTACCAGCACCGTCGCACGGTGACCACGGTCGGAACAGAAACGGGGTTGCAAACCACCTGGGACAACCCAGAGCCTGACGGTCTACCCTAGACGCGTCACAGGCTCTGACGGTCTAGGCAGGACCGTCACAATCACCTGACGGCCCAACGCAGGGGCGTCACACGCTCGGTGCAAAACAAGGCGTAACGCACCTACCATGGTGCGTTACAGTCTATGACGCTCCTACCCTGGTGCGTCACAAGACAACAGAAAATAGCTGTGACGCGTGCCCCTCGGTACATCACAGCGTGTAACGGACCAACCCTGGTGCGTCACAATGTGGGAATGCGTCTGCTCTAACGCACCCACATGGGGGCGTCACATGGCTGTGACGCGCCAAGCCAAGTGTGTCACATGCCTTGACCCCTAACGGTCAAAAATCAACGGTCGACAGCCAACGGTCGAGCGCCCCTGACGGTCCAACCTAGGTGCGTCACAGCACCGTGGCGGTCTATCGTGGGACCGTCGCAGCCCACACACCCCACTTGGCTGCACTCAGGGCTGTAACTCACCTATTTGGGCGCGTTACATAGTGTGATGGTCATTGGAAGGACCGCCACACCCGCCCGAGGGTGAAGCGGCGGGAAACGCCCAAAAAAATTGGTCGCGCCCCCATGCCTCCACCGGAGAGGGGAAAATCAAAGGGGAAGACCCCTGGGGACCCCTAGCATGATTCTAGGCCAACAAAATGCGAGATCATGCATCAAATCTATAGATCGGGCGAGCTCTCCCCAAATCATGGAAAACCCCAAACCCGCAAGAAATCCCGTCTCTCGGCCTCCCCTCGGCCTAAAAATCGCGGGAAAGGAAGGCTAGAGGCTAGGGAACGTCACCCTACCTCAGTTGCGTCCTGAGACGCGCCGGATCAACCATGAATCACAAAGAATGCTCGAAAACCCTCGTTCTTCCTTGAGCTCCCACGGTTCACGTATGCCTCCACCATCACCACGCCGTCGCCCACAGCCGTCTGCAGTCGGAGGGGCTCGCCGCGGTCTCGCCGGACGAAGAAGAGAGGGAGAGAGGGCGTCGCACGGTGGGGGAGAAAGGAGGAAGAAGAAGAAGAAGAAGAAGAGGGTGGGGAAGAGAGAGAAAAATGGGGGTAATTATAGAAAAATCTGGAAAATCCAGAAAATACCAAAAAAATAGAAAATTACATTTCCGTGATCCTCAGAACGCACCGATCGTAACGGTACCACTCTTGCCTAGGTGAACAACCCGGTTCACCCACAACGAGGTTCCGAAAGAATTAACGAAACACACACCGGGAATCGGAAAACACACGCGAAAAAACTGTGGAACGCTTCCGGACCTCCGATACAACTCTGGATCGCGCCGATCCGAACACGAAAGATGTCCGAAATGAAATTTCAGACACAACGGAGCCGGACACTCCAAGAAACCAGATCCAGGACCCACGAAAAAGTATCTGAAAGGTCTGGGATATTACAGCCCTCCCCCCTTAAGGAATTTCATCCTCGAAATTGAGAACAACGTAAGGAGAAAGAAGAGGAAGACTCACTCAAACAAGTAAGGGAGCTGCTGACGCATCTCATCCTCACGCTCCCAATAAGTCTCACCACCAGTGTGCCGCTGCCACACCACCTTAACCAAGGGGTTGACCTTGTTCCGCAGGCGCTGCTCTCGCCTATCCTCCACACAGACCGGAAACTCTGGGAGAGAAAGATCTGGAGTCACCTCGGGCCAAACAGAATCCTCGAGCACATGAGAGTCATCGGGCATATACTTCCGCAACATCAAGACGTGGAACACCTCATGCACCGACGCCAACTCAGGGGGTAACTGTAACCGATAAGCAACGTCACCCATGCGCTTCACAATCACAAAAGGACCAATATAGCGGGGACTCAGCTTCCCACGCCGTCCAAAGTGCATCACCCCCTTCATCGGAGAAACTCTCAAGAACACGTGATCACCCATGGTGAACTCGAGAGGCCGTCGCCTATGGTCAGCATAGCTCTTCTACCGACTCTAGGCTGCCAACATGTTCCGACGGACCAGGTGTACAACCTCCACACACTGCTGCAACAGCTCCGATCCCGTCAAAACACGCTCACCGACCTCAAACCAATCAAGTGGAGTACGACACGGACACCCATACAAAGCCTCATAAGGAGCCATGTCGATGCTCGAATGATAGATGTTGTTATAGGCAAACTCCACCAACGATAGGTGGTGAATCCAACTCCTCTGCCACTCCAGGCAGCAGGATCTTAGCATGTCCTCCAAAGTCTGAATGGTCATCTCTGACTGACCATCTGACTGAGGATGATACGTCGATCTAAAAGCCAAATCTGTGCCAAGCGCTCTCTGGAAACTCCCCCAGAATCCAGAAGTGAAGTGAAGATCCCGATCCGACACGATGGAAATGGGAATCCCATGCAACGGAACGATCCGCTCCACATAAAGATGAACCAACCTGGACATGCTCTAGCTGACTTTGACCGGTAACAACTGAGTCACCTTCGTTAGCCTATCCACCAACAACCAAATACTATCCTGACCACTCGGAGTCCTCGACAATCCCACCATGAAATCCGTGGTCACGTGATCTCATTTCCACGCAGGAACATCTAAGGGCTGGAGAGTACCTCCTAGTCGCTGATGCTCCGCCTTCACCTGCTGATAGGTCAGGCACCTGGCCACAAACGCGGCGACATCTCTCTTCATGTCAGGCCACCAGAACTGCCTCCGCAAGTTCCTATACATCTTCGTCGCACCCGGGTGTACGTTGTACCTGCTCCCATGAGCCTCGCACAACACCGCACGATGAACCTGCTCCTCAGTTGTACCTGCTCCCACGATAAGTGTAGTGTATACACTCTTCGGTTGGCTTCAACTGAAGTCTGCACATCAGCTTGCATGATTTCAAAGTATGTACATTGCACAGCATGCATCAATTCCAAGTAGGTACATCGTCTGTTCATGAAGTATATACATTGTCCCTGTGTTCAATAGCTTGAAGTGTATACACTCTCACGTTGTTCATACTTGGCTATATGCTGCTTTCAAGTGTATACACTCTCACATAATACACACATGCTTAGCTGCTGTTCTAAGTCTGCACATTGCCAAAGTCTGAACATTCATCGTCTTAGTGCATCTAGAGTCTATACACTGCTACAGGCATCAAGTCTATACATCTGTCTCACTGTTCACATGCATCAAGTATGTACATTCCAGCGTCTTAATTAGCGTCTCATATGGGTTCATGTCTGAGCGTCTCTGGCAGCGTCTTATGCATAGTCTTTACACTGAAGTCCATACAGTGGACCGTCTCAATCAGCATCTCGCTTGCATCATTAAGTCTAGACATCACAGTGTAGCTTGCTTAGTTGAAGTCTATACATTGACTGTTCATTCATTCTTCGAAGTCTGTACAGCCATCAGTGAACCTTCAAGTCTATACATCCAACTGTTCATCTTCGAAGTCTGTACACTGATGCCTTTACCTACGTTGAACATCAAAGTCCATACATTGGCAGCACTGTGCAAGTCTATACAGTCTCAGCCTTTACCTACGTTCAGAACCCAAGTTCATACATTGGTTCAAGCATCCAAGTCTGTACAGTGGGTCAACCTGCTAAGTCTATACATTGGACTCTGCCTCGCAAAGTCTATACATTGGACTGTGCTTCGCCAAGTCTATACATTGTTGAGCCATTCGACAAGTCTGTACATTGGCTTCAACTCACCAAGTCTATACATTGCTGAGCCATTCGACAAGTCTATACATTGGCTTCAATTCTTAAGTTTATACAACGCTCAAAGTCTGTTCAACATGCTTCGTCGTTCAAGCTTTCAAAACTCTATACATCGCTGTTGAGCTAAAGTCTATACAGCCGTTTCTTGAGCCAAAGTTTGTACATCGATATGTTGTCTTGATGCCGTTGCATAGTATATACATTGTTGAGCCTCACACACATATCTTCTAAGTATATACATTGTGTTGCATTGCTTGAATTTCCTCAAGTCTATACACTGAGTTCGCATGAAGACTCAAAGTCTATACACTCACTCAGTGTTCACACTTGCTCATTTGCTGCTTATAAAGTCTATACACTGCATTTTACAGTATGAGTTATCAAGTCTATACACCCGTCCCCCTTTACCCGACTAACTCTATACATCTGTTGTTTTGCCTAAAGTCTATACACTGTCTTCAGTTGATTTTGTTAATCGACTGAACTCTTCATTTATCTTGCAGGTGTCTGGCACGTGATCCAAGGAGTTGAGATGCTGACACGTGGCAGAGTCAATTGGGTGGGAGATGTGGAAGACACACGCCCTAGCTGATGCTGGTATAAAGTGAAGAGATCGAGCAAGAGAGAGAGGGAGCCGAAAGTAATAGAAGAAGGCCAGAGCAGTAGAGAAAGAAAAAGAGTGAAGATAGAGAGTGAGAGCAGTAGAAGAAAAAGAGAAAGATAGAGCTCATGAGGATTGAAAGAAAAGAGAAAGACAGTGAGAGAGAAAAGGAGAGCAGAAAAGAGAAAGAGAGCGTGAGCTGAAAAGAAGAAGAAGAGAAGCAGCAGAAGAAGTTCATACTGGACCGTGGATCAAATCCAGGCCAGTCAGCTCCGATGAGAGCCACATTGTGCATTTGAGTTTCCAGCTTTCTGTTTGCTAAAGTTATTTTCATTTCGTGTCTTTTGTTTTTCCTTTTGTTACTCTGGTTATCATTGTCCTTCCGATTCTCAGTAGTGAGGTCGGGTTCCTCCTGTGGACTCAGGAGAAGGGAGATCTGATCTCCGGTTCTGGGCATGTGGGTTTCAAGTCCATGGGTCCCGCCTAGTCAGGAGGAAGAGAGGTCTACGACCTCTGGTTTGCAAGTGGCTGGAAGTCACTTGTGTGTTCCCTCCGATTTGGAGGAAGGGAGGATCGCTCCTCCAGTTTTGTTCTTATGGATTGCAAGTCCAGGTGTTCCCTCCTGGTCTGGAGGAAGAGAGACTTGCGTCTCTGGTTTCCAAGTGGCTAGGAGTCACTTGGGGTGTCCCTCCGGTTGAGAGGAAGAGGGGAGGTTGTTCCCCTGGTCAAGCTGTGTGGCAGCACCTATTGCAGACTGAGTCTGCGTTCTAGCTTGTGCTAGTGGAAGCCTCACTCCGGTTGGGAGTGAGGGGTGGACGTAGGTGTTGGTGACCGAACCACCTAAAAATCTACTGTGCAGTGGTTTTGCTTTGTGCGTTTGCTCCTTGCCTTCTACCTCCCATTCACATGTTGTGCATGCTTGGTTAGTTGTGTTATCTTGGGAGTTAATTTGTTTGTGTTGTCCCTATCTGCAGTAACCTTGAGCATTATATTTTTGCTAGGTGTGATTGGTTTGCTTTGTTCTGTCTGCGTTTCTGGTTTAATCAGGTGGCTGCAGTGTTGCAGTCCAACTGTTTGATCAGTTGTTGTCTTATCATCTCATCTTGGAAAGCTCATTAGTTTTTATTCCGCATATCTGAGCATTAGTGTTTTAATTTGGGCATTACCTCTAGAGGGATACATTCACCCCCCCTCTGTATCCGGACCTAGCACCCTATTAGTATATACTCTTGAGGCCGCTGCTTGTGTGTACGTTAGGTTCCTAGCCCGTTTATAAATTATAGTTCACTGCTGCGGCGAGAGAGTGTGACCGTCCCGTGGCTCATCCGAGTCACGAGTGTGGAGCTACCCACCCTAGACTCGCTGGTTTCTCAACCGTGCGGATCGACGCGCTTCCCTCTCTTGGGATGCCTGTGAGCTTTGTTTCTTGTTATTTGGTATAATTTCCTTCTAGGGAACTCTAGGTGTCGCGTCTACGCCGTTCAAACAATTGCAAAGTTGCTGGTCTAGTGTCCACTTGGTCGCGTCTTCACATAGAGTCCCAGTTCTCCTAGCGTCCCGCATCAAAATGTCAAATAACGTTGAAGCCAACAAGTGTCAACAGATCTCTCCAGCTTTGTTCAGCAGCTCAAGTTCATCATTGGCAGTAGCCCAAACTCAACAAGCCATGAAGAGGAGACAACGCCATGTGAACGCAAAGTCGACTCCAGTGTAGCACAAGCCCAGCAGAATTTGTTTCCAGCTCAATGCAAAGCATCAGAAAAATGACCAAGGAGAAGCTTTCATGAAGACGGAGTCAACTCCAGCAGTCCATGGAGTCGACCCCAGTTCAGCCAGAGCCACTCGCTAGATGAAGCAACAAAAGGCGACGGCTTGTGCCGCATAGTGGTGACAAATAGGTCGTCAGCGGTGACAAATAGGTCGTCAGCGGTGACAAATAGGCGATAAGGCTGACAAATGCCTTCCTAAGGGTGAAAATGGACGACAGAACAAAAAGCTTGAAAAGTGTAGAAGCGGAGTCGACTCTAGTTGCAAATGGAGTCGACTCCAGTCATGTTGAGCTAAGGAGCTGATCAAAGGCGACGGCTAATGAGTGATAAGGGTGAAAAATAGCTTGTTATGGGTGACAAATGGCCGATAGCAATATCAAATAGCTTTCTAACGGTGAACAATGGCTCATAGCCGTGACACATGAAGAGTGATCAAGGTTGTTCGAAGGATTTAATCGTGCAATGGTTTCCTAACCCAACCATCTCAGATTTGGAGCTTTTATAAGCAATGGACTACCTTGATAAACCTCATCTGAGATCAAGGAATGAGATTAATCTCCAGTTCTAATGGTTTTCGATATTGATGGGCTTAAGCCAGATAAGGTTATGAAGAGATAAAGCAAAATAGTCCTACCTTCTATGTTTATGGAAGGAAGGAGTTGATCAGGAGTCTATCAAGAGTTCTACTTTGTCATGGCACCTCCGTGGGTCTCCATACCCTGCGGAACAGAGACTACTTCAATACAGAGAGAAAATAATAGAGATCGAAGAAGATAGAAAAAGGGTGTGCAACTAGAAAAATCAAGGTGACTTCATATTATCTACAAGCAGCAGGAAGAGCCACACGGAAGCAGCGTCAAAAGGAATTCTTGCTGAACTCGAGGATTCAAGTGCGAAGATCAGAATTGGAGTGCAGCGACATCAACTGACACACAGATCTCGTCTGCTACTTTGAGAAAATTATTCCAATTCTGATATGCATTTCAGATTATCTTTTGTACTTTCTTTCTTTTCGTTTCTTTGGTTCTCCCAGAACTATCATGGAAGATAGGAAGTGCAAGATGTGAGTCAGCAGATTTGAGAGAAGAGGTTCTCTCGTTAAGCTGTGGATCAGCGGTAGTTGTTTGGGTTGTTTTTCAAATGTTAAGTGCTTGGCACTAGTGGAAGCCTCACTTGGTTGAGTGAGGGGTGGACGTAGGCCTCTGGGTTGAGGACCGAACCACCTTAAAAATTCTTGTCTCTTTGTGTGGTGTGTGATTTCATATCTTTCTAATTATCTTTGAAGCGCTAGTTGCTGTTTAGGACCGAGTGCATATAACTCCATCTATTCTGCGCATTAGTTCTATATCTATAACGTTTGAGAAGTTAAAAGGGGGGTATATCTATTCAACCCCACTTCCAGATCAACGTCTCCGCACCTAACATCCCTTATCCCCCCCACCCCACCCTACGCCCTCTCCCCCTCACTCTTAGGCGCGTAGGGGCCGCGCCCTTGCCGTTCCCTGATCTCCCCCCCCCACCTCTCCCTGCACCCTCTCCCCCTCTGGCTCTGATGTGCAGGGCCCCCCCCCCCCACCCCTCTCTACACCTCTCCCCCTCTACCTCCGACGAGTAAGGGCTATGCCCCCACCCCCTCCTTGATATGCCCCCATCATTTCCGTGAATGGCATATCTATAATGTTGCCTGTAATAGTGGCATTATGCAAAAAATCGTAAATTAAATTGTGCATAGATATGCTCCACTTTGTCATTATCTTAATTTGTTTCCCCTAATAAATTCTTTCATTCTATGCATTTCATTAGAATTTTAGTATTGTTTTAGGAAGTGGGATTATTTCGTTTCCATTTTACATTTTAATAGGTTGTGCAAGTTTCTTTTTTATGACTTTTAACATGAAAAGGTGAGAGCTGGCTGATTTTGTGCCTTAAGGCCACTCCGGTAGAGAGTTAGGATAACCCATATTAAGTTCAATGGATCCAAAAAATCTCTTATTTAACCCATGTTCGATTTGACAACAAAAAGAACCAACTTAACTCACCTATTGATGTGAGATAGATAATCCATAGTTAACTTGAATTTACTCCACTTTTCACCTAATTAACTAATTCACCTTATCAAATCAGAGTGAGAGTTAAATCTAGTTAACTTGGGTTAATCCGAGAAGAATCCACTATCAAATTGGGGCTGTAAGAACAAATGAAACAAATCTAGCACATGCATAACATTAACTAGCATAGAGCAAGTTTTAGTAGTTTCTTTAGTTATGCTATCCGATATTAGCATGACAAGATGCATTTCATTGGGCGCCCGCGCACACAAACACACATGCACGCGTAGAACATGACATGCATTTTGGATCGTCCAATTAACTAACGAAGGGTTAGACATGTAAATTATGCATAATAGTAAGTAATGAATAATGGATAATGGCAACAAGCATGAATCCTATACACTTTATTGAAGCCGGAGGCATAGTGGAGAATCCATTGTAGACGTCTCCACTTGAAGGATCGATGCTAAAGACATGGATGGCGTAAAACCTATCTGTCGTGAATATGTTTCCTATTTTACATTATGAGTATCAGTTTTTGCCCACTCGAACCAAAAGGTAAAATTATCATAGCTTGAAAACTAATTATAATTTAAATTTAAATTACCAGATAAGATAATTGATTTTTAGTCATAATGTATAAGAATATTAATATTAGTAAAGAACAAACAATTGTTTCCATTGTGCAAACGCGCGATGGCTCGTTTACTTAACTACTAAATAACCGGTGAACAAATCCCATAGTTGTTACTTGATTATAATGAATCAAGCTTAAACAATAATGGAACTCAGCTTATTTAATATTAAAAAAATCGAATTCGATACAAGTTTACTTGATAATAAACAGCTAAAGATTGGATAGAGGAGGTCTGAATTTGATGCGGCTCGTCTATGGTGACACCTATTTTGTAGTATTTTTTGGCTATTTAAGTTAAGAGTTTTTTTTAGTTTTTAGTCTTTATCATGTGTCGTATTTATAGATTGATGTTTTTATTTTTGCCCTCTAATATTTTTTTTTGATATTAATAAAAAATATCTCTAATCCACCTATTTTGTTAGAAGTCCTCCAAATCTTCTTCATTAAATGAAAAGTCCCCTGCCTTCGACTTTGTATACAATACTTAACCTAACTATAGTTAAGGCACCAATGTGATTAAATGATAAAAAATCACTTGAAAAATGCTCACCCAAAGAGAGAGAACGATAGGGTGAGAGAGAAAGGGAGATGGACAGCGAGAGAGGGTGCCAATGGGGGTCTCCCCCTCCAACACTGGCACCTCCACCAGTGGGGTGGAATGCACGGTCGGGGTGAGAGGGGGGAAGAGAGAGAGAGAGCGAGGGGGCAGCGGGGTTGGGGTGCTACTTTGCCACGAGGGGGAGATGGGAGCACCAAGTTATCGTGGGGAGAAGGTGAGTGCTGTGCTGGATATTAGAAGGGTTGTTGGGTGGGGTTCAGGGTGAGGTGACACGAGGGAGAGAGGGATTGTCGGGGGGTTGGGGATGGGGTTGTCGTGAGAGAGTGGGGTGGCTTGAGTGGGGGGTGACGGTGGAGATGCGGGAGGTGGGGAAGGGAGACAGAAGGAGGGGGCATGGGGGGTTATTTGTAGGGATTATGGATTGGGGGAATAATATAGGGGGCTTGGGAGGTGAGGGAGAGTTTCACATGTGAGAGAGAGAGAGAGAGAGAAAGGATGGAGGGTACTGGTGGGGGTCCACCTCAGACGTCATCATGTCCACCGAGTGGGGTGGGGTGTTGAGAGAGAGAGAAAGAGAGGAGTGGAGGACATGGGGGGTCTCCCCTCCAATCCTAGCATCTCGTGTAGAGAGAGAGAGAGAGGACGAGTCCCTTCTCTCTCCCTGCTATCTTTTCCCTTGGACGTGCATCCATGCTTGTTGCCTTCATCCCTCCCTCTTCTACAGCCCGTCTGCCATCATTGTCCCTATGGCACTAGACCTGCCATAGCCACCTCCTACGTCCCCTCTAGCTCTATAGCCCATGTCCTTTCTTGCTCTAGCACTGGCATTAAGGGCACGTTTGGGCACTCTCTTTATGGAGGGATTTTTTTTCAAAATCCCTCTAGAGAGAGAAGAAGCTCCTTTTAGGGAGCTTTTAGAGATTGTCAACTCTCCCTCCTTTTAGTCCTATATCTCTCTATATCTCGAAATCCGCTCTAAAAAAAGTTTGATGGGACATTGTTTCATTTGGAAAAGATTCTAAAAATTGAAAGATTTCAATGATTGGAGAGGAAAAAATCCCTCTTCAACATATGTACCAAACGCACCTTAAGAGAAAGAGAAAGAGAGAGAGAGAGCGAGGGGGAGGGTGCGAGAGGTCGGGAGGGTAGTTTGAGAAATAAAAATTTAACGCGAGTGAGGGGAAGGAATATTCCCCCATATTGGATAGCATATTTCATTTTCCGTAACTTTGTTAACCCAATGGGCTTCGATTTGAGGATGTGGAGGGCTCCTAGTAAAATGGATAAAGTAAGGGGACTTTTTCTATAACGGAAAGAATTTAAAGAGAGAGAACTTAAAAACCCGCATCAATTAGTCCTTCGAATACATACATTTATCTATAACTCCCTAAAATCTTAAGGTATTTATTGAAACACCCCATATTAGGTGTTTACAAAATGTCCTATGAAAAGAGTGAGGTACATTCTCGTGTGCACTCCTTTCTTCGTTTTGTATAATAGACGGGGTACCATCCACTTAAAAAAAAAGAGTGTTTATCGAATACTTGTGTAATTAAAAGGTCTTATAAATGAATATTAAATTAGAGACGTTAATCCATAAATCTAAACCGTTATATAACTTAAAAGTTAAAAGTTTTTTAATTTATATATTAGACTAGAAAAAATGAAACTTAAGTTCGATGACCTCACACTCGAGAACATGAGAACACCAACTTAAATATGAGTGACAAAGTAGTTAGTCCAAGACTATTTCGGCGTAATGTTGCCCGTACTCGCTTGGTAGTAGAAAAAGTGGAATTCGGACACGTTCAAACCGGTATGATCAAGTTGGGTTTCGGATGATGATAGGATCCATAGCTAGATTTGTAATTAGACCCGTTAAGTGATCGGGTGTCGTTCTCTTCCCCTCTTCCCCCTCCGCCATCGCTCATCGCCATCGGAAGCTGCAGCTGCGAGGTCAGGTAGCTCTCCACCCCTTCCTCCCTCCCACTTTCCCCTATTCGCCTCTGCAGATCCCCAATTTCTACGTTTTCCCTCTCGCTTGGCTGCAGGGAGGGCGGCAACCGGCCAGGAGCGGGCGGAGAGGGGGATCCATCCGTCGTTTGTGAGGGCAACGAGCGGGAGAGGCGGAGATGGGCGGCGGAGGGGACCATGGGCACGCGCACGCGCACCCGCCGGCGGGGGGCGACTTCCGGAACAAGGTCTGGAGCATGACCGGCGGGCCCTACTGCAGACCCAAGCACTGGAGGAGGAACACGGCCATCGCCATGTTCGGGATCTTCCTCGTCTGCATCCCCATCGCCATGAAGTCCGCCGAGCTAGAGGTTCCCTCCCTTTTCCTCGCTGTTCTCTTCCTCTTTGGTCATCTCCTTCCTTGTGGAATCTCTTTTTTCTATCCGTCGGTTGTTTATTGCCCGATCCTCTACATTTGCGAGGCTATGTCTTCGTGTGAATGTGAATGTGAAATGTCCAAGTCGGACGAATCGCGACGGTTTTGGGGTGCGTTTGACAAGACGGCTGATTTTATGCTTACGGGTGGAATCGGAATGGGCTCTTGATTTCGGGGGAAATGCCCTCGAGGATGATATAACTAGCGGGTGTGGTGTCGAAATGAAATGAGTCAAATGACAGGGCAAGATGGCACCTTTACATGATAACATGCTTGAGTCATAATTTACATTGTTTGAGACATGGTCCCAGTCACGACGGCGAGTGGTCGTTTTGGTGGAAGGGAGTATGATAGTGTTCAATTTGGCAAGGAAATTGAAACCCGATGCAGCATCAGTCAGGTTGAGGATGTAGTAGGAACTTGGAAGAGAGTATCGCAGTGTGGGCTGAAGAAGATATTGACAGATATTTAGGGAAATTCTGAAGCAACTCTCAATATTTCATGATGGCAACTGGTGGAAAACTGCCTGGAAGGTTGTAGAAGCACATCCTAGGTCAACTGTAGGAGTGCTTATATTTTGAGGGCATGCTTGGCGTCCCTTCCAGTTTGGAAGCTTCCATAGGTTTCATTCAGTTTATTTGAGGGAGGACATTAGACCTCGGAAGCCATTTATGTGATCCTTAGCTTCCAACTAAAAGCTCCAAACTGAAGATTTCTGGATTGTAGAAAAAAAAGGCTTATGGGCAAGGGATTGACTTATGTGGCCATCCGGTACTAGTTAGATCCACCAGCCCAATAATTGTCATGTTGTAAGTGGAAGCCAAAAGTGGCTTCTAAATCAGAGTTTTGCTAAAGATGCCCTTGTATTCTTTTTCTTATGCACATTCATTGCTGCTTTTACCTTTTAGGTTTCTTGTGATTTCCCTCAGCATGGATTGGGTAAACCCTAGGAATTGATAAATCTGGTTGATATTACTAGAAGGAATGAATATGGCTCTGTGTTTTATAGTCTTTAGAGCACTGTGTGAGTAACATGTGATGAGATCAGTGAGGGAAGTTTGTGTATTGATGTCACATTTTTCTAGGGAAAATGTATGCGATGCTTTTTTCTTTTCCCGTTTTGTCTTTTTATTGACTTCACTATTTTATTGTCTTCTTCGTTTCTTGTGTACAATTTAGTATATCATTTTCTTAGGAAAAGAAGAAAAATGAGTAAGTATCCTGTGGAAGATTTATATCATGTTAGAGGTTAATTATAGCCAGCAATGCATATTGATGTTTTGGTATGACGAGAGCCTTGTCTGCTCATGGGATTAATGTTGCAGTGTTTGACGTGATATTGTCATCTATAAATTTATTCTGTATCCCCTCTTCATCCACGTGACTGATTTTGATTTTATGCAAGATGGGCATGTTGTATTAGCATGCAACATCAAGATGAAAAGCTTCTCATATGTGCTAAAGCAAGAAGAGAACTTACCCATAGGGTAGAGAAAGAAGAGGGAGTTGTAGGATAAAGCAAGACAGAAGAAGAATACTCTAGTCCACCTATTGCCATCTATTGGTGGTATCATGGAAGAAACACCATATAACATTTTGCGAAAAAGAAGGGAGATGGGAAGATGAGAGATGTGAAAAATTCAGTGTGTTAGAGGACAATAGAATTGATATGCAATGTGCAAGGTGGAAAAGCAAGTTAGATAAGCATGTTTCGGTTCTGTTAAAAGGAAAGAAGATGGAAAACTGAGATCTCTGCATTATTCATCACTTCTTTATTGTTCCACAGTCCATTATTCATGGGTATTGAGCTAACAGACGACTAAATTTTCTAATAAGATATTCGATTCAAGAACCGGAGTGTGT
Source organism: Amorphophallus konjac (assembly GCA_022559845.1). Taxonomy (NCBI): domain Eukaryota; kingdom Viridiplantae; phylum Streptophyta; class Magnoliopsida; order Alismatales; family Araceae; genus Amorphophallus; species Amorphophallus konjac. Next base: position 391,953,989 of record CM040126.1, read on the forward strand.
CAGCTTAAACTCGTCCTACTATTTGGACTCTAGGATTTCCTCAAGTGCGAGACCGTTGTCAGTTTGTATTCAATCTATACTATACACTATAAGAGAAAACAACGATTTTTTTCCGCCGGTTTAATGTTTAACTTTTAAATTTAGTTCCGGTTCGATTCTCTCGACCGGACTCGGCCAAGAAGAGAGAGATCCACCCAAACACGAAAGGGGATTCCGGAACTTCGCCATGGTGATAAATATGAGAACCCCACTCGCCGTTCATCCAGCCATTGTTGCCGCTGTGCCCACACCCGCCCCCTCCCCTTCCCACTTCCCATTCCCGGCATGGACATTCTGCAGGGTCCTCCGCAGACGCCGCTTGCCACCACCGCTGCTCTCTGTCTCATCGTCGCCGTGCTGCTGCTGTTTGGGAGGAGGCTTCTGTTTGGGATAAAGGGAAGCATTTTTCTTGACGAGGGTTTGGAGAATTACAATGTGGAACGACTAACGACCGAGATATGAAGTTTTTTATTCGTGACATCTCTTCTGATTAACAGAATCGATGGTCTGGCGACACTTTCTCTGACTATAAAAAATAGCACTTGGATTGACAAGGTTTTCTGACCAAAGAAAAAAAGATTGTGAAATCAGCAACATGAAGATTTTCGGATTACAGTGTTCTTATTAACCGATTCCCTGCGGCATCTTTAAGATCCTTTTTGTTAGCTTCAACTTTTATACTGTCCTAATTTATATTTTCTTACAGATAAAAAGTAAAAGCAGTATCTATATATTCTAACAAACGTTTATTTGTTAGAATCTCTCGACGTCTGTGAAACATATAATTGGATAAGTATGAAATAAATTAGATACAGATGCGGATCAAGTTGAGGTTCAGATTTTTATTTTCTAGAAGCAACTGCAAAATTGTTCGGAGGTACAGATGCCCTCCAATTTGACCTTTATCAGCAGACTTGGAGAGACTGTATTTTGACGATAACTATGATAGGAATTACATAAATAGACATGTACACAACAACACATGTACTAAGTATGCTTACGACTGTAATTATAGTGTGACATTTATTTATTTATTTTGAATTTTTTTTAAACAGATTCTCACCTTAGGATGACTTGGGTCTATCTTATATTTATATTTATATGTACATTTCAACCGTATTGTCATTATAATTTGAAAGAAAGCGGTCGCAAATTCCATGATCCATAGCACTAAGGACGTCCTTCCGGTAAGTTTGCATCATTTACATTCAACAGTTCAGAGTACAACAATAAATTGCAGAGTGGCCCCTCGTCTGTCTAAATTTCTGTTTCCCTTGTCCACTGTCCATTGATAGCAAATTAGGGAATTGCCTTTCAATCTGGGAATATCACTGAGATAAATTGTTATCTGGGAAAATGAGCATTGGTTAAGTTCTCTTTTAAGATAAGGACCTCATATATAGAATACCTCTATCAACTGTCATAATCTATAATGCTTTGGGTTGGAGAGCATTGAGTACCTCTATCAACTGTCAGTTCTGAATGCCTCCATCATCGGCTGTTGTGTGTAGCCAATACCATGCCACCCACGTCCCTATCACTCTGTACTTCTCATAGAAGGGCAGCAAACATTTGGTTTGAGTCTCTGCAATACACTTACTGCTGGTGATATATTGACATCAAATAAAGAAAGAAGCAGAGCAAAAGACAAACTTCGATGATACTGTTCATCCACCCTTGGTCAAGTGTGAGTTCTACCGTCCTGAGATTCTCGGTTTAATTCTGGCAAAAGTTTTTGGAAATAGTCTGCCCGAGATGCACTGGCAAAGAGACATTCCTCTTGTAGTAGTTGTCCTAATGAACCTCTACACAGTCAAACAAATAATTGTACCATTACTGTTCACTACCTATAAGCATTTCTTATAGCCTCCTCGACGTTAGGCCTGTTACTTAACTAAAATGGAACTTGTTTCTAGAATTTGACTAAAATAGGTTGTGTTTTGGCATTCAATCACAGTATGAGTTTACTATTTATGTATTTTGGTTCTTGTAGTATATTTTTAAACTATTTATGTATTATATATTTAATGTCTAAACTTTCGTTATTTAACATAAAAAATTTAAAATAAATTCACGCTCTTTGATATATAATATGAGCTAGTTGTGTTGCATACTTGACGTGTATCTGCCTCCACCTGCTTGACTTAAATTAATGCTCGTCTTAGCGTTATGTCTATCGCACGAGCATGTCTGCTGTGTGCCGGGCGAGTCCATACCTCCCCATCTTCTCCTTTAAATCTTTAATATGATAATACGTCGTCCACTGTTTGGACCACGTATGATGCAAGATTTATATATCCAATGTGCTTGATAGAGAAATAGAATTGAAGGATGCTAATTAATCTATGGAAAAAGAAAACATCACATATATATATATATATATATATATACATTCAGAAGTCGACAGATTTTATTAAAGGGGCCAGACTTGGTACACTGGTTCTGTGATACTTATTTATGATACCTTTTGGTAGAAGATTATTCTCTTGCTTGTTTTTTTGTTATAATGTGACGTAAGATTTTATATTGCTTTGCCCTTTCTTATGACATGGATGAGCTGTTGAGATAAAGTTAGTCTCATCATTTGTACATTGTAATAGTAACATTCATTTTTCATAATCATATCTCCCACATTTAGTTTATTTTTTTTGATCACTTATTTTTCTTGCCATCGATCAAAATGACTGAAAATGTTATTATAATTTTTTTTAAAAATCTCAAAATAAACTCACGCGCGAAGCGCGTTCATTTGACTAGTTTATATTCTAAATATATTATGTTCTTTTGTAATCCTAACATCTTTTGCTTATTTTTATGTTAGAAACCTTACAAGCTTTCTAAGCAAAATAATTCATTCATTAAAAATATAATTGAATATTTATTTATCTTTATATTAAAAGATATAAACAATTTATTAATATGTGCAAAAAGTTAGTTGTATTGTGATTCTGTTGTTGTCATGGTTTAGCTAAATTTTATTTATGGTCCTGGTGATAATGTTGTGTATTATCTCAACTGCATCAATTTTTTGTTAGTTGGTCTATTGCTCTATCGGACTTATTGTTGTTGAATACTTGAAGATGGAATGAATGCATTGTTCTATTTGTATTTTGGAAAGGAAATACATTGTTTTTCACTGTCCTATGATTAAGTGGCTATTATATTTCATTGACCATATTATTAATTTGCTGTAGTTTCCAACTACACTCTTTGTTATATAGTTTCTATGTAGGCAGTATTTTTCTGTTAAAATGTGTTAATTATCATCGAGGACTGCTTTTGTTGCCATTCTTAAGATGACGAGGGCAACACAGCTGATGTGGGTATAAACTGTGGGAGGGGTAGAGCATCCACAATCCTGTGATCAACCCTTGCCTTTGAAAACCCTTTAATTTTGGGCAAAAATGTTTTGCATGGTATATATACTATCAGGCATCACATTTTTTTTTCTTTTTGAAGAAAACTACCAAGCAACACATGAATGGCCTAAGTGCTACAGCCTCCCCTTAAAGGGAATTTCATGCCTGAAATTCTTCTAAGATCAGTTCTAACAATGCATGATGATGAGAATTTGACAAAATAGAATTACATGCCAGTTGATTGTGTTGCACTAATCAGACGATGTCACTAGGCTAAATAGGTACTCATCTCTTATCCTAGTCAACTAGACTAGGTGTTGTAACACACATAAGTTCATTTTCCATGTCCAAGTCAAACACATGATATGTTGCCATGTCTCATGCAAAATGTACAAAGTATTAGGCCATTGATGGTGGGTTCCTTTAGCCCAAGCAAGAGATATGAAGTGCCTGGCAATCATGAATGGTCTTATATCTGCACAAGCTAAATTCAAAGGTGCCAGGTCCCCTTAATAGCCTGTTCAACCTCCCATTAATAACCAGTTCAAGTTCATCTTTGAGGGTTGTGGGCTAACTTGTATTTGTTGAAAACAGTGAACCTACAGGCAATAATGTGAGTGTTGTCAAATAGGTACCATGTATCAATCCAGGGATTCCTTGACACTCTCTCAGGTTTGCACTGTTTTTTCATGCGACACTTATTTTTTGAGATATTAGAAGTTGTTTTACTTTCTGGCTGTGTTTTTCCACATGATGACGTACAGTTGTTGCATTCTAAAAAAATCTAAGACTGACTGATGATAAGGTTGCTGTTTGCATATTTATAAAACAGTTATAAGGGGGCTGAGATTGGGCATTAATAGGAACTTCAGAACTTGAACAGGTTTTAGAATAAACAACTTGCTTTCCATCTTTGTGGACATAAGAGTAAGGGTTTCTAAACTCTGCTCATGTTTTGAGTTTAAAACCGGAATTCAAAACATGATTCAGTCAACATCTAGGTCATATGCTCATTAGGTGAAGGAAGAGATGTGAAGAGGGGTGCATGAAATATATCTTACGATCAGAAATGGACATGACGGTGGAATTCTCTACAGAGGAGACAGAATGACATTGATATACCTTTAGATGGTACTGTAATTGTCTGCTTCTTGTGAGCCAAAGGGCCCAAAAAGGGAGCAGCAGGAGTGAAAGGGCAAGCATCCTTGTCTGTCTTGCACCAGCGGTGAAGAGAGAGAGAGAGAGAGAGAGAGAGAGAGAGAGAGAGAGAGAGAGAGAGAGAAAATGGAGCTCCAGCAGTAGCACACTTTACTGCAGCAGGCAAAAAAGATGCAGCAGCAGGTTCCCGTTTGTCCTACGGCAAGGAGAAGAATAAGATATGGAGAAAAGAGAGGAAGAGGAGAAGAAGAAAGGGAAAGCAGTCTGATCTTACCTGTCATAAAGAGAAGATGAGACGAAAAAGAGCGGACGGCCTTCTTTGGTGTCGCACCAACCAAAGAGCAGGGTCACGGCACCAGGTCTCTGTTCCCTTGCACCAAATATGAGACAGAGAGAGAGAGAGAGAAGAGGAAGAAGAAGAGCAGGGCCGCAGCAACAATTCTGCCACCCTATGTTAAGAGAAAAGGGGAAGAAAAAGAAAGGATAAAGAAGGCTGATAGTAGAAAAAGAGAGAAGTCTGATGAGGACTCATCTCCATTGGGTGAGATATTCCCTGGTGGACTTTGAAACCTCATTGGCGGAGCCTTACACCTGAGTTTAAAATAAAACCAGAAGAAAGGCAGGAGTTTTCTATAAAATTCGTAACCGAATGGACTTTGGTGGACCTAACTCCACTGGTGAGGTTAGGAAAATGAGCTCTCTCTCTCTCTCCCTCTCTCCGTAGTCAGAAATGAGAGGCGTCTTAGGCCATCCAGGGGTCGTCCTAGCCTCAAACGCCTAGGCGATGGCCTAGGTGTTTGAGTAGACATATTTTAAATATACTAAATAAATCAGATATAGAATATATATCATTAAATATGTCAATGACATATAAAATTAATAAGATTACTAAATTCATTCATTTAGATGTGAGAGCTAAATTAAGAGCCTATCTTCTTTTACTTCACATAGTTTTTTGTCTCCTGGACAGCTGGAAGTTCTCCAAAAGTATGAAAAGCTGGAGGACTTTGTACCATCTATTCAGGTGTGGTTGGATTCTATTCAACAGCCGTAGGACTTTAATGGACTATCTAACTCACTCAAGGGACGGGAAGGGCCTTGTAAATGAGAAATGGAAGAGATAAGCTAAGCAGGGAGGCAGACTAGGCCATTAGCGCTTGAAGATCTCAGAGCGATGAAAGAGCATTTGCGGGAGAATGCTAACAAGGGCAATTGAGACCAGCTCGGCATTTTTTCGCATGTGTTAAGGCATCACAAGTTGAGATAGATTTATCGAATTGTTTGATTTCAATAATATGCTGTTTTTTTTCTATTACTATTATATTGAAATAGAAGTAGATTTATCTTATGTAGAATTTACGAGAGCCTATCAAATGCACATAGGCCTAGGTGGGGGGGGGGGGCGGGACGGGGGGTGGGTTTGAAGGGGTCTGAATCCCCCCTGGCCAAAATTGCTTATAAGAATGTGCTGGGCAGCCCAAGTGGGCTTAGTCCAAAGGCAACTGCAGCCATGGTAAGCTCGCCTAGGTGAGGTGGGCTGAAGTGAGACAAGTTATGGGCGCCTCGCCTCACCTCATCACCTAGGCGAGCACCTCAGGCGCCTTTAATGACATAGCTCTCTCTTGTTGTCCTAGTTAGGGTCTTGAATCAAAATTCCACGTTGGAAGAGGAAATTTTTATAGGGGCTTCTCTGTAAAATTCTAGAACCTATGAAGTTTGCATTCAAACGCCACCGGATAAGTGAGAAAGTCTGGCCAGCCTCCCCTCCCAATAGAACTGACCCATTCAGGGTCTTAAATGCCAGAAGACAGATCACAATTGGGAATTTTTATAGGGACTTTTCTGTAAAATTCCAGAACTGGACTCAACCGAGCAGGTGAGAGGTCTGTTGTAAGGGGTTTTCTGCAAAAATCTCTTAGGAAGGCCAAACTCCACCGGAAAACATCATTGTGAGGGTGCTCCTCCATTCTCAAACCCCACCCGATCCTTGTAATTACATACACATGTCTACATAAATAAAATTCAATTACCTGACACCGCTATTCATGCTATAACTTGTATGTGTGTTCATGCCATGACCTGTATGCAATGTGTTGCTTATTGCAATTTAATTGCATGGCTTAATATAACCTGAGTGCAAGAGTCCCAACCTAGCTAGGACTCTAATTCTAATCACTCGAGATGTTCATTTTGAACTTGAGTTAACCTAGAACCATTAGACCTGGTTTAAATGGGACTTACCCTAGAGTCTTAGTCAGACTAGGACTCTCACTCGAGATGTCTTAAAGCATCCTTCTGACCCTTGTGAGGGTAAAATTGTCATTTTTGAGTCTATATAGGGTTCAAACCCTAGAGTCCCAGTCAAATTAGGACTCTTGCCCGAGATGACTTGAAGTATGTCTATGGCCCCAAGGTGGCTGAAATTGTCATTTTTAACTTTAAATGGGCATAAAACTCTGGAGTCCTGGTGAGACCGGGACTCTACGTTCCTTTCGGGGTTAAATCTTGCAAGAATGATCCAAGGTGGGCCCAAACAAGGCTAAAGCCCTAAAGTCTTAGGTAGACTAGGACTTTGATAGAGTCCTAGTCATGGTCTACAATATCGGTACGGTCATGGGCGGTATCAGTACCAGAACAGTATCAACCGACGGTTGGCCCCCTAAATTAGTATATATATATAATCATATATATGGGTTTAAAAACTGGAAAAATATAAAAAAACAGAAAAAGGAAAAGTTAATAGAATGCAAAATCATACATGATTGAACACATCCAACAATCTAACCCATACATTTGAAAGTTTAGAACCATAAGATACTATGTTTCTTCACCATTGATGCAGAGAAATTTGAAACTTAAAACATGTAATTGAGAAATTAAGTCATTGAGAATACAATCATACATACTCAATAATGGTCATATGAATGTGGGTTTTGGTCCCTTCACTCCCTTGGTGGTGCATATCTATAACTAAATAACGCATCGGCCATTTCATTCCATTGGCCCAAGAAGGTACTGGATTCTCCAACTTCATCTCCAGTGGATTGAGTCTGCTGGCCCCAAGGCTCCCAATGAGAAGAATAACCTACATAATTTTTTTTTAAAGTGAGTACCACTGATTGTATTAAAAGTAAAAAAATAGAAGAAGATATATACAAGTATGAGAATTAAGAATAACATGCATAATGAGATGGGTCTTGCGTTTGTGCAAGTTGTCCCCAAGAGTCTTGCGGTCTTATGCTATCATCTTGCGGCCAAGTGTCTCAGTGAGAGTGTGAGCTTCCTCTATGTTCTTGCTGCTCCCAAGACTGCCAACCAATGCTCAACACCTCCATATGTACCATAATTATGATCATCTTGTTCTTGTTGACCAACTTGTATTGCCCAAAAAGCTGAACCATCTCCTCCATGTTATACAGGTCCTGTGCATCTCTCATCATCATCACTTGATTCTTCTTCTTATCTACGAAGTGATTGACTACTTAGATGAAGTGATTTGGGTTGACCCTTATCTCGATGTCTTGTGTTTAATTTTCTTTTATATACTTGGCTTTGCCCCTTTTCTTGTTGTTTTTGTTTTTGCTTTTCTAGAGTTTTGGATGGATGTGGCGACTCGGGCATCTTTGGTGACTGGACATCAGGTTGAGGCTCATCAAGATCATCATCAAGCTCAATGTCATTCAACTCTTCCTCTGTCCAAGCACGATCTGAGGGGTCAAATACAGGTTCATCTAAAAGACTTCTTGTCTCAAGTCTGCTGCACTCAAGGGATGCTCCTCATCAAATAATTCATCCAAATCAATTTGTCTCTCATTGGCAATCCCTTCTTCCTCTTCTCCTCCCTCATGGTCAGCTGCCTTTTTTGCAACAACTTTTGTTGTCTTTGTGATTCTTCATTCTGAGCCTCAATGTTATAGTGGCAGAACACTAACTTCTCCAATCTTTTGAGCATTTAACTTATTCCTCAATTTGATGTGTACAAGACTGAAGGTGCTCCAGTTCCTTTCACACTCACTAGCAGCTGTAGTTTGGCTAAGAACCTAGATAGCAATGCATGTTAAGGCATTCATACCCATACTTCTTCTCACAGTTGCCTACCAATCAACTATTATAAAAGTAAAAAATGCAAAGTTAGTATAGATGTTAGTGTAACAAAGTAAAAAATTCTCTTATAATATATTTATACCTAGACTATACTTCATAACAGTACTTTGAATCTCTGATAGGCCAAAAACACCCATTTTTAGCTTGAACTCATAGATTTGATTCTCAGCTTCAAATCTCATGTTCTCATTTCTTGACGGCGTATCACACTTAACAACCCTTGCATCAATGTATCATCTGCATGAAACCTTGCACTATATTGGTAATGTGGGTTCAAGAAATATTCTGCTCATATTACACCACAATCACATCACAATAATTAGAGATTAAAAATTGACAAGTTATTATAAAATAGAATAAGTGTGTACACATCTTGCCAGCTACATGCAACTCATGGTGAAGTGTACCTTCTCACCTACTATCAATGATGTTCCACCATCTTTGATATGTGTTTGAGAACCTTTTTTGGATTCTTTCTTTGTATCTATCCATAGCTTTATATAGGTATCCCATGTCATTTTTGTCATCGTTATCTACCATCCTATAAACTTACACAATTGGCTCAACCAATGTGAGATATGTTTGAATATTTTTCTAGAAGCTCTGTTTCTCCAAAGTGTTTTCACCACTTTCGTAATTTTGTTTGCATTTTGACCAAGAGTTTTCACATGCTTTACATACTCTTGATTCTTGATGAGGTCTTTGGTTGCCACTCTATGCTTAGACAAGCTCTCCAAAGCCAAACTGTATGGCAAATCTAGTAGGGCCCAATTTGATGATGTTGTGATCTCCTGTTTTTTGCTTGAACATGACAATGATGCGATGGTGGCCATAGATGAAGTTACCTGTGCATCGTGAATGACAGATCCAACCGCTTCTTATGCTATAATATCTTTTAGCATGTGAACTATGTGCTGCACATGGAGCCTAATACTGATGTTTTTGTCCCTCCATCATCATATGATCAGCCTTCTATGGTTTGCTGCATTATCAGTAACAACTTGGACCACTCTTTCCTCTCCAACCTTCTCAACAATTTGATCCATTAAGTTGCATAAGAATTTAGCATGTTTGAGATTGTAAGAAACATCAAATGATTTCAAGAACATTGTTCCATGTGGACAATAAACAAGGAAATTTATCAATTGTTTTCTAGTGGTCCCTGTCCATCCATCATACATTAAGGTGCACTTTCTCTCATACAACACTCTTTTAAATGAGTCTATCTATGCCTATAGGTCATGAAGTTTCTCATCAAGCAAAGGGTCATATATGTTCTTTGGTTTAGGTGCAGGAATACCTAAGCCACCTCTTGCAATGGAGTCAATCACGGTTTGAAAGTAGGGATTATCAACTGCATTTGCTGGAATATTTGCATAAAAAATCATTTAGAAATATGCTTCCATTGCTGTAATGTAACTTTTTTCACTTACGTCCATCCCCTCAAAGCTTTCTTGATTGTTTTTTGTTGAGCATCATCTTTCCTAAACAAGTAGTGATCCATTGGTCCAACAGATGGATCTACAGAAGATGTAAGATCACCCCCACAGTCAAGTAAAGGGGACTTTTGTTAAGCAGACATAGTGTTTGATTTAGTAAATGAGGGCGACCTTACTCCTCCCTCCATTGTAGTACTCCTAGAATGTTGCAATTCACCAACTGACGAAGTGCCATCCCCAAATCTGTGCATCTCATTCTCATGAAGTTATCTCATTCTTTCATGCATTGTTGCTCTGAAATTTGGATCATCATCACTTTCTTCATCACCTTCTCTATGAAAATCACTTCCTGGTGCTATGATTGGTGGACCTTGTATACCTTGACTGCTGATCTCCTCCAGCATTTCTCTTGTTCACTTCTTCCTTCTCCTTTGGCTTTCCTTTCAGAAGGTCTTTGAACATTTGTCTTATCTCAGATGCTTTAGTGCATGATAGATACTCTCCTCTTTTTCCTGTCAAGTGTTCTTTTATTCTAGATATCTCTCCACCCATTTCCTTCCTACATAAATTTCATTTGACTCTCCTTGTCTTTGGATTAATTGAAGTGACATTTTGCCACCCTTGATCATCACCACAGCCTGCCATATCTGTAGAAAATATATTAGATATAACATATTAATAACTAATTAAATTAATTTGAAGTGTAAAACACTCAGTAACCCCAATTACGTCACATAAGATGCAATTGATGCTCAATTGCATCTAAATCAGATTAATTTCAGAAATGTCTCAATTTTAGAATCCTAATTAGGGTTCAAATTAGGGATTATGCGAAATTATATTAGATTAGAGTGCAATCCAATACTCATTAACCTCCGTCAGGCCACATAAGACGCAATTGATGTTCATTTGTATCTAAATCAAGTTAATTTTATAAAAGTTCTGATTTAAGAACCCTAATTAGGGTTCAAATTAGGATATATATATGTAATTACATTAAATTATAGTGCAATCCAACAATGATCAACCTTAATCAGACCACATAGCATGCAATTGATGTTCAATTGCATCTAAATCAAGTTAATTTCAAAAAATGCCCCAATTAGGGTTCACATTAGGGATTATCTAAAATTACATTAAAATAGAGTGCAATCTAACAATAATTTGCCTCAGTCAGACCACATAAGATGCAATTGGTGTTCAAGTGCATCTAAATTAGATTAATTTTAGAAAAGCCGTAATTTTGGAGCCCTAATTAGGGTTCAAATTGGGGATTTTCTGATTTTACATTAAATGAGAGTGCAATTTAGCACTCATTTACCCCAGTGGCCCAATTAAACCATACAAAGATGACAATCTATATTTTTATTTAACATAGATTTTTTTAGATAAAAAATTACCTTTTTTGTTTGAAAACGGGGTTTTCCGGCAAGGAAATCGCCGGATCTGTTGGCCGTTGGTTGGATCAGTTTGTCAGCGGCGGGTTTGGTCGGCAGCTGGCGGTGATCGCCGGTTAGATCGACAATGGAGGGTTGTGCGCTTGTAGGAGCCGCTTGCGGCTGCGGTTGTTGCTGGACCTCCTCTTGCATATGGCGTCGCACTGTCGATCGTAGGTGGCGATGGCCGGTAGGATGATGGTGGCTGGTGGAGGTCCGGCGGTCAACTGGTGGTGGCGCCGCTGCTTGTCCGAGGGGGGTCCTGCGAAAGGGGAGGGTGTGAAGGCCAGGGCTCTCAAACTCATGGGACTGCAAAGTGCAGTCTGTAAGTCTAGGAGCCCTTGTATCAGACGGTCCTATGGGGCGGAACCGACCGGTTTGGCCAGTTCCGCTCCCGTTCCTCCCCTTTGGTCTTTTTTTTTTAATTGGTACCTGCCGGTACTGATACCATATGGGTAGAACCGGATCGGTTGGGTCCAATACCGAGACGTGCCGCTCGATACCGGTACGTACCGAGTGGTATTGCACACCACGGTCCTAGTTTGACTAGAACTTTCATTCCAACCCTCTTGAGTAGTCATTCTAGACTCAAATTGATCTGAAAGCCTTTGTCTAGTCCGAACAAGGCTTCAGCCTCAGAATCCTAGATAGTTTAGGATTCTAGCAGGGTTTGCGAGATCGATGATCTAGATTGACTTAGATCTCCCATGATCTGATATGAGTGTGCCCGACTTGTGCTGCCTCGGCCAAATTGCCTATTTGAGATTATTTTTTGAATTTTTTTTTGTAAAATCAGAATTTCTACCATATATTTTAACTTGTAGAACTACTATTTTATCAATCTAAAATATGTATCAATTATTTAGTCTATTGTTTCATTTTTAACTAATTTTTAAACGTTGTATCATTATTTGATAATTAATAAACCAATAAACTCCAAAATAGAGTTTCATGCTTTTCATCCATGAAATGCAAGCCCTTGGATCATGGCGCGGCTTTGCCATGATCTGATATGAGTTGCCTCAGTCAGTTCGATCCAATGAACCCTGGATTCTAGCACAGAGCCATCATTTGACTAGGATTCTAGCTTTGACTAGCCAAGACCCCCATTTTGCCATCAAAATAACCTGGAATCACCAGACCTAATCCAGATGGGATTTAAGACCTAGAGTCCTAGTCAAACTAGGATTTTAATGTAAAATGCCCAATGATCAATTTCAGGCTTACTTCAATGAGCGATGGACCCCGAATTGATTTCACATCACATGAATTAGGGTATTAGTGTATACCTGTGAAACTTAAAGGAAAGTTCTATAGAATGGCTATGAGACTTGTTTTGTTATATGGCACTGAGTGTTGGGCAATAAGAAAGGAACACATTCACAAAATATGTGTGGCGGACTTGAGGATGCTAAGATGGATATGTCATAAAACTATAAAAGATAATATTAAAAATGAATGCATCCATGAGAACTTGGGTGTAGCTCCAATCGATGGTAAAATGAGGGAAAATAAGCTCAGATGGCTTGGACATGTGCACCGTTGTCCTAACTTAGTGCCAGTTAAAATATGTAACCAAATCTTAGTGGATGCTACTAAACGAGGTCGTGGTAGGCCTGAAATGAGATGGTGTGATGTTATTAGAAGGGACATTGGCTTCTTGGGTTTAAATACGAATGTAGCATTTGATAGAATTCTTTGGCAGAACATGATTCATGTAGTCAATCTCAAATAATAGGATAAGGTTTTGATGACGATGATGATAAATTGGGGTATTAGTTATTCAGTTAATCAAGGGTTTTTGGTTGTCAAACCGATGCAATTAACACTGGCTGAGGTAAGTGAGGAATGAGGTCAATATTGCGAATCCATAGCCTAATCCAAAGGCTCTGATGCGCGCATGTATATTATATCCAAATTTTCCCGATGCATATTACAATGCCATTTGCATAAACAACCAAAATCTTTATTTTTCATTTGTTCTAAGAAAATGTTCCCACAACAGTACACCTCTTTCTGGGGTATGTCAACATGCTGATTAGACAAACATCTTTTGTTTCTTTATTTGGCTCTCCAAGATATAGAGACTTATTGTCTATTCAGTAGTTGACTTATGGGCTTGCCATGCGTTATACTCTCCAAGGATTCTTCTGCATGTCAATTATGTTGGCGCAGTTTACTCCCTTGTTTTGAATTTGGAGCTTCATTTGGTCATCTCTATAACCCACAGTCTAATTGCATCTTCTTGCAGATTCAACGTCACTCCAGTTGATGGCCATACTGCAAATAATATCAATGGTGGGGGCATCTTATTGTGAATCGCTCATGCTATGCTTGAAGCTTACTCCATGTCCTGTAGTTGCTAGTTTAGATTCAGTCTCTGACTACAGTCCTAGTTACTATGACCATTGTTCCAACTACGACTCCAAACTTGGTCACAAAACAAACTCAACCCATGACTCAGCTTTAGTAGATTCAGTAGATGCTTCAATCAGTTGGTCTATTTAGTGATTCTGCTTCTTCTGCTATGCCTATTTCAACTACAGCTGCTCCTACCAGATTTAGACTCTAGGACCACATGACATCTGATGTCTTGTCATGGATTTATCTCACTCTTAATTTGACCCTATGTTCAAATCCACGATGCTAATATTGCTCCTTTTGTGTCATTGACTGTTATGTAATGTGGCACCATCACTCTGTAATTTGATCCCTTTAGATGCTTCACTCTGTTTTGCTGGTGCTCTTTTTCTTGTTAGTCACCTTGTCCATTCCCAGGAAGGCAGAATCGGGGATCGGGATCGGATCGCCCGGTCCCAAACCGATCCGGGTCGGTGGGATCGGCCGATCCCGGACCGATCCCGGCCGAGTCAGGCCAGCTGACTCGGCTAGGGATATAAGTGTCTAAAAAAATCTAAAACAATTGTGGAAAAAATCTGAAAAAATAGAAAAATCATTCTAACATAGATCTATATCAAATTTAATGTGAAATAGTTGACATTTGCTAATCTTTTTGTGAAATAGGTGCATGCATTGATTACATGCATATATCTATGTGCATGCATTGATTACAATTTACAAGTAGAGCATGGCTGTGTATATTGTATACTATGAAGATAGGATTGCATAGTTGTAACACAGGAAGATGAATTTTAGTTCATGGTTCTTTGTTACACCAATCTACTTGAATTTAATCTAATTCTAACTGTTGAAACTCCTCTTGTTTCTGAACATCCATAGAGGCCTTGATTTGTCATATAGAACCATCTGTTTATTTTGCTTTCATCATGTTTAGCATCACTTACTGGTAGTACTCGTCAATAATCATATAAACCATACTTGTTATGTAAATTGTTTATCATGTTGTTTACTGGGGTACCCTTGGATTCCTTGGACATTGTGTTTTGGAATTTATTACGTTTAGCAGCATTTTTATTGTGGGATGCTGGTTTTCAAACCTCACAAGCAGGCAGATTTTTTTAGGATGATCAGCATGCAAAGAAATTTGGGAATTAATATAATTAATCAGTGTCTGGATTTCTCTAATTCTGTTGTGTGGATAAATTCTTTTTTGACTTCCCATGTTTTAGAATGTTAAATGATGATAAATTGTTGTACATGGAGCCGCTGTCTCATACAACTTAATTCTTTGATGTACACTATGTATCACAATGTAACTATATTAGTTGACTGAGATAAAGCTGATCTAATATGCATGGATATGAATATCCCTACATATTCTTTATTTGCCTCAATGCATATCCATCAGTTATTCTTTTTCACAACTGAGCAGGAATGCAGACTCAGCCTAGGATCGCCCAGGATTGGCCGATCCGGCCAATCCCAGGCCGATCCCGGCCGATCCCAGGACGATCCCACCTATCCCGGGTTGGATCGGTGGAGGTGGGATCGGGATCGGATCGCCCGAAATCCGATCGGATCGGGCGATCCGATCCCGGGCGATTCTGCCTTCCATGGTCCATTCTGGGTTCGTAGCTTTGTTTACTGTTTCATTTCATCTTGTGTAGGATCCACAATATAGGCCAAGGGATTAGTCATTGAGTGGGTAATACCGCTAGGGGCATCTTCATCTACCTGCGTCAGCTATTTCCTCTCCACCCTCATGTAGCTTTGTCTTATCTGCCCCTAATCTTCAGCATTCAAGATTTGGACATATTTTGGGGCCCAGTCTCAGTAGTCTATTTGAGAAAACCATGATTGGTTTAAAACAACAAGCCTTTTTTCCAGCCATCATCATCATCATCCTCTAGTGAGGGTTTAACATGGTTATTTATAATGTTAACAATACATCAAATGACAAAATTATCCCTAGAACTGAATGAACCAAGAGAGTGAAGTACCTAAATAAATAAAGAGAAGACACATCTTAACATAGGAAAATGACAAAAACATCCTAATACATCATCTGTAAGGAAACAAAATAAAATGATAGATTAACGGCCATTGGAATGTGATTTCTATGTGATCCTCAATCACCAAACAGCTGTAAGCCTGTAACATGTGTATTACATCTTCACATGCATCCACTATGAACTTCATTCTCACTTCCACAGAATTTGTCCCTACTTCAAGAAAATTCATTCACAAATAAGTGATGAAGTATCCAACTATTATAAGGACAAATGAAACTTGAAGATACAGCTCTATCCAAAAGATGAGGTTTGCCATCATCAGGCTGTCATAAAATATGACCTTCAGCACCCATGTTGAAATCACCTCAGTCCACCTCAATCATTGCCCCAGGAACATGATAAAGGGTAGCCTCCTCAACTATGAACACCACAAATGATTTCAAGCTTAACTAAACAGGTAAGTGTCAGATCTTGAGGACCACTTCCCGGATGTGCAAGTGCTTCCTCTGGCGAGGTTTATCTCAGACCACAAGCCTATCCTTCTAAAAACCAGTTGTGTGTTTGACAGATGTCATTGCTTCAGGTTGGAGAAGTTTTGGTTCAGAGAGATTGATTTTATGGACATTGTCTCTGGTGCTTGAAATGCCCAAATTATGTTCACCTCTGCTATGGCTACTTTTGTTAGGAAGCTGCAGCACACTGTTCAGGTGCTCAAGGTGTGGGGGGCAGGCAAAACCCTCCCAGGGAAGGTGGTGAAGGACAAGATCCTACATCAGATAGAGGGACTAGTTGGCGGAGGTAGGCCTTACAGATGAGGAGGATAGGAGCTTGGGGGATTCCCTGAGGGCTCAGTTTGATGAGATCCTCGCTAGGGAGGAGATCTATTGGAGATAGATATCAAGAGACAGATAGATTAAAGAAGGAGATAGAAACATTGCATATTTCTGGCGCATTGTCTCAGGGAGGAGGGTCAACACCATCTCTTGTATTATGCTAGGTGGCCAGGAGGACATCAAGAGGCAGGCCAGATACTCTTATTCCAGATTATTCACTGAGGAGCACTGCAGGCCGAGGATTTCAGATGACTTGCTTCCTTGCCTCTCCACTGAGGAGAGGAATGCTATCTCCCAGGCGTTCTCAGAGGAGGCGGCTCGTCAACCAATTTTCTCTCTTGGAGACATATCCCGGTTAAC
Organism: Amorphophallus konjac; assembly: GCA_022559845.1. NCBI lineage: Eukaryota > Viridiplantae > Streptophyta > Magnoliopsida > Alismatales > Araceae > Amorphophallus > Amorphophallus konjac. The sequence goes on from CM040126.1 coordinate 391,971,090, forward strand.
TTCTTGGTGGCTCACGAGTGTTTGTTTGCTATGAAGACTCTGCGGAAGAGAGGGGTGGCCCTACGCTAGACTTCGAGAAGACCTATGATAGAGTTAATTAGCAGTGTCTATTTGATGTGTTGGAGATGATGGGCTTCGGGGAGAGATGGATTGGTTGGATCAGGACTTGCATTTCTTCAGTCTCCTTTGCTGTCCTTGTGAATGGGAAGTCGCCGTCCCTTTTCTTCAATGAGAGGGGGCTCCGTTAGGGAGACCCTATGTTCCCCCTTCTCTTTGTCCTGGTGGCTAATGTGTTGAGCAAGGTGTGGCAGAAACCAGAGGCAAATGATATGATCAGAGGGTTTTAAGTTAATAGAGGGGGGCGTACTCTTTGTCACTTGCAGTATGCATATGACACTAACCTATTCCTGGCTGAGGCAGAGCAGTAGCTTTATATCGTTAGCCTCTTGTTGGAGTTGTTGGAGGAGGGGATTGGCCTTAAAGGTAACTTCAACAAGAGCCGTGGAGTGGCCTCTCCAGAGAGCGGCATGCATCTTGGGGTGCAAGATAGGGGAGTTCCCTATCTCCTACTTGGGCCTCTCCTTGTCTCTAGGTGCTCTTCACTATGTAGATTGGCTTTCGATTGATCAGAATTGTCTTGTGTAGATCTATTTTAGATAGGCTTCTTATCTATTTCCCATTTTTCGGATCTCAAAGACGGTGGCCAAGAAGATTGAGTTGCTTCAGGGGAGATTCTTCTGGCATAGTAGTGGAGGGAGATGCAGGGGTTGGCATGACATTGCTTGGGGGAGAGTGGCTAAGGGCTAAAGAAGTGGGTGATTGGGGATTAGAAATGTGAGGGATTTCAATCTTGCCCTCTTGTGTAAATGGCTGTGGATACTGGGGGCAAAAGAGGATTGGTTGTGGGTGTAGGTGATCAGGAAGAGATACTACTATAGGAGGAGAGTTTGGGACTTGGGCCCTACTCTGCACGCCAGGACTACCCCCATTTGGTGTGATATTTTGACTTGCAAAGATGCCATCTCTTCCGGCGTTAGAGTTCGTCTAGGAAGAGGCAACCGGAGCCTCTTCTGGAAGGATATATGGTGTGAGGAATTCACCTTGGATGTTTCCTTCTCCCGTCTCTTTGCTATTTATGACTCCCCCTTAGGGATGGTTCTCCTGGTATTTGACTCCGATCTGTCCGGGGGCACTTGGGCACCGACCTTTTTTAGGAGGGACCTCAGGGACGATGAGGTCGAGCAGCTCCAGGACCTTCTCTTTGTCCTTCTCCCACTTTGCCCTCGGCCTGTCAGAGAGGATGAATGGTCCTGGAGGTGGGGAAAGGACGGTGTTTTCTCGGTCAGCTCTGCCTACACTATTATTTCAGATGGTGGTGTCCGTCATGGCCTCTACTCTCAAGTCTGGGGTCCCAAGAGCTCGCAGAAAGTGCAGTTACTTACTTGGAGGATCTCTCATGGGTGGCTACCTGCTCGGGATAGGTTGAGTCAGTTTCTCATGGGGGTCCAGTCGGCTTGTTGCTTCTGTGGAGTGGACGTTGAGACCTTGGACCACTTGTTTGTAAGTTGCTTCTACTCTCAGGAGGGGTGGGGAGAACTTGTTGGGATGACTCATAGTGGCGTCGGTCAGCACAGCCAGATGTACCATTTCATGGAGCATTGGGGCAGGAGTTGAGCCCTTAGAGGCATAGATGACAGTGTCGGTTTCAGAGTCGGTTTCGGCCGGGCCCGAAACTAATTAAATTAATATTTTTTTGCTCACTTTGAAGGTTTTGGTTTCGGCCCGGTTTCGGCCGAGAGTATCGGATCGTTTCGGTCCGAAACCAAAACGTTTCAGTTTCGGCCGAAACTGCCATCCATACTTAGAGGTGACAAAACTGTGTGGTAACTTATTCTCCACGCCACCCTATGGACGCTTTGGGGGGAGCGTAACAATCGGATCTTTAGGAGGGAGTCCAGGGCGGTGGATTCAGTGGTCTCTTTTGTGTGTGATAGAGTTAGGGAATGGGCTGAGCTCTGTTGTAATGTGAATTCTCTCAACTATTCTCTTTGTTTTGTTGGGGGGCTAGAGTTTTCCACACCGTCTGTGTGTGGCTTTTTGTATAGGACTTTTTTTAGGAGTTCTCTGCATATACTTGTAAATTCCGTTTTTTTTCATTTAATACAATAGTGGTACTATCCACTTTCAAAAAAAAAATAGTAAGTGTCAGATCTTGAGTTTTGACAATTAGCATATCCTGACATATAATGGGCATTGAATCTAGTAGGGTAGGTAGGGAGTTGGAAATCAAATCCATTCCTGATTCAATGAGATGTCGAGTCCCATGTATCTCTGCTTTCACAAGCAAAGCACAAAAATGTGAACCTGCCTCAACCATTGGCTCACATATGAGATCCACACTTGGCCTAGACAAGAACATGATTGACAAGCATCATTAACCTTCATAGGTGCATCCCAAGCAGCTATAACCTGTGATGTTTGTGACCTGTCAACCTCTGCATGCTTTTGGATGTGGCTCCTCATCAAGAACAAGGGGAAGATGGAGTCCAAAAAAATAGATTCACCCTTTTTGAAGAGTCAGAACCTTTTTTTTTCCATGATTGATCATTTTCCTCGTCCATCCAATTCTTCCCAGGACTAATCAGATGAGCCTACGAGGGGAAAACACTTGCATGAAACTCCGTCAAGGTGATGAATATACTTTGATGTTTTTGCAGGCTGAGTAAACTCAATAAAGGCCCAGGATGGCAGTTTCGGTTTCGGTTTCGACCGAAATCGGTCGAAACCCGTTCAGATAATTCAAAAAATTCATAAAAATTCAGAAATATCTGAAAAATATCTGAAAAATATAAAAAATTTAAAAATCATTGGACATGCATTTGATTGTGAATAAATTGGATTAAGTGCTAGAAGTAGGCATTAGACATGTTAAACTAATATTTGCTACATTTTAAACATGAAGTGAGTTCAAGCAGTATAATAAACATTACAAACACAATAAATGTTATAAAAATTAAATGATCCCTACCCAAATAATGATGCACTGATGTGGATAATAGTTAGAAGAATCTTCTCCCTCATCGTGTGGCTTCTGCTGTTGATACCCATAAAAGGCTGCATATATTCTGTATATTCACTGTAACCAAACAATGATGCAGTCAAGTCGTCCATCCCTCTTTGGATTCCTCTTGGAGTATAAGGTTGTTGGCTTGATTGGAATCCAAAATCAGCATAAGAAACATAACGTTGAGGATTAGAAGAGGATGCTGACCTAAAACTATTATTGGGTGGAACTGGATGAAATTAGAATTCTAGTTGATGACCCCACTCATACGTGCCTGTTTCGTGTTGGCAATCTCCATAACCTATTGGATGTCCATATTAATTCTGTGAATCATATCCTTCTTCATTATGACTATATCTTTTGCTCGTGTCAGTATGGAAGGAGGAAGTAGGTGCATATACACATTGTTTAAAAAGGTGGCGCCTCAAGACACTAAGGCTTAAGCCTCAAGGTGAGGCACTAGAAAAACGCCTTGAGGCATGCGCCTCATGTCTTTTACTTGAGGCTTACGTATTTTTTTGATTGAGGTGGTACGCCTCACCGCCTTCACCGTCTGAAGGTATTTAATTGAGACGTGTGCATCACTTGAGAAGATGATGTAATGAGGTGTTATACTCTCAAGATTTACGTTTCTTTTGTTGTCCTTAAAACATAATTCAATACTTTTTTTCTTGGTAGGTATTTTTTTTTTAACAGGGAGGGGATAATCGAGCTCGAACTCGGGCCCTCCCTCATATGGGGAAGGGTGACGAACCAACTGCACTAGACAGTTGGCTCATAATTTAGTACTTTTGAAATAACATGAATTTATCATTGAGTTGATATAGCATTAACCCATGAAAATCACTATTATTTTTAGCATTTTTTATAGTTTTAAGATTATTTTCTTCTCTATTAAGGCTTACACCTCGTTGTGTCTTAAGGCTTACGCCTTATGAGGCTTACAGAAAACGCCTCACAACCGCCTCAAGACCTTTTAAACTATGCATATATGTCACAGCCAGTAGTAGCACCTGCAGCTACACTGGGATCATCACTCGGTGCATCATCATCACCATCATCATCATCATCAGAACCATAAGAAATCAATCGCCTTCTAGCCTTTGACTCTGTTTTTTTTTTCTTTTGTTATGGTGATCTCGTTCATCTTTGAAAGGAGTCTTTTTTCCCGTGGCGTGTTTCTCACGTAAACTTGCTTCATCTGCTCAATTGCACGATCCTCTCGAGCAACAACACTAGTTCTCTCAGTCATCTCATGCACTGATGTACTTCTTCTTAAGGATGGAGGTGACTTGACCATTCTAGAAGTGCCTAGCCTACTATCTGATTCTGAGTATCTACCTGACTCAATCTCAGACTGTTGCTCAGTGTTGTCAAAAACAAAGGCTTTTCTTCTCTCTGGTGGTCATGAGTCACTCTTGGCCTCTTTGTTGATCCTATGAATTTTGAATCCCTTGGCTCATCTCCATCCAATATATCCTCTACCCATGTTCTGTCATTAGGATTAAAAACGGGCTCATTAACCTACGTTTGTACCTCAACCCAAGACTGTAAGGGATTGTCATCATTCAATAATACGTCCACATCAATTTGGCCAGTTGTATCGTCTGCGACACGTTTGTCCCTCAACTATTGTCTCAGCTTTATGTTCTTTATTTTCAATCTCATGTTGTAGTGGCAGTAAACTAATTTTTCTAGCCGTTCAGCCTTTAATCGATTGCGAACCTTTGAGTGTATAAGGCTGAACGTGCTCCAATTCTTTTCACATTGACTTGTTGATGTTGTTTGACTCAGCTCCCTAATTGCAATGTAAGCCAATGCATTACTACCCAAATCTCTATTATTCACCATTATCCACCAGTCAGCTGTTCCACCAACCATAAACAAATAAATGTAAGATGTAAATGAAGATCAATTCTTCATGGTGTACTAATGCATATTGACTCAATTTAAACATAAAGATTTAGTATACCTGGGCTCACTCTTCCCACAACGTATTGCAATTGAGTCAGAATGTGTCTCAGTCCTCATTCTATAACTGTCCATCTAAAAGGATAAAGTATAATTAAGTAAATTCTTTTCCTCTTATTGATAAAATCAATAAAGGCCAACCTGTAGCTCGGCCTGAAGTCTCTTTTCTGGTGCCCTTGATAAACGACCAATGACTTTTAAGGTGTCTTGTAGCACCTCGCCATCAACATTTGTATTGGTATTGTATATAAATCGAGAGTTGAGAAAATAAGCTACATTTGTATATACTTAACTAAATGTAAGATGTAAATTAAGCTAAAAAATAATGAAGTTTATATCAGTACAATTAATTACTTACCAGTTTCATGCAATTCATGGTGTAATGTTTTGTCCCATCTGTTGTAATAATTTTTCACCACTTCTCATACTCTCTGGGAAGAGATTTCTGTAAGTCTAACTTGGCACGGTCCATGGCTTCGTACAAATATCTTATATCATTTTTCTCATCGCCATTCACCATTCTTAGGACCTACACGAGGGGTGTGACTACTTTCATGTAACGTGAGATTCTGCCCCATAATTTATTATCTTCCACGATGTGGCACACGTCCAAATAATCCATTTGAGCATCAACATTGGATTTGTCTATGTAATCCCGCATGGAATTGTGATACATGAAAGACTTGAGCCCATTCTTATATCTGTGCAAGGACTCCAAAGCAATGAGATTCGAAGCAAATTTTGTTGGCCCTGCATGGATGATATCTCGGTCCCGACTTGCATGCTCTCTGAATATGTTCAAGATCTTAGGATAATCATAAATGTACTGAGTGATATTCTGTGCCCTCTCAATTGTCTTCTTCACATTTTTGTCCTTCCTAATATCTTTAAGTATCAAGTCCAGAAAATATGTTGCACATGAGAGCCAATATAAATGCTTGTACTTCTGTATCAACTTCTGCATTATCGATGACTACTTGCACAACATGTTCCTCTCTAATTTGTTCTACCATGTCATCCATCAAATGAAATAAATAATTTACATTCTTTTCATAATTTGATGTATCAACTGATTTCACAAAGACTGTATTTTTGATACAATAAATCAGAAAGTTGATCATGGACTTCTTCATGGTACCAGTCCAGCCATGACATATAATGATGCATTCTCTCCATCCAGATAGCTTGAAGCTTTCAACCCACTGATGAAGCTCCTCAACTTCTCCATCAATGCTACGCCCGTATGTCTCGACGTGATGGGGGCTTAAAGCCAGGGCCAGCATCTGCTATGGCATCTAGCATAGGCTGTCAATATTCGGATTCAACTGCATATGCAGGCACACCTGCATGAAAAAATCATTTGCAAATACTTTTAAATGCATGTCCGGTAGCTTTAGCTGATTTTTTGACCCCTCTCAATGCATGCTTGATTTTTGGCTGACACTTTGCGTTATGTGCACATTGATGTCAATGGGGCCTACTCTCTGCGAGACTGCACCAGTGTCAGGACGTCGTGTTACACCAGTTGTATTGGAGTAGGTCTCTGATCCTATCGGTGCTTTTCCCTTCCTTCGAGTCGCATGCTCACGCTCTACTACTTCAATCAGCTTTGGATCTGAATCTTTAGTACCTTCCTTATCATCATCATACCTCCTTCCCCTTTTGCTTACTCTGTCTGAAATCTCCTCACAAATTTCAGCCTGATCTTCAGCCCTTCGTTGCATCATGTCTTTTTTACCCAGAAGGCACTGACGCATTTCCTCTCCCACCTGTCAAGGACATATGTCGCATTGCTTGATCTCTCCTCTTATCCCTGCCAAATATTGTTTTCCTCTAGTAATTCCGCCATGTATCTCCTTACCACAATAATTACATTTGACTTTTCTTCTTCCAGTATCAACTAAGGTGAGGTGGGCCCAGTCTGAATCGTCCTGCCCTTGCTGCTCCTGACTTTATTCACGTCTATCCATGATGTTGCATTAAGACAATCAAAGACAGATGGGTGTAAGTACAATGAAAAAAGTGCAAAATGAAGCATAATTGAACTTCAAATTATGTTGAATTGAGATAATTAGACAAAAGTTCCAATTTCTACCTGCTAATTATGGTCACATTTGGGGATTTTACCTAATTATCATTCATTAAATGCAATTGACAGCATGCTCTCGTCCTAAAGCATTCAATGAAACTTAATTGAGTTTCAATTGACGCTAAATTTACCTAATTAGACATAACTCTCAAATTTAAATCGCTAATTAGGCCTTAATTTGGGGATCTATTCTGATTATCGGGCATGTAATACAATTAGCAGCATGCTCTCATCTTAAAACATTCAGTGAAACTTAATTAAGCTTTAATTGACGATAAATTTACCTAATTAGGCAAAACTCCCAAATTTAAATCACTAATTCGACCTTAATTTTGGGATTTACCCTAATTACCCGATGTGTAATACAATTAACAGCATGCTCCCGTCCTAAAGAATTCAATGAAGCTTAATTAATACAGTTGATGCTAAATTTGCCTAATTAGACAAAAGTCTCAAATATAAATCATTGATTAGGCCCTAATTTTGAGATTTATGCTAATTACCCGATGTGTAATACAATTAGCAGTATGCTCCCGCCCTAAAGCATTCAATGAAGTTTAATTAAGTTTCAATTGACGTTGAACTTACTTAATTAGACAAAAGTCCCAAATTTAAATCACTAATTAGATCCTTATTTGAAGATTTATCATAGTTAACATATAAAAATTAATATATTGTAGATAACCTTACCTATAACAAGAAAAGTATCAAACAAAGGAAAAATTACAAGATCCTTGAGGAATCTTCAACCCAATGATGTGAACGACATCGGCGGCAGCTACGCAATGTAAACAGCAAGAAACGGCGGCGGCGGCAAGATCTCCTCCTGGCAGTCCCAAGCTCCCCCCTACCCCTCCTCCACCTCTCCTGACCTGCAGCCCCTCAGATCTTAGATATGAGAGGTGGGGCGGACTTGAACTCCTCTTAAGAGGGGAGTTTGTGTCCGATTTTGCCCGAAACACTATATATATATATATATATATATATATTAGTTTCGGACCTGATACAATGAGCAAGTCTGGTTTCAGATCATTTTGGTCTGAAATCGATATGTTTCAGTTGAAACGTATCGGTTTCGGCCGAAACTGCCATCCATGATAAAGGCATCTCTACCATCTATATGATAATCTCTCCATTCTTGGAAAGTACATCACCCCTTGGTTGTGAGATCTAGGTACTATGCCAGTGATAATTAAGAAGCAAACTCACAGTAATTGGAGTTTGAAGCAAGGAAGGCCGAATCGGGGGTCGGACTCGGATCTGAGACTCAGAATCCGATCCGGATCGGCCGATTGGGTGATCCCGATCCCGATCAGGTCCGATCCAGAGTTTTTTAGTTGAAGTTTTTACGCTTGTTTATGTTTGTAACGGGTTTTATGCAAATGACCTATTTCCTTTTAATAGTTTCGGGGTGTTACCTTTCTTCCCCACACCCCCAGGTCCCCGAGTCCCCAACCCCCCACTTTGCTGCAGGTGTAGGCCCAGGCTGATTGTGAGGAGGAGACAAGGACGGGACGAGGGGGACGACGGTGAAGCTGGTGGCTATGACGATTGTAGACGGCGGCGGTGACTGGGATGGCGACTGGAGACGGCAGCGGCGACTGGGACTTGAGTAGATAACTATGTTTCTCCTCCTTTTCTTCCTGCCAGGCTGTTTCTTCTTCTGCTTCTCTGCCTGCCAGTACTATTTCTTCTTCTTCTTCTTCTTCTTCTTCTTCTCTGCCGGGGTGGGAGGGTCGCTGAGCAACGCCGGGAGGGGTGGGCGAGGGGGGCTATCGGAGTGCTTCTCTGCCCGCCAGTACTAGTTCTACTAAAAAACCTGGTAGTAGAACACGTACATGGTGATTAGGAATGTCCTAATACCTTATATATTGCAACTAATAAAATAGAAGGATCGATTCGTTGCCAATTCAATCCAATTTCTATGTGATCAGCATATCCATCATCACCCATAAAACATGCACTACAATCTTATATGGCGCAGTCACACCCGCATGTGAATTGTGAATATACATATATTTGTAATTTGAGCTTCCAACTTGAGTTGGGTAACTTTGGGTTGCTGTTGACGGTATGGAGGCCTATCTGATATCAGTCAGCTTTCGCTCGATTCACTTAGAGTTGTAAAACTCGGGTCAGTTCGAGTTGTTGATGCTGTTTATCCCTGTTCATGAATGTATTGCCATGTTTTATCATGAAAAAGTCACTATGAATAGAAAAGTTCTAGTATCCATACTAGTAAAAATCTATAGCCTAGTGCATGTATATGGAAAAGAGTTTTCAGGTTCATTTAGTAGTTTTCTTTCTTTTTTCATCTTGACACTGTTTCTTTGTTTGAATCTTTAGTATTACAAATTTTGAAATTGGTTTGCTAGATATCCATGCAGGGATTTTGTTGAATATCACCTCTGTAAAAGCTTATGTCCCCTCTTCTTTCTGTGATATGTTGCTAAATTCTTTTGTTTTGAGAGCTAATGGTGAGGCTTCCCCTTGTAGCAACGGCCACATCATCCTGTTCGCCCAATTCCTTCACAGCTCTGGTGCAAGAACTTCGGGAAAAAGGAGTACTGATGAGGGTGGTGGATATTAGGTCCAGCATATGGTGGGGAGTTTTCACTTGTCGGTGGAGGTCTTCTTGATCTTTCATCCAGGGATTGTTTGTCCTTCGGGCGAGTGTCATTGACTGACGACGAAGGCGGCTGCGTATGTTATGTAAAAAACTTCAATAAGAAGCGTTTGAAGAACGAGGCGTTTGATGCTTCTTTCGTTATTTCTTGTTAGATGGGTCAAAGGAAAAACTTGATTTTCACAAGGAACTATGCAAGCTGATATGAACAGTTTTGTCTTTTCCCCTGCTCGTCAAAAAAAGAAAAAAGAAAAAAAAAGAACTCTACATTCCTCGTATGCATCTTCCCATTTTGGCTGCCTGTATTGTCTTTCTCGTCGATGGTTCACTGAATCATGGTTCGACGACTCTATCCAATTTGGGGTCATGTCACGTCGTATTTGAGAAAATCTGATAGGGTACGTATCAGCACCGGTTGAGTCGGTTCGAGTCACAATGAGAGTGAGAGATTGAGAAAGAGTTGCGAGCAGGAGAGAGGGGGGGTCTATGGTTGTGAGGTGGGATCTCAGGGTGGGGGGAAGAAAGGGTCGTCGGGTCAGGGTGGGTTGAATCGAGTTGGCTCCATGAGTCACACGTGACTTTGAGCCTGTCGTATTGGATCAAGACGTTCTTGAACTGATACAGTTCATCGGGTTGACGAATCTCGCAGTGAACTACTTAAATTGAGGGGAATGTTGAGATGGCATTCTTTTTACTGTCTTTTTTGCCCGCACCTCTTTATCTTCGTCTGATTTAAAAATTTGATGGCGGAAAATTTGAATTTCAGATTGGTGGTTTTTAATATCCATCTTGGCCATCCAACCACGTGATCTGATGGCCGAGATAAAGAGTGGCAAAAATTCACCGTTGCATTCATTGCCTCTTAAATTTGTTATCTTATGTTTTCCTTCTGTTTCGGTGGACATTAAGATTGGGTTTGGTAACGTAATAAGGGTAGAATAAGGCATGGTAGAGAATTCCGATTCTATACCTTGTTATTATGGAATAAGATAGGATCTATACTCCACTTGAATATGGACTCAAGTTTTTGTCCATATTTAAAACAAGAGAGTATCTGTAGTACTTAATGTTTTCTATTTTACTTTTTGTTCACTTCT